>OX493349.1:7207500-9607500 GCA_950371115.1 Anania fuscalis
AGGAGGAATTTTCTTGACAAAGTTCTGGCGACTTTTTAGCCTCTGGACTACCGGCTATGGTGACTAGATAACGGATAAAATACTTAAATACGTTTCTAAACGTCCATGACTTAGGTACTAATGCTCATGCTCATCACACAAACATTGCCCCTCATTCTGATGACAGATAAGAAATTATGATCCCGTTTCATGACTAAAGTGTTATGATTTCTAATTCAAATATTTTTTTGTGGATGTGTCCAATGTTTGTTTTTCAAATGCACATAAAAGGTAGAATTGAAATGAAAGAGACAAAATTTCACTCTTTAGAACCTTATAATCATAATCATAAAATATGAGCAACATTGAAATACAATCCAACCAGTCTAATAATATACATATAGTGACGTGTAATCATTTAAAATATAATATGTCCATCTTGAGGTATTATCTGCTAGAAATTTGGCATAGGTGCATTGCATATCCTTCGATTTATCTGGAGCATTTTCTAACAAACAAGTCCATTTTTTATCTCAGCTGGTTGCTTGTGATCCGTTTTTTTTACACCCAGCTATCACAAGATTCGCATTAACATGAAGAACAGCCGGTCGATTCTCTAATGTTGGGGCTTCACCTGCGTCTAATGTCTTTAATTAGTGCTCTATTTGACGTAGTACGCAGACGTGGCCGCTCTTTGTGCGCTGATTTGCTTCAATAACATTAGACATTAGGCGATAGCTCGGACGGCGGTAACTTTTGACACATCAAAGGGATTAAGCGGGCGTCTAGTGCGTTGTTGTGGCTACACCTACTACACTAAACATGTTAAAACACGATCACATTCAAAAACTCTTTGTGAAATAAATGTTAAAGTGCATAGTTATTAAGTTAGGAGGGAGTAGACAGAATGAGAAAAGTATTGAGTTCTTGGAAGCGTTTTTTATTTATTTTAAAGACACACTCACAGATCACACGCTAACTACGTCGCTAGACGCTAGAATCAAACGTCAAATAAGTGTGACCACGCACTTAGCGCGTACATTAATCCTTTAATTTAGTTAACGCTAATCATGCCGTTTTTTGAACGTTAGGCGCAACGCAGGTGAAGCCCCAGCATAAGAAAAACGCAACGGATTTGCTCTAAAACTTGACTTAAGCCGTACAAACAAACATAGCTTATATCTTGTTAGTAAGAAGGTTCATATTATTTATCGTTGATGAGCGAGTGCAGCGACGAAGTGAGCGCGGTTTTGTTTACAGAATCGACAGGCAGTATAGTGTGTCCATACCTTTACAAGCTTGAGAGATATGTGCGATCTGTGTTTTCTACACGATTGGAGTTGCATACTTAGTTGAACTCATAGGTATGATTGCTATCGTTTATCCGTAGAAAGATTAAATCTTGGAAACGATACTCAAATAACTTTCTGAATAGGTACCGAGAAACATGCGTTGTACGAGCCTTGTAAATAGTGATATTATAGCTTAAGGCTTACCTTAAGCTAGAATATAGCTATTTACTAGTCGTTGTATACCTTCTTAGATGTGTCATGGGTATGAGTGCATTGTTATTCAATTTTATTGATCAATCAATCAATCAATCAATCATTTATTTGCGTCAAACATGGTATAACAAGGTGTTAACATACAATAAAAGAATCACATATTTGGGCTACACAAATTAGCATGCAAATGTTAGGGTACAATTAAAAATGAAAAATAATATTTAAAAAAAAATGTCAAATAAATCTGATAACAATATCTTTTTTTTCGAGCATACGGGCTAATTTACGTATATTACACGACCATCTGGTGTAGTAGTTCGCGCTTCGGACAGCAAAGCCACGAGATAGCGGGTTAGAATCTTGTAAGGAGTAAATTTTAGTGTGATGAGTATTTGTACCTAAGTTTGAACTTATTACAGTCTCTTTATCCGTTATTTATTCGCCATTACATAATACAAGTTTTGCTTAATTTGGGGCTATAATATTAAGTTAAAAATGTAATTTCCTGTACACTTGTAAATGCCAAACAATTAACTAAGTATCTAAATGTCATACTATAGCTGTCTCATGTGTAATGATGTCTTGTATCAAACGGTGTTACGTTAACCTACCTTAGAATTATCGAATTTAAAAAAAAACTTTTCTTGGTACATGTTAATCTTAAATCGGGAAATAATGACAGTAATGTTCCAGGACAGTTTGTAAAGTTCAAAAGTATGTGTTGCACATATACATTGTGTTCAAAACTTGTTTGCTATATATATTTACATGTAACAATTTTTACACAAGATTGCTTCACGTCAGCTTTTACTTCAAGACTTTGTTTGCGGGATTTGCGTGATATTTTTCAGTTGAAAAGAAAATCCATTTTGTTCTACACGTTCCGTCAAGAAAGTTCTTTGCTTGTATTTGCTGTTACGGGTAACTCTTTTTATCAGAGTAGATTAGGTACGATTATTTATTCATTGTGTTATTATTACGTCACCGCATTTTTATAGTTATAGCACTAATATCGTTCAAGTATTGCTGTTGTCGCCTTTAATTTAGGCCTTAACATGAGTGAAATACCTATCATCACATCACCAGCCTATATCAGTCCACTGCTGGACACAGGCCTCTCCAAAAGGAGGATTTTGCCATAATCACCACGCTTGGCAGGCGGGTTGGCGATCACAGTTTGGCCAATGGTGGAGAGGAGACGCTGCTGCCCGTCTTCTTATGGCAGTTCTCCTGTAGTCGCCTCTTACGACACCCATAGGAAGAGAAGGGTTGGTGCAATTCTTTTAACGTTCCGGCACCACACGGCAAGAAATACCCAAAATTTTGGATAAATAAAAATCAAATTATCAGAATACCTGTTATTTTTATCTAAAAACTAAAATATACGATGTACTACTAGAGGATTTAATAAGCATCTTAGATTGAATAATTTAGTTATTTTGTTTACTCCCTTGTATTAAAAAAAACACAATTTTTTTTCGGCACAATCAATTTTAATACTGTTTTCACACAAAACAAGGTTGTGGAAATATATATGTTTTGAATTGAAAGTTTATTTGATTATTATTTCTACTGGCATTAATGAAAAACATATTTTTTAGATTTTTCAGAGATAGCCCGCACGCGCGCAATTGTATGGTCGCGCCGCGTCAAGGTCATTCAAGCATGTTAAGGCCATAAGCACAAACGTATTGTCCTAAGCATTTAAATTGGCATGCTTTTTGTCTAACCTTATAATTAATCTGAGTAAATAATTATTTTATCGATATCGATATTTATGTTGGTTTAATATAAATATGTGACTATCGATCGGCAACAATACAACGATAAACTTAAATCCCATACCATCACCGTCATCAATCTAAAGTTTTATTTTACTTTCTTATCGGAGATAAAAGAGCCTAAACTCGCAAACTTTGTTTATTCATTACCTCAAACAACACAATATTTCAAATTCAAAATACAAAGAAAAACAGCGAAGGCCCTTAACGTTCCAAGTATATCTATATGACGATAGATGCTTTATCAAGTTTCTCTAGTACCAATACTATAGTTAAGTTGTCAATAAAAACGCTTTTTTTAACCGACTTCATAAAAAAGGAGGAGGTTCTCAATTCGTCTGAATGTTGTTTTTTTTTTTTTTTTGTATGTATGTTACGCGATTACGCCGTCAATTATGGACCGATTTCAAAATTTATTTTTTAGTTTGAAAGGGTATACTCCCGAGGTGGTCCCATTTACACCAAGTCAGATTCTGATGATGGGATCCCTGGGAAATCGAGGGCACCCCTTAATTTTTATAGGCACCCATAATGTTTTGCATATATTTTCTGACTCGATGCTGATTTTTTGGTCTGGTAATCATCATGTCATGTTGCTGACCTGATGATGGAAGCCACAGAACTCCTTAACGGATAGGAGTTAGAAGATAATACTGCAATTTGTCGACAGAACATATTTCGCAGTGTGTTGAGCAGACGTGGAGCTTATGAGGTACCAGACCGCCAATTTTTATTTACTGGGGGCGTACCCGCACACCCAGTAACGAAAAAAAATTTGAAAGTTCCTTTCTTAATTTAACCTGTTATTTAACGCGAGACCTTATCCTATGGTTACGACACCAAAATAGCCGCCGTTCTGGTTGGAGTGTAAGTAAACCCTTTTCTTAAGACTTAAAAATTTTCGTCGAAAAATTGACCCTATAGAACACCTTATTTTTATCATACCATTGGATGGGGGGTCCATAGAGGACCAATATTAGTTAAGGTTACTTTGCTGTAAAGTAATTTTTGGCGAAGTTAGGAGGGAAAAAATAGAGGACTTAACACTTAAAATTGTAAAATAAAAAAAGTTTAAAAAAAAACTAAAAACCGACTTCAAAATGAAACTTAAAAGCGAAAAATAATATTGACTAAAACATACCTAATCAGTTCTTTTTGGAGTCGGTGCGAATGAACACATTTTAACTCTCGATGGCTGGCACCGACTCCAAAAAGAACTGATTAGGTATGTTTTAGTCAATATTATTTTTCGCTTTTTAGTTTCATTTTGAAGTCGGTTTTTAGTTTTTTATTAAACTTTTTTTTTACTCTATTAGAATCACAGTCAGTGTAAGTAAACCGCCTACATTGCTCTTGAGTGTATCAAAATTTGTAAAGCATATTTTATTTTTAAAAAAATGTATATTATTACGCAAAAGTAAATAAACTGCCATATTACCTTATGATTTATTCGTACATTATAATTAGGATTCATTAGCATTGTCAATTATGTCCGATGCTTCTGCAAAAAGGGACTTTGTGTATTGTGTACTTACTAGGAGTTAAAATTTCTTTCCTGACCTTGGAGTTAGTAGAAACAGAACATTACTATTAACCTCTTCTTATTCTAGTCCTAAAATAGTGAGTTTATAGACAATGGTACCGGCGCGTGCAATAAAAGACAGCGAAAGAGGGTAGACCAATATGTTTGCCCTTAACAACTTACCCGCAAGATCTTCAGTTACTCCGTGATCATGGCGCTTGCAACAGTGCCAAAATATCGGGAACTCAAAAATAAGGTACATGGTAGCAATCTCGTTACAAACTATTCTAATAAAATTATTCTAGTCCGTACAGAAATGATTTGCAATCTGGTATGGATATCTGCCATTCTCCTTAGATTATTATTCATTATTTCATAAAATAACAAAAAAACGACTTGAATCTCAAATGTAATAAAACGACTTGCTTAAAGCGACGCCATTGAAAAGAATCAGCTGTTTTAACACAAGAAAATTCCTTTAGGCTTGAGGATTAATTTTGCAAATGAGACTTTCGTTGGCCCTCATGAATATGCAAAGGTTTTGTTTTGCCTTCTTTCCGAAGGGCTGGGATGAAATATCAGCCTCCATGGCGACAGATGAAAGCAATTCTTGATCAGTTGCCTTGTTATTAATAAAGTTTATTTTAGGTAATTATTTTAGGCGTTCTATTAGTCCGAATGAAATCGAAACCCTTACAGGATCACTCGTACAAAAATACGAGTGATACTGTAAGAAAGTTCTTTGCTTGTATTTGCTGTTACGGGTAACTCTTTTCGTCAAACTAGATTAGGTATTATTGACAATTAAGTGGAGACTTGGGTAGAATAAGTAGTAAAACACTCAGATATTTATTTTCATATTACTTTATATAGTTTAAAGTACTTTAGGAATATTTACCATAAATGGACCCCATCCAGTGGACGTCACAACCAACGCGTTGTTTAATTTGGGGATAACTCCTAAAGCGCTGCTACCACTGCACTGAAAGCAATAGCTGCTAAAATTTATAACAAGCGTCCTCGTACATCGGAAGGCATGGTAAATTGGTTCCGTTTAATATTACATCATTTAAATGTTTGTTTTTAGCAATTACCATGCTTGGTTTATCTAAGATTTTTAATTGTTTGACGGTAGTAGTATATACCGCAACATTGATTAGAAAATACGCTGGCTTTGACAGCGAGAACCACTTAAAAGATTTCGTCGAGTTGACTCACGTCTCGGTAGCTTAGTGGTCAAAGCACTCGCCCGGTATGCGATTGACGTGGGTTCGGATCCCACCTGAGGCGGACGTTATTTTTTTTCAAGTATCAAAAATCTTAGATAAACCTAGCATAGTAATTGCTAAAAACAAAATTTAAATTGTTTAAGCTTTTCTGATCTTTACCAATAGTTAAATATTTGTACAAATATTTCTATCGGGTGTTGACAGTAGTAGTATATACCGCAACATTGATTAGAAAATACGCTAGCTTTGACAGCGAGACCCACTTGAAAGATTTCGTCGAGTTGACTAACGTCTCGGTAGCTTAGTGGTCAAAGCACTCGCCCGGTATGCGATGGACGTGGGTTCGGATCCCACCTGAGGCGGACGATTTTTTTCAAGTATTAAAAAGTCGCGAAGACTTCACAAGCCTTGTGGCGGCTTGATTACTGCTAAAAATAACGTCTTGTTACCGTTCTTACTACACCCCTCCATTTATCTGCATTCAATTGGGCCCTTTGCCTACGTGTTGGAATAAGGTCCAAGCCTTATATTAGCCCCTTGAGGTCTGGCCTGTGCCCTTCAGATTGACGTATGACTTTCTTTACTCTTATGATTTATGGTTCTGTTACTGCCATTGTGTAATTTTTTTCCAATTTGTTTTATAAAATGACATAACATGTGGCGGTGGACCAATAATTCAAATAAGACCATCGAAATCCCCTTGAAAGTTAGTAATAATGTCCCCAGACTCTTTAAATGAACCCGACAATTTATAAATGCTAGAGGAATTACTGTTAAGACTTTAAATTCTCTTATATGTGTGCAAACGGTTAATTGCAGGAGACCTACAATAAATGACGGCTAATGAACAAATAAGTGTTTTCTCTTAATTAAAGTAGGTAATGTTTTTTCTTTAATGAGCGAACAACTAATTAAATTAAAAAAATAACAATACAACAATTGTCATGGTCTCGAAGGAAGGACTCAACGTCCTTCTGATACCAGGTAATTATTTATAGCACAAGCATATCCCAGTACACATGTAATAATTACAATCTTAAACAAGTCGAATTAATTAATACTGTATCGATGCTGGTCCCATATAAAAAGTTATTGCATTTTGAGCACCAGAATCAGTCCTCAAGAGGACGTCATACAATAATTAAGTTACATCACTAATGTTTATGATGTAAACTTCTATTAAAATTCTAACAACAAGGTATACGGTAGCTTTATCTTAAGTTTGGTGGTAAATTAACAGTTTCGAAGCTTGATAGCTGGTAGTCTATGCGCCCTGTATTTTGTGATGGTCGGGTCTCTACAATTTGCCTCTAACCCGACGGAGACTATTGTACTCAACGCTCCACTGCATAGAAGTGTCGATAGGGATGAGACTTTACATTTATCGATATCGATTAAAAAGGCCTTTCAAATAATGCAACAGATAGAATTCTACTCAATATCAATAATTAATTAATGTGTAAGAATTGGTGAAATAAATTAATAAAGTCCTCTAACGATAGCCCAAAATGTCTAGCCTCAAACTACGCAGAAATTGTACAAAGGTGGTGAGATAGTCATGCTTACATACATACTCAAATACATAATTTTATATGACATCCATGAGTCAAGTTCAAAATCATGCTAATTCCCGCGCACAAAATTCGTAACCACGACCATATTTTGATTCTGTTATCTTAAGTAAGTACTAGGCTGGCATGATGTGACTCATTTATAATTAAAAACAAGGTACATATCAAAATTTATTTTTATAACCTGTATATCCATGTTTGATCAACTCAGAATGCTATACGCAATAATGATACTTTGAGTATTACTTCTTATCGATACGATAATCACTTCTTCTTATTCTACACGTCACATCACTACGAAGCAACTCGCGTGCCGCCAGACGACACCTTAATGGCGCGCCACTTCGCTCATTTTCCACTGTGACCGCGTTATTTTATCTCCGTGTCAAGAGCCCTCCGCCATTGTGGTTTTATTTTTATTTTATTGTACAGTTCGAAATGCTAAAACTATTGCGGCACCGAATTGTGGTGTATGAAATAAGCTATAGGTGTGGATATTTATTTTTTGTTGGGCGCTAACAAAATATTGCATTTTCAGTTCTCATTTCTGGGAAAGTCACTTTGCTGCAATTAACTACAGCGGTATTCATTTTTAATAACTCCATTCACATACTAAAGGTGTTAAGAGGGTGGTCATATTTAAGTTTATAATACTAGGTACAAGAAAAATAAAAACCATTTTATATATATTTCATCGATCTTAAATTTTTGGCACACCTCGTTTTTTTTGTTTCTCTCTGCATGTATGTCCATTTTTGTTTCTACCAAATAAATATTATTCTATTCTATTCTATTCTATTAAATATAAAATAAATAACCAGCGAAATATTTAGTCTAGAATTTAATGTAGACCTTTTTAATTTTTTTTTTTTGATGAACTTGTCTTCATTTTAGCAACAGTTTAAAAACTAGTCCTGCGGGGTAACCATAAACTCTTAAAACAATCTCAAAGCTGTCAAATCTGACAATTTTGGTACGTCATTACATACAAAATTTGACAGATTTGATAATTTTTGACAGATTTAAGATAGTTTTAAGAGCTCGTGGTTACCCCGCTGTTCTATGTGACATGCTAAGCCGAGGAACTATTTTCTATTTACATCAAGAACAAAACAAGAACGAACATATTTTATCTCTTTACGATGTTCCAAGAACTGGGCGTAATTCAACCGAGAACGAATGCAGGTGAATGAAATTACCACACTTGGATTGTTGCAAACTTGAATGAATAAGGCGCGTATTAAAATAACCCATTTTCAAATCAACAATAAGACGTTTGGTATTAAAAGCATGATAGAAACGTATGTTTTTAAACTTTACTATATTGACATTCCGTCCAAAATAAGATGGTGTTTTTGCTTCTTTAACAGAAAACCAGAGCAAAATATTTTTTGCTTAAAAACTTACGTCTATTGACGTAAGTTTTTGCTAAGATATATTTGAACGGTCTGGAGAGTGACTCAAGACTATTTCATTCAGTGTAATAGTTCAAACTGGATGTGACGCGAAGACAAAAACCAACGCTAGTTTTTTAAAAAAAAAATAACTTATTTAGCAACACTTAAACAATTAGTTAAGTGCAACAACTGCTGCTATCCCATAACCCCCCCGACCCAAATCCAAAACCGCGCATTAAGTTTTCACTCTTACGAACGAGAACGCGGGTGCACATTTGGTTTTGTGAAATCGTTTGACAAATCTATGCCGCATGCTAAATACAGAAACTTTTCCCTTTATACTTGGGAACAAATTGCTTCGCTGTCTCAGCAAAGTTCCGGGAACTCCACAGTTTAGTTACTCCACGGTTAACTTAGCGGCAACGCGAGTGAATCACATTACTTTACCTATCTATGCGGGGCTCTTCAATTTAGCTCATCAAAACTCTTAAAAGCTATTTTCTGTACATATATTATATAATATAACATTTTAATGGAGGAAACGTAATGTAAGGCGTTTTACGTTTACTTTCATTTTGTTTATCGAATTCCTGACTTATTTCTACTCCTGTCTACGTGCAACCATTACTGCTTTCAACGACGATCTCCATAGCCGAAAGGCAGGCAAGCTGGACTTGGTGTCGCCATCTCTAAGGTCTAAGGTTTGATTCCCATTCATTCGAAAGATTTTTTCGATATTGCTTCGGGTCTGGGTGATGTGGTGCAGTCGTTGTTTCTGATTTCTAGAACACAGAGAAATGTATAAGTAGGAATAGTTTTTCCCGTCCTCTATCCCGTCGTTCGAAGTGTCGTTTGATAGGTCGGTAAAAAATACTGTGGGTAACAATTTTTCGATTAAGGGATCTTTTTGCAGAATAAGAAGCTTTAATGTGCATTTTTGTGAGGTTTAAGGTCCATCATGCCCGATATATTTTTTTTAACCCTTAACCAGCCCCCTAACCATGAACTTTAAAAACAATCTCAAAGTTGTCAAATCTGTCAATTTTGGTACGTCATTTCATACAAAATTTGACAGAAATGATAATGTTTGACAGATTTGAGATTGTTTTAAGAGTTCGTGATAAAAAAATTGTAGTAAGTACATACGACGAAGTTTAAAGGAAATCTATTACAGCTAGGCTTAGCTAGTTACCGAGATAACTTTATTATTATAACTTATAAATTATGTAAAACAACAATAAAATACTGCGGATTGTGTGTCCATTTATTACATTATATTTTCAATAGAGTTCACCAACAATTTATTATTGATTACTTTTGTTTTGTTGCCTGTACAGTGTACAGTAAAAGTGATTTAGAACAATTTAATTAGTCAGTATTTCAAACAATTCGTGGAAATCTCTAACGTTATGAAAATTTCTGGAAATACACTCACGAGGCGTCAAATTACTAATTAAACGAATTCTTGGAATTGGATTGTAAAGTACGAAACTAAGTTCAAAATTACCAGGAAAACCTTATTATTTTCTAAAATATAATATAAGTTTTTATTGAAAATGCTTGCCATGGCTATTTTTACAAAATTATTTTGGCTATGTGCAAATACTTTATTGTATTACTTATGTTTATTTATTGTTTGTTTTTGGTGAAATGTATGAACCGAACGAAACTATTATAAAATTACAGTTTCTCTTAAGGCCTTTACACGCTTGAATGACCTTGACACGTCACGCCCATACAATTTCGCGCGTGCGGATGACCTCTAAACATCGGAAAAACATGTTTTTTATGAAATTAATGCCTTTAACGAGAATTTTCAAATAAATCTCTCAATTCAAAACATGTATATTTCCAAAATCTTGTTTTGTGTGAAAACAGTAATGAAATAGCTTGTGCCGTTTAAGAGAACATTTGCAATTTATGAAAAAATATACACTTTTTTGTGCATGTTTTAATCTAAGGAACTTAACGGAAATGCAAAATTATTCAATTCAAGATGTTTATTAAATCCTCTTTTAGCATATCGTATTTTAAATTTATAGATTCAAGTAACAGGTATTCTGACAATTTGATTTTTATATTAGAGATTTTAGGCACTTGGGTGGTGTTAACGCCTTAAGGTTATACTCTAACCACTAAGCCACCAAGTCACGCATTAGTGTGGAGTGGGCTTTCTGCATCTACCTCCGTTTTAATACAACTTTCGTCGATTAATTAATTTAATTTAGCTATCATGTATCTTACTGTCAAACTGCTGCAATAATTACATTAACTATCACTGTAACTCGAATATGACAGCCCCCATTAGTCAAACAACATGTTAATTATTGTGAATCCATAATTCATAGTTATCAGTGTTGTCATACATCATAGGTAAATTATGTAAGCCTCTTTTTATGAGTAAGCGTGTTCTGATTATGGCAGGATAAAATGTTTTTTATCTTCAACTGCTTACCTACCTCTTTCGTTCGAGTCTTAACTACGTTTTTAGGGTTCCGTACCCAAAGGGTAAAACGGGACCCTAAGTATTATTCTTTCTCTATGCTATTACTGAGGCTCCGCTGTCCGTCTGTCTGTCCGTCTGTCACTAAGCTGTATCTCATGAACCGTAATAGTTAGAGAGTTGAAATTTTCACAGATGATGTATTTCTGTTGCCGCTAAAATAACAAATACTAAAAGACAGACTATAATAATTATTTAAGGGGGCTCCCATACAACAAACGTGATTTTTTGCCGTTTTTAAATGGTACGGAACCCTTCGTGCGCTAGTCCGATTTGCACTTGGCCGGTTTTTATTCCACGCCAAAACCCTAGCGAGTCAAGCTACATTGATTCAGCTAATGTCAGTACACAAACTTTTTTAAAGTCAAAAAGTTATACAATTACCGAAAACAAACTTAAAAAAAAAGATTCAAATGCGGGTTTTAAAATATGCGGAGTAGCTGACCGTATATTTTGATTGCATTGACTTACACAACTCCAGGTGATTGGAGACCTGACTATTTGATTTTAATTTGAGCTTTTAACTTTTACCTAATTAAAGAGTCTTGATATACAGCAGACGGGAAACAGAGAGAATAATCCTATTAGGGTTTCCTTTTACCTTTTAAAGTACGGAACCCTAAAAACTGGATTGCGTGTTAGTAGAACTGCATCTCAAATTTATTGGCCTCTATTGATTTTGGCAGCAGCTTATTCTAAGAGGAAATCGATAAAATTACCAAATAAACTGCACCATCCTTATTTTCCTTAATTTCTTCATAATGATGAAGATTTCCCGTAACAAATAATTGGGCTAAACAAAGCCGTTAAAATGCCCTAAGTTAGAAATGCTGCACTGTCGATAAAATGAATATCCTTTTATCTATATATATTATATTTTCTTCCATTCGATTAAATTACTTTAGCTTTTTCATTCCAAAATAAAAAACAAAAGTAATTTAATTGTTGACAGGACTGAGCATATAAAAAATAAATGACTAAATAAAAAAATAGATTCTAAGATTCACTTATGTACATCTAGTATTACTTCATCATGAAAATGATCGATGCATTAGCTTGAATTTAAATTATATCGATAAATATCTATGTACGTGGTACCATCACTACCTAAAGTAATATGATTAGAATCCATAGAATGCGATCTTTACAATTAAGAAAATTGAAGCCTTAATCTGAGCTGAACTTTTTTCTCCGCAGAAATTAAATTAAGATCGAATCTCGTTATCTGACCACCATTTTTTACCTTATTTATGGAAATTGAAGACTTCAATGGTAAACTTTTAGAGAAATTGATTTGCAAATTATAAAAAAACGTTCGTATTTTTTTATACGTATTGTAAAATTATTATCAGACCTAGACAAGTACTCGGTGATAATAATGAGTTACTGTTTTTTTTAATTAATGAAAAAAAATATTGATTATACTTTTATAGTTTTAAAAATATATATTGAATTTGCGCGCTTAGTGATAATGTTAATGAATAATAATGAGTGTGAATATGAATCAAATCCCAAAACGATGAACCCAAGATATTTTTTTGTAGTTGCATCAAATTTTGTGGGATTTACTATATCCATTGAAGAGTTTCACATATCATCAACTAGCTTCAGCATCAAATCAACGTAATGGTATTAAATTATTGTGGTGTTATCAAGATTTCATACTTTTACAGTTTTATTGCATACAAAATAAATATCAACTGTTATTTTTTGCAAATAAAATGTTGGTAGCTGTTTAATTAATAATGATCTCTGAAAGGTGAAAGCAACTGCCGTGTGTTTATATTTTTTAAACTTAACGTCGCATTGACCCAACATTGGGTCACCATAATGCTTGTAAACTATCTCTGATTTTGAAAACGTCACATGTATGAACAACTTGTATTTCTTATACATCTCATTATACATAATAGCTTTATTTCACCCTGTATAGCTCATTTGGCTCATTGTACAGTCAATGCAAATCTCGTGAGCCGTATCTCCGGCCATGAATGTTCCTTATGAATATTGATCCGACATTAGAACCATAATTTATTTGTAGACAGTAGCACATGCACAACAGCTTAGCAACTGGTCACAAAATTAAAATTTTCTTAACCGATTATCGACGTAAATTCTATCATGTAGAGTTTAATTTCAATTGAGAAAATTTTATGCTGAACTGTACAGAGAGATTACATACACCAATGCTCAAGTGCAACGGAGAAAAAAAAATGTCTCAATCTGTGGGGTTTGCAATAATATTGACAATTATAAGGCCGGTAAATATATGTATTATATGTTCTTTGTAACAATCGAGTTTAAATTAATGAAGAGCAATGGATTGAATTCGATATCATCGATAGGCAAAATGATCGATAGAGCAGCTATTTTTGATAGTAGCTTCACAACACTAGTTGGTAACTACCCTTGAACATGTTCCAAAATGCAGTTAGTCTAATTATTAAACTTGTATTATTGACTTTTGACTTTAACATCGTTTTGCAAGGCTACATCCATTTTTGACAGCTGTTATTCAGTGTAATTTTAATGGACAAGTTTTTACACTATTTTTTACAATAACCGCGAAAATCCAATTTGTTCCACGAATGTTATATGGGGCCCTAAGCCTTCGAAACAAGCCTACCGTACCTAATTTTGCTATATAAGAACTGCCAATTCAACAGATACCCCGCCATTGTCTAGACCTTTACGGCTAAATTGAGCAATTATTACCCCATATCAAAATACGACAGGTTGCGTAAGACAGCGACGATTGGAGAATCTAGAATTAATAGTTTGCACATCTGTGACAGTTTCTCACTTAAATAGTTTTGACGCTCAAAATACTTAGTAACTAGGTATTTAAAACTTAAACTATCAAATCCATACTTTATAAGAATTAAAAGAAAAATGTATGAAGTAGTGATACTAGCTGCTGCTCGAGCTGCTCGTAGTCGTGAGTGGATGGGTGACCATTCCGACCATATTTAGTGACATTTATCACGAGCATCTCCGTGCTTCGGAAGGCACGTTAAAAGTTGGTCCCGGCCAATATCACTTGATATTGGTCGTGAAGCCTAGTCAGAGGCCTTAAGGCGGCTTGATAACATCTGACAGTAAGGTTTAGTCACTGGCCTTACAACACCCCTCCACCAATCCGCACCGGGCCCGCGTGGTGGTGTATGGCCCAAACCACCTCATAGTTGAGGTGAGGCCTGTGCCCTGCAGTGGGACGTATATGTATAGGCATACTTTACTTTTTTTAGTGATTCTAAAATACCAACATTATGTTTTGTAGCTACATACCGTGAATTGAGCATTGACAAGTATTGTTTTTGTTTTTCACCAGTATAAGAGTGAATTTACATTTAAAAAGTACCTATTTGAATTTGAGCAATAAGTTGACGAAAAACTGTAATAATTAGGTCTAAAGTCTGCTTTGTATTAATGTTACCAATAATTGAGTAATAATCATAGGATGTGATTTAAAAAAACCGGCAAAGTGCGAGTCGGACTCGCGCACGAGGGGTTCCGTACCATTATCTATAAAAAGGCCTAAAAATCACGTTTGTTGTATGGGAGCCCCCTTCATTATTTATAGTATTCTGCTTTTTAATATATTTCATAATATTATTTATATATAATATATTTGTTGTTATAGCGGCAACAGAAATACATCATCTGTGAAAATTTCAACTCTCTAACTATTACGGTTCATGAGATTCAGCCTGGTGACAGACGGACAGACAGACAAACTGACAGCGGAGCCTTAGTAATAGGGTCCCGTTTTACCCTTTGGGTACGGAACCCTAAAAAAAACATATCTCAGAAAGACGTTCTCATTCCGACTAAGTACCTTTATATAAGGATCCAGAATCCTTAAGACACCCAATAAAAAACGGTTAAGTAAAAGAATTAGCATCACGTGACATCCCTAATGCGTTTAGCAATTCGAATAAACCAGGACTTAAAGTATTTCCCACGCAATTACTATGCAAAAACATTCACTAAAAAGAAGGAAAAAACGAGTTTTATCTCGTAAAATGAGAATTCCGTACTGAACAATCTACGTTATATCTTTCAATCAATTTGAAGTGCTTACAGCTCATAACACCAGCACTTTGGCACTGATTATTAGACATCCACGCTACGGTTGTGAGTGGATAGGTGTCCATTTCTATGTTTGGTGACATTCATCACATGACAACCTCCGTAGCCTAGACGCGAGCACGCCAGACTTGGTGTCACCATCTCTGAGGTCCCGAGTTCGAAAGTCGGTAGTGTAAATGTAGGAAACGAACTTTTCTATATTTTTTTGGGTCTGGCTGGGGTGTTGACTTACCGTTATTGTTTTTGATTCATATAACATAAGTGCTTGAGCTACTTACCTTAGAGTAGAGTTACTAGTACTTACTTATGGTCTTCAGCAGCTTTTTTATTTCTAACAATAAAATTTGTTTTTTTTTTATGGTCAAATTGGGCTTTGTAAAGATTTGATTTCACATGTGCTCTATGCAGAACAGTGTCTAACATTAGAATCTCTGTGGTGACGCTATCAATTTCAATAGATTAAGAGTTACTGTCGAATAGAATTCTTTGTGAATATTCTCCTACCAAATTCAATGGACATTAGGCTCATTCATATACTTATCTAAAAAAATAGTGTCTATATGTCGCAGTATGATAGATAAAGCCGTAATATAGTCATATCCCTAGGGATATAATTATAAACCGTAACATAGTTATACGAAAGCGATTCATTACTATCTTACTAGGAATATAATTATAATACGGTTCAAGTTAGTAATATAATTATATTACTTGATTAAATTTTGTGAAATAATTGTAGGAGTGTAGTGCCTGTAAAATATTCCTATAAGAAATCAAATACACACTGTTCTACTAAAAGGCGCGACTATGAAAAGCATTCAGTACTATTTAATTCAAGATTATATCCATAGAGATATAACTATATTACGGCTTTATCTATCATACTGCGACATATACATCAAATTGTCGATTTATATTTTTTCAGATCTTAGCTACGGAACCCAAGAAAGTTTCGCCACTAAAGCAAACTCCGCTAAGTTACCTGAATAAAGGATAAGATGCAACTTCGATATGAAATTTAAATGAGCCTTGTTCGGGCACTCTAATTTCTACCAACATCCTTTTCAAAGTTCTAGACTTCAGTGTTCCGGAATTAATTCTTGTCTGAATGATGAATTTGAAATGAATTTAAATGTGCAGTCAATGTTAAACTTGATTTTATGTCGCTTGTATTTTTTTGAGACTTATAGGTACTCCTATTAGTTAGAAATATTGTTGTGGTATTTTGTTGGTACACTCTAGAACTTTATTTTTTAATAAATATCATATTATTGCTTAACATTTTACAAGTTCATTAGTCTATGGCAATTACTAGGTTAGGTGAAAGGTTGAAAATGTAATTTATAGACACTTTAAAGTAGGCGGCTATTAACTTAAAGTAACCACTGCACCATAGGTAACGGTGTGATGGGCAAGAAAGGGACTGACTGTTAATTATTAGGAGAGAAACCTACTGTTATTCTGAGGTATTGTATCGAAATCGTAAGGCTCAAATCGAGAAGGGGATTTAAGTTCGAATAAAATAGTGCTTCTAACGTTCCAAAATGCCCCAAAGTCCCGATAGAGTGGACATGCTAGGTATTCTAACCCGTTAATAGCTGGCGTTCAATTACAAGTGGTACAGGTGCTGTAAGCTAACTTGTTGGTACAAGTAATAAGCAAAAGAGTCTCATTTAAAATTTTCTTACGTTTGGTGACGGTGGCTCTTTAACAACTTCGGCAGTTGATGAATTAGTTGATTGGTGCGATCTCTTCTTGCACTTTTCAAATTAGTCGTTTTTCTAAACAAGCTACGTAATTTAAAATTATAATTAACTGTTTTCTCTGTGCAAGGTTGCGAACTTCAGATGGTGATCGCACCAAATGAGAAATAATTGCTCTTTAGGCCCCTTTTTGTTTGAAAGTTAAAAGCAAGTTGAATCTTCATAATATCTTCATATCATCGTTATCACAAGCAATAATAATTTAATGGATGTTTCAAGAACTTTTTTTATGCTTCCTAGCTTGATACCTTAAAAAGATGGCTAGGACTGGCTGGATAAAAAAGCGGGAGATGATGCACAGATGTAAAAAGCTGAGATGATGATGATAATGACATAGGCAACTAAAAAAATGGAACCAACTACAATTAATAATTGTATTGTAAGTGTTTTGATACTTGTTTAATTAAAGATCGCTTTGTGAACATGTAAACTAATGCTTAAATTGGACTCAAAAGCAAGCATTTGAAAAAAAACATGACCAACAGTTTTAGTAGATTATTTGATGAATACGTGTGGGTTCATTTACAAATATTTTGTGTATATTTTTACTGTTTCAATTTAACATTTCGTTCTTTACACCACCCGCCACCGTCCAGCTTCCATTAGTCGAATGCACAGTATTGTTCATGAAAATAACAAGTTTGCATTGAAACAGTTCTCATTGTTCCGACTGTTCCCCATATGGGAAAAAATGACAATTAATCACGGAACCACGGAACTAGCCATTTGTTCTAGAATAAAAGACACGAAGTAGGGCGATGGAGTTTCAGGACGTCTAGTGTAGATTACACAGTTTTTAAGCTAAGTAGAGTTAAAAGCAAAAACCGGTTTTTATATTTTACCGTTACCTTTAGTTTAAGGGTACTTCTGTTTCTTTTACTGTTTCTTCTCATCACCAGCCGATATGTAGTCCCGAAGCGGTGGTAGGAAAAAAAAATAGGACATGTAAAAGTGCCATTGATGGCCAATTTGCAAAATAAATGACTTTGACTTTGACTTTGGTACCGTACCTCAATGGGTAAGAGGAAACCCTTGTAAGATAAAAAGGTTTTCCTTTAAACCCGTAGTGGTATAAAGTTAAAACTAAGATCAAATAGGTACTCAGGTCTGCAATCTCTTGTAGCTGTAAAAATTATAAACTTCTAATTTAACAAAAAACAAACAAAAAATTAGGGGTGTAAGTCAAAGTCAAAATCTTTATTTGCAGAATAAAATGTTTGGTATTACAGGGCTATAACCATGAACTCTTAAAACAATCTCAATGTTGTCAAATCTGTCAATTTTGAAAATGATAATGTTTGACAGATTTGTGATTGTTTTAACAGTTCATGGTTAGGGCCCAGGTATTTAGTATTATAGTCAGTCTCAATTATATTCTACTGGGAATTGTATTTTTTTCTTAAACAGTGCTTATCCCGCTTTTATAAATAAATAAATATAAATAAATGTTGGACAACATGACATACATTGCTCTGATCCTAAGGTAAGTAGCTAAGCACTTGTGTTATAGAAATCAGAAACAACGACGGTACCACAACACCCAGACCCGAGCCAATATAGAAACGTTCGTTTTCTACATTGACCCGACCGGGAATCGAACCCGGAACCTCAGAGATGGCGGCGCCATTTACAGTCCGGCTGTTCGCCTCTCGGCTACGGAGGTCGTCACTTTTATGACACTCGGAAGGGATTTGAAACCTATTCAATGAGGTACTTTTACGTCTTTCTCTCCTATCGGATCTTTAAAATTTTGCTTGGAGCATCTTACATGTAAAAGAAAATTCCGAAAAAACTGGTAAATAAATTATCTTCTCGACTAGATTTCCGTTTAGACGAACTATTTACATACCTGCAAGTTCGTACGGAACGTTCGTTGTGGCTGTTTTTTTTTAATTTTAAATTAAGATATCTGATTAATAATTAGTCGTGGTATAAGAACACTCTATACGACTTATTTTAAAACTTTAAGTATAAAAAACCAGCTGAGTATGTAGATTTAAGATGTGCCCTATTTTCATACATCATCATCATCACATCAACAGCCTATATCAGTCCACTGCTGGACACAGGCCTCTCCAAAAGGAGGATTTTGCCATAATCGCCACGCTTGGCAGGCGGGTTGGCGATCGCAGTTTGGCCAATGGTGGAGAGGAGACGCTGCTGCCCGTCTTCCTGTGGCGGTTCTCCTGTAGTCGCCTCTTACGACACCCATAGGAGGAGAAGGGGTGGTGCAATTCTTTTAACGTGCCGGCACCACACGACACCCGCAACCTAATTACCTAAAAATTAGCAATTGATGGTTATTGCTAATACTTATCTATTGGTAGTACTACTTAGTAGTTTGTTTTTGTTTTGTTTTTTGCTGTCAATTTGCGATTTTAAAGCTAGAATTGCTAAATTTTCGCTATCGCATTTCTTTTGCAAAATACGTATTAAGGGTGCCGGTATATCTAAGCCCGCCGGCTAGCCAATCGGAGTGTCAGATTGGACATCTGCAGACGTCGGTCGCCGCATCCGCATAATTAATTATACTCGTATTAGTATTCAACGACGCACAATAACATGTGTACGTCATATTTCGACCATTTGCTGAGTCTGAGACACTAAAAGTATAATTTCTCAGATATATCCCACTATCAAATACTCTGTAGATTTAATAAACAAGAATCACCAAAATCGGCCAATACTATTTGGCGATAAAGCTAATTATCATACACATTTAAATAAAAAATAAACTAGGAACCGACTTCAAAAATGAACTAAAAGACGAAAAATAATATTTTCTTAACTAAACAATACCTAATCAGTTACCTTCAAATAAAATTGGAAACATAAGAAAACGTTCACTAATCACTTGTTGTAAAGAGGCTCAGTATTTACGACATATCCTTGCTAAATTATTTGCAAGCAATATGTCTTCAAAAAGTATAATAATAAATATGATTCAAAAAGTAGAATAAAAAAATATGATTCAATGATATAGTAGACGGGCGAGTGTGAATGATACCGCGAATTAAAGTCTAACAACTCCATCTATCGATACAAGTGAAAACTAAACATAAGAACGTGTTAGAATAATAAGCAAATTCGAGATAATTTTCATGTTTTATTTATGAAATAATAAACAAAATACACTTGCTAGTATATGCATTTTAATTAAATACAAACTGAACCAATAAAACTATAGATAAGACAATAAAAATCTATAAAATCTATGATTCGTTTAGAAATAAAATTTGCCACAATTAAAATTATACACAACCATATATTGTATTTATTCTGAAAAACAGCAATACATTATTAGCCTTAATATTATTTATTTACGATAAACTGTATTAGTTCTGAATAACAGCGATAAATTATCAGCCACAGTATAAATTATTCACAATAACCTATATTATGTATGATCTGGTAGAACTTTCCAGTACCGACGACCTGCATTAAAGAATGACAAATTTCCCGCCAGTTAAGACAAGCACAAGAGGCAAGGGAAAATGAACATACAGGATGGCCAGAGAAGTGACGTCCAAAATCTGTATAAATAATGGATAAGGTATTCATTGCTTTTTGGTGCGGAAACCACACCTGAAAACTTTCCTAATAAAATCACATCTATTTTCATAAAGTAAAACGTCCATTGTTTTTCACAATATCAGCGTTACTTCATTATATTTTCATAAAATGACATTTTTAAAACAACAACATTTTTTAAATAAAAACGAATTCATGCAAATATCATACCTTAAAATGTTTTGATATACTTACTCTTATATGTAGTGACGCAAACATTCCTGTTTTCCAAATTAATCAACCCGCCACACTTGGTCGATGATGGTAGGCCCTTCATTAGGCCCAATATTTATTACTGTGTTGTCTGCGAAATATTTATCTTGTGAAAACTATACCGTATCAAAATGTGCGAAAAAAAAAATCATAAAGGCGTATATACAAGGAACGATTGATATTAATCAACTTTATTTTGTGGGGCAACTAATGTTCAAATACAACAGTAAATTATCCCATTTTCTCCATGCTTGCTGTTATAGGTTATATAGAAAAATCAACAATCATATTAAAATATGTTGGTCTGATAGTAAATGATTCGTTTTTTTATTGGTTTTTGAACCAGTAGAATTAACCATAACTGGAATTCGAGGTACTAAGGAAGCAATAAATCCTTATTTTTATCAAAATGATATCATTTATATCAGTCGAGAGATATGTAAACGATTGAATAAACCTTTTATACCTACCGTCTCCGGTAGTCGTACAGCTCAAAACGCAGTGTCCGTATCTTACCTAAGTTAAATATATATCACATCTCTATGGATAAATGTACCGTTCCCTAATATTTTATACCATCTCTTTGAATGAGTCTACTGCATATACCTATATTTTGGCCTCGCTACGGGAAATCCGAGCTTAACTATTTAATTTATACCCAGTAAAATAACTCTTTAAAGAAAATTGTACCGTGACTCCGGGTACATATGAATACTATGATAACAAAAGTGGGACAACCAGATTGCTATACTTAATTTGAAGTGGTGAATTAATAAAAGAAAGCACGCTCCTTTGAACAATATTTTGGTTCCGTGGTAACGTTTAAAAATTCTTATTTATTTTACCAAAACAAGGACATTAGAGTCAACCAGTTTTATTCCAAATTTAGTTCCGCTACCTAATTCTAGCAGACAGGCGAAAACTAAGACATACGCGAGCGAGGTATCGAGCTTAAGTGGGGTTGGGTGTGACACTTAGCAAGAAAAAAGTTTTAAAAAACTAAGAACCAACTTCAAAAATAAACTAAAAAGCGAAAAATAATTTTCTAAACTAAAACATACATAATCAGTTATTTTTGGAGTCTGTACGATTAATGAACATATTTTATCTCCCCATGGAGCACCGACTCCAAATATAGCTGATTAGGTATGTTTTAGTTTAGAAATTTATTTTTCGCTTTTTAGTTTATTTTTGAAGTTGGTTCTTAGTTTTTTAAAACTTTTTTTTTATTTCAATATTATTAGTGTTAGGACTTTATCAATACTTTATCGTAATTGAGGATCTATCATTATAGAAGTCGTTTAAAAATATCGTTATAACAGAAGTGTCGTAACCATGGGATAAGGTCTTGCGTTCAATGCCTAAGTCAATTTAGAAAACGAACATTATATTTTTTCTCATTCCTGGGTGTACTGGTTTACGCCCCCAGTAAATAAAATTCCTGTCTGGTACCTCGTAAGCGCTACGTCTCCCCAATACACTACGAAATACGTTCTGTCGACAAATCGAAGTATTATCTATTGGAGTTCTGTGGCCTCCATCATCAGCTCAGCAATATGATATGCATACTAAAACCTTCTCCAGAATGTACCAAGTACTTTTCTGAAAACCGCATTAAAATCGGATAAGCCAAAAGCGAGAAAATTACGGACAAACTTACATACATACATACAAATATACGGGTCAAACAGTTTCTCATTGAGAACCTACTTTTTTTTATGAAGTCGGTTTAAAAAGACATACCTACTGATCTAAGACTAGACATAAAATATTCTGAATACAATCCTATCATCACAACTGTCTAGATATATTCATCAGGCAGTAAATTTTATTATCAGATGTCGGAACATTTCGTTCATTTTCTGAATCCAAAACCCAAATTAGAACTAATTAAGCTTTTAGTGAAACATTCCGGTAGGATAGCGTTGGCGACTGGCCTTTTGGACTAGATTTAGTGCAATAAATAAAGCAGTGAACATACTAATTAGAGTGAATTGCTTGCACCAAGCAAATACCAGTTTTAGTAGAAGAGCCTTAGGCACTAATTATTAAAGTAAGTGATTTTAATTTTATTAATTAAAGTAAGGGATTTTAATTTTATCAATAAATAAAATACCATGGAAGTACAGTCTAAGTATATACAGGGTGTAAAAAAGGCTTAACGAAGCTTTAAACCAAGAATTCTATACATAAAACCAAGTCGAATGCAAAAAAAAGAATTGCTGGGAAATGACTTTTATTTTTGGGTATCAAAAAAAAAACTTATTTCTAACCCGCAATGTATAGCGCGCACGCCACAGACTATGCTTGTGTGTGTAAGCGGATCATGTATCTTTGTAAAAAAGTTAAATATTATCAAAAAAAGTCAATTTTGTAAAAAATCTTTGAAAAAAAATTGTACCTTCTACTGTAAATATCTCGGTAACCCGTCATTTCCCAGGTATAGTGTAAAAGAAAAAAATGATCGTAATAATACGTAGAATATGTAGTATTCGGCTTCGTTAAGCCTTTTTTTACACCCGATATAACCACATACTCTGACTAATCTGTGTGTATAACTAAATGCACAAGCAAAAATTTACTAAGTCAAGAATATTTCTATCCTTGACTATCTATCATATTAAGTATTTCAGTATCCGTATTTAGTAATACTAATCCTATGAAAACCCATATCTTATAATGATATCGCCTGTCATAGCAACATGGCGTCAATTCAATCTAAGTGCAGTTTCAACATCATCATCATTTCAGCCATAGGACGTCCACTGCCAAACAAAGGCCCACCCCATTGACTTCCAAATTGGAAGTGTCTTGCATCCAGCGGCTTTCTGCAACTCCAGTGGTCGTCTGTTTACCGTGTGAGTTTTGACAAGTCACGAATAATTTAATTGCCTTAACTGTTTATAAATAAGCAATTAATTATGACTAAAGTCAGCAATTATTTGCAACGTCCTTGTAATCTATGCATGTTAAAGGAAGTGGCAAAAGCGACCGCCTAAGAGCGCACAAAATCAAGCGTCTACGCTCAGAATATACCGAAACCGCACTTAGGTACTTGTGGTTAGTGGCGCTTTGATGCAGTGTGCATTGCTAGTAGAGTAGGCATGCACAATAATATAACTAGCATATAAATGTCATATCACATGTCAACGTCATGTTTGTTTGTGACTTGCAAGAGAACAAAGGGAATACTAATACAAGAAGTAAATGATATTTAAAATAGAATTACAAGTACTGAAGATAGATAATAGATACTCTTTATTGCACACCAAACAAAGAAGTTACAGTTGATATTTACAGAAAGATGTACAATTTAGGCGGTCTTATCGCTAAAAAGCGATCTCTTCCAGACAGTGCTGCAGAGTGCTTATTGTGTAATTTTATTTATATACCTACAATGTTAACATCAATAAGTATAAACTACATACACGTATTCCAGGAAATAACATGACTAACAACCAGTGATATTCCAGAAACAGCAATTCTCAAACCAGAAACGATTTGTTCTCACAGTGCAAGAAAATGTGCTTAAGGCGGCTTTTAAAAACAGCAATTGATTCGGATTGCCGAATTACTAAGGGTAAGGAGTTCCATAGACGGGTTGACTGAACAGTAAACGACCGCGTATAATAGTTTATAGTATGGAGAGGAAATTTAAGAAGCAGGCTTTTGGATGACCGAATGTCATGAAGATGACTGGAAAAGCTATAGAATCTCATTAAAATGATATTCTACCGACTAAAATGAGCCACTTTAATTATGGCATAGATATTGAAATTTTTTGACATAAATATTGAAAATTCCTCGACGATAAAACATCAGTATTTTACTTTGCATGTTGCGACTAAGGCCTAGTAGTATCGTTTGTAGCGGTTCCCTCGGCTGTAAAATTAACTTAATATAGACGTTGATAATGAACCACAATACCATTTCATACCACTTGTATAAGGCGGTAATTATAAATGGCTTATGGGACGAGTTCAACCTAAGTCCGTTTTCTGATTTGTCGGCACAGCAGCGGCGCGACATCAGCATGCTCGGTATAGAATTTGTGCCGCGCCGTTCCCGCGCATGCCGAGCCAATCAGGAACGCTCCATTGAAATATAGGCGCTCGGTAAGCTTTCTGTACCGCGTATACCGAGCATGCTGATGTCGCGCCGCTGCTGCGCCGACAAATCAGAAAACGGCCTAAGTGTCAATTTCTTCAAAAATGATTTGACCTGTCAATTTACATTATGCCTCATCATTATCATTAAGCTTATGTCCAATAGTAGACTAACGTAGATGATTACGATGATGATGATGAATAACAGGGGCGTGCTGTGCATTTAGGCAACTAGGCAGTGCCTACCTGATACATTAAATGAGTTAGGCAGTAAGTACTTGAGTTAAGTAATGAGTTTCATTAATGAAAACGATTTCCATCGTTAAAACACTTAAGTAAGTATCTACTGCCTACCTCGAAATAAAACCAATGCCCGCCACTGATAAATAAACATTAATATTAATAGCTTTAACTAACACTAAACTGCACGGACGATAGAAGCTAAATTAGTAGCCAAGCGAAGTGTGGACACAACGAGCTTAAATTATAGCCTCTCAGTTAACCTTGCATCTAGGAGATTGCTCGTCGCGTTACAACTTAAACGCTTAGGTCGGGGCTTCTTGACGTTGGATAATCATAGTGTTAAGTCCTTGCGGAAATGTTTGTGAAACTTTGGGCCTAGCTGGCAAACTGATGATCTTCTTATCTGGCTGTAAAATTATAATGAGAAAGTATGTTTAAGAAAGCAGAGCAGGAAGGATCTCGAATGGAGACCACGCTTAGGCAAACGTAGTGTAGGACGCCCCCCGGCTAGATGGTCCGACGATCTGAAAAAGGCAGCTGGCAGCGACTGGATGCAAAGGGCGGGAGATCGTGCGCTGTGGCGCTGACTGACTGCAACAGGCTGATATGATGATGATGATGATGTTTGAGAAAGTGGGACACACGTACACACAAAAAATAAACCAAAAGAAAAATAAATAAAGAATAATGACGGACGAACAATGAAACATAGTTGTGTTATATTAATAATATACATATAATAAGTATTTATTGTCAAATTCATGATAGCAACAATCATTATTGTCATGTATAAAAAAATGAAATGAATAAATATTTTATTTAAATAACACCACAAATTACGTATAGCGGATTAGCGGCGCGGCGTCTTGTGATAACACCATGTACGTACACGAAACTTAACCTGCACACTAACACTTGACGTTTTTGACAGTGACGTTTTACTCATACCTGAGCCCATAGACTTAGGATTCGCGGTACATTCTATATCTATGCCTGGGCAATAACCATGAACTCTTAAAATAATCTCAAAGTTGTCAAATCTGTCAATTTTGGTACGTCATTTCATACAAAATTTGACAGAAATGATAATGTTTGATAGATTTGTAATTGTTTTAACAGTTCATGGTTAGGGCCCAGAACCAATAACAATATTTTTTTCTGAAGTATTTTACACTTATTAACAGTTGAAAAATCATCAATCAATCAAACATTTTATTTTCCTTGAAATACCAATACAAAATTAAACGGATACTTTTATATGAATACTCGACATACAGCTAGATTTCCAATACTCAGTTTTTACATCATGTTTTATAATTTATTCAAAATTAAGAGAAAAACATATAGAAATGTCTGTGGCATATTTATTCGTATGTTCTAATGAGGCTAACAATAAAGATACAACTAACTAAAACATAGTAGGTCAGTTTTTACTGTGATGTCACAATTCAAAGTTATATTTTAAAACTTATATAAATATAAATATTGGACAACATCACATACATTGCTCTGATCCTAAGGTAAGTAGCTAAAGAACTTGTGTTATAGAAAACAGAAACAACGATGGTACCACAACACCCAGACCCGAGCCAATATAGGAAAGTTTGTTTTCTACATTGATCCGACCGGGGATCGAACCCGGAACTTCAGAGATGGCGGCGCCATTTAAAGTCCGGCGTGCTCGCCTCTCGGCTACGGAGGTCGTCAATTATTATGATGTTCTCGTAGGAATAAAAATAATAGAAAATATGCCTCCTTTATTTTAGACCCTCTTTGCGCTCAAACACTCACTGAATTCAGTACAAAATATTTTAATAATCACACAATTAAAATTAACAACAATTATTATCATAAAACAAAACTAAGCTAAACTTAAAACTAAACCTTAAGAGATATTGAAGATAAATAACACTTGAAAAAAATCATCGACCTCAGGTGGGACTAACTTAACTTAAGAGATATAATAAAAATATATCACAAATAAAAAATGGGCCTCAGATCGTTGTTCAAAGGCAACGACAAAGTGCCCAGAAGGCTAGCCGCATTTCCACGCTGAATAGCCAAACTGATGCGTTGGCCTAGAATTGCGCCAGCCCTCCGGTCGCCCGTACAGTCAATCAGCCGCTTGGCTAACTGACTGTACAACCGATGTGCACTAGGTCCCCACGGCCCCAGGGTCTCGACCCCAAATGGCTCAAATATGTAGGTACTACTAATACCTTCATACTTGCGACGTTTGAGGGACTCCGCTGCTGCAGCAGCAGTGCCAACCCCAGACGAGGTTTGTGGAAGATGAGTAATAAATAATTTATCGAAGATATCGAAACTCACTTAACAGACGGTAGACAAATTACGTATTAACGGAACCGTATAATCGATTTAGTATTGTTGAAAAAACTGCTAATATACTTTTCGTTAAGATAAGTCATTTATGTATATTATTTTTTTTATTTATCAACCATATTTTGGCACTATCAATTAACCTGTCAGGCCAAGGTCAAGAGACACAATAAAAAATCTATTATGCGATCCAACCGGTGGGGCAATTGAAGCTTGATAGGTTAATAATCGCCACGTCGCGGAGTTGTATTTCTATAACTTTAAATTGTATGCAAGCGTCAGGGGTGCCTACTGAACGTATATTACTTATATTAGGATAAAGATTTGCTTGAGGAGACAAGGTCAGCCAATTATATTTGTCTGAAAAAGTGCGATTTATTCAGACGTATGACACGGTAGAAGCATCGTTTGATTTGAATGCTGAATCGAACATTTGTTTCGTATGTTGGATTTGTTGGTTGAATTGGTTTGGAATTGATTCAATTATAATAAATCTAAAGGAAATTCACTGGTTAAATATAGAACGAAAAATATTTTGATACAAAAATATTCTTTACTTCTTCGGCATTCTTATAAGTGATATTTACAATCTATACGCTTATTATCACAAACTATTATCAAACTACTAGGTATTGGGCATTTTAAACCAATCGTTATTTTGTAACTAGGACACTTTATACCTAGACGTACACAAAGCAAAAATTGTTTCATTGCTCTATAGGCACTCTGTATTCGATCTCTGGTTTCGATCAATTGAGAAAACGACCTTTTCTTAATTTGCTCAGGACTGGGTGAGCTGGGCGCCGAGATGTCCTTTTTAAAATATTTATTTTATTTTATTTGTATGGTCTCTTGTAATACGAGGATTTAAATTCCTAATTTCGAGACCATGCATGAAAAACGGTGTGTTGTTTTGCGCATTTTTATTTATTTTATTTATTTATTATAGAGATCATAATAAAACGATATTGTTTTCATAATATATAAGTTTATACAAGGAAGATTATGTTTTAGCGAACCCATAAGTAAACAATACATAACTTTATTTTTTAAGGAAAGAGTTTTAAATACAGTGAACATAATACACCTAACTGATTATGTATGTACCCCGAACTTTTTCAAACATGGTCTAAAAGTTTAAATTCTTATGGTAGGCATTTTTTGTAATTAATTCTAAATGAGAGTTTTTAAAATATTGTTGAACTATGTACGTATAACTATGAACACTGTACTACAAAACAACAAAAACCCTACATTTTGAACGTAAACGACGTAAGATTTTAAGTCAGACAAGCATTTAATGGATTCAACGCGAAAAGGATTTCCTTTAAGGCACTGAATATAAAATATTTAACAACTAACCGTTTCGCTTGACAAGTGTAAGTTGTAGTGTCTAGTAAAAATGTAAGATCCCATTTTATTACGGTTACTCGCGTTCCTGACAGCGTATTTGATATTGGAAAACACATTTTTAAATGCCCACGGAAAGATCTATCTTTTGCTACCTGCTACAACCAATTAATTGTTCTGCCTTGGGGCAAAGTCAGATTTATTTAGTAACCATATTTATTAGTAAATCTCCAGTTAAGATCAAAATATATAATCGCAATTTAGGTTTAACTGACAAGCAAGCAAGACTGAATCAAGCTGAAACGTAACTTAGAGTATTTCAAAATTTTGTATGAGTTTCTGCTAGATTATTTAAAGAAAAGTATAATTATATACATACTTAGATAAAGTGTTCAAAATGGCCAGATCAGTTTCCCTTCTTATAAAGGTTTAAGGAAATCTGATGGAAATTACACCCAATGTAGTAAAAAGACATGTCGCTTCTACTATCTTAAGCGGTCTCCTAAAGTACATATTATGTAATTTTTGAGTAGTCATCTTATTTTAAGGTTAGTTAATAATGTGTTAACATTGTTTTATTCATTTTAATTTTTCTGATAAAAACTTTTCTATTCCTAGAGTACCTAATCACTTGACATTAACTAGATGAGAGATAAGCTAAACTAATACAATATTTACAAGTTGATCTCAATACTGGATAGAGTTTATGATGCGAATTTCAATATCTTCAATATCAGCTGTTTGGATTTATAGGTGACAAGTTTGAATTGAGACTTTGTATTTTATCGTTTTGAAGACTTGAAATTTAGATCGAAAAAGTTTTTATTCGTTTTGTTGTTTATAGCTTTTATTTTGTAACTAAAGTTTTGATACCTGTTTTATGGACATTCTAAGGTGTGTTGACGTTACAAAAGCTATCAAACTCTTTAGTTTATTTAGATTGCAGCTTTAAGCTTTTAGTTTTAATTACAACATAAGACGACCCTTCGTAGCCGAGAGGCGAGCACGCCGGACTGTAAATGGCGCCGCCATCTCTGCGGTTCCGGGTTCGATCTCCGGTCGGGTCAATGTTGTTGTTCAAGAAAACGAAATTTTCTATATTGGCTAGGGTCTGGTTGTTGTGGTACCGTCGTTTTTTCTGATTTCTATAACACAAGTGCTTTAGCTACCTACATAAGGATCAGAGCAATGTATGTGATGTTGTCTAATATTTATCATTTATTTATTAGTTTTATTCCTCAAGTTTTATGTCAACTTGATATCCTTAATTATGCGCCAAATAACAAAATCAATGTAAATAATTTGCCAAAGCAGTTATAGCATACCTACACGTGAGCCAATTTTATTGATGAACTGATGAAATGTTGCTAAGTACCACCGCAAATTGGATTATAATAAAGCTTAAATATATGGTGATAGGTACTTAGATCATGGCACCCGTTATCATAAGTAATGGTACAAAAGTAAATTATCACTTAAATATTACCTTTTGATCTAGCTACCTAGTGTGACAGTAAGGTTTAGTCACTGGCCTTACAACAACCCTCCATCAATCCGTACTGTGCCCGCGTGGTTGAGTCCATAACCACCTCTTAGTTTGATCAGTGTTTAAAGTGAGGGTGCCCTACAGCGGGACGTAAATAGGTTTATTTTACTATCATGAGAGGTTACTATAAAGCTTGTATTGTGTTTGATTATCGCAAAACTACGAGGTTTAGACTTGAGACCGAATCTTCGTCCCTTAAGTTCGGAAACATTCAATCACATTCAAAATCGTGCCCTTTCATATTCAGTGCCTCGACCGAATACTAAAGGTGTGGTCACAAACTAGTTTTATAGTTTACTAGTAAATTCCTTGGCAGCGTTTATTATACAATAGTCAAAAATTATAATAAAAGAAATTGTTTTGTCTGAAATTAAATACCTACTTAAGATACAAGCAAAACAATTGCTTAGTTTTAGGTATCAAATTTATAATTGTTAGATTAAACTGAATTCCTAACCACTTAAGGGGAGAAAAATTAAGTTTGGGAAAGGCATTTGCCCATAGAAACAGACACAGCTAACAAAAATAATTGACCTCATAGTTTAAATACTATGAAACCGATTATATTGGACTCATCAAAAGAATATGAGTCCAAACACAAAGGATGTTCTAGTAGGTAGCTGTTAAAGTCTTTCACTATCCACGCGTGACTCTATCATTTAACGTGACATATCATATCATACGGCAGTTAGTTAAAAATTCAATTTTGATAACACAGTAGGTAGTTTCATATAAACACACTAACACACACTACTTTAACTTTTAACTGACATGCTTGGAGGAAAAATAGTAATCCCCAAACTTAGATAAGGAAGAGCGGGGCCTCCAAACACAGGCTTTTTGACGTGAAAGCGTCTTATAAATCTATGACTGTACGCACGAAAAAATGACACATTTCGCGTGCGAGCGAGATCGCGGAATAAGCGATAGAGAAGCACGATCGGCCTGAGCCTTCGGCTTGTTACGCATCTATCTCTCTTCCACTCCATCGGCCGAAGCGTCAGAGTGGCATCAATGTTTTCTTATGAGGTTATCACGTAAAATAACCGTCCGTAAAGCGAATTCACAGACAACAAATTGTTTGTTTAAATGGAGGCCATTCTATGTCATTAAGAGTAAATTTTTAATATTTTTAGGTGAATCCAATAAAAGTACGTTAAACAGTATTTTCGCAAATCTTTATAAAAAACAAAGACGTGCCAAATGTGTTTGCTCTGTGATCACACCCTAATCATAAATCGAGTACAGTAAACGTCAGTAATCTAGCCGGCATGAATATTCACGGGCACACGTAAGAGACGCGTGTAACGACGCCATTAGCTATGTTAGGCCCATCTAAAATATCTAAATACATATATAAATATCGGACAACATCACATATATTGCTCTGATCTTGAGGTAAGTAGTTAAAGCATTTCATCATCACCGTCATCATTCCAGCCACAGGACGTCCCCTGCTGAACATAGGCCTCCCAATATGATTTCTAGATAAGCCGTTTGGAAGCGGCCTGCATCCAGCGGCTTCCTGCAACTTTAACCTGTCCACCTTGTGGGTGGACGTCCCACGTTGCGCTTGCCGGTACGTGGCCACCATTCCAGAACCTTTCTGGCCCGTCAGCCGTCAGTTCTACGTGCCATGTGCCCCGCCCACTGTCACTTTAGCTTGCTAATCCGTCGGGCTATGTCAGCAACTTTTGTTCGTTCACCATCTTATTTCCGATTCGATCTCGTAAAGAAATACCTACCTAGCAAAGCCCTTTACATAGCGCGCTGAACAACCTTTTTTTACTAGGTTGCACAGCGCTAAAGCACTTTTGGTATAGAAATTAGAATCAACGACAGTACCACAACACCCAGACCCGAGACAATGACACCTAGGCCGAGACATGGAAAATATCGTTTTCCATATTGACTCGACCGGGATTCGGACCCGGAACATCAGAGATGGCGACGTCAAATCTAGCATGCTCACCTCTTGGCTACTTTCTTCTTTTGAAAATTGGTAAAATTGCGGTAGTTTAATAGAATTCCAAATTTAACTTCATTTTAGACCTCTAATTAAAGGTTTTTAAAAATAGGTCGCGCCTAGCAATCTGCCTTAATAGAACAATTACGAGTTTTTTCTACTTAATACTCAATTTTATAGTTCCTATTATTTGTTTTGTGCAGTAAGCAATTGTGAGGAAAATTACTTGTAATACAGTTCGACAGTTAATAATTTAAAAGTAAAATAATCTAAATACATTGTCACTGGCATATTATCACTGAAGTCTTTCCAACGTCATATATATATATTTTTTTAATATTGGACAACATCACATACATTGCTCTGATCCTAAGGTAAGTAGCTAAAGCACTTGTGTTATAGAAATCAGAAACAACGACGGTACCACAACACCCAGACCAGAGCCAATATAGAAAAGTTCATTTTCTACATTGACCCGACCGGGGATCGAACCCGGAACCTCAGAGATGGCGGCGCCATTTAAAGTCCGGCGTGCTCGCCTCTCGGCCACGGAGGTCGTCATATCATATTTTAGATCGTACCATCGTGACCGACACAGACAAATCTAATTTAAAAACATTATTTCAAAATACAAAAGGAGAGTTTTAAAAATCTCCAAACCTTATAATACAGCCGTTAAGGCACCTTTGCACCAATAAATACTGCGGGCCTCGTAAAGATGAGTTATGCACTCACATTACGGTTGGCCACATGTGACCTGGATTTGTTATATTTGGATTAAATTAGACCCTTGGACTGAAAATATGTAGCTGTTTGTGAGAATTGAAGCTTAAGTTTTTTTGGATTGGTTCTGATCTGTTGATTTTTAAGTGTCTCAAATAGGGATGACGACTAACTTTTATGTCTTCGTCTAGCAGGTAGATTATTAAATAAGTATTGAATACGTATTTTTTTTTCTACTTAATCAAAATATTAATGTGATTATTGATTTGAAATGTCGCACGACGTCACGCCTTGGTACAAGTTTTATTTAGACGTCAGGGCGGTAACCACGAACTATTAAAACAATCTCAAATCTGTCAAACATTATCAAATCAGTCAAATTTTGTATGTAATGACGTACCAAAATTGACAGATTTGACAGCTTTGAGATGAGTTCATGGTTACCCCGCAGGATTCTCCTGAACTTTGACGCGCTTTATCTTTGTAATTTTTTGGCTGATTGACAAAAGAAAAAATAGTTCCATTATTCTTTGATAGTCTGACTGACAGTCGTGAACCCTATTTTCTGTCCGAACTAAGAAAATCTTATACTATTAATACAACAATTGTTGAAGTAAAAATGTATATTTGTCTCATCGAAAATGACAGTTATGACAATGACTCTTGCAGGAGCCCTACAATTTTTTTTATTCACCCATAGCATATATGCATTTTAAAAGTAAACAAAAAAAACTCGTTTATCTGAAAACAATAATAGCTTCACTTCCCTTGCATTAAACTGCCGACCAGTTTTGATAGAAAAGGGCGCATTTTTTTACCCGACTTCCAAACGAGAGTTATGTTTTTCGAGCGTATGTATGTATGTAAGTATGTCCATTTCTTTGGCACGCCCTACAGCCTTAACCGTTTAACGGATATTAAAGTATAATATATCAATAGTTTCGTCTCCATTGTGGGAGTGACAAGGGGTATGTTATTTCTCTGAATTCCCACGGGAATAGAACTTATGCGGGAAAAACGGATCTGCAATACTGAAAAACCGATTTTGAAACTTTCTTTTATTAACTAAGGGTCACATATTTTCAGTGCTAATAGTATTCAATACTTTATTTTCCAAAATTCCTACGGGAACAGGCAAAAAAATACACTGAAAAAAATAGGAAGGAAATACCGTTTAATGGATTTCAACATATAATATGTCATTAGATTCGTCTCAGTTGCGGAAGTGACATAGGCTATGTTATTACACGAAATTCCTATACGTACATGAATTAAACGGGAAAAACCGATTTCAGATACTACTAACTCCAGGTTAAACTTTTTTTTTTCAATGAAGAGTTACAAATAAGGCTGAAAAGTAGTAGTAGAACACTACAAAATAAAAAGTCAAAAATAAAATTAATTAATTAAAAAAATCAAAAAAACACGATCATCTTTTAAGTTCACTTTTTACGCAGTCGGGTTTTTTGATTTTTTTAATTAATTATTTTTTTTAAGATATCGATGGTTGGTATCAATAGAAATTTGTTGTATTTGAGCACCAGAATCACTCCCAAGAGGTTTTGCGTTTTTTTTAATTATATCATGTAATAAATTATATCATAGTGTGACTTAGAGCAGGCAAAAAAAGGATGTGGATTTTAGGTAACTCTATGTATTGTGATTTAACCTGCACTAAGCCAGTATTGTGTTATTGAAAATGATCACTAATGAATCTGATGCAATAATCTCGTTGAACACAGGGATTTTAATTACCAAAGCTGTTCGGATGCGAAATCCGATAATATTGAAATTTCATTAATTTAAATCTGCAAATAATAACTTACCTTCCTACAAGCGATTAACAGATGTCATTTGATAGTTATTCTGTTAAACATTCCGTAGCTTGTTCATTGAATATTAAGCCTAATCGTTTGATCCTTGTTTAGTGATAATTTATTATTTTAACTAACTAGCTGTTGCCCGCGACTTCGTTTGCGTGATCTTTGATCTAATTAATTTAATTAATTGATTAATATTGGACTTATGTTATAGAAATGAGAAACTACGACGGTAGACCTACTTCATCACCAAGAACCGAGCCAAAATAGAAAAAAAAGTTCGTTTTCTACTTTGACCTGACCAAGAATCGAATCTCGGATCGATGGTTACGCCACGTCCGGTGTGTTCGCCTTTGGGAGGTCGTGAATTAATTAAAGAAAGTGCTCAAATTAGTATTTAAAAAAACCCTACAGACCATAGACATAGAAATTGAATACTGCGCCACAGACGCGCCACAGACAAACCATAAACACGCCACTGACGCGTGTCTGACGTGCCACTACTTACTGTCATACAATGGCGGTTGCTGCCAGCAGAAATATACCTTGTGCATGGGTACCGAGAACTGAAGACGCTTTGCCCACCTTGAGATTTTTGTAAAAAAAAACAAAAGCGTTGCTCAAAGTTAATAATACTGTAATAAATATTTGTTTGCTTCATCATCTCAGCTTATTGCAGTCAACTGCAGGACGTGGAGGCTCACGCAAAGAGCACGATCTCCTGCAATTTTCATCCATCCACTGCCAGCCATCTTTCTTTTATTGCCGGTCCATCGAGCTGGAGAGCGCATTAAAATCGTTTTCTTGTTTGAACAAATGCAACTGCTTAGTAAATCCATAAAACAGCAGTCAAAACTTTTTTGTAAAAATAATATTATGGCTAGAAAGCTAGAAACTCTATTACAATAGAGAATTAATATTTTGTATGTTCTCTACATACAAAATATTTCTCTGAATTTTAATGTGTACAGATGTGTTGTTGGTTAATCTTTTCCAATAAATAAATAAATAAAGATTACCACGGGAAAAGGTTACGTAACTTTAGTATTCTACTCATTCGATACTTGATATGGAAACACTGTAAGTGTATAGTAAAAGTAAATAATAGTGGCAACATTGGCAACCGACATTCGAGTTGCAATAACCATAACGGAAGGGCCTACCTGCCATTTGCAGTTATGATACCAAAATGGGTGTAGTGTGTATCGTATGCTATATTTTTTGGATATCAAATTCTCAGTGAGGGTAATACCAAGTACCAATAAAATTTCTAATGTGGATAGTTTTGATGGACTAAGGGGTTACCTAATAATTAGGGTATTATTCATAAATAGCTGTCCCGGCGGCTTCGCTATAGAATACGCCTTGTCACAAATTCTGACTCACAATGTCATCCTAATTTACTGCCTTATAAAGTTTTATTATTTTTTTCTCGCAGATACAAGCCTATGTATTTCTCCAAAGTCTTGTCTACCTAAATGAAAAAAAAACATTAAATTGGCAAATAATGACACATGGCATTAGGTCCAGCTTTAGTAAGAATTTATGGAGTGCATTTATGTTTAAATTAATTAATAAACACACACTTTTGTCCTGTCCTAATTTGAATTAGTATTGCCAAAAAATTGAATATGAGAAAATATGATATTGTAAGATAGGACCGTTATTTATGAATATATTTTCACCTGATGAGCATTCGGCATGTGGCTGATATCACTTCACTGGCCCATCTTGGCTTTTGGGAGTGCCCAAAACCAAGCGCATAGAAAAGGTTTGTGTCCACTACACATAAATTGGCTTTTTTGATATTTCTAATAATATCACGGTACGGAGAAAACCAAAAAACAGGGTTATTTTTTATTTTGAACAAGGATTAACAATATTTTTAGGAAACAAATTCTTTAAAATTAGCCTTACAGTCACGTGACAGTGAACACCAAAGAAAAAATTACGCCATGCGAAACTTCGTTGATAATCTTAACATTTTTGGACATTAAATTGTTTTTTTGCCGGACGTGACGTCACTTAGACGCTTGGACAGAGTCGAGCGTTTTCATGCAAACTTAAAATACATAATGTTAACATATGTCTATTGCAATAGAAATATTTTTTTTGTGTTAAATGGATATAAAGGAAAATCGTTAACCAAGTTTTAAAATTTTGTCAACTAGCCTATTGCAATTAAATTACAACATAAGATGCACAGACGACCTGGCAAAGGTTGCAGGAAGCCGCTAGATGCAGGCCGCTTCCAACCGGCCAATCTAGAAGTCATTGAGCATAATATATTCAGCAGGCACCTCCTATAGCAATGATATAACAAGAATACATTTGTATTCAAATTATTATTCTGAAGCCACAATACTACCAACACGATAAAAATCACATTTCACATGCACACTTCTTCGCAAATGCTACATTAAGTGTAAAAAATTCAAAACAAAGTCACATTCGCGCTCATAAGCGGAACAATGCGCATTTCTCACTGTATATAGCGTCAGTTGACATTTAATTTAAGTTTTTGTCTTCCAGTTGGACAGACAACTAAGGCAATAGACACATCCTCAAGGAAATTGTGCTGAATAACCTCGAAAATGACAGACACCTACCAGAAGATAAGCTTTATTCAATTCGCGCTATAGTAACGCACAGATAGACGTCTTGGACACGAAATCTCGGAATATCTGTAGAATTTTTTAAGATTATACCTAACATATGGAGCTCATCTTATTATTACATATTAAGCTTGGCAGGGCACATAGCATGTAGAACATCATTTTTAATTCAATGGGGTAGAAAGGTTCTGGACTGGAGGCCACGTACCGGCAAGCGCAGCGTGAGACAAGGTGGACAGACTTGGTACCTGGTAAAGGTTGCAGAAAGCCGCTAGACGCAGGCCGCTTTCAACAGGCTAATCTGGGAGTCACTGGGGGAGGCCTATGTTCAGCTGTAGACGCCCTGTTGCTGAAATGATGATGATGATAATGATGAAAGTTATCTTATGATACCCATAAACAACTTGTATTCTTTTACTATAGCCAAAGGCGCAGTGATTCTCCATTTCCCTTAGTATACTGCTTGCAGAACTCAAGAAGGTTTTACTAGACATTTTTAACAATAAAAATCGATGCAGATCATTATAATAAAATATATTATGTAATGCAAGACTTCATATTATGTTATTTGTTATATATTTCCTTTAGGCTTTCAATTTATTCCTGCCTTAAAAAGACTAGCGGTTAGTATCGAGCTTTTGTCATTTTTAATAGCTTTTCTTTGTCTGTTGTACTTTTCTATATTGGCACGGGTCTGGGTGTTGTGGTACCGTCGTTGTTTCTGATTTCTATAACACAAGTGCTTTAGCTACTTACCTTAGGATCAGAGCAATGTATGTGATGTTGTCCAATATTTATTTATTATTTATTGTTGTAATCTATGATCAAAAACTTCACACACCTGAGAATCTCACACTTATGTATGAGGCTTCTATTTCTAGTTGTCTGTCAGTGAAATGAGAGAAACGCTGAAGTTTTAAAAACTATGGCACTATACGGTTGAGTTCTTGGTTCGAGGGCATTTGAAACTTCAGACGCAAGTGTTTTGGTTAGGTCAGAACATCTGTCTTTGATAAATAAGTTTCATCTGTTTACTACAACCAACAAATTATGTTTTTAATCTTTGACATTTTAGGTTAAAAAAGTATTAAGCCCAACTGATTTTACTTTGTTATCAATTTCAATAAAAAATTCAAATTCTTTACTGTTTCACATTATTTAAAGTCGAACTATTTGAAAATAATATAGGTACTTCATTGTTAGATCAGAAAATATTGTAATTTGTGTTTAATGTATAGTATATAAATAACACTCTTAATTTCATTAAATTCGCGCACGCCAATAAAATTTAATTAAATGCACTTATTACTTATTATGAACACAGCTCTTATTAAAGAGAATGAAACACTACAAGTATTAAATAATTTCAATCTTAAAAGAAGCATATTAACAATGCCTCTTTTAAGATCGAAATTATTTATGTCAGCAAATTGGCTATTAAAGGCAATTTTACACGTCTTAATAATATTTTTTACCCTATCCTTTGATGGTACAGCTTGATTGTTGGAAAGTGTGTTAGTAATTTTAGAGGTGATTTCATGAATGTTAGTTATCAAGGTGTTATTAAAGGAACAAAGCGAACAAAATAGGATTCTTCTATTTTAGAGAACCTCATTGTCGATCTGTTTGTTTGTGAAGATATTTTCACCAGGAACGTATCAAGTTGAAATAAATATGAAATACTCAGACCAGATCTCTTATTCGATTTGTAAAAAAACAAGGATTTGGGGTCACAGTTCTTTCCAAGTCGTAGGTATATTTATATAGCAAGGGACTCAGCACAGATCCTTGAGGCAGGCCTTACAAAACCAAAGCAGACGATAAAATGTTATTTTGGAATTTCACAACAATTGACCTAGACATCAAAGTGATACAGATTAACGAACCAGCTTCGGTACAACGAAAAATCATAGGTACTATGTACATTCATCTAAAAGATACGGCCAGTTATGCAGCGTTTCGTTCAGCACAAGTATAGGAAAAATACCGAAAACCGTATTTTTTTAGTTACATATCACAAACAAAGTTTCTTTAAACAATCTCGGAATAAGCGGTAAAAATCTTCAAGGCCAGATTCATGTTACAGAGATACTATTTATATTCGGTCTACAAGTATGCGCGGAAGCCTCGGTGCGCTAGTCCAACTCACCAAATATAACGCAAAGCTTGTGTTTAATACGGGAAGCAGTATTTTTACGCTACTGGATGTTAGTTCCAAGAATTTTTTTTTAGGGTTCCGTACCCAAAGGGTAAAACGGGACCCCATTACTAAGGCTCCGCTGTCCGTCTGTCTGTCCGTCCGTCTGTCTGTCCGTCTGTCACCAGGCTGTATCTCATGAACCGTGATAGTTAGTGAGTTGAAATTTTCACAGATGATCTATTTCTGTTGCCGACAAAAAACAGAATACAATAAATATTTAAGGGGGCTCCCATACAACAAACCTGATTTTTTTGCCGTCAAAACACTTGCTCCCAAGGAAGCCGCTCTCCACCAGCCAATCTGGAAGTCACTGGGGGAGGCCTATGTTCAGGGCCCCAAGTCTGCTAATTTAAAAGAGGTATAATTGAATATCAATTAGATCTTATTGTAGTTGTTTGACACATTTCGCTCATTGGGAGAAAGCTCGTCATAACAAAAAAAAGGCATTTTGTGGGAAATTGAGGTTTTAAGTTAGTAAATTTAATTTAAAAAAAACTATCTAATATAAAGCTGTATGAATGCAAATATTTTGTAATTTATCTATTCTTCTATCTATATCAGTTCCTATTTGGACTAAAATATCTGTAGTTTTTTTATAATCTGTATTAACGTGAGGCCAGGAGTAAGAAGTGACGTTAATGAAAAAATATTGAAAAATAAATGTTTGGATTAATTATCTTGTGTCATTATTTGTAGTATAAAGTTTTCATATTTAGGGAATAAAATAGAATATGTCTTTTTAGAAAATCAGTTCTTTAATACTTAATGCAATTAGACTCTTGCTTTAAGTATTAAAGAACTACTAAGAAAAAATAAAGTCAAACTTCATAATTAGGTTAACAAAAAATATTCTCATAAAAAATCAACAATATTAAATTACCTAAAACGGCAACAATTAGCCCCACAACTTTGTCGTTACACTAAATGTATCTCCAGTTAGAATTATTAAAACGGTAACATTATTTTGTTGTTTATAGTATCATTATCTCACAAAATAATACTTGCGAAACTTCTGATTAACTTAACAGAAAATTGTCAATTAAAACCGCCCTCCCTTAACCGCCATATTTTCGGAGGACTCATTGGTCTTTGGGACTCTTTTTCTAGTATTTCTTCAATTGGGATTTTCAGATTATTGGCACCGGTCTCGATTACTTGGTCTAAATGAGGGTCCGTATCATTAACTGAAGATTATTTGAATGATAAAAATGTTTGGATATAAATACTGCCTTGCTCGCACAGGTGCATTTATCTTGTAATTAAATATTTTGTTATGAATATTTAAAACTTTTTAAAAGAGGCTGACAATAGTGACCGAGTTTCTTGCGCGGCTTCTTCTCGGCGCTAGCCCAAACTTGTCCCGAAGCAGTGGTGTAAAAGTGCTTAGTTTAAGCCTATTTGCAAAAATAAATTGGTTTTATTGGTTTTATTGATGCTGAGCTAAGTGGCCGAGCAGGTACTTCTGGTTGATAAATAGGATCTTTCACTGAGTCGTCGCTATCTGGAAAAAAAAGATTTAAATTGATGTAAAATTTATTAAGCATAGTAGTTTTAAAAAGCGTAATAAAAACCTATAAATGACGTTGATGATAAACAGTTGGTTGAAGTAGAACTTTTTTTTTTATTATTTGAGATGGGCTTACTCTTGACCTCAATCTACTACTGAAAGAAGATGAGCTCGTTCTGCTTGCTCGCGAACGTGGATGTTGGTCGTTGACATTCATGTTCATGGCAGGATATTCTGCGTTGCAGCTCTCTTCATTCACTAAAAAAAATTAACTTTCTAGGTAAAGCATTATACGTATTAAAATAACAACGTGCTTATAAATATTACGCTTGAACACAGATCTATGGACTAGTTTCCAATAAATATTATTTCAATTTATTTATTTTATTTAAAAACTTTAATGCAAATAAAAGCGTACAAATGTAAAATTAATGATAGAAATATTCTCAACCAGTTGTATCTTTAAGTCATCCAGAAATATAGTGATGGGTGCAGGAGAACAAATTGAGAACATAGTAAACACAAATTTGAAATTGCAGCAATATATTGAATAATATAATATACCTACTATACCATACATAAGCTTATAAACTAAATAGACGTAAATTAATATTATACTTTCTGCTAAACAATTTAATTCAAAATACATAAACATGTATTAATTTAATGACAGTAACTGAACTAGGTACCAACTCACGTTTTTCATCGGTAGATTCATTATTTCGTGATTCATCCTTACTGGGGGTGACTAGAGCCAATATTTTTCTTTCTATATTGGGTATCATTGCAAATAAACGTACTCCACAAAAGTCTAAAAATAAAACAATTTATTGTGAATAAAGTCATAGCACGAAATAATGTAACTATACATGGGTGGTGTGCTGTAATAATACTGACATTAGAAATAATGTGTCGTTAGTGAATCCACACTATGTTCTTTCACTTGTTGTCAATAACGTATTAAGTAAATTGAATAAACACAAACTCAATTGATTATATTTCTATAATGACACATCACCAAATGTGACGTCAATAAAATCCTTTAAGCTTTCGTAAAACAACGTCATAAACTATGATGTGTCGTTATTTACCTAAACCATAAAATAACTCAGCATCTTACCTTTTCAAGAATAACGTCATAGGACAAGTTATGTCACCCTTATAAAAAACTAGCACGTGCACTCACTCCAATGATCTCGACTCAACTAAAAGGAGTCGATCTCGAAAGAAAAGGTGTGAGCGAGCGAGAGAGACCCAGAGCGTCACAAGTTGTCTTGCTCGCTCATTTAAAGGCTTAGAATTGTGGCGTTTTTACAGAAAATAAAGTTGAGAATTCTTATTGGTTCTGTATACTTAACTCCAAATCAACGTTTTTTGAGATGTGACGTCCTTTCTCCCAATGAGCGATTTGGTATTCTGCTACTAATTAAAGTCTTCAATTTAAGTCAGGTAGTAGTAGCAGTATCTTAAATGTGTCAAACAATTATATGAGATCCAATTGATATTCAATTATGCCACTTTAAATTTGCAGACTTGGGGCCCAGCAGTAGATGTCCTATGGCTGAAATGATGATGATGATAATAAATCCTTCCCTAAAATAAAATTTGCTTTAATAGACCTTTGACCTGCCGTCAAAATTACCCCTTGATTATGCAACAGTACTATTTCGCAGTTGTATTCCCAATGGGGCTTCACAATATTGGTCAACAAATTCTCAGGTTCGTAGTTCCGAACCTGAAGCTAGAACAACGTTTCCGAACGGCACATTTGCAAATGGAGACAATGCAAAGTGGTTTCGCGACGATACCGCGAAGATCGCTACTATAAGTTCTCGAAAGAAAGTTTTTTGATGTGAACATTTTCTATAGCGTTAAAAAAAATCTTGCTTTCAGGTGGGTCCTGAAGCAAGATTTCAGAAAGCACATTCATCACCACTTTGTAATGGCGCGGTACTTTGCCTTGATCTTAAAAGAACTCTGGTTCGATTTCCGGCTCGGGTAAATTCAGGAAACCATATTTTCTAAATTGGCTGGAGTCTGGGTATGCTAAGAGACGTTCCTGGAAAAATACATTGTCTACAAATATGAAGACCTATAAATAAAAATAAATCAATAGTAAAAATATTGGACAGCATCATATACATCGCTTTGATCCTAAGGTAAGTGGCTAAAGCACTTGTGTTATAGAAATCAGAAACAACAACGGTACCACAACACCCAGATCCGAGACAATATAGAAAAGTTCGTTTTCTACATGACCCGACCGGGGATCGAACCCGAAACCTGTATGATGGCGACGCTGTATAGTCCAGCGTGTTCGCCCCTCGGCTACGGTGGTCGTCAAATCTCAAAACATTTATTTCACTTTTTCACATATAAACTGATTTCAGCGGGGTGGCTTAGATGGGAAAAACATTTTGTTGCTATTATTTCTTTTTAAGGCGTGATTTGACTGCTCAAATACAAAAAAAAACTATTTTTTTTGTGGAATCAGCTATATAACCCGAAACACGTTTTTCGTGTGGTTTTCTAATACTAAATCAATTAGTTATTCATAAATTATGTTGTAAAATTTTAATAACGAGTGAACATACATACAAATTTAATTCTTTCTCTGAAATGAAACCTTAGTAATTTTTATATCATGCTTCTCTCCCTGTGGCCCTAACGTACTTTAGTCGTAATGTCCTTTCGTCGTGCCACTTCTGATGCAATTGTTTCCCACTTATGTCGTTTATGGTGGACCCAAAATAGATTTTAAGCGCTGCTGGCATTTGGTTCTGTAAAATACGTCTTTGAAAACTTTCTTCGTTGAAATATTAAGCTGCTTCAGCGCTGATTTGAGGTTTTTAACTAACCTTATCATATTGATAAGGTTAGTTAAAAACCTCAAATCTAAAGAACTAGTTGCGGAACTAATCACACATGAGTAATAGAAAAAACATATTTATTTAATTTGAACTTTTTGCACATGTAAGTAAATTTGGCGGACTTAACGGCACAGCTGTTATGTACATATCATTGTGCAGTTCTGCTTCTGATTTAAGGGTCACTTTTTTTGTTGGGGACCCAACAAAAAAAGTTACCCTTTGAAATTGATATCCCTAAGTCTATGAAGGTCGATTTTCAGCCCACCGTGCGGCATCATAGTTATTTTAATTGTAGTTAGTTAATGCCACATTATCACAAATTTAATGAACGTCTCTGAGTGCGGCCGTAACTTTTAATATTTGTTTTTTTTTTTTCTCGTAAGGTCAATATGGTCAAGTTATGGGTTCAGTCATATTTCAGAATTAGATTTTTTGTCAAATTAATAAGTACCTACTTATCCTTATAATAGCAAAACCTTTAAGTTAAAAAAATCGGCCAAAAATCACATTCATGTACCATATAAATAAATTGTTTTCCACAATCACACGTATTAGCTAGCCTTAAACTAAGCAAAGCTTGTACTATGGTGATTAGATAACGGATAAACATACTTTAATGCGTTTATAACCATCCATAACTCAGGTGCAAAATGCTTGTGCTCATCACACAAACATTTTCCCCTTGCGTGATTCGAACCCGCAATCGCCAGAAATTGTACAACAAGGTCGACAATGCAAACACTCTGGCCGACGCTTATAAAGGCATGCGCACACGCACACGATCGGTGCTGAGCTATCGGCTGAGCTGGTTGTCATTGTCTCTGGTCTAATGTTTTTTTCGAATGTTTTTTCTTTTTCGTGTTACTAATGTCGTGCGGTATATATTCTGTTCTTCGTTATTGTTTGTTAGGATTTTGTTGATTATTTATTTAATTATTTTTGATTGTTTGAGGCCCTCGCAAAATATCAGTGTCGTGGCAGCCTTAAGTTGCCACGGCGTATACTGAGCGAGGGTCCTTTTTGACACGTTTTTTTTAATTTTTTATTATTAATATTATTATTTTTGTGTCAATCTATGTTATTTTCTTTTTTATGTTTGTGTCAATTTTGAGTGCCAAATAAACAATATTCTATTCTATTCTTGTAGTCCAGAGCGCGAACCACTACACTTATACATTTCCTTCCTTGTTCAGAAAAATTAGACAAAATACTTGATTTGCCTTCAGTTTATTGAACGATTGTCCTCCATTTAGGTTCACTACAGTATAATCTCTCAATAACCCAAAATGTCTGTTCCAGTGTCTGAAGTGTTCCAACACTCCTCGGCAGTGAGTGTTACAGCTAATTGGGCGAGAGATTCCGCATTGGCAGTGTTGTAGGTATCCTCGTACTGCGAATGTCCGTTACAAACCTAGATATCTATCATAACAGCAGCTGTGCTCTAAAACTGTCAAAGGATGATGTTTGTGGTGTTATAGAAATAGTATATTAGAATTTTGAAACCTACTTTTTAAGGTTCCGTAGCCAAATGGCAAAAAAAGGAATCCTTATGGATTTGTCATGTCTGTCTGTCTGTCCGTCCGTATGTCACAGCCACTTTTTTCCGAAACTATAAGAACTATACTGTTGAAACTTTAAGTAGATGTATTCTGTAAACGGCATTAAGATTTTCACACAAAAAAAGAAAAAAAAACAATAAATTTTCGGGGATCCTCTACATACTTAGAAATAGAAATAAAAAAATTCGTTTCATCAAACCCATATGTATCTATGGATATGTCTTCAAAAATGATATTGAAGTTTCTAATATTATTTTTTTCTAAACTGAATAGTTTGCGCGAGAGACACTTCCAAAGTAGTAAAATGTATCCTCCCCCCTCTAACTTCTAAAATAAGAGAATGATAAAACTAAAAAAAATATATTATGTACATTACCATGCAAACTTCCACCGAGAATTGATTTGAACGAGATCTAGTAAGTATTTCTTTAATACGTCATAAATCGTAAATCGCAATTAGATAATGGTACGGAACTCTTCGTGCGCGAGTCCTACTCGCACTTGGCCGGTTTTGGTAATTTAACTTTTAAGTATTATCATAATATTATTTGTAAGAGTTTATTAAACTACCATTAAGTACGAATAAAAGAAATAACTGTGCAACTCGCCTTAGCTATTCAGAAAGGCAATTGTCTCGTAAAGCAGTTTTATTGACAACTTTACAAACAAAATACGTTGGTGTCCACAAAATGATATTAAAAAATAATAATAAATAATATATAAATTGTTAGTAACACTGTTACTAAATAAGAACTCATCAACAATCTGTATCTACCATCTAACCTATATTTAATGTGACACGCAATAAATAATTTGAATTTGAAAACGTGGGAGGTGGGAGGTTCGAATCCGCAAGAGGAAAATGTTTGTATGAGGATTACGAGCATTTATTTAATACAAATATAAATAAATTGCAGTAAGTATGTTTATCTGCTACCTAATTACGAAAAGCTATGTTTACTTCTACGTGCTATGTAGAACTGACGGCCGATGGGGCAGAAAGGTTCTGAAATGGAGGCCACGTACCGGCAAGCGCAGCGTGGGACAAGGTGGAAAGACGATTTGATAAAGGTTGCAGGAAGCCGCTGGATGCAGGTCGCTTCCACCCGGCCGATCTGGAAGTCACTGGGGTGGTATTAAATACCACAGAGGCAATTCCCAATTCCCATGTTATGTTAGTCCCATGTATGACGCAATAAATGAATATGAATATGTTTATGATACATAGATTTTGCGACACCTTGCACATATAGGAATACATAGCTTTAATGTAGTGTGGCGTCATAGAGCCATATGTAATTTTTCATACAGTAATAAACAAAATGGGTAGAATATTCTGTCAAAGCGATACCCTCGTCTTACGGGTCACTTCGTATTTAACGCCACATTTTGCGCACTTCGTTATGAAATTTCACATCAATGTCAATTCCAGGTTGTACCTGCATTTAGTTTTATGTACCCACATAATTACCGACCCCGGAATCATTTGTGTAAGCCAAATTAATCAGGACTCGTATGAATATTTAATGGGATTTTATTTGTTCTGTTTTCACAGTTTACATTAATTTTACGACGTAATGTTTGTATTGCGATGTTAACAAGCGGTAATTATGAAATTACTTTAGGAGAAAAAGCTGAAAATTGTTAAATTTAATAATTATGTTAAAGGAGTTTAAGTTTTATTTTAAATGAAAATTCTTTATCAGCGGCTTAAAATAATCCAGTTCTGGGTATAAAGGCTCTTCAATAGGTACTGCTGTAATTTAAAAACAAATGATAAAGAACAATTGTTGTATAAAATTAAATGTAATTAAAAAAAACGAAAGATTTAATTTTGACACACTTTGATAACTTACTCTTGCTATAAATGTAAAAAGGTTGTAAGTTTGGATTTTTGGTAAACACGCATAATGTGTATCGATTTATCTTAAAATATACACAGGACAATTAATGATATTTAAAATTAATTAAAATTTGATTTGTAGATCATAATACGCAAAAAATTTGGAACTAAGAAAATAGTGCCTTACAACTGAATTGCATCGCCTGGGTTACCAAATAATTGCAATGACAACTTTTGCCGAAATTAATTGAATTCGCGTCTCGCAGCAGTATAGAATTGTGACATTTTATATTATGTTATGGTAGGTTTCACTTTCTATTATTCTGTCTGAAGCTGAAAAAACCGTTTGTACACGAAAGTAGGCAATTGTACCAATAGTAGCTGTACGTGTACTGTAATTATTACAATACGTTGATATAGTACTAAAATCTAACGAAATCAGAACAAAAAGTCCTTAAAAGGGGTTGTATTGTTAGATGTGTAGGTACCTGGCATCATTTTCTATCTGTTGTCACAAGCATGTTCATTACAAGCCAGACTTTGGGAACATGTTATTTAGGGAGTTGTCTGTTATAAATAAAACTAGCTACAGTTGTCCGCTAGTAGGTACGTTTTAGAAACTCTTTCTGGCTCTCTTAGAAAATCCAACCGAAGTTTGAAAGATAAGCATAGGGATGAACATAATTATAATACATTGATTTTAATTTATTATAAATTGCATGAAAAATTAAAATGTGAAACATTTATATCTGTGGTTGGGACCATCCTTTAAACCAACTATTATGCTTGTGTCAGTAGGCCCCGCTGTTATATATATATTAGAATGCTACATAGTAAATACTTAGGTACCTACACCATTTATTTCAAATCTGTTTATGTATCGACATTACATTTCAAATGGGTACTAAACCAAGTACTAAAAACCATTCTAACATTTAAAATGAAATGTATGTATTAAGCTATTAGTTAAAAAATATTTCTTAGATACTTTTCTAATAATAAGGCTGTCATCGGGCGTATGCTAATGGCCAATGCACAATGTATTTACCTGCTACAAAACACAACTTAACCGCCAAGACTAATTAGTAACGGTGAACGATAGCCGCTCTTAGTTTCGTTAATCGTTTCTATCGTTTATTGATCGGCGATCGGTTCGAGTTAACGGAGTAATTGATGCCTTATAGATTTGTTGTAATCAGTTTGGAGACTGTAATTACTAGAATTTAGTAAATTTATCACTTAGCTCAGACTGGTTGTTAGAAGATGAAGGAAGAGTAAAAAACCTGTTCAATGGATCTAAGAAATCATCATCATCTCAGCCTATTGCAGTCTACTGCTGGATGTAGGCCTCCCCCAAAGAGAGCCAAAGAGCACGATCTCCCGCTTTTTTCATCCATCCACTGCCAGCCATCTTTCTAAGGTCGTCGGTCCATCGAGCTGGGGGTCGTCCTACACTACGTTTGCCTAGGCGTGGTCTCCACTCGAGAACCCGTTTACTCCACCTTTCATCGGTTCTGCGACAGATGTGGCCAGCCCACTGCCACTTAAGCTTGCTACATTTTTGGGCTATGTCCGTTACTTTAGTCCTCTGCCTTATGATCTCATTTCGGATTTTATCCTTTAACGAAATCCCAAGCATCGACCTGTCCATAGCTCGCTGAATGACATGTAGCCGGTGGGCCAGCTTTACTGTCATATTCCACGTTTCGGCTCCGTAGGTCATCACCGGTATACCTTGCTCTTCAGGCATTGTGGCAGTGGCGACATTTAAGAAATACTTAATATAAATTTTATAAAAATAACATTATTTTGTATTGCTGGGTTGGGTCAGTTTTTAGTCATGCTTGCAACGTAGTCTGCAGTAAAATAATAAAATGCTTCTATGTCCTTCCAATCCATTTGTTGCTACTGTTTGATAAAACGAACACAATTAATAGAAATAAATGGTTTGGACAAAACCCCCCCGGAGTGAGTCCAACTTGCAATTTTTCGTGGTTTTTGTAGTTCACCTACTTGACCATATTTTAAACAGTTTAATTCTGAATAAAAGAGCAACATAGTTTTGATGTAACCGGATTTCAACCAGGTTGAAACTTGTGCCGGGCCGCACTCAAACGGTAAAAAAATGCATAAAAAAAGTACTAAAATAATACCTTTCAGTAACCATATTCTGCAATAGTTTTGTTCTCCAGGCTAAGTTACGTGGGTTTATAGCTATCACTCTAAACGTAATTACTAAACTCACCGCATCTAGCATCATGGCCAATTGTACCTAAACTGTTAACGATACAGGACGCTAGGGAAAAGATATTAGGATTTCCGTTACACCTAAGTTAGTGAACGAATAAATAATGTAGCGAATACGTCCACCACTTCTGCCAGTAACGATCTAACCGTTCTGGAAATGTAATGAATAGTCGCTTTTAGTGCAGCTAAACGGTTCAACCGTTTGTTGATAGCTTGCGATCGGTTTGGACCTGAACAGTGTTGCCGAATTATCGATATTTTGAGTATCGATAGTTGACCTTAAAGTTACACTATCGATAGCAAAATTAATAGTATTGATACAATCCAATAGTATCGATACTATCGATTGCTAAAATATACCAGTACTGTTGATATGAAGCAATACTATTGATACTATCGATAATTTTTCTCTTATAAGTATTAATTGGAATTTAATTATAACGTGAAACCTAGGTTACAATTTTCTGAAAATGTATTTTAAATAATAGTTTTCTGTAGGTGTGCCTATAAACAAATAAAATGAAATTAAAACGCAATAGTACTGGTAATTTTCGATAGTATCGAGTTTAATCAATACTATTGCTGTAATTTAACAATAGATACTATTGGATTGTACTATAGTATCGATATCGATCGAGCTAAAGAGCGGCAACACTAACCTGAACTTGTAAATGCCTTACTGTTTTTAATGTGTAGTTGCTGTTAGTTCCGATTTTAAAGATCCTTCTGTAACAATGAAAGAATACAGCAACGAAAACGATGTTCAAAACGGTGGAGGTACCTACTCGAACATCAGATTTATTTAAAACGAACTATGAGGAATGTCACTTACACTGATTGAATCTAGGCGTACAAATACTCGTATTTAAAAAAAATGTATTACCTAAAAAGTATGTAACTTAACTGGAGGTAAAGTCGACCAAAATATACCTACATATTTTCTTAATTCCAGCACAGCTACCATAGACGCCAAATTAAACAGTGTAGTTACTAAGTTAAATTCAATACAGAAAAAAAATATATGACTTTTTAAGACCTTAGTGATGGCAAGATAATTTCAAGTGATAAGTAGAGTCAGACTCAGTCCCAATCAAAGCAAAAACTTGTACTAAAAATCGCTTTCTAGACTTTTGCCTTTTCCTGTCCAAATTTGAACAAACCTTGATTAAAATAAAATTTTCAGTAATCTTCTCCGGTTAAATTTTATCCGCTTAGCCATCTATTAAAGTAATGTAAGGAAATTGTTACATTGACGTAACTTTATCGGCATTACGTGATGATAATACGTAATAAATAGTTTGGCCCGTAAGCTGTTAATTTAATTTTATGAGCAATAACAATATGCCACAAAACACAAAGATACAGTAGGCTTATTCATAATAGCAAAACATACTAGGGTCAAAAAACACTCGTCGTAAAATCAAAATCGCAAAAACACCTTTCTGTGATGAAATAATATTTAAGGGTATGAAATGTGAACATTAAGTAGTAAAAGTTTTAGTTAAAAATAAACAACTTCCCATACTAAGTAAATAAATTGTTTTTTAACCGAAAGTGTTGACAACCCTAAATCTGCGGTCATTCGTTAGCGAACCCCCGCCCGCAACCCTCGCCCGCCGCACGATCAGCTGATGCGCTAAGGTTGTCACCGATAAGTTTTTGTTAAAACTTTAGCATCAATTTACTCAGTAATTTATACTCGCACGAGTTTGTGGTTTTGCATAGGAACTACACATTTACTACTCTACACGTCCTTTAAATTTTATTTCGCCTTTTTGTTACACCCTGTATAATAAGTTTATATTTTTTTATTTAGTGTCAATTTTCAAGATTCATTTCATAAAGTAAAATAGTTTGCTAAAGAGTAGCCTCACTACGTTGTTTTAAAGAGAGTCCTATTTTGTACACTGTCGAGATCTAGCGTAAGGCACAAAATAATATTTACCCCGATTTAGTGTGTGTGAAATGATTATAATTCCTCTTTGTCATATTTTCTGAAGTCTACGCAGACCAAGTAGCGGGTTATATCTTGTCAATAATATATATAAGTTGTGACCACAATAACTTCCCATACTGGCAAATCCACTGGAATACTGCAGCTAAGTCTACTGAAAATCACTTGCTAGTGTTTATAACTATCGGATAAACATACATAGAAGAAATTTTTAGGTCTTGAATCACAAGTAAATGGCCTTAGATATTTCTCTGATGACAACATAATTATGCAGTGAGCCTGCTCAGTGTTATATGTTTATGTATATTATGATTATGTTATCATCATAACTATGCATCATTGACTGCAGTTCGCACGAACATAAATAAATCCTAGTTAGCTAGAATACTCATTTATTTATATCGGGTGACTAAACTAATTTGGCATTGTTACTTACGGCATTTTTTGCACAAAATCTAACAATCATTATAATCACGTTAGACGCTGGACATACATGTCCGGCAGTGGTCTAACGTGATATACGTCTATATTATAGGCCTCCCCATAAACGACACAAAGGCCGATCCTCGGCTATTCCTTTTTACAGTGACGAGAACTAATTTAATTAAGTACCTAGATAAATTAAAAATAATTAATCATTATTGTACAACATCACACACATTGCTTCTAATCCTGCGGGGTAACCATGAACTCTTAAAACAATCTCAAATCTGTCAATTTCGTACGTCATTACCTACGAAATTTGACAGATTTGACATAATTTGACAGATTTTAGATTGCTTTTTTAAGAGTTCATGGTGACCCCCCTGATCTTAAGCTAAAGCACTTGTATTATAAAACCAATAAAACGAAATGATTTTTGCAAATTAGCTTAAACTAAGCTCTTTCACATATAGAAATCAGAAACAACGACGGTACCACAATACCCAGACCCGAGACAATATTCATTTACTACATTAACCCGACCGGAAATCGAACCCGGAGATAGCGACGCCATATACAGTATAGTCCGACGTGCTCGCCTCTCGGCTATGGAGGTCGTCAAAGTCTAGATAAATACTTTAAGTATGCTAGTACCCACAGGCCATGATATTGTCTCGACCCTTTTCTGACCAACCATATTGTAAGTATTTTCCATATTATTGTAAGTCTTCTCATTCCTTTCCACTCCTTCAATCTTAGTTGTTTGAATTTTTCCTACCACCTTTATTTTATCCTTCAAATGCGTCTATGTTTGACTTATTTATTTGATCAATTAAAAACAATATCGAATAATTAACTTAATGATAGGTATATCCTAATAAAGTTATAATAATATCGCAGATAAAAAATAGAAATCATCAGCAAGGTTCTTGTACTTTAAAATGAATCCGCATTTTTTGTCCGTAAATTAATAAAATTTATTACCAATTATACATTTTCACTTTGATTAGCAAAAATTGTAGGTTATTTAAACTTAAACTGTTCATTTAAAAAACATAAATAAATAATAATTATCTAAGAACTAGTATAATTATTTCTAATTTGATCATGATGCATTTAGAACGGTTACTGGTATAAAGCACGCTACGTAATGCAACGAATAATTGCTGGTAAAGTGTTAAGGGCGCAATATTTAGCAATACTTGCACTCGCTCAGCTAACGGCATTGCAGTGTGAGAGACCGGCGCAGGCGCACAATGCGCAGTGATTCAAACTGAATTATAGTGACAGTGAACGACATGGCATCGGTATGGGTACCACCAAACATAGCCCCAATATGCCAAGAGCAATTGGCACCATTGACCCAATGCTCCCAAACCGGCTTCATGTTCCTGACATTGCTGGCTCAACTATTCGGAAACTCCATAGACAACATTCCGAGGAATCCATACTCAAAACCCTATCAAAGTCAGTTCTCAGTGAGTGATTTCACACAGTTATCATCGCCTCTAACCGATCCCGGATTTTTAGGACCTACCCAACAGCCTTCGGAATCCACCCACCACTTACCGTTGGGTCCAACGCCTTTTAAAAACCAGCCAATCGAAACCAACGTTCCTAGATTGGGTCCAATATTGGACGGGAATTCGCAAGTCAATCATAAAATGCAATTTCACAGTTACGGTCCGAAAGGAAGCCACGGTTTTGCGGAATCGTCGTTTTATCTGAAACCAGACCAACAGGAGTTTGGGAGTGAAAATCAGGATTACTACCCGAAGTCCCGGACGGCTTTCGAATACGATTTTGAAAGGAAAAGTGATTATTTTGACACGGAACCCGCTGATTCCAAAAAAGTTACGGTTGCGGCTGAAGAGACTACCACTGAGAAAATCGTTAAAGAAGAAAAATCAAAGATTAAAAGTAGAAAGAAGAGGCATTCTCCTGATGTTTATGACTTCATCATAGTAGGGGCTGGATCTGCGGGATGTGTCATTGCAAATCGACTGTCAGAAGTTAAGAAATGGAAGGTAAGTCTTTTTTATTTATTATAATTTTAATAAACAATAACGTTCCCAATTAAATCAATGTAGGTGCTGCGACATCGCTAATAATTCAATTTTTTTCCCCAACAATAAATTAACAGTTCTTGTAAAGTGAAGGTTTAGTAATTACCAACAAAGAAGCAACAATAGATTATACCATCACGAACGATTATAGTTTTTCTTAATAAGGCTCTTTCAAAGTAAGTTTTCCATAAATGAAAATTGTTTCTGACCCTTTTTTATTCAATAATACTTGGTAATTAATCATAAAAAGTAAATTTGTTTGTGAAATTACACGCTAGTTATGTAGAAGATAATATTACACTTAGGTAAATTGAAAGTCTGGGCTTAGAATTGAATCTAAGTCTCTTGGCAAAGCCGGCTTTAACAACAAGAAACATTTGACAAGTAAGCTAACAGCCTCAGTGAAGGTCAGTGGAAAACCAGTTTTTTTTCAAGAGCAATATGTTATAATTATGTTACCATATTAAATTAAATCAAATTATAATTTATTACTAACAGAATATACCTAAACGGAACTGAGCCCTAACCATGAACTGTTAAAACAATCACAAATCTGTCAAACATTATCATTTCTGTCAAATTTTGTATGAAATGACGTACCAAAATTGACAGATTTGACAACTTTGAGATTGTTTTAAGAGTTCATGGTTATGGCCCTGTACATTGTTAAATTTTACGTCCAATATCTTAATGCAGTGCAGTTTTGAATAATAACAATGTTAAATTAAAACACAATCGATACCTTAGCGACAAAGTCGCTTTAATTAAATCCTGTTCGTGCACCTTTAACTAGACCAAACAATGTAGAAAGGAAATCTAAAATAGCCAATGTCTGTCGAACCTATTTCGCATAAGATAGACGCAAATACTCAACATATACACCATTCACCTCAACACCATAGGTCACAAAAACTACAATAATTTGATTCAGTACACAGTATAAATATACATAGTAGGCGAACATAAGTCCTATATATCAAAGTCGAAATTTCCAGGCATAGTACATCATTCATTTATTAAAATAAAATAAAATAGAACTACATTATTTGAAATGGATTTTGGTATTGATAAATTTCTAGTGGAATTCTGTCGAGTATGGTATTTATATGTTATCACTCACTAAACAATATCCTGGGCCCTAACCATGAACTGTTAAAACAATCACAAATCTGTCAAACATTATCATTTCTGTCAAATTTTGTATGAAATGACGTACCAAAATTGACAGATTTGACAACTTTGAGATTGTTTTAAGAGTTCATGGTTATAGCCCTGCTTTGATATTTAGTTTGCATTGCGATATTGTCACGAAATTAACTTTAATAAAACTTCATTGGTTTTTCGCTAACTACAGAGGAAAATACGGTCACTTGTTTATTTTTTTAGGCTATGCTGGCTGTCTGGCTAGAATAGGCTGGAAACTAAGCAAAATGAAATTCGTCATTAAGCTTAATTCTTTCTTGGCATTAGATTACCTTAATTTTAATGCTCATAATTATATTTTTTTAATAATTTTAAAAGTGCCTTATATTCTAAATGTAATACAAATGCAGCAACAGACCAAATAGTTCAGGTATTAAAATATTTCGGATCTATATCTTTTGGATAAAACATAAATCCAAGTTCGTTAAACCATTATGTTTTAATTAATCCATTTTTTTTTTGTTTGTTTGTTCACTTACTGTCTACATTTCAATTGTGATTAATGTCACAATATTCTAACAATACGGTGTCCTAACTTATTGTCTTTACAGGCTATGGGAACTGATAGGAAAAAAACAATAGATCAGAGAAAAGTACCGAATGTGAAAAACGTGTGACTGCTCAATGATTATTTCGTTAATGAAAAATCAGTTTTTGTCACATTTTATAATTGAATTATTAACTTACAAATAGTCTTTTTAATTCTAAAATTCTGCCTAACGACCACGAAATGTTGAATTATAATTTTCGTTGAGCACAGGGGGTCGATTCAATAAAAAAATCAAGTAAACTTGCTCTAACTATCACCTAAGCGATACAAACAAGTTCACATTACATTGTCGATGTAAAAGTGACTTCAGTGTTAAAGTGACAGCGCGTATCACTCAAGCAGTGCAAACAAACATGACTCTATTTAGTTAATAAAGTTGGTTCACATTATTAATATACGATAAGTAAAGTGAAACCGATGTGACGCGGTTTTGTTAAGAGAATCGACAGCCTGCAACGCTCTTTCAAACCAATCTCTAGTCTTTTAATTACTTTATTTTGGTTTCAAAATACTTTAAAATGAAACGAATCATCATTTAAAAAACCGTATTGATAATTTACCTATTTTGTTGACGAATGCAAAAACACTCATAATATCTTTGTGCGTTTTATGTATAATTATGTATTAAATTTCCAATAATTAATGACTCTTAATTTATTATTGCATATTAAAATCAACAGTTTAAAATTGTTTCCAAATAACAAAACAAGTTATCCACGCTATTTTATGTATTTTTCCACTGAAATCGCATAAATTATTCAGTTCTAGTTATTATCTTATTATTTTAGATGATCCTTGTGTTTTTGTAGTTTATTTATTTATTTTCTTTATTCAGGAAACAAACAGCTTTACAATATTTCGTTTAGCTTAAAAAATAATTCATCATACACTAGCATTATAAGTTTCCAACGCTAATTAATACAGTTTTGCCAATATAGAGACAAAATACGAAAAAAACAAGCAAATAATAATTAGTGTAGGTTTTTATTAAAATTAAAATCTAGTGGGCCAAAAAACTGAAAAAAGACTGAAATACTCTAAGTGGATCTCAGGCGATGACGAAACCGTATCAACCGCTCATTAAAAATGTCTATGTGACAGAATTTAGAGTTGTAATTGCCTGTGGCTCTTATAATAAAACTATTTCTACGGTATCTAGTTCTACAAATGGGTACATCAAAAGTGCTCTTTTGTCGAGTGCGAAATTTGGTACATTTAAAAAATAATTTGCTTAGCAGATAGGGGCTATCAACTATATTATTAACAATTGTGTACAAAAATAGTTGATCCCTTTGCTCTCGGCGGGTTTCCAAAGATTGGAGCTTATCTAATTTATAATTTTTAAATCTATATCTTAAACGTGTAATGAATATTTTGAATGCTCTCTATAAGGTCTATGTACTTTGAATATTGAGGATCCCACACTACTGATGCATACTCCAACTGAGATCTAACATAAGCGTTATATAATAAAATTAGGGTGTTTAGTACAAACTATGTCAAGAAAAGGGTTAAATCATTTAAAATACACGAGACGTTACTAATTGCCAGGTAACTGTTTTTGTTAGGACTTTCCCCTTTCTTTGTAGTTGTCCTCTGCCTGAAGATAGTCTGGAAGAGATCGCTCTTAGTGATAAGACATAGGCGGTCTTCTCTATCTATTTGTACATCTTTCTGTGCATAAAGGGTATCTTCTATTTATAAATTTTAGGATACTCAAGAACAATTATTTTAGGACAATCAATATATCATTCTACATGAAAGTAGTTGAATGTCATCAATCTTTTTACACAGATCGTAATATTCAGGGTGTCAACCTTCTTCATCATAAAAGCAGAATAATTATTTTTAATGAGCGTATTAGATTTCTTATTTTATTTTATTACGAAAATTGACAGCTTTTATACAGTTGAACGTAAAGTTTACCTAACATTAAATGGTGACTGTTGACTATAAAAGTATGCCTATATACGTCCCACTGCAGGGCACAGGCCTCACCTCAACTATGAGGTGGTTTGGGCCATACTCCACCACGCGGGCCCGGTGCGGATTGGTGGAGGGGTGTTGTAAGGCCAGTGACTAAACCTTACTGTCAGATGTTATCAAGCCGCATTAAGGCCTCTGACTAGGCTTCACGACCAATAACAAGCGATATTGGCCGGGACCAACTTTTAACGTGCCTTCCGAAGCACGGAGATGCTCGTGATAAATGTCACTAAATATGGTCGGAATGGTCACCCATCCACTCACGACCGCGGCGTTGGTTGCTTAACTTTAGTAATCGATACCAAAGCGCAGCCGCCACTGAGCTACAAGCACCTCTGTTGACTATATACTAAGTTATTGGCATACACTGTTAAAATACAAAGATGACACAAGAGAATCTCACGCGATCTTCTCGTGAGATTGAACCTAAGCATATGCAATTAGTGATCATATAACCATAACCGTGATAAAATAGAAATAGTAGACTCACTCCTACAGGTGTATTAGTATCTTATAGGTAACTTAGAAGTATTTATAGAAGTTATTATGTAATAATTAATCAATAATTTTGGTTTCCTTGAAAACAGTCAACTGTGGGTGACACTATAAAATAAAGCATGTACTATGTCAAGTAGATTAAGTACATTGTATGACAACCAAAACTCAACTATTTAAATTCCTATACTTTATAACATTTTAAACTGTCTAGTTGCGTTTTTTAATTATAACACCGTACACAGCACGGGTATAGATGCAACATACCTCTTTTTATTTATTATTGTCCCGACGTTTCGGCCTAATTACATAGGCCGTGGTCGCGGGAAGACTGACGATGTACAGCGCGCCTGCTCAAGCGAGGTGATATTCAAGATATTCAAGAAATGCGGGTGGGTGAAGATTCATAATTCCTATACTTACGAAATTCAGACATTTATTTATGAAAAAATTCAACAAACAAGTGCGTATGTGCATGCAAAGCTGTTGAGGCCATTTGCCCGATGTGTTATTCCATAAATAACCCTATCCTATGTACTTTATAATAAAATAAAAAATAACATTCATCATTCAAAATACTTGTTTTCCGGAGCGCGAACCACTAAAAGCAAAGATCTTCAAAATCGTTTCTTTAATTATGTTTCTTGTAAATGACAGATGTTGTGAGATGAGCTGCACTCAAGACGAATTGGCACTCGTACAGCATAATTCAGAATGACAGAATGTAGGAAGGTATTTGCTTTTCACTGGGGCACTATCTACTCTTAATAATTGAATGTTTTGAACGGTCCCGTATTGAAGATCTCGACGCCAAACGCCAACTTTGAAAATCTCGACCTAAGCCTTCCTATGTTTACACATACAACACCAGTGGACAGCTTTACTGCGCTGTCTGTGACCGCACCTTCAAATCTAAATTTGGTTTCGCGAGTCACGTGCGTGCGCAAGCTAGGAAGAATGCGAACGTCTAGTGCGATTTGCAGGGTGTCGCCATCGACGGATACGTCTGGGAGGACAACAACAACACTCTTAATAATACATTAAAATATAACAAAGGGCAACTATGACCTACAACTAGGGAAGGTAAGCCAAATGGGGATAGGCTGTCTAAAACTGGTACAAACGTTTTACCTTTCGAATTTAATGCTATTATTTGAAAAAAGAGGTGATTTCGAAGTTGTTCACACATTCAAAGTGATAATTCATCTTCATTATCATCTCAGCCTATTACATTCCACTGCTCGACGTAAGCCTCCACCAATGAGCGCCAAAGTGCATGATCTCCCTCTTTTTTTATCCATCCACTTCCCAAGGTCGTCGGACCATTGAGCTGGGAGGCCCGTTTACTCCACCTTTCATCGTTTCTGCACCAAATGTGGCCAACCCACTTCCACTTAAGCTTGATAAATATTTGGCTATGTCCGTCACTTAAGTCCTCTGCCTAATGATCTCGTTTCGGTTTTATAGTGATAATTAATGGAAACAATGATGTAATGAAATTACATACAAATAAATTCGCGATTCTCTAACGGCCCAACTGTTTTAGCGAGTGCTGTGTCATATTGACGAGATTGGATAATATGACACCATTGTATCGCATAATTAATGAGGGAACTTGATACTGTAATCACTTGGGAATCTCGTTTACTTTCTATTTCAAGCGAATCACCATAGGTGGTGAAATTGGAATGAGATTTCGTTTTTATTTATTTATTTATTTTAGCTTAAAAAGGATTGGATCTAAAACGTGGTAGACCCTGTTTGATCAAGCCGCCTTACGGTCTCTGACTAGGCTTCACGACTAGTATCAAGCGGTATTAGCCACGACTAACTTTTTACCCTTCCAAATCACGGAGATGCATGTTATAAATGTTACTAAATATTGTCACTGTTATAACAGAATGGTCACCCATCTACTCACAAACCACGGAGTGGGTTGCTTAACTTTGGTAATAAATACCAAAGCGCTGATGCTACTGAACAAGCACCTTACTTTTAATTTCAAGATTTTTCGATCAACCTGTATTTTACCTTTTCGCCTAACCATTAGGTAAATTAATGTAAAAATTAAAAGAGAATAATTAAGCTTATTCATTAACGCACCTATATTTCATGTGATTGCTCAAAGCTTGAGCCCTAATTAAGCGAAATAATTAGGCGATAAACTTGTAATTACACTCAATACGGTATAATACAATAGAAGTCAAGTAAAGTAGGCCATTAAAATAGCTCTATATTATCTATCAAATAGGAGCATCCGAAAAAAACAACAGATTTCTTTCCCGTATTATATATAAATCAAAAATACAAAAGATAAAGAAATAAAGAGCTATAAAAAACTATACCAGTGCCAAGCCAAAATTGCAGGAGATGACAACCTTTTAAAATTCATTCGATTACGATTATATCTGAGTGAAACGTTTTGCAGATTTTGCTGTATTACTTATTAATAGTTTTTCTTTCATATTACTTCCACACATAATAAGTTAGTGCCTGCATCCAAACTTTTTAGAACTCTGTTTAGGTATATTGTCTATTCTTGAGAAACAAAGTACGACTCTAATATCGACAGGTCCAATGTCAATCAAAGGTCACCGAAGGGCAACGTTGAGAAATCGTTCGGCTTTGATTCAGCCACAAGATTACCCTTCACTAGTGACTGGAACAGGTTTCGTATATTTCAGCCAATAATTAAGATTTTTTTTTTTAGAATATATAACTGTATTTTTTTAAATAGGCTAGTTGACGCCCCCAATCAATTGACATACGTTTTATGTGCTGTCAACTTGTCCTTGCCTGTACCTTTGCCTTATATGGTGATAGCAAGCTATGACGTCATTGCTTACCGGCCTCAACTGCCTAACTTTTTATTTATTTTGAAGCTAACAAAAATCAGATTATCTTTTTAATAAATGATAATTTACCGGGTTGTCGTGCCTTAAATAAGGTTTCTAATTTAATAATGAAGTCTTAGAATTATTTATGATTGGTGTCCACATCCCAATTGGGCATTTCAAAGGATATGTAAATAATCACTTTAAAATGGTGTATTAAATAACGAATTGGTATGAAATTTCCATTTTTTTTAATTCTCATGGATTTTCCCTAATTAAAATACAGTATCGTCGAAATACAATACAGTAAAATCCAAAAACCAAATCGTGTTTTATTATAAAAAATGCAGTCAAACTCGGCATCAAAATATACGGCTTCGAAGCCGAAACATTGCAACACTAGCTGTCTGCCACAGAAAAAGGGTTGGAGACGCAGTAATTAATTTAAAAGTTACTTTTAACGTATAAACGTATTTATTTTCGATCGATAATTAATTGTGGGCGTACTCTTGTAAATTGTTATTGTAGATTGGATTGTTAAATTGAGACGAAAATCGGGTGAAATAAATATTAATCTTTTAATTTAAATAGTATTTTATAAGACTCCATGCCATGACAACAGACCGAATTGCATGGAAAAAGAAAACATACTACGCCGACCCCAGATATGCTGGGAACAGGACAGGCGAATGATGATGACTTATAAATACTAAGCTAGTTTAATAGGTTTGACTAGATCAATCTGTTTCGTGAAGTGCTTCACGATGTGAATTGCGGAGAGGAGGGCTGGTGAGGCGTTCCTGAGCTGGTCTGCAGGTTAGTGGGCCAATAGTTTTTAGTGCTGACGACGAAACCATTTCTCTTTCTTCAATTCGCAGGGTGGGTTTCATAGGAATCAACATAATTAATCTACAAACATAATCTTTCATAATTGAGCTCTCCGCGTGTCAGCGGCTATTTACACGCTGCTACACCAAGGTATAATGTTGTAAAATACTTATCAATAACTAACTTCAATGTTTAAGAAAGATCACGATCAAACTATTATAGTCAAATTCTCTTTACAATGTTTTCTTTTACTTTGACAATAAGCCAACTGGTGAAATAAAATATTTTTCCTAAGATTTTATACTTACTGCCACTTTCAGAATTACGACTATATAGTCTACAGACAGACAGACAAACAGATGGACCGACGAACATAAATGACATAACTTAAACAAAAAAGCAATTAAATTTTATTATTACGCAGCCATGCTGGTCGCATGGCTCAGCAGCCAAAAGTGATTATTTACCGCAATCCATAAAATTAGCTGCAAATCTAATTAATTTACCCTGCACGTAAAATATATTAATAAAAAATATACATGGAGACAATAAAAGGGGTCTCAGATACATCTGTGTCGCTTTATTAACGAAATTTAAAACTATACTAACGAAGCAAAGACAAAACTGCAAACAAGTTCCAAACTTTAATGAGATGGAGCCTGAAAACACAATAGAAGTCCAACCAGTAGGACTACAGATATTATAAACTAGTCCCAAAAACCAACTATGGTAGGAAACTTGAATAAAACCAAAAATATATGAGCAAGCTTCTTTGTTTTGTAACAAGATTTGATAATTATATCTACGATTCAAAAACTTATTTTCTATGATTTCATCTTATCTAAAAATAAATAAATAAAAGTCATTTAATTTAATCAGATGCTTGACATGCACTTCCATGAAACACCGCTATAGTTGGAGTTAAACATTTATATAATAAAAAGGATATACGAGTTACATTGCAAGGTAGTGCCAATTTTTCAGGGACCACTCAGAATCAGTAATTAGATCGATCTACTTAAAATAGCACTTTTTTTTCAATATATACGGCCTAACTCATAAAAATCAACTAATTAACATCTAAGTAACTAATCAGTATTAAACGTCTTAATAAGTGTTTAACAATTTTTCACTCATAATCGCTATTTAGGCGTTAGTTAGTTTATTAACGGATAATCTACACAATTATTATTTTACTCTGCCAACACCGAACTCTATGTAAGACCCAAAATATGACAGTATTTTGGTTAAAGCAAAAATTTATAAAAAAAACCGGCCAAGTGCAAGTCGGACTCGCGCACGAAGGGTTCCGTACCATTATCCATAAAAACACTCACAAATCAAATCAAATCAAATCAAATCATTTATTTACTTAGAGACACGGTACAATAAGATGAATAAATATATATTAGATATTTCAACATGTCTCGCCATTATATGGCATGTAAAATTTAATAAGTAGTTGATTACATTATTTAATCAATACAATTCATTAATACACTGCATTATAATTAATTTAGCTTTTTTGTCATATTAATATTTTATGTCATCATTAATAATTATCATAGTCAAAATTATTTTGTAAATTCCTTAACACTATAAAAATTACGTTCTAAAACACACTGTACAGATAACATCACATCACTCTCACTCATCATACCTACATTAATGCTAGTCTCATGCATTGTGAAAGAAAAACATTTTGTTTCCGTCGTTTTATCGTTTTACAGGTTGTCCCTGGAATGGTTGATCCCTGGATCAAATCGAACAGACGCATAGTGGGGTCTTTCCCGGACTTTTTGGATCTATGAAGGTTTCATTAATTGATTCATACTTTTAGGGTCACCCTGTTTCTTTATTGGTCATATTATATATCATTTAAGATAGTTTACTATCGGTTAATGAGTATGTGAACAGGCTAAACCTACTGTATCTACTTTATATGCGTAGAAAGGCAGCTACGAAGTTTTATAAGCAAAAATAACAACCATGGTTTGGGGAAAAAAAACTATTATTCTCACTAGAGATATCGTTTACTAGGATTGTCTTTAAATGAGTGTGTCCTTAGGAAAGTTGGAAATGGACGGCGTGAGGAATTAAATACTCTAGAAGTGACATTCGTTATCTAGTACCTTCCGTAATTTACACAAGAATTATTATTAGAATCTGATTATATTTATATATAATAATCTTTATATATTTGTGTAAATATAATAATGTTCTTAACTTGTCAATAAATCTCATGAACCGTGAAAAAAAAAATTAGAATCTACATTTGCAGAATACAAGTGTTTGAAACATGAGCCATTCAAAATATCATTGACAATTTGTTTTCATTAAGGTATTTCAAAAGTTATAATTAAATTCTCCACTTATTTAGTTATATTTAGTATCTTTGAACAAAATATTTCGTTGGTTCTTTTTTAACGTAGGTAGTAGGAAAAATAACGAAAAATGTTTTAACCGGTTCTGTTTAAGGCCTTAACACCACCCAAGTGCCTAAAATCTCGAATATGAAAATCAAATTGTCAGAATACCTGTAACTTGAATATAAAAATTTAAAATGCGATATCCTAGTAGAGAATTTAATAAATATCTTGAATTGAATAATTTTGATTTTCCGTTAAGTCCCTTGGATTAAAACATGCACAAAAAAGTGTCTATTTTTTTCATAAATTGCAAATGTTATCTTAAACGGCACAAGCTATTTCATTACTGTTTTCACACAAAACAAGATTTTGGAAATATACATGTTTTGAATTGAGACTTTTATTCGAAATTTCTCGTTAAAGGCATTAATTTCATAAAAAAACATGTTTTTCCGATTTTTAGAGGTCATCCGCACGCGCGAAAATGAATGGGCACGACGCGTCAAGGTCATTCAAGCGTGTTAACGCCTTAAGAGCAGACACAATCGACGAAATCGTTGTTATGAATCATGTGTGATACCTACATAGTACACGGAAACTGTAAATTTTTAACTAAAACATTACCACGTGTATTCGTAGCCAATATTAGCTAAGCTGATTATGACCAAAATAATCAAACGTCCTGCCAAAATCATAGGTTATTTTAGTCTCGATCGTGTTAACCAAGATAACGACCATAATTTACAAAAATCTTGTTTTCAAAGTTTTTTGACCAAACTTGTTTTTTGAATAACTGTAATACCTAATATACTCGCCTAACTTAGGTACCTACAAATTAATTCACCATTCACCGTGCCACTTCAATAGAGCCCTAACTCGGAAATATCGTAAAACTAAAACAATGAGTCCCCAAGTCTCAAAGCGAAAAAGTTTCACAATCGCAGCTTGTAGTTCTAGTATCTTCTTTCCCAAGTTCTGTAGCGATAAATAGAAGGCTTGATCGGAATTAACTTCTCTGCTAATTATTTATTGAGTGAAAATGGATTCCATGAAATAGGTTTAAACTTTCTTACGTGAGTTGATATTTCAGAATAGCTCAATTTATTTGAGAGACACCTTACTCGACTACTTAAAAATGAATGTAAATAACAAAACCCATACCACAATGAAATTTATCGTCAAGGTGATTGATGTAATTACTAATTCTTTGCGAGTTAGTGAATGAAATATTTTTATAACTTGAGTATTTCACTATAATTTAATATCACTGTGAATTAATAACATATAATAATTTAGAATGATAATGTAAAAAGTACAATAATTATATTGACAAATGTTTATTAGTCCGAGTTTCTGAAAATAGCCGACATTTGTTATCGCTTGCGTAAAAGTAAAACAAAACCTGGCCAGTGACAAATCGAGTGGTCGTTTTTTGCTCTCATTTGTTATTAGAACAATTAATTAGATTCGAATTGTGCGTTCCGTTTCTAAATTACTTTTTAGGGTTCTGTAACTCAAATGGTAATAAATAAAGAACCCTTTTATGATACTTCGTTTTCTCTATGTCTGTCTATTACCCCTTCCCAAGATTTCCCGTTTACTTAGATATTTGGCAAAATCTGTCATATAACATAAATAAGGATATAGTAAAATGCGTAAATTTGTAGTGACATAACTAAAAAATATTACACTCTTAATCTTAATCGACTTTGTATTCAGTCTTACGTAACATACTGAACACCATGTACCAAACTTAAATGTATTCTTGCAAATAAATGTTATTCTATTTTAGAAAGCGGTAAAATTCTTCGAGACACTTTTCCCGCAATTGATTAATTATTAACATAGCAACAAGTTCTACGAAACCCTTGCAGCATGAGCCCAACTAACACAGCCTTTTTTTTATTTTCATATTACAAGACATTTGTTTAAGTCCATGACATTATTTTAAGCACTGCGTTTCGTTAAGGTACGTACACAAGGTCGCGGCTATTGACCTATTCTATTTTTTATTGTGATATTGTTAAAAAGGTTTTATTGCCATTTCGCAAGAGATAAATTATAAATATACCTAAGTTACGAAATATTTTTCGTTAACCTATATAATTATGTCAACATCATTTTATGTTAGACTAGCTGTGCCCGCAACTTCCTTTGCGTGAACTACAGGATATATCCTTGGTATAGCACATATATCCCACTGGAACATTGTACCGGGATAAAAAGTATTCTATGTGTTAATCCAGATCTTATTCTTTAAGTGTTTAAAATTTCACTTAAATTAGTTCAGCCGTTTACGCGTGATTGAGACACAAACATCTAAACATCATCACAAACTTTCGAATTTATAATATTAGTGGGATTATAAGTATATAATTGGACCTTATTTAATAAAAATAATAACCAGTTACCTGTCTATAACAGAATGTTATAATAAACTACCTTTCTACATACAAATTTTTTAAAATTTCATCATCATATTGTCCCACAGGTGATCTTTATTCTAAGAATAAGTGAATGTTTTGCGATGTCGCTGTTGATCTCTTAGAAAATGTTATCTTTATATTTGAGAGGTAAAATCACTAGGTACCTGTCACAAAACATTTTAATATTATCTAATTTCTAAACATTATGAAATAAAAACGTTATTTTTCTTGTAAATTTCCTTAGTTACTTAACCTTGAACTAAATATTATGATCGAAGTGTTTATAAAAAAACAATTTACAAGCTTTAATTAAGAGGTTTCTGTTCTGAACGAAAAATTTGATTATTATTGGAAGAATTAAGGTTTCCTTTGATTACGCTGTTTGTACGTACCAAGACTTACTTCACACAAATAATTATAGTTGCTAAGGAGTGGAAATATTATTACCTAGTCATTATGTACGAGAAGAATTTTTAATCTATGCTAAGGTAAGTAGCTAAACAACTTGTGTTATAGAAATCTGCCCACCTAGCATGACCAACAAAACACGATTATGATTTATTAGGATATATAGCGATTTATCGACACCCAACTGTTAAAATACGATATACATAGCCATCATCTTGAACTTTTATCGATACAGCGAGCATATCACGGTGTTGCTGTTTCGATAAAAGTTCAAATTTTGACAGTTGGGTGTCGATAAATTGCTTTATCATATCATATTATCGTGTTTTGTTACTCATGCTAGGGGGCCAGAAACAACTAAGGAGTCAACATCGAAATCGCATTTTTTTCCTTTTCTCCTGTAATATATGTATTTTCGTGTATGATGATAAATAGTACAAAAACGCAATTTTATGATAACTCAAAATCCTGTCATCGCTCCTTTACACTGTATTTTATTGCAGGCGTAAATTAGTAACCTTCTTAATTCACTAAAAAAACCGGCCAAGTGCGAGTCGGACTCGCGCACGAAGGGTTCCGTACTATTATGTATTAAACAACAAAAAAATCACGTTTGTTGCATAGGAGTCCCCTTAGATATTGATTTTATTCTGTTTTTTAGAATTTGGTGTTATACTTAGCGGCAACTGAAATACATCATCTGTAGAAATTTCAACTGTTTAACTATCAGAGTTCATGAGATACAGCCTGGTGACAGACGGACAGAAAGTCGGAGAGCGGAGTCGTAGTAATAAGGTCCCGTTTTACCCTTTCGGTACGGAACCCTAAGAAGATACTAATTGCCTAATTGAAAGTTAATCCCTAAATCATTTGAAAAGATGCAAAGGCTGAATGATGGCTAGGTGTGACAAAACATATCAAATCTTTGATTTTTTCATTGTTGTTTAAATACTTGTTGAATGTTGATTGGTTTTATTCGTTGTTACGGTAAAAAAATGACAAATGAATAAAAATAGACTTCTCTTATTGAATAGGGTGTTACAATGTCAAGTTAAAGCGCCATTTTAGCCAAGCGATAAGTGACCTTGCTTTGTAAAAGTTAAAACCAAAAAATCCTAATTTAGTTTATTTTACTAACTTAGCAAGCATATATTTTAATTTTCGTAGGAAAATACAACTTACGTCGTTTGAAAATAAAGCAGGTGTGTGTGTGATCCCTGTTCATCACACAAACATTTGCCACGTGCAGGATTCGAACCCGCAATTGCTGGCTTCGTAGGTTGGGAACCACTACACTAGGTAAGTAGTCGTTTCTCCGATGACACTCTTCTGCAATAACTATGTATCAAAGTTTTAACCATCCCACAACTATACGTACGATCTGTATTCACTCTTTTTATCCCGACTGCCAAACGAGGGTTATGTTTTTAAAGATATATAGGTAAGGCAATACAAAATGTTACATGCAAATTCAACTTTGTAAAATTTATAAATCAACTCATTGAAAGTTAAAAAATCCAAATGGAAACCTCGGAAGTTTCGTTTACTGCATCTGTGCCACAGTAAACATTAGTTACTCGGTTCTATAACTTGATCATAACTGTTACAATTATATAAGCAATCCGTTTTCTAAATTTATCCAACTGGATATCAAACCTTTCGGTTTTACGAGATTACTTCTATTTTTATGACACTATGGATTCCTAGTTGGTCAGTTACTGGTGTGGCACCACCAATCGAAATACCCGACAGGCCCGTAATAAATGCTTTCAAAATAAATGTATGCCTCTTTCAGAGTTATGGCGCTGTAGGCCACTGTATAAGATGATGCGAGCGAACATGTTTATCTTATACAGTTTAATGTTTAGTAATAACCCCAAAATAGGAAGCCATGCAACAAACATCAAAATAAGTTCTCGGTACTCTCAGTAATAATTATGGCGTTTCAAATGGGCATACACAATTAGCTCACATTTGTATAGGACAGCCAGTTTTAGTTAACATCTCTTACTGCTGCGTGAATTCTGATCTTTGTTTGAAGTTGAGGTGCTGCTGCAAAACGTCATTGAACTGTGGACCGGCAACCGAGCGTCAATTAATTTAATTTTGATAGTTTAGACTCAATCAAACTTGCCGACTGGAGCGATGAGTTTGTTTTCATTTAAACGAATTCCCGGTTTTTTTTTCTCTGTTGTTTTTTATTCTGTTCTTTGATGCGCTTTTAAAAGGATTTCTCATTTAAGTTTTTATAGCAGAGAAATAAACTCTTCGATTTTGTATCACAATCATTCTCTTTTCGAACGACCGACCGACCGAACGAACGAATAGGACTACCGTCTGGTGTAGTGGTTCGCGCTCCGGACTACAATGCCTGGCGGTTGCGGGTTCGAATCCCGCGAGGGGAAAATGTTAGTGTGATGAGCACGAGCATTTGCACCTGTGTCATGGATGTTTATAAACGTATTTAAGTATGTTTATCCGTTATCTAGTCGCCATAGCACAAGCTTTGCTTAGTTTGGGACTAGATAATTGGTGTAATTGTGGAAACAATTTATTTATTTATTATTCACATTGAAGACATAAAATATTCAGGCTAAGCTTGACTTTATGTCAACTCAATCTAAATATTGCGACAAGAACCAGAATAATAATATGTAATGAGGGATGAGGGAGATAGGGGAGATTGATAATAAGATTTAATATAGAAGTCCCAAACAAATAATGTGTTTTATTTTTAATTTATAAATCATAGGTAATCATGTCAACATTTAAATAATTGTTGCGTCATAAGTTAACATTGAGGTTTTAATATTTACTAACTAATCACGTTTTATTTCCAATCATTTATGCTACTCGAAGACACCTGCTATTATGAAGAATTAAAAGATGCTTGGGTTGTTCTTTACTTCTATATTACTCAAGCTGTGGTTTATTTTTAAACGGTTGAAAACATTGATGATACATGGACCTCAGGCTGTAGCCAAGAGGCGAGAACACTGGACTTGGTGTCGCCATCTCTAAGGAGCCGGATTTGATTTCTGGGAGGTTACCATGAGCTTTAAGCTATCCACTCAAATTCCAGGCAGTTTAGTGTCTGTGCAACTAACTTAAATTCGTACTATGCGTAGTACGAATCTGAGCTATAGTTTAAAGTTCATGGTGGTTATCCCTCTTTGGTACAAACCTTTCTACTTCTGGGCCATAACCATGAACTCTTAAAACAATCTCAAAGTTGTCAAATCTGTCAATTTTAGTACGTCATTTCATACAAAATTTGACAGAAATGATAATGTTTGACAGATTTGTGATTGTTTTAACAGTTCATGGTTAGGGCCCTGAGATCTAAATAAATGTTGTTGTACCGTCATTGTTTCTGATTTCTTTATCACAAGTGGTCTGGCATACCTTGGTTTTGCTTACCTTAGTATCAGAGCAATGTGAGTGATGTTGTCCAATATTTATTTTCTTTTCTTCCATAGATTCTACTGCTGGAAGCAGGCCCCGAGGAACCAGACGTGACCAGCGTCCCGGCACTATCACCAGTTCTGGGTAACTCCAACATCGACTGGAGGTACCGCACTCAGCCTGAAGAGCTGACCTGCCGAGCTCAAAGAGGTCGGACGTGTGCTTGGTTCAGGTATGTATGAATATCGTCACGTCAGCTCATTGCACAGTCTAATGACGTAATCCTCACCCAAAGAGCGCTGAAGACCACAGTCGGTTCAAAAGAGGGTGATACTGGGTCTCAAACATAAAAACAATAACTTGCACATCGAAATAAAAAAAAATATTGGTAAAAAAACATACCGGTAAGCGCACCTTGGAACGCCCACCCGCAAGGTGCACAGACGACCTGGTAAAGATTGCTGGAACTCGCTTCCAACCGACTAATCTTGAAGTCTTTGGGAATGCCTATGTTCAGCAGTGAACGTGTTATAGCTGGAATGATGATGATGAAAAAACAATACGTTTTCTGATAGATACTGGAACAAATAGGTAAGGTTGAGTTTAGTTTAAGAACGCCAAAAAGCTCAATCTCCAAGTTTTTTCATCCAGCCACTGCCAGCCGTCTTCCTAAGGTCGTCGGTACATCGAGCTAGGAGCTCTTATACTAAGTTTGCCGAGACATGGTCTCTACTCGAGAATTCGTTTTCACCAGCTTTCATCGATTCTGATCGCATTTATACAAGTTGTTGTATTTGAGCACCAGTGTCCCTTTCGGATCGAACAGGGTTTTTGTTACACCTTGTATAAAAAAACAAGTTATCATATTACTGTAACAAATAGTTTTTATCTACCTATATTTAATCTTGAAAAAAATTTCCAATGCCTTTGGTCGGATTTCTAAATCCAAATAGTTTTATTTTTCTTTAAGTTAGATCTAATAACAGAAATGTGATATATCTGTCTAGAATTAAATATTTTCGAAATAAATTTGTGAAAATCCTATAAATTTTACCAGTGTAATATAATACCGGTTTCTATTCACAAAGGTTTGGATTTTTATTCACATTTAATGAAATGTGAATAAAAATAATGATTTTGGATAGCAAGCCAAACGACTGACTCCGTAATATATTTTTTTAGCAATAAAGAGATTTTATGAAAAACTGTGAGCATGTGAAACCACAAAAAAGCAAGAGATCGCAAATTTAGTTTAGTTGAAAGGAAAATCTTTACGCAAGTAAACTTGTGAAAATATTGAACGTGATTTAATCTTTACATATCATCTAAACTAATTGTTTACAATCATTGGATTCTATTAGTAACGAATTCAGATTTGATTTAATTCGTTTAAAATTCCTTTAAATACTAGGTGGAATGTCAGGAGTTAATTAGATAATTTTAGTTTATGTTTATCAGCAACTTGCTCGTACGTATCGTTTTACTGTTATATCAGCTTCATGAAGGTACATTTAATGCCAAAAGCACTCAAAAGGTATGTAGCTTATTATACGTACCGTGTGCTCGTTACTTATAGTTATTTAATGGCAGTTCAGGGTAATTTAGAACTAAAATACGTTCCTTGAAAGACGTAGCCACTTTGGTGCCTTCTCATCTACCATGCAAATCAACAAAGCGGGTCATGCAATCGCATCTGCGGAGGCCCACCAATAATGGCGCAAATATGAACATATGGTCGAAATATTATGACTTACTTACTTTTGGGACCTCCCGCCAAAATTTAATATAATTTAAGGGAAGTAATAGAATATATTTAGTAAAAAAAGTATATTTTGCTGCTAGGCCAATGGATTAGCCAAGTTATTTAGCGTGGTAATGTTGCCAGCCTTTTTTGTCGCCTGTCACAGTATTCTTAGACAAATAAATATTTTTTAATAGAATAGACTGAATAAAATATACTTAGAGCAAGAAAATATAATTGATGTAAAAAATAAAACAATAATAGTCATATTTTATAGTACTATTAACGATTTGAACTACATTATAGTGCCTTGATTAACTCAAATCTTTCATTAATTTTCATATTGACCCATCTTAATAACGGTAGCTGATAACTATAATTTTAGTTATCTTGTTTCCTTGGTTTTTATCTGTCTCTTATTCTTCCTCCCGTTTTATCTCCTGAAATAAATGGTTATTTTGTTCATTCATATTTCATTTTAAAAAATTGCAGTGGACGAGTAATGGGAGGTTCAAGTGCCATTAACTATCTAGTTTATATGAGAGGCAATAAAAGAGACTACGACGATTGGGCTTCGTTAGGCAACTATGGATGGAGTTACCGAGAAGTATTCTTCTATTATTTATATAAATAACAAACAATAAATTAAAGTTTTATTACATTTGCCATTTCACTTTCAGGTCTTACCGTACTTTATTAAATCAGAAAATAACCAAAACAAGAAAGATATAGATGAATATTACCACGGGTTTGAAGGGCCATTGACAGTTGAAACATTTAAATATACCGATCCAAATGTTGTTATGTTAGCAAACGCATTTCAAGAAACAGGACTACCTTTGATTGACGTCAATGGAGAAGATCAAATAGGATCAATGATTATCCAAGCGACCGCTAGAGATGGAATAAGAATGTCTACTAATGCTGCTTTTATCAGACCTATTAGAAACAAAAGAGCAAACCTACACATAAGAACCAATGCTCAAGTTACCAAAGTTCTGATACACCCAACCAAAAAGATAGCTTACGGTGTCCGATACTTTAAAAATAGCAAATGGTACAGGGTACATGCAAGAAAAGAAGTAATTCTAAGCGCAGGTTCTTTGAATTCACCAAAAATATTAATGCTTTCTGGAATAGGCCCCAGGAGACAGCTAAGAATGCTCGGAATCAAAGTTTTAAAGAATCTCAAAGTTGGATTTAACCTTCATGACCATGCTACAACAAATGCAATGTTAATGAGCCTTTCAAACAAAACCTCGACATTGAAAAGTGCTGATAAAATTATTAAAGAAGTCAAAAGATATTATTCGTCAAAAAATAAAAATGGTCCTCTTTCAGCTACTGGTCCATTATATGTAACTGCGTTTGTAAGGACGCCTTTTGCGGATGAAGATGAAAGTGTGCCAGATATTCAATTCCACTTTGATGGAAGAAATTTAAGGGAGTTTTATGCTGATCCAACTACTTATCTATCAACCAGTGTATTGCCTTTTTCATATTACGACAGTATTAATGTCAGACCAATATTGTTAGTGCCCGAAAGTCGAGGATTTCTTGCTTTGAACAAAACTCATCCTATTTTTGGACAACCATTAATTTATCCCAGATTCTTTACAAACAAAAGGGATGTTGATACTTTAGTGGCTGCTTTAGAAATGATAGTTGAATTAGAAAAGACTAAATCTTTTAAAGATAATGGTGTGGAGTTTGTGAAATGTCCCGTTGAAGGTTGTAGTAATTTTCAATGGGGTACTAAAGAATATTTTTTCTGTTTACTAACTAGTTACACAGGGACAATATTTCATCCATCTGGGACGTGTAAAATGGGCCCCCCACCAGATAAAAGTGCAGTAGTCGATCCCAGACTAAGAGTGTATGGGATAAAACATTTAAGAGTAGCAGATGCTTCCATAATCCCGAATATAGTTCGTGGTAACACTAATGCACCAGTTATAATGATTGGTGAAAAAGTTTCTGACATAATCAAAGAAGATTGGAAACATTATACGTGAAGAAGCCAAAATAAATATCTTGAAATTTTTGATGCAATGTATATAAAGTGTAAATAAATGTACTTTTAAGAATAAAAACTTATTTTTATTCCTTCCTTATTCAAAATACAAAATTTCATTGGAACCGAACGAATAAAACATGATACTGTGTAGAGTTGGTAAGTCGATAAAATTTTTGAGGTAGATATAATGCGTGTTGTAGTCTTTGGTAATTAGTACAAATAGATATTTTGTAAACACCTTTAGAACTTTTGCACGTGGTTTTAACTTTTATACTTAACGCACTTTGTAGGTATGTTGTAGATTACTTGACTGTGTAGCAGATATTATCATGTATTTTGATTTCATCTGAAATTGATTGTCTAAAGTCTTATCTAATGAATGATTTTATAGCACATTGTCATTAGTTACCGATAATAAATTAATTACTACACTCTACTACTACTTAAGTCACTAATGCAAAATTACAAATCATTTTACGATTAAATGATCTTAATGTTTGTGTGTATAACATTTTACTTCTTTGTATTTATTCTAACCCTATGTAGAACTAGAATTGTGGTCTGAGAATATTTTAAACACATATTGTAAGAATAATGATATTATATTCTCAGATTAGGTACACATAGGTAAACATATATTATGAAACTTTGTAATAAACTTCGATGCATGATTATTACTTTCAGGGGAAAAACAATGGGTGGCTGCAGCGCTATAAACTATTTAGTCTACATCAGAGGCAACAAAAGGGACTACGATGGATGGGCTGAACTTGGAAATCACGGCTGGAGTTACCTTGAGGTAATTCCTTATTAATCATTGAATACTACAAGTTGCAACTAGTAATGTTTATATGTCAAAGTGACTGTGTACTCGATCAAACATATTTTTTTGTTAACAGGTGCTACCTTACTTCAAGAAAGCTGAAAACAACCGGGACGTTGAAGCTAAAGACAAATTCTACCATTCTGTTGGTGGCCCACTCAACGTCGAAAGATTTCCTTATTATGATGTTAATACAATGATGCTTGTACAAGCTTTTAAAGAAACTGGTTTACCAATCACAGACTTAAATGGAGAACAACAAATTGGCGCAGACGTTGTTCAATCTACTTCTGCCAATGGTCGCAGATTTTCTGCAAATGTAGCTTATATTAGACCTATACGTCACCAACGACCTAATTTACATATAATTACAAATGCTTTTGCAACTAGAATTTTAATAGATGACTATACAAAAACTGTTCAGGGTGTAGAGTACGTCAGAGATGGTATTAGATATATTGCACATGCAAAAAAAGAGGTGATATCCAGTGGTGGTACTATAAATTCACCTAAATTACTTATGCTCTCAGGTATAGGACCTGCACTACATTTAGCTGGTTTAAATATACCAATAATTGCAGATTTGAGTGTAGGACATAATCTTCAAGACCATGTAACCACAGATGCACTAATTATAGGATTATCCAATAAAACTTCTACGATGGTAAGTCCTGAACAATTGTATCAGGCACTTTATAACCACCACGCTCAGTATCCTCACAAAACTGGTCCTTTATCTAGCATGAACACCCTTAGTGCTACTGCTTTTATTAAAACAAAGTTTTCTCCAGAAAACGCTCCGGACATACAATTCCATTTTGATGGAAGAAACGTTAGGGAATTTTATTCAGATCCAACGACATCTCTTGCCTCAAATATATTTCCTCTGTCTTTTTACGATGGCCTTGCCGCGAGGCCTTTGCTGTTGACTCCAAAAAGCAGAGGATTTCTGCTTCTAAATCAGTCAGATCCTATATTTGGTCCACCTTTGATTTACCCTAGATTTTTTACCGTCAAAGAAGATTTAGACGTATTAGTGGCAGGGATGCAGTATGCAATTAGCTTGGAAGAAACTGAAGCATTTAGACTCAGTGGGGCTGGGTTTGTTAAGATTCCAGTTCAAGCTTGTGTGGGGTATCCGTGGGGTTCTTACAATTATTTGGAGTGTCTTTTAATGCAGTATACGTCGACGATATACCACCCGGTTGGTACATGTAAAATGGGACCTAAATGGGATAAAGATGCTGTTGTAGATCAGCGGTTAAGAGTTTATGGTGTTAAGAAACTAAGAGTAGTCGATGCATCTATAATGCCTAGAATTGTAAGGGGTAACACAAATGCTCCAACTATAATGATAGCAGAAAAAGCTTCGGATATGATAAAAGAAGATTGGCTATTGCATTCGTATTTATAATATACAAGGATATTTGTTAGTTATTTATAGTTAAAAAAATAAAACATATAACTTTAAATAGGCAATAGTTTGTCATGTAAATATTATTTTATGGTAAAATGTGTGAATAAGAACTTGTTTCGCACGGAACTTATTATCGATTTTTTATTTACAGCGTGGTCTAGCCATATGTTTTCTATTAAATGTTTAAGATTTTTACAAATTCATAAAACGACAAGATAATTATATTATATATAATTAAAAACTTACACATTTAATGTCGTTTACTTATAAATGAAAGTTAATAATAAGCTTGTGGAAACTGGAAACCTGGCTGTTTGATTTAACACATTCTTATTTTATTTTTCTTTAATAAGGCTGTTCGGATATCTACCATTTTCAATTAAAACTAAATTGTTTTTATTTATTCTATTAAACTTAAAGACATAGACAAAATGACTGTCTCATTAAAATAAGCAAAATCCCCAACCCAATGCGACTTACATCTCAAAATGGCGACTTTATATCTACAACTGTTTATTATTAATTCAAATTAAAACCAAATTTATATGCTGGCAATTGAGTTTCAAGTCCTTTAACAAATAAGACTACTATATAGCTACTACTTTTCAAAATCTAATCAAACTAAAAACAACCCTAACTTTATTTAATAAAAGAGTAAATTAGATTGGTATGGTGAAGTGCAATTGATTGTCTAATACAATTGTATGTAACCACCTTATTCCCTAGTGTACGTTCATTGATTTTTACTTTAGAACCGAATAGCGATTTAGCTGAGCAATCAAATGGAATTAATACTTTAAATCGTTACTTAACTTCTTCATGTTCTTAAGGTTTTCAATTCGCTGGAAAGGATTGCTTTCGGTACTAAAAAGAGATTAAATCACTAAAGGACTCAATAAGCTGAAGAAAGACAATATTATTGTGTACTTCATACGTCTTTCTCGGGTCAATGGTGTATACAAAGTAAAAAATATTTTCTTTATTGGAAAAAGAGTTAGGTCTATAAAAAAGTACCTAATAAATGCGTAATTATACAATACATTCAGACGAGGAAAAAAATATGAATGTTACTGAAAATAGGATGTTTTGTTGAAATGACTTCACAAACAAAGAACTTTTAAATTCTAATTATTGTTTTATAAACATGTATATTTTTTTAGTCGGTGCGAGTGAACACTTTTTAATTCTCCCAGCCACGGAGAGCTAAAAAATCCGTCTCTAATAACTTGAGTAAAAGTATTTACTTTTACTTGTCTATAAAGAGTAAGAGTCGCAGTCTGCAATGAATGTATGAAATTTTCAGTGCCTCATTGATAATGCAATAATTATAAAGTTTAAAAAACTATAAACCGTCTACGTAAAAAGTTTAAAATCATACGACTGCATTTTAAAGATATATTTTGACTTAAACAATATGATATATATAGTGTGTATATTTGTAATGTGCTCGCCAAGACCATTCTTTTGATACCAAACACGTGGTGATTATTTTAGTTTTATTTTTTTAGCATAGAATCTGAATCTGAATATAAACCATATTCAGTCATTTAAAATTTGGGTAAGATTTATATATCCTATTTGACTTGGGTCATTATTATAAATATATTGACACCTCGTTTATTAAAATCGGTTCAGTAGTTTAGGCGCTACGGTGGAACATATACATACATAGACTGCCAAAATCATAACCCTTCTTTTTGGCTTCGCCGTAGTCGAGTAAAAATAACTGATATAAATAGTAGTTTTAGTTTATTTATAACGTCCATTTTTGGTTTTAATAAACAATTAAAATTCATTTTTTGGGTTTGATTAACAGTTTTTTAAGTAAGTTTTTATATAAAATACCATACTTTCATGATCTATAAAGTTTTATCTAAAATTACAATAAAAATTACTTTGTTTTGAAACTATCCTAAATTTTATATTCGATCTGAACAATAAAATATTAACTAAACAACAAGGAGATTCATATGCCAAGAAAACAAAAAAAAACATTTTTGTAACGTTTTAGGCATATTGATTCTATTGATTTTTTGCATGCTAGGCTTACGATATTAAAAAATCGTGATCGGAATTCACGCCACGTAAATTCACTGCCTACACAATAAATAATTTGGTATCAAACGAAACAGATTTATCATTTACACATCCCATAATGTTTTTAAATTTGTGAATAACTATGATTCCCAAATTATTTCATCAGATAAAACCACTTTACCACTAACCACATTGAAATAAATTAATTCGTTTATTTAAATTATTACCATTATGGTTTCAATGAGAACTGACATGATACATTTTTGATAAAAACTTTATTGATTGGTGGTATCTCAGTCTCATCATCATCATCATCAGGAATCTCACCTCGCATCAGTGGATCGTAATTTCAAATAATAACGTAATTCTAGATTTATTAGAATCTAAGTAAAGAGGATGAGTGTAAGTACAATTTATACAGAGTTTCAAAAAAATCTATATTTATTGCTTTGAATTTGAAAAAAAAAACACATCTGTAAAGAAGAAAAAATAAACATTAAAGAAAAAGTTATAGCGTATCAAACTTTTTCACAAAAAACTACAAATTATCGCCTTCGCCAAAAATTCTAGCATTATTTGCTGTGTGCGAATGGCCTAGCTCATTCGGTTTTTGTGATATTGTCATTACAATACAATATTTACTAAACATTCTTTAATTAGAGACAAAGTTGAATCTTTTTTTTTCATTATGCATTTGTTCTATTTCCCATACATCAGTCATTGAGGTATAATGTAACATCAGTATGGGATCATAGGAACAAAAATAGCTAAGAATTTTGAAAACACAATTTAAATATATTATTTTGCTTCCTTCTAAGTAGTGCAGGGGAGGTTTCGACATAGTACATAATCTAAATTATCAAGTGAATATGGAACCTCCCCAATTCTGCTACACCCTGCCCGACACTACAAGCTCAGGAGGTTAATGCAACACATATTATACCCCTTTTTGCGAATTGATTTGAGTTGAGAGCCCGTGGTCTCATAATTAAAATTACTCTCCCATACTAACACAGCGATCAGCTGGTATCAGTTTGCATGGCGCAGTAAATTTTTATTTCGAGAGTTCGAAGAAAATGATTCTATCGATAAATTTGTTGGTTTTGTTATAGATTTACCCCTATTATCCTAGATATAGATTAGATTTGCCCGTAGAAGGAAATTATTAATTTAATCATAAATTACTATACCATAATACCACTTGATTACTGCTATATTTTAACCTGTATGCTCAGAAAATAAGACAACAATTGATATAACAATGACCCGCGCACACATGTGTGCGTGACGTGAGCTTAAACCCTGAATACTAAGCTGAACTCAATTCGTAAAATGTAATCATTTACTGTCGATGAAAACATCTGAATCCTACAGTGAGTGCGGATAAACAAAGAGTTTTACAACTTTAAGAATTTAAGATTATAGCGCCCGAAACAGTTTGAGTAAGAAACTCAAATAACAATAATTTTCCGCAAGTAAATGGGGGTTGCATTCGATTCAATTGAACGGAAAGGATACATTCCATTTTAATTAACGAGATTCCGTTTTAAATTGCATTTAACAATGTGTGAGTTTGTGCCTTAGTGACTACGAACGAATTACTAAGCTGAAATGGCAATAGGCCAGGGGCGTGTGCTGCAGTATAGGCAATTAGGCAGTGCCTACCTGGTAAATGAAATGTGATAGGCATTAAATACTTACAAATGATGTCATTGATGAAAACTACTGATTTTGACTTAAAGTAATTATCTACTACCTTCTTAGAAATATAACCAATGCTCACCATTGTAGGTAGGTAGACCCCTCTCAGAGCTGTCAACCATTGGAATAACGAGCTGAGATATCGTATCGCTACCGTCACGTATTCTATGCACTTCGCTACCTTTGCTACTAGCCCAACTATGATAGCCTTAGAACTCATCATTCGGTGAAAGTTTGAGACTTATATCTTTTTAAAATCTTCTAAATCTAAATTATTTTAAAAGCAAGCACACAAAAATTTGTCAATGCCATCAGTATTGAATTGACAAACTTATTTTATTCCATTAATTTTGAAACGGTTCTCGGGAGGGCAGAGGTTTTCATAACAAAGGAGTGAAAAGTCGGGTCCTCTGGGAGGTGTTAATAGAGTTTCAACACGGGGACAATTATTATTCAGAGTTCGCCGTATAAATTGGATATTGTTATAGCACCGAAGGGCTTAGAAGTTTGAGGTGATAAAGATGGTGAATTTTTAAGGGACCATAACTTCAAATGGAGATAGGCATTTGTTTAATAAGCCCTTTCGCGATTTTTTTTATTTTAGCTCGAGTTTAAGTAAGGAAAGGACGTATTTTTTTCAAACCTAGACCGAGATGGATTGAAGTATTAGGTAAGTTACAACAACGAAATTAAAATGAGAGTGCGTAAACATGAACGTTTTTAGAATGGAGTGCATCTTAATTATGATCTAAAAGTAATGTATAATAAGTCTAGTACCTACCTATTAAATGAATAAATAAATATTTAACATCATCACATACATTGCTCTGAGCCCCAGGTAAGTAACCAAAGCACTTGTGTTATAGAAATCAGAAACAACGACAGTTCACAACAACTAGAACCGATACATTACAAAGAGTTCTTTTAACACACACACACACACACACACACACACACACACACACACACACACACACACACACACACACACACACACACACACACACACAAACACAAGCGTCCAATCTCGTTTCAATTTATCTATTTATTATTTTTTTTAAGTCGATTGACGAAAGTCGCGTTTACTTACCTTGGCAACATGTGATAATAGATTGTCTACAGGACAGGCCTAGCCTAGTGTAGAAATCTTGGCAACCATTTAGCCTTACGAAGCGTGTACAATGTTAGCATCTAGTGTCTAAAACAATGTACTACCTACTATGTGGAAACCATGCTAATGTTGTTAAATAAACTTATTATTATTATTATTATTATTATTTTGCAATTTGTATTTTTACAACTCGATGTTTGGAACATCGGTATTTTCATGATATTCACGGGTCGAAACCAAGTGAATACCACGTGTTTATAAATTTCATGGTTTTGATAAAATATTGTGTAATCAAGAGTCCGGTGTAGCTTGTAAAAATTTTCGGACAATCCTGCAAGTGTTGAGAATGCTGGCTTTCTGTAGTATTGTAAAGATATAATCCGGTAGGTCTAAATTTCTGAGAGACGGAACAAGTTGTATAGGAATGACTCCTGTCGTAGAAAGCACTATGGGCACCATAGAAACTTTATTTAGTTTCCACATTCGAGTTATTTCGTCTTTCAGCTCTAAGTATTTTGATATTTTTTCTGCTATAGTTTTTTGGAGGTTATGCGTGTTTGGTATTGCTATGTCAATGATGTGTGCTGTTTTATTAATTTTGTCTATTAGTGTTATGTCTGGTCTATTGTAATGAACTGTTTTGTCCGTTAATATGGCGCGATCAAAATACAGTTTGTGTGTTGAGTTCTCTAAAATACTCTCTGGATTGTATTTGTAGTATGGAGTGGGTGGATGTTCTATTAGTTTGTATTTTTGTGCAAGTGATTGGTGAATTATGTTAGCAACCTGAACGTGTCTATATTTGTAATCCGTTTGAACTATTGCTTTGCATGCACCTGTGATATGTTGTATCGTCTCTGGAGAACTATTGCATCTTCTACAGTTGTCTGACCGTAGGTTAGGCAGCTTCATTATATATCTTTGATAGTTTCGGGTTTCAATTACCTGGTCTTGAATAGCCATGAGAAAACCCTCCGTTTCTGGAAACAGCTCGCCTCTCTTTAGCCACTCGTTCGACGCTTTACTGTCGACGTTGCTGTGGCAAAGATCTTGGAGATGTCTCCCATGGAGTGATTTTCACATCCATTCCTGCAGTTTTGTAAGTCTGTCAGTCTGTCTTTCAATGGGTAGTGTATTGGGATCATTTAAATTTAGTGGAGTTAATTTGACGTCATTTTGTGTTATTGTCTTGTGTAGCGTAGATGTGTTTGCTTTACTGTGAAAGTAGGTTCGTAAATTAGTTATTTGTTTTGCGTGTAAATTAATCACATCTATCAATCCTCTTCCACCATCTGCTCGAGGTAATGTCAGCCTTTGTACACATGACCGCGGGTGGTGTTTCCTGTGTTTTGTCATACTTGTATTTATGGTGCGCTGTATAGATTTAAGTTCAGTTCTCGACCAGTTTATAATACTAAAGGAATAGGTAAGAATAGGTATAGCGTAAGTGTTGATGGCTTTAATTGTGTTCTTAGCGTTAAGTTGTGCAGTCAAGATTGAGTTAAGTCTGATTTTAAACTGTTTCAGTAGCTCAGCTTTAGTATTTTTGTAGTCTATTAAGTTCGACTGGTTGTAGCCTAAGTACTTGTAAGTGTCGGTGTGATCCAAAGAAGTAATAATCTCGCCTGTGTCTAGTTGATATGAGTGTTGATAATTTTGTCCACTTTTTATAGAATTAATTTTACACTTATCTATTCCGAACTCCATATTTATATCTTTAGAAAACTTCTCAGTTGTGTTAGCTAGCTCTGTTAGGTCCTTTTCGGTAGATGCGTAAAGTTTTATGTCGTCCATGTACATAAGATGGCTTATATTTTCTGTGTGTGTCTCAGTATCCGTTTGTTGTTTTAGTTTGTACCCTAGATTTGCGGGATTTAGATTATTGGACAGTGGGTTAAGGGCTAGGCAGAACCACAGTGGGCTTAAGGCATCCCCTTGGAAAATACCGCGTTTGATTTGTATAGTTTCTGAGTGTAAAGTACCTGTGTTTGTATTTATTTTTAGCTGTGTTGTCCACTTTTGCATTATGTTTTGAAGAAACTGTGTGATTGTGGGATTGATTTTATAAATATGTAAGATGTGTAATAGCCAGCTATGGGGTACCGAGTCGTACGCCTTTTTGTAGTCAATGTACATTGTAAACAGGTCATTTTTGTATTTTTTTACTTGTTTATGGATCACTGAGTCTATTGTAAGCTGTTCTTTACAACCCCGAGAGCTTTTTTTGCAGCCTTTTTGTTGTTCCGTCAATATGTTATTTGGATCTATGAATTTGTAAATAGTATGTGTAAGGCAAGATGTTATTATTTTATACAAGGTTTGTAAACAAGTTATTGGCCTATATTTTGCGGGATTTGCAGTATCAGCTCTATCTTTTGGAATCATAAACGTTAGTCCGGCTGTTATATAGTTTGGTATGTTATCAGGTTGTGCAATGAAGTCGTTAATGAAGTGGTGCAGATATGTGTGTATGAAAGTGTATTTCTTGTACCAGAAATTATGAATATGATCTGATCCAGGTGCTTTCCAGTTATGTGTCTTATCTATTATGTGTTTGAGCGTATCTAACGAGATGGACTCGTACTCCATTTCACTTATATGTGCATATTTCTGCTGTTCGTTTTTAATCCATTCAGCCTCGTGGTTATGCTGTGTAGGCCTCTCCCAAATATTCGCCCAATACATCCGTAGTTCTTCAGGTAAAGGTTTGGGAGCATCATCGTTAGGTTGTATATCAGGTAAATTTTTACTCTTTAAGGTCCGATAGAATAGTTTTTCGTTGTTCATGAAGTTTTTGTTTTGTATTTTACGAAGTGTGCATTTTAAGTATCTGTTCAGTCTGCTGCTTAGAACCGAAAGCTTTTGTTTTAAAGTGTCTAAAAAATGAGCTAGCTCTGTATTCTTTTCTTCGTGTGTAGAGTGAATTTTGTAGTCATTTAATATTTTGTTAACGTGTTTTATAAGTTTTTCGCGTCTGTTTCCATTCATGTATTGTGTTAGTCTTCCAATTTTAACTCTTAAATCTTTGATTCTGTTTTCTAACCTTCTTTGCCATCGTGGTTTAAACGGTTTCTTCAATTTAGCCGTTGCATCGGGCGTTACCAGTGCTAGTTTGGTTCCGTTAATCTTTGCAGCAGTCCACGCAGCACAGTACAAAACCGTTTGTAAAGTGCTAAAATCAGTCGTGTCATTAATATGTTGTGGTAAAATTACTTTGTTAATGTATTGGATAGCTTTACCTAATTTTCTTGTACATTTTTGCCTAGGTATGTAATTTCTGGTAGTGGGGTCTGTGTTGGTGTAGTAGTGCAGCGCATTTTGAAATGTACAATCGATTACCGGGTTATGTTGTGTTGTTGTGTCAATTTGGTTAAAATAACTATCCTCTACCAAGATATTTAAAATATCATCATTTGTATGCGGTGTATTTCCTGTAATGGAATTGGATGTGTGTGGGCTTGGTGATATGTTAAGAGATTGTTGCGAGTTTGAATATGAGTTATTTAGTCTTAATAGTGTATTCTCTAAATCATCGTTTGCAGTTAGACTAAGTGGAATATTAATCGACTCGTTTAGATTTTCTGGGTTCATCCTAAGTTCAAATGCAGCTTCCTCTTTGATTTCATTTAATCTTTTGCTATTTATCCATTTATTATTTATTATAAGTCTCCTCTGATCTGCTACTCGTTGTTCAGTTACGTGTGAAAGTTCAGGAAAGATATTTATGAAATGTTGGTGTAGTGTTCGTCTGTATACAGTTTTGTTCGTTTCTATTTCTGTTATTTTATAGCAAAGTTTTATAATTGTTTCATTATGGATGTTAGACCATCTGATACGTTGGCCTTCTGATTGTGAATTTGCAATATTCGCTACTGAACGTGATGAATGCTGCGGGTTTTGTGTGGATGTGTTGCTTAATTCTGCTTTGACCTCGCGGTGAATTTGATCAATAGTGGTCTTTGGTATTAGCCTATTGTTAACTATTGCCCTACGTTGATCTCCTAAGCGCTGTCGAGAGGCTTCAAAATTCGGATATTTATCAGAAAACCTTTTATGTAATGTTTCTAGGTAATTTTTTGTGTCAGTTCCCAAAGATGTAATTTCCAAGTATGTGCGTAGAATGAATATATTCATTTCATTGGTCCATCGTCTACGTAAAGGTTGAACACTATCAGTGGGCATGAGTAAAATAAAACTTTCTATCAAAAAGCTAAAAAAAAAAAATATGTCCCTAATAAACCTTATGTAGCTAAATAAGCATGAGATGCACAGAGTACTAGAGTGCCCAGAGTCAAACATAAACTTGTCTTGAGAAATGTTCCCAAAACATGTAAATATAAAAAAAATACTTGCGATATACGTCAAAATATACAACAAGATACCAAATGAATTGATAGTGCTAAAATTTAGCAATCTTTTTTAAATAAGAAATAATTTAGCAGCTAAATTCTTTCTTATTTAAAAAAGATTAACTGAATGAATATATAATTATAATTTAAATTTTGAATCGAGGATTATTATATTATTATTATTTCATTATTGCAATCATTATACTTATTCCTTATAATGTACCTAATTGAGACCACTGGCATTGTCAATGCTTTGCATGCTACTTTTTAAGCGAAACGTAAGCACTTTTCATTGTTTTAATGTCATCATTTTATACTGTGTTTTGTGCGAATAAACGATTAATTTATTTATATCAATGGCTTAACAGTTTTTATAAATAGCACACAGAAAGAACCAAAAGCTATCATCTCGATAATTTTAGACTGAGCCTTATTTACTGATCTCTCTTAAATAGATTTTATTAAATTACAGTTCTGAAGTCATGCACTTAGCCAATAAGTACACTAACCAAATTCTATGACGTCTCAATTAAGAACACTCAAAGTACTTAAACTAATTATGACAATTCTTTTGGGCCACATATAAAACATACATAAAAGAAAAGAAACGGTTGTAGAAATCCCTCCGCTCCGCCTAACTGACTTGTAAGTAGCATTAAATGAATCTATTTAGTCTAAGAGCGTTTACAGATTACGCGTTTTTGCAAGCAAATAAGCGTTTTATTTTCACTGAAATTTAAAAACCGGATCAATAATTACCATTAATAATTGTAAAGAACTGATAAACTTACGGTAAATTACGATTTTGACCTGTTTGAAATCTGATTTTAACCTCCTCCTGATCAACCTGAACTGTCTAAATTGGCTTGGGTCAATGTGACCCAGCACTTGTTTACTTAAGTACATGGATATCAATTTTTTAATTGCTTTGACACCATAATAAATCGTGTGTTTACGGCACATATTTATTTATTTTAGTAAATAACATTATGACATTTTAATAAACCAGAAGTCCATGTTAGATGTTCAATGAGTTCTTGTTGATATCTTGAAGTTAAACTTTAAAATGAAATCCCAAGATTAGATTTGTATGATAAGAGTAAATTCTATTAGTACTCACGGTTTTTTATATACTTACTCATAACAACAAACAACTCTAGCCTAGGAAGTATTTAGGTAACTATCTCATCCTAATTTTGATAGATATTAAACGTTATGATTTTTGGCCTTGACTGACTTGGGACTTAATTATTTTTGGCAAAGTGGTTTCTCCTTAGTAGCACCTAGTACAAACCCTTAAGTATTTAACACTAACAAAAATTCACCCCGGTAGATCCTAATCAGCTCAACGTTTATTTTTACTAGCTTTTTAAAAAACGCAGAATCTGTAAATGACTTCACTCTAAATGGTATAAAAGCGGTATTGTGTTTTAATTGTTTGTTTGTTCCGTCTGTTTGTACAGAGCGCTGGGAGTTGGGATTATTTCGCGGTTTAGCGATCATTTGCTTAATAACAATTAACTGGGGTTAAAGTTAAGGGAGAGCTCATAAAAGTAAATAACTATGGAGTCTATAAAAAGTTCCGTTGCTGAACCTTTTCAAAGAACGGAATTGTAACGATTTTAACGATCACAGACCCCTGCTAGTTACCGTTGAAATCGTTACATTTCTGTCTATAGATAGATAGATACTCTTTATTGCACACAAAACAAAGAAGTTACAGTTGATATTTACAGAAAGATGTTCAATTTATCTATATAAGTTTAAAAAATGTGTAAGTATTTAGACTGTTCAGTTACTCTATTTAGTTATGTTTTGACAGCAAAAAGTTAACCTTTTTTTAACCCCGACAAAAAGAAGGGTGTTACGTGTTTAACCGATGTTTGTGTGAGTGTCGCATTGTTACTCTCAAACGAAAAAATGTATTTTAATTTGTTTTTTTTAATGACGACTTGTATATCTAAAGCATTCTTAGCTCTCAAGAATAACTGTTCAGCCTTTAGAAGATTATCAAATTTTGCTATTTGAAGGGATGTGAGTAACATCCGCAGATAAGATCGATTTGAAATTTTGTTAACCCTTTTACTTTACAGATAGCTTAGAAAATTGAAGATGTGTTGAGGTACCAAATGATAGCTTAAAAGATAAAGTCTTGAAGAATGATCTCAATTTTGTGACCACAATCCTAACCCTTACCTACTTTTGGTAATACCTAATATATCGCTTCAAAAACACTTTCTAATAACGAACAATAGCCTTCACATTTTTAACAATCCTCACTACATTTATCTTTTTCTCTAATAAAGCAGTAAATCTGAACGTCTTGACGTCTAACGAGATAAAACAAAACACGGTGTGCACTAGTGCGCTCTTCTTCTAATTGTGTGCTCTTGTTAAAGCCAACCACAGAATTAAATTTAGTGGAATCGTGGAAGAGGCATTGAACTTTTTTTTGGGTAATTTGAGTCGCTATTCATAATTACGCAGAAGTGTTCGCGAAAATTGTGCTAGTGATTTGTTCTCAATTCTTGTTCATTATAGTTTTTTCTTTGGTGTGAATACTTCTTTTGCATCGTAGCGTAGCACATCACTACAGCTTAAACTTTCGCCCATTTTCAGTCACTTCAGTGGTAGTTCTATGACTTTTTACCTTTTGAGGAAACGAGATCTAAAACATTTTTCCCTAAAGTTTATTTATGTTTAGTAATCGTTATGTTTTATATCTCATAGTCAAAAGTTTAAATGTTTTCGTTCGCACTAACCCAAATAAAGTCATTTTGAATCGGTACGAATGAAAATATGTCTGTCCTGCTTTGCGTTGAGAAAATTCTAGTCCGCCTTTTAAGTTCTGATTTTAATATGTAGCGTAACGCCAAAACATATTCATCATTCTGAATTATAGTTGAAATAAATTAAAGGTCAAATGTAATTTTTATCATCAACATTTTTAGTTTAGTTGTATCTCTTCCAGTAAATGCTTCTAGGAAGTACATCTCAGGCAGTTCTATTCACTGATTTATGTTTTCCCACTGTCACGTGGCCGGTCTGAGCCAGGAATAACAGTCTACATACGTTAATGTGTCTACTTGGGTTACCTAGATAGTTTTGTTCAGACCTGAAATAGGACTTTTAAGCTTTTATTAAATGAGAATTCTCCTTGCTTATCAACGTTTAATTCCGTTTTTAGTCAGAACCGGCTTGCCATCATCATCATCGTCATTTCAGCAAAGGACCCCCACTGCTGAACATTGGCCTCCCCCAGTGACATCCAGATCGGCCGGTTGGAAGCGGCCTGCATCCAGCAACTTCCTGCAACCTTTACCAGGTCGTTTGACCACCTTGTGAATGGACTGAATTGTATATTTGTGGGTGGTTTGATAGGCTTGACAGTTCTCACAAAAAGTCACAAAAATAGCTCTTTAAAATCTGATAATCGCTCGCAAAGCCAACGACAGTAAGGATGAAAATTTATCGTGTGGCGACCACCTGGAGGACAGCAGCCACGTTGTGTCACCCAATTTAAAATATCCTAGCGGAGGTTGCGAGAAGCAGCTGGATAGAAACCCAGAGGCACTCGCTGTGGCGTTTTAGTAGTGAACTATCAATGGCTAATGATAATGGCGATGGAGGCTTGACAGTTGAGTTGAGGACTAGTTTATTACATTATGAGCGATTTGCCTACATATCAGGTTATCTAAATTGTAATTGTGTCGTGTAGTGCCGGCACGTTAAAAGAATTGCACCACCCCTTCTCTTCCTATGGGTGTCGTAAGAGGCGAATACAGGAGAACCGCCATAAGAAGACGGGCAGCAGCGTCTCCTCTCCACCATTAGCGAAACCCGCCTGCCAAGCGTGACGATTATGGCAAAATCCTTCCTTTGGAGAGGCCTGTGTCCAGCAGTGGACTGATATAGCCTGGTGATGATGATGAAGTTGTAGAAGTTTCGTAAAGATGTTTTCTTCACCTGTAAGTGATTTAAAGCTACTTAGAATTGGTAAAATCCGAGGGGAAGCTCTGAGATACGAAGTCACGACCTGCTATGTAAGAAGTTTAAACTCGTAGTTAAATTCTACCATTCTACAAATGTCCGCCTATTTAGGTCATAACAAAGCTGTGTCCTAAATTACAGGCAGTGATATTTTAGCCTTTCACAAATAGGGCCAGTCACGTTTCGTACAATACCCAGTTTCGTAAGATGTCAAATGAAAGATAGAAATATGTATTAATTGCCTACCATTATAACAAGGCTTTGCAAATGGAATTTTGTATGACTTTATAGACGAAATACATAATTCTGAATATAAATATCACGAATGTCCCTAAGTGCTTGTGACTGTAATTGAATACATTAAATAAATGTTTATGTGTAAGAGAATTTTTTATGACCAATCTTCTTCTGCCTTGTCAATGGCGATTTAAGATTACCCAAGCTTGGATACTTCAACGGCATTTTAAAACGAAACAAAATGCCGTAGGAGATACTAAGTTTTGAACTAAAACATACGTAACATATTTTTTTAATCATCATCATCATTTCAGCCACAGAACGTCCACTGCTGAACATAGACCTCCCCCAGTGACTTCCAGAACGGCCGGTTGGAAGCGGCCTGCATCCTGCGTCGTCCTGCAACCTTTACCATGTAGTCTGCCCTTACCTTGTGGGCACCTTTTTGGAATCGGTGCGAATAAACACATCTTAACTCTAAATGACTGGCACCGACTTCAAAAAGAAGTGGGTATGCTTTTTTAGTTTAGTTAAAAGTCGTCTTTAGTATTTAATAAAACTTTATTTTGACTATGTGGCCGCCTCCCTTCCGCTTTCCAGGTCGACCCAGGCTGTTCAAACCCAGAGGTAGGTATTCTGTAAATTTGGAGGTAGAGGTGGTTTGGAAGACAAGAGCTGAATTCGAGCCCCTCTTGGCTGAATAATTGAATCTTATTAAGTAGGAAGTTGCGGCCACGGTAAGATTATACTAAGATTAGGTTTGAGATTAAACAAACGAGTCTCTATGGTCCATCCGAATCGCTACTATAAGTTACGTAAAGAGCACAAACTAAGAACACTTACAACATATTCATATACAAAATACACAAAACAAGGTATAAGTACACCCTCAAATATTGCAGCCGTTGTAGGCAGTGCGAAGTAAAACAAGAAAGTTTCCAACACCAACGAAATAATATCTCAGGCTGAATCATCTGAAGAAGCTGTATTGGGGCCATGAGAACAGCGGGCTGGGCTCAATAAATAAGTATTGGACAACATCACATACATTGCTCTGATCCTAAGGTAAGTAGCTAAAGTTTGCGTTTTAGAAGTCAAAAACAACGACGGTACCACGACACCCAGACCCGAGCCAATATAGAAAAGTTCGTTTCTACATTGACACGATCGGGGATCAAACCCGGAACCCTAGAGATGGCGGCGCCATTTAAAGTCCGGCGTGCTCGCCTCTCGGCTACAGAGGTCGTCGAGTCGTCATTGTCGAGGAGGCTATTTGAGACATTGAAGAATACTGACTACATATTTTATTTTATTTATTTTGAGGCGCTAGTGCTAAAATTCGAGACTATTACAATCAATCAATAAATTCCTTTCACTATCACATGAATTATCTACTACGTACTATGGCGACTAGGTTTTGTAAACGTCTTTGACATTGGTACTCTCAGAAAACACAAACATTTGCCGCCCCTTGCGTGATTCAATATCCTCTTGCGTGAATCCATAACCGCCTGTTTTTATAGTCCGGGGCGCAACCACTACGCGAGGTATTTCTGGCGTTTGTTTGGATGCCGAAGCCTGTAAATCGTCTGAAGATAATCATGAATCCTAAATATGTTAGACAGTGGACGACTAAGTGCTAAGTAAGATCAGACTAACGAGGATGAACACTATTTCACAAGAAACCATAATCATATTTCACAAGAACCATAACCAAACTCACAATAACCTCTTGAAACCGCCTATAGGTTATCGCTTGTTTTATGGCCCTCCCAAAGACCCATCTGCCGTTGCTACACCCCCATTATCTGTCTCCATAAACCGCTGAGACGCAAACAATCTGTAGAACTCCCCTGTCTTCAGTTTAAACTCTGCACCAGCCTACCGAGACCTCTTAACCGCTTGATACGATATCGAATCGAAAATATCGATGTTACACCTATGCAACTAGCAATACGATTGGCAATGGTTAACATCAATATCAATATCATCTTTTACATTCTTATTTAATAGTAAAATGTAAATAACTGTGGAGCCCCCAGTTTGATGGACCGAAGACTTTAGAAAGATGGCTGGCAGTGGCTGGATGAAAGAGAAAGCAGGAGATCGTGCTCTTTCGCACTCTTTTATGAGACTAAAGGCCATCTGTGGACTGCAATAGGCTAACATAATAATGGTGACAGAAGAATATCAAACTATTCTCAATCATATCTATTTTTTTTTCAACTGTAAGTAAACAAAGTTATTTCTATTAATAAATGATTGTGTAATAGGCTTCTCCTGAAACCTACTTCAGGTGCCCGCCTCTCACAAAACAATGTATATTTTTGTTTTCTGATATTTTTTGTTTATTCGTTTGTTTTACCAAATAAAATTTATATCTGCGAATATATTCAGGGTGTGGATTTAACCATTCTTAATATTGCCTACATGAGGCAAATATGTTTTTCGGTTCCAATAATTCAATTAAGGGCATCAACTTCGGAATCGTGAAAAAAATCAGACGATCTTTACAAAGTAACTATTCAGTTCGATGATGTTTTTTCGCGATATCGATTTTGGTCCTATAGTATAAGTGGTTCCTATTTAAATTGACTCAATCTACAACCTGTAAGGAGAGGCCGTATATACATCGAACCATTTAAAAACAGAACATTAATCCAACTAGGGCCGGTTTTCCAATAGCCTTATCTTTTAACTGACGATTTAGTTTGACATGTTGACTGTTTTCGTATAGAATATATGTCGTAACGTCAATTTTATTTGTTGGATAAAATTTAACTGGAGTTTGAAAAACCGGCCCTAGGTTTATATATTCTGTGCAAACAGTACAAATTATAATACTCTAAGATGATCCCAAAAATATCGATACTTACCATACCCCGATTTTGTTTTGCAGCCAAGAGATCGTCGAAGGCTGGTTTTGTTTTTACTATGCCATAGACTTTAAACTTCATCAAACAATCGTAAATAAACTGAAGTTCGAATCACCGTTGAACGCTTAAGCCGGGACTAGCGTTTTAATGGCTGTGTACAAGATTAAAAGCGTATAAAAGTCGAATTCGAATAGTATTTATTATGCAGCATGAAAATACAGGCTGTCTGAAAAACCGCACGTTAAAATGTTCTATCTTTAAATATTGAAAGACAGTATTAATACGCAAACGTATGTTAACCATTTTAATTTTGTTATTGTAAAATTTATTTATTAGTTTCTTTAAAAATGCTAAAAATAAAAGTGAACTTTTTTTTTTAGTGTGGTATCTGTCCTGCCCTTGACCCTCCTTTTACACTTTACTTGTCTATTGACTTTTAAAGTACAAACTGGGGTATATTTATGGTTAAATAACGATGATTATGTTAGGGTTTACAACGTACTAAAACTGAAAGTACCACCATCAGTCATTAACTAACGTCTCTTGGTACTAAGGATCGGGTCATAATGTGCCATGAATCACATTTAGTTGGCATGAACTTCGATATACAAAGTGTATAAACATTTAAAAAAAAAAAAAATTTTAAAATAATTTATTGATCCATCTGCATTGATTTATACAGGGTTACAATTGCATGGTAGTGTTAATATTTGGACCACAACGAACTCACACACAGTGGGACTTCAATAGCAAAAACCAAAATCGTTTTAATCATTATTTACAAGCTGTCATGTAAAAATGAAATATACAGTGCCTTTCAAGAATTATACGTATTATAATGAAAGAGATAAAGAATATCTATTTTTGTATCTATATATTTTTTAACCTGTACCATTCCACTTTTGGGCACTCCCACTTCTATTTATTTGTATTTTTGCCTACATCTATAATATGTTAACTAAATGAAACATGTTTTACCTTTAAACGATTCAGTTTAACTATCATTAGAATTAAACACAATGTGATGTATTTTAATTACAAGTTAAATAGCAGTCTTGTTAGCGGAATTCATTGATCAATATCAGACTGGAGCAGGAAAGTTTTGTAATCATTACCTACAATTATTATGTAGTTGTATCGCAACACCATACCACGATGTTTTTACTAACATGCACGTTTAGTAAAAGTACTAATCAGTTTTTTATTTGCAATATTTTTTTAAATTATTTGAGTTTGATGCATATTAAAAAACTTATTAATTGGGGCCTATTTTCATGTAATCTGCAAAAAATACAAAAATAAGTTTTTGTTTAGAAAATAATTTTAAAAATGGTCTTTTTACGAGCCGACAAAAGCATAAACATCAAAAATTAAGTTGTCGGTCAGTTACTCTGTTCTTGTGGTATTTCTTTCATGTTTCTACGACATATGAGCCGTAGTTAAGCAGACTGGAATTCATACGAAAAAAAAACAAAATGGCTGCTATTTGGTATGTATGGTAGGAGTTTGACACCCCAAATTATTATTTTTTGTCGATGAAATTAGATAACGTACTTAGCCTTAACGGGTTAGAAGTACCGCCCATATTATATTGTATTTTAAAAATCTGAAAAAGACAAGTAAGGATTGTTTCAATTTAAAATTGAGTGGAATTTGAATCGAACTTATATTTGAAGATAAATAACACTTGAAAAAAATCATCGACCTCAGGTGGGACTCGAACCCACGTCCCATCGCATACCGGGCGAGTGCTTTGACCACTAAGCTACCGAGGACGTCACGTGACAAGATGAAATTCCTCAAGTGTTTTTTCTCGCTGTCAAAGCCAGCGTATTCTGATCAATGTTGTAGCTATATGTATAGCTGAGTAGTATACTACCGTCAACACCCTATAGAAATATTTTTACAAATATTTGACTATTGGTTAAGATCAGAAATGCTTAAACATTGTAAATTTTTGTTTTTAGCAATTCCATGCAAGGTTTAATTGAAGATAAATAACACTTGAAAAAAATCATCGACCTCAGGTGGGACTCAAACCCACGTCCCATCGCATACCGGGCGAGTGCTTTGACCACTAAGCTACCGAGGACGTCACGTGACAAGATGAAATTCCTCAAGTGTTTTTTCTCGCTGTCAACGTGGACGTGGGTTCGAGTCCCACCTGAGGTCGATGATTTTTTTCAAGTGTTATTTATCTTCAATTAAACCTTGCATGGAATTGCTAAAAACAAAAATTTACAGAACTTATATTTTCTTTCATTCTGATTGGGATTGAGAACGTCAAACAAGCAATTGCAGCATCAGATGAATCTGTGATTAGTAAGTTTTTTATTTAATAATTTTGTTTATTTTAATCCTCTCGCTCAATTCGCGCTCACATTTGTGCAGGGGCCGTTGTTATTCAACTGTTTTTTTTTCTCCGAGAATACCGGTAAATATTGTTTTTAATATAAATAAATGCTGATATTTCTTATGCTCAAGAGTTCTCTGTTCATAAGATATATAGAACTTAATATAAATCTATCCCACTGAAGACGTATTACATATCGTTAATAGAGAAGAATTATAAGAAATGTTTGAGACTAAGAATATCTCTAAGTAAATCGCAGGTCTCAAACTATTTTACCAAGGCAACAGTCCGCTTAACCAGCTAAGAATTCACAGTACAAACAAACCAACAATTCCAATCGCTATTTTTAACATTATCAAGGTAGTTGTCCCAGATAAACGCGCGAACCTGAGTCTTATATCACTATTGAACTACGCTTGGCGACATTTCTCCTAACCAAAGCTAGAATAGAACAGTCTGACTTTCTAAGAATATTCTTAAAATTTAACTTTCTTGTTATTCTTTCCACTGGGTAGACCGAATTTAAGGCATGGACTATTCTAAAAAAATACTTTCTTGTCAGGCTATCCGAAGGCTTGGTAAGGATTGCGGGAAGCCACTGAATGCATTAATACCCAGGAAGCCATTTCAAAGATAGCCCACTAGATGCCAAATGCTATGGATGCGGTGGCGTTCTACCGGGGAGACCTCTGTCCAGCAGTAGGTTTTCAGGGGCTAATGATGATGATAAAAATATAGCGTCCCATCATCATCATCATCTCAGCCTATTGCAGTCCACTGCTGGACGTAAGTATCCCCTAAAGAACGCTAAAGAGCACGATCTCCCGCTTTTTTCCATCCATCTACTGCCAGCCTTCTTCTTAAGGTCGTTGGTCCCTCAAGCTGGGGGGCGTCCTACACTACGTTTGCCTAGGCGTTATCTCCACTTGAGAAGCCATTTACTCCACCTTTCATCGGTTCTGCGACAAATGTGGCCGATGTCCATAGCGTCCCATAGAGCATCGAAAATCACACTCAGCTTTAACTCCTGTAATAAGATTTGTAGCAACATCAAATAGTCTCGCCGCAAAACAACGCACCATCCCGAGTACAAGAGAGACGAACAGACCCATTCCACGATGTTACCAAGGATGTTTCCAAAAAAAAAAAGAATAGCGTTTCCCTGCTATGAATGCTATACAGCACGATATCCTGATTGATTTTACATCGAACTCTATACAGAAGTTAATGAAACAAGTTTTAAGTTATACTGCTTAATTATAGATTTGCCTTTACATATAATTATTTTTTTAACACCTAAAACCTCTTGAAATATCAAGTTTTCAAGATTCACAGGAACACAGCCTAGACATTTTACTTCTTTAGCTTCTTTACAATCTATGAATACACTGTCTGCTTTTTCTAAGCTACGTTCTAACAACAAAGCACACTATTACAAGTTTATGTAAGGCCGAATGGGATTGCATGTCTGCCGGAATTGCGATCTACAATGCAATGAAGCTATTATTAGCTAGTATCAGCTAAATTTAAGCTGCTTCCATTGTTTGTCGGCGACAATTGAATAGAGGTTCAATTTCTATTAGCCTGAGAACGTAAATGCCTAGGAATTAACTCTTTGTTGTAATATAAGAACGTAGAGAAACATCACTCTGGTTTTTTACACGATGACAGCAATCGAACCAAACAACTTGGCGCTAATTACTCGATACTGGACGGGTTCGATACAGTACCTCAATCAAACTAAAGTATTAACTTGTTTTGATTCTAAAAAAGTCTTTTGTACTGTGATGTGATCAAATAGTTCGCAAGTCTGGACTGAGTAAATCGGATTCAAGTTTTGATTTATTAAATCTTCTAGCCTTCTTTCTGACAGCTTAAGGCTACCACGCTAGATTGTATTTGCGGCCTTCTATACACTACGAGGATCTCCATTTTAATTCAATCTTGATTAACGGATACATGCCACTTTATATGACTTTAGAAGCAAAGACGAGGGTTTCTTTACTATCGTCTATAATTTACTTTAAGTTTAGGAAGTATATTATGGATTATACGAGTAGAATGTCATTGTGTAGTTTCTTAGTAATATTTGTTATGATATTCATTAACTGGACGTATTAGGACGTATTTAAATATGTCTAGTAGGTAATTTTATACTGCCATTAGAACAAAAGATTTGAGGCTTCCGTAAGAGCTGAATATAAATGACATCAGCAGGTAGCATGTTTTACTTGCTAACGAGAGAGTTACTACTTTGACGTCCATTGTGAACTGTATGTTGGGAAAATTGAATTGCTATTGTAGTTAAATAGGTTAAATCCCATACCGGTGCTATTATATTCGCACACGTTTGGTATCCGATTGGAAATACTTATTGCACCTAGGTAAGGTTAAATATTATTATCGTAATTACTCGTACTAGAGAAAATACGACCTACTTGATGGTGTGTTTGCTGTACCTATTTCTTTAAGTAGAAGTCCCGGTGTAGTAAAATGGTTAAAACCGGCCAAGTGCGTGTCGTGCCACGCGCAGTATAAGGTTCCGTAGTTGCCCGTCGTTACCACAATATATTTCAGCAATTACTTTATTTAAGCAACTTTTAATGTTTTTCTCTAAGGAATTTTTGAACGACTAAGTTGAACGACTATTACTCTTAAACCAACTGATCTATCTTAACCGCTATGATTTTCCTTAAAAGTTCATCATGTAACATACGTTACATGTATAGGAACTACACTGAAAAATAATATTTTTCAAAATGTTAACCCTACCCTTTTGTCGGCGTGATTGATACATACCTATTTCCACAACATTACAATTCTCTAGGGTCAACAGTCTCCAAGCAAAACCTCCGTCGCGACGGACAGACAGACGGACTACGAAACCCCAAAAAGTTTCCGAATTTTAGAGAAGAATTGCTAAAAACAAATGTTTTTTCTGACCTTTCTAAAAATATAAGAGTTCATGATACGGTGACGAAGACGGTCGTGCCTGCCTCTCCGTCTGCCTTCTATGTCCCATCTCTCCTTTTTTTGCCTTAAAACAGATCATAGCCTCAAAAGAAAACTAGCGTGAATAAGTAGCGTATGACCTGAGATGTAAAATCTGGGTTTATGCAACGATGTCAGTGCATAACTTGCCTTTCTATGGACAAAGCTGTTTGTGGGATAAGCGATACGACATAAATGTATTCTTGGCGAAGTCAGGCAAACGTAGTTCCGATATATTACGATAGAATATTGCTAGTAGCACTAAGCTATTGTCAACCCGATTGAAGTAGTGGTGATTCGCCTTTAAACCGGAAATCGAATTTTTTAGCTTGAATCAAAATTGAATCAAATTCTTGCACTCTATCGGCGTGGATTTTAGTGTTGTAGCGGCTCGACTTTCGCACTTTTGCATCGTGTGCAGTTTCGGTGCAAATTCGGCAGTTGTCATCCGCCGCGCTTCCCGACCACTCATTGGGTCGTTCTTCGAGACACGTTTTTTAAGCGGCATCACCTAAAAATAATGGAAATCGAAAAGTCAGCTAGCCACTTTTTTTTTCGGGTATACTTCCAATCCTCTCCTAACTGGGTCATTGATTATTATTCAATTATCGTTTTATTTAATATCATTAAAAAAATAAGATACCCTGATTCTTTGATTTTCGTGGAGTGTCCCAAACCCCGATCTGGTCTCTTATTAAATTATATATTTTAAACTAAACGGTACATGCTTACCAAAAAAAAAATACTAAGTCATAATAAGTTGACAATTCTATGAAAAATTAGACCGTAGTTCTAAAAGAATTACATTATCTAAAAAAAATTAAAATGTGACTGTCCCGGGGTAGTTACTGATTTGCGTGGATCATTATAAATTCACTTGCAAAACCCTAATTTCGCGACCGGATGTTGCCTCATCCTAATTCACGTTACAACTAGTCGCGCTCTGACGGCCTGGCAGAGTGCTTGTGTGATGATGCGTCGAGTGTCCGAAAAATTAAGGTAAGAACCTCGTTGCATGGGTATGGTTTCTCAAAAATTTGATTTGCGTGGTACAATTTTCTCCGGTGTCTGTAAATTTATTTATTAAATAAAATATCGCAGCGAAAAAATATTAGGTTACATAACCTATATTCAAAACACAGTTTATTTGCTTAAAAGGTTTATGTATATTTTAAGAATAAAGGATTTATTTTGATTTTCGTGGTCGTGATTTGCGTGGTTTACGTGGTAGTTTTGACTCACGCAAATCAATTATTGGCCATGCAAATGAAATAACTTTCGGGTTTTGTAATAGTATTGTACCTATGATCATATTTTTAGTTTGAAATGTGAATCCGTTTAAATCACAATTAAAATGATGCAGTTGATGGGTTTCTAATTTTACGTACCTCATTATAGTAAAAATTGTGTCAGATTAGCTACCTATATTAATAAATTACGCTATATTAATAAATTTAGCTTTGCAGAGGCTCTTTAACTCCGTCCTACTCCAGGGCAAAACGCCACAGGCTTGGCAGGGGGGCGTGGTGGTGCTGTTCTTCAAAAAGGGCGATAAGTCTTTGCTGAAGATTTACAGACCCATCACGCTTCTGAGTCATGTCTATAAGCTGTTTTCGATAGTCATTACGAACCATCTCGCACGCAGGCTTGACGAATTCCAGCCTCCCGAACAAGCCGGTTTCCGTAAAGGCTACAGTACCGTCGATCACATCCACACGCTCAGGCAAGTTATACAAAAAACAGAAGAGTATAACCGGCCACTATGCCTGGCGTTCGTGGATTACGAAAAAGCCTTCGATTCGATCGAGACTTGGGCAGTGCTCCAATCTCTTCAGCGGTGCCAAACTGACTACCGGTACATCGAAGTGCTGAAGTCTTTGTACACAAACGCCACCATGTCAGTACGTCTCCAGGACGAGAGCTCGGAACCGATACAGCTGCAGCGAGGTGTAAGACAGGGAGACGTAATCTCCCTGAAACTATTCACCGCAGCGCTGGAGGACGCTTTCAAGCTCTTGGACTGGAGAGGACTTGGCATCAACATAAACGGCGAGTGCCTGACTCACCTTCGTTTTGCCGATGATATCGTGATCATGGCTTAGACCCTAGAGGATCTTGGAGCAATGCTCGATGACCTCTGTAGAGTCTCCCAACGAGTGGGTCTTAAGATGAACATGGAAAAGACGAAAATCATGTCTAACTCCCATGTCGCACCCACCACTCCAGGCCCTCACAGAATATCAGTGTCGTGGCAGCCTTAAGTTGCCACGGCGAATACTGAGCGAGGGTCCTTTTTGGCACGTTTATTTATTTTTATTTATAATATTATTATTAGTTCTGTGTCAATCTATGTTATTTTCTTTTTCATGTTTGTGTCAATTTTGAGTGCCAAATAAATAATATTCTATTCTATTCTATTCTATTCTATTCTCCTCTTATGGTCGCAGGCTCTACTCTGGAAGTTGTTGACCGCTATAATATTTTCCTTGGACAAACAGTCCAGCTAGGTAAGTCCAACTTCCAGAAAGAGTTCAATCGTCGAATCCAACTCGGATGGGCAGCGTTCGGGAAGCTACGTAATATCTTCTCCTCACAAACACTACCGCAATGCCTCAAGACCAAGGTATGGAATCAATGTGTGTTGCCAGCGACGTTGCCACGTCTCAGATCCGTATGTCAATACGGATCTGAGACGTGGCCGCTAACGATGGGCCTCATTAGAAAGCTTAAGGTCACTCAAAAGGCGATGGAGGGAGCTATGCTCGGAGTTTCCCTTCGCGATCGAATCAGAAATGAGACGATCCGGAGGCGAACCAAAGTCACCGACGTAGCTCTCAAGGACCTTAAGGTTTGCATTTCTATGCAAACCTTAAGGTCCTTGAATGGCGGCTGCCGGAAGGCGTAGTGTTGGTAGGCCCCCCAAAAGGTGGACCGACGATCTGGTGAAGGTCGCGGGAAGCCGCTGGATGCGGGTGGCAGAAGACCGATCTTTGTTGAAATCCTTGGGGGAGGCCTATGTCTAGCAGTGGACGTCTTTCGGCTGATGGATGGATAGATGGATTAATAAATAATAAAATTGTAATGAATAATTTTTTAGACCAAAAATGCCTAAAACAAGAGAGAAAAAATTTGAAAGAAAGAAGTTATCCGGAAGAAGGAGAAGAGAGAGGCCTAAAAATAATGAAGAGTTGAAGGTCAAAAACCGGGCGAGATATGATAAACGTTATAGTGTTATAGGTTTGTCATGTCTTTAACAAACAATAAATAATGCTCGATTGATTCTTATATAAATTTAGATAAAAGCTTTAAAAAAACGATTTCTGTGTTAGTTCCTATACCTATTCTTCAACTGATAACATAATAACTTATTTTATAAATGAAATAACATTTAATAACTTGTCTAAGAAAGTTGAATTAAAAAAAAAACATTTTCGTGGAGTGTTTTGTGATTTGCGTGGCCTCCAATTTTTTAACCTCGATTATCTTTGTAAGTTTATCGCTCTATTATGTGCCACTTCCATAAAAATCATTACTTTTACGTATATTTTAAGATACAGAGGTCGATTTATAAAAAAAATAAAATTTAAAAATTGCCACGCAAATCACCAAAGAATGCCTTGCTCGAAGAAGCACCCCATTACCATCCAAATTAATTATAATCATGTATTGGTGCACCAGTAAACCTATATATCAGTAATTCTGGACTTCTCATTTACCACCACTGAACAGTGGAGCCACACACACAAAAGCCTCAACAGTGTGCTAGAAGACGTCTCTGAAAAAAATATGTCTGATATCTCGTTACACAAAAATGGAATTTCTTTTTCATATTTAGCTAGGTATTTGTATTTTTTAATTTATTGAAGGGACACACAAAATGCAGATTGTATACTACGTACACGTGATTTTAGATCCTTAAATTCAAATAGCGTTATCACTTTTGGCGAAGTTGCTAACTGTACAATGAGACCCCCTTGGTCTCATTGTACAGTTAGCAACTTATTCAGCTTATTAGTAAAATTCACAGTCAACAACTTATTCACCTTCTTGGTACAATTTTCTCGACCGATTTTCAACTTGCGTACTTTAAACAGGTACAATTGGAAAAACATAGATTTTGTAATAGGTTGAAGAGCTATGTAGGTACTCGACAAGTAAGTACCTAACAAATTAGAAATATGTCATACATCGTTCTTAACGTAGCTCTAAAAAAAACTTTGGATTTTTACGGTTTATCGCTCTTTATTATGTAGTTTCCTTTCATTATAATGTTGCCAAAATTGTGCAATCTTCACGGTTACGGACACTTATATTTTAATAACAAACGGCCTTATTACAAAAAGTTAAACTAGGGTAAAACACTTGTCTACAATTAGTCAACCAATTTAAACTGTTGACACATCAGACCTTTGAGACATATTATATCAAACATTTCAAATTGGTTGACTAATCTTTAGAAGTGTTTAACACTACTCTTTCTTTTTGTAGTAAGGCCAGAAGTGTCTAGTTTTTGCCAATCTATTTCGGCCTTTGTATGTATTGTATCAGCCAATAAAAATTGCGAAAGGAATTTTGTATCCGAAAAAATATTAGAATACTCTGTTAGAATGGAGCTAGTAGTTCAATGGTGGTAAGTCTGAGTCTTGCCTCACATAATAAGGTGTGCATTAATCAGTTAACTTTTTTCTAGGGGCCGATTCTACTGCTTAAATACAACAACTTTTTCAATGGGACCAACTTCTAAATCACAAAAATTCACTTTTCTATACAAAATCGCAGACCAGCTGACATTCATTTGTTATGGATAGATGTTTTTTTTTTCGATTTCGAATCAAACCATAGAAAACTATTTTCTAGGGGTAGTAGAATCGTCCCTAGAAAATAGTTAAACCTTAATATGAGTTTGCATCCCAGCACGTAAATAACGGTCAGCTGATACGATTGGTTCGGGTAAGTGATTATTTTAAGAGATTTTGAAATTTTTCCTTAAAAAAGTAGTAGTAAAAACAATCCTATATATCCATCGATTTGCGACCACCACCAAGGTTGTTTACACAACTGACACCGAAATTTCCATCTAATTGCTCCGTCAACTCCAAGGTCGTTTCACACGTATCGACAAAAAATCGGTTAGCGTCACGCAATCGATACCGAGTAAAGATAAATGAGTGACAAATAATTTGTGCGTGGCGTGACTAAACGTTATCACGAGAATCGGATAACATCTAATAGAATACTAAAAAGTCATGGTTTTTAACAATTACAGTAATTATTACATGAATAAATAAAAATGTTTTGAAGCCATAACCGTGAAAAAAGACAATTTTTTTATTGAAATATGGATATCACTGCTGGTGCCCAGAAACGTCAAATATACGTTACAACTATCGGCACGGATGTTGAGCTCTAGGCGAACGATGCGCAGAAGACCAGTACGATTGCGTGATTGGCTAGTCGTTTGACGCGCCTGCACTGGCGGCTGTGATTGGTTGTCAGCTCCTCGCACACGCGTCTCTGATACGATGATCGTCTCGTAAATGTGCAATGCGATCCCCACTCTTTGCCCCAGCCCCCAGCGCTAAACATCGGTGCCGGCGATTGAATAAAATGGTTGTTATGGAGATTCAAATTCGAACTAATGTATCAAATGCTTGGATTGAGGAATCCTCCTTTTCAACCTTATTTTTCTTTACAATTACAGTTTACACTTTCAATTACCTACTTAATTGGCTGTTTCACTCGGTTAATCTTTTTGTTGTTGTTGTATATCTCAATATATAAAACAAAGTCGGGTTTTTTACAACACTTAGTTTATAACTCGAAAACGGCTAAACCGATTTTTATGGCTTATAATTTGGTGGATTTGTCTCCACCCCGAATAGCAGAATGAATTATAAAAACATTGGAAAAGCTGACGAAAAAAAAAATACTGTTAGGCGGTTCTAAGTTCGCCGGGTAATCTATAAAGAAAAGGCAACCGTTACTGACTGACTGATCTATCAACGCACAGCTCAAACCACTGAACGGATTGCACTGAAATTTGGCACTCATGAAGCTGTTATGATGTGATGTAAAGGGGTAATACGTGGGTTCAAAGTTTGTATGGAAAAACTCAAAATCAAATTTAACGCGAGCGAAGCCGCAGGCAGAAGCTACTTAGTTAAATTATAAATCTTTACAGCTCCTCATTATATTTACTAAAATACGTGTCACTCGGCATGAACGATTGCAGAACGCGCAACAGACAGTAAAATAAAATAACCGTTTAGAGCTCCATTCCGTTTTACGCTACTGTGGAAATATGGTGGGAAAATATTCTATTCGGTGTGAGAAATAAATTAGTTTATCTATAGTTTTACGTAGTATAATTTTTTCTCTATGTCTATAGTGTTAGTTGTCATGGATAGTGTAACTGTAAGGAATGACGTCTTCTCTAATTCTAATTTCTGTTTCGTTGATGCTGAAACGTACGTAAACGTACTTATTTTTCCTAAGAAGGTTTTATAGTCATGTTCTAAGAAAGTTTCTGTCCTAACGGAGGTATATTCAGTACCGCAAAGTTAGAACATCAGATCTACTCACTGTGGCGAATTCGTAGATAGCTACGGCCAAACCAACGCGGGGGCGTGGGCGTGCGCGTGGTCGTGCGCGGTGGCGTGGGCGTGGGCGTGCAGGCCAGTTCACACCAAACACGCGGACAATACGCGTTCAGGAGGCCTAGCACGAAAATGTATCTTTTGCTCGGATGTATAAACCTAATAAGAAAGAGATTAGTCATGAATTAAGTCAAAGAAGATTAAAAATGTTAGTCATAATAAAGATATCTAATGATGTTGTAGAAATTATGATTGTACAATTGTTTATCAGATTATTTGCAAATATACTACGAATATAAAAGCTCAACCCTTTTATTAATAAACAAAGAATTTTTGTAGAGTTTTTAATTTATTTATTAAATGAGTTTCGCATTAATTAATTCCAACGTGGTTACCCGAGCGAAGCTATTTGAAGATGTAGGAAAGAAAAAAGCTAGATGGCTTCACTCATTGCTATTCGGAAAAAAATTAGTAGCATTAAACGTAATTATATATATTATCACAGTAGCGCACCATCTGTCTGTTGAGCCTGTCATGTCAAATGTCATGTCCGCGCGTGCAAAAGCTGAATGTCAAGCTGCACGCCGCCGCTGTCCGCACCGGTGTGACTCGTCGATACAAATGCTATGACACGATCTGAACGCCCACACCCACGCCACCACGCACGCCACACGCGTTGGTTTGGCCGGGACTTTATAAAAACTACAACAATCGGTAAATGGCTATACTATGATATTGTCTATTATGGATTGGTACAAAATAGAATATAATATATAGGTATTTAATGTACAGGGGCTTGGCTTAAGTAAGAGCTCATAAAACATATTTTATACACCTTTTTTTGTTTTATCTGTAAAGTGTAGGTATGACGTAAAAAACTACTCAAGCCGTTAAATAGTACGAGTAGTATACAATGCATTGCTAGGTACCTTTTCGAGTGGCTTTTTGAAATATAAATTATTAGTCAAATCTTTTAACATAAAAACCAATCAGTCGCACCACAATTGGCTATTAAGTATCCACCAATAGTTTTGCTCTTAGGCAATTAATACTCCGTTTACCTTCGCGATCATTACTCAAGAACACGTTTACTCCCACAGTTATTAGTTTTACGGCAAACGTGAGCGTACTGCTTCTTCAGCGTGCTAATCTTTTAAGATGTATCGATTATTTTACTTCTGCCGGATAAATTTACTTCTGATTTTATCCTCGAGATCAGTCTGGAGCTTAATCCTTAGCTCGGTTATCTAGTTTAAATTGTACTAGTCATGCCGTAGTGTCCGTGACTTGGCTTCGTTAGTCATAACAGGTTGCACGTTGTTGTCTTTGACTTTGTCGTTAGGCTTTAAGGGTATAAAAACAACTTTCAACGATCCTTCGAAAGAACGGAGATGCTTGTGATTAACGTCATAATCATTTCAGCCATAGGACATCAGCTGCTGAACATAAGCCTCTCACAATGATTTCCAGGTTCGCCGGGTGGAAGCGGCCTGCATCCAGCGGCCACCTTTACCAAGTCGTCTGACCACCTTGTAGTTAGACGTACTAGGCTTCACTCGCCGCTACGTGCCTCCATGTTAGAACCTTATTGCCCCATTGGCCGTCAGTTATACAACTACATGCTTGTGATAAATATCTCTAAATATGGTCGGAATGTTCACCCATACTGTCGCAAACGCAGCATAATATATTATGTCGCTTAACTTCGGCAATTACCTACCACCAAATCACTGTTTAATTAAAGTACTACAATTTAATCAAATTTTAAATCAGCTCAATTGTTGCTTTTTTAAAATACACCCCTATACAAAAACCGGCCAAGTACGTGTCGTGCCACGCGCAGTATAGGGTTCCGTAGTTGCCCATCGTTACCACAATATTATTTCAGCAATTACTTCATTTAAATCACTTTAAACATTTTCCTCTAAGAAAATTTTTGAACGAATAAGTTGAACGACTATTACTTAACTAACTGGTCTATCTTAAACCGTTATGTTTTTCCTTGAAAGTTCATGAAAATCACTATTATCATGAATTTTTCAAGCCAATAGTTTAGTTTTTAGAGGGGGGCGCCCCACGCCCTACTCGAGCAAAAATTGGCAGTTTAAAGTTTAATAATAATAAGTCTTTAGTCTTTGCAACCCCTAAAGCATTTTAAAGGACCTATTCAACGATACCCCACATGGGGTAGACGATGAAAAAATAAATCATCCCCATGTTACATGTATGGAAGCTACCCTGAAAAAAAAATATTTTTCAAAATTTTATTCTACTATTATGTCGGCGTGATCAATATACATATCTCCACAAAATTACAACTCTCCAGGGTCAACAGTCTCCAAGCAAAACCTCGGACGGACAGACAGACAGACAGAAAGACGGACATGACGAAACTATAAGGGTTCCTTGTCAGGACTACGGAACCCTAAAAACCAGAATCTAGCTGCATTATTGACGCCTACACCAACTGTGCATACGCCATTCTTTTACCCCAAAATTGATATTGGCATGTGAAATTCGATTTGAAACGAGACAACATCGATCAATGCCGAGCCCGACTGAATTGCAATACGTGTTGCTATTGCGGCGCCCTCTGGTGGTGAAACTGTAAACCAGGGTTGCACCCAAGTGGTATAGTGAATAATGCACATGTTGCAATTCAGAAGGCTAAGAAAGACTGGAATTGGCTTGAAATTTCGACGGAATATAGCGTAGGTATAAAATAAAAAACTCAACTCTTTTCAACGCGAGTATAGTTTCAGTACGTAGGGGGTTAGATGCTTTTAAAACACTTACCTATTTTTTTATCTCGATCATTACTATTAAGTCCGTTCATCAAGTGTAACTGATGGATAGACATAACATTGGAATCGAACTCGGGACCATAGAGATAGCAAGCGTCGCCAAGCTGCAGAACGAAGGTCGTCAAACTAGTCATCATCATTAATTATTAATTATTCGAATTCGTTAAATAAAGTGGCAATAACTATTTCTGTTCCTTACTTTTTGCTTACAGCAAAATTAAAGACCTAAAAATACTGTATTAAGTATATATTATTATAATACCACATAAATACAATCAATCGATGCATCGAGCCGTAACATCGGGTGCAATTAAATCGATTAGCCGAGCGGTTCGTCGTGCGTATTGTGGTTTAAAATGATCGATTCGAGTTATACGATGAAGCGATAAGGCCTTAAAGGTCCAAAGGTTCTGTATCACTATTTTCTTTTGTTTTGGTTAAAATTCTAATAACAGCTTAAAATGATATTTAACCTTATACTTGAATCAGTTTTTATTGCAATCGAACAATAAGTAGGGTTTGCAATTTTATTATAACATGTTTAATGTAATTAATTTATGACCTTAGGCCTATTCGTCTTACCTATTTGCCGGCGACAATTTTTTAAACACGTTAAAGTAAAGTTTTGTAAAAAACTATAAAACCAACTTTAAAAATAAAATAAGAAGCGAGAAATAATATTTAGTAAAACATACCTAATTAGTCATTTTTTAAATCTGTGCCAGCCATGGAGAGTTAAAATGTGTTAATTCACACCCCCAAATAAATTTAAAAATATACATTTCCGTCGAACATAGCACAACCTCCTCCTTTTGAAGTCGGCAAAAAATGTCTTTAATTGTTTTGCTTTTTTTTGTTTAACTTTAAGTTCCTTTAAAGAGGCATTTTAAAATCATATTAACATTATACACAATCTCTATGAATTCCGGTAATTTTCGGTAATATTTACATAATAAGCGTGATTAATACTAATTGCCTACTAATGGCGTGTATATCTGAGGACGGTAGCTGAATGCGTTGGACGCAGTTGATTCAACCAAATGCGTCAGACGCATTGATCTATTTACATTGGTACGTTAGACGGTGACCAATTAATGCATCGATCGCTTTACAACTAAATATGGGCAAACCGAATACAGCAAATCAAACTTCAACACGACATGAAGGTCAGATATCAATGCAAATGTTTTAGTGATACTATTTTATTTTATTATTAGAAATCGCTACCGCTTATGATTTATAACAATTTATGTCAAGAGTCTGTTCACCCGTTCGAGTCTGCAGCTATCGACTTTTGCTCAAAAATAATTTAAACATTGCATTTGTGGTTTAAATTAGGTATAAAATTCAGTTAGTATTTAACCCATGTTGTGGTAGACACTCTATAGGGATTATATAATATATTTTTGATTCTTATAAATAAATAATAACACATAATAATACAAAAGTAACTTAAGCCTAAAAAATAAGAATGTTTACAAAATAAAATAAATAAATAAATACCTTGTTTTTCGTTAGGAAACAATAGACCTAAAGCTATAAGCTAAGCTAAATTACACAAAATCAGGTACATTTTACATTTACAGAAACCTATATTTTATTTATGAAAATATCTCATAAATGATGTCTTGGGGAAAGGTGCCCAAAAGCCTGGCCACGCTGCCACTCTGTATAGCCGGGTAGTGAACTGTAAACTTTATTGAATTAATAAGTCAGATAATTATTTTTCAAATTTTCAATTTTACAAGAAACACTATAATAAATTACTTCTCATTATTTTAATCTGAATAATCAGAATAATATCATTTTAACAGATTTTCCAAATGGTCCTCGTTACACTTAGGTATAACGACTGTTGACGTTTAAAAAAAAATCGGCTATAAGTCTCAGCGTTCAATACGGAAACTTGGGATTTAGAATTTTATTCTAAACAAAGAATTCTAATTTCGAACTAAATTTAAAAATGGGCAGTTAAGCCCTGCAGTATTTTCAATACCAATGGTGTGAAGTAATCTAACACTGTTACCTATATGAACCGGCTATATGCGCATATTCCAATTTGCACAAGCAAGCATGTGTGTTAAGATGGCAAAACGGTATACTGCACAAATGGCTTGCACAAAACCCTAATTGGCACAAACTAGATTTGCACAAGTAAGCATGCGCGCTAAGACGGCAAATGGACACAGTTCCCCTTTGGTCCAAAAACATCGTCTACCTACTGTATTCGCAACAACATTGACAATGACACTAGGTAGACAGGCAGACGACCAATGAAAATATGCCCACGTGTGGACGCCATACAGTTTTTGCGCCAATTTATCCACAAACTGTTTGAGCATGCGTGTAGCCGGACCCTTAGGGTGCTCTATAAAAATCATTTCCATCGCATTACCATACAAATGAGTGACTTGTAAGATCGAAGAATCCAATCCTGACTATCTGTGAATTAGGGGAAAGCGCAATTGATTTGCTACTGAAGGGAAATACTGAAATGTTGGATCTCGAAAAAGGTTGTGCGTAACGTAATTAGTACTGAGTTCTTTTACCTTCCTTTTTACCTTTTCGACATGATGGACAGTAAATTAAATTAACTGTGAGAAAAGACAGAAAATTAAACTAGATTTTGTTTTATAATACAGATTGTACCTCCAAAAAATAGGGCACTGCTTAAAACCACGTGATAAGTTGCTAATATACAACAACTTTTCAACATTATCATCGAGGTATACGAGTATTTTTGTATAGAGCAGCAAAAAATTACGATTTTGATATAGCTCTCATAGAAAAAGTTGTTGATATACAACAACTTTTTCTGACCAGGATAACGTGATTTTAATGAGTTTCATATTATTTTGTACATCATGTATACAGAGAGAATGTTTCTATTACTAAAAGTAATTCAAGAGCATCGGGCGCTCTCCGACTAGAAAGACTGATGATTAAGGCAAAACATGCTGACAGTGGATGGAAAAGAATAGCTGAGGATCGGGCTCAATGTCGTGCATTGGATGAGGACTATGCCCAGCAGTGGACAGGACTTGGGCTGATACAACCATTCCATCCATCCATCCATCCATCAGCCGAAAGACGTCCACTGCTGGACATAGGCCTCCCCCAAGGATTTCCACGAAGATCGGTCCTGTGCCACCCGCATCCAGCGGCTTTCCGCGACCTTCACCAGATCGTCGGTAAACCTTGTTGGGCCTACCAACACTACGCCTTCCGACAACCATTAGACAAATCAAAAATGCTACAGAACGCAGCATCGATGTTGAGCCCTATCGCTTTGCCCATCTTACGAGACGATCATTGTATCAGAGACGCGTGAGCGCGGATCTAACAACCAATCACGACCGGCAGTGCAGGCGCGTCGCATGACACCACTAGCAAATTACGTAATCGTAATGATCTTCTGCTTAACTTCCGTGCCGCTAATTGTAAGTTTATACCATTTACGAGTATTTAAATTAATTTAATTTATGTAATTATCTATCTATCTGCGATCGCCAACCAAGCCAAGCGTGGCGATTATGGCAAAATCCATAGGAGAGGCCTGTGTCCAGCAGTGTACTGATATAGGCTGGTGATGATGATGATGTAATAATCTACTTAGTAAGAGCACGATTTTAATCATAATCATGACTATTATCTGTTTTAAATAATAATTTCTAAAGTACATTCAATTCGCAGAATATCTATTATCGTCTGGCATAGATAAGGAGGAGACGAATTCCTTTAAAAATTTAAATAACGCCATATTTGGCTTTGGATCCATATCCGCAAGCCAGACTGATGTAGAGTCGTAAATAGAACGTCGCCACGTAGTTATGTCCGTGGCTTCACTGTGCCCAAAATCGCCGAGCGTTCTATACTTAACTTCTTTTTAAATTTATATAACGATGGTAACCGTTTTTGCTCGTAGGTCACGGTGTCCATCATGACACCCGCAAAATATTCGCGGTACCTTTTTGGGACAAATCCTGCTTAAAATGTCATATTATACGCTTTATTTTGATTTGAAGGTTATTTTTTTTTATTTATTTACAGTAAGGTATATACCTAAATAATACAAAATACTTACAATTTTTACATTCTCATTTTATAATATTTCCTTAATTTAATAGTAAAAATTACATGCATAAACTTAGTTTATAATAATAACAGTTCCTTTATTTGTTTTTTAGATTATTAAAGAAAAATCTTAATGTTAAAATTACTTTTTGCATTAAGTTTATGACTAATCGTCTATCAAAATAAAAATAAACAATTAGTTTCGTCTTCACTTACCTGAAGTCGAAAATAATAGTTTTTTTTTTTTATAATTAGAGAACCGTTTATTTGTTACTTTAAAAAAGTATATATCAACAAACAGTATAAACTAGGTGCCCAAATGTTATCCGTTCACTATAACCGATCTTGGCAGCAGAAAAACGTCATGAACATAGACTTAGGATTTGCTACGCTTAATATCTATGGTCATGACCACAGGTATGCTGTGAATTTGGACAATCCAGCTGGCAAAACACACACACACATGATGGAGTAAAAAAAATGCCGTTCCAAAAAAGGACATTAAACTTTTATGTGCCGTTTATCGCTAGCAGTCAAGCCGCAGATTTCTCTGCAGCCATCCTACTATGGCGTAAAATTGAAATTGAAAATTGTTACGCTTCCTCACGCAATTAATCCCGTTTCAAAGGTTTTGCGATAGAAATGAGCTTAATTCAGTAATTTCAAGTGTGAACTAAAATGTTAATATTACTCTTGATCCTGATAAACTGGGAATTTCTGAGTCTGGACTGAATATCGAGACTCAGTATTTCAATTTTAGTGTTTAACGAAACTAGATTTCGGAATTTAACGTTATTCTTTTCGACTTGTGATCTTATTCAATGATCATAATAAAGCCAGATGAAATCATTTAAGTGGTACTTACAGTTTTATTAAAAGTAATAATAAGATTGTGGCGCGCGTGATTGCCACAAGAATGCCAGGAGACTCGGGTTCAATTCCCGGTTTAATAAGTAAACCTCAGCAGAGCACGAGTCCGACTCGCACTTTTTTATAGAAAGTAGCTTATAAGTATAAGGTTTATTTAGATATACGGAATACCTCATTTCCGAAAAAAAAATACCTTTTATAATAAAAGCAGGTAGATAGCAAACTCGAAACGTAAAAAATAACTGACTCTTATATTAAATTCAAAAGCTTGAATAAACAGCTTAATGTTTTGAAGCTAAAGAATACTGAGTAATTTATTTAAATCACCCGTCTAGCTAGTTTTACTGACTCGCGGTATAAATACCTCCTTCCAATTACGCGAACAACTCGAAGAAGTTGAATGATAATCCTCAAAACTTAAATTTGTTAAAACATCTAAATGCAACGGTAGGAAGGAGATATCTAGTTTACTTACAAAAGATATTATTTGGGCACTTTATGGTACCTATTCTATTATGTCGCTCAATAGGTTCTCATTGAATAAGGGTAAAGAGCAAATACAAATACAAATACAAATACAAATATATTTATTTGCTGTAAATAGGGTGATTACAATTCAGATGTTCTAAAAAAATGGTACTTTTAACCTATTTAGCCATTCTACACAGCATGCAAATTTATAACAAGTTTGATATAAATTATTGAAATAAGGATTACATAGTTTTACCACCCATAATGTCATAAAAAAATAATATTCGAAATGTCAACTGCTCAAACAAAAGATAAGTACATATGTCAAATAGCAAGCATGTAATAAAGCAATGCAAATGTCAATAAAGATAATAATAACAATGTCACATAATATTGCCATGTAGGCTAGTGTTCCAAAAATTCATTTATCGAATAAAAAGCCCTTTCGAATAACCATTTCCGAAGAAGAAATTTAAAGCGACTAATCGGAACATCTTTAAAATAGTCAGGAATTTTATTAAATATTTTAATACACATAGCATAACTATTCTTTCTAAATCGTGCTGACTTTAGAGCAGTTTCTAATACTAGCTTATTGGGTTTACGCGTATTTCTTGGATGCAGTTGCCAAGCTTGTGTAAATAACTTTTTATTTTGCTTGACAAAGATGCCTACTTCAAGTACATAAAGGCAAGGCAGAGTTAATATATTGAGGGAGATGAAGTAGGGCTTGCATGATATGTCAGATCTCAGATTGCAAATGGATCTGATACATCTTTTTTGCGCTATAAACAACCTGGCAATGTCGAGTCCATTTCCCCAAATCAATAAACCGTATCTTAGGACTGACTCGACATATGCAAAGTAGGCTGTAACTGCTGTCTGCAGACTGGCGACTCTGGCTAGTTTGTATAAAGCAAAAGAAAAACTGTTTAATTTGTTGCATACTTTATCTATCTGATCTTTCCAATTCAATTTGGGGTCAACTATTAAACCTAAAAAATTTGCATTTGTAGCACTTTGCAGAATTTGTCCGTTATAATCTATGTCAAATGGTTGATTTTTAAAATTATTAAAATTGATTAAATTTGTTTTTGATAGATTAATTTTGAGGTTGTTGACTTGGAGCCAATCTTATTATCAGGGTCAGTGTAGAAGTTATGTCACGTTTATGATGTTCTAACGAAGCTTAAAGATCTTAAGAACTATGCACATGAAACAACTTTATTTAATAATGCGGCAGTCGGAAAATCAAAATTAGTAGGTAATTTATTCGAATTTCAAATTGCAAACAAACTGTAAAATTTTCCCAATGAATAATAAACTCTCATCATCATCATCATCACCAGCCTACATCAGTCCACTGCTGGACACAGGCGAAGGAGGATTTTGCCATAATCGCCACGCTTTGCAGGCGGGTTGGTGATCGCAGCTTGACCAATGGTGGAGAGGAGACGCTGCTCCCCGTCTTCTTATGGCGGTTCTCCTGTAGTCGCCTCTTACGACACCCATAGGAAGAGAAGCGGTATTCATTATTATGTTTAAAATCAATTGAAGAAAGACAGTTTTGGATAACATGACGTGCTGTGGACTGTATTTACACATACGCAACCGTGTTGCAAGTTTCGGCAATGGCAACTGTTGCCCGTTGCTGAAAATGGTGATTTGAATTTCAGATAGTTGATGTGATGCAGTATGGCTTAAACCTTTTATTTTGTTCTCTAAAATCCCGCCATTATTTAATCTGAGACTGTACTGTTTTAGTATGGATGAGAGTTGACAGCACTTGTTATTACATATAATATTATAGGTGATGCATTGTGCCCATCAGTGGGACGTACAACATTTTCTTTTTTATTGCGAAATCACTAAATGTTCTTGATGGATTTTAATCGTCAGAAATATATGTATAAAATACATCTTCGAGAATCTAGGGTCGTTTAACAATATCCCAATATAAGCTAAAATCGCGTTACCCCAACGAAATTCGCTCGAATAGCGATCGCAGTTAATTCCTTTACACACAGCCGCTAAATATGTCGAAACTTGGCAAGACTCATTCGGCAATCGATTTAGGGCCTGTGCACACTTCTTTTATTAATTCTTCTTTTGTAATAAGTACTTTAAGTAGTACATAAAACGCCCACAGAATATATTTAAATATGACGCTTTTAAAAACTGCATTAATTGCATTGCAATTGCAATACTTACTGATCAGCTGATTACTAACAAAAAAAATATGAATAAAAAAATTGTAACATGAATCGTGACGTGCGTGACGAGACGTCTTTGTAGGTGGTACTGATAAGCTATTACCGCAGAGTAAGTATTATACTACGTCTATTACTAAAAATAACACGTTCCTCGCAAATAATTGTAAGAAATAACTTTTAGTCTCAAAATCTCTACACCAGTTTTAGCAATAAGCAAGCTGATAAACGTGACGAAGAACGTCAATTTGTACAAAAGTTATAATGATAAAAGTGTGTACATACGAAGTAACTTGTATAATATCTTTTATTCACGCATGTACTTGTATCTTGGAAGAGCATACATACATGTCACATTCAGTATTATAGGCATGCATAAAGCAAATAAAACGATTAGAATAGTTTGATACGAGATTGCTACCGTGTACCTTATTTTCGAATTCCCGATATTTCGGCACTGTTACAAGCGCCATGATCACGGAGTAACTGAATAAATAAGGTACATGGTAGCAATCTCGTATCAAACTATTCTAATGTTAGTGACCATGAAAGTTTAAAACAAATAAAACGAATTTAAAAATGGCTCTAAAATATTTAAATAATATAAATTATTTTCATTTACTTGAATTATACTCAAAGTATTGAGTGTGCGAGGGGTTTAACTTTCTGCTCAACTCCTAAGCTTCATTTTAATATCGATGGAATTTCAATACATCAGTAAGTAATTGCTTAAACAAGTTCTGTGAGGGTAGTGTAAAGCACAGTACCTACAGGTAGGTATATACTGTGTATGAAGATGACTAGAATATAACATTATGAGAAGAAAGACTAACTTAAATATTTAAAGCGAGCGTCGCGCGCTTGGCCATAAAAGCTTGGAAAATCATTTTTAATTAATGTGTTGAGTTATGATAAATCTCGTAGAACAAATGTTGTTGTTTATAATGTTAGCTATCTAGTCATGCGAGGTTGTTGATTTATTTCAAATAACCCTGTATTAGGTACCAAAACATCATCAATTCAACATAGCTTAAACGCTAATTTCAACATAAGCTAATTATGTTGGTAAATAAATATCACCAGAAAACACACTATTTATTGTTATTGTTCTCACAAGGGCATGTACCATGCCCTTGTGTGCCCGCTTATAAAGGCATGCGCACACGCACACGATCGGTGCTGAGCTATCGGCTGAGCTGGTTGTCATTGTCTCTGGTCTAATGTTTTTTTCTTTTTTGTGTTACGTCGTGCGGTGTATATTCTTTTCTTTGTTATTGTTTGTTAGGATTTTGTTGATTATTTATTTTATTTTTTTTATTTAATTATTTTTGATTGTTTGAGGCCCTCGCAGAATATCAGTGTCGTGGCAGCCTTAAGTTGCCACGGCGAATACTAAGCGAGGGTCCTTTTTGGCACGTTTATTTATTTTTATTTATAATATTATTATTAGTTCTGTGTCAATCTATGTTATTTTCTTTTTCATGTTTGTGTCAATTTTGAGTGCCAAATAAATAATATTCTATTCTATTCTATTCTACCACAGACAGACAAACGACAGCGAGCAACATTCGGTTTCAGAGCGAACACCGATGCTCAGTCGAATACCCACTTGTTTATCTTTGAAATTTGCGGTCACTGTATTGTTGCTGTAATTTTATCTTATTATATAGTCCGTTTTTTATTTTGTGAAGGCGACTTTTTGCTATGCCAATGTTAGTCTCATAGAAAAAGTTGCTATAAGTACTTAAGCAGTAGAATCGCCCTCTATTTAGAAGTAAACGAATAAAATAGGATCTAATAATGGTCTAAGTCTGAAGTGGCAGTGGGCGGGGCACATAGCACGCAGAACTGATGGCCGATGGGGCAGAAATGTTTTGGCATGGAGGCCACGTACCGGCAAGCACAGCGTGGGACGCCCACTAACAAGGTGGACAGACGACCTGGTAAAGTTTGCAGGAAGCCGCTGGATGCAGGCTGCGCGCAACCGGCCACCCTGGAAGTCACTGGGGGATGCCTAAGTTCAGCTGTAGACTTCCTGTGGCTGAAATGATGATGAATGATGATTAGTCTAAGCTGGTATTTGAACTCAGGACGCACAAATGTTAGGTGAAGTATAGATAACTACATCCAGAGCTACCACAGCTACGACGCATCAAGTATGCGGGTCCTATAGCAGTTGTAGGATTGTAATCGGTCGTTTACGGACGAATTCATGCGAATTATTCGTGATTCATATAAAACTTTTAAAAAATTCAATTCTAAACCTTATCTTATTTCATTATTATTCAACAGACTAGAATATTTATAAAAAGAGAGCCGTAGCAAGGAAATTCATGTATTTACAAGTACCAAGTCAAAAAAGAACGATACATTTTCAACTCTAAGTCAAAGGCATAAGAACTAAAGTAATGATTCCAAAGAATGCTTTCTAGTAGTACCGAAACGTTGAATAGACAAAAATTAACCCTATACCAAGTGTGAATTTCCGTCGTAAAATCCGGTGAGTAAGGCTAGATATTGATTCGTTTCATAAGGTCGATCTGGGATTTCCAGGTACGGAAACAGGATAATCAAGGTCTTATGTCAAAGGAATAGGATCCAAAATCAAATAGCCATTTTTAAATAGCTGAAATTTAATGTAGCGATGTCAATAGATATATGACTATCGAATAGAATATTGATAGTAGGTAGAATGTGGTGCCTTGCCATTTTCCATAATGTAATTTACAATATTCCACTTTTTAGTTGCCTATAGTCGCAGTATCGGATTTTAATTTAAGTTTCATAATAAGACAAATTATTTACAGTGTAGTTTATTAGAGTATAGTGCGGTTGGTATTAATCTACTTTTAGTTTTGTCGTCCGTCTGTCGTTCTGTCTAGCTGTCTTTCCGCGGCTTATTTTTTCAATCCTTAGCAAAACTTTATAAAATCACGAAAAAAAGTCGATCACTTTGAACTATGACGACTTCTCTAGTCTACTCCGTCAATTTTTTTCTCACATGTAGGTACCTATATTCAAGTGGGGATAGCGATGGGTATTTCTGTTTCTCTCCTAAAATATTTGCCACGAACGAAGGTGATGCATGGAAAATTTTAATTTTCGCAAAATGCAGCGACTTTTTCTGAATAGGAATTAAACTATCGAAATCGCCCACATCCCTGCATCAAACATTCATCTCCGGAACAAAACTCACGCAACCCGTCGCATCCGTAAAAAGTGACATAGTGTGTGTCGGACTCGCGTAATTACGGTTCCGTAACAAATGTTTGGTTTTAAGTAACTAATACAAACACAGTTAAAAAATCGTAAAAATACGAGTGGGCTATAACGTCTTTAACGGTTTTTTTAATAATGTTACTACAGTAAGGGTTCTGGATTTTTTACTTAAAGTAATATCATGATACTAAGTCCGTTGACTTAGTAAATGACTAACTGATAAATAGTCTTTAAGATTATGTGGCATATCTTTGGATTCTCTTGGATAAGAAGTTTGATTTTATTACAGCTCTAAGGGTTTGCAGGGTATTTGATATTAATTTCAACTTGATACCTCCACGCATTCTTGATAAAAAAGTTAAAGGTCAGTCAGACAAATGGACAACGAAGTGATTCTATAATTTCCTTTGAGGTTCGGTACCCTATAAACTTACTGTTTACCGATATTTTATGACTCAATATTAAAACCTTAATAAACATGTAATATCTAGTTTCATATTAAAGTTTTTCCTTTGCATTTCTTCAAAATAAAAATCGCCTTTCTAGTAATGTTTTTCAGCTACTCATTCCACGTCACTCCACGTCGCGGCCGGACACGAGAGTAGTTAAGACGGGCGTACCCTAAAATGGGGGTAAAATAAACAAGTTTTATTTTAACAACTTACACGTCCGGCCCGCGCGTATACTTACATACGCGAACTTACGTCAGAGGTCGCACGGTGCCGCGCGAAACACTAGAAACACTTTTATAAGACAGTGCCGTGTGGTGCCGGCACTTTAAAAGAATTGCACCACCCCTTCTCTTCCTATGGGTGTCGTAAGAGGCGACTACAGGAAAACCGCCATAAAAAGACGGGCAGCAGCGTCTCCTCTCCACCATTGGCCAAACTGCGATCGCCAACCCGCCTGCCAAGCGTGGCGATTATGGCAAAATCCTCCTTTTGGAGAGGCCTGTGTCCAGCAGTGGACTGATATAGGCTAGTGATGTGATGTGATGTGTATAAAGATAAATCAACCAATTTGAAATGTTCTTAATAATATGTAGGTATCGAATGTCTGATGTGTCAGAATTTCAAATTGGTTGACTTATCTTTAGACAATTGTTTAACACTAGTCTATCTTTTTGTAGTTAGGCCATTTATGTTTTCAGCAGAAAAATCTCCGTTGTGTCTTATATATTTGACAAAACATATATGTATAGGCTTTGGGACAGCATAATATGTGGGCTATAAATAAATAAATATTGGACAACATCACATACTCACGTATTCTATAAATAATTTAAGTAGCTGTGGCGCTTCTATTATAAAAATCATAAACAATGATGTTACTTCTGTTGACATCTTCATTTTCAGTAATGTGTCATTTTATATTCTATATAATTTAAGTTCTGGATTGTAAAATTGCATATATGATGTATTCTCGCAAATAACGATTTGAAGTTAAACGCACGGAACCCTAAAAGCGAGTTAATATGCGCTTTGACACGGCGCGTCTAAATCTCTCGAGAACATAAAATATTTAACAATCACGGCCGCAAAGCGTAAACGTTTTATTTCCTTCGGCGTCGCATTGCGGACGGCGGCAGACAGGCGTTTTCTGAGGCGTTTTAACGTGATGCGAGAGTAAATAACATGTGTACCGTTTTAAGGGGTTCCGTAGTCCTGACAAGGAACCCTTATAGTTTCGTCATGTCGGTCTGTCTGTCGGTCCGAGGTTTTACTTAGAGATTGTTCACCCTAGAGACCTGCAATTTTGCGGGGGTGTGTATATAAATCACGCCGATAAAGTGGTAGAATAAAATTTTGAAATATATTATTTTTAAGGTAGCTCCCATACATGTAACGTGGGGGTAAATTTTTTTATCGTCTACCCCATCGTGTGGGTTATCGTTAAATAGGTCCTTTAATATTTATTAAATAATTTAATTTATTAATTAATTAATTTAATTTAATGACTTAGGGGTTGCTAAGACTATTTTTCGTTTTAGGGATCAGTTTGCAAAATATTAAACTTTAAAATGCCAATTTTTGTTCGAGTTGGGCGTCCTCCCCCCTCTAAAAGCTGAACTATTGAAAAATCTAAATAAATTAATGATCATAGTGCTTTTCATGAACTGTGAGGAAAAATCATAACGGTTAAGATAGATTAGTTAGTTTAAGAGTAATAGTCGTTCAAAAATTCCGTAGAAGTAAATATTAAAAGTGACTTAAATGAAGTAATTGCTGAATTATACAACTACGGAACCCTATACTGTGTCACGACACGACACGCACTTAACCGGTTTTTAATATTTTTCGGATCTGAACAGATAATTTAACTTGCTGGCCTTAGTCTTGACACTTTGGTCAATGTCAGTTGGTTGCGCTACTAAGTACCTACACCATTCCTTGGGGAATTAAGAAATTGTGAAAAGTTGATTTAGTTATAATTTTTGTGCAACAAAGAAAATTCGTGCTTGCAACATGGCATAAGATTTATATTGCTATCATCATAACCAGCCAACATTGTTTTGTTTCTTTAATTAATTAAAAAAAAACTATTTATTAAAAAGCCGGTCAAGTGCGAGTCGAACTCGCGCAAGAAGGGTTCCGTACCATTATCTATAAAAACGGCAAAAAAAATCAAGTTAGTTGTATGGAAGCCCGCTTAAATATTTATTTTATTCTGTTTTTTATTTTGGTTGTTATAACAACAACAAAAATAATCTTCTGCGAAAATTTCAACTGTCTAACTATCACGGTTCCTGAGAAACAGCCTGGTGACAGACAGACAGACAGACAGACAGACAGACAGACAGACAGACAGACAGACAGACAGACAGACAGACAGACAGACAGACAGACAGACAGCAGAGTCCTAGTAGTATGGTCCTGTTTTACCCTTTGGGTACGGAACCCTAAATAATAGCAGCTTATAAGAAGTGACTGAAGAATGATAAGAAGAAGAAGTTAATCGCATTCCACAATTAACATAGATTTATTTGGAATCTATGTATGGATTTATACCTACAACTTATTAGGTGGGGAGAGAAATCACCGTGAGTAATTTATGTAAGCAAGCACATAATTGTTAACAAGAATTTAACTCCAAAAAACTAGTAATTTCTTGTATACTTTGTTGCTCCTAGAAATGGCCGAGGTTCGACCTTACAAGGTCGATGACCTTAATTTTTAATTTATATTTTTTTTGACAATGGTCAATAATTTCCCTTGGCGATTTACGTCGTATTACGAGTAAAACGCTTATTTTCCCGTTCATTAATAGATTTCTTGTTTTATTGGCAGTCTGTCAGACCTATATCAGTGCCAAGAGGTGCCTTTTGTAACAGGAGAACATAATAATATTATTAGGTCAACTGAGTGGTGGCTCTGAAAAACTTCGCAATTAGCTTTCAGAGAAAAATCTGGTGAAAACACTGCTATGACAGAGGCAAAGATAATTAATTTATCATTAAAAACGAAGCAATATAAAGAGTAATAAAGTTAAGCATTGTATAGCAATAGATTTATAAAGTTCTTATTTACCTTAATAAGAAATCATTGTAATATTATTGCAAGCAAAAATACAACGAAGCTTCACAATATTCAATGCGACTTAATTAACGATCTTATTATAACGTAACTAGAATCGTTAAATACTAACTTTGAAGTTTTAGTATATAATATATTTTTAACAGCTGCAAGGGATTGCAGACCAATATACATACAGACGGATAGGTATTTAATATTAATTTCAACTTAATATCGTGCGTTTTTGGTAAAAGGTTTTAGACTCGATAGACAAGGAAATTTATATTTCTTTGAAACGTACACTGTTCTCAACAGGACAGGTAAGTGTCGAGATTTGCAAAACGTGTATATTTTTTTATAGAAATAAATTTATTCTTATTCTAAGGTTCCTTTTTGTCGTTTAAGGTTGTTTAAGGTATATAAAATAAGTGACAATAAATTGCTTTTTTGATTTTTGAACCCAGAAGGAAAACTGAAAATGCTGCCGTTAAAAATAATACATGCAACTGCCTCGTACGATTAAATTTAAATCCAACAAAATCATAAATTAATCTCTGTGTAAAATTTCGCTGCAATCAAACAAATGGAAACAGACATTATTGAACGGTCGAAACGTAATTACCATATCGATAAAATTTATCGTACGTTGTATGACAATGAGTGGAATTAACGTATCGACGTTCCTGGATGGGCGGAGATGGACAGGGTTGTTAAATTTGATTTTTAATCTTTCAATTAGTCCGATATCATATTTGGGCTTTATGGCATCTAAAACATCAAACAAACCGCCGACCGGGATTGGTTGTTAGCTCCGCGCACACGCGTCTCTGATACGATGATGATCGTAAGATGCGCAAAGCGATCCCCACTCTTTGCCCCAGAGCTCAACATCGGTGCCGGGGATTGAACCCTCTTAGACCTGGTAGATTTATTATAGACCAAAAAGACATAGTTACCAGAATGTGCGGGTTTCCTCACGATGTACTCCATACTGAGAGAGGTTTCTAAAGATTTTTTAAATATTAATAATAGCGTCACAATACATTTTAGAAACTATTATGTATGTAAGAACAATACTAAGCCTTAAAAGTGATTCACATCTTTAGAATACTAGAAATAAAAATATGCATGGCGTTCCGAGCTTCAAATTAAAAAAAAAGGTAATTCATTTTTGGGGAAATGCATTAAAAAAATTAATAAAGTATCACAAATTCTTGTTGACTTGCCTGTTTATGAGTTCAAAAACCACGGTAAAAATCCTTATTTAAATGAATATGTTACAAAGTTGAAGTCGTTCAAATAATAACGACAAGTGGACTTAGTAACCTGCCGAGCTAGGCACATGTAAGTATTGTAATTGTATTTCCTGTAATAAAATTAGGCTGACAAAGGTGATTGAGTTTGTTGCGCCGTTTTTTCCCATCGCCAGCCGATATGTAGCCCCAAATCGGTGGTAGGGCTAAATTATATTTTGGACGTGTATAAGTGCCCACATACTGAAAAATGACTTTTACATTACTAATATAAATGAAAATATAAGATTCTAAAAATCTAGAATGTTGAAATTCGAACTCCAGACCGATGTAGGTGGCACGTCACTGAACCACCACCATTAAACAAACACGTTAGTCATTCAGACAAAAATAACAGGAAACCTATACTTTTTTTAGTAAAAATAACTTTTGTCACCCGAGTATTGATGACAGGAAACACTTTTCGGTTTTTCGTTTCCATGTTTCAACCCTGTAGACAAATTGCTTGATGTACAGTGCCCGTCGATAATTGATGTGGCATGAACTTCGGGGGGATGCTGTATTGAATTTTCGACTGGTGTGCTACGCTGATTTTTGAACGGAATTTAATAAGACCAAGGATCTTATTATTGATTATATTGTGATTCTTATGAAACAGTAACAACAGACAAAACAATAATCCTGTGTAACGGATTATCTTACATTGAACTTCTAGAGTGGACACTGAAAATGGCTGTGTTTTAAAAATAAATGAGACGTTAAGTAAAATGTAAATGTCAGTTTTGTTTAATGGTAGGTAACAGTAAGGTACATCAGTTTGTAAATTCTAAGTTTTGATTTTTTTGATTCCACAAAGCATGTGTTGAGACCCAGTTTATTAGTTTTGAAAAGTGTTTCTGCTTTTTCTAATAAGAAACAACGAACGGTACCACAAAACCCAGACCCGAGCCAATGTAGAAAAGTTCGATTTGTATATTGACCCGATCGGGAATCGAATCTGGAACCCCAGAGATGGCGACGCCAAGTCAAGCCAAGAGAGGTCCTCTTAAAGTAATTATTTCAGTTATATGAATAGATCTAAATTGAATTCACCTATTTTGCCACACAATAAACTTAAAAATGTAGGCAACATAAACAATATCAAATCGACATATATCAATATCAAATTGGTGCATTCATCATACAACCAAATGCTTGATGATTGCAGGGCCATAACCATGAACTCTTAAAACAATCTCAAAGTTGTCAAATCTGTCAATTTTGGTACCTTATTTCATACAAAATTTGACAGAAATGATAATGTTTGACAGATTTGATATTGTTTTAAGAGTTCGTGGTTCATCATCATCACCAGCCTATATCAGTCCACTGCTGGACAAGGCCTCTCCAAAAGGAGGATTTTGCCATAATCGCCACGCTTGGCAGGCGGGTTGGCGATCGCAGTTTGGCCAATGGTGGAGAAGAGACGCTGCTGCCCGTCTTCTTGTGGCGGTTCTCCTGTAGTCGCCTCTTACGACACCCATAGGAAGAGAAGGGGTGGTGCAATTCTTTTAACGTGCCGGCACCACACGGCACCGTGCCGGCACCACACGGCACCTGTGAGTTCGTGGTTACCGCCCAGTAATACAATAAAAACCCAAATCAAACTGCATCATTTGTCGTGAATTTATCAAAAACTGGATACCAATGGGCACTTACAACCGCATGACATGTATGGCAATTTCCGTACCTCACACAAAAAAAAACAATATTCTCATCCGTCCCAAAATTAACGTTGCCGGTTCACCTCATTCAATTGTTTCAACTCACGTTTTTATTTAAATCGCAATGATTGACGCGAACAATTAAGTGATTGGCCGCCGCTGAATTTATTTTCTGCCATTTTGTCATTCAGCGTCAATGTGCGAATGTGTGGTGTTTGCTTATATTATGTAAAGATTTACGAACGATGTAAAGAGTGGGTGAGGCCTATGTTCAGCAGTGGCTGAAATAATAATGATGATGATGTAAAGAGTTAAAAAACTTATAAACGAAGTGACATCGAAATGCTCTTAATATTTAAAGTAGTAAAGTGGAATAAAATTAATTAATATCGCTTCGCTGTTAATAATGAGGCGCTCTCGATTGAAATAATGAACTCTTAATTAGTAACTGCAGATAAATTTTAATTTTAAATCGTTTAAGTCGAAATTGTTTTTGTGCACAATACTAAAAGATTGCATTTTTTACAAAATTTAGAGCTAAGGGTTAGAAACCATTCTTATACCTCTGGATTTTTAGGAATCCATGAAGGTATCATTATCATCATTAGCCGTTTGAAGTGCAACCACAGCGAGCTCTGGGTTGTTTACGTTCAGCAGCTTATATAAACTTAAATTAGATCTTCCACGTCGACTTCTAGTTCGTGGTCTCCACTCGAGAACAATTCTTCTCCAATGGTCAATATGAATGAATAATACAACTGAATGATGGATAAATGATAAGAGAAACTGTACACTTTCTGCTTCTATGATCATGATGATATGACTAGAAAAAAACCTGCCAAGTGCGAGTCGGAATCGTGCACAAAGGGTTTCTTACCATTTAACAACGTCAAAAAATCACGTTTGTTTATTATTGTATTCTGTATTTTGGTATTTATTGCTATAGCGACAACAGAAATACATCATCTGTGAAAATTTCATTTCTCTAACTATCACGGTTCATGAGATACAGCCTTTGACAGACGGACAGCGGAGCCTCAGTTATAGGGTCCCGTTTTACCCTTTGGGTACGGAACCCTAAAAACCGATGTCGAAGAAACACACGATGTTACATTCCCATATTAAAATTGAATTTGTTAACATTATGAAATCTTCTTTAGATCATCATCTCGGCCTTTCGTAGTCCACTACTGGACGTAAGCCAAAGAGCACGATTTTCCGCTTTTTTCATCCAGCCACTGCGAGCCATCTTCCATCGAGCTGCGGGGCGTCCTACACTGCTATGCCAAGGCGTGGTCTCTACTCGAGAATCCGTTCACTCCGACTTCCTTCTTTAGATAAAAGACTGCTAATCTTCGCAAACAGAGAATTGTTTCACTGGATTTCCCTCGTCTGACTTCAAACAGTTTGTTTCTTGCGAATTTAAAAATTCACTAGCAACAGGAGTCAGGCTAAGCTTTTATTCCTCGGTTTCTTCGCTAATTCACATAATACGTTGCAGTTGGGGTGGCCATGAAGTGTTGTATTATATCCGGACCATTTCCGGACATACGAGCATTTCTAACTAAATAAATGATATAAAAGCAATTTAGATAGTCTTAATTTTTTCTTTATTCTATGAATTTTATTAGTTCTTTTTTTTTATAATATGCTTACCGAAGCTCCCAATAGAAAATCGCCAATACCTGGGCCCTAACCATGAACTGTTAAAACAATCACAAAACTGTCAATTTTGTATGAAATGACGTATCAAAATTGACAGATTTGACAACTTTGAGATTGTTTTAAGAGTTCATGTTTATGGCCCTGTACTCAAATGGGGCGGGCAGTAAATGAAACCTCTGTCATTTATAAATTACAGTTTTGTTTTGATTAAAGCGCAAAGCTAAATACAAAGCACAAGTCTTAAACGCAAAGCTAAGGACATCAGAGGCCTATTCTTGACTCAAAACCAGATTAGAAAAGAACTTGAACCTGGACTAAAACTATTGCCTTAAATATGTATCACCACGCCACGTTACTACGCCAACGGTCGTCATAATATTGAGTAAAGCATGATTAATTTTACACATTTTGCTGCGGAATTTACCCTCCGCAATGACGATAGCATGGTATCCCTATATTGCAATGTAGCTCAACCTTGTGAGAGCCGTGACTTGGTTCCGTAGTTTTGCTGAGCAAAAACAAACATTGGCACAGTAGCAACAAGACAAACTCTTGATGGATACATTATTAGTATGTTTGATTTTAATTTGCAGGTGTTTTGTTTTTATTTTTATGCAGCATTTTCACTTATGTTCTTGACTTTGTCTGCATAAACTGCAGAGTTAAGCCAAAGAGGATTTTTTTAGAGTTCCATATCTCAAAAGGAAACAAAAAGATTACTCAGCTTCTTTAGCCACACGTACCTACTCTGTATGATTTGTGCATTAGCCGTCTGTCTGTGAAGAGTTTTCATCAGGAACGTGTGAATCAATATGAAAATGCGAGTAATATCAAATATTTAGGTCAGGGCCCTAACCATGAACTGTTAAAACAATCACAAATCTGTCAAACATTATCATTTCTGTCAAATTTTGTATGAAATGACGTACCAAAATTGACAGATTTGACAACTTTAAGATTGTTTTAAGAGTTCATGGTTATGGCCCTGGTCACATAATTACTAAAAGCTATGAAAAAAACTTTAATAAAAAATACGGGCGTTTATATTGCATGTTTTGACACTCACAGGTGAATCCAATTCAATATGAAACTTCTTCTTCACTTATTTATAATCATAAAATATAGCAAGAAACATTGCACAAGTTATAAAAAAAATTCAAAAGACCATTTTACAGCAGCTCTATTTTACTACAAACAAATTAATTTCCTTCTTATTACATTGGTAGTTGATTTTGTACAGATCCATTTTGTTCTACTAGTGCACTTAGTCAATATTTTTTTTATTAACGGGGTCTATTCATTTGTGTATCTGGGATACTTCTATTTATCAAATCTATTTTGAACAAAATCACTTTTAATGTATTAACCCGTTCACAGCCCGAATAATCTTTACCAAAACTTAATATCAAAATTAGTTTATAGTTTCCAACCGACGCCAGTAAGCCCAAGGGAACCATACGTTTTCCATAATAAATCGATTGATAGTGTGCTGTATCTGGGATAGAGATACCAGGGGACTATAGCTCATCGGAGCGCATTGAGGGGTAAAATATGGGTAAAATTACTTAAACGGTACGTCTTTTTTACTTTAAGGTTAATAAAAATATTGAAATACGTAAAGTAATGAGTAATTTGGAATCATATGAAAATAAAAAAAATTCAACTTTAATTAGAGATCATAGTTTGTTGGGTGGTTATTTTACTGATTTAAACCAAATTTTTTTACAAGGGAAACAACACCAAAAACGCAAAATGTGTATTAAATAGTCCACAAACTGTTGTAGTATACTTGAGCGTGTTTTTCTTTCCAAACCATACAGATATCCTAGAAAGAGGATCATTTAAATCTTTAAAACACGCAACGAGAAACAACCATGGTCGACAACCTCCACTGAATAGAATTATCAACGACTACAATGCGCTTCAGGGCTGGATTCAGGATCAGAGCCATAACCATGAACTCATAAAACAATCTCAAAGTTGTCAAATCTGTCAATTTTGGTACGTCATTTCATACAAAATTTGACAGAAATGATAATGTTTGACAGATTTGTGATTGTTTTAACAGTTCATGGTTAGGGCCCTGGACATGTTTAATGACAGTCATGCCAAATTTAGGAAAAAATTGTAACGTATCTGTGTTCTGTAAACTAACTCAGAGTAAAGTTGAGACTGGAATCACCAAAATTTAATATTAAGGTGCTCAAAAAAATCGATAAGTGTTAGTCTTAGGTTAGTAGAGTATTTCTTTTGCGATTGTAGTGCTAACTTGTAAGTGACATATATATCAGAAATGTCTATCTAAGACTTGTATATACTAGTAGCGTTTTATGTATATGTTGTGGGTATGCCTTAACAAATAAATAAAATAAAATAAATAGGCTATGGAAGATTCACAGAATATGAACATGTCAAGTCTCGATTCAAACATGCCTAGCATATAATCAATAGGCACATCCTCCTCCTCATCCATAGTTGGTCCCTCAGAGGTTGAGGATCGTGACCCCGCCTAATTAGCCGCCCGGCTGATGTGCTGTCTCCATAGTCAGTAGGCATATAGATTTCAAAAAATAAAATAAATATAATAACAGACAGAACAAAATCACTTTTAATGTATTAACCCGTTCACAGCCCGAATAATCTTTACCGAAACTTAATATCAAAATTAGTTTATAGTTTCCAACCGACGCCAGTAAGCCCAAGGGAACCATACGTTTTCCATAATAAATCGATTGATAGTGTGCTGTATCTGGGATAGAGATACCAGGGGACTATAGCTCATCGGAGCGCATTGAGGGGTAAAATATGGGTAAAATCACTTAAACGGTACGTCTTTTTTACTTTAAGGTTGATAACAATATTGAAATACGTAAAGTAATGAGTAATTTGGAATCATATGAAAATAAAAAGAAACATTCAACTTTATTTAGAGATCATAGTTTGTTATGTGGTTATTTTACTGATTTTAACCAAAAACTTTTACAAGGGAACCAACACCAAAAACGCAAAATGTGTATTAAATAGTCAATAAACTGTTGCAGTATACTTGAGCGTGTTTTTCTTTACATACCATACAGATATCCTAGAAAGAGGATCATTTAAATCTTTAAAACACGCAACGAGAAACAACCTTGGTCGACAATCTCCACTGAATAGAATTATCAACGACTACAATGCGCTTCAGGGCTGGATTCAGGATCAGGGCCATAACCATGAACTCTTAAAACAATCTCAAAGTTGTCAAATCTGTCAATTTTGGTACGTCATTTCATACAAAATTTGACAGAAATGATAATGTTTTACAGATTTGTGATTGTTTTAACAGTTCATGGTTAGGGCCCTGGACATGTTTAATGACAGTCATGCCAAATTTAGGAAAAAATTGTAACGTATCTGTGTTCTGTAAACTAACTCAGAGTAAAGTTGAGACTGGAATCACTAAAATTTAATAATAATGTTTAAAAAAAAAATCGTTGTGTTAGTCTTAGGTTAGTAGAGTATTTCTTTTGCGATTGTAGTGCTCACTTGTAAGTGACATATATGTCAGAAATGTCTATCTACGACTTGTATATACTAGTAGTGTTTTATGTATGTTGTTGGTGTGCCTTAACAAATAAATAAAATAAAATAAATAGGCTATGGAAACATTCACAGAATATGAACATGTCAAGTCTCGATTCAGACATGCCTAGCATATAATCAATAGGCACATCTTCCTCCTCATCCATAGTTGGTCCCTCAGAGGTTGAGGATCGTGACCCCGCCTAATTAGTCGCCCGGATGATGTGCTGTCTCCATATGCCTACTGGATATACATAGATTTAAAAAAATAAAATAACAGACAGAATTACTTTAATATTTATAATAATAGCATGGATCTTAGTAATATAACAAAATACATACAAGAAGTACTAGATTTCTAGCAAGTTCAGGATAAACTGGTTTCGAACTCTGAAAACTGCTGGGGATATTGCCTCGATGATGTATAGTTTTAAATCGTGTTTGATGGATCGGGATTACCTCAACAGGTTAATATGAACTATAGTCCCTTAGGTTTATCCAGGAAAATGTATAGTCCTCTAGGAATTTATAAGAAGGATCTTGATTCTCTATGATAATTGAATTTACAGAGATAAAGATATTGGTAGCAGTTTAGTTTTTAACGATCTTTAAAGTAGAAACTCCAAGACAGTGTAGTGACAACAAAATAAGTACTAATACCCATACTCTAACTGCCGCGCTCAAAGACGTCAATTAACAATAAAGTGTAGATCAAGTTTATTTTCGTATAATAATAGTCTTTATTCGTATAAACTTAAGTATTAGGCGTTTTTCTTAAGTAACCATTAAAGTTAAGTGACGTCTCTGAGCGCGGCAGTTCTGTTTAAAATACAAACGTTTACCAGTCGGTATTGAACTTGGCCGGGTTTTAAAAATATTTTAACGCTTTCGTGTGTGGTTTATGCATACACTATATGTATTATGTATATCAATAAATTTTTAATTGTACCTATAAATTATATTTATATTATTAAAAAAATATATTTTGTATAAAATTCCAATTGTGTCTAAAGTACTATCCACAAAAGTATCAACACATTTGTGGACAACACACTAGCAAATACCAATATTTAGGAATACCAAACGTTTTTACGCTACCTAAGGTAAACCATCCCATTATTTTATCGCAACTTCGTTCTCTCATAAAATCTCCGAAGTATAGCCGTATATTTTCGCCAAAAACCTTCTCACCTGAAATTATTCGGAATTAAGTTGTACCTATAAATTATATTTATATTATTAAAAAAATATATTTTGTATAAAATTCCAATTGTGTCTAAAGTACTATCCACAAAAGTATCAACACATTTGTGGACAACACACTAGCAAATACCAATATTTAGGAATACCAAACGTTTTTACGCTACCTAAGGTAAACCATCCCATTATTTTATCGCAACTTCGTTCTCTCATAAAATCTCCGAAGTATAGCCGTATATTTTCGCCAAAAACCTTCTCACCTGAAATTATTCGGACTAGAAACTCGCAAGTTACGATGCTTTGTCGCAACCGTTAAGCTATTTTCATATTCGATTCAATTTCCAATATTGCAACACTGTTCCACTGTGCACTACGACAGAAACGATAGGATCTTAAAATTTTCTTAGAAGTTTCGTAGACGAAAAGTTTGATCGTTTTGAAATACATTTGGGAATACCTGGATGTTCTACATAATAATTTTACACCTAAAAACGGCGAACTATAGAAATAAATTGTGAATTTTGTTCTTGCTAGGCTAAATAAATCGCAAAAAAGGTCCTCTGGGAATAAAAGGGTTTTCTTTAATATATTTTCAAAATAAAATTATACAGAAACATTTTCAAAACGTTAGACAAATTTTGGACAAGACGTCGTTCAGATAACTATTAAGGTCCGGCTACACACTTAATCTTACATGCGCACAAGCAAACTGTGTTAAGATGGCAAAACGGTATACCGCATAAATGACTTGCACAAAACGCTGATTGGCACAAACCAGATTTACAAAAGTAAGCATGTGTATTAAGACGGCAAACGGACACAATTCGTCACTTGTCCACATCATTACATTTGCGAATACACTAGGCAGATGACTGATTTTACCCACGTGTAAACACACCATAAAGTTTTTTTGCCAAATTTTGCGCAAACTGTTTGCGCATGCAAGTCGCTGCGTGTAGCCGAACCCTAATACATCCTATCCGTGTAAATTCATTTCTCTCCATTCCTAGTCTAAGTGAACTCGACCATGGTTCTAGAAAGACTTTTGTAGGGTAACATTATCGCATTGTCTGTGAGCTCGCACGATGTAGAGCGAAAAACGTCAGTCAGTAGCTCCCCATCAACACTAGCCTCCTTAAAACGTTACCAAAATACGTACAATTTTGAAGTTGTATAGCCCCGAATTCGTGAAATGAGGTGCTTGTAGCAGCTACAACATCACATAAATTGTTTTGATCTGAAAGTAGGTAGCTAAGCCAATTCTGTTATAGAAATCAGAAACAACGACATTATGACAACACCCAGACCAGACACAAGCAAATAGTAAAGTTCGTTTTTCCACATTGACCCGACCGGGAATCGAACCCGTAATCTCAGAGATGGCGACGCTAAGTTCGGCATGTTGATAATAATGAATAGTCCTATCAAAGCGAATAAATTCAAAGAATACCTGATCCGAAAGTCCGAAAACCTTGGGTTTAAAACTCCGAACATTAAATCCGAAATATCTTACAAAAAGCAATTAACGGGGTCCCACCTCACCCTCGAGTTCCTAACTACACTTAATCAAAACGGAGCCTTATTGTTTCACGGTTGTATGAATAAGCAGCGATTCTTGCATTATAACGATCTTTTACGATAATCAAGAGCCGGTCGTAAAGACCAACTCTTAAAGTTTGCCGATAAAACTGAGCGTTGGAAGTTTTCAGAGGGAGGCTTTAAGGAGAGCTCATAGCTTGGCGGCTTCTGGGAGTTCAAATCGATTGCACAATTTAAGAAACGTTGTGAATGGCCATAAATTGATGAGTGACGGTTTTATCTTTTGGGTTACATCTTGAATGCCATAACGGTCACCGGTAACTTCCTATTGTGAACTAGTCATAGCAGAAAACTCGACCAAAGGTAGATTTAGCAAAGAAAATAAACGTTTGAAGTTTTCAGATGGAAGCTTTAAGGAGCTCATAGCTTGGCGGCTTCTGGGCGTTTAAATCGATTGCACAATTTAAGTAACGTTGTGAGTAACCTAAAATGGATGGGTGACCATTTTATCTTGTGCTTTATTACCTTGAATGGTATGAATGTCACTGATAACTGTCTATATTGTTTACTATATGCATTGCAGAAAACTAAATAAATGGTTAGGTTTGTCGATAAAATTAACTTTGCAGAAATTTTTGGAATTTGAACTTTTTAGATGGAGGCTCTACGAATCTCATAGCTTGGCAGCTTATGGGAGTTTAAATCGATTTTACAAGTCAAGCAACGTTGGGAGTGGCGTAAAATAGATTGGTGACCGCTTTACCTTGTGCTTTATACCAAGAATGTATGATTGTCAATGGTAACATTATAATATAAACTAGGCATTGCAGAAAACTAGATTAAAGGTATGGTTGCCGACAAAATTATAGCGTTAGAAGTTTTCAGAGCGAGGGTCTAAGAAGCTCATAGCTTGGTGACTTGTGAGAGTTTTAATCGGTGGTACAAGTTAAGCAACGTTGTGCATGGCCTGAAGTAGATGGTTACCGTTTTAGCTTGTGCTCTAAGCCTTAAATGCTAATGGAGTAACCATAGACGTACTATGGCTGAAACGATAATGATGAAGAGATATGTTTCCGTAACACTCCAACTCAAAGTTATATATTTTTTTAACACTTAAGTATTTTTGAATGATTTAACATTTATTATAATAGTATAGGTTTTTATTAGTGAAAAAACGCCACATTCTTCTTATTAGATAAGTAGCCTAGCTAGACTGCTTCAACATAATTTATTTAACAGATACTTACCTATCAAAGCTGCATAACACGCAAAAGCAATCTTGCAAGATCGTTAAAAAGAAATTACTTTTTTAACAAAAAAGTTCGCCAGTCTATAGACAATAATGAAGAAGTTAAATATTGCGCGAGTGTCTGAAGGGCAAAACGTTATTTAAACATACTCTTTAAATTATCAAAACTATAGTAAAATTCCACTTATATTATAAATGCGAAAGTTTGTGTGTAATTTTGGATGTTTGTGACTCAAATACGCGTTAAGGGCTAAGCGGATTTCTATAAAATCATCAATTCCCGAAACTTTTTTGACAGAATGTATAACTAATTATGATACTTGTTTCTGTGTGATATTTTTCTACTTATTGTTCTTTTTAGAACGTTTTGCGTTATTAGTCATAGTCCCAAATGGAGAATCGAACCCAGGACCCTTTGCGTTCAAAGCGAATCGCGGCGCTATTACGCTAATCGGGTCAACAATATTCCAATACAACCTACAAACAGCTGACCGACAATTTTGCATAGAAAGGTGTTTTTTTCCTCGCAATTTGTAATTTAGGTAAAGTTTGGTTAAGTAAATGTTTTAAGTAGTATCACAAACGTAATCTCAAATAACTTATATAGGTCCTCATATAAAGGCCAAGCAACAGGATTGGCAACAAAACACATAAACACCAGCAAATAATACTCCGACAGTCACCGAGTAACAATGGTCGACTTCTTTAAAATCCTTTAAAATTTTCCACCAACTGCCAACAAAGAAAGTCTACTTCACTTTGCCAGAGGTTCTCTATTTATAAACTTTTGTCGTATTGTTAGGCTTGTAGACTTGCGAACAGCAAACAGAAAACGTTTTCAATAAGTACGTCTAATTGTTCGACAATAAGGATGACGACTGGGTAAAGAAAATGAAATTCTATTTAGTCCGTCTTAGATTATCAAAAATAATGGGCTATTATTTTTTCTAATTCACTAAATATTTATGTATTGATTTATCATGCTGTTTTATGTCTTTGGAGCTATAAATTATTTATTCTTCTTTTGCTTAGAGTTATCAAGTTAAAAATGGGTAGCCTGCCCAAAATAAATCTACATTTATAACATTGAATAAAAATGCGAAAGGCACGAAATATAAAACATTTACCCGTTCTAGAGTTGTTTCCTAATTTGGGACAGAGTCGCGGGTAGATACAAAAACTTTGTAAATCCGAAATTTCATTTATTAAAACCTTTTTAATAATAATAACGCTGCAAAAGATATTTCTAAATCCGATTTAAATACTTACTATCCTCTGCGATTCCCTCACAATACAACGCCGCCAATCAACTCTTTTTAGACCGACACTTTGAAGTTTAAAGGCCCTTAGTACCGCAATTTGAATAATTGAAACTTTACCTCGGTTTTCCTATTTAAATAATCCCTTTCATGATACTTCGATAAAGAAAGTAGTTTCGCTTTGAGGAGAATATTTCTATTTAATTGGAGAACTATTTGAATTTGTTTATCGCGATGCGGGCTAAGATATAACAGATCAGCATTGTTAAGTTTGTGAAACGGTTTCAGTAGAAAACTATTTGATTTAAGAATTTAAGTTCAGAGAAGTAATAGAACGAGTAAATTAACTTTTACTTAGTACTGTTTATATTTCAACGACTGGTACAATGGCGACTAAACAAGTAAAGGATAAATACGTTTATAAATATCTATGACTTAGGTACAAATGCTCGTCTTCACCACACATTTTCCTTTTCTTATTAATATTAAAACTGAGATATGATATAATTTAACACATCTCATTTTCAACCGACTTTTTTTAAAAAGGAGGCGGTTCTCCATTCGACTGAATGTTGTTATTTTTGTTACGCGATTACTCCATCAAATGGACTGAATTCAGAATTTTTTTTTTTGTTTGAAAGCGTATACTTCCCAGCTGGTCCCATTTTCACCAAGTCAGAATCTGATGATGGGATCCATGGGAAATCGAGGGCAACCCTAAATTTTAAAGGCACACATAATGTTTTGCATGGGTATATTTTCTGAATCAATGCCAAAATTTGGGTCTGCTTACTAATCATCTCATGTTGCTGAGCTGATGAAAGCCACAGAGCCAAACTCCTTAACGTATTTCGCAGTGTGTTGAGCAGACGTGGAGCTTACAAGGTACTAAGCCAATTTTTATTTACTGGGGTCCTAAACCAGCACACACAGTTACGATTTTTTTTAAAGTGCCTTTCTAAAAATTAATTATGAATTACCTATACCTCCCACATGCATGACAAGACTATTTTAGCGATAATGTATATTATTATGTATTTTTCTTAAGAGTTTTTTTTATTCCCGACTTTACCAATAATGCATATTGCCAGTTTTGTTTTTGTAGATTCATATGTTTGAAAGTTTGTTAGGTCTACTCAATCAAGCTGCAAATGCTGAACAGAGCTCAATATTAATCCAGCTTAACACAAAGGATAATTTTATTCCGTTTCTTTGTTTCCGTGAGATTATTCATTCTAGCTTTTCCTTAATAAATGAAATTAAGTTATAAGGCTAGAGCTCATTAGAACATGTATAAATCTCCAAAACTTTGTCAATCGGTATTCATCTCGTCAATAACTGTTACCATAGTAATTTCCTCAATCGACCTCGTTAAGGCCTGACGCGAACGAAATTAGTAATGATTCGAGTAAATGAACCGAGATGACTCAACATACGGCTTGGGTACCTTGGGTTTCTTTACGACTCCATTATACAATGTGTGACAGACCTCACGAGTGAAATGCACTCGCAAGCGCAGTCAGCTTCAGATTAAAATGCATTGTTTCTAGTTTTTCATAGATAATTATAATTAAGAAAAAGACAAAAATCTTCCAAATTGCGTTATTTTAATTAATTTAATAAGATATAAATAAATAAGCGCTTATAAATAAATAAACTCCTTGAAATATGCTAATTCTAATAAGACTCTTGATACCTCCACGCCTCTTATTTAGAGATTTTAACCTTAACAAATTTATTTTAAGCAGATTCGTAATTAATAAGATTATAAACAGCTTTTAACTGCAAAGACAATACCATGAAACGGTTGAAACGTGAATTTGGTTTTTACAAAACCTTTTAGCGCTAAAACTATTTAAACAATGAATTGACCTTTTTATCAACGGAATGGTATTATTCCTTTGCATTTAATTCTGGGATTGAACGCTCTCAATGAATTAAAAAAGGAATCCTCACTTTGGCATTTTATCATTGTAGATGTTCTGTCTGAGAACATTCCGGACGAGGTTTTATTTTAGAAGATTAAAATTTTATTTATTTTTATCATAGACTTATGTTTTAAGCTCCCAGTTAGTTTTGCTGGTTTAAAGATCAGATTTTACTATTATTGCAATCAAACATACATAATATTAACGCCATGATTTTGACAGGTCAAGACATAAATTATTGATGTTTAATCGCAAAAAAACTTCCCCAAATTCAATAACGCACAGTTTCTATAAAAAAGTAAAATCTTTCGATTTTTATCCCATGGAAAAATATGCCCATATTATACCTCCATAATCACTTTAAGTAGTTTTCTTTGTTAGAATTACTGTTTTAGTTAATATTGTATGCTAAGTTTACTGGTTGGTCATTATGATTTATTAATAAGTACTTTCTTACTTAAATTCCATAATTAAGTATTTGTATCATAATTCGGCACTAAGTTCCACATTCACAATGATTCGTTAAATGTATTTGCCAGTAAACATATATAAACATCATTCTGTTTCTCTCACTTTCAAAGTACTGACAAAGACAGTATGATATTCTAAATGTATTTAGCGTTTATTGTAGAAGGAGTCATTGTGCTAGTGGACCTAAGTGTCAAGCATTTTTCAATAATCCTTTATATCAAGCTGGTGAGTGAGGACCCATTAAGGCTGCCTCGCGCGAAAGTGTCACTCAGAGCGGCGAGAAACGTCGCGAGAATAATGACACGGCTCGAAAAGTTTCGTTCACCTGGTGTCGGGGCCCTTATAGTCTCGGAGACAGACTACGGATAATTTCTATAACAGTTTTAAAAGAGAAAGAGAAATAAGATATTATTCTTATTCTCTGTTATACACTAAAACGGGAATTAACGCGTAACCACTAGTACTCCCACCATCGCCAGGTGCTCGGATTAATTAATAATTTCGACGACCTCCGTAGCCGATAGGCAAACACGCCGGACTATTGGCGTCGTCATCTCTGAGGTTCCGGGTTCGATCCCCGATCGGGTCAATGTAGAAAACAAACTTTTCTATATAGTCTCGAGTCTGGTTGTTATGGTACCGTTGTTGTTTCTGATTGCTATACACAAGTGTTGTAAACTTACAATAATTATAATTTAACTAACCTTGTAAAGCGCCATCTATGGGTCTTACACAAAATTAAGCATCTATCACACTCAAGCGTATCTGTTCAGCGCGGCCTATAAAATAGTTCTTGGTTCTACCAAATTACCACAGATGGCGCTACAACTCTTATGAACTGCTTTGGTTTTTGTAAATGTGATAAAAACTGAACTGCGCTGTATTCGATCTCATTGGTCCTACAATAAACACCTACCGAAAAATTCTCCTGGCGTCTTTCTTCTCAACAACAAGTATACAAGTGGTTGAGCAACTTACTTAGTATCAGAGCAATGTGATGTTGTCCAATAATGATAGTAGGGACACTAACTAAATTTCGATTTAGGATTTAATTGCTCTATAATTGTAAAGGTGTACGTTGGCTAGCTCATAGACCAAAAGTAAAGACATTTTTAGCAAGCCTGCATTAGTGATGCAGCCAGATATACAATATGATATGGGCGGTATATTTAACTCGTTAAGGCTAAGTTCAGTATCTAAATTTATTGACAAAAAAGTAATTTGGGGTCAAAACAATTCTGCAAAAATAATGTTTTTTTTTTCGAAAATAATTGAATGAATTAATATTTTTCTAGCCAAGGAAACCCTAAACACCAGAAATTAAGTTTATGGTCAGTTAATCTGTTCTTTTAGCTATCTTTTGGTATTTCTTTCATAAAACCTTTGTTAAACCTTTGTTGCCTAAAGTGTTTAAAAACCGAAATGGCCGCTATTCATAGTGGGTGAGGGTTTGACCCCCCAAATAATAATTTTGTCTATAAAATAAGGTATCGCACTTAGCCTTAACGGGTTAGAAGTACGACCCATATCACATTGTATAAGTTCAACCTAAATTTACTTTCAGCTTCTATACAATAAAAGGCAAAAATAGAATCCTTTAAGAATCACTTTTGAATCCATTTTCTGCTTAGATCGATACTAACTCTGACAAACAGATATTGCACAGATTTTTATCATATTTATTTATTTCTTTGAATCGTGTCTCCGAGCCTACAAGACAGCCAATAAAATATCTGTAATGCACAAGGGCTAGTGCTGAAATTATAATTGAGTTTTATAAAAGGGACAACACCACATAATCTAATGCTAGGGCTCCACCTGCGTTTAATGCCATTGATAAGTACGATATATATGAAATAGCGTACTTTTTTATGGCATTAAATGCAGGTGAAGCCCCAGCGTTAGATAGCACGTGGGTGTAATGTGATAGAATAGCTGTAACCTAAGTCTTCTATAATTTGGACACTGTATGGGATGTTTTCCTTTTCTTGCGACTGCTTAAAAAAGGTTTTTTTATTTTATTTTTTATTCTGCTAAAACAATATTAAATTCTTACTTCGAGTAAGTCACTTTGGATCCAATGATCACTTCAATGTCCAATCTATTGAATTGGATTGGACATTGAAGTGATCCAATGATCGGCACGGCACGGCAAGGCATTTTTTGTGACAAATAGTAATGTACCCTAATATTATAGCACTTGGGTTAAAATTGCAATGATAGTAGTCCCATCAAGCCGCGGTATACTAACGAATACCGAATTATTAATTTTAACTTTAGTTTTATAATATTAAGGTGCATTATTAATCGTCATCTATCCCGTGCCGTGCCATCCCGATAATGGGCGCAGTCTCTTAAGAGACAAGTAAGTAGTATCTTTTTCACCCACTATCCACGAATTGGGCCTAAACAAGGAGATAATAGATTAATAATGGTAACCAATTGGTGCTAATTCCCACTTTAATTAATATCTACACATTATCTTTTTTTGTAGAAGCCGTTAAATCAGGTTTTCGTTTCCACCCACTACTCACGGTAGGAAGTGCATTCAACATTGAGGTATAAGTACTAGCCTTCAATGGAGTTTTACAGTGATAAAGTTTTTTTTTTATAAATATAAGACCACATTTACATAATTTTACTCTTGACTTTACCCTTAAGTACCTAAGTAGTTTAATTATTCAGTTGTGTTATACAGGTTATTAGGTAAATAGCATATCAAGCCAAAACTAGCCTATGTTAACATAAGCATATACATAGTATGATGGAGTCCGAAATTTCATATCATCATTTTTTTAAATTTTCATACTAAACAGTATTTCTAAAATCCGATTTGTATGAAATATTATTTTCAAAAATGATAATAAAAAATTTCTGACTTTACCATAGTATTTTAATGGATATGAACTGAAGCTAGTTTGAGCATAATTTACCCTTTATCCACTACACCATGTAGAGATCAGAAACAAAACGGTAGAACGGTACCACAACTTCGAGACCCGAGACAATATACATAGAAAAGTACGAGACTTCAGTGATGGCGACGCCAAGTCCGCCGTGCTCGCCTCTCGGCTACAAATGTGTATTTGAACATTTCTAACTCCCACTTAAATTCAAATTAGAACTATATGTGACATAACCTTATTTTGTAAAAGCAGGAAAATATTATTTCATTTGCTGGGGACCTAAAAATCGATGCCTGACTGGCCATATCTGGTTCACACGTGAACTTTCCATCGGTCGTGTCGTGTTTCGTTGAAATGTAACTGTGTAGAGTAACCAAATATTCAATCCGTTTATGGACAGCAATTCATTATTTCATTATGAAAGTGAATGAGATTATGAAAATAAATATTATTTTGTAAAAATACTGAACTTTACAAGATACGGAATTATTCACATTTTGACGATTATTCGGTTGCCTGTGGAGTTATTGCAGTCTTTAGTTTTTAGTGTAACAAGTAATTTCGACATTTGCTAATGTAATTATTATGGGTCCCAGCAGTTAAAAACATAATTGTACCTCATTCTTAATTATATCTTTATAAAACAGCTGAGATAAAGGGATCAAAAAACAATCAGACTGACACGAAAATTAGAATTGTTTTAAGTCTAAAATACTTATTTTCACATAATATTCTTATCCTGTCAAATTATATGCACGCGCTAAAATTTATTATTACAACAGACTTTATATCCTGGATTATATAAAAATCTGTCCCGGTATATTCCCGCTCTGTGGTCACCCTTATTATCCGGTTAGATGCGGTTCGCGTGCAAAACTAGTTTCGACATTTTTTTGGTCGAATCGTTGAACTGTTAGAATTAGAATTTTTTGCGACTCATCCCATCTAAAAATTGGAGTTTAGAACATGTGGTATTTTTTTCTTATTTTAAAGCCAGAGTTTTATAAAAATATGGAGCAGTTTTATTTTCTGTTGTAATTTTGGTAGTGTCGTTATTATTAAAGCCTGCTTATATTTTAAAAAAGGGATTTATAAAACTTTTAACTGCCATAGGATTGTAAAAATTTAGCCATAATTTAATGTGCCTGACTATTCAGCTGAGCTACTTACCATTACACCAGCTGCCATAACGGAATGGAAAATATTATTGTTTTCTTTTTAGTGTTCGATGCCCAAAGCAGGAAGCCATTGGATGCAAGCCGCTCCAACCGGGCAATCTGGAATTCACTGAGGGAGGCCATTGTTCAGCAGCGGACGTCCTATGGCTGAAATGATGATGATGATAATACCTAAAAAATGCCCATGGAACCCTATAGTTAACGCTCCGCCGCGCTGTCTGTCTTTAAATTGATGATTCCGCTTTTAAAACTTTATCGTAATTGTAGACACTTAAAAGTTATAAAGTGTGGTTTATAATCTGACAAGCTTATCGAGTTCTAAAAATATAAAAGAGGTTCCCATTCGCGTGCCCTTTTAGGGTTCCGTACCCAAGGGTACTAAAAAACAGAATAAAACAAATATTTAAGGGGGTTCCCATACAACAAACGTGTTTTTTTTTGCCGTTTTTATAGAAAATGGTACGGAGTCGGAACCCTTCGTGCTCGAGTCCGACTCGCACTTGGCCGGTTTTTTGTCGATGTTTCTTGCGGCTCAATCTTAAACACAACTAGCGGCACAGAAGTTGAGCGCTGGGCGAAAGTTGCGCAGAAGGCCATTACAATTACGTGATTGGATAGACGCGCGCCGCGCCTGCACCGCCGCCGGGATTGGTTGTTCCGCGCACACGCGTCTCTGATACGATGATCGTCTCGTAAGATGCGCAAAGCGATCCCCACTCTGCCCCACGCTCAACATCGATACCGCGTTCTGTGTGGCAATATTGTTGTGTGCAATTCCAACCTCACATCTGCCCTCTAGCACGATCAACAAAACACGATATAATACGATATGATATAGCGATTTATCGCCTATTTTCTTTCAAAATATGATAACATAGCCGCCATCTGGAACTTTTATTGAAACTGTAAGCATGTCCGTGCCGGCGACGTCACAGTTATGTTCGCTTTTTTGATAAAAGTTCATATTTTGACAAAAAATATGCGATAATTCGCTATATCATATCGTATCATATCGTGTTTTGTTGCACATGCTAGAGGGACTGATCATATTTTTTTTAAATATTACTCATCTTCTATGCCATCGATATTATAGACCGCTATATTAATCTCAGGTCCAAGAACGTAGAGCCGTGCTCGGAGTCGAACTTGCAAGGCTGTCTCGTTTAGCCAATATTTCAATGCAAACTAGCCAGTTCGCGATTCCCCCATTTGTCCACATTACCCGCAACATGAACGACCGCGTTGGGTAGCTGCATGTACAGTCCAGAACAGAAATGTATTGGTATTTCTATACTTTTATAAAAATCTGCAAAATAATATTATTCAACATTTTAATAGATTTTATACACAAAGAACTAAGTATTCTCTGAATAAGTATTAATATTAGCAATTTTTTTTTCTATGATATTAGTTAGCCCTCTAACTAACTATTTTGCACTGATTAAGTTACTTGGCCACAATTCTGTTGTAGTTACCTTCGTGAAAAAGATACTACCGACTACATAGATACTATTGTTTGCAAATAGCCGTCTTCATTTCCTTTAATTCCCACAAAAAAGACAAAAATGAAACAATTATAATACATCTTTTCAAGTCGAATATAAATTTTCAAGCGCCTAGTCGCGGAACTAGGCTTGTACTCGTATGTACATATTTTTTCTTCTGTCTGTACTTTCTCTAATGCTATGTGTCGTCTAAAAGCAATTTGCTTCGCTGTATGTGGTCTTTCTTTCATTACTCTCTTATTTATATTGAAATGAACCTTAGAGTTACAGCAATAAGGTTAAAAATATGTTGTTAATTTGGTCATCTCAGTTTAAGATAGTTTACAAGGGGTCTGCTATGTTTTTAAAGTGAATTATTTTAAAGAGGTCGTCTAATAGTGAGCAAATGTTTCTGGAGGGTTCTAAGTAGATTAAGCTAATTGGGTTAGAAGGTTAGCTTTAATTCATCCCTTGTTTGTACGAATATTTTAGCATCGTATTACCTTTGTAGTGGAAGGTTTATTGTAGTTTTTTTTTTCTTTTCTTAAGAGGCCGTCCTAGGAATCGTCTTATTTCCATACATTTAATCTCAAAGTCTATTTCGTATTTATTGCTTTATCATGGTATTTATTGCGCTTTACATGTCTCTGTCACTACTCTGTCAAGAAAGTACCGGGAAAAGATTAATAAAACACAAAATGTTAGTTATTTATCCAAATTTATTTTATCACCTTCAAAGTATGCTCCTTCAGAAGCGATACACTTACTCCAACGAATAATCCAATCATCAAACATTTTTTAAACGCTTTTTCCGGAATCGAGTTCAGTTCTCGCCGCGAATTCTTCTTTATGTCTTGTACCGAATGAAACCGGGTGCCACGAAGTGGTAATTTGAGTTAAGGAAAAACAAAGAAGTCGGCTGGAGCCATATCTAGTGAATAAGGTGGCTGCTCAATGGTATTTTTTGAGTTTTTGGTCAAAAATTCGTTCACAATGATAGCCTTGTGGGAAGGCGCATTATCGTGGTGCAAAATCTAAGAATTTTCATTCCACAAATCTGGCTTTTTTCGTCTAATTTGCTCTCTTAAACGCCGCATAACGCTTAAATAATACTCATTTTTTTATCGTTTGACCTTCTGGCAAGAATTCTGAGTGCACAACACCGCGTCAGTCAAAGAAAACAGTCAACATGACTTTGACTTTCGATCGAGTTTGGCGCGGTTTCTTCGGTTTCGGTTCAGTTGGAAGGCGCCACTCCGAAGCTTGTTGACTAGTTTGCATTTCAAACTCGTAAACCCACGTCTCGCCACCAGTAACAATGCGTTTTGTGAATGTTGGGTCGGAATTGAATTGTTCTAGCATGTCCTCAGCGACTCTTTTGCGTTTGAGGTTTTGGAGGAAATTCAGGTCTTTTGAGACTAGCCGTAGCCGAGCGGCAACATGTTTCGTTAAAATTGTACGAATCGACTCGTTTGACACAGAAAGTTCGACGGCTAGCTCTCTCAAACTTTAATGAGGATTTTCAGTCACTATTTCCTTCACTTTTGCGATGTTATCTTCAGTAGCAGACGTTGATAGCCTACCAGAGCGAGGCAAATCTTCCATCAAATCTCGCCCGCTTTTGAAGGCTTTGTACCACTTATAAACACGTGTTTTTGATAAAGTCGATTCACCGCAAGCCTTCTGTAACATTTACAGAGACTCCGAACACGAAATCTCATTGGCGATGCAAAATTTAAGACAAACTTTTTGTTCGATGTTTTTGTCCATTATGAAATTCGCAATACACACTAGATATGGTATAACTAAAAACAATACTGTATTTAATCTAATTATCAGATGTAATTGAAGATAAATAACACTTGAAAAAGAATCATCGACCTCAGGTGGGACTCGAACCAACGTCCCATCGCATGCCGGGCGAGTGCTTTACCAACTAAGCTACCGAGGACGTCACGTGACAAGATGAAATTCCTCAAGTGTTTTTTCTCGCTGTCAAAGCCAGCGTATCTCTGATCAATGATGTAATTCAAACTCCGCGCCAAAATGGTAAACAGTTGTGCTAATCTAACAACAACAACAAAAATATTATTTTGAATTTGGAACCATAAACAAATCATCAATTCCCGAAACTTTTTTGACAGAATGTATACTTTATGGTATGGATTTCAAACTAAGATAAGATTTAACTAATATGACCTGCGGCCTGACCATGATGTGTAATAGTAAATAAGCAATATTATTACGTCAAATTTAATACAGAAAAATTCTGACAAGTGTGGCTTAGACTCACACTAAATACATCAAACATACACAAAATTTTATCACAGGAATGGAGTGTAAAAGGTTATTCTTGAATTTTTTTTGTGATATATCTAACTACATTTCCGTTTTTTTTTACTTTTGTAAGATATAGCTTTTTAGCAAAGATGATTCTATATTAAAGATAAATATTTTGTTTTGATTTCCCTTGCGAGTACCTATTAAAAAAGTGAAATAAACAGCAGTATCTTCACTTGGTTGCGTTGATTTTTTGACAGCTTCAAGAGATGACAGGCTTGAGTGACACTAATGATCTTTTTAGCAGTATATAATCAACCTTGTTTTATTTTTAAGCCCGTTTTTTTAAACATTTTGTACGATAATAATGCTTGTAACTGCACTTGATATGCGTTTGGTCTTGTAAATAAATAATTATTAGACAATATCACATACTTTGCTTACTTTGCTCTGATCCTAAGATAAGTAGCTGAAGCACTTGTGCTATAGAAATCAGAAACAACGACGGTACCACAACACCGAAACCCGAGACAATATAAAAAAGTTCGTTTCCTACATTGACCCGACTGGAGAGATCGGACCCGGAAACTCAGAGATGGCGAAGCCATATAGTCCGGCGTGCTCGCTTCTCGGCTACGGAGTTCGCCAAAGATACAAGAACGTAACTAGTCCACAGAATACAGTGTCATAATCCCCTAGGAATATCTATGACTGGTTTGAAGATAGATCTGTCTCCGCCGAGGCCGGAGTTAGGTATTTGCCTAATTCTGTTAGAAGTTCGTTAAACCAATCACAATAGTACTGATTGCGACGTTCCCATGCTTTGATCAATTTGTGGTATATCTTAGAGTTAATAATAATTTGCAACTAATATCTATTGGTATTAGTGGTAATTAAAATAGAAACTATCATAATCATATCAGCTGGCGCAGACACACCAATCATGGTCTCGGAATTAATATTAATTTTAAATGCATAAATCTGGATGTTGATATAAGCCTATCAGACGACGCTTTTCACCCAGTGCTCAACATCCGTGCCGCTAGTTGTATCCAACTGATGGGAATTTATTTTAAGATTCAATAAAATTCTTACAGAAACTAGGACTTATATTTGACGACCTCCGTATCCGAGAGGCAAGAACGCCGGACTATATGACGTCGCCATCTCTGAGGTTCCGGGTTCGATTCCCGGTCGGGGTAATGTGGGAAAACGAACTTTTCTATATTGTCTCAGGTCTGGGTGTTGTGGTTGTGGTACCGTCGTTGTTTATGATATCTATAACACATCATCATCATCATCTCAGCCTATTGCAGTCCACTGATGAGAGCACGATCTGCCGCTTTTTTCATCCATCCACTGCCAGCCATCTTTCTATGGTCGTCGGTCCATCGAGCTGGGGGGCGTCCTACACTACGTTTGCCTAGGCGTGGTCTCCACTCGAGAACCCGTTTACTCCACCTTTCATCGGTTCTGGGACAGATGTGGCCAGCCCATTGCCATTTAGGCTTGCTACATTTTTGGACTATGTCCGTTACTTTAGTCCTCTGCCAGATGATCTATAACCCAAGTGCTTTAAATTTGCTACTTACCTTAGGATCAGAGCATGTATGTGGTGTTGTTTATTATTTATTTATATTTATTAGTTTAAGTGTAATAGTATACATTTGCCAAGAATCAGTATGTTTAATATATATGTAGTGAAATAACTTAGTGTTATCTTTCATTTTAGCGGTTTTGTCGATTGCTTTAATGTGTGCACTGCGCCGTATTTTACGTTAACTGCCAACAGGAGTTATGGCGGTTCAAACTTGGAGACCCCGCCTTAATAGCCGCTTTATTATACCATAATGTTTAATCTTTATAATAACTTATACTAACTATGTTCTATTGCGGACAGATTTATCAACTGGGCCAGTATAAGTCCATAGGAGATGTAGCAATTTTTCGAACACCGATTATGATTAACTAACTGCCAAACGTAGACGTCAACGAACAAAGTGGATGACCATTCACAAATGGTGTTTATTCGTTTAACTTTAGATATTACAGAATTTCAATAAAGTTATTTAATATATTTTTAACTCGCACAATATGGGAAATCTCAAAAAATACATTCTAAATATCAAATTGAGGTGCTCGTAGCTCAGTGGCGGCAGCGCTTTAGTATCGATTACTAAAGTTAAGCAACCAACGCCGCGGTCGTGAGTGGATGGGTGACCATTCCGACCATATTTAGTGAAATTTTATCACGAGCATCTCCGTGCTTCGGAAGGCACGTTAAAAGTTGGTCCCGGCCAATATCGCTTGATATTGGTCGTGAAGCCTAGTCAGAGGCCTTAAGGCGGCTTGATAACATCTGACAGTAAGGTTTAGTCACTGGCCTTACAACACCCCTCCACCAATCCGCACTGGGCCCGCGTTGTGGAGTATGGCCCAAACCACCTCATAGTTGAGGTGAGGCCTGTGCCCTGCAGTAAGACGTATATAGGCATACTTTACTTTTTTTAACTTTAAATATCAAATTAGCTACTACGATTTGAATTAGAAAACGTTTATTTTTGTGTTTTCAATGTTTCTCCCATGTTTTTTGTTTTCATTAAAATAATAATGCATCAATTTTAAATAGCCATGTCTATAATCGAAAATGTATTTTTGGTACGAATCGAATATACAGGAATCTGAACAATTTAACAATACTGTGTGATTATCACGGAATGTTTAGCATAACTCATACCTACACTTCCTTTTGCAAGCATTGTGTCGATATAAATTCGATGTCAACATTTAGATTTTGAACTCTGCGTGGTTGAACCCTTATTTCTTTGAGACAATTTACGCATTGTTATAAAAGCTTCGTGTAATTACCTACATTTACTTATTAAGGTATCTTTGATTCATATAGCTATGCGTTTACTTTGAAAGCAAACTTTGTAAATTCATTTAATACCATTCCGCTTTATGTTCGGCTAATAAACGTATTAGGAAACTAGTGATGACAAAATATCGACATGTACGGTGTCGTTAGTTTATCTTTAAAAATAAAATAAGCCCTAAAACTACAAAAGAGAGTTACATATAGATTGTACTTACATCATAATTTTAATATTTATGTAATTATAAAAAAATTGCCAAACGGGCTACCTTCTATTAAATCGTACCTAACCTGCTAAATATAAAAAAGTTATTGTTAATTTAAAAAAATATATTCCACCCTTATAGGAAAACCCTTGGCCATGGCCTGCTTGCTTGTTCTTTCCAAAATTTTATAAATGTAACCTGTAATGTAATTTGTAACGTACATGATTTTTAGGCTAAAGGCGTGATCCCTTGAAGACACCAATTGTTGTGATTGGTCTTTTGGTTGATGTTGCTGTTGTGATTTGACTTTTAAACGGAATAAGTACCTACTTACATAAAATTTTGTGATTTGGTTTCATTGGGAATAAAACCAGCCCCCTAACCATGAACTCTAAAAACAATCTCAAAGTTGTCAAATCTGTCAATTTTGGTACGTCATTTCATACAAAATTTGACAGAAATGATAATGTTTGACAGATTTGAGATTGTTTTAAGGGTTCGTGGTTACCGCCCTGTACTTGGCGTTCAAAGCAAAACTGCATTTACATAAAGTTTGATAAAAGTTTAAATTGATAGGCAGCAATTTTATTGTACCGTATTATAAATTTTATGGAAATAGGATTTATCGATATCGATATCCATGTATTTGTACAATTGAAACAGACATTCAAACAAAGTTAGTAAATGTTTGTACGAGTACATATTATTTGAGAATAAACACAACACTGTTCTTTATTAATTTTGTGTCTGATACTAGTACAATACCTAGGTATTGATTATTAAAATAAACAAAGAAATTCGAAGAATTCGCTTGTATAGAGTATGTTTGAAGATATTTTATTGAGAAGAATTCCACAATAAAGAGGTAATGAAACAAATATAGCTACAGTTTAATAAACATTTATGGAAAAAATATTGCTCAACAGAGAAATATTTTATTTTTACAGCACATACCTGCTTTATAGTTTTTTTGATAAATTGAAAATGAAAGTGAATATATTTCGTGTTCAGAATTTTCATAAATCAAACATTTTGTTTTTGTATCGAAATTGCTTTTACAACACTCTACCAACACTGGAGAATTTTGAATTTAATTATCTGTATCATGTGAGTATAATTATGCTTGTCTAATTCCCGAATTTTACAATTACGCAGTAATTAATTTCCTCTGCGTGTTAAATGGCTTATGGTATTACTTCTTTATGCTCAACCATAAAATATAGCCAAAGCAAAGCATGCAAGCATTTTTCACCCTCTTATGAAAAATATTGGGACCTTTCAGATACAAACTGCCTCAGACTAAAGTCTTAAATGAATGCATGAATGCATCAGGCCAGCCCGGAGCCGCTGGCTGTGGCGTTTTGTATGTGATTTCTGTCCAGCAGTGGACTTTTGCTGACATAGCCCGACGGATTAGCCAGCTAAAGTGGCAATGGGCGGGGCACATAGCACGTAGAACTGATGGCCGATGGGGCAGAAAGGTTCTGGAATGGAGGCCTCGAACCGGCAAGCGCAGCGTGTCACGTCCACCCACAAGGTGGGCAGACGACCTGGTAAAGGTTGCAAGACGACGCTGGATGCAGGCCGCTTCCAACCGGCCGATCTGTAAGTCACTGCGGGAGGCCTTTGTTCAGCAGTGGACGTTATCGTCATCGATGATGATGATGATGAGTGTTTTTTTAACAACGGATGATGTTGCATCAAGCATCCAAACATAACGTTGTTACAAAGGTAGTCGGTGTCAGTATTGCAGACAGAGTGGATGAAGACTACGTTATGACGTATTGCGGCACACTGACGAAGCGAATTGCGGCTACAGTATCATACAGACCTAGGTATCATCACAATATATATAAAATGTGATAATAATGAGCGGTACTCTTCACATATTAAGGCTAAGTTCGGTATCTAATTTCATTGACAAAAAATGTGATTTAGGGTCAAAATAAATCCGAAAAAAAAGTTTTTTTCGAAAGTAATTTAATGAATTATTATTTTTCTAGCCTAGGAAACCAGAAACACCAGAAATGAAGTTTATGGTCAGTCACTCTATTCTTGTAGCTATCTTGTGGTATTTTTTTCATGTTTCTACGACACATAAAACCATTGTTATTGCCTAAAGTGTTATAAATCCAAAATGGCCGCTATTCATAGGGGGTGAGGGTTTGACCCCCCAAATTATTATTTTTGTCTATAAAATTAGATATCGCACTAAGCCTTAACAGGTTAGAAGTTTCGCACATATCACTTTGTATATAGATATAATGTACTGTGGTATCATTGTAAATCTTGGTTCGTGTTTACGTACGTTTATAGACCTGAAATTTGTGCAGACAGATAGATTAATAAATCATATTTATTTAAAATTGTATACGGTACAAAAACTAAAAACCGACCTGTACAAAACCTTGCACAAGCTTTTACAAGTTAATAAAACGCCAAATCTCTACGAATCAATTTTAACTGACAGCACACATTTACATAGAAGTTCCTCATAAGTTATCCGTAGTCTAAACACCTACTAGTGATGCATAAGTTCCTAACTCCTAATCATAATTGCATCTCAACGAGTTCAGGAAGCAAATGAACACACTCCAAGTGTCTGTCAGTTGCAGTACAATAATAATTTCACTTGGTTCGGCTTGCGACTTTGTTTGTTCACACTATTCTTTATTTTACTGCAGTTTTGAGATTTCACTTTGTAAAATGCAGATTATATGAATATACCTAAATACAAATATTCGACAACATCACATACATTGCTCTGATCCTAAAGCGAGTCGCTAAAGCAATAGTGTTATAGAAATCAGAAACAACGACGGTACCTCAACACCCAGACCCGAGAATTAATCATATAACTAATGAAGAGAAGCAAGAATACCAGCCAGTCTTGCGATGGATGCACATCACCCAGAAATGTGATGTGGACACCAATCATAAATAATTCTAAGACATCCTTTATTAAATCTGACACCTTATTTTAGGCCCGATGACCCAGTACATTATAATTTATTCAAAAATTTGATTTTTGTTCGCTTCAAAACCAATAAAAAGTAAGGCAGTTGAGCCCGATAAACAATGACGTCATAGTTTTCTATCGCCATATAAATTGTAGAGCAGAGGTGCATTTTGACGGCACATAAAATGTATGTCACTTGATAGGTTAGGATCTGAAATAACAGACAAAGCTATTTCGTTTATAACATCCTGTCTCGTGTTCGGAATTCGGTGTCCTCAAGATTGCAGGTAGCCCTTTACATAAGTAGGTCATAAGTATATTTTGATTTTTTTATGACAGCCTGGTGAAGTAATTTGCGCTCTAGACTTCAAAGTCTAGGGGTTGCGGGTTTAAATCCAGCAAGAAATGAAATGAAATGAAATGAAATTATTTATTCTGTATGTAGGCCCTTCTCCGGGCACTTATACACGTCTCAAAATATAACTTAGCCCTACCACCGCTTCGGGACTACATATAGGCTGGTGATGAGAAGAAACGGCGCAACAAACTCAGTACAAGACAAGGGGCAAATGTTTGTGTCATATATATTAGAGTTTGACAATGAAATAATACTGTTTAGGTACTGTTTGAAATTATAGTTAGGCCCCAGAATGGACAGTCAGTTTTCTATCTTCTATCTTTGGACGTTCTGTGGACATCGGTTGGATAGTCGACTGACTAGTAATTTGATTATAATCGGCTCCGTGGTTTTTAGGACTTTATGTGGTTTCGTTCGGGATATCAAAAAACAAGATAGCACTGGACTAATTTACTTAACTGGCAGACTTTTTCCATCGTAAAAATGTGTTTCTATTTGTGTCCTTATGAAATTTGTTAGGACCTGATTTGGTATGGGTAAAATAATTTTATCTATAAGTCAATGTTTACAACAAACTGCACTTCGCAAATAGACCTAATACCAAGAAGTTAAGTTATTTCGATTCAGACTTAATTGACTTAGGTAATTCATTTTCGCTACAAATAAAAAGGCTTTGCGAAGCAGTGCAATTAATGACTTGAACACTAATTAAATAAAAAAAACAAAGACATATAATAATATATAATTGATTGATTTGTTAAAGAATTGTTTTATCTACAAAAATATGAAAAAGAATAAGACACTACAGACTTACGGACAAAACTACTATTCTCATTTCTAAGTTAACAACAGTGACGTCACAGCAACGGCAAGTTTGCGAATTGCTAAGTGACTAACTCGGCTTCGAATAGATATTAGTTTATTCCAAATTTCGACGGCAGACTCAGATGCCTGGAGTTACTGCGGCGAGTGCGTCTTGAAGACAAGTTTCAGTGGAGAACAATTAGTTATAGAAACATTTGTTATAACCAAACAGGAGTTTAGAGAAAAACCTAAATGATTTGTTTCTTGGATAATTCAGAGGAACTTTTAACATAAGACGTTGCAGCGTAGGACGTCCACCCTCACACGTTGACGTCACGTCGTTTTGACGACCTCCTTAGCCAAGAGGCGAGCACGCCGGACTTTATGGCGTTGCCATCTCTGAGGTTCTGGGTTCGATCCCCTGTCGGGTCAATGTAGAAAACGAACTTTTATATATTGTCTTGGGTCTGGGTGTTGTGGTACCGTCGTTGTTCCTGGTTTCTATAACACAAGTGCTTTAGCTACTTACCTTAGGAATAGAGCAATGTATGTGATGTATTCCAATATTCACTATTCACCCACATGTTGGATAGACGACTTGGTACAGGTTACAGGAAGCCTCTGGGTGCAGGCCGCAACCAACCGGCCAATCTGGAAATAGTCATAAGCTGGCAACACCGACCGAGTTTTTTGCGCTACTTCTTCTCGGTGCTAGCCTATAATATTGTCCTAAAGCAGTGGTCAGGTAAAATATATATTGGGACATGTTAAAATGCTTAATTAAGGCGTATTTACAGAAATAAATTGATTTTATTTTATTGGGGGAGGTTTAAGTTCAACAGTGGTATGGTTGATATGACGATGATGATGATGTAAAAGACGCAACGTTCACCTTACTTCCAAAAAAAGGTTCTTTTAAACACGCTAACACATAAAAAATATATCACAGGATTTTACTCATAAACAAAAAAACATTTAACCCGTACTTTTCCAACAATACCTCTCATAATTAGTACTCTCATTACACACGTTTCTACTTTAAAAATGTAGCCAAAAAGCCTACGAACAAGGCCCATTCATTTCGAGAAAGTAGCTCTTTATGCAAAGAATGAAAGGGGAATAGTCAAGCGGACTTGCAAATGCACCGAATTAGTGATGGGAAAGTAGGAAAAAACTATCGAAAAATTAGTATGCAAAGCGAAAATTGAACTGAAAGTATTAAAAAATACATTACAAGGTTAAGGAGGTGCTTGATGAGAAAAAGATGCCACTTACATTGCAGCATTGATTATACCCAGTGATCATTATTTTTTAAATGATGATCACATCACAATCACGATCACAAAAACATGATACGGAACTAAGCCTTTAACTACCAAGAAACTAGACACAAAAGAAAATCTGTAGTTTAGGAGTCACCTGTGATAAACAGCATTAAAGGTGTTAAATTATTTTAAAAAAATCGAAACTAAGGTTTGATACATAGCCCTGCGATTTACTAAAGATTTATATGAACAAGAAAATAGTATCTAATAAAATGTCCAAATATTTTCCTTGACGTCGAAGACTTTTTCTAAGATTTTCCTTGACGTTTGTGTGTAGAAAATGCCAATAGCTTTGGTTATTCACCGCGTGACATGAAGACGGCTAGAGGTAAAAAGAATACATCAAGCTAATCTAATCAATACATAATGCCGTGAAATTAAATAGGCTGTCAAATATGAAATAGAGCTGTTTGGAGACTAGACAATTATTCAATTTATATGTCATATGCTTAGATTTTTTTTTGCTATAAACGCAACGTATATCTTATTTTAATTTCGTTTGGAGTTCGATTCAAATACAATTAAGTACGCTTTTTTAATTTATATTTGTTTACTACTAAGAATACTTAGATTGAAATATTTTTAGTTTCTGAATATTTTTGAAGTGTCAAATATGCTATACTGTTTACGTAGGTAAAAGATGTGAAGATTATATTATGTTGGTACTTGGGATACTTATAGAAACTTAATCTGTTTTTGGCAATTCTTAGCGGCTATGCTGTGACTTGTCACTTTATTCTAATCGTTTATCACGAATGACAGTCGCAAAAAGAATTAATAAATTTAAAAAGTCTGTAAGTTTGAACTTTTCCCCAATCAAAATTATGTAGATTTTAATTAGGTAGGACTATTAAATATTCAAAACATTTTATTTTTTACACAGTAATAATAATATAACCCACGTTTATTATCGTGACCTTAAAATAATTGGTTGACTACTTTGAATATTAGCTATAATTTTACTGAAATAAGGAAAATAAGTTTCTATCTGCTTAAGTTAAGTTTAGATTTTTTAATGTAATTTGTGAAATTTTTGTTAACTTTGTTAACCTTTGTCTTCCTAATAAAATAAAATAAATCAAAATGATGTTAGTAAAATATTTTAATACACTATTAAATATACTGGTATATTTTTATATTTGAAATAACGATCTGAAAGTCGGCAGTTTTTTTCCCATCTCTAGGTTGAAGTGTAGTGCATTGAGTGCTCGCATTTCCACGTCATTTTACTTAATTACGGGTGTTTACCAGCGAGCTCCATGCGAGGAGTCACTGGATTTGGGTTATACATTCAATCGAATGAACGTAAGAGGTTCTTATGGCTTATATTGACTAGGTAGGTATAATAACGTCCAAATGCTTCATAATCAGAAGCCATATTACACTATATTATATTTTTGTTGTTTTTTTTATTTACATATTTGCAAGTGCTTTAGCTACTCACCATAGGATCGATATATTTGTATACTAACTGTTAACCGCGACTTCGCTCGCGTTGTCTTTTGTTTATTCAATATATCCCATAGGAATATTTAACCGGGATAAAAAGTATCATATTATATGTTAATCCAGATTATATTCTATATATGTGCAAAATTTCATCCAAATCCATTCAGTAGTTTTTTGCGTGAAAGAGTAACAAACATCCATACTTGCAAACTTTAACATCTTTAATCTTAATATATAAAACAAAATCGGGTTTGTTACAACACTTAAAACTCGAGAACGGCTAGGCCGATTTTCATGGTTTATAATTTGTTAGATTGGTCTCCGTCCCGAATAACAGAATAAATAATAACAACATTGGAAAAGCTGGCGAAAAAAAAATACTGTTAGGCGGTACAAAGTTGGCGGGTCAGCTAGTTTATAATATTAGTAAGATGTTATGTACTTTTTGATTTAAACATAGTCAGTTACCACTTAAGGTAATTATAGTGTTTTATCTCATGCAAATGCGTGATTGATTATAAAGAAAAAAAAACTCTATTTAGGGCCTATCAATAATCGTGTATAAAATATACTATCGCGAAATGTAAAATAAGATTTTCATTTATCGAAAGTTAAGTAAAATTAAAGTGGTCAGGAATCAAAATTGTTGGTTGAACAGGCCAACCGAACAAACGTAGAACGTTGATTGATTTGATACATTTCTAAATGTAATTTAACTAAATATTAATTAAACTTTACGCAAAGTTTTTCTAAGGCAGGCTCCTGTTTATCAACTAAGGTAGATCTTCAAAATGAGACAGGAACTCGAATTGCTCAAAGTTGGCTTGCGTAAACAACACCGTTTTGGTCTTAAGGAAAATTAAATTAAATTTTATCGGCGCTAAATGAATAATTAAGATCATTTTTATGGGCGTTAATGAGTAATTGGAAAACGGCTGATGAATGACAGATCCGATCCCAAACTAGGCTAGTTATGTTTTGGAATACTCACACTGACCATGCATGATTTAAATCAAAGGGCAAGGGCTCTAATCTGAAATAAACTTCTTTTTAACCTGCTTTCTAATTATTATTTTTGATACGTTTATTTTCTCAGATTTAAAAGTAAAGTCAACCAGGCGTTGATTAGGGCCAAACTGCGGTATTGCCTGTACTACGAATCTGTTTTTCGTCCCCCAAACACTTGCTGAATAATTTAAAGTATTTTTGTGGTTTGCCATGACCGGAATTTGAACCCGAAACCCTCCACGCTTAGGGCGAACTCCTTATCCACTGCGACTACTATACTTCTGGTTTTTAGTGTATTTACATTTCATTATCATTTCATTACAATTCAAATTTCAAAATAAATCTACGCAATGTAGAAAAATAATCCAATGTTGAGTACTTACGTACTTTCAGGTAGGTACAAGTACCTTGCTGTAGATAATGCTGAATGGGAGCTAAAGAGGGAGACAATCAGCTAGTTCCTTTCAAGCTTAACGTTACTAGCTACTAGTTATTACCAAAAACGTGGTGTTAGTTTTCGTAGAACGTTATCTCTGTAGAACGGATAATCTCTCTTAACTACAGCCACGTTCTGTGCCTAGGCACGTAACGGCACGAACTGGGCCTATTTATTCGGCCTAGGTCTCGTAAGTAATAGATAAATAATACATTCAGTAATTTGTTGAAATATATTGAATCTGCACCCTTATGACACTTGTATTTTTAATTTATTATTGAATTTCATGTATAGTTTTGTTTACGTATAGTTTATTTTTATTTTTTGTATGAATGCTAGCTAACAGTACGTTAAACATTGTTGTTGTTACGACAAACTCTAAACGAAAAACGGACCGCTTTTTTTGACAAAGGATTGTCTGCTAATATTCTCTTAACCTTTTTTACGTCCTGACGTCTAAAGACTAAACTTTTTATTCATAAGGCAGAAAAAACCTCCTTACGAAATAAATGAAATACCTAACTGTACATTATACTCGTAGAACTGTTAAACTATGATACCATAATTATTTTTGGTCACTTCCATCCTATTATCCATCTATCCCATTATCGTGGTTCTCGTTTCTAAAATTGTGTATAGATTCTATTCGTCAGATTTTAAGTAGGTATTTCACGTAGTACATAATATAAATTCCTTGGCGTCTCTAGTATTCATTTACGTATAGAAAGAAATTTGGTTCAGAAAATCGAAAATAGTGTCTTTTGTTATATCTGCTATTTATTTATACACTTATGGCCTTAGTACAAAAAAGATAGACTAGGTTTAAACGATGTTTAAAAAATAACCAATCATTTTAAAATGTTGACACATCAGACATGTCTCGGTGATAATGACTTTAAAATTGGTTGGCTAATCTTTAGACAGTGTTTAGACCTAGTCTACCTTTTTTGTTATAAGGCTATTAGCTTCTAATTTTGGTTGAACAACCTTTACAAACATGAAAATATCCATAAAATAATAAGTATAAAAATATGTGGCCTCTCATGCCAGAAATATCTCGATAACTTTCTTTTTACAGAGCTCTTTAGTATTCACACAACAGCAGGATGGAAAGCTGATTTATCAAATCTTTTATTTTCAGTTTTAAATTATTAATACATATTTAAAGTATGTGATTTTGTCCAATATTTATTTTTTAATACATATTAATTAATTAATGATTATTATTATCTATTATTATTATTCTTTTACAAAAATTTACTTAATGAATTGCCTCGCAAATATTGGACAACATCCCACACTTACTCTGATCCTAAGGTAAGTAGCTAAAGCACTTGGGTTAACGAGGTTATTACTTGCTAGTCATTCCAAAGAGCTGTATGATCAGGTATAAACCTATAAATCGAAGCAGCCTTTTGACCTTTTATACTAAATGAGATTTTGGCTGGCATTGAAATGGCGAGAATCGAATATCCTGATTCTGTGTGAGTCGTACGATAAATATCTCGGCTATGATAAATCACCGCGTATTGTCGCTGTGATCTCTCTGAAGTAGGGTCTTCTGAAACATTAAGCTACCTAATATCAACACAACCTTCGAATTCTTGTAAAGTTGTGACAGATAATTTCCTAAGTTGACGATAATATACTCGTTTACCTGGCTAAAATGACTACATTTCATATTCGGTTTATATTATACGTTCTCTGAAATTGTCCCTAAAGGTAAATTCAGATTAAGAAACATTTTGATTATAATAAAACACATCCACGTTGTCTAAATTAACAAGACTTAAGGGGCTTTATACACTGCGACTTTTTGTAGCGATACAAAACCGTATTTGATACCCGCGTGACTGCATCGCGACAAAGATCGACACAAATGTTTGTAAATCGCTAGTGTCGCGATGCAGTCGCGCGTTTGTATCACAAAAAAGTCGCAGTGTATAAGGGGCCTTATACTAGTGTATAACATGCTCAATTAATTTAGTTTTCTATCATGTTTTTCAACACAGTTGCTCGTAAATTCACTCTTATAACACCGTTTTTAGTATCATAACTCATCACATTACGCTCTTGTGCTGTAAAAAGATTATCGCACTAGTGCGGTAATGTAAACTTTTTTTTAAAAAAATCCAGCAAAAGTTTGTGTCTAAGAACATTGAATATTTTACGAATATTAAATTATTTAAGGGTTAAGATGACAAATAAATATTTCATTTTATTAAATTGTATATTAATAAACACAAACTAACTTAACTATAATTTTTAGAAACAATAATTTATAGTTTATTTTATTTTTTAAATTGCTGCTACTCGGCTGAACAGCCAGTTTTTTCTGTGCCATTATTGAACCTGCGCGCGCATCGAAATTGCGGCGCGCGAAAAAAACAAAACTTACGTGCTATTTTCCATTATTATTTGGTAAAGTTGTTGCTGTGTGGTTAATTACTATCAAAAATGTCTACTTTAAATAGTAAAGACGAGTAAAATGTTATTCAACCCCGTCGTAAATACTTATCGAGGCACGAAACGCGAGTGATAGCCTGTTGCCGCCAAAATGCATAGAAAAACAGCAAAAACGCCAAATCATATTCGGAGAAGGTATTTTAGATTTTAGTTTGTTTTTTCCTCGCAATTGTGTTCAAAAACGTCGTATGCAACTCGTGTGCATTGATCATTATCACACTCGGCTTCCTTACCGCGCTCGCCTGCGGCTCGCGCTTATAATAATGCCTCGTGTATAATGACCAACGTAGCACACTTGTATCATAATGTACTATTGTAACATAGGCTGGACTTATCTTTACGAAAATATGAACACTTTTGAGGGGCAAATTAAAAATAAGTTTTGTAAACTGTACTATTAAATCAGAGGGCCTGTAGAAAGGCTTTTTAAGTTTTGATAATTTTAAATTAAAAGTTTTAATTGATAAATTAAATTACCAGAATAAATACAAAAAAATATAAAAAATTACCACAATTTCGAAAAAATACACATATTATGAGAAAACCTACAAGACGTACGGAACCCTCTCTACTCTTTTCTCTGCCACTCCCACTTGTTTGGCTGTGTTCATTCTAATGTCTATCTGCCTGTCCGAATCAAGCAGTCTTATGAATATTCCAGCTATGCAACAAATTTACATACAAGACGAAGCTGTAGAACAGGTCATGATCACCTCAATCAGTATTTGCATTTGTAAGGCTTCATAATAGTAGGATAACTTTAAATGTGATTTCTTCGAATTGATACAAGATAATTTTATTAATTTTCTAAAATATAGTTTTATTAAGGTACTTATAGATAAAAAAAATCTGTATAAAGGAACAGCTTTGAAGACCTCCGTAGCCGAGAGGCGAGCACGCCGGACTTTAAATGGCGCCGCCATCTCTGAGGTTCCGGGTTCGATCCCCGGTCGGGTCAATGTAGAAAACGAACTTTTCTATATTGGCTCGGGTCTGGGTGTTGTGGTACCGTCGTTTTTTCTGTTTTCTATAATACAAGTGCTTTAGATACTTACGTTAGGATCAGAGCAATGTATGTGATGTTGTCCAATATTTATTTATTATTCATAGCTATAAAAAGGTTTTTTTCGTTTTTTATGATAATAATTTTAAGCACTTGATATACTCAGAACAATTCCATCTGAAGATTAACCATTCCTATTGACCGATGCCTATAGTACCTACCAGTGCGTGTAGATCAGGGTGACTTTTTTACTAAAAAAAAAAGTTTTATTTTAACTATTATAAATGTATGAGTTAAACCGAAATCTAACTATCAGGCACACCCGCCAAAACGTTGCATGTTTTGAAGGCTGCTTCGCTTTTATTCATGTTCTTCACAATAAAAAAATTACAGGAAATAACCATAGCTATACCATCGGATATAACCACAGTTAAACGGTTGGTTTTAAATAATACTCTAATAAAATAATATTTAAATATGCTCCACACAAAACACTTGTCTAGCCACAAACTACTAGATAACGGATAAACATACTTAAATACCTTTATAAAAATCAATGACTTAAGTATATTTGCTTGTGTTCATCACACAAACATTTGCCCTTTGCGGGATTCGAACCTGCAACCGCCAGACCCACTAGTACAACAGCAGACGATCGTCTAATGCTTCTAGGGGTTATTAGTAAATCCTTTAATAAATAAATAAATATAAATAAATAAATATTGGACAACATCACATACATTGCTCTGATCCTAAGGTAAGTAGCTAAAGCACTTGTGTTATAGAAATCAGATACAATGACGGTACCACAACACCCAGACCCGAGACAATATAGAAAAGTTCGTTTTCTACATTGGCTCGACCGGGGATCAAACCCGGAACCTCTGAGATTGCAGCGCCATTTTAAGTCCGGTATGCTCGCCCCTCAGCTACGGAGGTCGTCGAATGAAAACTATGTGCCTTCTGTAGCACGAAGAAGCTCATTTTTAAGCAGGCAATCAATTACAAGCTTACTTGTCAGGATATTGCTTATTTTAATATTGAATATACTACATTAATTAGTTTTACTACGTCGAAGCAAAGTAAAGATAAGTTCACCTACTAGGACCTAGAATATGTGCCCTCTTAATTTTATGAAGTTTAGTTATATTATTTTGACGACCTCCGTAACCTAGAGGCGAGCACGCCGGACTTTGCGTCACCGATTCCGAAGTCCCGGGTTCGATTCCCGGTCGGGTCAATATAGATAAACGACTGTAGGTGTCGTAATATCGTTGTTGTTTCTGATTTATAAAACACAAGTGCCTTAGCTACTACCTTAAGATTGTATATTATATATATTTATTACACTTAATTATGCAACCCAATAAATCACAATGTCTCTTATGGCCCGTACTCCTGATTGCTTAAACCATAGAGAAAAAAATATCTTAAACTTAAAATAAAATTCTACTCTTACTAAATATTTGGCTCCATATGACAATTCGTCTAGACTCAGAAAATGGACTATAATGTAGTAGGCTATTACTTTATCTGGCTACATTTCGGTCACAATTTATAGAAGAAAATATTTCTATTTTTTGGCACTACTAACAGAGAAAATAACTGGTCTAAGATAACTTACACTGTCTCGTTTCGATACGATTTTTTTCTTACAAAATAATGTTACACAATCCTATATGAATAACACAAATTAGTCGTTGCAGGGATTTTGAAGGTTAACGGATTAAAATAGCAAGGTAAGTACAACCTATTCAGAATTAGCACAGATTAATAAATAATAGAAGACAACCTTCATACAATGCGTGCTCAAGCAAAACACAAATTAATCAGAAATCATGGTCCACTTTATTTATAGGTACATTGACTTTAAAGACTTGTAAGAGTCAATATATTCAAACCACAGTAAAATCTGACTTCAGATATCGGCTCACCATATAAATCTCACGTACGTTAAAGTAAATAAACAGCTCAAAATGCTGTTAAATCTTTGAAAATACTACTCAATTTGAACTCAAGGCAATTTCGTCTTTATTCCCATAAAACTACGATATAAAAGCTTGTTTTAAAAATGCCAAATCCTTTGGTAAACAATACCTGCTATATTCAGCTGACTTCCACATTTTCTGCAAAATCCTCTAGAATAGAGATTCCATCATTTTAAAATTTTCTAGGAAAATAACATATTTTTACAAAAATCAGGTGTAGTGGTCTTGAGCTCCGGACTACGAAGCTAGGCGGTTGCGGGTTTAAATCCTGCAAGGGGCAAATGTTTGTTAATGAGCATGAGTATTAGTACCCAAGTCATGGATGTTGAAGTATTTGTCGTTATTTAGTACAAGTTTTGCTTAGTGCCAAACATTAAAACTCTTTTAATGATAAGTAATAACCATTAAAATAATATATTAAAAAAGTAAGTAATAGTCTTAAAACATGAAATTGTAAAAAATCTAGAGAAAAATCTTGTCTCACATAAAATAAAAACTTCTTGGTTCAACTACTGATGCGTCCGCATTAAAATTTATAACATTATATCTCGGTCGTCGCTTTTCTTACGTCACATGTGCTTAAAGAACTAACATCTAGTACACACGGTCAAGTTCCAAGATTTTTTAAGCACAAGTCTTTACAAAATGTTAAGAAAAGAAACCATTGGCACTGTTTAAAATTAGCAATACAGATAAATTATTCCGTAGCCGAGAGGCGAGCATGCCAGACTCGCCATCTCTGAGGTCCTGAGTTCGATTCCCGGTCGGGTCAAGGTAGAAAATAACTTTTCTATATTGGCTCGGGTCTGGGTGTTGGGTACCGTCGCGGTTTCTGATTTCTATAACACAAGTGCTTTAGCTACTAAGTTACTAACCTTAGGATCAGAGTAATGTAGGTATGTGATGTGCTCCAATATGAACTGACGTTTCGTTTTTAACCCATTTTATAATCAGCCAACCAATAAGGTTAGCAGGTATGTAATAACAATAAATTTAATCACTCAACTTTCAAGCGGTAACCTATTACCGCACGTCCATTTTATCTTTTTTCGCTAAGAGTAGAAGAGTGATGATGATGGAGACATGAGGTAAATAATGGAATTCTTCATTGACTTTTAGTAAATTGCGTGTTTGTGCTCATCATCATCATCATCATCGCAGCCACAGGATGTCCACTACTGAACATAGGCCTCCCCCAGTGACTTCTATCATCGGGGGGTTTTTGCCATACTCGCCACGCTTGGCAGTGTAGCGTTATTTTATTTTAAATATAAAATAATCGTAAAATAAGTATTTACTTAAAATAAAGATATAATAAAGTAAAATAAATAATAACCTTAATTAAACTAATAAAAAAGAACATTACTACAATTATAACATAAACCTATCTAGGAAACTAATTACATTTCAAAATCAACATTTATCGATAACTATCAATTTCGTTTTAATCGACTAAGCCGTTTCCCTAATCTCGTATGGTTCACTCTGGGTGGAGTGGCGGAAGCACACGAATGCGCGCGAACACGCACGATGTTCTCATCGCAGGTTCGCGGCCGGCGCCGCGCATTCGCTCAGGACCTCGGAGTTGATTAGACGCTGTGACACTATTGTTTGCGCTTACGATCTTCCGACCTAAGGTCCTCCATTATAATAGTCTCTAAACCTACTTATTTCTATAAATAACAAACGTTAACAGTCAGTGCAGTGATTCCCCCTCTTATTGGGTAAGTGTGAACAATATATTTAATAAATTAGTTATAAGAAAGACGATCTTGCTCGTATAGTTATTGCATCAGCCGTTGAGTCGTGTCAAAATGGCGTATTGAAATGGGATGTGTTTTATTCCGTAGGTAACGCAAATCGTAGCTTTAGTGCTCATTTAATTCTATTTAACAGTGCTATATAATATTAGATTCTTGTATATATTTTATTCGTGCACTATCGCTTCTGCACTTATGTATTTTAGAAATAGAAACCGTTTTTACAGATACCGCATATTTAGTAATTAGGTAGGTACTTAAATTAATAATGTCTTTAAACATATTTACACCTTCAATCTCCGTTCCGGTTCTTGTATGCCGCCACAGACAAACAAAAGTACTTAACTTATTGTATTTTATGTAATCGTAGGTCGGACTATTAAGGTGGCATACATGGACCATATATTCATGTGTCCTAATCGGGTCCGATTGTTTGTAGGGTCTACTGTACGGTCTAGCTGAAGAGTGCGCCCTACGCCGCACCGTTGGCCTGCTGAAGCTCCATTCTTCATTGTCCACCTCCAGGGCAGTACCGCTCTGTACGGCAATCCAACCTTCCGCCATTGAACTAGGCCAATGTACCCACGGCCAGCTTGTCTTAAATCTAAAAACTAAGTTACAAATAAATGTATACTAAATTCGTCAACTTAAATATAAATATTAATTGTAAGCGTAGTTTTTTTATTACAATAAATTTCCACGCTACAGCAGGCGGGTTGGCGAGAGCAGTTTTTTATGTTATTTTGCACGCAGACGCTGCTTCCCGTCTCGTGCTACAGGATTTAGTCGCCTCTTATGACACGCCTCCTGTTGGCGGTGGGGAAGTGTATTCTTTACGGCCGGCCTTACACGGCACGTTTGTGCTCATTTAATTTAAATTAGTTATAAATTATCAGACAAAATACAAGTTATTATTTTATGTTACGCTATGTTTATTTATGTTACTTGCCAGTCCAAGAGAAACAGAGTATAGTGTTATTTCAACGCACCGAACTTTAGCACTGAAGTATTTTAGTGTGAAACTCAATGAAATAGTTTCGACTTATTGAAAACTGACTTGTTGGAGTGGCAACTCTTGATAAGTGACCGAAGTTAGATCACGCAAGTTGCCATGTGAGGGATGTAGCTTTTGTCTCTGAAACTAATAAGATAGTTAAGACTTCAGAATTTGGAACTATTATTGTTACAAGCTTATGATTATTTAGTTTCTAACTTTATAACTGTGTTAGTCTATTGCAGATTCTAGACTTTATTAGAGAGAGCATTTGTCAATTCAACATTAAAAAAATATATATTTTTTACCTTTAAAATCGTAACAGCTGAAAACGATTTTTCTAAATCCTAAGAATCGTTTCCAATTTTCTGGAATTCGTATACGATACTTACTTGTTTGTTTTTGCAAATGGGAGTTTAAAATCCATCCATTTAATCCATATCGATAAACATTCGAGGTAATCATTTTTTCATCGAGTTTGAGATTTTAGTTCGTAGAGAAAATATATTTGAATATCATGCAAAGCTCGCATAAGGCACGTGCACAGTTTGCGCGATCTGAGTGAGCTTAATTTTTAGTTTTTTTTTTTAAATAAAAAATAGATGTGAAGTCCGGGGCATGAAATTCCTTCACTATTGTAATCTTTTAAGTAATACTTTCATCCATAAATCAAAATTAAAATTCAAATATTTATTTGCTATTAAGTAGGGTCCAGTACATAGCAGCCGCAGCAGATATTTTTGAAACACATTATGATGAACCACGTTCATGATGTTAGCTATCTAGTCGTGCGAGGTTGTTGATTTATTTCAAATAACACTGTATATTAAATATTATTAAACTACTAAAATTACATGTTTCCTAATAAAATCCTGAATATTCCATTTCCATATAAATTTACGGGATGTATTCCCTAATTGCGAGTGATTTGAATGCCTGCCACCTTTGAACGGTGAATATAAGTCTTGATTGGGTCAAGTTTTGATGTGCCCAGCTTTCAATTTCCGCTGCTATCCGATCCTGGAGGGAAGACGTTGTCGGCCTTAAAAGTATTGTGTTCCAATTGATAAGCTGAGAATTTAATATACAGGGTGTCCAAGAGAATGGGACACTCCTTAAAACCACGTGATCAGCTGGTCATATACAACAACTTTTTCTATAGGAGCAACATCGAAATCGAGATTTTTTTTTCTGTTTCTCCATACAAACCTACTCGCATACCTGGATGATAATGTATGGAGCATCTGAAAATAAAATCACGATTTCGATGTTGCTCTCATAGAAAAGGTTGTTGTATATGAGCAGCTGATCACGTGGTTTTAAGGAGTGTCCCATTCTTTTGTACATCCTGTATTTTAGGTACAGATTCCAAAAACATAACTTTGATGCATAGTACCTACCTAATACATTTTTTTGTATCGACTACCCACGTCGAGCTTGACAGATTCGCCATTTTTTGTCATATGGGCTTGCCATCTCAAAGGTTATATGAAACAGGAAACGCGACTGCCCGACTAACTTATTACTAAGCATGCATATTCTCTGAACCCGAAACTCAGCTATTCATTTAATCTGCTACTAAAAACTTTGTGCCTATATTATCGATCCACCTAAAAAGAAAGTTATGACTTCGGTTCTCGCCACCACTTATGACTTGCATCCTCCAAAACTCCGCAAAGTTTATCTTAACCTTACCATTCACAAGTTGAGACCCAACGCAACTTTGTTTATAAAGAGCGTACTTTATAGTGAACGCCGACCATTTTATGCCTTTACGAGTTTCTTCTTTTTACTCGACGCTTTTATGACTTTCGAAGACGCTTTTGATCGCACGGCCTAGCTTTATGAGCGATATAAACATTTTTGAATAAAAACTTTTTGTTTTCTACTTCGGACTGCAGGTGAGTGATTTCAACCCTTTATGGCTTTATATAATTGTTTTAATGTCTTTCACAGGGGTTATGGTGTCTTTTATAAGTTCTGAACAGTCTTCCAGGGTTTTTCCAGTTCCTGAGGATATGCTTGACCTCAACCCGAGATGCAGCAAGAGTGTTATTACATTTGTACTAAAAATCAGACTTCTGTAACCCTTTCGAATGCCCTTTAAGGCCTTAACACGCTTGAATGACCTTAACGCGTTGCGCCCATACAATTTCGCACGTGCGTTTAATTAAATTGGATGACCTCTAAAAATCGGAAAACCATGTTTTTTATGAAATTTATGCCTTTAACGAGAATTTTCAAATAAAATTCTCAATTGAAAACATGTATATTTCCAAAATCTTGTTTTGTGTGAAAACAGTAATGAAATAGCTTGTGGCGTTTATGAGAACATTTGCAATTTATGAAAAATAGACACTTTTATGTGCATGTTTTAATCCAATGGACTTACGGAAAATCAAAATTATTCAATTCAAGATTTTTATTAAATCCTCTTCTAGCATATCGTATTTTAAATTTTTAGATTCAAATAACAGGTATTCTGACAATTTGATTTTCATATTCGAGTTCAAATAATTTTCTGAACAAAAATCAGGCCTATTTTGGCCTGTTTACATTACCGTTATGTGTACTGAAGGAAACATCAAGTGCGGAATACAGCGACTGCTATTAGGGCCATCAATCAACCTAGGTGACGGAACTAAACGCTTTGTTAGCGCGTTCTACGAAACTATTTCGCCTTAATATTGATAACGGTTTCCTAGTGTGCGAGGGTACAAAGGCTGGTGTAAAGCAGGGTACTCACCTAGCCTTGTAGCATATCTGATACGTGTATCACGGCGGGTCACTGCGAGCTAAATGCGCTCTACGCACCAGAGCGGCTCGCAGCAGACTCGTGTCTACGTACCTACTCACTTGATACAGTAGATACGTTACTTGCTACACGGCTAGGTGAGTGGGTACAAGGTAAGCTGGGTTGCTCATGAGACCGATGTGGTAGCATTGACAATGTTTGAGCTAAATGCCTCGCAATGATGGTTGTGAGTCATGATGTGTTGCTCTTTACTTATTCCGAAATACGATCCTTTGCGTAAAATGTTTAAGTTCGTCGTACGAAAATAAGAATGACGGAATCTTTAAATTTGTTTATCTTAAGAAGATCGCGATTGATTTTAAAATCGAATGGTGGGTACTGACCGGCGATACAGGCCGTAATGTAACATGTTACAAAGCTAGCATTTGCGCAGTCAGTACTGAAATAAGCGAGCATTGAGACTCTTTGGTGCTATTTGTGGGAGGCGGCAGCAGGTCACGTCCAGCAGTGAACTGCAATAGGCTGAGATGATGATGCACAAAAAAATATTGCCAAATGAGTGATGAGAGACGCAATAATAATAATAAAATAAAATAAAACTCATAGCAAATCTGCCAAGACATTTAACTAACTATCTCAAATAGTGTAATTATTATTAGATATCGATTCAAACTGCAGTGAAGCCGAAACTGCAGATAAACGGTGCATAATCGACCTACTTCACAATTGGTTATTGCCTACTTAGTTCGGAACTAGATTTAGTCTTATACTCAACTTGATTTGATTGTCTTAATAATAGTAGCCCTGAAATGTTGTGAAACGCAAAAATGTTTGTGTGTGGTCATTAATTTATTGGACCGTAGTCAAACAGGAGTGTTAAATGTTTCTTTTATGATGAAAATTTTCTTTTATGTAACTTATTATAGGGACTCCAATCATTATCATCTTAGTTAAAAGCTTTGTTCCTTTTGGTATAGTTTTTTCCAACCCTCTTTTCATTGAGCCTTCCCTATATCATGTAAATGGTGAAAATGATGAATGAAAATGGTCCTTTTTAAATTGCATTTAGTAAGAATCAGCAGATTTGTTATGAATCATTTCTCACAATACAATGACGTTGGTATCGTCAAAGCAAAACTAGAAGTTTTTCTAACAGAAAATACGACATTCGCAATTCTTTTTGTTATTTGAACATATTTTGACTGATTTCTTAGAGCCTGGGGGCCTAGCGCGAAGTGACAAATCCGATATATCGGCCGATTGTTCGGGCATTTCCTAATATGAAATGCAATCGGTCGGTCGGTTTGATCGGGCATTTCAGTCGATTCGACCGATCATCATTTGACATTAGTGGCATCGTAAACCCTACTCTGAAGTGTATCGGTCCGACCGAACATTTGAGTTTGACAAGAGTTTTATCGGAGATCTAATGTCAAATTTTACGACATCTAAATAGCTCGTCTGACCATCGTAAATGGACATATTTTTTAACATGCTTAGAAATCTTGTATTTTATACATACCTAATCATTGTTTACAACAAGTTTCACACCTCCAAGTTAAAACTTCATAACCACCGCATAGCACAAGTACAATTTTACGACACACATTATTGTAAACGTTATAAAATCTATCAAATATAATAGTTTGGTATGCCGGATTGACAAAACAATTCATTTCTTCTTATTTTGCTTTAATGATGAAACTATTACAAATGCACTATTAGCACTAAGCCACGAATCCCTAAAAATGCAATAGGTAGGCAACACAACCATATTTTGTCCAATCTTAGAGACCATTATATTTGGTCGGATTCGCGCTGGCAGTGTGACAGACAGCTGATCAGACCAGAATAACAAACACAAACTTTTTTTATGGTTTCAAACTGTAACACGTCGTTATAATATTATTTTTATTTTTCTTAATTTAAAAAGCATTATTTAATAAATATGACTCATTTTCTACAAAGAACTTATTATTATGCCACATAACGCCATCTATCGAATTATTTTCAAACTACTTTGCGATCGAGTATCTCAGGACAATTTTTAAAATCAATAAGCAAGCAATGACATTTCATGTGTTCAGCATTTATTTTTCTAAATGTCATAAGCAATTGGAATGGTGCAATTTTCTTAGTTTCAATATCTAAAATTGATTAAAATAAACATTTTTCTGTTAATAGAAACCATGTTTACGCATTAGTTTACTAATATTTTGAATGGGCAAGAGACTTTTACAAAACCGGTAAAATTTTAATACGTAGTCATAACACTAGCACTCAGTATCATTCATTCCGATACTCTTCTACAATTGTCTGTGGCCACGATGGAACTTCGCGATTTCGATGTTGTTTCGCGCTAAGGTTCCAATCGAAACTTCGGTCGAGGATCGGTCGGATGCGAACATTCGGATGGTACATTTCGCGCTAGCCCCCCTGTTTCACAATATGTGGATAATCTTAAGTAAATGATAAAAATATGTCGAAAATAAAAGTGCTTAAAAATCGTGTCAGAAATGTGGCAAAAATCGTGTTTATCCTTCAGATAAGTAAAATATAGCTTATTCAGAAATAATGCAGAACTTATCCGTACATTGTGAAATTACATTGTGTCTTTTAGGGCTGATCCCGTTCATTACATTTGGTGACGAGGGTTTGTTAATAGAACTATTTTATTGCTTAGATTATCATTTAGTTGTGCTTAATATTATAAGTTGCATGAGGCTTCAAGTGACATTGGATTGTAATAGCCTGATAATAGCCTACCTAAGTATTTAGTATACTTAACTATAAATGTTATGACATTCAACTTACTACTACACTTACTACTACTACTAAAACTACTTACTATACTTAACTATGAATGTTATGACATTCTTGCTGTCTATTTTTCAACCCTATGGTGTTAAAAATAGACAGCAAGAAAACAATTTTATTTAATTCGTAATAGCCGTAGAACACAGGACATATTTATGGAAATTTTATCAATAAATCTAGTTATTTAAAATATACTTTAACTTTAATGCCAACGCAGCACTTGTTTCCTACCCCTCACAATAAAACGCCCCACATGATAACCTTCCCAAACAACATAAAAGTCAGCACTTCGTAACGCTGTACATATATCAGTACGCGCAAGGAGCGCTGGGGCTGGTTAACCGTGAAATTGAATATGTCCACTGGATTTGTACGGAAGCGAATAGCATAACATGTGCTTCGATTTCAGGCCTACTATAAAATTGCTAGATGCGCCATAATAATAAATACTCACTTAATTCCAAAGCTTTTAATTTATCTCATCATCATCATCATTTCAGCTATAGGACGTACACTGCTGAACATAGACCTCCCCCAGTGACTACCAGATTGGCCGGCCTGCATCCAGCGGCGTCCTGCAACCTTTAACAGGTCGTCTGTCCACCTTATGGGTGGACGTCGCATCCCACGCTGCGCTTGCCGGTACGTGGCTTCCATTCCAGAACCTTTCTAGCACATCAGCCGTCAGTCATACGTGCTATGTACCCCATTTAATTATTTATCTATGAATCCTTAAATTAACCATAATACTTAAACACTAAATCGATATTTAATTAAGAGTACTGACGTTCATTACATAAGACAATTTATTAATTTGGTAATTTTACTTCAATATTTTTTTTTCTAATTGTTACAAAAACTGACAAATTCAGCTGTTATAATCACTACTAAGACGTAAATATACATACTAAGAGCATGACATGATATCACCACAAGGACGAGGATTACGAATAATATGAAAGAAATACAAAAATGTTTAAAATTAAAGTTATTCATATTTTAAAATATCTATCTTTTATATGTATATAACTCTTACAATATAATTTAATAAGCTTAAAAAGGTTTTATAAGCTGTCATTGCAGGCTTCCACTGTCTACCTCCAAACAAAGGTTCAAATCAATCCTACAATTGATACATGATATTTATTAACAAAGAAAAATAATACATTAACAGCAGAGTACATACAATTAGCATCATACAATTTAAAATAAGTTAAACAGGACTCCCGAGGTTTAATTACATATTAACAACTGACGCTACTGAAAATGTGAAAAACACCTTGTGAAAATCATGTAGATTGTTTTATTGTACGGGTTTTGTTGAGATAATTCGTATTTTTTTATAATTTAGATTTTAGATTATTCGCAGAGGTGCACGTAGCTCAGTGGCGGCAGCGCTTTGGTATCGATTACTAAAGTTAAGCAACTAACGCCGCGGTCGTGAGTGGATGGGTGACCATTCCGACCATATTTAGTGACATTTATCACGAGCATCTCCGTGCTTTGGAAGGCACGTTAATTTTGGTCCCGGCCAATATCGCTTGATATTGGTCGTGAAGCCTAGTCAGAGGCCTTAAGGCGGCTTGATAACATCTGACAGTAAGGTTTAGTCATTGGCCTTACAACACCCCTCCACCAATCCGCACTGGGCCCGCGTGGTGGAGTATGGCCCAAACCACCTCATAGTTGAGGTGAGGCCTGTGCCCTGCAGTGCGACGTACCTATATAGGCATACTTTTTCTTTTTTTAATTCGTATTTTAGCGTTTTGCCCCTTGTCCCATTGTGAATAACAAGCGAACAACTTTAACAATGTAACTACATAATTCAAATGGAATGCAAATTTTCTACGAACGCAGTCCCATGGTGATTGAACTTTTCTTAGAAAAATATTAAGAGCCGCAAATTCTGAATCGTCCTTAATTCATTTATGCTTTTTAATAAGGGCCACAAGACTCATTTTAGCTTGGACTTGGACCATATTCCATCTCTCATAGCAGATTAGTGTAAAGGTGAATATCTGTTAGGCAAGATTGCTTTCAACTGAAGAAAATATACAAGTCTAATTATTAAGTTACTACGTGTTATTTGAACAAAGGTTTTCAACGCGGTTTTATCCACAATTCTCACGTCAACGTTACATTAACACAATTTCACATTTCCTTTCCAGCAAACGTAACATCTACGTTTATGCGCGGTTTTGGGTTAAAACGTGTGCCGTTTCTCATTCATCATCTTGTTTTTCTGTGCATTCACAAAAGGTTATATCTCTGTATCACCGCAGTTGATTTTGAACTCTGCACAAAAGTGTTACGGTTGAATTTATGGTGAAAGGGGGTAGTATAACAGATGTCAGCATGGTACATTGGAAATTAAAGTTCATCCTAAATAGTGGATTTGCTGACAAATGCTTCATCCTTTATTCGTCGTTTTAAGAGCTTTGTTTGTCATCGAGAACTATGAATTTCAAATGGCACGGGTTTCATTAGGGCGTTAAATTTACCCTTAAATGTAGATCTTCATTCTTATACATATTATATTTACGATACTCGTTACTCCCTCGTACAACCGACAAGCAAAGGTTGCTCTTAATCCATCGCAAAAATAAAGTTTGTAACCGATTTTATACAAGGGGACTTTAAATTCAATGCTCAATTTGCATTGTGGGTTGTCCATTTTTTTGTTATTGAATTAAACAGAGCAAAAACTAAAGTCTTTCACATTACAAAACAGTAAAAATAGTCTAAATAAAAAAAAAATGTTCTCGGGTGGTTCTTGAAAGGAGACCACGCCGTTGGCAAACGTAGTGTAGTGTAGAACATACATAACATAAGAAAGATGGCTGGATAAAAAAACGGAAGATCGTGCTCTTTGGCTCTCTTTGGGGAAGGCATACGTCCAGCAGTTGACTGCAAAAAAAAGGATGAAACGATGAACCAGTGTTAGTGCATACCTACATAAATGACTTGGTATTAACCCCATTGTTTGGTTTCAACGATTGTATATAAAACCAATTCTGGATTTCAAACGAGATAGGTAGATACTCAAGTATCATAATTTCAAAACGAATATTCTTATGAAACAAAAAAGAGGCTCTCTTCGAATAATCGCTGCATCGATCGAACGCTCATAAATCACTCGCGTAGGCCGAACTCCTCAACTCCAGATAATCCCGAGGGATTTGTAAATTCATTACGCGATAAAAGTTCCGAATTAAAACGGAGATTATTAACTTTGAAGACGGCTGCAGAAGTTGCTTGCTGTTTTATGGGCATAATATAAAGGGGTTTGCTTGTTCTCTTCTAGCTTCTAAGAGTAATAATTGAGGCATGTACAGGCTGAGTCATAAAGTTCATTATTTACATGGTCTCTGGATTTTTAGAGTCAATAATACGTATTTATCTTGACCAACTAACCCGATAGGTGTAACGACACGTGGTGATTTACCTCGAATGCAAACTTTTCTTGATTTGGTAAAAAAAAACAATGGCCGCCATTCATCATCATCATTTCAGCCACAGGACGTCCACTGCTGAATATAGGCGGCAGTGACTTCCAGATTGGCCATTTGGAAGCAAACTGCATCCAACAACTTCCTTACCATATCGTCTGTCCACCTTGTGGGTGGACGTCGCAAACTGCGCTTGCCGGTACGTGGCCTCCATTCCAGAACCTTTCTGTCCCATCGGCCGTCAGTTCTTCGTGTAACGTGTCCCGCCCACTGCCACTTTATCTTTCTAATCCGTCGGGCTATGTCAGCGACTTTTGTTCGTTTACAGATCTCCTCATTTCTGAGGTCTCATTCGATCGCGTAAAGAAACACCTGGCATAGCCCTTTCCATAGCGTGCTATGCAACTTTGAGCTTTCTTATAACGCCCATAGTGAGAGGCCACGTTTCTGTTCCGTATGGCCGCCCTTGGCAAAAAACAATGATCTAGTACAAATACCTCGTAACAAGAGTATGTTTTTTAAATCTCTGTTAATTCATCATTGCGACTTAACATCAAAAAAAATAATTAAATGAGGTTCATCTAATAGCTTTGTCAACTTTTATTTCAATATCCATGAATCTATTCTAAAATGTTACGGGCAAAAGGAACACAAACTCAAAATATCCAGTATACAATAATCCCGTGGTACTAAATCCTGGCAGTATTGGACATTACACAGAGTAATAAATTCCGATAAATTCAAACCCAAAAATTCTGTTCCCCTTTGTCATATCGCGCCGGTTAGGGCATGGTATCGCGGTGGTCGGAACATATGCCTTATTCATACCCCTACTGAACGGGTGCGGTTATAGTAGGCAGGAAGAAGCGGGTGGGGAGAACTCGTACTAACTAATAACGACCTAGCATAAGGCCTTCGCAGAGATATTAGAGACAACAGCCTTAACATACTACAACTCACGAATAAAGGTGATCGCACATCTATGAACACTGCAAGGCCTGCAACCATCCGCATTGTGCGACCAATGCGCTCCTACAGAATATGCCCACTCGGGGGACGCGTACTTTCAGGGTCGTACTTATAGTGCGGAGTGCTCTAAGCTTGGCTGGAGCCCTAAACTTTATTTGCTTAGGCGTAGTTTACACTCGAAAACCCGTTTACTCCACCTTCCATCGGTTCTGTGACAAATGCAACTGGCCCACTTAAGCTCAATAAACCAAGGTTGGAGGAATACATCCCTGTGATTAAACTTCATCTTTACTTCACTGCTGAAACTAGGCCTCCCCCAGTGACTTCCAGATTGGCCGGTTGGAAGCGACTTGCATCCAGCGGCTTCCTGCAACCATTACCAGGTTGTCTGTCCACCTTGTGGGTGGACCTCCTACGCTGCACTGCCGGTACGTGGCCTCCATTCCAGAACCTTTCTGCCCCATCGGCCGTCAGTTCTACGTGCTATGTGCCCCGTCCACTGTCAGTTCATCTTGCTAATCCGTCGGGTTAAGTCATTAAACTTATTCAGTCACAAAGGGCATTACCTTACCCGCAGCCACGCTCGTCATCGATCATGCAACTCAGCCTCTCCCGGCGTTTGCCCGACACCCTGGCCCGACGGTTTTTACCCGACTTTGTTTTAGATTGTAAGTTTAATGTTTGTCTGCGTCGCAAAATAATTGACAAAAGATAAAAGCACAGTATAATATAAATGTACTGTGATAAAAGCAAATTGAATTTAAGTAGGTTTTTTATTTATTCGTATTCACTTTTATTACGTTTAGGTTACTTATTGCGAGCCCTACTCGCACTTAAAAAGTATTTATTTTATTATTTTAGGGTTCAAGGTCAAAAATAGTTACCTACGCTATAGATTTTGGTTGAGTAAAGGTGACGTAAATAAACGATAACTTGATTGTGTTGCCCTTGCTATTTAAGCTATGAGCCGCCTGATTTTTTACACTTCCAAGAGACCATAGATACTACTCTGTCAAGAAAGTACCGGGAAAAGATTAATAATACACAAAATGAAACCGGGTGCCACGAAGAATAATTTGAGTTTATAAAAAAGAAAGAAGTCGGCTGGAGCCATATCTGGAGAATAAGGTGGCTGCTCGATGGTATTTGTTAAGTTTTTGGTCGAAAATTCGTTCACAATGATGGCCTTGTGGGAAGGCGCACCAGTAACAATGCGTTTGTTGAATGTTGGGTCGGAATTGACTCGTTCTAGCATGTCCTCAGCGACTCTTTTGCGATTGAGATTTTGGAGAAAATTCAGGTCTTTTGGGACTAGCCGAGCGGCAACATGTTTCATACCCAATTGATTATTTAAAATGGTACAAATCGACTCGTGTGACACAGAAAGTTCGACGGCTAGCTCTCTCAAACTTAAATGAGAATTTTCAGTCACTATTTCCTTCACTTTTGCGATGTTATCTTCAGTAGCAGACGTTGATGGCCTACCAGAGCGAGGCAAATCTTCCATCACATCTCGACCGCTTTTGAACGCTTTGTACCACTCATAAACACGTGTTTTTGATAAAGTCGATTCACGGTAAGCCTACTGTAACATTTTCAGAGACTCCGAACACGAAATCCTATTGGCGATGCAAAATTTAAGGCAAACAATTTGTTCGATGTTTTTGTCAATTATGAAATTCGCAATACACACTAGATATGGTATAACTAAAAACAATATTGTATTTAATATTATTATCAAATGTAACTCAAACTCCATGCCAAAATGGAAAACAGTTGTGCCAATCTAACAACAACAAAAAAAATATAATTTTGAATTTGGAACCATAAATAAATCATCAATCGTAGCGAATGCTAAGTCTATGTCAATTCCCGAAACTTTTTTGACAGAATGTATTTGATATTTGACATTATTTTCAACCTATCAAGCTTCAATTACCCACCGCGGTGGCCGCGTAACAATAAAATTATTATTGTGTCTCTTTGCCGTGGCCTGACGGGTTAAATAATGTTCAGGTTTAGTCGTGCGTGCTCCATCTATAGACAGAGAGTGTATAAGACTTAAAATATTGTTAAACATTACAGGGCCATAACCATGAACTCTTAAAACAATCTCAAAGTTGTCAAATCTGTCACTTTTGGTACGTCATTTCATACAAAATTTGACAGAAATGATAATGTTTGACAGATTTGTGATTGTTTTAACAGTTCATGGTTAGGGCCCAGGTCTTAATAAATAAGATTATGCTATGAGAATCAGATTACAATTAAATACTTTATACGTTCATCATCTTAGTTTTTGATGTGAATTATTCCAACTGGAAACTTTTAAATATAATATTTTAACAGACGGACAAACTCAAAATGATCCTATAAGTGTTTTAGTTTTTCTATTGAAGTTCGGTACCCGAAATAAGAAACAGCAAAAATAAATTACTTTGCGATATTTCGTGGCGTTTGAGAGTACCTGAAATTAAAATTTTGTTTGATCAAAGCTAGTATACGAAACTAAATTTCCTAACCGCTTCCAATAACTTCCGTTTAGAGATCGAGTACTGAAATAGTCTAATTAAAACGTTTATTACTGAAACGCAGATCAAATCGTTAATTCTAAATAGACTTTTCCTATTAACCACTCAAAAAAAAAACCTATTATAAAACCTACTTGAAAAAAACTTTTAACTTTTTTTAGCCGCAAATAGTTTCAAGAGCTGTTCTATCTCTGCATCTGATCCGTTACGAATCCGAATCTGAGAAACACTACGTCTGAAGTAGACGTAGTACTACTCGTATGAACGCTTCACGCACTAAATCCAATACGAATCCGAGAATCTTTACAAAAATAGCACTATGTCTACTTCAGACCGCGGTGTTTTGTCGGATTCGGATTTGATGCAGTGCGAAACCACTCTGTCATTTTACCGGGTTAGATTCCGGTGTAGGGTCAATTTAGAAAACGAAATTTTCTTGAGTATGGGTGTATGCGTGTGTGATGCTTCAGTGTATTATTTTCACTATAGATTGTCCGATTGGAAGCGACCTGCATCCAGCGGCTTCCTGCAACCTTTACCAGGTCGTCTGTCAACCTTGTGAGAGGGCCTTGAACGCTTGCCGCTTGCTTAAATCCTTGAGAAACGCAATTGGTAAGCTGTGTCTGACGTATCTTTAGGTATTTATTAATTGAAGTAGAAATATGCTTCGCTTATAACAAATTATGGCATAATCAAAAATCTGCCTCCACATCTGTGCCGAACAAAATCACGATTACGTTCGCAGCGTATAAACCGTTTTACAGTACACAATGTAATTTGTATTTACATAAAACCAATGTACCTTGAAATCCCGTAAAACTGTGTTGAATTGCTTCGACTGAGGCGATTCCATTTGACGGTTTTATTTTTTGAAACCTCTCGGGTTCCGTAATCTGTAACACGTGAACGATTTGGTAACACTCTAGAGCCGTATCACGTAGGCGATATTTGAGCGAAGACAATGACGCAACTGCATCACATCGATATCGTAAGTGCCCTGCCGCAATCCGATTCTGTAGCCAAAGTAGCAGTTTGAAAACGATGGTATTGACAATAATTATCTTAGAGAAATCACGTGGTAAATAAACGTTAGTTATAAATAAAATATAGTTAACGTTGTCATAATCTGACAGGTGAAGACTAATTTCAATGTCGTTTCATAACAGAGCGATTGCCACTAATCTATGCCCCTTTTTTATCGTCAGGAAAAATGCGGTGACGCATTACCGCCAGCTCTTGTGGGGAGCACCGTTACTGCAAGGTTTATTAAAATATCACCCACACACCCACGACTAGCGCTAGTAGCTTAGTTGGAAAAGCACTCCCCCGTTATGCGATGGTCGTGGGTTCAGGTCCCACCTGAAGCGGTCGATTTTTTCAAGTGTCATGATTTATCTTTAAAGTGACCTTGACGTTCCTATACTTTTATTTCAATCCAATTGCGATGAAATTCTGCTACTGTTTATGTGAGCTCAGAACGGTTTTTGAAAAGACTTAATACCACTCGAACTAAGATAACACCAGGGCCCTAACCATGAGCTGTTAAAACAATCACAAATCTGTCAAACATTATCATTTCTGTCAAATTTTGTATGAAATGACGTACCAAAATTGACAGATTTGACAACTTTGAGATTGTTTTTAGAGTTCATGGTTAGGGGGCAGGTAGTTATCAAATTGAACATATTACAAACTACAGTTTCATCGCCAAAGGCAAAAACTTCGGAATCACGTTCTTGTTTTACTATTGTTTGCTTTTTGGACAGTCAATGTTTTAACGTGAGTCCCATTTTAACAAAACTACAAACAAGGTCCCTTTGTTTAAGAATTTCAATAGTGTACATGCAGTCTACTGCACTGTATTCTGTTTTAGACATTCCCTGCTTATGGAGTTCATTTGACGGGCTTTGTTTGAAACCTCAGGATTATGCGAGCATGCTTTGTATGTTAGCCAGAACTTAGTTGAGATGATAGGAGGTAATTCCTTACTACAACTCTCATAACAGACATTCATAACATCGAAGTGTGAGTAGATACCGTGTTTTGTTTGCTTCGATTCAAGTTTTCTGTAATAGTACAGTAAAAAATTTAACCCCTCGACCGTGGGTAAATTATACAGAGTGTACAAGAGAATAGGACACTCCTTAAAACCACGTGATCAGCTGGTCATATACAACAACTTTTTCTATGGGAGCAACATCGAAATCGATAATTTTTTCAGCTTCCCCATACAAACTTACTCGCATACCTTGATGATAATGTATGGAGCACCTGAAAATAAAATCACGATTTCGATGTTGCTCCCATAGGAAAAGTTGTTGTACATGACCAGCTGATCACGTGGTTTTAAGGAGTGTCCCATTCTCTTGTACACCCTGTATAACAATGGATGTGCGGTAACCGGTTACGTTTGGGGGTTAAAGGAGTTGAATATCGAAAAGAAAAGAAAGAATCTTCAGAAACGAAAAAATATTGAGTGTATGATTACAATTTTAAGTAAAAAACTAGGCTTAAACCATGACTAAAGATTAACTAACCAAATTGAAATTAAAAATAATAGAAACCTTTATAAAATTCAGATACTTCGTAAAAACTAACGCGCCAATGATGTTGAAGCGCGAATTCATTTAACGGTGTCGAGTAGTAGAGAAGATCTTGCAGGATGAAGTTTAAAGGAATACAGGATTACTCACAAATATGCATTGGATACAAAAGTATTATGATAAGATAGGTATAGATAAATATATTGATGATAGAAAATTAGAATACGTTCAAATATTTATTTACTCTTACTCATGGGGCATGAACCCTTAATCACTAACTTGTTGCAGAGAAAGGTCCTTATTGTCGCTTTATATAGGACTAGCAGCCCGTCCCGGCTTCGTACGGGGTAGACAATTATCGCTAATAGTTTCGGCAGCGCATTCGACGAAAGACATTTTAAGACTCATTTTTCTACACCTTCGGTTACATTGTTCAAATTTTACCAAGGATCCCTAATTTTTTTCAAAATGAAATGTAGCCTTTCTCAAATTGGAAGAATGTAGCATTCTATTGGTGAAAGATTTTTTTAAATCGGCCCAGTACTTTTTGAGTCTATTCATTACAAACATACAAACATACAAAAATAGGTACAAATCTTTCCTCTTTATAATATTAGTATAGAGTATAGATATGTGTTCAATATTCTTACCTGACTAGAAAGGAGTCAGAATGTGAAAGTAAGCATTAATACCGGCCCAAAACTAAATAGCTATTACAAGACCCATTTTCATGGGTCCAGCACCGATATTTATTAGATCATATCGCCATCTCGCTCTGACATTGTTCGAAGATAATTTCATTTTGGCGCGACGTTTAGATCACTTAAGACAATATAAGTATAACTTTTAAGTAGTGTGACCAGGTTTTGCTTTAAAATGTTATGAACTAGCTTCTGTGTGCGACTTAAGCTTCGTTACTTAAGCATAACGGCCAAAGGGGAATAAGCAATTTGCAACGAGAACATAAAAAGGACATTAAAAATATATTTATGTGCCAATTTTCTAATGTGTCTCAGCGTTATTTAAATTGAACCCAAAAGGGTGAAAAACTATTTAGTAATAAAAGTTTTTACGTACAAAGTTGCGGGAAAATCGCTAGTTAATTATAGTCAAAAAATTACCAAACAACAAAAATTCGGTGATGTCCCGTTGCCTTCTTTAATTAACATCAGCCATCAGAAGTCCAATGATCGAAAAAGTAACCACATACAAGCGCCAAAGCGAGCGTTTACGGTTAAATAACACTTGAAAAAAAAATCATCGACCTCAGGTGGAACTCGAATCGAACCCACGTCCCATCGCATGCCGGGCGAGTGCTTTACCAACTAAGCTACCGAGGACGTCACGTGACAAGATGAAATTCCTCAACTGTTTTTTCTCGCTGTCAAACCTTGCATGGAATTGCTAAAAACTAAAACTTACAACGAGCGTTTACGGCTTAATCTTTACGAACCAGCGGCCTCCCGCCACCTTAACTTAGTGTGCCCACTGAGTCTTCCAGTTCGTGGTCGCAGTCGAGAACCTTTCTTCCCCAAAAGATTTATGTTTTGCTATCGATGTAGCCAACCAATTTTCTTTAGCTTTTAGGGTTCCGTACCCAAAGGGTAAATGACCCTATACTAAGACGCCGCGGTCCGTTTGTCTGTCCGTCTGTCACCGGGCTGTATCACATGAACCGTGATAGTTAGATAGTTGAAATTTTCACAGATGATGTATTTCTGTTGCCGTTATAATAACAAAATAAAGTAAATATTTAAGGGGGATCCCATACGACGAACGTGATTTTTTTGCTGTTTTTTTATAATAGAGTCGGATTAACGCACGAAGGGTTTCGTACCAAAACCATTCGTGCGTTAATCCGACTCGCACTTGGCCGGTTTTTTTCATTCGAAAAGATAAATTTGGTTCTTTTACGGGTATACTCATTTCGTTTCTTATCCCGTAATGATTATCTTAGCCATAGCCACAGGCAATAGCACAAGTCTTAAGAGATTGAATTTCAACTACATTATCGAAAAATTTATTTTCTTAGCTAGTCCTGAAAATATTTTGTGCATGGTCACCCCAGTACCACTCGTAATATCCGGGGTAGCTCTAGATAAAAGAGCAAGCATTTTCGCTGCTCATGTTTTCGCAGGGTATTGATTGGGCGTTTGTTGCTATAACGCTCGTGTAGAACTCGTACCTACTCATTGACACTGCTCTAGTTTTTGAACAGTGATTTAGCAGCGATTGGCCTTAAGTGAACATTTAAGGCAGCCCGCACAATTCTAAAATACGTTTTTTTTATTTTTAAATAATTACCGAAAATAGGTTTACATTGTACAATGATATCAATTTAATTTGCGGCTGCAATAATGATTAATAGTTTGACAGAAAAACAATTCGATCTCCGTTAAGTTTTTTTAAAAACGAGACGTTATAGGAAATCGTTGTTTATGAATCATTCAGGCTTCATCGTGAAAGGACTTAGATCTTTATTGAAAGAACCCAATGATTAATATTAAAAATATGCGCCACACGAAATACTTCGAGTGAGAAGTTAACATCTGTGTGTTACGAGGTACCAGATAATGTTTTTTTCTAGGGACACACTCTTAATCGAGTCAATTGAGAATAGTTTTTTTTTTAACTGACTCAATCAGAAATTTAACCAACCTTCTGCCATTTTCTCGTAAAAAAATACTAATCGGTTAAACCCTTTAACAACTGATAAGCCCCGACAACCCCAATAAAGATCCTTGCTCCAATTAAAACCGATTCAAAGGCCCGAGGCGCTAACTATCAATAATACGATTAACCCCTCAATTGACCAAACATAAAAGATGTCCCAACCCAAATGCGGAAAAGATCAAACGGACCGATAGCAAAGTGACCAACAAATTAACTGTAAAAAAGATAGTGTAGCAAAAACTCGGCAGGGTTCATCACGTCGACTGGATTTCAGGTCGGTTAATTAAATTGGGACAGTGGAACCGTATTGGGAAGTGTTTTTCGAAGACGATTCTATGTCTAGATGTTTTTGGGCTTATAACGAAGTTAGGTGGCTCGGGTACGATTCCTGCAAGGGGAAAATGTGTTTGTGTGATGAGCATTAGGATATTTTTAAGTTATAGATGGTTGGAAAAGTATTTTCAATGGTTATTTAATTTCTATAATACAAGCTTTGCTTAGTTTAAGGAACGATATAGGCATTGCTAAACTGCGATAAGTGTGATTGTTAGAAACATTACACCATAAGCTATTATGAATATATAAATAAACATTGGAAAACATCACATACATTGCACTGATCCTGGGCTTAGTAGCGGAAGCACTTGTGTTGTGTTACAAATGACGGCACCACAGCACTCAGGCCCGAAACAGTATAGAAAATTTTGTTTTCTACATTGACCCGACCGGGAATCGAACCCGGGTCCTCAGAGACAGTGATGCCAAGTCCGGGGTACTCACCCTTCGCCTACGGATGGAAACAATCTAGTTGAGAGTATTATTTCACTAATCGAGATCTTTCATGAACACCAACGTAAGTTAAAAATATTAATAACTTTAGACTGCTATAACATGTGCCTGTGTTGTGTCTATGTGTGTCTATGTGATTAGTCACATTTCTTATATACAGGCTGTTAGGTAAATAGTATTTCAAGCCGAAAGTAGTGTTGTGTTTTGTGTTGTATTGTGTGTAATGTTTCTTTTAATACAACTCAGAAAAATAAAATTATGATATAACATTTCTAACTTCACCATGGTTGTATTTTAAGTTATTGTAATTAAAAATGAATACATAAAAAATTAAGACTTAAACTACAAAAATCGTGGACATGTGGGTTCTCTAACACTGAACATTCGTTTGCCAGAATTTTTGGAATGGAATTGAATTCTGAACATCGAAACAATATTTTAAATAATAAAGATCTTAAATAAAAAAATGATTTTAAAATTACAGGTCATAAAAACCACAAATAAAATGCGGCTAAAGGACGAGTATTTAAAAATATATTCTGCCTCTGAAGTTTAAAAAAACACGCCTTGATAACTTTAAATTGGCAGGTTTATGTTAGGGATTAAAACGTTAAGCCTTTGTCTGCTACGAAACTAGACACAATAGAAAATTTATTGTTGGGGGTCACCGGTGACCACCATGGCGCTTAAAGTTAATTTAACACCTTAAATATCATGGCAATATCCCGTCAAAACATCCTGAAGTCCACACAATACATTTCCTATTGTGTCTAGTTTCTAGACAGTTAAAGGCTTAATAGTATTTAAAATAATTGTTCTGTGTATTTAAATTCCCCCGCACTGTTTGAAGCAACAATACAATCATAAAGTCAAACAGATAGCCAGCTTTCACTTTAACGCGAGTTTAAACACCAACCAGCCAAGTGCAAGTCGGACTCGCGCACGAAGGATTCCGTGCCACTATCTATAAAAACGGCAAAAAATCACGTTTGTTGTATGGGAGCCCCCTTTAATATTTATTATACCTATTTAGTTTTTTAGTATTTGTTGTTATAGCGGCAACAGAAATGCCATCATCCGTGAAAATTTTAACTTTCTAACTATCACAGTTCATGAGATACAGCCTGGTGACAGACGGACAGACAGACAGACTGACGGATAGCGGAGCCATGGTAATAGGGTCTCGTTTTACCCTTTGGGTACGGAACTCTAAAAATCTCAACATTTCAAGTTACTTAAGAATTGCAAATAAAACAGCGATGGTGGAACAAAACGGAAAAATAGATAAATGGGATTTTTATCTCGCAAACGTTTCACGAACAAACATGATATACAAGCACAATGAAAAAGAATACAGTAGAAATTTAATTGCATGACATAGTTAATACATAAACGTTTTACGCAAAATCTCTTAATAGATCACTTAGTTTAAGAGTAATAGTCGTTAAACTTAGTCGTTCAGAAATTCCTTAAAGGAAAACATTTATTGAAAATGAAGTAATTGCTGAAATGTATTGTGGTAACGAAGGGTAACTACGGAACCCTATACTTTTTTTACGGCCGGTTTTTATTAATATTAAATAACACGGTGCTTGTACTAATTTGCTTTTTTTTATTCAGAAACCTAACGCGCATTATTGAGAAATGAGCCTACCAAATCTAACTTCATGTAATAATAATGTCTCGATCTCACGCCCAGTGATTTTGAAGTTTAAACACAACAGAGAAGTATTCGATTTATTATAAATAATAAATAAATATTGGACAACATCACATACATTGCTCTGATCCTATGGTAAGTAGCTAAAGCACTTGTGTTATAGAAATCAGAAACAACGACGGTACCACAACACCCAGATCCGAGACAATATAGAAAAGTTCGTTTTTAACATTTACTCGACCGGGGATCGAACCCGGAACCTCAGAGATGGCGACACCATAGTAGTCCGGCGTGCTCGCCTCTTGGCTACGAAGGTCGTCAATTATAATACTGTCAATTAAAATATGTTTTACCTCTAGATCTCGGTTTATTAGTGAGTTAGTTGATCGGTTATCACTAAATGACGTTAAAATCGTCAGGAACATGAGGCTTAGACAAGTGACATTCACAACGATACCCAAATTCGTCATAACGATGATAATTTAAATAATATTTTCTCGTTAACGCCACTCTAGCAACGGTCACTAGCGTTTAAAAAATAAATTATTTTAACATAAAATACCTAAGTGTAACATGTTTACACGAGGTAATAGTTTCATACATCTTAATTGGCATGCAAAGCTGGCAGACCAAGTCATATTACGATTTGTTTTTAAATTACACTCGGTTATACGACTTTTGAAGTCAAAAATCATTCCATTCCATACAAAATGGGAGGCATTTTCAATTTTCCAAAATAACAAAGAGTAAGTATTTTTAAATAAGCCATTTCGAAAATTATGTCTACAAACTCCAAAGTATTGAGTTACAGCGCACTAAGGTTAAATTTTAATTTAATTTTTATTATTTACTAAATACACCCGAACCCGAAAATCAAATACAACACTCAAGCCAAATCACTGAACAACTGCGATAACCATTACAATGTAGTCTACACAATATACATTTTAATATCAAAACTCCAATAAACTCCCGTTCAGCTATGACTAGTTCAAAGATCTAAGAAAATAAAATTTGCAAGTCGAGAGAGCTTACTATCGCGAGATCTGATACTTGGGGCTGAGGAAATCAGCGATGTGTTCCACAGGTATATTTTTGGCTACACATTGGTGCATTGTTCGGCAAACGCTTGTTTGTCCACAACTTGACGATACTTTTTACAATTCTGTCTCCATATTTTTTTCAAATCTTGCAACTTGAATTTATTTAAATGAAACTACTTTTACGGATTATTTCGCGATTTATTAACATTTTATTTAACCTGACGTTTCGAACACTTTACAGCGTTCGTGGTCACAGGTAGACTAAGGTGTTATTCGTCTTTACAATATTTTGAAAAATATAAACTACCGTCACTCAGTTAATATTAATTTGTGTTCCTATCTACGCAAAAAGAGCTAACTGTATCTAGAGGTCTTGCAGTGCGGGGCCTAGCATGGGATTTCGTTAAAACAGGATCCCATGCTGGTGGTATTTTCCAACCATCTTCTCTGTTAAAATTCGTAAATAAAAGACAACAGTATGTGAACCAGTACGGACTGGAAACCGCAAATAAAATTCGCCGGTTGGAAGATCTAAAGACAAAGCGTGCGAGAAAACTATCATCTTTAAATTTTCTCAAGAGGTGCAGAGACCATAACCTCATCCCACGATGTGTCCAAATAACACCGAAGAGAGACATACGCGGGAGCGCGAAGATCTTAAACCAGGCAAGTCAAAAATTGCTCCGTCATCTCATACATCAACACCATTCCGACCTTATCTATTTGAATACCACCATCGAAAGTTTGTGTCAGGATTTAAAATTACAACTGTCCCAACTAGATTTTGATGAATGCATTCTAATACTAAATAGGCGTGAGTCTTCAAAATATAATGAATGCAAATTAAAACAGATTTTCAAATACAACAAACTGTCAATGTCAACCCAAAATCTTGTAAAACGAAACGCGTCAAACGTCACATCGACCACAGACAATCGGGCAGTTGTCAATTTATCAAAACAAACATTGGATAGTGATACCATTGAGGTACTCAAATTTGGATTAAATTTTGCCGTAACACCGCGTCAAATTCCTTATGAAGAAATAATATGCAGCGTGGAGGATTGTTTAGTTAAAAATAATTTAAAGAAAGAAGACTCGGAAGCATTACGACAAGACATATCATCAGTCCTAAGACATAGCAAATTACCGAAGTCAAATCTTTCTCGTACTCAATATATAGCTTTAAAAAACCTAAAAACTAAACCAGAATTAACTATCCTTCGTGCGGACAAAGGAAACGCAACGGTTGTAATGGACACATCGGACTATAAGCAAAAAATGTCACAGTTACTGGCGGACGAAACCACTTACAAACGGGTTAAAATAGATCAAACCAACAAAGTTTTAAAGAAAACCAGTGACTTAGTGCGAAAACATAGTGAAAGTTTAAGTCTAGATGCTCAATACCTAATACCTTCGTGCGCAAAACCACCAAAATTATATGGGTTGCCAAAAATACACAAACCAAATGTCCCGCTACGTCCTATTGTGAGTCAGATTGATACACCAACCTACAGACTGGCTCAGCACGTAGCTAGATCACTATCTCGGCTAAGAGGAACAACTACAGCACATGTGAAGGATTCCTACCATTTTATCAGCGAGGTTAAACACCTACACCTAGCGGATAATGAAACTATGGTCAGTTTTGATGTACAGTCCCTATTTACAAGTTTACCAGTACAGGACTGTATTGAAATTACTAAAAGGAAGTTAGTTGAACTTGATATGCCTATAGAATACGCAGAACTATTGGAACATTGCCTAACATCGGGATATTTACTGTGGGACAATGAATTCTATGTACAAGTAGATGGTGTAGCTATGGGCTCTCCAGTATCACCTGTTGTCGCAGACATTTTCATGGAGGACTTCGAGGCCAGAGCTCTAGGCACATCACCTATAACACCCAGGTTCTATAAACGGTACGTAGATGATACTTTTACAATTTTACCCACCAATCAAGTCTCTGCTTTTCTAGAACATTTAAATTCAATCCACCCAAAAATCAAATTTACTATGAAAATTGAGGCAAACAATAAACTAGCTTTCTTAGATATTTTACTTACTAGGAATCCGGATCATACTCTTAGTCATACAGTTTTTCGTAAAGCAACCCATACAGATAAATACCTCAATGGTGCCTCTCACCATCATCCTCGACAGTTGGCTACCGTAGGCAAATCATTGTTTCAGAGAGCAAGGGGTATCTGTGACGACCAACACCTGGCTGGCGAACTCCAGCATGTCAGGAAGGTACTACGGGAAAACCAGTTGCCGGTACCACGTCGTTCCAGACCCCGGGTCAAGCATTCCACCGTCGAACGCCAACCTGCTGTACTACCTTATATGAAGGGTGTCACTGACAAGATTGGAAACATTTTGAAGCGCGCTTCAATCAAAACCTACTTCAAGCCGCCGAAAAAGATTAACCAATTTTTACCACCTGTCAAGTGCAACATACCTCTTCAAGATGCGGGGGTGTACAGACTGGAATGTGACTGTGGGCTCTCCTATATCGGTCAAACAAAACGAAGTATAGGCGTGCGGGTAAAAGAACATATAGCCGACATCAAACATAGACGGAATACTAAGTCTGCAGTGTGTGAACATGCCTTAGATACACCCAACCATTTCATACGATTTGACCAGCCTAAAGTCCTTGCAAGAGAACGACGATTTGTTCCTCGCATGTTACGGGAGGCAATTGAAATTAGAAGACACCCGAATTTCAACAGAGAAGATGGTTGGAAAATACCACCAGCATGGGATCCTGTTTTAACGAAATCCCATGCTAGGCCCCGCATTGCAAGACCTCTAGATACAGTTAGCTCTTTTTGCGTAGATAGGAACACAAATTAATATTAACTGAGTGACGGTAGTTTATATTTTTCAAAATATTGTAAAGACGAATAACACCTTAGTCTACCTGTGACCACGAACGCTGTAAAGTGTTCGAAACGTCAGGTTAAATAAAATGTTAATAAATCGCGAAATAATCCGTAAAAGTAGTTTCATTTAAATGTATCGTGTTCGCGTAAATAAAAGACAACAGTATGTGAACTTGAATTTAACCCACTTTCCGTTAATCAATTGAGCTCAAGTTAAGCACAAGTATGTGTGGTCGGTGATAGTGCAGTTTTTTGGTACCATCGAGCTGATCTGATGATGGAGCCGGAAGGTGGCTACAGCAACTCAGTACTAAAACAATGCAATGACATCGAGTTTAGGCTCGTTTAATTTGTTTTGGAACTCGTTTGATTTGTCTCGACAAGTACTCTAATTGTAGATGATGTTCAGGACATGATTATGAAACCAAAGGTGATCAAAGAAACTATGTAATAAATCAACGGAGCCTCATTGAGTTAAAGTTCGTTTCACTGGTCTCGATGAGTTCTCTATATGTCGATGATATCCAGGGTCTGATAATGAAGCTTGAAGGTGGCCAAAGTGACAATTGTTATATACGGAGAAAGGTTATTTCTATATGTCTTTTCAAAATGTGAAATTCAAGTTGCAAAATTTGAAAAAATGGAGACACCTTACAAGTTAAATATAAAGCTTGTAATAAAAGCAATACTTTCATCCATAGCAGCCGTGGCAAATATGTTTGATACACATTATTATGAACAGTGCTATTGTTGAAATAGTTTTACTAACACGGCGTCCGTGTGTACTCCCAAAGTACGGGGTATTTGAGGGATAACCCGAGGCGCCGACGCCGGGGGATCTCTAGCAAAATGTAGCTGAACGGTTATCTGCTGATTTATCGGTTCCGTCCTCATGAGTTACTGCGCCGGATTGAATTGTTCCATCTGATACGCCGGTATTACAAGTATCGAGGATAATATGCGGTTTAAGTGGATTTTATACATTAGGTCGAACTTTATAGTTATAGCACAGCTATAATATACATAGCACAAATTACGTATAGCGGCGGGTACATAGTTAGGTATAGCACAGTGTACCTCACAACTAATACTTATTATATTAAATTAGATTATTCGCGATTGCCAAGTTAATCTATTTATTTAAAACATAAAATAATTTTGATATTGATATGGTCATTAAAATATGTTGTTAAGTTATCTACATACGTAATTACTTAAGACAGAAGGTCTGAGTAGGGAATGAATAAATTAACCGACTTGGTATTATAATAATTATAGATCTCACAACTTTTTACGGTAAGAACTGAGTTGCGAGACTTGATTTTTTTACAAGTTGATGTTGATGTTTTTGATGGCATCTCATTTCTTTTTGTAGACGTAAGTTATATAAAACGTGGTTTGTGTACATACCTGTGATATCGCAGTAAGACCTAAAGGTTGCCTGGAAGAAAGTGTCCGCCTTTCTGTGACGGACGGGAAGCGTGGAAGCCGCGGCGCGGGCAAGTCACCTCCGCCGACCTCGGTCATTATTACTATTCATTCTTTCATTTCAGTTTCAGCCAATATAGTCTACTTAATACTTTGCGGGATTTTGGTATAACTTCATAAGACATGCCCCATTCTTATTTTTGCATTCCGTTGTTGATCATTTTTACAAAGTTTTTTATGCAGTTGGTGAATCTAGAAAACAGGACCGAAATGGCAAAATATTTTAGTTTTTCCTTGATTTATACACTAAACACTAACGGCCTTACTACAAAAAGATAGACACGTGTTGAACACCTGTTTACAGATAAGTCAACCATTTTGAAATGTTTTTTGGTAATATGTCTCGAATGTCAGATGTGTCAACATTTCAAATTGGTTGATAAATTTTAGACAAGTGTTCAACGCTTGTCTATCTTTTTTGTAGTAAGGCCGTAATTGTATTCTCAATTTGAAGATTCTATGTCTGCTAAGAAGTGCCTTAGAGTTTTGATGATCGGTCAGTCAGTGAGTGACATATTCAGAAACTTTGACTAGTTATAATAATTCTCAAACTACTGGTTGCGTTGAAATATACAATGCCTGCATAGTTCCTAAAATTTCAGGTTTCTAATTTCATCCACAACGAAATGATAGGGGGTCGAAAATGGCCTGAACTGTTTCAAGAACTATCTTTACTTACTATCCTTAGTACGGCCGTGCCGCTTTCTTGCTCGACTTATAAAGAGTTACATCAAATTAAATTGTGTAACGTCGTAATCATTAAAATGTTAAATTGGTACACACACACCAAACATTCTTAAAATACAAACAAAGATCCTTCATCGAATTAAAAGGGAGGGGTCGAGTGAAATTAATCGAACCTTCGGCAAATGTTTACAACAAACTCCACGCTGCCTGAGCCAACACTAGTCGGCTAGGATGTTTGCCCAATGTCTGCTTACCTGGCCACTTAGGTGGTGTACACACGGTAAAGGATGTCGCAGCAGCACGTGTCTGCGTCATCGTAACAAATAACGTGCGTTTAGGCGCTGCACAAACGTAGACACTTTTTGTTACCGACACGGCACACCATTACAGAGACGGAGTTGCTGTGTCCCGTAGCGGCGATCGCACACTCTTTTACCGACACAGCACACCCTCTCAGGAAACCGACTTGCTGTGGCTGCGCAACTCAATAAAATTGTAAGGAAATTTATGAATTTTGCTTGTGTCTTATCCAGTTACCGACACCGAACACTTTTTGATCGTCATGAGTATGTGTTAAGTGGAAGCAACTGGATACAAAAAACTGCTTACGTATGCGTAGGGAGTGCATGATTTCATACTGGTTCTATAGAAATCAAATATTCATCGGTAGCTTGTATCTGATACAAGACACAAAAGTGTCCACGTTTGCACCCTGCCTTTACCTAAGTTTTAAACGGTTCCAAAGCGGTTTCAAAGACTGCGGTTCGATTACTTTGATGATTGACGTCGCTGTTGTTCGAGCTTCATGCATTATTTTTGTTTTTAAGTGACCTGAAAGAACCTCTGAGGATCCAGTTACTTTTATCAAATTTATTGCTTGCTATTGGCATTTAATTTCAGAAATATCATGAACGCTGTAATAAAGTAAAATTACTGAAGACGCACTGGCAGGTTGAACAAAATTAAGAGGTGTAAAAGCGCCATTATTATTGGCCTATTTGCAAAAATACTAATATGATTTTGACTTTTGCACAACATTCATGCGATGCTAAAATCGTACGGCCACGCTGCGACAACCGTACCGTGTGTACACTTCTTTAGATATGATACCGACGCGTCGCTTCTATTCCCTTGTGCTCTCAGATATCATTGCGTTCATGATACATCTGTATATTAACTTATGGTTACACTGACACTCTAATCATAAATAACATTATCTAAGCAATTTGTATCACTTTCTTTAAAGTTGTCCAGTCCTCTGCCTGAAGGTTGTCTTCACTCAATGTTTAATGATTTTTTTTTCAAAATAAATAAACAACCTTACATACGCTGCTCTGATCCTAAGGTAATTGTAGCCAAATACTTGTGTTATGAAAAATACAAAAAAACAACGATATTACCAAAACACCTAGAGAACGGCCCCGAGACTATACAGGATGTAGATTTCAATCTGAGTATTACTTACAGAGGTGATTCTTTATTATCTTATACTCTTGATGGTGATTGGTGATCACAATATTGGTTGTGATCACCAATCACGAAAAAAATATTTATAAATGTTAAAATGTTCTTCGATTTTTAATTACTAAACTTCACGAATAACACGGACGGCAGATAAAAGTTATCAATGCCAGCAAGCTTCCCGCGATATTGCACGTGGTTTCTACTCGTGCAGTGCAAACTTATCTTAATATCTTACGCCACAGTTCAGTAAGGGTTGCACAAAAAATATTCGCTTAAAATTTCATTTTTTTATTTATATTAATTAGTTCTTAATTCGTGTTCTGTAAGTGGTCATACATCTTTTTAGTGGATATTGCTCAGATTGAGATCTACACCCTGTATAGAAAAGCTCGTTTTCTACATTGACCCGACCAGTTAAAGAACCCAGGATCTCAGAGATGGGGTGGTGCCAAGTCCGGTATGCTGTGAGCATACCGGACTTGGCGCCTCAGCTACGGAGGTCTAAGCCTCGCAAAGTTGGCTGTGTGGTATTTTTGAATGTTAAAGAAACGACAATTTGAGAATAACTGATTGTATTTAGTCGTTCCACAATGCATGCATCAGGCACATACGGAAGGGAGAAATAATATCTGCGGTGCGGAAACTTCGCCTCTCTAATATTTGTAATTTCTCTGTGGTAAGAACTAATAAAGGCAGGTAAAGTAACACAAAGCTTTACCGCCTGGGGCCCATTCAAATTACTAATAGAATTCAATATACAAATGTACGTCGTGTCTAAAATACTTATCATTTAATGATTAAATTTTCGCAAAATGGACTTACTTACAAACATTGACTACCCACAAACTAGCACCAGGCCACTTATAGAATAATAGTGTACGGGACACCTTTGCATGATAGTTGATAGAAGAGCGGAATGAAAGTCCTTAATAAAGATTGATTTATATATTGATAGACAACTAATGATATCATTATATCATTAGTTGTAAGACCCGTGAGGACACGAACGAAGTCAATGATAGCCGATCACGAACTAACCAAATAATGAATGTGGAGTAAAAACGCTGATGCGCCGCGAACTTTCGAAACAATGCATTTAGGTTAATGCTGATACAGCAATCTGTACGTGCTAGCTCGTACAAAATAATGGTAAAGTAAAACACTGTTAATGTAATGCCTGTTTGTGCCAAAATAAATAAATAAAATATATACCTATAAACGTCCCACTGCAGGATACAGGCCTCACCTCAACTATCGTGAGGGCCAAGCAACACACGGGCCAGTAAGGCCGTAACTAAACTTTACACTATAACATGTAATCAAGCCACCTAATAAACGTTACTAAATATGGTCGGAATGGTCACCTATCAATTCACAACCGCTCTGTGGGTTGCTTATCTTTGGTAATCACTTAGAAAGCGCTGTCGCTACTGAGCTACAAGGGCGTCACTCATAAAATACTTAGGTACTGCAAAATAAGTGATATTATATTAGAACCAAAAGAAATCTTTAAAAAAATACGCGTAACATGACATTATTCTTTAAAAGAACCCGTTATAACTCCTCCTGATATATTACCCAACGCAACCCTGATTTAAATATCAAGGTAATCAAAAAGTCATCAGGGCCCTGATAATTTACATTCCATTTCGAACGCAGGATTCAACTTGCCATATATCCTGTTAAAAGGATTTTTATGTTCAATTGTTTTTTAACTTCGTTTTACATAAAAGAAATACCTAACTATTATATATCATTTTATAATATCTAGTTTTGCTGTGCTAAGGGATTAAGTTGAAATAAAATTTACAAAGCGAGGCAATATATTCAAAATATATTAAATTGGAAGGTTTTGTATGTTTGTCTCAATTAGCCCCTTGCGGGATTAGAACCCGCAACCGCCAGGTATTGCAGTCCGGAGCGCGAACCACTACACCAGACGGTCTGTTAAATATATTCTTGAAATTATTGAAGCACTAAAAAGAGATGTCCTGTTTTCGGCCCACACGACGTACACAATCTTAAAAATAGAGAAAAATCTACCTATTTTGAGAAAAATACAATCAATTTAATTTAATGCATAATTTAGTGGTTAAAACGTAAACACAATTCAATAATTTCACTCTTAAGTAGGCATACAAGATAGCGTCAACATGGGCGTCACACAATAAAAAAAAGGAAACATAAACTAGGTGCCTAGTACGAGTTGCACAAAACAACCAAGTGTACAACCAAGTCGCTTTAATCGATCGAAAAGTAATACAAATTAACATTAATAAAGTATGCCTATATACGTCCCACTGCAGGGCACAGGCCTCACCTCAACTATGAGGTGGTTTGGGCCATACTCCACCACGCGGGCCCAGTGCGGATTGGTGGAGGGGTGTTGTAAGGCCAGTGACTAAACCTTACTGTCAGATGTTATCAAGCCGCCTTAAGGCCTCTGACTAGGCTTCACGACCAATATCAAGCGATATTGGCCGGGACCAACTTTTAACGTGCCTTCCGAAGCACGGAGATGCTCGTGATAATTGTCACTAAATATGGTCGGAATGGTCACCCATCCACTCACGACCGCGGCGTTGGTTGCTTAACTTTAGTAATCGATACCAAAGCGCTGACGCCACTGAGCTACGAGCACCTCACCACCAATACAAATTAACATTGACGTTTCGAAAAAAGTAAGCGACGCGACTATATTGTTTTGTTGCACTCGCACTAGGCCCTAGGTCAATGTCAGTCGCTGTCAGATTTTATTTGTCCAATTAAACAAGAAACGTTATCAAAATGTCATCATCTACCATGATGGTTGAGTATCTACGTAGTTTATTTGATCAGTGGTTGAGTATTTCTATTCTATTGTTTTTTTTAATTGTTTCTTCCAAGAAACGAAGCAATTCTAGAAAAATTAGATGATAACAAAGTGTTAGAGATATATTTACCTATTTATTCCAGAATATTAAATTATACGGAATTAAATATTATAATAAAGAAATTATACGGACTCTCGGCCCAGGCCGAGAGTCCGTATAATTTGGGACAACTCCTTTTGTTTGTACTATAAATATAACAGTTATTGTACCTCATATTTACTTCTTAACGTTACAACCCAAAATGCTTTCTTAAACAAACCTTATTATTACACCGGCCAACATTTCCTAACTGTTATCCCTTTGACGATTTCCACATTGTTTGATATGGGTCCTATTAAGTTTCATAGGGGTCCCGAAAGTTCTTTGGTCCAAGTATTGATATGCCGAGAAAGTTATTGGGGCAAGGAGTACGTGGACACTTTGGGTACGTCTGAATGGAATTTTGATAGTAATATTACGAGCTATCATAGCTTTTGTACTGTTTTATACGGGTAAGATAGATAATTGCATATTTACACAAATAACATTTTAAAATGTATTCTTTTATGAAATATTATTGAGGACAGTCTTCTAGTGAAAGTCGGGTAAACTTTAACATGAGCCTTCAATTTTCAAATTAAAAATTACAGTACAACGTCTTTGCAATCGCTCCGCACACTTCGAACAACCGAACTCAACAGACTACTTAATAAGTTTTTTTTTAATTCATTCTTCCTCTTTCATACTGGCAATCACTCGTTCTCTTTTACTCGGTCATACATCATCCTGCATGTCGTTCCGTTCTTCTCAGCACCATATCCTACATTACCACGTCATATTGTGACATTTATGACCTCCATAGCCGCGAGGCAAGCAGGCCAGACTTGGTGTCACCATTCAGCCCAAACTTGTCCCGAAGCAGTGGTAGGGAAAAAAATATTGGGACATGTAAAAGTGCTTAGTTTAAGCCTATTTACAAAAATAAATTGGATTTATTGTTTTCATCTCTGAGGTCCAGGGTTCTGTGCCCGGTCGATCCATGTAGAAAGAGAACTTTTCTATATTGTCACGGGCCCGGATGTTGTGGGACCGTTGTTGTTTCTGATTGCTATAGCACTTGTATGTGATGTTGGCAATTATTTTATATTTATTTTACCACAGAATCACAGAATAATTAGTTAATGTTACTAGCGTTAGTATTAAATTAACGTATACAAAAGTCAAGTTTAGGTGTACAAAATCTTCTAATTTTACGATCTCTTACGATCCTACTTTTATGCCTATGTACTTGTAAGATTATTTAGATCGTAGAAAAACAGGAGGCTTTACGTGCAGCTATGGATGCGTAATTTATCGTGTTTCTTTGCACAATATAAGCTAACCAGGCGGACCCACAGTTTAACACTAGTCCACTCTATCAGTTATACAACTTTTGCTAGCAGTTTATTTTATTTTATTCTGTCTACAGATTGCCAGGCCGGCCATTCTGCAAACGCGACAAGACACGAAGCCTCGCGTGTCACGGAGCAATGAGAGAGGTGCATTAGCTTGTATTAATATTCCCGACAAGGTAACACTTCGTTTTCGCTGTCAGGTAAGAGACAGTGATGTGTATGTAGATATCGATGTCGATAAAATATTCGGACATCGGTATCTGTAGACGAACCAGTTATCAGGTTCTTCGAATTGCAAAGCTAGAGTGGTAATGGACAGGCCACATCACTCGCAGAACTGACAACGTATTTTTTTTGAGTGGCGACTACAGACTGGAAGACGCGTCGTGGGTAGACCAGCCCCTCTAGCATGTAGAACAAAACACGATATGATACGATATGATATAGCGATTTATCGCATATTTTTTGTCAAAATATGAACTTTTATCAAAAAAGCGAGCATAACCGTGACGTCGCCGGCACGGACATGCTTACTGTTTCAATAAAAGTTCAAGATGGCGGCTATGTTATCATATTTTTTTAAGTAAATAGGCGGTAAATCGCTATATCATATCGCGTTTTGTTGATCGTGCTAGAGGGGCAGGTGGACAGACGCGTGAAGCTAAGAGATTTCAAAAATTTTACACCATCAAAACAAGACAAACATCTGATAGTTATTAAAAACGCTAAAAATAACATACGCTTTTATGACGGCTTCTTTTTACGTAAGATTTTTGCATATGATTTCACGTGACACCGTATTGGACAACATCACATACCTACATTGTTCTTATTCTAAAGCAAGTAGCTAAAGCACTTATGTTACAAAAATCAGAAACAACGACGGTACCACGGTAGCCGGTTGTCGGCTAAAATAATTATTATCTACCCGCAGTATGATTTCACGACATTTAGTTATCTATGCCAAAATTAACTAAGCTTCGCGTTTCAGTAAATTTCTGTATGGTTTTTTTAAAATCGAAGTCACAAGTATTCGAGCATCAGTTTTTTTTTAAACAGCGTTTTTCCCGTCTCCGTCTTTTGAGTCATAAGCTTTTGAAGTATGAGGCAGTAGATAAAAAAGTTGCAACAGTTCTCTATTGAATTTCATATTTTTTTTATCTATAATTTAGTTTGCCCGAAAATTTTTCCTCATAATTATTGATTTCCCGAACTATCGCTTACCATAATATTGGCATCCAGAATTTAACAAGCAATAAAATTAAAATCCCGAATTATTATAAGGTCTAAACGTATTTTTCATAAACATTATAATCCACAATATTTAAAATCAATAAAAAATATTTCTCTAAAAGTTTTTAATCATAAATGTAATTGCACATAATTATAATTTATCCTTATAAACTCATGGAAGTAAATGTAGCAATGTGTCAATCGTTGCTACGAATGCATACAAGCAAGCACGCATGCAGGCATGCAGCAAGCAACATGCAAGTTGGCATGCAGTACGCAAGCAGGCATGCAGCATGCAATCAGGCATGCAGTAAGCAGCATGCAATACAGGCATGCAGCATGCCAGCAGGCACAGAATATGCCATCAGCACGCAATCAAGCACGTATGCAAATTGCATGCAGCATGCAAGCAGGCATGCAGCAAGCAGCATGCATAGGATCCGCTCGTGTCCGGCGCTGCGGGCAGTGTAGTCCTTCCGCCCTTACGTAACAAATATATGGGACGAGGACTGCACTCCCTCCGCGCCTCCGGCTTTTAAATTACACTCTAGTATTGGGCAGACAAGTACCACGGCACAGGACCACGGCGAGTCGGGTTTCCCAAATCGTTTTGTATGTCAACTTGGTTTTATTGTGTTTCAAACCTTATGGCCGCTTATGGCTTTTCACAGATAATCCTAATAATATACAATCATAAATAAAAGGAAACATATATTTGAAGTATTTTTTTTTGTAATGAATGGTATCTATGTGATGGCGGAAAAGATGGTCGAGAGCCGATTGAGGTGGTTCGAGCACGTAATGAGGCGAGACGACGAATACCCTGTAAAAAAAGCTCTGGCTATACCCGAAAGAAAGAAGGGCAGAGGAAGACCGCCAGCCACGTGGTGGACAACGTCAATAAAGATATTGAACGGGCACAGCTGAACAGACAACCCAGGACAGAATATCCTGGCGCCTACGAACGAGGACGGCCGACCCCAAGTAAAGGGAGCAGGCACGCAAGAAGAAGAAGAAGAATGGTATCTATGTGTATAATATGTATATACACCGTGAATTTTTAATTACCCGAGAAAATTAACTAACATACTCAGATATCGTGAAACATCGAATTTGGCGAATAAACAAAAAAATCTTATGAGAAATTTATTTAAAAGATCCCTAACATTCCTTAAAAAATATGCACCATAAAAGTCCTGCTAATTCAAATAGTAATCATTATCATTCCAACATTAACGGAACCAAAATCCACCTAATTTTGTCGCGTAATATTGGCGTACGGAAGGAATAACTATGAATGATTTTTTTTTCATTCATAGTTATTCCTTCCGTACGCCAACGCCGTACGCCGTTCCGTTTTTTTTATTCGCCAAATTCGATGTATATCGATATCTGAGTATGCTAGTTAATTTTCTCGGATAATTAAAAATTCACGGTGTATATGTAATTTATATATATGTCCGATTCGTATTCTGAACTCATTTTTCTATGATATATCTATATTCGGGATATTACTACTTATGTTAAAAGATATTTAGGACAAATATATTTATGACTGATAAAATTATGAGATTTTATATTTATAGAAATTAACATTATGACTAAATAACTTTCGGAAAAATTACTATTAGACAATGTGATTGATTCGGAGATTTGATTATTATGACAAGTGATGATTCTGAAAACTTTGTTATGGGTTATAATTTTCGACCAAAAAAGTTTATGAAATACAATGGGGTCCCGTTTCCCATCCCTAAAGGCAATACCTTTTGTGGGCACTAGACTTGATTCATTGTATCCACAGCGCTGTACATCAGCCTTAAGCCTTGTTTTTACGCTGGTCATCATGGAGAACTAGACAAATTGTGTTTGCCTTTCGATTTAATCAAGGAATGGGGAATGCGTTTATTAGTATTGTTTATGTAGTTTTCATAAAAAGAACTTAGTTATTTGAAAACGCGCTTTTGTTTTCGTCCGTCCTGATTTTTTAATTTAATTGTTTGTCTGAGTTGTAAAAAGTACCGGAGTAGGAAAACTAGTGATTTTTTCTCCAGACTACGAAAGACAGTCGGTTGAGGGTTCGACCCCCGCTTGGGGCAAATTTCTGTGTGATGAGCACAAACAATTTTACTTAAGTAATAGATAGCTGCTCTGTTTTTAAAGAATGAATTTATTTATGTATGTTATCCGTCGTTACCTTAGTGACTTAACCAGCTTTGCTTAGGATTGGTGTTATTGTTGGAAGTATTTAAATAAACAACTAATTGGTGTGATTATTATTAAAGAATGGCTTTAGTATTTTCTCTACATTACATTTGGTGGAGTCGTTTAACCTTTTCTACGGAGAAAAATCGCAGCTGCGAAATGTTAAATGTCCAGTATAAAATGTTCTGCACGTGAATTCGTCGGAGTCATACCCACCAAATTACTCGCCGTTTAATGCACTATACAAAATGGCAACGTTGCCTTCGGTCTTCTATAGATTGTACTTCGGAGAGTGTGCTCATGAGCTGCATGAGCTCATACCACCGTCACCTTTCTTCCATCGGACATCCAGACGCACGGCCGGCTACCATCCGTTCTTAGTTGATATACCCATAATCCGCACTAAGCGCTTCTCATCATCTTTTATAATGCGCACAGCTAAAGATTGGAATTCCCTGCCTGCGTCTGTATTTCCGAGTGCATATAACCTGACTCTTTTTAAGACCAGAGTGAATAGGCATCTTTTGGGCAAGCTCGCTCCATCGTAGATCCCATCTATGCTCTAGAGCAAGATTGGGGTCAAAAGTAAGCCCATCTCAAAAAAAAAACGATTTTAAATAAATATCGAAAAACATCACATACATTGTTCTGATCCTAAGGTAAACTAGCTAAAGAACTTTTGTTATAAAAATCGGAAACAACGACGGCACCACAACACCCAGACCCGAGACAATATAGAAAAGTTCGTTTTCCACATTGACCCGACCGGGAATCAAACCCGGAACCTTAAAGATGGCGACGCCAAGTCCAGCATGCTCGCCTGTCGGCTTCGGTTGTCGTCAAATTTCTTATTCTGTTCAGTCTAAAGATGTTGCAAAACTTTGAAGTAATGTCTTCATCAGTAATAAAATGATACAAAAACATTAGCCTAATGGTCAGAATGGTATTTTTGCGGCTCTTAATGCACTCTTGGTACTTACTATTAACTTTAAAAGCTTCTAGCCTGCTTATTTTGTGAGTTTTTCTGTTATTTAAAAGCTGCACTATGATAATAATAGAAAATATAATTTACTGTCAGCATAATTTAAATGCAGTTTAGAAAAAAAAAAACTTGTCATTCTCTTCCAAAACAATAAGTTAAAACCATGTTAGTAATTTTTTTGCCAACTGCTTATTACTTTTTTAATTTTTAGTGTTCCGTACCTTTAAATGAAAAAAACTGAACCCTTATAGGATCACTTTGTTGTCTGTCGGCCCGTCTGTCTGTCAAGGCCTTTTATCTCGAGAACGCGTGGAGGTATCGAGTTCAAATCTTTTGAAGCTGTGAAAAATCAAACTTATGAAACGGTACGACCGCTAATGGCGCAAAAAACGTATATTTCGACACGCTCAACAGAATCAAAATTTATAGCTTATTTTGACAACTTTAATTACCGTCTTATACTACAAGCATAGGGAAAATTCTAAAAACTATACATTTGTAATTAAAACATAATGAAACAGGGTATTTATGCATGGCACTATTTTTGATAATATGTACCTACAAATTTGTAAGGAAGCCTCGGTGGGCGAGCCCGACTCGCACTTGTCCGGTTTTTATTTCTTTTTCATTTTGAAAATTAATTTAATTTTAGCAACGAAATGGAATTCAGACAACATCAATTATTTTGATGATATAGATATATATTTTAAATCAAATTCCTGTTTTACAGTTTTCTGCAAATAACGTTTGTTTGAAAAGCTTTTACACTTCACAATTTTTTACCCTATTGCTGCCTCGAGAACGAAACTTGTGAACTAATGACAGGATGACACATGAAACTTGGTTATTTCTGTCTGCTATATTTAAAACTAGCTGACCCGGCGAACTTCGTGCCGCCTAACAGTATTTTTTTTCGTCAACTTTTCCAATGTTTTTAATATTTATTATGCTATTCGAAACGAAGACAAATACAACAAATTAGAAAACATGTTCAGCCGTTTTCGAATTATAAGTGTTTTAACAAACCCGACTTTGTTTTTTAAGATCAGTAAAAGGGTTAAAATATGTAGTACAAATAGGGGTGTCTTTTCGTCAAAAGTGATACCTTCAACGGCGTAAGTACGTACATTTTGGGAGTTTTCACATGTTATGTAAATAAAAATTATTATTTATTAAAAAAAAAAAAAATCAATGTAAAATAAATAAAAATTACTTCATTTCCTCAGTAGCTTACTGTACATTTTTTGAGTCAACCATTTTTTCCATTTTGAATTTTTAAAATATTTTTTCGTTTTAATTTAAAATTGCTAGTACGTACAGGTAGGACCTGATTCATACAAGCGTTGGGGACAAAAACTCTGATACATTTTATTCCAAGCCTTTCCAGGAAGCATTTGAATAGTGAGTTCAATTAACGATATTGTATTTTATCCATGTTAACGGTTACAATGATTTTTTTTATCTTCGCTTTGTTAAAAACCTTATATTAAGCGAACATTTTAATCAGGATTTATTATTCACAAATTTTCTCTTGTTTCGCACTCGAAAATAAATTGTAATTGAACCCCGCCACACAGCTTCGGGACAAACATAAACGAGAGAGAGTATATGTTTGGTATTATAGTTAATGAATTCACAAAAAGATTACCATAAAAAAAAATTAAGGCATTTAGGTATCGGTATCCTAAGGTATCGCGCATTCAGAATCTCTGAGGTGATTCAGTCTTTATCACCTAGCCTTGTTGTTCGTAAGCTGTTTGAGGGCCATTCCTATCTCATATAGGCTTATGTCCGGGATATCTTCGGTATAGTGTCAGGAGGTCCGCATAACTCTTGGATCTGCGGCTAAGCTACTTTATAGTGACCAAGGTATATAAATGGTCATAGAACTACTCGATCTCCTTCAAAATTTTTACTTTTGTTGACGTTATACTACCGTCCTCTGTCTTTAGCTTTGTTCAATAGACATGTCTCTTGCAAAAACTTTAGAGCCTTGTGATACTGTTCATTATATATGCATATAATTGAGCATATTAAATATTTTTCTAATTTTACACAGATAATATAATAGCTCAATCTTATAATCTAACACTTGATTTCACTCAATTGCCTCTTTAATACTTTTAGACCATGTACATTTACATAAATGCACATGAACATACAGAACACATGTTCTTTAGCGCTTACTTATCTCTATTACTCGGATTTTAACACATAGAGTAATTTGTTTCATTTGATAAAACATAACAATACAAAAAAATGCCTTACTTTTCGAAGGTTTCAGTAATAAGCCATCAGCTACTATTGCCTGTGCACCGATTGAATGATATCGTTCGTTAGATGGTAAAGAGAATTAGCATTTACATTAAATACACGCGAAGCCAAGGCAAAGTACCGATAGGTAAATTTTGAGTCGTGCTTATAAACTTGAAAACATACGCACGCATACCGCTAAGATAAACGTTAGAGTTTTATCTCAAATCGTTGCGGTTCAACAGTTAAAAAGCAACGATTTGAGATAAAACTAAAGAAAAGTACAATGAATCAAAAATATTGCATGTCGTGGTAATTACCTAAGACGGTCTTGTAAATAGGACACCCGGTCCTATTTAAATAAATAAATAAAATGTTCTTGCTGTCTGGGACTAAAAATAATTGTAAATAAAAAACGTAGACCAACCATTATGCCGTATAGTTTATATTCTCTAAAGAATACAGTATGGTTGAACTGAACATATATTACCAAATCTATTTTTTCTAAATAATTGTTTGAAACCTTTTGAATAATTTTTAAATTTTCTATGCCCCCCTAACTCTGCTATGAGAGATATCGTCAGACAAGCGGGTATTCAATATCGTTGAGTCTGATACTGGTATGTGTAGTTTATGAACAATCATAGTTCGTCAACTCTAGCGGCCAACAGTTGTGGGACAAAAATGACCTATTGTCACTTGAACTTACTAACCTTGTAGGCTAATACCGGTCACTTTCATTCTCTAATAAATAAATAAATAATAAATAAATAAATTGTTTCCACAATCACACCAATTTAGTTAGCTTGTACTATGGCAACTAGATAACGGATAAACAAGCTTAAATACTTTTATAAACGTCCATGACTTAGGTACAAATGCTCGTGCTGATCACACAAACATTTTCCCCTCGCGGGATTCGAACCCGCAACCGCCAGGCTTTGTAGTCCGGAGCGCGAACCACTACACCCGACGTCTAACGTCATTTGCCCAGCCTCACATAAATATGTAAGATAATCATACATCTAGCGTACCTGCTTGAATTTTATCAACGTATGTACCCACTCAAAGAGTAAATATGCGAAAATAGCTGTTCCATTTGAAGACAGAGCAAAGCTTGTTACCGTACATTTCGCTGACGCCGACAGATTTATATGATGTAATTTAACTGATGAGGCGTAGTGAAACGGCTGTAAAGCCTTTCAGGGTTAATTTATCATTACCTGTTGGGAAGGTAATGTTGTTAGACAGGATAAGTTAGTAGGTTACAATAAGATTTATTTACTTCAACAATTATATTTAACTTCCTACAAAATTGGGGACCATAAATGATATAATTTAACTGATGAGGCAGGGTGAAATAGTGCATAACTTTTATGATTTGAATAATAATCGTTTTATACTAGTGAGATAATAGTATCTATAGTATGCAGTGCATAGGATTACAATTATTTTGGCCCCTTTGATCCTCAAACATAATCTTCTAAACTTTAGGTCTCTAGATCCCTAGATCTAGTGAACTTGTTGGTTCCTCTACAAAGTTCCTCTACTCTAAGACAAAATAATGAAAAAAAAAACAATTCAAAGTACCATAAATGTTTATTATAATAATTGGAGGTAAATCCGAAAAAAACCCGAATAGGTAAAAAAATAGGTATTGGCTGAGGTAAGCATGTGGGTATTGTTCAAAGTCAATTTTTTTGTCTGAGAGAGTGCAATGTCTAACTAAGCACCTAAAATAAAAAAATAATAGAACTTTTCATTTTAAAAGTAAATAAAACATTTAAAAAATGAAAATGAAAATATTTTATTAAAATATTTTTTTGCGCTCACACTGCAAGCCTTGCATGAGTTGCGCTTAAGAACCTCGCAACTCGCGAGCTGCGCATTTGCCAGATCTGGACGCACCCTTAGCGGTCGACCAGTACAGTATAACAAACAATGTGGTTTTTACTGCAAAAACAAATGACGACCTAAAGCTCAAGTCCCGTAATTTCAGAGAAAACGCAATAGTTTCGATTTAGTCCTAGTAACATCAAGGCGGTATTTGACGTAAAAATGACTAGAAGTTCGTAATGCGACTGAAATTGGACAAAAAAACTTGCATTATGCTTTGTGTTTATTATAATACCGTTTTTGTTCATAATGTAACTGGGAACGATTAACGAATAAAAGTTACGTGAATTGGGGTTATTGGTGTAGTGTGTTGCTATAACATACGAGTATATGGAATCGATTATCGGGTTCGATTTCCTCGTCAATAGGGAAAAATATTTTTCCCGAGTTTTTTCAGGTTTAGGTAGGCACGTTTATTAAGTCAGTTGAAAAGGTCAAATATTCTCTGCTAATCAAATACCTTACATGTCAACGTCTTATTACTGACAGGTAAGCAGGAAATCAATGTCATAGAATAGATAATTAGAGCAACTATTATACAGGGTGTACAAAAGAATAGGACACTCCTTTCCAACACCTCCACCTCCTTGCCACGTGATCAGCTGGTCATATACAACAACTTTTTCTATGAGAGCAACATCGAAAACAAGAATTTTTTTTTGGCTGCTCCATACAAACTTACTCGCATACCTCGACGATAATTTATGGAGCATCTGAAAATAGAATCATGATTTCGATGTTGCTCGCATAGGAAAAGTTGTTGTATTTCACCAGCTGGTCGCGTAGCTTTAGTGAGTGTCCAATTCTTTTGTACCTAACCCTGTATTATAGAGGATAGCCTGCATATTATATCCTAGTACCTAATATTTAGTATTTTCCCAGGTCATCAGGGGTCGGCGCAATAAAATTCGGTCAGTCGTCATCGAGACATCAATCCTCACACAATATATCCATCTCTTTATAAATAAATATTGGACAATATCACATACATTGCTCTGATCCTAAGGTAAGTAGCTAAAGCACTTGTGTTACAGAAATCAGAAACAACGACGGTACCGCAACACAGACCCGAGACATAGAATAGTTTGTTTTCTACATTGACCCGACCGGGGATCGAACCCGGAGTGCTCGCCTCTCGGCTACGGAGGTCGTCAAATAGGTCGTCCTCTACCTCCTTTTCATTAATCTCCTCGTTATATGCTCCTCTTCCCATCTTATCACATTTACTCTGAAGTTGTTTTACTTATCTGCTTTTACTATGGCTTAAGGGTTACATCCGAGTTGGTATAGCTACCACTCAAAGGAGCTGACTGATATTACAAGTAAACCTAAAACGTAAAATGTTTTACAACATTGTTTAATTGTAACATTGTTGTAGAGTAATGTAAACTTGCATACGTAATAACAGGATATTTTAACCTTATTTTTAAATTTTCCAGGTTTTTCTTTAGAACGATAAAGGGTATCGCATTATACAAGATTTATTCAATAAAATAATGAAATAGTAAGGAGTGATTATATCCATAAAAAAAAAATTAATAGGATCAAACTTTTCAAAGTTCTATTTTATCGTTAAACTTTATAAGGGTGTGATTACACTGCTCATACCAACGTTTACGCTCTAGACAGCAAACAAAGCGTTAGATTTCTATTTTTATTTATTTTATAGTAATTTCTCCTCTAAAGAACAATTTGAATAACATAATGTCGTAGTTTAACGCAGCCCCTAAAACTGTACTACTAAAACTACGAAACATTTGGCCAAAACAAGGCTATATAAGCGGCCTTCACTCTTTATGTTCAGACAAAAGAGCAAACAGAACAGCTACCGCATACGGAACATAATATGCATATTTAAAGTAATAGTATGTGGCAAGTATGATCGTAATCGCGTAGTGATTTACCAGGTACGATTCTTAATGCAGGTCACTTTAGAAAACGAACTTTCCTAAATTGGGTTAAATAAGGGAGTTAAAACATCCCTGGCAAAAAAAATGGCTGGTACCTCTTCATCATCATCATCATCATCATATCAGCCTGTTGCAGTCAACTGCTGGACATAGGCCTCCCCCAAGGAGCGCCACAGAGCATGATCTCCCGCCAGTTGCATCCAGTCACTGCCAGCTGCCTTCTTCAGGTCATCGGTCCATCTAGCCGGGGATTGTACCTCTTTACCCACAAAAAATATTTTATAATTCAGATTTGAAGATTGTACATCGATTGTGCTCGAAATTCAGAACCTCATCTTTATTGATCTTTCAAAGGAGATTCAAAATCTAGACACGAGTCACTTTCAGGTTCAGTGGTTGCCAGATGAAGCATTGTGCCGAATGAGCTGTTATTGAGTATGTTCAGCAGTGGACGTCCTATGCCCTTTTACACAGATATAGATGTTCTCACTGTGAGACAATTGTTTATTCTAAAAACTATACTGTACACTCATTCCAAAACTACATACGATCCTATTACGTGGTTTTGGACAATAAAAGGCCTGACAGAGTCTTCAAAAATATACCACTAACCTCACCTTTTGCTAAACGTCACCAGATATTCCTGGGACCATACTTATACAATAAAATAAATCGTATTATCAATATTTATCCAATGACACGTATTAAGTGTAAGCGCATGGTCTCAAAACTCCTACGCTCTAAAACCTATTCGCGCACACACACACACACACACACACACACAATGTTTCTGAAAGTCACTGTAACAACTCAAACCCGATATTGGGGGGCTGGAACTCTGTAACACAGGGTATCCTAGTACAGGTTCCACTCCCTCACTTTGGCTACATACATGCATACTTCAAAACTAAATTAAACTAGTATCTAAGTTATATCTGCCACTGTGATGGATAAATAAATGAATTATTGATTGATTGATTGCCTTTGTTCTCATAATTATCATTATTTTGATTTTGGTATCACCCAGTAGCATTTCCTGTCGGTTTGGTTTGGTTTCATTGGGTGTTTAGCTGTGGACGTTCTATAGCTGAAATGATGATGATGAATAATGAGCTGGCTGTATTCATTGAGTTACGGCACAAGTTACGACCGCGACGCGCCCCGCGCCGTAACACCGGACAATAAACTTAATTTGATATCGTCTTCGCACTTCTTTTGATGTTTGGTGCGTCTTTCGAGTAATTAATAAAGATCGTAGATCTAACATTTATGAATAAAGCGAAAAATTCTTTGGCAAAATTAATGGGCGGGTCACATTTGCCGCAGAACTGATAACCAATGATTTGTGAGACCACGACTTGGCAAACGCTGCGTAGGACGCGCTCTAACGGGGAGGAGCGATGGGAGCGATTATATACGCTAAACTCCTGGCAGGGGATGGAAAAGAAATAGTCGAAGGTCGGGCTCCGTAATGTAAATAAATAAATATTGGACAACATCACATACATTGATCTGATCCTAAGGTAAGTAGCGAAAGCACTTGTGTTATAGAAATCAGAAACAACGACGGTACCACAACACCCAAACTCGAGCCAATATAGAAAAGTTCGTTTTCTACATTGACCCGACCGGGGATCGAACCCGGAACCTCAGAGATGGCGAACCCATTTAAAGTCCGGCGTGTTCGCCATTCGGCTATGGAGGTCGTCGCTGAGAAAATGTGCTTTGGGAGAAGCCAATATCCAGCAGAGGACCGATGGCTGAAATGATAATGATGGTCCTAATGGTCACCCATCTATCCCCAAATGCGGCATGAGTTGTTTAAGGCCAGGTATTCCTGCCCGTGCGACTGATAGGGTCTGCCGAGCCGCCGCGCTCGCGAGTTTCGTAGGTATTTAAACATAGTAATTAAGAAAATCATTTTATCGAGTCAAACTCTGCGAATTTGTCTATAAATATTTAGTGGCTATAATTAAATACAAAAATCAAATGCAAATTATCAGTAGATAAGACATTATATTAAAAAAACATTACAAAAAGGTGTAACTGGGTTTTTTTCTATCGAGTGAAGATTATTAAATCGTGCAACTGAATGCGACTTTGACTAGAATAGATCCTTAACTGATACATATATTTTTTGCGGAATTGAAAACATGATTTTCTCTGTCTCAGATGGGTTTTTAAAAACTCAAAAGCGGGGCATCTGCTAGAATACCCAGCTTAACTTTCATAAGAAAGCTTTACGCTACTGAGCTACTAATAACTTATGCTGCTCAATACATTCTGACAAATGTTTCCTGAGTACTCACTAAACTTAAAATTAGTGAGTACCTACTCTTAGATGAATAGAGTGAGACATTAAGATATTTATTTTACCCGCCTTTTGCGACACCTGCAAAATTTATTCACAGGTTCAAGAAACATAACTCTTAATAATACGAGTTTGCGTAAGAAAATGGCTGTCATAAAATCTCTAAAAACTTATATGGCCCAAAATGAGTATCTGTTAGGATATAAAGCTCATAAAACAAGACGTCAACGACAGATAGGGTTGTCAATCTTTTTACAAAATACTGATTTGCTAGAAGCTGAATTACGATAAAATAAAAAAAAAAACTTGTCAACAAATAAGATGCTGATGCTATTTTGTTTTATTAGTGTCTTGAATTATGCATTTCTGAACATTGAAAATAATTATATCTAAAAAAATTAAATTAATGTACAATATTATTTAATTAAAAGATAGGTTGCAACAATAAAATATAAATTACTGAATCTCATACAAGTATAAAATCCGACATACTAACAGACTGAGAAATAACGTAAAACACGGTACAACTCAAACATCTTAAGTTAAATCTAATCAAAAACGTATTATTTTTACTTCCTCTTAATACTTTGTCCCGTTACTATACTCCATTCAGGATAAGATGATCGCTCTGACACTTCACACGTTCCGATCCACCCTAACTACTTACGAATTAATGATTTAATATTTTATGTAAAACATTTTTTTTTTAATTGAAGATTATTGCAGAATTATTTAGAAAATGCATCTAGAAATCTAAATGTTTATTCAATTCATTATTATTGCTAACGAATTTTAAAAATAAACGAAAAAATCTCCTTAAATACTTGATGCGAAAAAAACAGAACGCTTTTCTATAGGGATTGACCACATAAAATCGACACTAAATCGATGAATACCCGATGAATCGGTGCGGTCGGCTTGTCAAAGCCTATGCTTTGTCGTCAGTAGGAGTGCTCCTGCCTTTTAAGTGGTATGTGTTTTGGTTGTGCTTCAGAGTAGTTTCGGTTTTGCCTTATTTGTTCAGTTTTTCGTTAAGATTTTGTTATTGTTTTGCTTTGAACAACATGCCAAAAATCTGTTTCCGGCTCTCAGGCAACAAAATGTTGCAGTGTTTCTTCATATATAAGTGCTTTCGCTACTTACCTAAGGATTAGAGCAACGTATGTGATGTTGTCCAATATTTATTTATTTATTATATTATTAAAAAAAGGTCAGTGAAATAAAAACGATTCAACTTTCTTTATAAACTTTTTCGATTTCCGAAAAGAATCGATTAGAGTTCGTTGGGGCGTATCACCATAAGTGTAAACTGTCATGTGTCAGAGCGATCTTCTTATCCTTAATCTACTATATTTAGTTAATGCCCTAACTTTAAAACGTTAATCTTATCAAAATGTACCTAATGAACGAATGACACACAAAGTAAACCCTAAATGCGTGAAACAAGGAAGATGACTACATCACGGAAGCTATAGTTTCACATCCTTGAAAACCGGATCTCATTTTAAAACTTAATATTTCTGTTTAGCGACGTTAAACAAAATTGGCATTGGAGAGACAGCCCTATCGATAGTGCCATTCGAAATGTTCAGAGATCGTAACTCTGAACTCATTTTATAGTCCACAGTAAAGTATTTAGGGAAATGAAAATTTTATATCTATCTGTCGATGGGTTGAATTGAAAACAGTATGTCAAATTTCGTTGTTTTAAGAGATCATGGTTACCCCCCCCCCCCCCCCCCCCTCTTAATCATAAACGGTGGTATGTTAGTAGTGTCGGTTTAACGTCAAACTTTAACTGTAACCTGCTGAATGGTCATTTTGTACGAGAAGTTAAAGGGTTGACCTGACAATAAATTAATAGTCAAACAAACTTACGTATCATGAAGTTCCACTGTAACCATGCGAAGTTGTTGTCTCCAAAGATGATGAGAGTTTACTAGTGTAGTCCCCGCACTTACGGTATTCAAAAAACCAGTGTAAAAATTTTTAAATTTCTAGGTCAATTTTGACATCAGTAAAGAACCATTTAATCATCTGTGCCTTTTATACAACGTGTATATTAAATAAATAAATAAATTAATGATCATGATTAGCGGATCAAATAAAAATCTTGTATTTAAGGGATTAACTTTGAAAAAAAGATTTGCCATTCAAATGACATCACGTGTTCAAGAAGTTAGTATCAGCAGAAATACTATTACTTACTTTCTAAGCTTTCTATGGTCTGCAATATCTGCAATCTAATCAATTACTTATTTGATTTTATTTATTACTTTTTGACTTATACTGTGTCAAAATACACATAGCATTTAAGAGTACAATTCGTTAATTTAGGACCCTCACGAGGTAAAGTATCAATCAACATGATTGGACGGGTTCAACGGAGGTACGCGTGGTATCTTTACAAAAAGATGTAAGGAATATTACCTCCCCTTCTTGTTTCAGTCGCTCTTCGTTTACGGTATGATTGGTTGTAGCCTAGAACTGTGATTTGAATGTTCGCTTATGTCTCATTACTACTTAATTCTAAACGGCAAAATAGACAACTAAACCCGGTCGCCCTCTCGATGTGCCCGTTGGCCGCGCCCGCGCAGTACCGGCGCCTGCGCGCGCGCCGCCTACTGGCCGCCCTCGCGTAGTCGCGGACACTCACGGCACGGCACGCTCCCACATGCGCTGTGTGACCATTATAATGCTCAATGCCCTGATTGTTGCCCAGATATTGACTTTGTAAATCTTTGTGTATGTTTCTTAGCTAATAAATAGTACCTACCAATGTAAGTTATACATGGGAACACCCAAATATTCCGAACTATTTTATTCCGAATTTGAATAAACCGATTTTCTTTAATCCGAATTTCATAATTCCGTTTAAATAAAATTTTGATTATTTAAAATCACGAATATTATTTTAACGAATATCAATTGTACGAAACCTTTTTCTTCCGATTATCTTTAGTACAAAAAATCAAAACACCGAAGCGCTATTAGCCCGAAAACAGAATTCCGAATATCAGTATTCCGAAAAATGAATTAAGATAACCACGATTCGTTAAAACTAAACCAAAAACAAAACCAAAAAAATGGTTTATAGCATTACTACGCATTTGTTGAAAAAATAATTGATAAATTTATCTAAATTATTATTGCTCTTTAAAATGGAAACATTTTGAACCGTTATAGAAATTACTTCCAGGATTTAGGGATTGTATTTGTTATGCTTATTACTTTTGAATATATGGCAAACAAAAATTATGCCTTTTGTGCTTACGTAAATTAGACTTTTCTATGTATATTATATTATTTCAGCTTTATGATGTCATGCGTTATGTAGTTATACTATAAAGACTTATAGCAAGTGACGTATATGGCTATCAACATTATAAATTGTCAGTTTATGGCGGAAAACCATAATGCATTTCAATAGGTAACCTTTTAAAGGCCGTTAAATAATTTTCGGAATTTTAAACATTCTGAATTCGTATTACTAATACGTCGAACAAACAATAGGTAGAAATTTTAAATCGTTCGGTGTATTGACATTCGCCATTCTAAAATTCGGTATCTTAAACTTTAGGTAAAATGTGATTTCGGAATTTTAAAACTCGGACTTATGACAAATGGTTATCTAAATTATCGGGATTTAAGCCATTCGGAATTTTGAAATTCGTGATAGCAAAAATTTGAATTTCGTTTTTCGTATTTATGTAGTGTACCCGTTATACATATGTAGGAATAGTTTTATAAAACTGTAACTGGCCCACTCCACGCTTTGACTAAAAGCTGTTAGTGGAATGTACAATTGAATATAAATAAAATAAAATTATGTATTTGAATTTCAGACTGTAAAATTTAAATGGCAAACCAACTGAGAACTGATTCGCAGAAAGCAAATTCAACAACAAAATATTGTGATTTTAATTAACTGGAATAATAAGTCGCTTGTACGATTCGAATGTCACAAATGATAATATAAATTAAAATTTAGTAAAACCGACATATCGGATGTCCATGAACTGCGCAAAGCTATTGAAATAAGCATTAACTTTTTATGTTATTATTAGTTTAACTGTGTTATAAAAACTGGCATTATTTTACATTAAAGTTTACTTATTACAATAACTTTAAAAAACCTCAGTAACTATCAAAGTTTGTTTGCTAATTTTAAGATTGGCTAGTTAAACGAGTTTATAATTATTATTTTTCTTTAAAAATCTTTAAAAATTGTAATAGTTTTTAACTTTTACAGGTTAATACTCTGCGTGAACCGTAATTGTTTTCTCATAAAACGAGTCTATAATAAGTCCTATAATTTTAAAACAGTAAATACTTTAAGAGTGTTTATTATTTTATAAGGCACTAGCCTCTGATCAGACTCTAAAAAAAACATATCTTTTTCCACTAAAACAGAAGCCCTGCTTAGCTAGAGCCTTATTTAAGGTAATTTAAAGTGAGTGAGTATGTGAGTATCAATATTGGACAGTATAATCGGACAACATCCATTGCATTGCTCTGATCCAAAGGTTAGTAGCTAAAGCACTTGTGTTATAGAAATCAGAACAACGACGGTAAGTACCACTATAAAAAGTTTTGTCAGTCAAATCTTTTTAACCAAGTCTACTTAATCACACTTGATTCATGGTACACGCAAGTGACAATTATAATTTTGTGCTCTAGCTACTTACCTTAGGATCAGAGCAATGCATGTGATGTTGTCCAATATTTATTATAATTACATCGAAGACGAAGGCATTAACCGTTCAAGCCGCGTATAACACTACAGAGACAAGCCGCATTATCACAGCATGATGTAAGCCTCTAAAATTATACCAGCTTTCGGGAATGGCGACACCAGAAGCTTAAAATTATCACGCGTGCTTTTAAAAATAAACAAAAGACCTACCGGATGCATTCCAATTGCTTCAGAGACTGAAGAGACGGAAAGTTTTCCGAGTTGAACCTGCGACACCATCACTACCCCCAACAAAGGTTTAAATTTATTTCATAAACCCATCCCTTTCATACCTCATAACCCTACCACTTACCTACTACCTCATTAACATCATCAAGTCAAGAGATCTCCCGCTTTTTTCATCCAACCACTGCCAGCCATCTTCCTAAGATCGTCGGTCTATTGAGCGATGGGCGTCCTATTTCTAATCTTATCTAGCTAAATATAAGGTCCGATTTTAGTAGTGTACATCCTGTTAACCTGTGACTATATAGCTGAAAAGCAATCGTATGAACTAACTTTCAAATGTGTACCAAAAAACTAAAAAAGTTAAAAATCAAAATCAACAACATTGACTTCATATTGCATGAACTCGTCCTATCTTTGGTACGTTTAACCATCTGATTATCCGTCGTATTCCTTCCCCTTGTCAGAGCGAGAAAAAGTTGAAGATAGGACGAGTTTAAGCAATATGAAGTCGATGTTGTTATTTTGTATTTTTAACTTTTTTAGTTTTTATGATAGACATTTGAAAGTTGGTTTTTACTATTGCTTTTCACCTTTTCACAGGTTAACAGGATGTACACTAATAAAATCGGACCTTATATAAGTTTTCGATGTTGTTATTCTATGACAAATTAAATACCAACTGAGTCTTGGCAAATGTGTCCGCAATAAAGGTTTAGTGTGCGCACGCACTGGTGTGTGCAGTGCTGATAACGCCGACATTCATGCATTGCATTATGCGGGCGAATGCACACCGCGGGGCTTAGGGTGCGTTTACACTGACTGACAAATTGAATGATACGATACGGTAGCAATGAGCTGTGTTTACACCGAGTAAAACGAGGAAGCTGAGCTGGATGAGCGGTGGTGACTCGAAATCTGGCCTTACATCTGTGGATTGTGACCATACCTCTAGATTTTTTAAAATCAATGCACAGATTTAGACTACATAATTGCTAATTGTATAGTAAATGTGTAGTTGTAGTAGCACGCGAGATGCTATCTTGAACGCTGCAAAAGTCAGTCGCAACTTAACGTCAAAAAACATCATAGCTGGACAACCTTCAAGGGTTTTTTTTCAACGAAAGGCTCACAAAACGAAACCGGCATTTATTTCGAGATGCACGAGTATGAACTAACGAATGTCGATTCCGGTACTGCTGGGTGCGAAATGGAAAAATTTATGTTAGAAAAGAAGATGGAAAACCAGCCATTTGAATTACTACGAACCGCGAACTGGACGAGAAAGTCGGCCCTGCGAAGGTTGCATAAAAATCCTACTCAGCCTGGTCCAAAGATATGTATAAGCCAAATAGCTTGATTTCACTAACGTTCCTCTTACTGTGTTATTTGTTTTTGTTGTACAATTATGTGAAAGCATCACAAACTAGATCTCATGACACAAATAATGTTATCCTATTACAAATTAAAATATTACACATTTTACAAATTTACACCAACGATAAAATATCGTTGAGTTACACACTTACACTACACTCTCACACACACTTACACACTCAGAGGTTATTTATCTTGCAAAATGCGGCAAAAACTCTTTAAGACTATATTCCTGTTATGGACTTACTATTTAATAGGTACGGAACCCTCAATACGCGAGTCCGACTCTCACTGTTAGTTTTTATCTTAGTGGATTTTTACTAAAAGTATAGTTGTCATATTCATGAAAAGAGAGAATAATGTTCTTTCGTCTCCTTTTCACTTTGGCAAAAATATACCCAAGCCCCAGAGCCAGTTTACTCATCATAATCGTACAAATAAGAGTTTTGATCGCCGCCGTTGGTCCATCGCACATCAAGGGTGAGGCCCAGATATTTGAGGATACCCCATCTCGATGCGCGTGTCGGCCACCACGAGATGGGAGCTTTGAGGTGGCGCTCGTTAACACCACACGTAGTCTGCGGACGCAGAACACCACTGGCTGTAGGCGCACTCTATCTGCCTATTGGCTAGGTAATCGGCCACCACCCGCTGCAGATGGGCTTGCTCGCCCAGGCACACCATGATTAAGGAGTGCAAGCCGTATGCAAGACCACAGCATGGTATTGAATGCGTTGGCGATATCAAGAGACACTGCCAACAACACCTAGCCGCTTTCAATCGCCTTAGTTACCACCAGGCCCTTCACCCTCAGGACCGTGTGGACCGTGGACCTTTCCGCCCTAAAGCCTTACTGCCTCTTAGAGAGGTCTGGCCCCACATGATGTAAGTGCCAGATGAGGCGAACCAAGAATTGATATTCTCAAGAATCTTCCCGACCTCGTCCAAAAACACGACGGGGCGATACGCCGACGGTAAATCCTGAGGGAATTCTCTGTCTTGAGCAGGACTTATCGGTTTCGCTTCCAGACAGCCGGGAAGCGGCCCTGCTCAAGGCAGGCGGTGTACAGGCTGCGCAATCTCTCTCTTCAAGGGTCTTCGCAGAGCACTAAGGCTTAGCCTGGGATTCCGCTTAGGCCTGAGGCCATGGTTTTGGCCTTGAGGCACAGCATGGCCGCCCCCAATTTTCCCTCGGACTGGAGACTGACTCAGGAGGCTTTTGTGAGGCGACCGGATGTGGCCTCATAGCAGGTCGACTGTGCTTACCCCGAGACGGGAACAGGTAGTCCACAACATTCCCAAGGAGCTCTGGCTCGAGGGTCTAAGGTGGCGGGAGGGGGCTCTGCATGCAGCTATGCAGGCCATACGCATTGCTTTCAGCTCCTCCGACCATCAATAGACCTGGCGCTTTGGTGGCAGAGGTTTGGACCGGGGCACAGCCGCATCACAGACGTGCGTCATAGCTCCTCGAAACCACTCCTCTTTGATCCGGACTGGTCCGCTGGGGCAAAAAAAACGTTCATACCCTATTTAAACCCGTTTAAAACTATTTAACTTTACACTTTCATTAGTAGCTTTAATCACCCCCGTAAACGAGACATAATAATCGTTCTTGGAATCATTTAAACAGTATAGCAGTATTTTAAGAAATACCGAAAAAATACCGAATTTTCGGTATACCGGTAATTGAAATTTCAATACCGGTATCAATACCGGTATGAGAAACATTCCAAAATTCCATGCTCTACACTCACTATACGTTAGTTCAGTGGGTTAACCTTGGTCCCGGAATAGTCCCGAAATGCACTCTGAATGAGACAGTTAATAATCTTTACTCTAGCTAGACCATAGTATTATTTTTCCCTATATTTCACAAATTAATAAATCGATACGCCAATTGCAGGTCCATTGAATAACAACGCAATATCAGTCTAATTTAATCTAACGAGTCACTTGCTTCCATTGAATGTTATCTCAATAGGGCGGGCGCGGGCGGAGCGATTGTTTCAAATACCATGTGATGTGATACGATAGCGCAGCTTATTGACGGCTTTGCGGTTTATTCAGTGGGATTTTTGTTTGTTGAATGATAGGTACATTGTTAAGTTAAGCCATGTTATGCTGCAGGTTTATTAATCTACCTACAGGGTCACGCTTAAAATGTGAGATCATAAAATAAATACATCAAAGGAATATCATCAAAATTATTTAAAGACAAACGTTATTTGCAAATTTAATCATCAAATGTTGATATTAGATTGTGGTATGTTACCGCGATATGGTTAGTCTTCAATTGAAATAAGAAAATGCCCTCGTTAATGAGGCAGATAACAGTCATCATCATGATCATTTCAGCCACAGGACGTCCCTATGCTGAACATAGTCCTCCCCCAGTAACTTCCAGATTATCAACAGTACCTTTGATAAGGATTTTTGACAGCTTCCATAAGCCAAAAGTAGTTTACTGGTAATAATTAATTTTGACTTCAACATTACTCGTATAAAGATATCCTTGACAAAAATTTTACATAGATACTATTCTTAAATGGATACATTGTTAGGTATCTTATTTTTTGTTAAAAGAAACTCAGATTATTTTAGTTGTTATGATAGAATGATATATCGATAACAAACAGAGCCATAAAAAGATCTCTGTTTTATTATCAATCAAATGGATTAAACTTAGGCAAAGAATCAACATAATTATTTTAATACTATGGTTTGCCCGCGGCTTAGTTCGCATTATATTCAGTTGCAAAATTTTTACTGTAATGTTTTTCTTGGATAAAAATAGCTTTATATTTTCATTACAATCCGTTCGGAATGAAAATGTGATGGAGTTTTAAATTTAAATACCTATTAATAGTAACTATTAACTTATCAGTGTCATAATGATAGTTTAACTATCAGATTTGAGCAGTGGCAACCCGCGACCCTTGCGGGTTTGATTCCCAGCCAGATCATCTACCAATTTGTACTAAATTGTACTACTCACTATACTTACTTGTTTACAACACTGAAAACTCATAAAACAAAAAATATGTACACTATTGCTTATATGGACGTGACGTCCTTATATGTAAAAGAAAGTTTCATAGCTTTTAAAACCTTGAATTTATAATAAACTTATGTAAGTATTTGAAAACCTAATTTACAGATTCTATAGAAGTTAAACTTAATACCATGTAGCATTCTCTGACTTAATTCTTAGGTTAAAGGAGATTTAAAAAATAATTTAGTAATTAAAACAAATAAAAAGATAAACTTTAGTTTTTTTTTTAAACATACGTGATAATAACTATAATAACATATAAGCACGTAAAAAACTCATATTAATTGTTAATACGTGCAATTCCGCAGCATTTTCGTTATAATTCACCGAGAAACGTCAAATTTCCTGTTTGTTTTCAAACTTTCGATACAAAACAGGGGGTTTGAATTAAATAATTTCCGTTATAATGACAGACATTTACGAGTAAAACGAAACTCGATTAATTTACATAAATTCATTTCAACCATCGATGTGTTTTAAAATGGACATGACTTTTCCAGGTTCATAGGTTATTTTAAGTGTTTTAGTAATTTTTTGGGCGACTTTTAGTATCCATGGTCATTAATTTTTCAACTGCATTGATACTGCATCCGCGAGTTTGGAGTTTTCTTAAAAAAGTTAAGAAAATTATATTAATCCGTCTTGAAATTCAGACTCAAGCAATTTGTAAAATGCCTATTGATTTTTGAATTATTCTGATCCGAAAATCGAAGCTGGGACTTACCATGCCACTCTTCAATAGTGGTAGCACGGTTACATTTACATTTCAGTAGTGGTTGATTTATTCAGACAGAATGTACTTTAATCTAGAATTAAGCTAAAAGTAGATTTAAAAACGAGTATTGTTTATTTTAATTTCAGATATCTCAACGCAAAATTAAATGAAATTCTTTATTCTGTGTATGGGCCCTATTCCGGGCACTTATACACGTCCCAACATATAACTTAGCCCTACCACCGCTTCGGGATAATATATCGGCTGGTGATTAGAAGAAGCGGCGCAACAAACTCAGTCACCTTTGTCAGCCTGATTTTATTACAGGAAATACAATTACAAGATAGTGTAAGTGCGAGCTAGGCAGGTCCCGTTTTACCCTTTTGGTACGGAACCCTGAAAAGAAAAGCAAACAAAAAATAAAACAGCAACAGACAAGAAGACAAAACAAAAAGATTACAAAACTAATATATCAGTGCATCGAAGTCTGAAGCCCCGTCTGAGTTTTGCCTAACATCTGAAGTGTACTTCCACGCACGTCGGTACCTCTAAATATTTCAGAATCTTTGTATAGATTGTGTACCACTTGATTGGCGATGGGGAAAAACATCGTGAGGTCAAAATCATTTATTCAGTATACACCGAGACATTTTAGTGGTTGGTTTCCCGCGGCAGAACGAATTACCTTTAGTAGTACTATCGTACCATGCGAGTTTTTTTTAATTATTTTTTTTTGTTCTCAACTTATCAAAAAAATAATCATCAACTCGAAAGTGTGAGAGACGATAGTTTGTTTTACGAGATGTCACGTATTTGGGTACTGCCTGCCGCACAAAATAAATGTTTAAAATAAACATTTATTTTGTGCGGCGGGCACTTATACACGTCCCAAAAATACAAAGCTCTTAGGAAGTCTAAGATCAAAATGCCATATCCATCACTACTTGTGTTCCTTCCCGCCCTCAGTCACCAACCCAGGCCTTCGTCGAAACGCTAATTAATAATATTGAAATGGATTGTTTTTGATTAAACTCTACTTGCCCTCTCTTTTCCCCCAAACTTCATTATGCACCTTTCTCTTTCTTCACCAAAAGATTATTTTGATTGACGCTAGCCTTTTGTTACAAGAATTGGATATTTACTTTGGGGACCCCTAATTTGTCTTCAATCTTGCTGAATTTGGTTAACAACTTATTTTGGACCTAAAAGTTAAACTGTTAGGATTAAAATGGAATGGCGAGATAAGTCTTTCTTGCGAAAACCCATTTCATAATTTCCTCCACAATAAATTTAATTCAGTTAAAGCCTTATTAAATTAAGTATTGGAAGCTCATTTAAATTTTGGCCAAGCAAATGAAGAAAGGTTCAATTAACTCAAGCTCTGAGTAGATTATTTAATTATTTAAATTACGGGTTAATATAATTCAAATTTAATCAGCGCCTTCATGTAAGATTGTTAAACTTTTAAAACTTGTGTTTAAAAACTGCGATTAATCCATAAATAATATACATATACGTCTGAACAAAAAAACTAGGTAGGTTCTTATAAGTAACCGAAAACAGTCATTTATTTTATGACAGCAAGTTGAAATTCACTAGTAAAAATTTTCATTTTACTAACTTCACTTCATTTAATTCATAGAAACAAATACATTACGATGTTTTTTTTCTGTAAGTAAATATAAAGAAGCTGCCATAAAATTACATTAATCGATGAGGTCAGCAAGGTCTGACATGGTTCAGAGTGCTACAATAAACTTCAGTTTTGGGTACACCATACCCTTCTTTCTTTGACAAATGTTCCAAACCACACCCTGTAATATTAAAATGAAGTCTCAACCGAGCTAAAATCAAAATAACAACACCTGTAGGTACTCCCCGTCCACGACCTGCCATTATTAACGAGATCGAGATCGTAATCTACAAAGTTAAATTAAATAACTTATTTTTCTGTCAAGAAAATTTAGATCTTCATTAAAATACTCCAGCCAAGCCCTTGATTGGACGGATGTAATTTTTCAGATTTCTTTGAGAATTCTTTAAAAGCTATTAAAAAGGTTTCGCTAATGTTTTCTAGTAAAAGAATTTCTATTATAATTTCTTTCGGCGTTGAAAAGTTTGATACTCGTCTCTAAGTTTTGACTGACTGTACTCAAGAAATGTTCAACTCCTGACTGGAGCTCTGAAGCTTCAACTTATAAGGTGTACTGTTATAACCTAGAATAAATAAAAAAAATCTTAACAACAACTTACCTTCCAGTCATTGCAATACAAGGGATGTTTAATAGTAATAGTATGTGTGGTAATTAAATTGCTCACTGAACCCTAACATCAGGTGCAATATAGTAAAACTTGAACAACGTAGTAACATTCTTTAATCCGGAATTACAAGTCTTTATGACCAGTTACAAACAAGGGTGTCCGGACCCTAGAAAGAATTTTACGAGTCGTCCATAAAATGCTTAATCGTTGGACACTCGAGGACGTAATTTCGAAGGACGTTTATCTTCGCCTGCTGGCTACAGGTGGCGATTGCGAGTTATACAATTTCAAGATTACTACTCAATTTAATTTAAAAATCGATAGGGTAGTTTTTGAGGGGAAACCACAACTTGGCAGGCTAGTGCAGCAGAGGACGTAAGGTAGAGCGATGATATACAATTGGGTATGTAAGGAAACCCTATGCTTATTCCAAAACATATCATTCGATTTGGAGATTTTACGCTTATAACTGTTTTTTTTTTGTATTTACGTCACTTAAAATTATAAGATGACGTTTATTTTTACAAAAATACAAAAATATTTGCTATTTATAAAACCTCTAATCACAGAGAAGCTTACATCCTACGTCACAGAATTTGCATGCGTGTCATGTGCCCCATTTCTGTGCATGAAAAATGCCACAGGTTTGAATGACCGCAAATGTCAAATGTGAACGTTTAAGCATAGAGAAAAAATTATACTGTTTAAGTGAAGATTTATGTTCTACAGGTTTACAAAGTACGTCCTCAAGTCAAAAACTACAAAAAAACTGTTTAAAAAAATATTCAAATTAGTTTCCTTAATTGGTTTATACCTATATAACTTTTATAAAAAAAAATACCCTTAAAATCACTTAACATAGAGAACTAAGCAAATAGTTGAGGTGAGGCGTGTTTTTTTTCGGACGGACCTAACGCTAGTTATCTTTGAAGAAGGCCTTTTTAGCTACACCGGGCAGTTTCGGAGCGCTGATTTCTTCAATCCAAACCTTGGGTGGACAGGGGCAAATCAAAATTATGTTCTTTCGAATAATATATTTCACAAAACCTCATTTACGTATCATCATCATCATCGATTGGCTTAATATTGAACCTCGAGGAGTGCTGCGCTTGAACCTCTTGAGGCTCCTCTACCCCAGGGATGCGGTATGCCATCAACGCTGCGCCATAGTTCCCTAGCCCCGTGTCCCAGAAGACTATCTGAAACAAGATTTGGGGCTTAAACAAGTGACGAATCAATCAAATAAAATCAAATCAAATCAAATTCTTTATTTTTGATAATTTGTAGTAATATGTAATTAGAGCTCAAATGTTTAGGTGATTAGAATTTGTAAATACTATACCGTATACAGGATGAGGTTTAATCCGACATATTTTAAATAGGGTGTTTACAAAAAAATGTGGATGGTTAATTAACAGTAAGGTTCTTATGCCTATTTAGTTATGCAGATTCATAACATGCAAATAATTAGTATACTTAAAATGTGCTATTATTACAATTTAAATTGGTTCATTATTATTATTATTAAATGTATTATCATTCATTTCATACATATATTCGTCTTAATTAAATTAATATCCATAACGAAACGATGTCTGTCTGTCATCGGCTGTCAAGTATATGTAAACGACGATGGATAATTTACCACGTGAAATTTATTATGATAACTTTTAATTGAAACCATAATATTTTTTAATTTGACTTTTTAAGTCACCAGTAACTTACCTAAATAGAGCCGTTTGATTTCCGTATATTGAGATTGCAAACTACTTTAAATATCATTAAAATAAACAACAAACAGTAATCTTCTGTTAAAATAATCTATGACAATTCAATTTCACACTCGTAACAGGTTATTAGGGTTGTCACTCTTTTTCATTATGAGGAATTATGTAACAGACTGTGTAAATGCGTCATACAATACAACACACTTATTATTAAATGTCTGATTTCATCATGGTGTTTATATGCATATGTTAACATAGGCTAGTTTAGAGTTGATATACCATTTACCTAACACCCTGTATATATGTATAGTTTATTGCTTATTGATTTCCCCCTACTAAATGGACCGACGACCTAAGGAAAGCTGGTAGTGGCTGAATGAAAGAAGCTGGAGATTATCCTCTTTGGCGCTTTTCGAGGGAGACTTGCGTCCAGCAGTGTACTGCAATAGGCTGATATGATGATGATGTTGATGCATACGGCATAAGTTACCTGATCATCAATAAGATATCGAATATAGTATATCTCGTTGAACTTCTCGAAGCCGATTTCCGTGGCAACTTGCTGACTCCGACCTGTTGTGAAGATCCCAGCTATGGCTGGTACATTAGCGCTGGCAGCTAAGCCGATAGCTGCCTTAAGCATTTCCTTCGCTATACCTGAAAAAAAAAACAATTTTATAAAACCTTTTGCAAGCTTTCATCATCATCATCATTTCAGCCACGGGACGTCTGCACACACAGCTGAACAAAGGTATTGGTCGGTGGCACACCAGCCAATCAGGATCCAGCGGCTTCCTGCAGCCTTTACCAGGTCATGTGTGAGTGGACGTCCTTGCCGGTACGTGGCCTCCATTCTAGAAGTTAGTTAGGCTTAGTAGGACTATACACGTGACGTATAACATTTAGATCGGTTAGATGGGAAAGTCTGAAGCTTATATTGCTTTGTTTTATTCATTTTACGACGACCTACGTAGCCGAGAGGCGAGCACACCGGACTTTAAATGGCGCCGCCATCTCTGAGGTTCCGGGTTCGATCCCCGGTCGGGTCAGTGTAGAAAACGAACTTTTCTATATTGGCTTGGGTCTGGGTGTTGTGGTACCGTCGTTGTTTCTGATTTCTATAACACAAGTGCTTTAGCTACTTACCTTAGGATCAGAGCAATGTATGTGATGTTGTCCAATATTTATTTATTTATTTTAGACACCATGTTTTATATTAATATATTAATAAATGCTTAAGCCAATCGATGGGTAACTGAAACAGTTTAAGTGTTATTTTTCAAAATGTCCGGATTCGATTCTCGTGCTAAGTATTTTTTTAAATGTATGAATGCAGTTTTTTTTATTACTTAGATCAATGACATGGGTCCTATGAACAGATTTTCGTATGACATATAGTTTTAGACTTTACCATCCATACTGACCGAACTAAATGTTACTACACCCTGTCTAGTATAAACAGTATAATGTTTTACTGCCCAGTATATTTTTTTTAATTTTTTGTGGTAACAAAGTCAAATGTATAGAGAGAGACTAACCTCGATGCCTATACCTACTCTTCAGAGCCAGGATATAGACCTTGAAGTATTTCTTTACTTCCAGTTTATCAAAAAGATCGACTGGTTTCTCTACAGCATTGTAGAATGTCATCACAGACGAATACAATGGGTTGTGGGTGATCTTCACTCGGCTGAAGGTGCGGGAAAAAGCATCTGGGAAAAAAGCGCTAAATAAATAAATCTTTAGGTCCCGTTTACATCTAACCGACGCACACTGGATCGATCCCATACTAGCCGCTGGACATGTAGTCGTAAACGATTTCTTAAAGTAATTTTGATATTCAAAGTATGCAATCGTCCGCAAAATAAATTATTGTACAATATTTGTCATCATGTATTATGGTTTGAATCAAATCAAATCAAATCAAAATCATTTATTTCTTAGAAAGTGGTACATACAAGATCTTAAAAAATACAGTAGATTCAGCACATTTTGCCACTAGTGGCGTAGAAATATTTACATTATTTATAATTTAATAGGTATACATTTTAATATTGGCACATAATTTAGTTAATATTTATAGTTTACTGAAAATTTAATTTAAATTTATTTTATTAATGTAGCTATCCTCGTTAGTCGTCAATTAATTATTTGAAGTCATCTTTAATATTCATTTGTAAAGTCATTAACAGTATAGAAACATTCATTCATTAACCAATTCTTCAGATTGTATTTAAATTTACATAATGTCATATTTCTAATAGTAGGAGGGAGCTTGTTGAATATTTTAATTGCATTGGAATAAATATTATTTGAACATATCTTTAGTCTACTGAGTGGTGCAACATTATCATTCATAAAATGTTTATTCAAATCGCCCCGAGTACATGATGACACATATTGTACATTATTTATTCTAAAGAAGATTGCATACTTTAATATGAAAATTACTTTAGGTAATCCTTTACGATTTCATGTCCAGGGGCTAGTATGGGATCGATCCAGTGTACGACGGTCACTGGCTGACAGTGAGCGGGTTCATTTATTCATTTTCAAGTTTTCGTTCACGCTGAACAAAAATTACGCAATGCGTCGTCGTTGACTCTCAGCGGCTTATAAATAAATAATAATAAATATTGGACAACATCACATACATCTGATCCTAAGGTAAGTAGCTAAAGAACTTGAGTTAAAGAAATCAAAAACAACGACGGTACCACAACATCCAGACCTGAGACAATATATAAAAGTTCGTTTTCTACATTGAAACAACCGGGAATCGAACCCGGAACCTCAGAGATGGCGTCGCCATATACCTATAATCCGGCGTGATCGCCTCTCAGCTACGGAAGTCTCCGATAGAATTATGATTATGATTGTACTATGCGTCGTAGACGCTGATTAATACGCATTGTATTGCATTGCACGCTACAGTTTACTGATTAATTAATCAGGAATTCACGCTTACTCTGTGTCTGAGACAGTGGCAGCTAAAACCAACGAAGTTTTCCCGTTTACAGTCTACCTCTACCTATAACAGTCCACCACCTAAAGTGATTTTACAAGCACTAATGAGTACTACGAAACGGCTCCTGAGTGCTACGGAACGGCTCCCAAATGCTACGCAATGGTCGTTGCAGCATTACTTGCAGTGCTACGAAATGACATGCTCATCATCAATGCTACAAACCAGTTCCTGGACTGCTACGCGTAGCACGCTACGCCATAATTCAGGCAATGCTACGAAATTAGTACTTTCTTAGTACAAGTCGTAGCATTCATTTAGTAGTATAACGGATAGACATACCTAAATACATTAATGACTTAAGTAATATATTCATGCACACCACTCTTATACATATTTGCTTCTTTCGGGATTCGAACTCACAACCGCTTGACATTACAGTCTAGATTGGGATCCACCTATTCAGGAGACCTGACAGTTGTCTATATTATAGTATCTTTTAATTACATGCTATACCGTTCCCGCATAGTTACTGAGTACCGTTATATCACCGCCATTATTACAGAAATACTGAACTTGTAGTTTAATAATAAGAAACTCGATTCCACATACCAACCATAAATATAAAGCAACCGCATGAAAGTTCAAGATGGCGGCTATGTATATCATATTTTGCCAGTTGGGTGTCGATAAATCGTTATATCATATCGTTTTTAGTTCATCATGCTAGGGGCTAGCCTTAAAAATTATTTAAAGATACCGCTCTATTTTTTTTATCAGAAGTCAAATGGACGACGACCTCCGTAGCCGAGAGGCGAGCACGCCGGACTTTAAATGGCGCCGCCATCTCTGAGGTTCCGGGTTCCATCCCCGGTCGGGTCAATGTAGAAAACGAACTTTTCTATATTGGCTCGGGTCTGGGTGTTGTGGTACCGTCGTTGTTTCTGATTTCTATAACACAAGTGCTTTAGCTACTTACCTTAGGATCAGAGCAATGTATGTGATGTTGTTCTATATTTATTTATTTATTTAGATGGCACACATTTGAAGACTAAGTATTAATCGAGCGACCACTTATAGCGTCTCAGTAAAAGGCAAGTGGGCAATAAAAGCTGCGGTAATCGCGAACACTAAAGGCAAACAAGTTCACCTTACGTTCTTATTCCGCTTCGCCATCACCGCTCCCTAATATAGACCTATCCCGATCGACTGCTTGGAATCCAATTTACGTATAAGAAACGTGGTCTAATTGTAAGCGGAAGCGATAAGCGTTTTTGTAACTAATACGAGTAAATCCAAATTCAAAATCTTTATTCATAGCAAAAAACAATTGCGTTGAACATAGGTAGAACAGCCGGTCGATTCTCTAAGAAAAACGCAACGGACTCGCTCTAAAACTCGGCTTAGCCGTACAAACGAACATAGCCTCTATCTTGTTAGTAAGAAGATTCATATTATTTATCGTTAATGAGCGAGTGCAGCGACGAAGTGAGCGCGGTTTTGTTTACAGAATCGACAGGCAGGGCCCTAACCATGAACTCTTAAAACAATCTCAAAGTTGTCAAATCTGTCAATTTTGGTACGTCATTTCATACAAAATTGACAGAAATGATAATGTTCGACAGATTTGTGATTGTTTTAACAGTTCATGGTTAGGGCCCTGTAGTTAGTAACTTCGTTAGTGAAAATTATTATTGACTTCGCACGGTTAGGGAAGGTGTTTTTGGCAATATATGCTAGTAGTTGGTACTATAGAGTGCGTTATTATGTATTTGAACAATAGAGAAACTCTAAAAAGTATGCTTTTATACGTCCCACTGCAGGGCACAGGAGGCCTAATTCGAAAGCTCATCGTTCGGTCGGTCGTATTATCGGATCAAATTAAAACATCCATTCCCCCGTATCAAAGGTTTTACAATTTATGAACAATAAATTGGAAACAGTCGTGTTTTTACACGGCTAGATTGAGTTGGTCATATTTTATCGAAGGATTTACACATGAGACTGGCCATTTTAATTTGTTAGGTTTATACGACCAAAAGTAAGATACACTTTCGTGTTAGGCCCCCTAGGCAACTACGAAGTGGTTTGAGCCAAACTCCACCACGCGGTCCCAGTGCAGATTGGTGGAGGGCTGTTGTAAGGCCAGTGACTAAACCTTACTGTCAGATGTAATTAAGCCGCCTTAAGGCCTCCGATTAGGCTTCACGACCATTATCAAGCGATATCAGCCGGGGCCAACTTTTAACGTGCCTTCCAAAGTACGGAGATGCTCGTGATATTACTGTATTCTGTAATTTAAGTACAAATAAAATTCCTACGCTTGTAACTTAGACCAACCATCAAATCCAAAGCTGAATCGGAATTCTTTTTACGGATGCAGTAAAAATTTAGGCTCAAAGCATTGAAGGAATTCGGCCCCTAATGTAACAGCCATCGATACAGCCCGGATCGCGTCTCGTCCGATGATATCGATACGCAAATAGATTCTGAATAGTACAGAGGGAATTGTAAATCGATTGTTTACTTTGAAACGGTTTCGTATGACTTTTTGTTGCGTCACTCAGAGCCTGGAGGCCTACTACGCAAGTGTATCGTTCGTTCGAACTTATTATCCCTTTTGTTTTTAGCAATTCCATGCAAGGTTTAATTAAAGATAAATAACACTTGAAAAAAAAAATCATCGACCTCAGGTAGGACTCGAACCCACGTCCCATCGCAAGTGCGATGGGACGTGGGTTCGAGTCCCACCTGAGGTCGATGATTTTTTTCAAGTGTTATTTATATTTTATTATCCCTTTCTTATTAAAATACTAGCTGTGCCCGCAACTTCGTTTGCGTGAACAACAGGATGTTTGGTATATCATATAAACTCCACAGTAACATTGAACCGAGATAAAAACTATCGTATATGTTAATTCAGATCTTATTCTATATGTGTGCAAAATTCCATCTAAATCTGTTCAGCCGTTTACGTGTGATAGGGTCACAAACATCCAAACATCCTCACAAACTTTCGCATTCATAATATTAATCGGATATCCACTCACAGTTGTATCACCTTTGACAATTCATGAGCAATTGAAAACGGTCATTTCTTTTACACGGCTAGTTTGAGTTGGTCATATTTTGTTAAACAATTGACACAAGTGACTGGTATTTTTTTTTTAGGTTTATACGTCCGAACGATCGATACATGTTCGTAGTAGGCCTCCTTATCGCACTAGCGATTTGCGAGCTAGTTTTTAATGGTGCTTGTACTTAATGTAGGTAACATGCGCATGTTGTGGCTTATGTCATACGTCATACGACTCGAACATGGATCAAATGAGACACACTAGAGCTAGCGAGCGAGCGATCGAGCATAATAAGTGGTTACATAATATAACTTCAATTAAATTAGCAAACACTGGTATGAAATTTAAAACACATGATTTTAATACTTTCGTCAAGACATTTCTAATTCGCAACCAGCGCTGAATTGCGAAGACTCAGTGCCATAAATGTATTGCGCGCGTGCAGGACACATAGCAACTGACTTTTCATGAGGCATAAAAGTTCTAGAATGGAGGCCAAGTACTGGCAAGCAAAGCGTAGGACATCCACCCACAAGATGGACAGACGACACGGTAAAGGTTGCTGGATGCAGACCGCTTCCAACCGCCTAATCTGGAAGTCATTGGGGGAAATCTTTGCTCAGCAGTGGAGGATATGGCTAAAATGATGACGATGACATTTAACTCGATAAATATTCTAAGTATACCTACTCAGACTCCATCAACATAAGATAAAATTAAACAACTCAAAATATTATAGTGTTTACCTCTGAAATGTTAATATCTCTGATTTACAATGTTCGCAAACATAAATTCTCTAGGTATAAAATGTTATTATATGTTAAATTTATTTGCACGAATCCAACCTTCAATAATAACACAAAGTTTACTTATATGTCTGCAAAAGTCGAAGGTTCGCGATAAACATGCCGTTATTTTCTCTCATAATGTGGAGTGGAAGAAACAAAATAAATGGTTTGTTTTACGTACAGTACATCATTTCGTTAGTTTACAGCTTTTTACAAGATTTTCAATATCAAAATCTTGTACAATCTCTAAACTAAACTAAAAAAACTCTTCCTCTCATATGTGAATGATAAGAGACAGTTAGACAATGAATAAATTTTTAAATTATAAATAACTTAATCTTCCTAACTTAACTGATTGCTGATAGTAGAATATTTGCTCTTTGCTCGGACGTAGATGGTACTTACATTATTAATAGGAACCAGTTATGATAAAATAACGCTGCGATGGCTTTAAAAACGATAAGCACTTATAAGATCGATGGGTATGTAGAAACGATCGGTAGCTTAGTTATAAGAACAGGGCTAAGCAGGGAAAAGTAGGCTCAAGTCCGAACTCAGGCGGAATTTGTGAAAAAGTGCATTATTTATAATAATAAATATCGAATAACATCACAGACATGGCTTTAAAACTGAAGTAAGTAGACAAAAACAAGTATTCTAGAAATCCGAAAAAACGACGGTTTCGAGAACAATTTAGAAAAGTTAGTTTTGTACACTTTTCCGAACGGGAATCCAGGACCTCTGAGGGAGCGATGCGAAGTCTTTGCTCGGTAATTGTCGTCATAATGACAATATTATCTTAACAAATCATCATCTTCATCATTTCAGCCACAGGGCGTCCACTGCTGAAAATAGGCCTCCCCCAGTGACGCCTAGCTTGCCGCATCTACAGGCTACCCTTACATCCATCTACATATATGTATCGTGCCGTTTTTGTGGAAAAATAGACTATAATATTTGATTTTTCCGCTCTGCTTTACCGATTAATGACGGTCCGCTTGTGTGTGTAGCAACCCTTATCAACATACCTGCCAATATAAAACTACGTACTTTTCTCTTGTATCCTTATGATCATCACGCCCACCAGTTTGTCCACGCCTTCCTTGACAGCTGCTATTGACATTTTATCCTTCATCCAAATCCGAACGTTGTGGACGAACTCGTCTGTTCCTTCTTTGTCCTCAGATAGTTTCACTGATCTGTACGTTAACTGAAAAAAAGAGATACTTTGTGTATGAAGTCCAATGCTTTTTTTTTTCATCTTCTACTTCTTTAGCAGTCATTAATCAGTCTCAGGAGGTCGCGAAACGAGGTTGAAAAACACTGATTTAAGAGAACCTTGTGTAATGAAGTGCCAGAAAATTTATATAGCCAAGAGCGTCTCCCAGAACTCAAATCCGAGACAACTAAGATACATATTTTTCAAATTAGCACTAACTAAGTCAAGGTCAGGACTCTTTGCGTTAAAGGATATCACTTTGATAACGATTGTCTTCCCCAATGAATTAAAAAAAAACACCACGCCACTACATCAGTCACGCGTCAGATAAAAGTACTTACTTCTTCTGGAAGATAATGTTTCTTGAGCAATCTGATAGCGTCGTCATACCTCTTGTCCTGGAGATCCTCAAACCTGATACCGCAAGCAACTCTACCCCAAATAGAAGGAGCTTTTATCCTATCTTCTAGGATCTTCATCTTTTCAACCTCCGCTTCTGCACCACTTTTCGCCATTATTAGTAATAATTCTGAAACAAATATAGAAATCCTCGTAAAATGTTTTTTTTTGGAGTGGACTGCTGGACAATGGCACAGAAAAATATTTTTTATTATTAGGTGTCAGGAGTAAAGCTTCGTTCGTACGTACACTTCGCAACACACACATAGACATCGCTCACCGACACGATCTCAAAATACTTGGCGTTCCAGGGTGTTCCGGGATACCCTAGAGACATGCCCGGCCTGGGCGAGGGAGCGTAGTGACCTTGTCGCAGTCATAGGGTGTGATCTCTCCTTGACGGCAATCATGGCGAGGATGGTCTCCAGCGAGGAGGCTTGGATGGCGATGCTCACCTTCTGCGAGGCTGTTATCTTGCATAAGGAAGCAGCGGAGAGGGAGCGGGAAGCCTCAGCTGACGCTCCAGATATCCGCCGACGACGCACTGGGCACCGAAGGAGGAACTTCCACCTTCATTTGCCTCTTCCAAATGGGCCTCAGACGGCTGACACGGGGGTATCTGCCGTCTGCTTAAGGGGACCCCCGACGGCGCAGCGCGTGATCCCGCGCGCCGCTCGAAGAAGACTGGGGGGAGGCTTCACTCCCCCCTAAGCTAGGTGGCGCTCGCTGATAAGCGAGCCACAGCCGAGCTGGGACAGCGGAGCATGCCTATGGCCCTAAGCCTATGGCGAAACACGTGGTCCCGACTCACATGGCATCGGCGGGACACCGTCAGGTTTTTAGTGGGTAAACGGGCCTTATTCTAAGGTCCGGAGTCCCACATAACCCCCAGCTGCCCCCGCAGCCGGTGTGGTATGCGTAAAGCATTATCCTGACGAAAAAAAAAAAAAGGTGTTCCGGGATTGTATGCCCGTGAGCAGCAATGTATATGTGTGCGTTGCTCTTTCTGATACTTTTTGTTTGTTCTGTGACGTAGTTCTCCCTATGGAACGTCACACAGTGCACTGACCGGAGCCACTGCTGGGCTATTTTCATCCAGCAAAGTAAGTTTTATAACTAAATCATCATCATTTCAGAAAAAGGACGTTCACTTCTAAACTAACCCTCCCCCAGTGACCTCCAGATTTGCCAGTTGGTAGCTCTGCAACCTTTATTAGTTCTTCTGTCTACCTTGTGGGTGAACGTCCCACGCTGCGCTGGTCGGTACGAGGTCGTCATTCCAGATTTTTTCTGCCCCATAGGTCATTAGTTCTACATGCTATGTGCCCCGCCCACTACCGCTTTAGCTTGCTAATCCGTCGGGCTATTGATATGAACCTTCTCAGCGTAAAGTAGGTATCTATGGTGGTGTCTATGAAGTGTTATCTGACAACGTGTCATCTCTTTCCAATATGTCTTGCAAATAAATAATGCAGCATAATTATTAAGTTGATTAAAGCCTAATTTCTAAAGGCGTTGCGTTCTCATTTGTATCAGCTATGTCAGATACTTTTGTTCGTTTACGGATCTCCTTATCATCATCATCATCTCCAGCTTTTATCAGTCCACTGCTGGACACAGGCCTCTCCAAAAGGAGGATTTTGCCATAATCGCCACGCTGGGCAGGCGGGTTGGCGATCGCAGTTAGGCCAATGGTGGAGAGGAGACGCTGCTGCCCTTCTTCTTATGGCGGTTTCTCCTGTAGTTGTCTCTTACGACACCCATAGGAAGAGAAGGGGTAGTGCACTTCTTTTAACGTGCCACACGACACGAAGATCTCCTCATATATAACTTAACCTATCAAGCTTCAATTGCCCCACCGGTTGGAGCGCATAATAGATTTTTTATTGTGTCTCTTGACCTTGGCCTGACAGGTTACATGTAAACATAATCAAGGTTACCTACTTAGTCAAAGGTGCTGGCAGCCACTGAATGCAAACCACTCAGAGCCGGTCACTGTGGCATTCTATAGAGGAGGCCTGTGTCCAGAGTGGAGTCCATAAGGCTAATGACGATGAAAACATAATCTTTGAAAACCTTCTTTCTTCTTATTTAATAATCTTCTCTGATTGAAATTGAATGTTTAAAGCTATAAGCTACAAAACACAAGAAATAAGTAGAATAATAAAAAAGTTATTTTGTTTACAATAAATAAATACAAGTGGCGTTTGTCATTTAAAATGATTGATTGACGTAGTGACGTCTTAATTTTCTCGGCCACCTTAAAGTTTTATTTATATGTATGTGTCTATGGCACGATAAACATTTTATTTGAACTATATTTTATATGCCGACAGGCACACACCGCATCACCTTTAGCTTTACTTATGTGATTATAAATAGGGATTATAACTTAGAGCATGTTGGTTGAATGCTCTAAGGATTACTTAGAACTTAGAACTTAGAGATAATGATCACGTATTAAACATCAGCAGATCTAGCACGAAGTTATAAGATTGATAGGGTTAATTATCTGATTATTGATTTATATAAATACTCACATTATTCCCTAATAAATCAGACCTATAACGAGCTCTCATAACCATTCACCCTGCCCCGCGGCACATTTTATATCTCTTTCTATAGCTAAACCTGCAACATTGACATCTTGACTTTAGAGTAGAAACATCAGAGATCTTATTCTTCTCTTCACTTCTCTGATGAAATGAAATGAAATTAATTTCATTTCATTTCATCAGAGATCTTACCACAACACCCAGAACCTAGACCATATAGAAAAGTTAGTTTTCTACATCAACCTGACTGAGAAACGAACCCAGGACATCAAAGATGGCGACACCAAGTCCGGCGAATTCTCCTTTCAGTTAATAGTTTCAGTTAAAATCTAATCACACACGACGACTACAAACGAAGAATCTACAAGTACCTACGAGTATACTTATTTAATATACAGGATGTAGATTTCAATCTGAGCAGTATTTACTAAAAAGACATATGACCACTTACAGAACACGAAGTAAGAACTAATTAATAAAAAATTCAATAAAATAAAATTTTAAGCGAATATTTTTTGTAAAACCCTTACTGTACTGTGGCGTAAGATACTGCGATAAGTTTGTACTGCACGAGTAGAAACCACGCGCAATATCTCGGGAAGCTTGCTGGCATTGATAACTTTTATCTGCCGTCCGTGTTATTCTTGAAGTTTAATAATATATTTTTTTTTAAATAACAATTATTTTTTGAAGTTATTTTTTTTCGCTATCTCTGATCAGTATAAGCATAGAGAAAGAATAATACTACGTAAAAGTATAAGGTTTAGAATCACCTTTGTTAGTCATGCTCAGATAGAAATCTACACTCTGTAGATCGCAGAAACGTATCTGCCACTATTTACACGAAACTCTATTTAGTACCAGCAGGGCTGTTGTCGAACGATTTGGGCTTTGTTTAATCAAACACACCTGGTTTCGTTCCGATTCCACTTAACTGTAGAGTGACCAAAATATTTTTTTAGTAATAAAAAAGAAAAAAAACTATTTAAATAGCTGACGATCCGAAGACCCGATTGGTGATTCGCCTGAAAACGTAAAATGTTTCGGTTTTTCCAGTTTGGTTCAATTTAAAATATATCCACATCATCATCATCGCAGCCACTTTGCTTTACTGTAGGTACACAATACTTGACAAGATAGGCTCTAAAGGACCCTCCACACTAGCGTCTTCCGAGCGTCGACGTCGCGGCAGCGTCCAATCAGTGTTGACACAATGCTTGCACAGCAGCATTTACTTATAGCGGATTGGACAGTGCCACGACGTTGACGCTGGAAAGACGCTATTGTGGGTGGTCCCTAAACTAAATCAACAGGATGCAATTGAATCACTAATATAAAAATGCTTCGTACAGTAATATGATTATAGAAGAAGAAATTAAAAATAATGTTATGTCAAAATATTGTTATCACAATTTTTAAAATTAGTGTTTTTTTTTTTTTCTTTTTATTTGCTTCAAAGATAAACTATAATTATAAAGGGCTTTATACTGTAAATCAAAATATGTTTATCGCAAGGCGTCATGGTCACCCTAAGCTTTTAGGTGCGTTGATTGGCGAGTAAACTAGGCGGATCGGCATTGTTTTAATTCTTGATTAGACCTCCAGCTCTGGTATTGTTGACCCTTAACAGGCTGTTATACTTGTTTCTAAGGGTAGGGATATTGTGTTTTTAGGATTTAGTAGCATCTCGCAATTTATGTGTTAAATATAAGCAGTAGCTCACATAGTTTTAAACAGTACAGTGTTAACAGTAGTTAAAAAGATCCTATTTTATTTAATAGATAGATTTTTTTAAATATTATTCTACTGGTCATATTGGTGCAGACAACAGCTCGTCAACCTTATACCACAAAACTTCACATTTTCTCAATTGATAATGGACTCTATGTGTCGGACTTAAAGTTGAAAATCAGTTGGATGACCTTTACATTTTTGGGAAGGTTGATATGCCGTTGACTGTAGAACAACTTTTTAATCACACAATCGAAACAAATCATTTACCCACACTCAACAGTCAATCACCTTTATTGAACGTTTTTTAGAGAAATAAGAATATATTTTGTCCCATGAAAAAAGTTGTTGTACATGGATAGGACCATCTATCTACAGAACGTCCGAGCAAAACATTAAGATACATTTAAATAAAAATGTAAGTTTTCCCGGTCCCAGTAACATTACTATCTAAAACAGTATTCTTGTAATCTTTAAGTTTTGCATAAAAAGCATAAAATTATCGTTATGCGACTGAAAATTAGACCACCAATACGAATATTGATAATCTCGGAGCATACAATAATGTACCTTAAAACAAAATATTATGATTAATGCTTTAAAAATAAAAATTAAGACAAAAAAAATGTTTTTTTTTTCTCCTTTATGGATTTCGTTTATTAGTTATTACAACACTTTGTTTTCCAATTGTACAATTTTTAAGTCATAAAACAAAACCAAGCTTAACTTAAAACTAAACCTTAAAAGAAAAAATAATAATATTTACAAAATATATCACAAATAAAAAATGGGCCCCAGAAATAAAAAAAATAAAATATGAAATATTTTTATTTCATATTGGTTTCTTTTTTTTCAGTTTCATTACGAACCGTTATTGCTTTTCTCTTGTTTACGAGAATACCGTTTCTGGGGACCGGCCGACCACTGGATGGCGGCTACTGTAAAATTAAGGGAATAAGGCTTAAGATAGCAGAACCTGATATAACCTGCAAATACAGGATTATCCCAATCAAACCGGACATTATTGTTACATATTTGATACTCGCAAACTCATTTTTAAAATAAAGAGGGGTAGGTTACTCACTGTTAGTACTTCCCGTTAACCTAGAATGATGAAAGGGCATTTGCCCTATTATATTAATTTTAATAAAAAAATCAATAAATAAACGCATTACACAGCATTTTCAGTCTTTAAACTTGACAGACAGACCCAAAAAGGCCAATTACTAAAATGAAAACGTCTTACCTCAATTTAATCCAATTATTGAAACTCCGCAAAGAAAAACATAGGGAGAGACCGCCAAATACAGGGTGGCACGGAAAACTGACTCGGTTAACATAAAAAGGAAAGAAAAATAAATCAATACCGACGTTAAGGTAAAGACATCAAAGTTTGCGCGATGCCCGCGAAATGAGTTGAACGGAAAAATGGAGGTGCCAAGATAGAGTTTACGAACAGACGACGGTTCCGCAGCTCTTGGTTGGGGCGGCAAATGGGACGTTTTTGACAGTTTTCAATCAATCAAACGGACGCAAGTCGTGGTGACAGCGGGCCTTGATAGATGCGGGTAGATAAGAAACCTCATGGATATAGTACAGAAACCTATATTGCAGTTTGGAACTATTACGGCAATATTTAGGTCAATTTGCACCATCTAAATAAACAAAAAATATACGCTTTTCTTGTAATTGAAATTTAAAAAAAAATTACATAAGTTTATTTTTTATTTATTTAAAACATAATTCCGTTCCGTCTATGTCATGTGACTAACAAAGACAAAGTTATGTCTTTTAATAATATTACGTTTACCACTAATGCTAGAGAGTTGTTGTCACGTTTCAAAATTAATGTTAGGCAACACAATTTAGACGCTTACCATTCAAAGGCGATAGTCTAGAGGAAGAACATCTCAATCGTTTCTATTCCGTCATTGTATCGTGGTACAGTCGTCGTTTCTGATTTCTGTAACACAAGTTCTTTATCTGGCTCATACCAATCAGTTATTTTAGTGTTATTCTTGCAAGAAAGTTTCAAACACGTAGCCATTAACTATCACGTATTAAACTTGCAAGTAGCTCGAGTTTAAGCCGCTCGTAGTTATCAGCTTATTCGGCTTTATTCCTATCTTTTACGGAAGTTTCCCTGGGGCAATATGAAGCAAAATATCGGATTCTTTTGTTTCAGAACAAACATTAATATCTTCCCGCTGAACCCTAAATGCGCTGAAAGCTTAAATCGATACAGACCGAGTCAATAGAGTTTGGTCGATGGTAAAAGAAAGCAAGCCGCGGAAACATTCTCGCAAAGTCCTTTGTTAAGAAGTTGTTAGGACACTTGATGTCAATCAAAACATTTAGGAGGTTGTTAAAGCCTCTTACTGCCAAAACGAGCAGTCATTTGTTGAACAAAGATGTAGTATAGATGGAAATAAAGACAAAAAACGTTTAGTGTTAAACGGACATCACAACGACACAAAACACTAACAAAGATAATTACTTCTTAAAAAAAAATTGAACATACCTTAAAAAACATCGTCGTCGTGAAGCCCATCGTAAATGAAAATTAATGATGTGTAGGACAGACAGACAGACGCCAAACCTTTTATTTTTAATGCATTTTTTCTATGTTGTATCGTGTCTAGATATTGTGATATTATCGTTGTTTCTGATTTGTATAACACAAGCTTTGGCTTTGGCTACTGCTTTAGCTACTTCCCTTAGGATCAGTGCAATGTATGTGATGTCGTCCAATATTTGTTTATTTTGCATTTTGCAAGAATTTCCACAGTTGCCCTGTGGGTTGGTGACAATTCAGCAAACTTTTTAAGTGAATTATCTTAACAATTGGCCCGTGTATGAACTCTCTTGGATATACGCTTAATGCACTCTACTAACCCTCAGGCTCTACTATCATCTTTTTCTTTTAAAAAAAAGTAAGACTAGGTTTAAACCGTGCCTAAAGATAAGTCAATTAATTGAAAATGTTTGATAATAATATGTCTCGAATGTTTGATATATCAACATTTCAAATTGGTCGGCTAATATTAAGGCATGGTTTTAACCTAGTCTATCTTTTTTGTAGTAAATCTATTATTGTTTTCCATCTGCTGTCAGCAAGTTTTGCGTATGTCGTTATCTGGGGGCACGGCAGTGCCCCCGCCAAGTCAGGCAAAAAAGCGGCACGGCCGTACTATCCTTTTCGCGATACAGTTCAGGCTAATATCTTCTCGTAGGGCGTCCGACGCTGTGTTTGCCATTTTGCAGTCTCCATTTAAATACATCTCTGTTATCTACCGTATTGGGTATAGATTCTACCACCTATTGCCAATTCATCTTACTCATCCTTTAGACTATTAGGTAGGTACATATCGATAAGTTCAGCTATTCTTGTCCATTGCTATTTTTTTGTTTGCTTTTATTTTTTTAATATTTTTTGTGTTGTTGTGTGTGTTTACTAAAATTATTTCTTTCTCTCTTTCCCTCTCTCTCTCTCTCTCTATCTCTCTGTCTCTCTCTTTCTTCTGTCGTTGACTGAAACTATTTGGCGCGCCACCGCTATACATAATTTGTGCTATTTATTTATACAGAAAAACGAATATCCAGCAAACATTCCACATTTTTGAGCATATAAAGTTTCAGTGAACTCTCACTGGGACCGGTTCACGATAAATTCCAACGAATTTACATTGTTTCACTATAGATAAATTCGGAAAATTCCTAGCGAATAAGCATGATTTTCTGATAGTTTATTCCGTTGTAGTAAGGTTCAAATTTCAATGAAAATGATATTTTATTTAAACTTTCAATAGAGTACAATATTCCAATTAAAAGTTCAAGGATTAATAGTAATGCAGCGATTAAATAAACTAAATATGCGCCAGGAAACACAGTAATTTTAGTGGCAAAACAAAGTAATTATTTTTATGGAATTAAATTTGATATTATGTATTATACAACAATGAAAGTCAACATCATACCCATCGTGTCTTCTTACACAAGTTTACAACTTAAAAAAACCGGCCAAGTGCGAGTTGGACTCGCGCACGAAGGGTTCCGTACCATTATCTATAAAAACAGCAGAAATATTACGTTTGTTGTATGGGAGCCCCACTAAATATTTACTTTATTCAACATTTTAGTATGTGTTGTTATAGCTGCAACAGAAATACATCATCTATAAAAATTTCAACTGTCTGACTATCACGGTTCATGAGATACAGCCTGGTGACAGACGGACAGACTCAGACAGACGGACGGACAACGGAGCGGTAATAGGGTTCCGTTTTAGCGTTTGGGTACGTAACCCTAAAAAGGATGTCTCAGCCTTTATAAACCAAACATCATTTGCTTATTTTAAAAAAAAACCGGCCATGTTTGATTCGGACTCGTGCAAAAAAAACACGATTGTCCTATGGAAGCCTCATTCTCTCCATTTGAGAAGGGCCACTGAACCCAGTCTAACTAATAATAGTTTAAATAATTAAATTGTTGTTTGTAGTATATATTGTTTTAATTTATTTTATTCTAATAATTAAATTTAATTTGTAAACATTTGACGACGCTTGTTGCTGACGAAATTGTGTACTTATAATTTTGCATGCAGTAGGTATTCCAAATAATTTGTGCATTATTTAAAATGTTAACGACATTACAAACGAAATACTAATACTGGGCCTGTTTCACAATCGCTAAGTAAGTCCCGGTTAATTTAATCTGCCAGTTAAGTCATTAATGCCATTAATTTAAATCTGCCAGTTAAGTGTTCTTTACTTGAATTTATTTGCTTGAATAGTGCTTACTTTTCGATTGTGAAGCAGGCCCATAAATATGATGAATTTTTAGTTAAGTTTAGGGTTAATAGGCTGGATGTGGGAATTGTGCAGAGTATTCTGTGAAATCCTAATTCGGATAACACCTTGTGCTTGTGCTCTTTAGTGGAGTTCTGCCAATGAAACGCATACGTACCTGCTATAGGTTAAGTTTATACATAGTGTTATTTAAATGTAAGTTATGTTCACATATTATACAGGGTTACAATGCAAGGTAGTGCCAAATTTTAAAAATAAGATCGAGAGGTGCCCTTTTTGAGGTATTTGTTGTCAATTTGAACCACTGGTATGCGCGGGCGCTCCTGCTGTTAGAAATGTACCTTACATCGAAAAGGCTAAGGTTTTTTTTCGCACGCCATTGTGACTATTATTGCATTGAACTTTGCAGTTCTAGGTTGGATAGAGATAGTGCGTGCTTAAGCTTCATTTCCTCCTAAGCTGACGTCGACGACTAGTTCTATGAAGCACCGCACTGCAACGCTGACGTTAGCGGCAGATAGGAGGAAATCAAGCCTTATATTTTATAAATGAAACAAGATTACCCACGCGTACAATCTTTAAACAGCGGATAGTAATAGAAAATAAATAAAAATAAGTTTGTTTTTAGATTGTTTATATCGTAGATCTATTTAGTTACTGATTTTGAGTGGTCCCTGAAAATTTGGCCCTACCTTGCAATCTAACCCTGTATATTAAGATTGCTTATTCGATGGGGGGACTGACATGTCTTGCAGACAAAAGTCCCATAACAAAAAATAATAAAAAAAAGGAAAAAATATTGAATCTCTTTTATAACAATAGCAAATATGGCATTTGTAGGAGACTGTGCCTGTGTAGGTTTAGTGACCCGTAATAAAAGGTAAATAATTTATATCAACTCAAATTACAACCGATGACTGACACCGAACACGTTAATAGCATAAATCGGAATACAATCGAATACAATTCGATTAGATTGATCGACAAGCGAGATTTGTGACGAATCGATGCCTCCCGCAAGTGATTAATCGTTCCTAGCTAATTGATTTCAGTGTCGTATACATTTAATAGGTATACATATACAATACGCCCACCATACAGCAGCACAGTATAATACTGTGATACGAAGACGTGGTCACAGTTAAAATAAAACAGCCCATCTCTTTATGTTTTATTATTGTACACATTTATTTTCGTATGTGTACTGATACTACATTAGAAAGATAATAGAAGTAACAGACAGCCCTATATGCAGAGGATGCCTAGAGGCAGAAGAAACGCCACGGGCACAGATTCTCCAATCACCAGGATCACTCCCGTAAGCCTTTTTAAAAGCCTAAAAAGGCTGCTGACCTTCTGGAATGACTTGGGCTGGTTGGAGTAAGTTAAAGGGTGCATCACGCACAATGGCCCAATAAAGAGGCTAAGTACGGAAACAATCCAGCTAAACTAGCTAACTAACTAATACTTCACTAATGTATTAAACAATTTTTTGATCTTATGTTGGTGGCTTGCTGGTTAACTATTTACTATAATACCTATTTACTAAATGATCTAATAATAAATAAATTCTTTACCAAATGTGATGTCGTATGAACGTCATGTAAAAAATTACACGAGTTTAGATTAATCTGGGTTAACCGTGATATCATTTTTTTATCTACACTGGCACCGCACATCATTATGGTTGTAATCGCATCTTTTACCGTGTGGGCTGGCCTATCTTTTTGGACAATGGTTATGACGTAGCAATTAACATATCTATTAAGCGTGACGTATACGGAGGGCTACGCAAATTAAATTGGAGATGTGATGTGACAGGATTGTGAGATGATGTTAAAATATTATCAATATTAGATGACACGCTCAGTAATTAAGGATCAGTGACAGCGATGGAAAGCCATGTGTTCCTCTAATGTGCCTAATCTATCATTTATGTCTGTATGTAGACTCTACATACAGGGTGGATATGAAATCGTTTTCTATCCCGATTGATGAAGTGGAACGGTAAGTGGCCTTAGAGGTATTTTTCAGGGTTCCCGGTTCCAATCAATTCAGAAAATAAACTTTTCTAATCCGCTTCTGGGAAACATCCGCAGACGGAGTGTTTTTAGATACTTGCCATTATACACAGGAGCAATTTTTTTTTTATAGAATCCTTTTCAAGAACAATTATTATTGTATTGGGCGTGGGTTTTTTTTACTTAATAAAGTAGTTTTCTATTTCTCTTTCTACGTAAGTTCTTGAATCATCTAAACAAGACGCATGTGTTCTACAGCATCAGAGGTGCTTAATTTTTGTTCTTTAATAGCTTACTCATCAGGGGCGTGCAGTGCATATAGGAAACTAGGCAGTGCCTACCTGATAATGAAATGAGGTAGGCAGTAGGTACTTACAAATGTGTAATATTGATGAAAAATAGTGATTTTCATCAACAGAACACATTAGTAAGTAACTACTGCCTACCTCGAAATAAAACCAATGCCCGCCACTGTTACTCATCATCATGTCCTCCACACCGTTTTCGGTGACGACGACTCCTAAATGTTCAGCTAGTCAACATGATACGCTCTGATATGACTTGCAAAGCCAAACTTCGACCTGAAGACACGACCACAAGGCGCACAAAATAGCTGGCCAGATGCATTATATGTGCAGTGGCGGGCATTGGTTTTATTTTGAGGTAGGCACTAGATACTTATCTTAGTGTTTTATTGATGAAAATTTATGGTTTATACCCCTGAGACGAGAGTAAATAAATACTGCCATGCTCGCACAGGTACATTTATCTTTTAATGTAAAATATATACTATTTAAAAAGTGGCTGACAATAGTGACCGAGTTTCTTGCGCTACTTCTTCTCGGCGCTAGCCCAAAATTATCCCGAAGTAGTGGTAGGGAAAAAAATATTAGAACGTGTAAAATCGCTTAGTTAAAGCCTATTTACAGAAATAAATTGGTTTTATTATTGACGCATATGTAAGTACCTACTTACTACCTCAATTCATCAGTATTGTTTATATATTTATTCATAGTATTGCTCTGTGTCGATAGTATTGAATCTCACTGAGCTATCGATACTATCGATAGTATCGACAATATCGTTACTATCGATATTTCAATCGATACTATCGTTTTTGTCCAACTATCGATAGTCTATCGATAGACTATCGATAGTGAACTATCGATCGGCAACACTAATTATTGTCGAAATTTTAGTGTGCCAAATAAATATATTATGTCTATTCTATTCTATTTCTTACTAACATGACCGCAGCTCGCTTTCACACCCTGTATTTTTAAACTCCGACCTTTAGAGAGGCAGCATCCGAATACACAAACATGTTTATCTTGAGACCGTTTCAGTAATTTCAATCCAATCTCCAGCGGCCGTTCACATAAAGGGGATGTGTAATGCTAGGCTGGGTAAGTGAACAATTTTATATATTAGGCACGAAAGGTAATGGACCCCGACAGCGGGGCAATTTTTTTTTCCCCTTAACAATCCTAGTCTACAGCTAGGCGCAGGTTTTCCCAAAATCATACCGATCTTCTCAATCTCAAAAAATCTCGACTCGGAAAAACGAATCCAATAAGACCAAACTTGAAGGTTTTACCGGCAGCCTTTACAGAGTTTTAATATCCACATCATTATCATCATCAAATTATTGTATTATCATTCTTTGTCTATAAATATCACATCTTCAAAATGTTACGATATCGATACGATACTTAAAACAGAATTAAGTAAACATTACAGATTTATTTTAATAGTTTATTAGATGTAAGTTAGGTACAAGTGACGCTAATAAACTACCATCATCATTTCGGATACAAGACGTAGTCCACTAATCCGAAAATCATTCGGTCGGTCGTATTATCCGATCAAATTAAAACATCCATTCCCCTGTAACAAAGGTTTGTCAATTTATGAACAATTGAAAACAGTCGGGTTTTTTACACGGCTGGATTGAGTTGGTAATATTTTATCAAAGGATTGACACATGAGGCTGGCCATTGTAATTTGTCAGGTTTATACGACCAAACGAAAGATACACTTTCGTGCTAGGCCCCCTGAACTAGACCTCCCCCAATGACTGCCAAATTGCCCAGCTGAAAGCGCCCAGCATCCAGCAGCTTCCTGCAATCTTCACCAGGTCGTCTGTCCCTAATAAAAGGGTATAAATGTCGTATAGGAAAGTGTACCCTCTGTTTCTTTAGTCTGTACCCCAGAGCACGTGACCGGGCATACGCAGCCGGCATCTCGCGATTGTAACGGCCTTCAAGAAAAAACCCCATACAAGGATAAAATACTCGGTTACGTATGTTTTGATGTTCAGAACACATAATTCATCTTTTGTAGTGCGCTAACAGGTCGTTTCTTTTAGAAACGTATGAGGAAGGATAAATATAAAATATCTCTAACAATTTCCGGTCAATTTAGACTTGAAGGGATTCCATCGTTTGTTATTACGACAGAAACGGGTTTGTTTCAAACAAAAATGCTTTATTATAAATACATCAAACGTTTTATTTGAGTTTCAATGTTTCTTCTAACTAGCACTTTATCCGGTTTCTATATTCGATGCGGCAAGTCATTCGGAGCGATCGTTTTGAGACTTCTGTTTTATTATGACTACTATACAAATTTAAAGGAGACGTAGGTTTATCGATTAACGTAAAAGTCGATCAACAAGAATATAAATAATTTAGGATCAATTGAAGATAAATAACACTTGAAAAAAGTCACCGACCTTAGGTGGGACTCGAACCCACGTCCCATCGCATGCCGGGCGAGTGCTTTTACCAACTAAGCTACCGAGGACGTCACGTGACAAGATGATATTCCACAAGTGTTTTTTTTTCTCGCTGTCAAAGCCAGCGTATCTCTGATCAATGTTGTTTTTCAAATGTTATTTATCTTCAATTAAACCTTGCATGGAATTGCTAAAAAGAAAAATTTACAACAATTTAGGATCATCAAAAAAAAGATTTTGTTTATCTTTATCGTTTATTTGAGGGTTATACCTTACGGCATAATACGGCACCTATTATTGAGATTCTATGTGGAAACATTAGACACGTCTAACCCATTTTATAATTACACACACACCACCCACACGCATATGCTTTATTCGACAACAATTAAGATCAGGGATGTCAACTTTTGGCAGGTTTATATTGTATCTACACTGAAAATAATTCGTTAATGTAAGTTTTATAACTCTGCTATTTAAGGGCTGTGGATTTTGTGTAAAAAAAAATGATGACCACATAAACTTCGCGGTTTCGAAAAATGTTTTTTTTATTTACGCGATATCTTATCGAATGAGTAGACAAAACGTCTGCAACAGCAACATTCGCCGACCGAATACACAATTGGTTGGGTTCATGCGTGAATGTGATATGTACCTAAGTACTTTAGCTACACATCTGCAGATAAAGTCACTGAAAATTTGTCTCAATACGGTTCCAGTGTTTTTGAAGTAGCATATTATATTGAAAAAGTGGAATTAAATTACACTATCTTCGGAATAATAGCAAAGAGTAATATTTATTCCACTATCATTTAATAATAATTGATAACATTAAGTATCAATATAGATTATGTTTGCCTAGTTTCAGCTGAGTGTTTAAGTAACAACATAGTAACAAATATCAATACATGACAACTTTAACATGAAACCGTATGCTCAAAAAAAAATTGAATAACAATAGCATAATAAATAATAATAATAAATGCGTTTATTTGCCAGAACACAAGTTTTTAAAGGTGTTAACAGTAATTAAGGTACAAGTATTCAACCTGCATGCAGGTGTGCAAATTCATGTCGTAATTAATAATTAATAAGTGAACAATGCAATTAATAAATGTGATTCAATTTAGAGTAATGTACTAAGTATTAACAATTCAGTAATTCCATTTTAACATGTCATATTCTTATAATTAATAAATTCAGTCACGCTATAAAAACAATATTTCATTAGCCATGCAGTCAATTTAATTTTAAACTCCCTTCCTTTTAGGGTCGTTAAACAGTGTGATACACATATTAAAATCATTTTTCCTTTAAATGTATGTAAGTGGAACATTTAGGTTGATATAACAGATGCACATACTGAGCTCTCAGTTTCAGTAGCAGCCACACATGTGTACGCGAACTGAGCGAAAGGGTAGGTAAGCTGTTTCCGATTAGCAAAATCTTTATAATAAGATAACTGAGTAAGATTGCTTCAAATTAGCAAAACCTTTTAAAATAAGTATCGATATGTTTTCTCGACGGGTATTATGACAGGTTGATCGGTAACATCACTTACCCGGTTCTGTTCCCGGCAGGCCTAAAGTTCCATTACATTGCGTAACGGAGCTCCTGCGGACGTGGCTAGAAATCCTATGCGATTTGAACGTTGCGGGTTTAATGGGAGTTTGGGATTTTGGTGGTAAGGATAAGATGATTTAAAATTATTATTTTTGGATATAATGGGTGTGATTTTGAAGAGTAACCAAATTTTAGAAAGCAAATAATGTTCAGCAGTAAAACAAATTTTACTAAGTGTAACTTTCATGATAATGTATGAAGCAGCAAAGTTTTTTTTTTTCATAAATTCCATGTTACCCTCTTCAGCCTTATTGTAAAAGTAAACACATTCGGGTTTGGCTACAGTTCAAAACCACGTCAATCTGTTATCTATTTTTGAACAGAATGACTTAAATACAATGAAACTGTGAGACAAAGCGGTCGTCCGTAATGTTTCAAAACGTTACACTACGAGTATTTTATAATTTATGATGAGCATTGAGAAATGATGAGCATGCATTTGTACTTAAGTCAAGTGAATAAATAAATGTAATAAAGTATGTCCATCCGTTATCTAGTCGCCATTGTGCAAGATTTGTTGGTTGTGTGGCTAGATCATTGGTGTATTTTTTTGTTGCTTAAAAAAATGGTACTCTACCTCAATTATTAAGTATACAGCAATAAAAAATACAATTCCGATGTTGCTCTCATAGTAAAAGTTGTTGTTTAATAATATGAGCAGCTGTTTACGTGGTTATAACGAGTGTCCTATTCTTTTATACACCCTGCAAAAACAATTGCCTGTCTCATATTTAACCGTCTTGTTTGTATGGAAGCGGACCTTCTGTAATTTGTACTATTAGTCTTAGTCACTATAGAAACTAACTACCTTTTCTCAGTGACTGCAACGCACGCAGTGTGAACCTTTCGCAAGATCTATAGTGAGTCATGTTTGAACGAAATTGCTAATGCGTTTAGAAATCCTGAATATTAAAGTTTCACACGATCGCTTGAATGGTAACAAGGTTTTTAATATAATGCCTTTTTTATTTTTTCTTTACCATCATTCTGCATGAGAGTCGAATACAATCGAATTTGGATAAATACGTTGTGACAAACGGACAGACTGGTACAAGAGTGATGTTATACGGTTCTTTAACGCTCGGACGTTAGGAACCCTAAAAATATTGAACATCACATACACTGCTATGATCCTAAGGTAAGTAGCTAAAGCACTTGTGTTATAGAAATCAGAAACAACGACGGTACCACAACACCCAGACCCGAGAAAATATAGAAATGTTCGTTTTCTACATTGACCCGACCAGGGATTGACCCCGGAACCTCAGAGATGGCAATACAATTGCAGTGACAAACGGACAGACAGATACAAGAGTAATCTTATAATATGTTCGGAAAGTACGAGAAAGAGAGTTAAGATGAAGTCGGTTTTGATCATCTTATCAGCTATAGGACGTCCACTGCTAAGCATAAGCCTCACTCAATGACTTTAGTTTTATTTTTCGTTAAAATATTTTCACCACAAAGGCTTTTACCAGTTTCCCACCCTACTACAATAAATCCCTTATAGTCCAGTCATTTTCCCATCTGGCAGTCAAATTACGTCGCTACCATACATCAGCCATCATAAATATTAATGTTGACCTGTCTCAAATGACGCGTCATTAACATATTACATTCCTGTCATGTACTTCCCTGATCCCACTACGTGACGTCGGTACAAAAACTCCGTTTTGGAGCAGGAATATACGGGTTGAACCTAGTAACACAGTAAAAATAAATTCAGTAGATTCACTTCCTACTTGCGTTAAAGATTATTATTGATTCTTACATCCTTTGTTAGTACCTCGTAATCATCATCATCATCGTTTCTGTGTCTACTGCTGAACATAAAATAAATAAAATAAAATAAAATATTTTTATTTCAGGTAACAGGAACCCATATTACAATAAACAAACAAACAATGATTGCAAGTTTAACATGAAAATTACTAAATTGAATTGATTAAATTGAATTAGAATTTAAATTATAATAAAATAAAATAATACAAAATAATAATTTAAATTGTGATAAATAATACATACGTTTATTATTTATTTATGTGATGTGACCCGCCGTCACAGGGGCATCGATTCCTACCTCATGTCGTGGCATGCAGCCGTATCCAGCGCCCAAGTAGCGGCGAGTCTCATCTATCTGCCATAACGTTTAGGATACTATTGGAGCCGCCCCGCAGACGCTTCAGCAGCGACGCAACACGCTTTCTAACGATGGCATGGAAACCATCTGTGTGCATTTCTGCAAACATTCCAGACGCGCTGCAAAAACGCGGCAGCCCCATCAGCATCCTAAACCCATTATTATACTGGACGCGCAACGCGCTGTACACCCGCTGCGTATAGTTAACCCATAGGTTGCCCGTGTAAAAAGACTGGCAGTAGGCTTTGAAAATTGTAATCTTAACCTGCCTACTGCAACGAGCTAACCTACGGGCCACCATGTTACAGCGGGTGGACAGCGCCCTGCGTTCCCGCTCAATATCTACGTTATCACGCAGATCCTCAGTGACCCAGTGACCCAGATACTTAAACTGTGAGACACGTTTTAGTGGTGAGCTGTTAAGAGTAAAGGTAGTGGCACCTGGAGAGGATTTGGCTCCTGCCTTGAACACCAAGAATTCGCTCTTTTTGACATTGTATCTGAGTCCATGGCACATCGCATAAGCTTCACAAGTTATGTTATTGACAAATACACCATCAATATAGCATCCAACATTAGTGCCGCTCAACTCCTCGATCAGGCCATTAATATATAAATTGAAAAGCCTAGGAGATGTAAGCCCACCTTGTCTCACTCCACATTCAAGCCTAATGACATCAGAGTATGAGCCTGCCCATCTAACACAGTTGGTCTGCCGCTCATACCAGGACCGCAGCACCGCAACCAGCTCTTTCGGCACATCAGTCTCACGTTGATGTTTTTTCCACAATAAACCATACGACACCAAATCGAAGGCCTTAGACAAGTCAAGAAAACAGGCAAAGACTGGAGTGTTCCTGTCAGTGTAGTACTTGACAGTTTGCTTGAGACACAAGATAGCGCTTACCGGTGGACAAACCTGGTTGAAAGCCAAACTGTGCGTCATTTAATTGTACGTGCCTTCTTAAATGTTGATCAAGCAAACTGTCCAGCACCTTAGCCACCACAGTAGCCAGTGATATTGGTCTGTAATTCGACAAGTCCGATGGATCCCCAGATTTGTTCTTAATTACTGGCACAACTATAGTTCGCATAAAGTCATCTGGCAGGTAAGAGTGGCTAAGACAGAGATTATACAGCAAAGATAAGACCCTCGGTAGATGGATTCCTGCGCACTATAGATGTTCTATGCTGAGGTGGTCATGACCAGGGGATTTACCCCTTACCATTCCCTTGATTACGCGGTTCACTTCCTTCGCCGAAAATCTTACATTAAGTTTGTCAGAACCACACTCACCACCAAACACCGCAGCTGTAGGCCCAAGGACGGAGTCCACCTTGAAGTGAGTCTAAAAGGCTTTGGCTATCTCCCTAGGCTTATGAATGCCAGCGACGCTCACCGGCAGACTGGATTTTGGGTTAAGTTTATTTGTTGCCTTCCAAAAGCGCTTAAAATCCTTACTAGCACGGTTTTGTGCAATTATGTCCATTTTGATTTGTTGCTGATGATTTTGGCACCATTTTAGCTTAGACTTAAAGACTCTCCTGGACTCCACCATATTCATGTAAATTGGACCAGCACTCGGCTTGCCGTAGTGCTGCCACATCTGTAGGCAGACCCGAGAGTGCCGGTGAGCGTCTCTAACATGTTTATTCCACCCAATAACATGTTTGTTCTTTTTATTATTATTTTTACTTTTACTACAAGTTGTAGCACCTTTTGTAAGAATAGATATTATATTTTTGTACAATTCATCTATAGTTTTTCTATGTCTACTGTTGGAACGCATTTTATCTGCACAGTCCGTGAGTTCCAAAGGAAAATTAATATTTTTTAAATTTAGCATGGCAGTATTCTATATATTTATCTATTTGAGAGGAATCCCTGTCGCCCCATATTATATCATTAATACTGTAGCTACTATGCACTATTTTAGGTGTTGCACTCTCAACAATGGCACTAACCTCACTGAGACACTCTGTAAACTCCATTATATTTTCACAAGAATCGGTTGGCATATACACTGATACTACGAGGAACGACCTCTCTTTGAGTACTATTTTAATTGCCGCGAGCCGTACACTACTACACGTTATCACTGAGCCACGCCGCCGTGAGGTCTGCCGCGGAGCACCCCGGCCGAGGTGTCCACCGACGACACACCAGTGTATGCGAAGTTGTCGTCTATTGTTCCCAGGAAAGAGATGTCGTGAGGCAGAAGCCATGTCTCCTGCAGCGCCACAATGTCCGCTGTACGACATAGCCTCCTTACACAGTCCAACGATCTGATAACATTTTTGCAGTTGAAGCTCACAAAAGTTACTGTTCTTGTTTGTGTAATACACATTGTAAGAGGTACTATTCTCGACAGGCACAACACGGGGTTCTTGTGTCTTTTTGTTGCCAAAGTGTATAAATCTACGATACTTTATCCCGATGGGCCAGAAATCCTCTTTCAAAAATATATCTATTTTATGACTGGGTACATAGATTTTATAAGCATCGTAGTTTTTTGATACTTTCATGGCCATTTTTACTAACTTCACTTTGGTGTTAGCTTTATTCTCAATGTATGTCCTAATATCACACACTGACACCTCCTTCGACACGTTATAGATGTAGATCGGGATGTTAAAATCAGCAGCCTTGAATTTTTGTTTGACTTCTGCCGTAGCATTCCCTCTTTTCCCTGAGAAACGGTTTTTCAATCTTCTACGTTGAACCGTTACCCACTTCTCGTCGGGAACTGGCTGCTTCCATTCACCATCACGCACAATATCTGCTGAGGTACGAAGCGTAAATATTGCGTCTTGGCAGCCGGCCTTTGCTTCTGTATGATCGCCGCTCGTACTAGCCGTGCCCAGCTGCGTATGAGTCATTGCCTTTGTACTCGGCACTTGTATCGGCTGTTCTCGCTGCGCTGACTTGTTAACCGATAACGTTTGAACCTGCGGTTCTTGAGTTTTACCCTTCTGTAAATTATTGGCGGTTACTATAGGTCTATATTCGGGTGATTCCTGATTTGGAGGCGAAAACTGGTGCTCAGGAGACATGATGTTGCTGTCTTGAACTGGTTGTAGCCCCATTGGGCCACTATCGTAATTAAAACTGTTCAATAAACAGGCGCCTCGTCTCGTATTTACGTTGCCAGTAAAATTATTCACTACAGTTTTCTTTAGGGATTCTAGATCACTTTTTACGTCCATCAACTTTACTGGTTACGTATTGGCCTTTAATCAATTTTAATTCGTTGTCAATTCTCACAATATCCTTTAGGAGACGCGTAACGTCGACGTGATCAAATAACACCGGGGGTAATTTGTGTAATTCCCGTGCAACAAACACAGGGATTTCCTCCGGATCTGTCTCTTTTATAACACTAATGATGTCTTCTAAGTCTCGTCTTGTCTTTCCTACTCTCTTTCTGATTTTCTTTCGTCTCGACGATGACAAGGAATCAAATAGCAGATTCTTTGCATTTAAAATATCACTTTCGGAGAAAGCACTGGTGCAAATTTGGACAAGACAAATTTCATCCATAACGTCAACTTTGTTAGACACAAACGCTAACACTTCATTAATTACTATGTTGCAATTTGAACATTTCAAAAGTTTGGACGACATTGCGAAAATGCACTCGATAACTGCGCGTGACACGGGCGACCGCTATCGCGAGCGACAGCTGACTGCGCTAAGCATGAACATAGGTCTCCCGCGGCATCCAGCGGCATCCTGCAATCTTTATCAGGTCGTGTGTCCACCTTATGGGTGGACATCCTATGCTGCGCTTGCCAGTAGGTGGCCCCCATTCTAGAATTTATAGCCTCGCAATGATAGCGATTAAGGGAAAACGTTTGTCTTGGTACGGACATGTAATGAGAAGGGAAGAGAAGCACGTAACGAGGAGAGTGATGGGTATGAGTATTGATGGATGGAGGAGAAGAGGACGGCCTAATAAGTGATGGATGGATTGTGTTGCATGGAAGAGGAAAACATACTGCGCCGACCCCAGATAACTTAGGACCAGGGCAGGCAAATGATGATGAATGCGTTCAGAGCATTGTTGGGGCTGCAAGGGTCGACAGTTTCTCGGCCATACTGCTCAAAAAAGCCGGTTCTCTCTTGCGCCAAAAACGCGACAGCCAAAACAATGTTCTGAAGGCCATCGCCCAAAATCCACTAGTCGAGCACCTATGCAGTCTTACTCGATCCCTTAAGTTATTAAGTACTAACACTAGTTATATTTTTTTTATGTTAGTAACACTTATGGATATCTGTAGACCGATAAATACATATTTTTATTTTATTTATTTATTCAGAATTTCTAAGATGTCACATTGTTGCCTATATCCTTGACTCGAAACAGAATTACAGACAGAGCCTGCTGTATCGTATTCCTACTATGGTTTTGGATCAGGAATATAATATGTAACGTTTGAACCTAGTATGTGTAATCTGTCAAGCGTGACGGATTTATCAGATGCTAATTTGAATATCAATTATGATTCGTGTTAAATAAAATTATAAAGGCTAATTATAAATACGTTTTGTATTGGGAAGGGTTGGTACAGACAACAGCACGTCGACCTACCACAAAATGTCAAAATTTCTCATTTGAAAATGAACTCTATAAGTCAGGGTTAAAGTTGAAAATCTATTGGAGAATTTTCGACTTTTGGGGTAGGTCGACGTGCTGTTTACTGTACATGGTTACAGGTAGGTCTTGGAACCGGTGCCAAATTTATGGGTTAATATCGGTATTTAACGGTTCTTGGCATTTGAACCTGGGTACCGGTACTGCTCCTAGCAAATACCGGTACCAAACTCAGACATCCACCGCGTTGTTTTAAGGGGTTCCGTACTCAAAGCGTAAAACGGGACTCCATTACTAAGGCTCCGCTGTCCGTCCGTCTGTCTGTCTGTCCGTCTGTGACCAGGCTGTATGTCATGAACCGTGATAGTTAGACAGTTGAAATTTTCACATATTTCTATTGCCGCTATAACAACAGTGTGGTAAGTATAACAACAGAAATGGCAGTATGTTACTGTATGTTACCATCTTTCTATCAATCTAGCGTCTCACCACCACATCTAATGTTGTATGTATAAAAAAGGCTTAGTTTAACCATTCAGTGGGGAAACACTACTAGCATTCTCCTTTCTCGTCTCGTCTCGTTCATTTTTAAGTAATTAGGTAGTTTCTAATTTTCGGTTAGTTTAATTTTATTTTCAAATTACATAGGTATTTTAAATCGTTTCGCAAACCCTTTCTTCTCAAACTTTGCACGCCAAGTATTCATGTTAGCTAACATCAGAACCTATTGTCAGTGTAACTAGAAGTGGCAGGATATATGCATTACTAACATATTTCACGCCAATAACTCAAACATAGAGCTCTCTAGAGAGCACTAATCATCGGAACTGTCTGGCGCTCAACAGTTAAGGACTCAGAGGTTGTGTAAACTTTTGTTCTTATGCATTACAAATTACAATCCTAATTACACTGCACAGAACATTTTTTTTATTGGTCGGTTCAGTGTCTATTCAGTCCTTCTTAGGTCAGAGACTGTTACATGAGGGTAGCGAATTCTAAGTCTATGGTTACATGTTAGAACAAGAAAGCTGTAATTCAGCATAGGTATGAAGGTAAAAAGATGATCCAGTTGGGTGAGTCAAATTTTGAGAAGGAGGTCGACAAATCCACCTCGGCTGGGCAGCGTTCGGGAAACTACACAACATCTTATCGTCTAGAACCCGTGCCGATCTGAAAGTCACTGGGGGAGGCCTATGTTCAGCAGTGGACGTCCTGTAGCTGATATAATGCATAAACAAATGATGTCAAAATTCCAAAATAAAGAGCTCCTTTCTAAATTATAGTGCTTAGTGCGTCTACAACGATGCTTGATATGATAATACTAAACATCTTGTAGTCCACGCAAATGAAGTTGCGGACATGGCACAGCAAGTAGAAAATATTACCCGTTACTAGACTTATTCATTCACATACAATATACGGCCATATACGCCGTGTCCATGACACAGCCACACCGATTTTTTCAAATAGCTATTAAAGTATTTCTTCGCTACAGGGTGTGTAGCGAATGTAGCTTTATTTTCATTCAGTATTATTTAAAAATGTTTTTATAAAAACTCCCTTGAAGTTTCAAGTTAGCAATGAAAAGGCATTAAATATCATTTATCATAATAATATTACAGTGTTGCTACAAATTAGTGTCGCGGCGTACGTACGGCGCTACGTAGAGACACTCATTTAATTCTCGCTGCAAACTCAATTACTGGTACCTAGCGATAGTGTTGTTCTTAATAGACTATCGATAACTTGGAGTATGGATAAATAATATAAATAATTGCATCGGACAAAACTACAACCCTTGTGTTGCAAGTTACATGACAGTAAATTTTCCTAGGGGCCTCTTGTACACACCAAGACTCTAGCAAAATTAGAAGTCTGTTTTTTTATTTAAGTGCTTGATCAAACCACTGTATATTGAAGGCCAATTAAACCACTACGCCAGTAGAGTAAGCTAAATAAAATACTCTTTATTTCACACCATACAAAAGTTACAGTTGATATCAACAGAAAAATGTATAATTCAGTATCAAAGTAATAATTTTTCTCAGCGTGTCGTCAGCAAAATGAAACAAAGAGATGTAAGAATGGTGGTCTCAGCGATTTGACGCCGGAATCGTATTGGCTGTCGCACTCATTTATCTTCTTACGTCTTGTAAGACATATTATTGTCGAATTGAAACCTGAAGTTTAACACGTGGAACTAACATATTGTTAAAGTTAAGTAGCTGAGAGGCAAGAACGCCTTTAATATTTAAAAATACTAACGAACGTAGATATTCACCCCTCCTAAACAATATTTTGTAGGGGATAGTACACGCTTGCTCATCGACATCGATAGTAAAATTATCGACATGTACACATTACTAAGGTGAATTGACTAAGTTATCTTGCGAATTCACGTGGTACCACACGAAAATAATACTATTTTCAACGCCCGTCGAAACTTTCACTAGAGTTAACTTTCGTCAAAAATGGAAAAGCAATAAAAGTGAATTATCGTACATCGATTTAAGAGTTAATATTTTAATGATTTTCAGTTGAAGATCGTTTATTTCAGTTATACAATTTCATCTCTTTAAGTCTGTTATGTTTCATACAACAATAAAATAACATTAGCACTTATAACATTAACATTAATTATACTAACGGATTTTGGTGCTGTTGTATTTGATAAAACAACTTTTCTGACCACTATTAGACACGGTGGCATCATATTCCAAATTTTTTAGTTAAACGCCATCTACGAGTATATTACAACATAACCACAGTACAGATATATATATAGTGTGACATAACGGTGTTTGACTTACCTACATACAAGCTTTGATTATATACATGTCTAGATTCCCAGTTCGAGTGTCATAAACGTCAAAAAATATATAAGCCAACTGTTGGCGCCAAAATTTGTTTCGCCCGCTCAGTAACGCGCTTGTTACCATAGCAACCCATAATTGTAACCATTTATAGTAACCATAGTTGTTACTCACTCCATTCTGGCCTATTATTTTGGTGACAATTACAGCATCACACTCTATCTAGACATGATTATAATCAAAGCTTTTATTCTAAACCTAATTCTAACGTCTACGTTAGACGCAGTCGGTGGCTAACCTAGTCAGTACCCTGATTCCGTATCTTGCAAAAGCAATTCGATAGCGAAAATTGTCTAATTCTGGCTTTAAAATTGCTAATTGACAGCAAAAAACAAAAACAAAGCAATCTACTGTATAGATTGCCAACCATTAATCGGGCGATGACTGCGCGATTGCTGATTGCAAATTTTTGGGAATAAGGATACCGATTATACTCGTAATAAAGAAGCATCTGTAATAAAAATTCATTTCAAAATAAAAGACGTAGTTTCTCTTAATAAAGCCGATTTCAAAAGGATCCATGCATATTGGCATTCTCTATGAACCTCGGAATCGGAACGCTTTAAAAGTGCCTCGATGCATTTCTTGCTGGCATACATCTGGTTCTGTTTCTTGATAAAAACTTCATGGAACTCCGTTGATAGATAAAAACGCCACTGACGTAGCATGGCGAAAACAAACAGTCCACTTATAAACTACTACTTAAAGCCAAACATTAGAATAACTCATACATACTTATCTGAAGTGAGGTCTTATAGGACCTAAATAAAGGCAGTATAAAAATTCAAAACTTGTAAGAAATATTGTTTTTTAAATTAAAAACTATAGAATATATCGAGAGCTAGTTTACTTGCACCTCTTTGGTTTCAAAATTATTATTTTTTTTTTCGCAAAAGTCGAGAAGAGGCGAGCACGCCGGATTTGGAGTCGCCATCTCTGAGGTTCCAGGTTCGATTTCCGGTCGGGTCAATGTAGAAAACGAACTTTTCTATATTGTCTCGGGTCTGGGTGTTGTAATACCGTCGTTGTTTCTGATTTCTATAACACAAGTGCTTTAGGTCCTTACCTAAGGATCATAGCAATGTATGTGTTGTTGTCCAATTTTGTTTTTTTTTATATACAGGGTGTTCGGAAGAAAGGTGAACACAGAAAAATGACAGGTAGGTGGGGTCTTCTCCTATGTGCTCAGTCCATAAAATTTGACCAAGCCCTTCTTTGGGTTTTACCCGATTTTTTTTTTTTAAAAAACCCGACTTTCGCCGCTTTCACACCTTTAAACTTCCATAAGTTTCCTTTTTAGTGACAAGTCTGGCAACATTTGTTTTTTTTTCTGATCTTGATACATAGTAGGTCTTTAAGTAATCAATATTTTTTTATAAGAATGCCGGTTGACAAAAATAGGAACATCTAAACTACAAAAAGAGGTAAGAAAATTATTTTAAGATGAACTTTGCATTGCAATGAAAAAAAAACTACTAGAGATCGATGGCTTCAGATTTTATGAAAACATCTCAAATGTATGCCCTTTCTAACGGTATGCAATTTTTATTTTTTTTTAAAGAATAACTGGAGTTATTCATAAATTTTGTCAAATCGGACTTTCTAACGTCCTACTTTTGTTTAATAATGCTTCCTGTTCTTAAATTTTGTCAAACAATTAATTTTCTCCAAAAGTAGAGTTTCGTCAAAATCGTCAGATTTGTCAAAATTTATGAATAACTCCAGTTATTCTTGAAAAAAACATAAAAATCGCATACCGTTAGAAAGGGCATACATTAGAGATGTTTACATAAAATCTGAAGCTATCGATCTCTTGTAGTTTTTTTTTCATTGCAATGCAAAGTGTATCTTCAAATAATTTTCTTACCTCTTTTTGTAGTTTAGATGCTCCTATTTTTGTCAACCGGCATTCTTATAAAAAAATATTGATTACTTGAAGACCTACTATGTATTAAGATCAGAAAAAAAAACAAATGTTGCCAGACTTGTCAATAAAAAGGAAACTTATGGAAGTTTAAAGGTGTGAAAGTGGCGAAAGTCTGGTTTTTAAAAAAAAAACGGGTAAAACCCAAAGAAGGGCCTAGCTCAAATTTTATGGGCTGAGCACATAGGAGAAGACCCCACCTACCTGTCATTTTCCTGTGTTAACCCTTCTTCCGAATACCCTGTATATTGACCGCATAAAAAATGGTTTGACCAGTAAAATCACAAGTCAGAAAGTTTATATTATTTTATTTAAACCTTGTATACTTAGATAATGTCGATAGGTTTGTTGTTAAAGCTCTTAACAACAAACCTATCGACATTTTCTAAAATTATTAAGTGTCAATATTTTATAATTTTGCAATAGTATTCGTCCCACTATCCCAAAAACGGTTTTATTAATAGCTTTGATTGTATTATCTGTAAGAGAGCAATTATAAATATGCATCAAGAAGCAACCCTACTGTTATGGTCTCGAAGTTAGAAAAATAAGAGTACCGTTTGTAAGAAGTGAGCTGGCATTTCTCTTTGGGCTACCATTCTGGGCAGCACATACGGTGAATTGGATTCTTTGCCGGACAGTCTACTTGGAAATAGATGTGAACGTACTGCGGGGTACAGAACTAGTGGCATCAATAATATATTATTAAACAAAATTATATTACCAAAACGCAAAAACCAGACAATATACTAATTACAATGGACATGCCTCCTCACATATGACGCCGCAAAGATAAAGAAGATGGACGTGCTTTACAAAATAAGTAGTATTATTTGATCAGTGAAAAATAATAGCTAGTCAGGGAAAATATTTTTTTTATAATTTGTATAATATGTTGGATTTTGTAATAAAATCTCTTTGGTTGTGCAATTTGTATCTGGCTGATTAGCTGGTAACACTCAAAAGGTGGCGTTAAAAAAGGTAGGTAGGAGGTAGTGCTTTCGGAACTCTGCACGATCTGGCTCTCTGGCTGAGTGTTATCTGCAATCCCGAATTTGCCTGGTGAAGGTTTCATTTTGTCAACAGCATAGGTCCTGTAATAAAAAGGTCGCAATAAAAAGTTGTGCACGGTCATACCAGTTTCCACAAAATGGTCATAACACCGTCGCTAGCGCTCTTAGCCCCACAAAACTCAATGTGGTGAGCTGTTGTGGCAGGTCACATGTATCTTTTAATATGATAGCGCATAATGCCAACTACCTTTTGGTGTGGCTTGAGGCTGAGAGCTGCACCGTTTGACCGGATTCCTTCAATACACTCAGCGGTGTACTGCAAGGGGCAATATGACCAACAATACGGTTGGCTGGTCTGTGGCGGTCCCGGTACCGCGGGCCCGGTACGGGTGACTAGTATGGAGCGGGCCCGGTACAGCTTTAGCTTGCAGTTTGGGTCTTACATAAACCCATGATGGAAAAAATCGGTATTTAGAATCGGTATTCCTTTTCGTGTACCACGTAGTACTCGGAGGTGCTCCTGGAATGTGGCCAAGCTAACAAGCATTGGTCGTGGCCATCTAATGCCCGGCCAATTGTCTTGCCATGCGAGTGTGTGTGCCGCAATCTGGACTCTATCACCAACTGCATAAAGACGAAATGTAACTACACGATATCAACAAGATTGCTCGGTAGCTGCGTTATGCCTCGTTTCCGATACTAAGGTTTTGAGTTCAGGTATTATTCTACATACAATTTAAAGGGATAAATTGTAAGTTTTAAAGGAGATGAAAACTGTTTTATACAATCTTTGGCCTCTGTGTAAAAAGATTAAAAGAGTGCAATCATTAGATGCATGCCGCTTCCAACTGGCAAATCTGGATGGAAGTCATTGGGGGAGGTCTATGTTCAGCAAAGGAGGTACTATGGCTGAAATGGCAAAAATGACACAGCTACAAACTTCTGAGAGTATAGTCCTATATTTAAGTCAATAATAAACAACGTAAGATCCCTAGATGGAGATAAAACCGAAATTCCTCACAATTCAAATGTAACGTAGTTTTTATCCAAATATTTATTTACGTCTGAAGATTCCCAGAAAATAAGGCGATCACGTAGTTTATGACCTATTTGAATTTCAAAGGGAATGTGTTGATATAAAGTATTCGGAACCCTTCAGCTATTTATTGCTTTTATAAGGCCCTTATGGCTGCTAGTTGTAGCGGAGGGTTTGGGGTGTTTTCCTTCAATTTAAGCAAATAAAGCCTATCTTACGTCTGACGCGAAACACTATAAGAGCTTGCCTTTGCTAGACTACCCTTTACATAACGTCTGAAGAATCAGAATATATAGGGTGAATGTTAAATTTATTTCAATCTACAATATACACATTCAAAAATCATACAAAAATTCCCATTCTCTGCCAGTAGACTATAAGGCTAAACAGAATTGTGGTGTATGTGTGTGTGCAGCGACAAAGGAGATACAAAATCTTAAGCAATTAACATCCAATTAATTACCTGTGTTTGATTTTGGTTCTCCAGAAAAGAGCTCCTATAAGGAAACTACTAATAGGTAAGGTACCTTCAAAATGTTAAGTCTTATAAATAGTATTTTCGGAACAACATTTTGTTTAGTGTATTTACTTTGCATATAGGCTTATTCACTCTTACCCAACAACCAAACCTGTAAAAAGCTACTGTTTATCTTTTTCCATTCAGATAAAAAATCTTTTCTGTCATAGTCGGGTAAATATAAAATCCTTTGTACCTTCACTTAAAAGCTGAATGGGGATGGAATATAAGTGCCACTTAATATGGCAGAATAGTCCGGTCTGTGCGGAGTATCCTACATAAAATTTTATTATACCACGTTTCTTTCTGAATAGCAAATGTTGGTCCTTTGATATTATTGTTTTTACATAATATTATTGCGTACTGAAATTAGGCATCAACATTCAGAAGCTGTTAATATACTCGCACACCACACAAAGAAAACATTATTTACCTTTTTTTTTCATTTATTTTGCCACAAACTGTAATTATACATTATCAGTGATGTTTACAAACAGTTATCATCAGATATGGTTATGGTTTCCACAGAAAACCAGCGTCATGGCAAAATTGTGTATATCGTGTATTAATCTTAAATTTATACGTACCTAATAAAAAACTCACATTCTTGATTACATAAACATTAACATAGAACCTATAAATAAACACATAGCAAAAATAAATCCGTAAAATAACATTTCATTCGTTGTACCGTTTTTCCAAATATCTTTTGTAGCTTATCGCTTTAATAATTACATCCAATACTGTTTCAAACACTTCAAAAATCGAATAAAAAAACTCTTTTGAATATTCCATCTAATATTAATCCTACAGAATTCGTTGGCACCTTTTAATTAAATCTGACACCAAAAAAGGTGACGGCACTCTGAATTATTTTCTTAAAATTAAAGTTAAAAATTTTAAGCTTTACAAAGTGATCCAATATTTTTACACGGGGTCTTATGACTTGGAAAAACTGTTCAGTTAACATGTTAACGTTCATTTGCGAAAATATATTGCCATCGGTATTGTTAAGTAATTGAAAAAAAGGCGTCGAAATTTATTAGCGCTGTTATAAAGGTAGGTGCATACAAGCTATATTATATTAAAAAGATTTACGGCCTTACTACAAAAAGGTAGACACATGTTGAACACCTGTTTACAGATAAGTCAACCATTTTGAAATGTTTGTTAGTAATATGTCTCGAATGTCAGATGTGTCAACATTTCAAATTGGTTGATTAATTTTAGACAAGTGTTCAACGCTTGTCTATCTTTTTGTATTAGTTTGTAAGACCTATTTAAATGAGAGTCCACAATAAGATAAGTACAAGAAATCATCCTACTACTTAATAATAATATAATTGAGAAAGTTTGTGAGTATGTATGTTTGTTACTCTTTCGTGTAAGAACTACAGAACGGATTGAGAATTTTTTCACATATGTATATAGAATATGATCTAGATTAATATAAATTGTTCTTGTAGGATATATTAAATAAACTAAAGCCCACGCGAGCGAAGTCGCGGACAACAGCTAGTATCAAATAATGCAATTAAGGGTATTAAGGACACTGTTCTAATATTTTGTTTTTCTAATTATTACATAAACCGCAGACGGAAAATTACAGCCGTACACATGATATGAAAAAAAAACTTTTTTAAGGGAAGTTCAGTTAAACGTTGCTGTATTTTAGAAAGAGGATTAAGTTGAAAAAAGTACTAAAAAAAATTTTTTTTCATTTAGAAACGATCAAACTGTCGACCGATAAACCACGAGACAGTATGATTTATTATGTCACGTGATATATCGGTCAGTAATTCTTAGTCGAAGGGTTCTGAACCGGAGGTTGATCAGAGACCACAACCGCAAGCGATTACCTAATTGATATAGCTCTAAAGACAAGCCAGCTGATGTGGCAGTGGGTTAGCCACATTTACCGTAGAACCAATAACCGATGAAGTTGAGAAACAGCGACATGGAAGTTGAGCGCTGGGTGAAAGATGCGCAGAAGACTATTACAATTAAGTGAGCTAGTAGTTTCTTATTATTTCGCACGCATTTTATATTCTTTTTTTAATTTTTCGTGCGAAATAATAAAAAAAACTGTGCTCGCCAACCCGCCTGCCAAGTGTGGCGAGTATGGCAACAACCCCCCGATGACAGAAGTCACTGGAGGAGGCCTGTGATCAGCAGTGGACGTCCTGTGGCTGATATGATGATGATGATGAGCTAGTAGTGCGACGCGCCCACAACGCCGGCCAGGATTGGTTGTTAGCTCCGCGCACACGCGTCTCGGATACGACGATCGTCTCGTTAGATGCGCAAAGCGATCCCCACTCTTTGCCCCAGCGCTTAACATCGCTGCTGCGAACTGTAGAGGGCGCGACTTGACAAACACAGCGTAGAGCAAGCTTGATGTTAAGCTGATGGCAGACGATGGGAAAGAATTGCCTAGGATCTGACTGAGATGCCTATATCCAGCAGTGGAGGCAAGCACGCCGGAGTATATATGGCGCCGCCATCTCTGAGGTACCGTTCGACTCCCAGTTAGGTCAATGTAGAAAACGAACTTTTCTATATTGGCTCAGGTCTGGGTGTTTTGGTACCGTCGTTGTTTCTAATTTCTAAAACACAAGTGGTTTAGCTACTTACCTATGGATCAGAGCAATGTATGTGATGTTGACCAATATTCTTCTTTTTGGGGGAGCTGATTTGAGCTGATTAAGATTATCCCAGGCACTGATCAGCGGGCTGGTGGTAACCAGCATAGCGCTATTTCCTGTTTTGACATTTTATTTAACATACCATTCCAAACATTTCCTTAGCAAACCTTCAAAATGCTAACAATCTCTGCGGTCGTTCCGATCCAGATGAGTTAATATTTGAAACCATGTGTAGTATGCCCCGGCCCAGCTCAGGCGCTGTAATTACAAATTAGTGCGCATACTCAGGCGCCGCGTCAGACCAACCGGGGCAGGACGGTTCTATGCAATACTGCGCCAGTTTAAGAACATGTAACATCAAAACAACTTAAAATTAGGCACGCTTAAAATATTATTTTTTATTTGGGAAAGTTGGTAAAGCTCACAACTTGCTACAAAAAAACATTTTTTTTCAGTATTTTATACATTCAAAATCAAACCAATTATCTAGCCCCAAACCGATAAAGGACAAACGTACTCAAGTACTGTGATAATAATCCACAACTTAAGATACAAATGCTCGTGCTCATTACACAAACATTTGCCCCCTTGCGGGAGTCCTACATCATACACTAAACGGTCGTCAAAACGCTACTATTTTTGTGGTTGTTTCGATTTAGATCAGTTAATATTTGAAAGCATGTGTAGTATGCCCCGGCCCAGCTTAGGCGCTGTAATTACAAATTAGTGCGCATACTCAGGCGCTGCTCCACTTTTAGAAATTAATAAATAATTACTACACTAACAAGGTGGACAGACCACCTGGTAAAGGTAGCAGGAAAGCTGGATGTAGACCACTTCCAGCCGGCCAATTTGGAAGTCACGAGGCCTATGTTCAGTAATGGGCTTTGTATGGCTAAAATGATAAATAAAATAATATGCCTATGCGAAATGAAAGGTAGCAAAAAAACCACTTCCTCATGGAAATAGGCATAGGAATTTGTTGAAAAAATACAGTTTTTTGTATATGTTATTCCTACTAAATTAAAATTACATCCTGCATGGCAGTTGGCATCCACGATAAAACCATTTTTTATACTGAGGTTTTACATTTGGTAAATTAATCTTGTAGGTAAATAATGTCTTGTGTAAATATCGTTATTAAACATAATAAATACCTATATAATATGATTTCAATTCCCTCAATAAACAGTTTAACTGACGGCCGCCTTGGTCTCGTGGTCCGCGCGTGGTGACTACAAAGCCAAGCTTCGTTTGGGTCTACAATAATTGGTAATTTTGTTTTTAAAATATATAGCATCTGTTTTAGTCTGCGTGGACTGTAGAATAATAAATAAATAGTCATACCACGGGACCACAAAAATGGCATAAAAATTGTTGTTTAGTATTTGAACTAAATGTAATACTACAGATGTCGCCACTGGCGCTCTTCCTGTTTTGTACGACGATCAAACGCCTTCTACCAGCTCCATACATTTAATTTTAAACAATAGTCAAAAGTGCGATTGTAGTGTTATATTGTGTTTCCATTTAATCAATAAACATTGTGAGTGAAATTGTCAGTGTTTTAATAAACACTCAATATGAATGAATCCCGAAATCAGACAATTTTGTTAACCTCTGCATGCAACCCCTGTAAATGGAAAGTTAATTTGCTACTTGCACTACCCTAGTCTATTGTCAAAGTTATTTTAATTAATTTAATAAATATAAATTTATTGAATTTAATAATTATAAATTTAGTTAATTTAATAAGTGAATTTACTTTCTACCTGGCTTCTGTCGCATAACCCTATCCACACCCACATCGGCACTTGACTACGACGTCGAGTTCGGACCACCTAATTAAAATATTTCGCGAACCCACAAAAGGCCAGCTAAGTGCAACGTAATTATTACTCAGATTTTTAATTATTACGTTTATTTTCACGAAACCTGCAAAATTACGCTTTAGGATTCCCGAAAACCGTGATGCGGAAGAAAATAATTAATTTAATTATTGTTGTGTCCAATTCGAAATGCGGTCGCTTAGTGCGATTTTAATTAGTACGATATAAATAGATGAACGCTTAGAAGTAAAATTTTGAGTTCAGGGGTTTCTAATTATGGGTGCGCTACGTTTGTTAGAAAATCAAATGAACTTATTTTAACCGATATAATGCTCATTTGATATAATTTTTACTTGAAATTAATACATTTACTCTAATTTTATAACGTATACTTAATTATTGTTTGATATAAGATACATGTGCTAAATAACATTTTTTATCTAATAATACATTATAACAATTCTTATATAATGTTTTTTGGCAACCCTGAGAAAGAAAGGTCAGTTAACACTGCCGCTTAGGTTTTATTTAATAATTTTGATTATTTTATATCTTAAATCAAAAACACAGAGAAAATCATTTTCTAAAATGGAAATAGTTCGATTTCGTTTTTTTCTTGTTTTTAGAAACCATTTATGTTTTTAGTGTATACGAGTATTATTCTAATCTACTAAAGTTCGAATACCTCAACGAAATTATTATATACCTATTTACTTCATATTTACTCAACAAAGGGATGTTGTTCCTTACTTTGTTTGTGACCACATATAAAAACTGTTGTGTGGTTATTTTTTAATAAGTAATTAAAATGTAACAGAGATAATTTCGGGTCCATCGTTAGCAAATAATGTTTCAGCAATAACCAAACAAATGAAACAAACTGAACTTACCACAATAAAGCTTACTAATTAATCCTGAACTTTTACAGCTTAAATTCAAGCCATAAACTACAATGTCGCTTCAATGCGGAAACTGCAAAAAGTCGTAGAGCGCGAATCGTGTTGCGTTTAGTTGGTTCCGTGCAATAAAAACATCAAGACCACAATTCTAGAACCCTGTATTTTTTTGTTTTATGATGTAGACGTTCAGTAGCTGAAATGATGATGATGATGACTTACAACTCCATACAGTAAACAGTCAAAATAAGCATAACTAGCTCTTGCTCGCGGCTTTCCAACAATTTTAACATCAAGTCGCACCGACTTCGATGTGCAGATCTACTAACAATATTTTTCCATAAAGTAATATATTTTTTTAAGAAATATTGTAAGCATAAAATACATTTTAAATTCTTTGTTGTAATAAATAGTTGTTTAAGTGTTTTAACTAAATTTATATTTCGTTACTGGTCACGTGGATAACCTAACATTAATAAAAATTAAAAAAATGTTTGTCCACCAAGTGATCCTAAACTGTTTATCTGATTGCGATAAAACATTGGTGAGTTGTTGTGTGCACGGTGGGAAGGTTTCTGAATTGAATTGAATACCACGCGGAAAAAGTCGTAGGCAAACAATGAACAGTTTTTTTTAAAATAGTGACTTGATACTGGTAAATACATTCTACACAGAACATTCTGAATTATTCTAGATCTTCTTAAAACATTTTAAAACATTATGTCAGGCTCTCGTTTTCAAGCTTACACTTTTTTCGAATTGACACCCTTATAACGTTATAACTACGAATCTAACTACAGAGTTAAACTGTAACTTTCTGCTTTCATGAGAAATAAAGAGCGACCATATCATTAAACAGTGGCAGTGGCTGGATGAAAAACGCGTGAGATCGTGCTTTTTGGCGCTTTTTGGGCGAGGCTTACGTACAGCAGAGGACTGCAATAGGCTGACATGATGATGGTAAGATAAGATAAGTAAGATAAGATGATGATAATATCATTTAATTTAAACTTCAATGTTTCATTTAAATCTTCTAAGGTCGACTTACTTTATTTTACAAAGAGCCAATTCTACGATACCCAGATAACTTTTTTACGACAACAAAATTGACATGTTGACAGTTTTCGTATAGAAAATGTGTCAAAAAACGTCGATTCGTCGGATAGTAATCAGGCAATTGTAAAATCGGCCCTAAAACAAGAACATAAGTTTGGTTTTCTCCTTTCCGTTAGGAACCTTAAACTGATATAACAGTTAACTGTTAAATTTTAACATTATTTCCGTTAATGTTTCGTTATTAACGTGTTACGATTGCAACCGTGATTCGAAGCAGAGTTTTGTAATTGCTTTTGCGTAAATAATAAGTCAAACTCTCGTTATGCAAATAAGGTTTATAATTAGTTTTCTAACCGCAAACATAAGTTTGTTTTTAAGTATTTTATCAAAGTAACACTAATGTCACATTGAACAATAAAACAGTAGGCTAACTCCTTACTAATAGTGTTTACGGCGCAGAGCCAAATTAGTTTCCTCGTGGTTCCTAAGTCTATTATTTTATTACGCTCGCTTAAGTTTTCTATAAGTAGGAATATGTCCAGCAGTGGAACTTCAAAGGCTGATGATGAAGATAATAACGAGGAACCATTATCATCATCATTATTTCAGTTTAAGACGTCTACCGTTGAACGTAGGCATTGATGAATATCAGGAAGTCGCTGGATGCAGGCTTGCAACCGTCCAATCCGAATGGTTTGGTCGGTTGCAAGCCTGCATCCAGCGACTTCCTGCAACCTTTAACAGGTCATCTGTCTACCTTGTGGTTGGACCTACCTACCTACCTTTACCTAACTTGGTTATAACTAAAGCTAGAAAAACCGCATTCAAATGCATTGAGTATTTAAATGGGTAGATGTTCTTCGCCTATGGAGGAAAACATAATCATAATGGACTACATCACATACGCTGCTCTGATCCTAAGGTAAGTAGCTAAAGTACTTGTGTTATAGAAATCAGAAACAACGACCGTACCACCACAACTCGCAGACCCGAGACAATAATTATATAAAAGTTCGTTTTCTACATTGACCCGACCGGGGATTGAACCCGAAACCTCAGAGATGAGATGGTGACGCCATATACAGGGTGGGCAAAAAAATGGGACACTCCTAAAACCACGTGATTGGCTGGTCATATACAACAACTTTTCCTATGGGAGCAACAGCTTAATCTTGATTTTATTTTCAGATGCTCCATACATTATTATCGAGGTATGCGAATAAGTTTGTATAAAGCAGCTGAACAAAAATTATTGATTTCAATGTTGCTCCCATAGATAAACTTGTTGTATATGACCAGCTGATCACGTGGTTTTAAGGAGTGTCCTATTCTCTTGTACACCCTGTATAGTCCGGCGAGCTCGCCTCTCGGCTACGGAGGTCATTGTGTTGTATTATACTTACGATGACAAACAACAGAAGAAAAATAACGATAACGGATCTTCTGCCCCTTTCTAGTTTGTGCGAGCGGGAAGGTGATACCGAGCTATTAATTAGATTGTATTTAATTACAAGAGTTTCGCAAACGTCTTTTAATTACAGCTTTTCTTTGTATTTTGGTGTCTTTGCCTTAGATTTTGTTTTGCTTTGGTATTTCTTTTATTTTACGAGTTATGAAGGGTTTTGACCTGAATAGCGCAGTAGGTCGATACGTCAACGGTATTGGGTTAAATTACTAAAGTAGATCAATTTACTTATTGAACAAACTTTTGTAAATTGGGTCGGTTCTCGAATTCTCGCAAGATGCAAAAAGTGCATGCTCCGAGAAAAGACAATACGGTTCTAGGATGTCCAACGATGTTGGTATTTCTTACACTTTAACGGCAAAACAAACGGCGAGAATCTGATTCCTCATTAAAATATCAAAATAAAATAATACTTTTAATACAAATGTTTAAGAGTTCCCCTATCCATCTTCTGGCTCTATCATCAGATCAGCTCGATTGTATGAAATTATTTTATATTTTAATACATTATGAGAAAAGGTCAATTATTTTAAACAAAAAAAACTTTAAAAAATTGATTACCTACTTGATCATCATAATTATCATTTCAGCCACAGGACGTCCACTGCTGAACATAGGCCTCCCCCAGTGACTTCCAGATCGGCCGGTTGGAAGCGGCCTGCATCCAGCGTCGTCCTGCAACCTTTACCAGGTCGTCTGCCCGCCTTGTGGGTGGACCTACCTACCTACCTTTATCTAACTTAGTTATAAGTAAAGCTAGAAAAACCGCATTTTAATGCATTGGTATTTAAAATGTACTAAGTCAACTTTTGTTATTTACGACATAAGTTAAATCTGTTGCAATTTCATTTTACCTCATTATTTTCTTAATTAGTGCAATTTAAGCAAAGAGCAGAAAACATTTTAAGTCCACAGTTCTCTAGTCTTAGTTTGCCGCAAAATTGGAAACCACACAGCTCTTGCAACCAGACTGAACCGAAATAATCTCGGCAAATCTTAACCACCTGAATTTTAACTGGAACAATATAATTAGATAAAGTAGACTCACTTTTAGAATCACCGCATACGATACATCTGTAAACATCGGCAGACGATATCTTGTTCTACAGTCAGCTGTCAATTTACATTTGCGCCCGGAGTAGCAAAATTCTTCCAGAAAGGACATTCAGTTTTTCCCAAAAAACCTTTTCGGGGTTCTTTTCCAATTTTCAAATTTCATACAAACCTTGTCCTTAAAAAAACACTAAGAAATAGAAATCAGCGTAATAGCGAATCATAATGTATTCGAATGATGAACTAGAAAACATCACACTTCACTGTTTTTTTTTTAATTGAGTAATTAATGAAATCAAGTAAACTGTTACACGTGTTCATACTAGAAATTACGTTGCAAATGGATTTTAAACATAAAACTAACAAGTGCTATACTAAATATATTGTGCACCTGATGGTTGCGTCTCCAATGACTCAAAATCGTTCAATTCACCTATTTTGTGTACGAGACGGTCCTACCATATTTATCTCTCTTGTATCTCAACCTGGAACCCCTTAGAACCTCCAGATTAGTTTTATTTAAATCCTCAAAGCCGGGAAAGTGTTAGAACATTCTCTCTTAGTAGAAAATCAGAATGGTTTAAAATTCAAAGTTCTGTTTCATCTTTATTAGACGAGGATATTCTTATATTATTCCTAGACAAAGACGTGTTTCTACTGACAACTTTCTTTGTTAGATGTTCAAAGCAAATTTTATTTAATTTAAAATCATATGATAACTGTTCCATTTAGATTTTATAGTGCATGTGGATTTTTTTCCAACAAAACTCAATGTTACAACACTCACAAACTGCCATTAAAAACATTTTAAAACCACAGACGTGACAATTTAAACGTCACGTCCATTTGTCAAAAACTGCATCATTTACAACAAGCTTCAATTGAATATTTCTTATCTAAATACATACAAATGGTACGCACCTTTTGATGGATGATAAAGATAAACCGGACAAAAAAGACACAGAAGAGCCAACGAATGAAAAATCAGTAGTTAAAAAAGATGTAAAATCGAACAATACAAACCAAAATGATGCAGGACCGTCCGGATCGATACCTCTTCCAGGAGCTTTACCAGAAAATATAACCATCAATTTACAATTGAAACCTGGGCTATCTAAATCCGAACACAGCATACGCCATATCATTACCAGCAAAGAGGTGGCTAATGCCCTTAGATCTTTAAATATTAGTGCTAATAATCCTATTTTGAAAACAAAAATGAAAGAGCTTAAGATCCCAATTTTAGACAAAGACGAGAAAGAAGATTTAGATCCGACAACGTTGGTTGATTTGAAGAAATTCATGGCGTCCTGTTTTAAGATTAATAAAGAAACTCACAGTGGTATTATTCTCGGTGAAATCCAAAATGTTCAAGCGGCCCCAGTGATTACTAGTGATATAATTCAAGAAGTCCCGAATACAAGTTTCAATGATGGTACCGATAAAGTAAATGATAAAGTTTTGGTAGTAACGGCTGGAGGCGTAGAGAAGAAAGTGTCAAAAGATAAGAAAAAGACTTCAGGGTCTTTGTCAGAAAGGTCTACTGAGAGAGACTTTCCAGTGACACAAAGGGATTCGCTGTCGAGCATCGGTTCTAACGTTTGTAGAATCTGCATGACTAGAGGAAGGGAGAGGTCAGGTTTACCTTTTTACTTTTGTCTTTTATGGTTAGTCATTAAAAAAAAATATGTTTATTTTCATTAGACCGCCGTCCTTTGAATGCAAAAACTTTCGCGCAGTTTTGATTAAATCTATCCGTCGTCTATCCTATTAAGCCGTGGTCACCACGGCCACCACACATTTGCCACTAGTGCACGGAGAAGCGTACAAGTACCTCTTTCTGCAAAAGATAAGAGTACCGCTAATTGGCGCTGTTTGTCTTGTAGCAGTTTCCTGTGGTTTAATAGAGCTTTTTAGCTAGATTACGCTTAACTCAGCAGATACCTTTGCCAAACAAGTAAGAGCTTGGGCTGGTGTTAGAAAGAAAGCCTAACATGACATTAGTCGATTTTAATTTTGTGCGAACATCTGATTTGTCCATGTCATGAAGACTTTGACGGATTGGGATTTGGGGTAAAAACTATCTACCCCATATGCTGTCTAGCCCAGCAGAAACCTTCTGCGAGTTTTTCTCTCGAAATCATTAAAACAAAATGTTTTTTTTTCGTATATTGTCTCCTCGTTTTATGGACCTACAAAAGTATAAAAACATTTTGTAAGTCTTTTAACTTTAGAACATTGTTACAGATTGATATCGCCGTGTAATTGCAAAGGGTCCTTGGCAAATGTGCACTTAAGTTGTTTGGAGAGGTGGTTGAATCAAGTCGGCAGGAATCACTGCGAGTTGTGTGGGTTCAGGTACATGATTTTATTCCACTAGTTTTAAGATGTCAAATGCATTGTTTAAATGTTTTCCATAGGTATCTTAAAAATTTAAAGTTACCGTTTGTCACATTGGAAAAATAGAATGTTTGTCAGTGAAAATCTTCACAATAAGACCTATAATTTTAGATATTATCTGCTAAAAAAAAACATATTTTTTAGAATTTAAGCTTTTGGTAAACCTACTTAGCACGATAAGTCTGCTATATAAAGGTAATTGACTATATAAAATCTTATTGTTCAGAATGAGCGCAAACTCCTTGCGGCAATCGCTACAACATCGAGTGCTCGATTACTTCTGCTCGATAGCGTTTCAAAAAGCGGATTTAATCGATAGTTTAGCGATGGCGATTGTTAAAACTTTAGCGCTCGAGGGCGACAGAAATGGAACCCAGGTGGACGCGACTTAGTTAGATGGAAGTGACACGTTTATTATTTTAGAAAGGACCACTTTCTTTTTCTTAAGGGGTCATGCCAAATGACAGTGTATTAAAAAGGTGGATAAAAGAAGTGACATAGGGTACAGTTACCGTATTACTAAAACCCCACCCACTTGGGGTTCCAAAATATCGAAATTTTGCGTGACGTAATAAGTGGATTGACTCTTACGTAGGTATCAATAAATAATTAAATGTGATTACGAATGTTACGAGTAATTCCCTACTTCAAGACCATAACAATAGATTATTTGTTTAGCACCTTAAATATTAAAATTATATTTATGTGCTTTTAAAATAAGGACATTTTTATTTTATTTAATGCCATGGTTTGAAATACTATAAAACCTAGTCAAACCCTAGTCAATGCAAAGATTTCAATGACGAAGAATTTACTCGTAGCTACTGCGGCTCTTCATACAAGTTCTAACATCAGATATGTTATATCAAATCAAATTATTTATTTGTTATTACAAAGTTTGAAATCGATACAACTAAAACTACGACTACGAGTACATAACAAAGATTTGACTACACATTTAGCTAGTTGTTATTTAATTACGTGAAGCTAATAAAATTGTACCAGCAAGCGCAGCGTAGGACGTCCACCCCCCACAAGATAGACAGATCACCTGGTAAAGGTTGCAGGAAGCCGCTGGATGCAGGTCGCTTCCAACCGGTCAATCTGGAAGTCACTGAGAGAGGCCTGTGTTCAACAGTGCACGTCCTATGGCTGACATGATAAATGAAATTGGACAACATCACATACGTTGCTCCGGTCCCAAGGTAAGCTACCAAAGCACGTGTGTTATAAAAATCTGAACTACGACGGTACCACAACACCCAGACCCGAGAAAATATAGAAAAGTTCGTTTTCTACCTTGACCCGACCGGGGATTGAAGCCGGAACCTCAGAGATGGTGACGCCACATACAGGGTGTTGTACACCCTGCATGTGGCGTTATACAGGATGTACAAAAGAATGGGACACTCCTTAAAACCACGTGATCAGCTGTTCATAGACAACAACTTTTTCTATGGGAGCAACATCGAAATCGAGAATTTTTTTTAGCTGCTCTATACAAACTTACTCGCCTACCTCGATGATAATGTATGTGCTGAAAATAAAATCACGGTTTCGATGTTGCTCCTATAGGCTAAGTTGTTGTTATCACTAGCTGATCACGTGGTTTGAAGGAGTGTCCCATTTTTTTGTACACCCTGTATAACAGGCGTAGGTATGCTCGCCTATCGGCTAAGGAGGTCTCTCTAAAATGATTTATAAAATTGTGATAATAATAGGTATTTCAATTAAAGTTATATCTTTGTATAACCCAAACGGTAACAACTAATTGCGGCACTGAGAAGCAGATTGAGCATTCATTGGACTGAATAGTTTCAGAAAGTTTACTGGTTTTGACTCAATTTGGTTATTAAATGTATAAATTCTCAGTATACCCCTACGTAGCTCATGATTATAAATTAACTGGCTGTAGTATAGACTTTAGAACAAAGTCAAAATGGAATGAAAAAAATGCCTGTATTATGTAACCTAAATGAATGACTAATTTTAATAATAGTGACGTATGAATTTCAGCTAATTCCTGTCTCCTGTTAAAGAGTGATTAAGTAACAACCATTCATATTTTTATAATCTATATCTGAATGTTTGTATGTTTGTCTTCTATGCATTCCTAAACCATTGATCAGATTATGATGCAACTTTGGTATAAGTAGTCGTATAAGGACGTCTGAGGGGGTTGCAGATTTAAAAAACCGGCCAAGTACCAGTCGGACTCGCGCACGAAGGGTTCCGTACCATTATCTTTAAAAACGGCAAAAAAAAAACACGTTTGTTGTATGTATGGGAGCCTCCTTAAATATTTCATCACCAGCCTATATCAGTCCACTGCTGGACACAGGCCTCTCCAAAAGGAGGATTTTGCCCCTAAATATTTATTTTATTTAAATTTTTAGTATTTAATTTTAGCGGCATCAGAAATACACCATTTGTGAATATTTAACTATCTAACTATCACGGTTCATGAGATACAGCCTGGTGACAGACGGACAGATAGACGGACAGCAGAGCCTTAGTAATAGGAGATCCTAGTTTTACCCTTTAGGAACTGAACCCTAAAAACCACGCTAACGAAGTCGCTGGCAACAATTACTTAATTATTATAAAGATTTTAATTAGTAAGTACCCTTTGTATTTAAAACCAAACTAGTAAAATCTCACATTGTTAACCTGGCTTATGAAAAAAGCCGTTATTATTATGAAAAATAACATCTTCATATTTCCGAAAAATAATAGCCTTCCTTCTTTCTATCTTAATACTTTTTCTTTGCAAACCCTTCCCGAACTAAAACGATGCCAATCATCATTAGAGTTTTGTCGATTTTTTGCCTCAACCCTTTTATAATTACGATTTTGTACTTATCTTTTTCTCTTGGAATACTTACACAAAAAATAATCGAGGATTTTTTTGGATTTATATTGGCAAATTGGAATTTTTAATTTACGGAAAGAGAATATTTTAAGCCAGATAAGAATATAATCTGCTGCTTTATATACAGGCTGTAGATTTAGTTGGTAATAATAAAATACTACCATATCCTTTCTATCTATTTTATCCATAGAAATGTTATATGTATACAGGGTCAATGTTAAGGTATGGCATACGTGGAATCCCCTTCTCTTCCTATGGGTGTCGTAAGAGGCGACTACAGGAGAACCGCCATAAGAAGACGGGCAGCAGCGTCTCCTCTCCACCATTGGCCAAACTGCGATCGCCAACCCGCCTGCTAAGCGTGGCGATTATGGCAAAATCCTCCTTTTGGAGAGGCTTGTGTCCAGCAGTGGACTAATATAGGCTGGTGATGATACGTGGAATACCTGATTTTAACCCATCAGGCCACAGGAACAAGAAACAATGGAACTTTTATTGTTACGCAGGCACTGTGGAAAGTTTGACCTTAAAAGAGTTCCTTATTAAAAGGGTCTTTAAAGACAGACAAACTTACAACGAAATGTTGATTACAATGATTCCTTCATTAATTTCTTTAGAGAAACGAAATCCAACAAAATATTATGGGAGAAATCCTTAACTTACTTTGTTATCATACTATGTAAATAAAAAATTAATAAACTGCAAATAATAAAACGTATATAAATTTGCAAAATTATTATTATTCTTCTGTTAGTTTTTAGTTTTTTCTTTTCCTGTTTCTAGTGCCGTGCTTTTGTACCCCTGAAGTCAGGGTCCCTGCTGAAAATCAGCGTCGTGATATGTCCCTGGCTGTCACGACAAATGCTGAGCTGAGGGGGCCTTTTTGACCCTTTTTTTTCTAATCTTAATTCTTTTGTATTCTATGTATGATGTGTGTGTCAAATAAATATTTTTCTATTCTATTCTATTCAAAATTAAGCGAAATAATCAAGGAAATATGCGCTAAGGAATAGTGTCTTTAATCCACAATGGCCAGATTCCACTCGTATTTTAAGCGCGTGTCTATGGCGAACTAGCAACATTCCGCGGTTTTACCTGAACCGCGTTTTCGAAAGTTTTGTGTAGTATTTATTTTTTCATTATTTTTGATTGAACCTTAATATGCCTACTGATATAATTATTTGCTAGTTTGACGACTTCTGTAGTCGAGAGGCGAGTCGGACTTATTAAAAATAATTCGGAGTTTTAGGATTAACAAATTTAAGTGCATGGACCTCAGTCCACACCTCAGTGTAATAAACTCAATTTGAAAAATTGGCAGTTACCGTGTGACAGTAACTATAAATATTAATGTTTTTTGTATTTAACACCCCCTACCCATTCCTATACACCATACATACAGACATATTGGAATGGAGTGTTAATTTTATCGTAAAGTAAATACGATTAGTTTTGAAATCTCGTAATCCCGGAATTCCATTTTTAATAAAAATATTCTAAGAAGCCGCTTCCATATTTAAGCTGTAATTTAACTTTAGGTAAATATGCATCCGAATTTCCGATCTATATGAACTAGTCAAGGTGGCAGGCAGCCATGGATGCAAACGGCCCAAGCTATTTGCTTCGGTATTCTATGGGGAAGTCTTTTTCAGCAGGAGACTTCCAAGAGCTGATGATGATGACGAATGTCGTAATGCTTTATAATGGTATTCTTTCACAATCATTTTTAATCCCAAATTTTAATTCGTGCACAAACATTTTCATTTTACGTTTAGTGTCTCAAGAATGTGTGAATGCACAGATTACGAATGGCAGCGTCTTGCAATCCGCCGGGAATCTGCAGCGAGCGCCCCTCGTAGCGAATAGCATGCTACGGGCTACGAGGGAAATTGCTACGACGCGGTGCACTGCTACGATTTTCGGCTCTTACTTTTATTTTAATTTTCAACAATAGCCAACCAAATTAAAATGTAGGTTTTACATTACAGAGACAACTCAAGTGTTTTTAAGACTTAGTAAGTGTTGAATGTATTCCCACAACCTAAAATAAGATAAACATAATAATCTTTATTATTCTCATAAATAATTACGATAAAAGTAAATTGTTTAATAAATTACTTCACAAGCAGAAGTGGATTTTTTGTTTAATCTATCTACCTAAAGCCTATAATTGTGTTCATTTATCTTTACAGATATTTATGTAAATAAGAAAAGATGTCTCAATTAATGAAATAAGAATCAAATGAGTTTATTGCGGCACAACTTGTAATTATCCTCACTCGTGGCGCGCTTGCCTACTAACTCTAATACATATACAGCTATAACAGAAAGATGCAGTGATACTTTAACTTTCCTTACGAACTAATGTCAGCTAGTCGTAGATTAGAATTTACTTTTAAAAAACACGAGCACATAACATATTTTGTTCCATAGAAAAGTTGTTGCTTTCTAGCCGAAGAACCAAGGCGTAAAAGCGCTTAGTTTAAGCCTATTTACAGAAATAAATTGGTTTTATTGGGGTATACATTGCTCTGACTGATCCTAAGGTAAGAAGCTAAAGCACTTGTGTTATAGAAATCAGAAACAACGACGGTACCACAACACCCAGATCTGAGAATATAGAAAAGTTCGTTGTTACACTTTGTATAACAATTTCTACTTTGAAGCAAGCGTTACGACAATTTCGCAGCGTTTCTTGCTACAGATTCAGCGTAGTGTAAGCTACGGCACACACATGCTACGACACACATGCTACGGCAGATTGCTACTCGTACAGTGCAGCGCTACGAAGTTTTTGGCGTATTTTGTAATCAAGGTTTGTGTTGCCGCGTTGTGAATTTCTATAGGTTTTGTATTCAGGCTTCCGAACTATGTATCTTTGATGACGTAAGCATTTTAGCTTTTGTCAAAATATTAACCTACAAACTTGAGTGTTTTCTTAATCTTGTATTAACCAACTAAATGAAGATAATACAATCACATGCTTAGCTGCAGCAAAAATTTTACGAAAATGTCGTCAATGAAAGTGACAAGACAATAAAAAAATGTTTGTGGCATAGACCCACCCCCCACACTGTCACTGAATTGAGAAACATTTATAATTTTTATGTAATAACGAGAACGTAGGTACTTGAAGTTTACTTTTGCTTATAGATTCCCCAAAACAAAAAAAACATTGACTTGGAAAAACAGGATGTTATTTTGGTAATATTCGTATTTCCTTGTTATAAACAGATCAGAGGGTGTTTACTGCGCGCTACCTTGAAGGCAATGGGGATCAAATTCAAAGGGTTTTAGGTCCAAATTATCAATTAACTTTCGTTTAGGGAGTGACTCTACTGCTACTGAGGGACAACATCTAAAACATTGATTTTAGAAACAAACTTGGTTGTTTAGGAATATTAAAATTTTTAATTTTATTTTTATGTTGCTGCTACAGATAAATTAATTTTCATGACCCAGATTCACCCCCCCCCCTTCCCCCTGCTACACAAGACCTAGACCTTCCAAGGTACTTGCTATTTATTTAAAACTTTATTGCACAAACTTATAAAAAGTGCACAAAAGGTGGACTTAATGGTAAAAGCATTCTCATTAGTCATCGTGATCAGTAAAAAAAATAATTTAATTTAAATAATATTATTACTTCTATGTTTGTTTACAGTTACCCTGCTATACGGACCCCCCGATACACGGTGCTCCAAGCACTGAGACTTTGGTTTGGAAACCCACGGAATAGGAGTCACTTACAGGTACTTGTTGTATGTTAAATTTCTTATACAACTCTGTATATCGATATATTGGACAACATCACATACATTGCTCTGATCCTATGGTAAGTAGCTAAAGCACTTGCTTTATAGAAATCAGAAACAATGACGGTACCACAACACCCAGACCCGAGACAATATAGAAAATGTCGTTATCTACATTGACCCGACCGGGGATCAAACCCGGGACCTCAGAGATGGCGACACAATATAGTCTGGCATGCTTGCGTCTCGGCTACGGAGGTCGTGGAAATTAAAAAATACTACCGTATATCCTTAAAAATCATAGTCTTAAGGAACTATATTCATATTTTTGATAGTTTCAGAGCAACAGTTAAATACTCTAACTGCCGTATTCAAAGATGTCAATTAACATTAAAGAGTGGATTAACATATTTGTTCATTAAATTATGGTCTTTATTCGTATCGACCTTACAGGTATCGGCATTACAGGATTTTCTTAAGCAACTTTTAAAGTTTAGTGTCAGCTCAGAGTGTAAATAAAGTAGTAAATTTAACACATTAATTACCGAAAGCGTAATGTTATAATTTTTTCAAAACAAATAAAGGTAAGATTTTTTATCGAAATTATTCGTAAGAAGTTCCAAACATCAATTGTAAATGCGAAAGTTTGTGAAAATGGATGGATGGAGGGATTTCGCATTACTAATCCTAGTATTAATTTTATAAATTACTAATCCTAGTTATATTATAAATGCGATAGTTTGTGAGAATATATGTATGGATGGCTGTTTTTAACTCTTTCACGTAAAAACATCTGAATTAATTTTGATGAAACTTTACAATAATAACACAGGCTACAAATCCATAATGTTTTTTTTTATAATTTGACCATAATATTATGAATAGACTAGAGACCACTTGAAAAAAGTCGCAGGCAACAGCTAGTATTAAAATTTAATATACGTTGCAAAGTTTTATTCATTATATTTTAACCCTACAAGGCCAATACTCGTATTTGCGAATCCCCCTCTCCTATGGTCAATACAGCCCATATATTTACTTCCTGACGGGGGTCATGCTATAAACTTACTTTTACGACGCAAGAGGGCGTTTAAACGACTATGTATCGTTGAAAAATACACCAGAATTCGGCTCGGAAGACGAATGTTCGGTTCGGCAAACTATTACGTCAGTGTCTCCAGATTTAGTTTATACGAGGGAAAAAGAATTGTGGTGTGTCAATAGAAAACATACGTTACAAAACCTAAGATAAAGAATAAACAAATGTTTTGGAAGTTTAATTTTGTTTGATGTAAACTGAAGAACCTAGTGTAACAAAAAGGTGAAATAATATTTAAGGGTATGTGTGTAATGTGAACATTAAGTAGTAAAAGTCTTAGTTAAAAATAAACAACTTTTTTTTCCCATACTATGTAAATAAATTGTTTTTTTACTGAAAGTGTTGACAACCCTGAATCTGCGGTCATTCGTTAGCGAACCCCCGCGCGCAACCCTCGCCCGCCGCACGATCAGCTGATGCGCTAAGGTTGTCACCGATATTTTTTTTTTAAAACTTTAGCATTAATTTACTCAGTAATTTATACTCGCACGAATTTGTGGTTTTGCATAGGAACTACACATTTACTACTCTACACGTCCTTTAAATTTTATTTCGCCTTTTTGTTACATCCTGTATAAATACCTATTACATCGTGAGATACAAATTTATATCGCTCACCGTAATTTTGAATGGAAGTGCTTACACTATCCTGGCCTGTTTCACTATCGCTGAGTAATGTTCTAAAAAAGCTACTTAAAAATTATCTTCTCAGTAAACAAATAGGGATGTTGACTTTGACGTTGACACCACTTTAGCTTGCTTTTAAACGTTTTTCCAAAATTGACAACATCCCTATTCTTTACTGAGCTGATTACCTTACTTAGAACTTTACTAAGCGATTGTGAAACAAGCCCTAATATACAATTATATCACGACAAAAACCTCCAGCCTCACTCACTACTTAACTACGATCAAAACCTATGTTATATCCGATAGTTCTCGGATATAAATTATTTATATTATCTTCTAGTAAAAAACCAGCTTAATTAGCGATTTTGTATCTTGTAAGGCTTTTTGTCAAATTAGTAGAATTTTCATAACATTTAAACTTGACACGAAGAATCATCTATTTGAAATTGAAAAATGTCTTTAGAAAGTTACTTTTTACGTAAATTTAGATATTTTTGTGATGAATTTCTAAGAATCCATCCAAATACGAGTGCGAGTTTCTAAGTAAATGCTTTTAGATTAATTCGTGTGATGAATACAAACATACATGATTAGTTTTCTTAGAAATTAAATTATGATACTACTCAGAAATTAAATGAAAAAGAGTGTATTATAATAACATAAAAGGTTGATTCTTGAAAGCCCTAATCAAAAGTAAAACAATTAGTCGAGGCTTGATAAATGTGATTTTGATTCTTGTGGTTTTTGATCCAAACGTATATGGATGTATGGTACGTTATCCATAATGGAGCAGAAATTTAATGTAATTTCTTTTGTTCGATAAAATTCCGCACTTATATAAAAAAAAGATACCCTTAGTTGCACACCACCCAAATAACAGTACAAATATAAAAATACATTTAATCATAATGTCAAAATGGATAAAGTATTTATGAAATAAAGCTTCATTCAACTTCATTTAATACTTGTTGAGAAAGACGTCTTACTTACAAAATTGGTGCAAAATACAATCTAAATTTAATTATAAGTATTCATCTTAAATAAACGTCCTGATATAGAACCAGAACAAATAATATCCTATTTTAAGATAGTATATTATCAGGTTTCTGTTCATAAATTATCATATTATGTATAAACGTACTGTCGGTTACTGTACAGACAATACGTTTAGTGTGTATGCGGTCTTATTATAACCTCATTCACACTTCTGATAATTTGGAACATGAATTCCGACAAAACAAAAACTCACATTTAACGTCTTAAAAATAAAGTCTATGTAAACCACACCACCACAACTAACGAAACCTTAATAATATGGCTGGATTCGACGAAATTATTATTTATCCTAGTTTAGCTAGTACGAGAATATCTTAACTCTTTTCGATTACGTTTTTACAACTTACTTACAGTAGTACTGTTGTTGTTCTATGGTTCAAGTCAAGTGTGAATGATAAACGAATGTATAAACCTACCAAAATTTATGACATCCATTTTTTTCTAGGTCGTCTTGAAATGCCTCAACAATTTACTTCTTTCTTCTTCTTTTGGATTATGGCGATGAACTAGTGTTTTGACTTTTGTCGTACACGATTCCGCCAATGTCACGTCACGAATGATGTATTTACACGGTATTTTAAAACTGCGCACTAACACAAAGAAGACTTACAAATTAAAAGCTAAGCGCACGTATCGTCCTAAAACAAATAACACCACCGATTATTATAACGTCACGGAAACTAAACAAAAAGTTGGAGGAGGATAAATAAAAACATAGTTGTGGGTAGGTGACAAATAAAAAAATAATAATTATTAAACATCTAGTTTTATGTGTCACCGAGCCGGGCTACCTACAAGTTAATTTTGTTATTTATAATGAATTTTGTTAGGGTTTTCAAAAGCGAAGAGTTAGTTGAGTTTAACACACATTTAATATTAGTAGGGCGAGGGATATTTTTGGGGAGAAAATCGGATAAGGAAGAGCCTATTTTAGGACAATTAAAAAATATATGGTTGGTTGTGCCTTCGTCCAAGCCACATTCGCACAAGGAGCTGTCTCTTATTCTCATTTTCGCTAAGTGAACCGGTGTACACGCATGACCTATACGGAGCCGACATATAGTTGAAACTACTCTTTTTGGTAGGTGTTTAAGATTGAAAAACCACGGGTGAGAAGGAATATCTTGTTGGATGTCCACGTAGTATTTTCCACCTAATCTTTTCGTGTTATCCCAGTGAACTTTCCACGATTTATGTAAATGTTTGAGTGGAAGGGAAGAAGCATCATGAGAATAAAGCTTATAGTGGTCTAGTGCACCTGTAGAAGTAGCATTTTTGGCACACGAGTCGGCTGTTTCATTACCAGGGATCCCCCTATGACTAGGGATCCAAGCTAGGACAATATTTAAACCTTTGGTTTTGCAGTTAAAAAGGGCTTCCCTTATTTTGAGGATAATAGGAAATTTGTTTTTGGACTTAAAAGGGTTAGCTAAAATAGTTTGGAGACAGCTTAGGGAATCAGAAAAAATTAACACATTGTTTAATCCATGGGATGTTGCATAAAGGATTGCTTCCAGTATTGCTACTGATTCGCCAGTAAACACTGATGTTATTGGTGTACATTTATAGCTCAGTACAATTTTATATGCAGGAATCCACACTGCCGCGCCAACACAGCCATCGTCAGCGATCTTAGACGCGTCGGTGTACATTGTGTTCCAACCTTGCCAATGTTCAGAAACAATATTGAAGAACTCTTGTTGGGCCGAGCATGAGTCCTTAGATATACCAAAATTTAAGATAACAGGGGGTTGAAAAATTAAAGATTCGAAGCTGTTTGAGAAAAGGGGATTCAAAGGAAAACTTTCAATGGGGTAAGGAAGCTGGCAAAATTTTCTGAAACTATGCAGAATACATGGGGTGTTTTGGAGGGAGTCCGAGGACTGACTGAGTGAGGAGAGAAGTTTTAATTTCTCCAAAAGAGGATGAAAGAGATTTTGAGCAGCTTTGACAAAGAAACGGTCACTGAGAAATTGTCTACGCAAGTATAGGGGAGGATCCACACATTCGATTTGTAAGGCATTTATAGGGGAAGATTTCATAGCCCCCAATATGATGCGTAGACATTTAGATTGCGTTTTAGTAAGTTTGTCAAGAATAGATTTATTGCATGGGTCTAAAAGAAAGGAAGCGTAGTCGAAGTGACTTCTAACAATGGAATTGTAAAGCAGTTTTTGTGAGTAAGGATTAGCGCCCCACCAAGTGCCTGAAAGGGCCCTTAGGACATTGACTCCTTTTTCTGCCTTTCCAATTATATAGCTGAAGTGGGGAACACCTGAGAGTCTGGTATCGAGTATTAAACCTAAAAATTTTACTTGGTTGCTGCATGGAATATCTTCCCCGTCGACAGATAGGTTAATGTCTGGAATATGACGTTTCCGAGTGAAAGTGACGCAACAACACTTTTGAGCAGAGATGGATAAGCCATGATTTATCATCCAATCACTTAAATAATTAAGAGCAGAATTAAGACGCGAAGTTGCTTCGGATATTGACTTAGAAGAGAAGTATAGGGCAATGTCATCAGCGTATTGAAGGATATTGCAGAAGGAGTCTACCGTTCTATCCAGGTCGTAGGTGTATACGTTGTATAAGAGAGGGCTCAAAACCGAGCCTTGCGGGAGTCCTTTCCAGACTAATCTAAAAGGGGTGAGCTTATTTTGATATCTTACCGAGATCAATCTGGACATCAACGTATTGCAAATGAGACGTACCAGCCTCTCTGAGACACTCAGCTGAAGCAGTTTCTGCCTGAGCACTGGAAGCAAGACATTATCATATGCGGAAGCGATGTCAAGGAATACACCTACCAGGTATTCCTTGTTTTGGAATGCCAAACGGATATCAGTTGTCAAAATACTTAGGCTATCTACCGTACTCGAGCCCTTGCGAAACCCAAACTGAGATTTTGACAAAATTCTATGGGACTCCATGAACCATTCCAGACGGTTTCGGATCATATGCTCCATAACTTTTAGGAGAGCAGAGGAAAGAGCTATGGGACGGTATGAATTGTGGTCTAAAGGATTTTTCCCAGGTTTTGGAATGGGAATGACAATTTGTTCCTTCCAAGAGTCCGGAATAGCTCCTTGATCAAAAAAAGTGTTTATTAAATTTAGAAAATAAGATTTAGCTCTGTCCGGTGACTTAATTAGAAAGGAATAGGGAATACCGTCGATACCTGGAGATGAGTCGGATAAGCCATTTAAGGCTAGTAGCAGTTCGTCGAAAGAAAAAGGGGCGTCCAAATTATCAGACGGCGGAATACTTACGTTAATATTGGAAGGAAAACAATCCTCGGAGGGAACGAAGGAGGGAGCCAATTTGTCCGCAAAATTATCTATCCATGCACAGGGGTCATTAGAAGGAATATTGGAAGAGATTAGAGACTGACGGAATCTTCTAATCTGTTTCCATACCACGGAAGAAGGGGTCCTAGGGGACATGCTCTCACAAAATCTTATCCACCCTGTCCTTTTTTTCTTTTTTAAGAGTTTTCGGGTTTGGGCGGCTATCCGTTGGTAGAAGACAAAATTTTCCATAGACATTGCTCGGTTGTACCTTTTTTCCGCCTCTTTGCGCTTTAGAATCATGGCCGTGCACTCAGCATCCCACCACGGAGGAGAAACTTTGCGATGAGGCTTTTTTAGTGGAATGTGGTCATCAGCTGTGGCCTTCAGGATGTTTACAAAATCGAGGTAGGCGGAAAGAGAATTTTCGGAATTTAAACTAGGTAGGGAATCTAATTTACTCTCGATTGATGAGTAATATGACAACCAGTCAGCACTGTTTAATTTATATTTTAAAAGGGGAGGGGTATTAGAGGTATTTGTAGTTTTATCCGGGATCGCTAATAGTATGGGAAAATGGTCGCTACCAAATGTACTGCTCAGAACGTCCCATGTGAGAATTGGTGTTATGTTTGTAGAGCAAAAAGAGACATCCACCGCGGAGCCTGAGTTTTGGGATGGAGCGCATCTTCTCGTTGGGCGACCATCATTTAAAATGCAGAGGTTAAGTTCGTCTAAAAGGTCAAGGAGCAATGAGCCAGAAGTGTCAGTGCGATAAGAACCCCATGAAACGTGGTGGGCATTTAAATCACCCATTATAAGGACTGGAGGGGGTAGAGCCAATATGGAAGTTTTTAGTTCATTGATAGAGGAAGGGTTCGGCCGAGGGATATAAACAGATAAGAGAGATATATCAAAGATTCTCACAGCCACGATATTAATGTCTTGGCTATGTGGGGGTAAGGGTAGTTGAGAGTAAGAAAGGTTGCGTCTTACAAGTAAGGCGCTACCGCCATAGCCGTCACTTCTATCGTCCCGGAGACAGGCGTATCCTGAGACACGGAAGTGTGATTCAGGTACCAACCACGTCTCCGAGACGGCTAGAACCGACGGCGAATATCGGTTTATAATGTAGGTTATTTCGTGTTTTTTGGGTCTAATACTTTGGCAATTCCACTGAATTACCACGCTGGACATTAGTAACAGAAGAAAATTGGGATAGTTGTGAAAGTGTTTTTGCTACGTTGGGCGGTAAGGAGTCGCTACGACTAGAAACAATGCGAAGGACAAGGGAAAGGATAAGCTGAAGAAGGTTCTCGTTGTCTTCTTCAAACGGCGGGTGAGAAGAAGATTCATTTAGGGCACAACCATTGGGCATAGAGGAGGCACAATCGCCAATAATGGCCTGGTGTGCCTGCCTATCGTAACTTTTACTCAAAGGGGCGTAGGAGCGAGCGGAGCGAGTGACTGTCTTTCTATACGAGTTCGGCTGTGTAAAGGAAGTCAGTTGGGAGACCTGGGAGTACGATGGTTGAGTGTGCGTTGGCGGAATAGCGCGTTGATGCAAAGAAGGGGATTTTGTCATGTCAGCATATGACCTTCTAACCGCAGGGTATTGGCTGGAAGCCTGAGCATACGATATGTTATCTTGAGACATTGTAATTTTGATTGCCTTTTGTCTTGAATGCTCCGGGCAAGATTTGTTCAGAGCAAAATGTGGGCCAGTGCAGTGGATACAGGTCGCCTTGTCTTCCGAAACATCACAACTTTCAGCCGAGTGTGGTTGGGTGCAACGATAACACCTGGGTTTTGAGCGACATTGTGCTTTGACATGGCCAAAGCGACAGCAATTAAGACATTGAATAGTAGGAAGCTGGTACGTGTCGACTGGAATGGAGTTATGATAAATGAACACTCGTTCTGGAAGGACTTGGCCCTTAAACGTTACCACTACCGCCTGGGTGGGAACCCAGGAAGCTTTGCCATCATTTACCTGTTTCCTATTGAGGCGACGGGCTTTTAATAGGATGCCACAGCCCTGCGGGACTGTCAGGGATTCTGCAAGTTCCTCCATGGACCAATCTGTGGGGATTCCTTTAATAATACCCATCCGAGTTACGTTGTATGTTGGGATTGAGGCGACATATTTGTAAAGAGCTAATAAACTGCTGTTCATGAAGCTATTAGCTGCACTCGCTGATGTAAATTCGACAGAGATCCTGTTTCTACCGATTTTCTTAACTCCGTCTACAATCACATTAGGAATTTTGTTGTGAACAATAAATTTCCCAAACTTAATGGGTTGAATAAAGGTCGGGGCAGAGGGGTCAGATTCTATATGAGACACGTGTACCAAAAACGGCCCTTTATCCAGGTCACTGTACGTTTTCGGTGCAATTATTATCGATGGATGTGTGTATACCGGTTGACTATTAGGTGTTGAGGGTTGAGTTGAGTCAGTGACAGCCCTTTTAGCGGGCTCAAGGTTAGGTGTTGTTTCGGAACGGCGCTTTGTTGCCGTTTGAGATTGAGAGAAAAGCGGCTGGGAAACATCCATCGTTTCGAGTAACGTTTTATCTGGAGGGTCAGGTGGATCTGGAGGGATAGGATCCATATTCATACTTACCGGATTCAATTAACTAAATAACCACCACCAATTAAGTAAGATAACTTGGCTTAGAAAAAATACGTAAACTGAAAAAACAATCCCGAAACACGTGCAAACACAGTCAGACGCGAGACCGGACTCCCTCAACAATTTAATTTTGTAGGATTAGAGACTGTCAATGCCAATTATTGACATCTTTGTCAGTTTCTTTGCGAGAAGTGTCGGTTTGGCAAGTGCTACCTTTAACATAAATCTATATTATCTATGCTTACCTTATTCTTAGATTTGTGTTTGGTAAAATGATAAAATTGGCTTATTTCTAGATTAATTAAACCACTGCTTACCCTCGAGTTACAACTTACTCCAGCTTGATCTAATCCGGCCTTATAGAAAGTAGGTATAATGACAAATTTTGGTTTATAAATTATTATAAACGTAGTCGGTGGCAGACAATAGGTGTGTAGGCGGTTTTATTATAACCTCATTCACACTTCTGATAATTTTAGAACTCTAACACCCAGTTGCAGAAAGCTGTCTTTAAAAACGACATTAGATAATGTGACATTACCGCTAATTAGGTCATTAGATTTAAAGTCGTTGCACAAAACTACATAAACATCCTTTAGTGGTCCTTTAACTAAAGACTATATAATGCCGACATTATTAAATGTTGCAAGTCAAAAAAAAAATTTTGATTGAAGTGAGTGAATGGTTGCGTTTTGTTACTGTGTTTTGTCATAGAACATGCATTGTCAAATAATGGGTTTGCAAAAATAAAACGTATGAAAACGTCAAATGTCCTATTTCAAAATCAATCAAATTATCAAATGAAAAAATCTGAAATTGGCGGAATTTGGTGCGAGTTGTAGTATTGTGTTGAAACTTACCTGCTCTATCTCATCAACATTTAAAATGGCACAACAGCAAATGCTAAAACAAGGGGCAAGCTACACTCAAGAACAAAAATCATTAGTACTGGATCTTGTGATGTAGGTAGTGAGTATTCAAATAAATAGTTTCCACAATCACACCAATATCTTTATCGATCGATATCGATCTTTATCATTATAATCTTACAGATACAAGCACATAGTAGAGTGCAAAAGAACGGGGGGCAAGTACATACATTGAGGTGAAGCGAGAGGCACGGAATGCTATCACAATAGCATACAATATAGAAAAGGTCGTTTTCTACATGGACTCGACCGGGAATCGAAAACTGTTATCCTCACACATACAGAGACTGCAAATTTTGCCTAGGAAAAGGGAATATAATCTAAAGATGGAAATATTAAAAAATAAAGTAAAATAGCCGAATACAATGTTGAATAATAATGTTTTAATTTTGTCAGTAAGATAATATTTTCAGATAGCAATAAAATATTTGTATAAGGGTAATGTTTTGTTTTTATTTACAATAGGCTTCTAAATAAAGGCCCTTTATTACTTAATTTATAAGTTTAGGTATTTCATGTTTCTATAAAGTATATTTTTATAATCATAAATAAAACAATAATAAGTTGTGAGTACCATTTACGAGTAGTTGGTGAGTAAAAGGTATTTCCCTCATTTTAATTTAAAAAAATAGTTATGGAACAATTTTATTTATGAGAAACATTATGTCAATAGGAGATTGCACCTCGTCTCGTCACATGCAACTATTACTTGCAGGACTGTTGATGTTTAGTTTAGCGTAATACCATTTTCAATTCATGGGCAACAGCGTACCCCAAAGCATCTTTCTACTGTATTTCGGGTTGCAATGTGACTTTTGTTATATGCTTCTTTTGAATTATTTTGTGGACGCAGAAAGCACGACGTCATCTCGGAACATATTGCTCAGGATCCAATAACGACGAAAGGCTTGAGAGAGACATTATTTACCTATATCAAACTGAAATCCACTAGAAAAAACTAAATATTAGGCTAATGACAAGTTTAATGGATGTTTGAGCAGGCATTAAAAATTATAACCTCGAACTGTCAAACTATGCCCCTTTAGCGCTAATGAGGTTTTGTGCAACGTAAACATATTGATTTGACGTTCGGTTCTTTAAAGTTAAAGGAGCATTAAAATTTGCGTCAAATGCTTTTCGTGCAACACTTTAAAGATTCATTATTGTTTAAGGTCGCTTTAAAAATTTAATGTCCGTTTCTGCAACTGGGTGTAAATAACACAATACAAAACCTCACATTACGTTTTAAAAATAATGTTTATGAAAACAGAATTATTTTTAGATGTTTGATATTTACATGTTGGTCACCATCCATATCTGCTCACATCTTTTACACTTAAGTCTGCAAACACACAAATTAATTTACCATCGGCCCGTAAATCTCTTACATAAGCGCAAACAACGAGGATTGAGGTTGCCAGGTTAGGGATTTTACCTCAATTTTGGGAAAATGACAGCTTTTGGATAAAGACTGGGGGCAATTATACAAGTATTATTAGTGCACCACTATCATTTATAAATAAAGACAAGACATCATACTCGAAGTTTTAAATGCATCCATGTGTTACGTGTTGTCAATATAGTCTATTTTCATTATTTAAGTAGTTCTAAGGTAAGTTAGTTTGATTTGAAGTTTAATTTTTTTAATTGTAATGTATTATCATATTATTTTATTTGATCAAGATCTATGTTGGCACTTCAAAAATGGACGAAGTTCATAATTCGACTGTATGTTGTTTATTTGTTAGTTTTTTTTTTTATATTAAGTAACGCGATTTCTTTTTTTTTCTTTGAATAAGTATACATACTCCAGAGGTTGTGCTATTTGCATCAAGTTAGGATTTGATGATGAAATCACATGAAAATCAAGGAAAATCCTCAAAAATTTAGGCACAAAGAGTGTGCAATGTGCGCGTCAGCACACCCAAAAACAAGAATCGACTTAGGTATTTAACGCAAGTTAAAACGACACCAAAATAGCAGGCTTACTTTTAACTGGACCGTGTTAAAATATCTTTTTAAACGCCTTCTACTCGTATAATGATAAATACTTCACATCACCAGCCGAAATCAGTCCACTGCTGGACACAGGCCTCTCCAAATGGAGGATTTTGCCATAATCGCCACGCTTGGCAGGCGGATAAATACTTAATGATAACGATTTATTAAGGACTACACTAAAAATTATGGAATATAATAAAGTTTTATAAATTATTATGGGAATGAACATATTTTAACTCTCAATGGCTGGCACCTAATCCAACTCCAAAGAGAACTGATTAGGTATGTTTTAGTAAACATTATTTTCGCTTTTTTGTTTAATTTTATAAAACTTTTTGGTGTCAATCTGAATTCTATCATTAATTTTAGTAATCAACTATAGTAGAATTTTAAAAAAGTACGGTTTTTTGGATTAAGAAAGTCATCAGTAACCAATGCTTCTTGCGGATTGATGGATATTATTCCAAAACAAACTTATTTTCCTAGAGATGCGAGATAGATTTAAAAATAGAGATTGTGCTATTTTGCTAAACCTTGTTTAGGTTGTGTGTAAAACCAAATACCGCTCAGGCTTATCTGCCGGCAAAAGCTTGTACAATTTATAAGGAGAAATTAGTTCACCTTCACTAAAGGTAAGTGACACTGGGAAATTTCAAATCTCCACCTGGCAACACCGACGTGAACTAACAAATCGCGAGCAAACCATAACAGATTGGCACTGCCATAGCTTCTCAAACATCCGTCACCGCCCACGATGACCGCGGCTGTCAACCCCACATACACACTCCCTTGGGAAGTGGACCAGTGACGTGTAGTGACAAGACATGCGTATATTGGATTCGTGTCCCTTGTCAGTTCGTGTAACTGTAGCATTTGCCGCCGGTGATTTTAATTGGCATGTCTATTTTTTCTTGGTTTATGTTAGTTATGATTAATATAGAATTGTTTTTTTTTTTCTTTAAAGCGTAATCAACGTTTAAATGGAGCCTAATTAAATACGGCGGTCATGGCGTTGTCATCTGTGAGATCCCGGGTTCGATTCTCGGTCGAGTTCAATGTATGAAACGAACTTTTCTGTATTGTCTCGGGTCTGGGTGGTGTAGTACCGCCATTATTTCTGATTTCTACAAAACAAGAGCTTTAGCGTAATACTCACTTATTTAAGGATACTAATCACTTATTTTAGGATGAGAGCAATGTATGTGATGTTGTCTAAAATTTATTTTATTTATTTACTTTAAAATCACTACCAGTGACCATCCTTTATCGTTAGAGTTAATAGTAATTTATCCCGTTATTTAAATCAGCAGCTAATTACGTCGTTTCAGAGGAATAAAATACACAATTCTATTATAATTATGTAGGCGGTTTCTCGACATAGATTATTTCATATTTACTAAGGTACATTGGATATCCACTCGTAAATGCCATTTCCATACGAACTCCTACCACGGCCACGTCCTTGGTGGGACAAGGAAAATTGTTTTATTTTGCAAATTTTACTATTTTAAAACCTTTTAGTGGGTCTTTTAGTCGTAACCTTGTTTTAATTTTTCTCATTTGGTAACTTTCTTTTAGTGGGTGATTCTGTTACTCGTATACAAAAACTTTAAATTTAGAAGCAATGAAATCACAAAAAAAACACATCCCCATATTAATTTAATACCTGATTTGTTCTCATAGGTCCAATTTGAACTTTGTAGTATTTATTTTTTGAGGACGGTCCTAAAGTCGAAGTTCTTTTATTTAAGCGGTAGGATCAAATTCTATCAGGAATTTCTAATAAAATAAGTTCTTAGATATTTATTACCAAAGTCTGCCATTACCCATTACCCTATTTTCACTCAGCTAAGCTATGAATACATGAAAAATATCTCAAAATCCCATTAATATTATCACGCACGCATAAAAGAAATATGAAGCTGAATTTTACTATGGAATATAATAAATATTATAATCGTAGATATACATATTTAATAGAGCTGGTATTTCTTAACAAAATACTTATTCCATATTATATTTATCACTCATCGTAATTTTAATTGAAAGTTTACACTGAGATAATTATGTTAATGTTAATAATTAAAAGGCGTACCATCCATACATACTAAAAATAATGGTCCGATACAAAATAAAAATGATTTTAATGTTAAAATATTATCTAAAATAATTAACATCCGCGTTTTGAATACTATGTTAGTCTAATTTTGTTTCATTTTGAGTTTTGAGGCTTATGTTTGTAATTTTTTTTATTTATTTAATCTATTAATGATGTAGATAAGGGAACGCTCTCTGTTACTTTACATAATTTATACTTCGTCACAAACATCTAGGAATATAATTCTTAGATTAAAATATAGTAAACGAGTAATATTCTATCCCATAGTGAAAAACCAGAATCAGTTCCGTTCCGTGCCTAATATAAATCGAGTGAAAATAAAAAAATACGAATCCAACCATTTTCTATCTGGATTTTGCAACGCGCAACGTTAAAGCCTTTGATGACCGTATACGATCCTGTCAGGTTTTGATTTATTCAATGTTATCAACTGATGGTGAATTTCCGTTTACTTCGAAAGTCGATTTACCCAGAATTTGTTTTACGTGTTTGCGTGAGTTATTGATGTAACATGTTTGAAATACGAAGGCGAACACAGACGAATACCTAATATTCATTAATTAGAAAACCGATACTATTTCGGTATAATTACCTGGCTGAAAAGTCATCGTCTTATAATATTCATAAATAAATTATTTCTTAACTGCTACGTTTACCCGTAAATATCATAGTATATTATGTTAAGTATCACTAATTCACTTTATACTATACAGGGTGTAGTGAAGACCTGTTTACATCGTTTCAGTGTGGATAGGCGACATTCTAACATGCTTATCGAGATAGTTATTTTTGCTAAATTCTTGTTGTTAAAAATGTTGTTTTAAAGAAAAAATGCATTTTTTTATAAATTTTTAGATTAAGGTCTAAAATTGACTTGTTATTAAGAAAATATTATTTAAAAAAAATTTAGACCATACAATTATTCTGCTTTAGAATAAAACAAAAAATACTGAAATTGATGCAGTACAGACTCAAATTCATCAAATCAAAAACAAAAACAAGCATTTTTATGAAACTAAAAAAAAATATTATATTTAAATTAAAAAACTCATAACTTTCTTTAATTTTAAAATTCAGCAAAAATTGATCTAGATAAGCATATCAAAATGTCACCTATCCACACTGAAACGATGTAAACAGGTCTCCCTTGCACCCTGTATATATTATATAGTGTGCAATATTTTTTTTACCTATATCTCTACAAATGAAATATAGAAACCCAATACCTTCAAACATGATTATTGTTTGACGCTATTAAATGAATTAGGAAATAAACTATCTCTCATAAATGTATTACACGAACAATTAATTTTTATTATTTTCAAATAAATCCAAATGAAAGATAAGAAAGTTTTACGAGTAGGTATTACACGCAATTAGGAATATATTATTTACTTTTGATAAAAAAGTAAATTATTTTAACATTTTTTTTTACTTCTAAATGAAAGTGCATTTAATAAAACCTACAAACTTCACCGTCAGGGCCAGAATGTTCTTAAATGTTTGTTCCTACCAAGACTTCAGTTTCAAGAGTTCCCTCTGCTTTTAAGATCAAAGTCTTGAAGTTTTAAACTATCTAGACTAGACACCTAACAAAATCCAACTTTCAAACATTTACAAGGTGCATTAAACCCACAAACGCTTTTATTTAGTCTTTAAACTCTTGCACATACGGCTCAAAGTGGGTTAGCGGTTGGTAAACTTGCATATACTGGCTGTAAACCATCTTCCCGCATTTTTTTTCAGGAATTTGTAAACGAATTTTGTCTTTATCGTTTCAAGAATAAGGTTGTGTTTTGTCTACAGTCTGACTGCCTAATATTCTGGCTGCTATCCACCGTAACAGCTGGTCTGCTAGCGGTATGCATCGTTGGCACACAATACTTTGTTATCGAAGGCAACAAATTGGGTAAGCTTGATGGAAGTGTTAGAAAGGATGAAGGTGTGTGTAACATTTTTTTTGTATTCTTTTGTTTTTAAATTTTTCGCAAACTTTTTAAATGTCACCGTCGGAAAAGGATTCAGCTAGTTGCAAAACTTTATTTATGGAAATTCAAGAGGTTAAAAAAAAATACTCGCCCTAGATAAAAGCAACTTCGCCTATTAAAAAATTCGATTGGGATCAACTAAAGTTGCAAAATCTACACATCATATTTTTTCAAAATTTTATCGTCGTTGCCTTTTTTATTTTTCTACGGTTGGCATTTATTAGTTCTTTCCGCTTAAAATAACGTATTATATCTATACCGGGTGTAACAAAATAAAGCAGTGGAACTTTAAGTAGTAATAATATTCTACTGCTCAAATACAACAACTTAGTATGTAGTGTAAAACAATTAAGAACGTTAACTCAGAACTCTCATCAAACAACATAAAACTATACCCATAATTATTTCCAGGCATATCCCACCGTATCACCGAGACAGCGATGGATTTCTTCATGGCAATAGTGCTGTGCGGGTACTCTGTCACAGTCTATTTACTTTGGAAAGATCACTACGTCATGTGGAATAGGTGGCGACGCGCGAACGTCAACGTGAGGCTATTACTGACACCGGACTCCAACCCTGTACCTTTTGTACCCAGACAACGATACAGTGTCGTGTGAAAGTATCGAGTGATTTCAAAATCGTGGAGTTAATTCTGGAATGTGATATTTATTTTTAATTGTTATGTATTCAATTGAAAATTGTATCATGTGATCTCAGTTTCCGCTACCAATAGGAGTGTTTGAACTCTTTTCAAACGTTTGCTCCGATTTGTATGATCTTAAAGTGTCCTCGAGTGACCCAGGTGAGATTTAAACTTGAATTGTTAATTTGTATTCATGTAATAAAATTATTTCAAACATATACTTGGTTTTCTTTACATTTACCTGTATGTCACCGATTATCATAACAGCCTATCTCATGATTAGTAGCACTAGCGAGCAGTATACCAGTTTTACCCCCGCAGGGGTAAATAATACCCCTAGGTTAGGGACCGGGAGATAGAAAGTGGTAGGCTCGGACTTTTTTAGAACCCGTTCAAAAAACGGCCTTATTGCTTGAGCGACGGATTGAATCCGGGCTAACAGAGCCGTTTCCGGCTACATAATATAGTCCGAGCCAAAGATGTTGGTGTTATGATAATACATTTTTAGGGTTCCGTACCCAAAGGGTAAAACGGGACCCTATTACTAAGGCTCCGCTGTCAGTCTGTCACCAGGCTGTATCTCATAAGCCGTGATAGTAAGACAGTTGAAATTTTCACAGATGATGTATTTCTGTTGCCGCTATAACAACAAATACTAAAAACCGGCCAAGTGCGAGTCGGACTCGCGCACGAAGGTTTCCGTACCATTATCTATAAGAACGACAAAAAAAATCACGATTGTTGTATGGGAGCCCCTTTAAATATAAATGGTATTATGTTTTTTTAGTATTTGTTGTTATAGCGGCAATAGAAATACATCATCTGTGAAAATTTTAACTCTGTAACTATCACGGTTCCTGAGATACAGCCTGGTGACAGACGGATAGATAGACAGACAGACAGACCGACAGACGGACAGCGGAGCCTTAGTAATAGGGTCCCGTTTTACCCTTTGGGTACGGAACCCTAAAAAACAATAAAATAAATATTAAAGAGGACTCCCATACAACGAATGTGTTTTTTGCCGTTTTTATAGATAATGGTACGGCACCCTTCGTGCGCGAGTCTGACTCGCACTTGGCCAGTTTTAATACCGTCGTCAATATGAGCTAAACTGCATTTTGGCCTCCATTTCCATGCTTATCGGCATCTATACATCCACGCATTATAGCCTGACCACAAAGCAATGGCATAAATCTACAACTCTTTACAATACGCGTAGTAACACTATGTTTACACAGAGCAACCAACAGATGATGCGCGCCAGCGCGCCTACTGGTTGGCAAAAGGCCAGGTCATATAGGGTGTTTAAACCGGTATAGCCCGGCTTACAGCAGATAGTACTAGCAAGCGTTATGAACACTGAATCAATGAATACGGAGTAGATATCGCGCCAAGCTGTTTTTCAAAGGAGAATGCTGGAAAAATGTCTGGATGCTTAACCAAGAGTGCTAAATACTGTCTCACGTTTAAATTACTCTAGCTAGTACTTTATGACGACCTATTACTTTTGACGACCAACTGTAGTGGTTCGCGATCTGGACTACAATACCTGGCGGTTGCGGGTTCGAATCCCGCAAGGGGCAAATGTTTGTGTGATGACCACGAGCATTTGTTTGTTCCTGAGTCATGAATGTCTATAAACGTATTTAAGTACTTATGTTCCTATAATTATCCGTTATGTAGTCACCATAGTACAAGCTTTGCTTAGTTTGGAGCTAGGTAATTGCTGTGATTGTGAAAACAATTTATTATTATTTTTAACCCTTTCGTGACACTAGTGACAAATAATTAGGCCTCCCCCAAGCTAGCGTCTTTCGAATGATGATGGTTATAAAGGCTTACGTACAGGGTAGCCGTACTAAACTTTCCCCAAGAAACCCCTTGATTAATTATTATGATTTTTAATTATACCCGCCCCGCAACCGTTTTATGTTTAGATACCAAACCAATGATGAGAGGCGGTTTGAACGCCATCTACACATTTTTAGACACATCCAGTTTCCCAGTACAGTTTATAACGCCATCTTAAGTTCTTACCACATAACAATGCCAATGCACACTAGATTCTTTGATTTTCAAGAAAGAACTTATCCTGCCTTAATATTAGACGTTATTTTTTCTTATAAACTCTTTTATTTAATATAATAGAAACAAATATTTTTTTTAAATAAACCTAGGTTAGTGATGTAGTAGCAGTTGGCTGTAAAAGACTTAATTTATTGGATAGAACCTAAAAAAAAACACATGACATCGACAAATGGCGGCATTTGTTGACGTTTGTTTGTTGCCAAACGCACTGAACAAGTGATTTGATTTTGAGGTATTATTGCATTTTTCTCATAAATTGGTTTAGATATACCACTTTAACTGTAAACTGTGCGAATTGTGTTACGTTTCAACATGAGTTTTAGCTTTGGAAGCGCTACCACAACGGCTGGAAGCACGTTTGGTACTACAACTCCGTCCACAGGTATTTTTGCTAATTCTCGTGCTAAAATATCTATTAAACGCCTTATGTACTGCATGTCCTATTCTTGTTATTTCTCGTGGTTCATATTTATTTGCTACTTTTTGGTAAATTTACAACATGTCATAACCTCATCTGTCTACAACGTTCTACTGAGCCTTGCCTTACAGTTAGTGTAGTTATGGTGAATCTGAATAGATCTTGTAATTAAACTCACGGTACATGCTACATAACCCATTTCATCTAAATACTAATATTATGTAAATGAAATTTGTTTACATGTAAGTAATGTTATTGGTTCCCTTTCAGGGCTAACATTTGGCGGTGGAGATGCCTCAAAACCAATGTTTGGTTCAACGGGTACAGGTATGTAAGCGTTTATTACTATTATTTACTGCTTTCACAATGCCTTTAACAGTTACAACATTTTCAATGTTAACCTACTATGAAAATGTTTAAATAGAAGTTACAAAGGTTAGAAAAGAGAATACATACATTTTTCTAATAGTTTTTTTATCCCTGGTTCTCTTGATATGTTTATTTACAGGACATACACTTATCATGTTACTTTTCTGTCAAAAAGTAACCCATTCCAATGTGCTAAAAAATTAGAGGTATAAAAATACCATAGCTTACAAATATATACCTAGAATTTCTGAGTAAAATAAGCTTGTTTTGCATTGTTACTGTTTTTTTTTATTCATCTCACATCTCATCAACAACAGAAAACAAACCGTTTAACTTCACGAGTCCCTCAGCCGGTGCGCCTGCATTCTCGACATTTGCATTTGGAGGTAAAGCTACCACCACTACTGCGGCTTCATTGTGTAAGTTCACTTCTTAATTTTTTACAAACTATATAATTTTTGACTACCATTAAAACAGATATTTAATAGCTTTCTCCCACAGTTAATACAAATATGTAAAATAGTGAAGATTAAATAATATAGCGACTTTACAAAAAAAAACATTAAAAACTACAACTTTTATGTTTAGTCTGAAATAAACACGTCAATACAAAAGAATTAACTACAAGTACACATTTAGCTTTTATTTCAGAATTTTAACAGGTCCTAATTATGATTTTCCTTATAATGCCTAGTTTACCATGCCTCTTGCTGCTCTTAGTGGTCATAAGTACCTATAAGATTATAATAGACTACTGTGTGTCAGCCATGGCACAGAATAATAAAGGCTGTGTTTGTGCATGTAATGTAGGTATTTGTAAATTAAACAAATGACCGATACCTTCAATAGTCTTAATAATGCATCAAATATGTCTAATCTAAATTTATTTGTATGATAACATCACATTTTTTAATTAATTTATATATTTTTACTTAACTACAATATTAATACTATTATACATAATTATATTATTGTGAAAAGTGTAAAGTATGAAGGGAATGTTCAGTGCTAGAAAAAAAGGTGTGTTAATCTTTTACTCTAGGTACACCAGAGTAACCTCTTTCCAAAGTCAAAACAATAATTGTTTTTAAGTGTCTTGGACCTATTAAACGATTTTAGTCTAAATTACAATATGTGAGTAATTTTTCAAGATATTTTAGACACAAATTCTTTTCATTTTTAAAAATATTACTTAATCATTAGGCAAGAAGAAAGTCGTTAACTAATAATGCAAATTACAATATTCATAAGCCTTGACTGTCCTGAAACTACACACTATAAAAAGTCTTTATTGTTGGGGGTCACTGGTTTGAAAAAGTATTTAAAAACTTTACAATTAGGTAGAATAAAATGTCATTTAAACCAGAATAATTTCAAATTCAAGTTCTTGTTCAGTCGCAGCCACACCAGCCACTACTACAACCCCAGCATTCGGTGCAAGCAAGCCGCTCAACTTTGGTGGGTTTACTTCACCACCAAACCAGACCGTTGGCAGTCCTGGGTTCGGCCAGCCCGCTGGTCAGGTATGTGTATTGAAATACCATGTTCATTCTTAGTCCAGTTTGCTTGGTTACTTATGTCATTCCTGCAAGTACAGAGCAGACAAGTTTTTTATAAATATTTTAGGACTATTTAGAAATTAAAATGTAATTTCACTAATTGCTTGCAATTGCAAGTCAGTGTTAACAATTTTATAATAAGACTGCATATTAGTGTTATATGACAACCTCCGTAGCCGAGAGGCGAGCAAGCCGGACTAATATGGCGTCGCCATCCCTGAGGTTCCGGGTTCGATCCCCGGTCGGGTCAGTGTAGAAAACAAACTTTTCTATATTGTCTCGGGTCTGGGTGTTTTGGTACCGTCGTTGTTTCTGATTTCTATAACACGAGTGCATTCGCTACTTACCTTAGGATCAGAGCAATGTATGTGATGTCCAATATTTATTTATTTTTAGGCGGGTTGTGAACTTGAGTAAAATGCAGCTAATGACGAATACCGATAACTGTTTGTTTATGTTTTTTATTTATCTGTTTGTGTATTCATCTTCGGTTTTCAAGAGTGTAGGGATCTATGATCGTTTTTTTTTTCTGGATCCTATATTACCACACTTAAATAAATTTTACAAACGGTATTCAATTCATAGATATAATTTACGTTTTTTGGTGATTTTTACTCATCTTCGTAAAAGTGAGTAACAATTTCAACCAATGTGATTTTATTGCATTCCTTTACAGAATGCAGCTCAAAACCTGTCTTTTGGAGCTGCACAACAGTCGACACCTGCTCCTACTTTTGGAACGCCTGCAAGTCAAGGTGCTCAAGGTAAGCGCGCTTTCAATTTAGACGTTTCGTGTCAGACCGAAGTGGTGCGGCAACAGTGCAGCGTCGTTACCGCAAACGCTCGACAACAGGACGGCAACGTCGCAAACTCTACGTTTTCATTTCGCTGTTGAATAGTGCGGTGAATAGACGTGAGAGCTAATTTCATTGAATTTTCTTTTTTTTTACTTTCTTAAAACTTGGAAGAATTTATAATAAAAATTAAAATACGTCCTGCTTTATGGAACTTCTAAAGCGACAAACAGTAATCGCACGGATCTTGTTTTAACCTAGGGTTAAGATTATGGAAATCGACAAAATTACATGTTGACGAAAACATCGGTGATGCTCTTTTACGAGGGCGTCGTTTTTGTTTGTTTTTTTTTAACAAGAGCACTAACAGTGTTTCTTCGTCCGAGTCCCAAGGCTTAACTGCTATCAAATATATTTAAAACTTCACTAGCATACTAAAGCATGTCAGTCAGATACGCTTTTATGTATGCGATTGGTATCGGACTGCTACCGTACCGCAGCGGCCAGGCAGCGGTTTATAACGGCACGATAAACGTGCGGTAGCGGTCCGACACGAAACGTCTAAATTGAAAGCGCCCTAATACATACAATTTTGTAATAAAGACATGTACTTTTCCTTCATCTGATAAGATAAGCCAATGCAATAGTAAAACTATTCTGATGATTTCTTGACAAAGTAAGAGATAACTTTACGTACGCATATTTTAGGCATGGCAATTTTCAATGGCAATAAACATCTTAACACCATGCAACATACCAATTTTCCATGTTCTCTAAATAAAATATCAATATCTATATAGTATGAGGTACCAGAATCTTTGCGATTGGCTATTTTTGCCAAGCATACCCAAACAGGATTTAGAAGAGTTTTGTTTCTTGTTTATAAAGTCTAAGACTTACTTTAAAATAGGGTTTAGAGAATAAATGCAGGGAAACATATTCAGTAACAACAATATTACTGAAGCCTGCAAGAGGCTATACCGACAAGCACAGAGTAGGACGTCCACACACAAGGTGGAAAGATGACCAGGTAAAGGTTGCAGGAAGTTAGATGCAGGCCGCTTCCAACCAGCTAATCTGGCTGTCACTAGGGGATGGTAATGTTCAGCAGTGGACGTCCTGTGGCTGTTTTTTTTTCCACAATCACACCAATTATCTAGCCCCAAACTAAGCTTAGCTTTACGTTTATAAACATCCATGACTTAGGTATAAATGTTCGTGCTCATCACACTAACATTTGCCCCTCGCGGGATTCGAACCCGCAACCGCCAGGCTTTGTAGTCCGGAGCGCGAGCCATTACACCAGACGGTCGTCAATGATGATAAACAACATTATTTCTTTCAGCACCAGCATTCGGGTCCCCGACCGGCAACTTCGCGTTCGGTAAGACAACCGCATCGCCCGGGTTTCCCTTCGCCACGCCTACTTCTGGGTTCTCGGCTCCACAGGCTGCCACTGTAAGTAGATGATATTAAACTTGATTCTTCTAGGTTTAGTCGAGTTTTAGGGGCACATCTTAAATGGGGGGAGAGGGGTCGACAAAGTGTGACCTAACGTGACAAAGGGTGGGACTTGGGAGAGGTCCTAAATTTTTTTGTGACGTCACATTTCAAAATCTTATATTTCTACTATTTTGAAACACGAAATTGAAAAAAAAAACAATTTCTAGATGTTAAATTCCAAAATATGTGACGTCACACTGACCACCTGTGACACGGGGGGAGGAGGGGTCAAAATGTCATTAACTCCGTGTGACGTAATTTATGGATGGCCCCAAACACCTAAATTATCAGTCGACACAACATCAATTTGCATTTGGTTGTCTTGATTATTCGACTTTTGAATTATCATTTAATTTTGTACAAATTTTTTGAAAAATTTAAAAAATATGTAAACAAGTAGGTATGTTACATTGCTTATTTTAACTATTTTTTCTTATGATTTAGAAGTCGCTACCAGTTGTCAAATTGTAACAGAGCGTTGTATGGCCACTAAATAATAAATAAATAAAAACCTCTCTTTGTTTGCAAATGTCTGGATGAGAATTTTATTTGACTTTCAAGACAATTAGTGTTTATGAATGGATTGTAATACTGAGACCAAATCTTTACGCTGCAGAAAGACAACCATTAAAAATTCACGGTGTATTTTATAGAATAGGCAGGTTTCATACCATATATTAATATATCTTTTACTACACAGGCCACCACATCAACAGCGCCTCAAACATCTCAGCCCAGCTTTCTAACTTCAACAACGTCGGCGTCGGCTTTCGGCGCGGCGCCCGCGTTCGGCCAGAGCTCGGCTTTCGGCGCGAAGCCGAATTCGGCCTTCAGTTTCGGCGCTGCTTCTACACCTGGATTCGGGGGGGCTTCTACGACGGCAAATGCAGGTAAATAATAATAACAATGAATTGTTTAAATTTTTAGCTTAAATTGCGTATTTGTATATCATTTTATAGCGTACTAGCTGTGCCCGCAACTTCGTTGTGTAAACTACAGGATGTTTGGTTGGTATATCACAAATATCCCACAGGAACATTGAACCGGGATAAAAAGTATCCTATACGTTAATCCAGATCTTATTCTATATGTGTGCAAATTTAATCTAAATCAGTTCAGCCGTTTACGCGTAGTTGAGTCACAAACATCTAAATATATTCACAAACTTTCGCATTTATAATATCAATAGAGTCTGAATCATTCATGAGTTTCAAAAGTAGACTTTAAACCTATCTTCTAGTACTTTCGTTTTCTCCTGTTTTTTATTGTCAATTTTTAATAAATTGATACAAAGAAATACATACCAATATAAAAGCGGTCACAAAATCTAAATTTAAGAAAAATAATCATAACTTAAAAGACAACACACTGTGGTAGTGTGTACCGCGATTCATATTATTTCTTCTGTTACAGCTCCTGCCTTCGGATCGACAGCATCCCCTACTTTCGCACTAGGCGGGCAACAACCCTCACAAAACCCCGCCCAGTCCACCCCCGCCCCCAAAGCTCAAGGCATAACCTTCGGAACAACCTCCACCCCAAGCTTCGGCTCCAACCCCCAACCCCCAGCATTTGGCACTTCCGCGGCTATAACACCGACATTTGGTGCATCTACCCAACCCGCTTCTACTCAACCTACAGCATTCGGCGCCCAAACTTCAGCCAATAGTATTACCCAAGCTGTTCCGGCTCCGTCTTTCGGCGGTTCGGCCGCAACATCTTTCGGAACCTTCCAATCCCCACCCACTGCTCTCAATTTCAATCAAAACACCACACCTACAACATCAACTCAACCCGCTTTCGGTACACAACAGTCCGCGCTTAGTTTCAAACCAAGCACGGCGCCGGCCACTCAAACCGGGCTTAGTTTTACGGCAACGCAACCCAACCTTTCTTTTGGTACATCGACAGCTCCGTCTACGACCGGGCTTGTTTCTACAGGGCTTAGTACGGGCCAAACTGGGCTTAGTACGGGCCAAACTGGGCTTAGTACGGGCCAAACTGGGCTCAATACGAGCCAAACGGGGCTGGGTACAGCTCAAACTGGGCTTAGTTTTAGTCAGCCCCCTACAGCAGTGACTGGTGGGATTAGCTTCGCAAGTACCCCAGCAACTGCTGGGCTTAGTTTCTCAACTCCGGCCGCAACGACATCGACTGGGCTTAGTTTCGCAACGTCTGCTCCGTCGTCCCAGCCGAGTACTGGGCTTGGTTTCGGAGCGACAACTACTTCGGGTGCGCTTAGTTTTGGAGCTAAAACTACCGCTGCGACGGCCACTTCTAGCACAGGTTTGTGTGAAATATGTGGAATTTACTATAGTTTTTATGTATTGGCTATTTAAATTAGTTAACAACCAAGGAGGTTTTTTTTCTCATATTATATTTAACAATGCCTCTTTATCAAAATTATTAGTTCTATAAAAACTAACTCATAATGATTTGATAACTTCGAAATCTCGAAATACTATATCAAAATGCATACCACGTTAAGGTTGTGGTATTTGAAGAACAATATGAAATTCACATCTTTAGAGGAAGTTACATATAAATTAAATAGTACCATATGAGTAAAGCCGCTTGATGCAGGTCGCTTCCAACCGGCCAATCTGGAAGTCACTGGGGGAGGCCTATGTTTAGCAGTGGACGTCATGTGGCTGAAATGATGATGATTTAAGTTAAAAAAAAAGCAATTGAATATAAAAACTCAAGCATTAAATTTACTTATCTACTGAAAAAAGTTTTTACTTTACTATTTATTGTTATCGTAAAAAACATATTTCAATTCTTGTCATGTCAAATTTGTGTCAAAATTCTTAACAAATTTTAGAGGACATTTATTATTTTTCCAAATTATTAGTAACTTGTTCAATATATCTGAAAACAATTGAAGGCAAGCAAAAATTAATCACATTATAATTAGTGTCAAACTCAAAAAGTTTGCGTTAAAATTATATTTGATCGTTTTAACATATTTATCTCGTACAAATATTAGGCTCGATTTGACTATTTATTAAGAACTTATATAAGATGTCTTTCGAGAATAGGGACTAATATTCTGTATCCAGCAGGGCTAGCATGCGCGCATCGGTTATTTTATCGATAGACAAGACATATTTTGCTTCGACGATAATTTTGACGTTTTCCTTCACCTAACGGATCACAGAAATCTCGAATCCTTTTTCTTAATATTTTAAGGGTCTCCCGTTCTTCGTAGCCACTTATTTTTACATTATAACACGGCATTGACAAGATATTTTGATAGCGTCGAATACAAAACGAAATATTTACATCAAAAGTCGATAAAATAATTCTATCGTGTTGCGCATGCTAGCCCTGCAGGCGACTAAATGCCCAACAGAGACACACTATTAAACAATAAGTTCCAAACAATTTTTCTATAATCTAGTCTTTGAAAACTTCTAAAAATATGCAAACTGTCAGAAGGTCGACGGTTTTTTTGTAAGGAGTAAAACACCTAACAAAATTAGGTAATAAATTAGAACCCATAAAACCCAGTCAACCCCAATTGGTTTTCTACTCAATTTGGAACAAAGATATTCATCTTTCTTTGTAAACAATTTATTTCAGCATCCACAACAGCTCCCTCAGGTATCACAGCACTGGGTAAAAGCACTACATCCGCTACATTGCCCGCACTCACCACTGCCATTACGTAAGTTTTTTTTAAAAAGACTACTATGAGAATAAAATAAATTATCTAGGTATGTTAATGACTAGTGGACATTATCTTTCTAGTTAAAGCATACAGAAAAGTAATATTAGTTTATCAGACAAAGATACGTCCATATAATACCATTACGTAAGTGAATACAAGCTCCCGACCTTATAGACGATTAACGTTTTCCCCCTCGTATGGTTGACCATTTAGACTTTAGTGTAACCTGCAAAATTTCCTTTTTTTTTATTCAAATAGCAACTTTTTGGTGTATACTTATTTCACTTTAATAATAAATCTGCCTCATCTAGTTATTAGGGCATGAATAACGTCACATTCCTAAAAATTTGCATGTAAAGAACTTACCATAAAATAATCAAAATCAACTCTTAGCGTCTTTATGCGTAAGGTTTACGGCGTCTTCTGCCAGCAAAAAATAAATAAATATCATAAGATTTAAGTCACTTAGAAAAAATTGTTGTTTTTTTCTAACCCTTTACTTCCCCCCCCCCCCCCCCCCGCCCCGCTAGTCTCCCGAATAAATAGCAGAACAAATCAAAAAACTTTCTTTGCTTAAACAGATTATAGTATTTCTTAATAGTTGGAGTCTCCTTTTATGCATGTATGCCTGTACTAGGAGATACCACTCTTCCTTGTCTAAGTATTTTTAAATAATCTGTTAGTTTAAGCATTATATCACGATTATTACAACTTCCAGGACAACAGCAGCCGGCCCACCAGCCATGATTTCCAACATAACGTTCGCTCAACTAGAAGAGAATATCAACAAATGGACGCTTGAGCTGGAAGAACAAGAGAAGACATTCATCAATCAGGCGACTCAGATCAACGCGTGGGACCGCTTGCTCATTGCTAATGGAGAAAAGGTGAGTTATATCAACAAAAGGGTCGAACAACTTTTGATCAACTGGAAGACAATATCAACAATAGACGCTCGACCTTGAAAAGCAAGAGAAGACGTTCATCAACCAAGTCACTCAGATCAACGCGTGGGACCTCTTGCTTATTGCTAATGGAGAAAAGGTGAGTTATATCAACAAAAGGGTCGAACAACTTTTGATCAACTGAAAGAGAATATCAATAAATGGACGCTTTTAAACTAGAAAAGCAAGAGAAGGCGTTCATCAACCAGGCCACTCATACTCATTGCTAATGGGTAAAAGGTAAGTTATATCAACAAAAGGAGCGATCAACTGGAAGAGAATATCAACAAGTGGACGCTCGAGCTAGAAAAGCAAGAGAAGACGTTAATCAACCAGGCCACTCAGACTTATGATGGTTTTCCCCTACTTGTAAATGTAATCTCAAAAGCTAAAGTCTTACTGAACCATTCTCTTACAGATAGTAGAACTAAACGACGCAGTCCAATCGGTAAAGAACGAACAGGAAAGCCTAGAACACGAACTGGATTTCGTTCTAGCGCAGCAACGCGAGTTAGAACAGTTATTAGAACCGCTCGAGAAACAACTACTCAACGACAATCCTGACCGACCGCGCGACCCTGAGATACACCACATGTAAGTATTTCTATTTATTAGATGAACATACAGTATGTACAAATTACTTTACTAAAATGGTCCAATAATTTTTAGGGTTCCGTACCCAAAGGGTAAAATGGGAACCTATTACTAAGGCTCCGATGTCCGTCTGTCTGTCTGTCCGGCTGTCTGTCACCAGGCTGTATCTCATGAACCGTGATAGTTAGAGAGTTGAAATTTTCACAGATGATGTATTTCTTTTGCTGCTATAACAACAAATACAAATACTAAAAAACAGAATACAATAAATATTTAACCCTTTATAAGGCAGAGAAAACTAGAGGTGTTAGCAACATGCACGCCAGTAGGAGTTGTTAATAATATGCTAAGGAACACAAATTGAGGGTATTTTGTTTTTTTGCGTTTTTTTTTAAGCTGTGGCAACATAGTTGCTACTGCCTGGAAATAAAACGCAAAATTTTCTAAAAAAAATTACATATTTAGTCATAGAAAAAACAACTATCAATCAAAATTGAACAAGAAATAACGTCTAAGATTAATTTAGATATTTCTATCATTTAATTATTATTTATTCATATAAAAAACCGGCCAAGTGCGAGTCGGACTCGCGCACCGAGGGTTCCGTACAAACCTGCAAGGTTTACAAATTATACAGCTACATTCACCAAAACATCGGGATTGAATGACGATGAGTGAGGTCGTCTTTGCTGTTTGAAAAATGTTGCCCTCCCCATACATAGTATAATAACTCGCGGTCATTGCTGTAACTACAATTATGTTTACAATCACAATTTTTTTGGTGGTATAACTACTTAAAATTTTAAGCTTTTCGGAATTTTTCTGTTACCTGTGCTGTAAGCTATTGCTTCTTACCAAATTTCGAGATTCTATGTCAACGGGAAGTGGTCTTTAGGTTTTAATTCCCTTGCGTGTAGTTGCGAGTTTCAAAATATGCGGTATCAATGGTTGTACTTTTGCGTTTTGCGTTTTTGCGTTGACTTAGAATTTTTTTTTTCACGGGTTAAAGGCAATTAGATCTAATTATTTGATATGAATTTCAACTTGATAGCTCTACGCGTTCATGAGGAAAAAAGTAATAAGTTTATATTTATTAAAAAATATATATTTTGTAATGTAACTAAAAATTTAAGGTTTTCGGAATTTTTCCTTTATGTGTGCTATAAAACGTTGCTTCATGCCAAATTTCAAGATTCTAGGTCGACTGGAAGTACCCTTTAGGTTTTGATTCCCTTGCGAGTACTTGCGAGTTTCAAAATATGCAGCTTAAATTGCTGTTTCTTTTAATTGCGTTGACATAGAAGTTTGATTTTGTTACAGCTTAAAGGTATATAGACCTGAGTATTTGGTATGAATTTCAATTTAATACCTCTACGCGTTTATGAGGAAATGGGTAGTAAGTTTAAAATTATTAAAAAAATATATATTATGTGATGTAACTAAAAATTTATGGTTTTCGTAATTTTTCCTTTATCTATGCTATAAGACGTTGCTTCGTACCAAATTTCAAGATTCTGAGTTCACGGGAAGCACCCTGTAGGTTTTGATTCCCTTGCAAGTGTCGAAAATTTGCGGCATAAACGGCTGTATCTTTTGATTGCGTTGGCTTAGAAGTTTGATTTTTTCACAGCTTCAAGGGACAGTAGACCTGAGTAATTGATATAAATTTCAGCTTCATACCTCCACGCGTTCCTGAGAAAAAGGGTCTTGACAGACGGACGGACGGACAGACGGACAACAAAGTGATCCTATAAGGGTTCCGTTTTTTCCTTTTGAGGTACGGAACCCTAAAAATCAGACTTTCAAACCAGAATTGAATCATAAAGTTTATGTCTAATTTACCCATGCTGAGGCAGTGGCACTTATATTGCCACCTGAAATATAAGTGCCACTGCCTCAGTGGTTTTTTTTTTAAATTTAGTACACACCAACGACATGTTCCAAATACTTATACATTACAAATAGGGCTACTTTTGCTTAAAATCAAAATACCCACTATCTGTTAGATATGAAAAACCTGCCAAGTACGAGTCTGACTTGCGCACGAAGGGTTCCGTATTATCTATAAAAACGGCAAAAGAAACACGTTTGTTGACTCGACTGTATGTGTAACCCCTAAACTACACCCTTTTAAAATCCTATACCACTTTGTCGTAGTGATTAACATGTTTACAGTTAAGACATGCGAGATTGCGGCTTTTAAGTATTAAGAGTATCTGATTTAAACCGTATAATCAGGCGAAACCAATTATGTCTTATTCAGAGTGCATTTGCTATTCCGGGACTAAGGTTAAACCACTGTACTAACATACAAAAATCGGTGGTTTTACCTTAGTCTGGACAGTGGACTAGTAAATGCACTCTGAATAACACAGATTGAGTATAAATATTCTTGTTCACAGGTATTCCCTAGCAGAGAACCTAGACTCACAACTCAGGCAAATGTCGGAAGACCTGAAGGAAGTCATCGAACACTTGAATGAGACCAACAGAAGTCAGGACAGCAATGATCCGGTATGAACATTATTTATGTGACTGGTAGTAATATACACAGTGTTTTTTTAACCGTCAAAGCCGAAGCCTACGTTATGTAACCATTCTAATAAACCTCTAGGAAGTATTATTTTTCTATTATCAACCATATCATTTTTAAGTAAAAAATTATAAATAATTCAAGATGGTAATGTATCATCCTGTTCATAATGTTTATGGTTTTAACAATGCATAGTCCTTGACCTTGCCGCCTCCACGCGTGCAGCACCATCCACGTAGTATCATATCCGTGTACAGGATGTTTCAAACTAAATTTTGCTTATAATCATTTTAATTTTTTAGTTATTGAATAATTAATAATTACCAAGTTTTATTATACAAAGGACATGTAGTTATTGGATACTTTAAGTGGTCTTCGGCTTTAAGACGGTTATAAAAACACGGTGTATAGTAAGCGGCATCGATGTTAAGCGCTGGGGCAAAGAGTGGGGATCGCTTTGCGCGTCTTACGAGACGATCATCGTATCAGCGACGCGTGTGCGCGGAGCTAACAACCAATCACGGCCGCGGCGGTCCAGGCGCGGCGCGCGACTAGCCAATCACGTAATCGTAATGGTCTTCTGCGCAACTTTCGCCCAGCGCTCAACTTCCGTGCCGCTAGCTGTACAAGCAATAACTTTCTATTTGGGATCAACAATGAAATTTAAAAAACGTCGAAACGACCGTCTAGTGTAATTCGTGCTACGGACTACAAAGCCGAGCAGTATCGGGTTCGAATCCCGCAAGGGGCTAATGTTTGTGTGATGAGCCCGAGCATTTGTAACTAAGTCATGGATGTTTGTTTATTAATTCTACTAATATTATAAAATTTAATACGATATTTGTGAGTATGGTGTTTGTTACTTTTTGTTTGAATACGTAAAAATCCAATAACAAAGGATTATCCGAAATTCTACCACTAAGGGGGCTAAAAAGGGGGCAAAGTTTGTATGGAACAAAGGGATAGCTTCGTCCAGTCTTCTTCAAATTTTTTCATACACATTTTTTTACAGAATTGATAGAAGACTTGCTTCTTATATTTTTTAACACAGTTGCTCGTAAATTGACTCTTATAACACCGTTTTTAGTTTCATAATTCATCATATTACGCACTTGTGCTGTAATTACATTATCGCACTACTGCGGTAATGTAAACTTTTTTTTAGATCCAGCAAAAGTTTATGCCTAAGAACATTATAGTACATTATGATACAAGTGTGCAAAGTTGATTATTATACACGAGGCATTATTGTAAGCGCGAGCCGCAGGCGAGCGCGGTAAGGAAGCCGAGTGTGTAATAATCAATGCACACGAGTTTCATACGACGTTTTTCAACACAATTGCGAGGAAAAAACAAACTAAAATCTAAAATACCTTCTTCGAATATGACTTGGCGTTTTTGCCGTTTTTCTATGCATTTTGGCGGCAACAGGCTATCACTCGCGTTTCGTGCCTCGATAAGTATTTCCGACGGGGTTGAATATCATTTTACACGTCTTCACTATTTAAAGTAGACATTTTTGATAGTAATTAACCACACAGCAACAACTTTACCAAATAATAATGGAAAATGGCACGTAAGTATTGTTTTTTTCGCGCGTCGCAATTTCGATGCGCGCGCAGGTTCAATAATGGCACAGGAAAAACTGGCTGTTCAGCCGGAGTAGTAGCAATTTAAAAAATAAAATAAACTATAAATTATTGTTTCCAAAAATGATAGTTAAGTTAATTTGTGTTTATTAATATACAATTTGATAAAATGAAATATTTATTTGTCATCTTAACCCTAAAATAATTTAATATTGGTAAAATATTCAATGTTCTTAGACATAAACTTTTGCTGAATTTTTAAAAAACGTTTACATTACCGCACTAGTGCGATAATCTTATTACAGCACAAGTGCGTAATATGATGAATTATAAAACTAAAAACGGTGTTATAAGAGTCAATTTACGAGCAACTGTGTTGAAAAATATTTTACCAATATTAAATTATTTTAGGGTTAAGATGACAAATATATATTTCATTTTATCAAATTGAATATTAATGAATACAAATAAACTTAACTATCATTTTTAGAAACAATTATTTATAGTTTTTTTTTTTAATTGCTGTTACTCCGGCTGAACAGCCAGTTTTTCCTGTGCCATTATTGAACCTGCGCGCGCATCGAAATTACGGCGCGCGAAAAAAACAAAACTTACGTGCCATTTTCCCTAATATTTGGTAAAGTTGCTGCTGTGTGGTTAATTAGTATCAAAAATGACTACTTTAAATAGTGAAGACGAGTAATAATCGGAAATACTTATCAAGGCACGAAACGCAAGTAATAGCCTGTTGCCGCCAAAATCCATAGAAAAACAGCAAAAACGGAGAAGGTATTTTAGATTTTAGTTTGGTTTTTTCCTCGCAATTGTGTTGAAAAACGTTGTATGGAACTTGTGTGCATTGATTATTAGACACTCGGCTTCCTTACCGAACTCGCCTGCGGCTCGCGCTTACCATAATGCCTCGTGTGTAATAATCAGAACTTTATATGTATGAACTTAATTATTATAACTGTAAAATAGCACTCGAAAAATATTTTAAAAACTTGACCTACGATAAAATAGAAGAATTACTTGTAGCTTGTAAATAAATAAATAAAAAATAGATTAGTATTTTAGAATTGTTACCCAATTTAATTGTGTTCTACTTATATTTAATTATATTGTTAATTTGTACAACATAAGATCTCTCATGCCTGAAGCACAGGTTCCACCTAGTTCAGGCAAAACATCATTTTCTGCACTGTTTAGTTTTAAGTCTGTATTTCCGAGTGCATATAACCTGACTCTCTTTAAGTCCAGAGTGAATAGGCATCTTCTGGGCAAGCTCGCTCTATCGTAGATCCCATCTATGCTCTAGAGCAAGATTGGGGTCAAGAGTAAGCCCATATCAAATATAAAAAAAAAAAAAAAAGTTTGTACCATAACCAAATGTAAACTGCCTTTCAAGTATATTTATTATTATTATAATAATCAACTTTGCACACTTGTATCATAATGTAGTATTATCGTATTCCGTCAGATCGTCCAAATCGGTCGTATCCTGAACGCGCACATGTCGTCGATGCAGTGGGTGGACGCGGCCATCGCGCAGATCGCCGCGCGCCTCGACGCTCTGCGCGCCACGCACGACGAACTGAGGCGGGATAACGAGCGGTCCTTCCATCTCACTTATAACTAGATGCTATTTCATGGGTCTGCTTCAATGTACTATATACAGGGTGTACGAGAGAATGGGACACTCCTTAAAACCACGTGATCAGCTGATCATATGCAACAACTTTTAGTATGGGAGCAACATCGAAATCAATAAAAAAAAATCAGCTTCTCCATACAAACTTACTCGCATACCTCGATGATAATGTATGGAGCATCTGAAAATAAAATCACGATATCGATGTTGCTCCCATAGGAAAAGTTGTTGTATATGACCAGCTGATCACGTGGTTTTAAGGAGTGACCCATTCTTTTGTACACCATGTATAAGTAAGTACAAATAGGATATTTGTTACTTACTTTACGATAAACATTTTTACGTTTCACGACCGTCAAATAGCGCTATATGACACATTTAATTTAATTTAAGCACTGTTATCCTCTACATATTTTTGTCTGTTACGTACCTGCTTGCAATTTATCCGTTCATTGTGAAACGGGCCCTTATTCAATCAAATTTGTCAAATATACGACTTACTACATGTGATTTGTGATTAAATAAAACATGATAATATACGATTACAACTACTGATCCTATTCAATAAAAATTGACAAAAGTACAGGGTGTACAAAATAAAAGCACAGTCCTTAAAACCACGCGATCAACTGGTCATATACAACAACTTTTCCTATAGGAGCAACATCGAAATCGTGTTTTTTTTTTTAGATGATCCATACATCATCATCGATGTATGCGAGTAAGTTTGTATGGAGAAGCTAAAAAAATCTCGATTTCGATGTCGCTCCCATAAAAAAGTTGTTGTGTATGACCAGCGGATCACGTGGTTTTAAGGAGTATCTTATTCTCTTGTACACCCTGTATAGAACTACTACAACTATTGATCCTATTCAATAAAACTTGTCAAATATTATTACCTCATTTTAAATAGTAGAGATACGGAAAGTATAATCACGCTATGTATCACAACACCCAGACCCTAGACAGAAAAGTTAGTTCGCCCTCAGAACTATTATTAGGTACTACTATTTTTTGTTTTTTATCCAGCAGGGTCATTAATTTATAAAGCATCAAACTTAGATGGACCTACATGTTATATTGACCAAAGGTTTAATAATGAGATGGCGACCCCCAAGTCCGGCGTGCTCGCCTCTCAGCTACAAATTTTCATCGGTCGTGAATTTTTAGTTAATTTATGGTCCCAATAGTCACAGATACAAATACCGCATAGTTCTAATGATTACCACAAGCATTTGTACCTACGTATCAATCTGTAAATAACATCTTCTAATTAGTTTAAATAATATTTTTTATTTAATTAATCCTATAGACACTTGCAACTGCAAGCGTTTCAGTGTTTAGGCGTTAACTTTTCAAATATAGCAGCTTTGACCTTTTTGCGCGGCGGTCAAAGGGTTAAACAATACGAGCAAAATTTTAGGGAGTCGTTTATCAATATTTGTTAAAACTTTCATTATGATTTCTACTGTAATATTTGTGAAATAAAAATTGAATGTGAATTTAAAGAACTTACATGACTAAATCATTCTATTAGAAATTGATAATTGTATTACATTACTTAAATTGCTGGCAATATTGTGAATTCACTTACTCAGTACCTAAGTAATTTAAATAAAAGTGATTTGTCATACAAAATTGTTTTTATTTTCCATGTTTACTATCACAGTTTGGTTGTAAGAGTGAACTATTATATTGCAAAATTTACAATAATGGAAATTTAGATTTCTTACCTCATATAGCAATAGTACCTAAACAGTAGAGCTATGGATCGATTATATTGCGTTACTACAGTTTTCGATATAAAACTATTTTTATTGGTAGTAATTATCTTTTAAAGGTTTATACCATTACACATTTAAATAAATAACATGTCTTGAATGTATCAAAACTTATACACTACCAACAATGTATTTTTATTATTTTTAACATTGTAAAAGTAATTTAAAACCATGTTCTCATTATCATGTCACAGCAGTCCACTGCTGGACGTAAGCCCTCCCCAAAGGGCAGCTTGCTTTGCTCATCCAGTCTTTCATCTTTCTAAGGTCATCTGTCCATCAAGCTGGGTAACTGAGCTATTTTGTTTTCATCACACTAATACACAATACCACAAATAAAACACTGCAGTTTAACATTCTCTTCGGTCTGCAAACATAGAATGGCCAGCCGTTTATGCACGATGCTACAAACAGTCCGATTGTGTGATATCTGGTCAGCACTCAGGAATATTGACAACTTCTTTGTGTCAACCCTACAGTAGCACACTCGGGATATGTCTTCATTCACTTGGGTCTCGGTTTCAGAGTCTGAATGTTCTATAGGACCTGTAATGGAAATGGTTTGATGAAAATAAAAATAATGACAACATGTTCTGTGTCCAAATCACCGCGCCATTACACCAACCGCGGTAGTTTAAACGGTGGGTATTTTTACTACAGGGTATGAGACTGAGAGTGGACTCCCTTTTCCACAGATAGACTCAAAGTCGGTCCTTTGTACTTTGAATCAGGGTAGTAAAACAAGGGTATTTTTGCTATCATCGTACCTCCAAAATCCTCGACCCTCAGATCCTTAAACCGTGTGGACACCTTCGCCATATCAGTCTTGATTTGCAGAGTGAGTCGGCCCTCAGCAGACGCCCGGACTACCACCTCTGAAGCCATCGTGCGCATACGGTCTATAGTGGTGCGGAGTTGCTTTAATGGCGGCAACTCTATTGATATCTGGAAGTTACAATTAAGATTGGACTTCTAATCATAATAAGGGACTGCGCCTATTATCGGGACGGCGCGGCACATCTTTAGGTGACGAATAGTAATTATGAAAAATTATGAAACTAAGGTTGAAATTAATAATTCGGTATTCGGAACCGCGGCTTGCTAAGAAAACATCACACACTTTTCTCTGATCCTAAGGTAAGTAGCGAAAGCACTTGCGTTATAGAAATCAGAAACAACGACGGAACCACAACACGCAGACCCGAGACAATATAGAAAAGTTCGTTTTCCACATTGACCCGACCGGGGATCGAACCCGGATCCTCGGAGATGACGACGCCTTATCAAATAGTCCGGCGTGCTCGCCTCTCGGATACGGAGGTCGTCAAGGTACTGTGTTTGTCACCAAAAAATGCCTTGCCGTCCCGTCCTCATACTCGGCAAACAAGCAACAAAATATGCAATGAATATTCGCCTGATATCCGTTGGAGAAGACAGATTCGTGTGTGGTGACCATGAACTGCAAAACCCAACTGCACAAATGTAGACCTAGTCAAGGTGGAGGGAAACCGCTGGGTACAAATAGCCCAAGAATATGAATACACCTTCCAATTAGCATACAAACTCCTAGAAAATTGTATATGATTCTTGGGATTTCTTATGCAAATTGGAATCATAAAGTTTTAAAAATACGCCTCCAGAGCCGCTTGCTGTGGAGTTCTGTACATTGAGGCAGGACTACATCGAGCAGTAGACTTCCAAATGCTATTGATAATATTTTTTGGTCTCGTCAATGTTACAGCAATATGTTAATAACAAATTAATTATTAAAAAAACACAATCTTTAGAATAATAATAGAAAAACTGCGCATCAACAATTTTTCCAAAGTAATTATAGAAGCTGATAGCTGCCATTATTTTCTGCGGCTACAACAAGTAAAAATTTTCCAAATCCTAACAGCATCAAGTAAATTAATCCATGATATAAAAATTAAAACTATTGTGAAAACACATTAAGATACAGCTAGTGATTTAATGTGCACTTAAAAAGGCGAAAGATTTATACGTTTTGAAGGGAAACCAGAGTTATTGTGCACTAAGGCTGCATTTCCACCAGAGATGAGCGAGGATGCGTAGCGAGGGATGTGTTTGTTAAGAACCAATAGAAACTGATTCACTGAGCGAGGCTATGTAAACGAAGTGTTTCTATTGGTTCTTAACAAACACATCCCTCGCTATGCATCCTCGCTCATCTCTGGTGGAAACGCAGCCTTATGCTACTTTTAAAATAGGCGATTGGCATTTTTGGAAACTTTTTGAAACTGAATGCTGCTTTTTGGTAGTCCCTAACTCCCTACTCCTTACAAACAATTTGGATTGAACATACTTCATCATATAAACTTCCTTACATCAGGTTTTGGAGTTTTTGGTTCCTGAAATTCAGCCCACATCTTCCTTGGGATAACCACAACTGGGATGTCGTGAGTGACATGTCTTGTTTGCTGCGAAGTTGATGATGGCTGGTGAAAATAAAAAAAAACTTTCTACTAATGTTACAGACTAACGTTGCAGAAATGAAAATGTTTATGGAATATATACATTTACTATGTAACTGCAACAGCAAGACATGATAGAAGTGGTATTATGGACAAGCAAATAATGTAAATATTTTTACATAGGTATATATTTTGATACCTCCAATACACTACTTCAACTTCAAAGTTGTAGGTTTAGAGTCAGAACTCTTTAACAGCGACTAGTCAACCCCGTTATTGAAGAAAGTACAAGTAACTTAGACTTTTTTGTTTCTAATGATATTAACATAACATTTTGAAGGCATAATATTTATAGACCAATTATAGCGTAGTGTTAAATGGAGCTATTAATTTGTAATATTTTTTATTATTTATACTATGACTTACCATTTCAATCTCCAGGGTGAGACAAGGGCACTGTTTTTTAGTCAATTTCATTTTGAGGGACTTCGCAGATTTCAGTGTGACTAGTGATCTTGCCAGATTTGCTAAAAGTACCAGAATTTTGTCAACATTAACAATGTTTATAAGTCACCTACTCGCTTTTGAGTACTAAAATCTCTGTCTATTGTGTGTTGATGCAAAATATAATATTTCTAATCACACAAATTGTGGTAGTTGCTAATGCAAAAGTAAAAGTTGATGGCAAAAGACTTACCTGCCGCAAAGCCTAAATAAATATCTTTATGTTCATCATCCAGGCCCACCATTTGGTATTCAGAGAAGAACAATGTATGTGGTATCTCACACCATAGAATAGGTGGTCCTGGAGCGTTGTTATCATCGCTCACAATAAAATACAGCTTATCGTCAGCTATCCTCAACACACACTCTTTGGATAGCTTAGATATTGTGGTCACTATGTCTAAAATAAAGAAAATAGTACAAAATCGAATGACTCTTTTTTAAAATGTGATCATTACAAGTTTCGGTTATACTTGCAAATTCTCTCATTGGACCGGCGTCAATCATCACAGAACGGAACTTCATGCTTTCTCAGACTTGGTATGTACGTAGGTAGGGAACTTGAAATAGGAAACTAGGGAATAGAATCTTACAAATTAAAAAACTTTCTCTTTAAATTAACAACTTCCGCGGGCAAAACTAGCGGCGCATTTTGATTTGACGTTTTTGACAGCTCCTCCATCCATAGCCAATTTTATTGTTTTTTTAAAGAAATATGCTACCAGTTTTTGATTTTTTCTACGCTTTTAGTAGTTTAAAATATACAAATCAATTCGGAAAATAATTTTGTTAGGCTGTTGAATTAGTAATATCCAAGCACTTGAAAAAAAAACAGGGAAAATATATGTAAAAAAACTAACGAAAACTAAATAGATAAAGCTCTTTCATCTTATTTAGCCCAAGTCCGATCTTGCATGGAGTACTGCAGCCACCTTTGGGACGGCTCGGCGAAATACCAACTTGCTGCACTAGACTCGGTGGAACGCAGAGCCAAGAGAATAATAGGCGATAAAAAACTGGTGGCGTCCAAGCTGCACAGCCTGGTTCACCGCCGCAAAGTTGCTTGCCTATCGGTCTTCTACAGATTGTACTTCGGAGAGTGTGCTCATGAGCTGCATGAGCTCATACCACCGTCACCTTTCTTCCATCGGACATCCAGACGCACGGCCGGCTACCATCCGTTCTTAGTTGATATACCCATAATCCGCACTAAGCGCTTCTCATCATCTTTTATAATGCGCACAGCTAAAGATTGGAATTCCCTGCCTGCGTCTGTATTTCCGAGTGCATATAACCTGACTCTCTTTAAGTCCAGAGTGAATAGGCATCTTCTGGGCAAGCTCGCTCCATCGTAGATCCCATCTATGCTCTAGAGCAAGATTGGGGTCAAGAGTAAGCCCATCTCAAGTAAAAAAATAAAAAAAAATAAACACTAAACTGGGGTATCTATACTAAAATACAGATTTTTTGATATCGAATTTTGTTTCACAGAAAAATATTTTATTTATATTTGGGCAACAACAGCATACATAATTTGACATATTACATGAGAGATAACGTAAATAGTCAATGATGGTTGACCACAAAAAATCACAAAATAAAGTAGATATTATGTATCGTTGCCGGTGAGCAGATCATAATATTTAACAAATTGAACTGCAATCAAACAAATTAATAACAACTGTTAAATTCATGATGAGCAGCGAGGACGGAAACGTACAACTATCACATACATATATAAATTCACATATTATTATACACAGTGTTTTTTTTACCGTCTTAAAGACGAAGCCCTCGTTATGTAACCATCCTAATAAACCTCTAGGAAGTATTATTTTTCTATTATCAACCATATCATTTTTAAGTAAAAAATAAAAAATAATTCAAGATAGTAATGTATCCTGTTTATAATGTTTATGGTTTCAACAATGCATAGTCCTTGACCTTGCCGCCTTCACGCGTGCAGCACCATCCACGTAGACTATCATATCCGTGTACAGGATGTTTCAAACTAAACATTGCTTATAATTATTTTAATTTTTAAGTGTTTGAATAATTAATAATTACCAAGTTTTATTATACAAATGACATGTAGTTATTGGATACTTTAAGTGGCCTAAGGCTTTAAGACGGTTAAAAAAGCACGGTCTATATAAAAATATACACTAACACAAACAATACATGAAAACACACATAGACCTAATATCTATACATATCTACAAACACTGCCCCTGTGACATTATAGGTACCTTTATTTATATAATAGTAGCCAAATTAACTTCAAAACGATTATGAACTTCGATAGGGATAAGATGTATGCGATTGACAAATGCTGTCTTGTGCTCAGTGGCGGATTTGCCCTAAGGCCCAGTAGGCCCGGGCCTAGGGCGGCCAGATATTAGGGGCGGCGAATCGTGACAAAAAAAATCACTGATGATATCAAGAAATAACTCAGATGCAAAGTACCTAAATAATATTTTAAAAACTGCGCATTAAAATTATGGCGGGCCGTAATTTTTTTTCCTTGTAAAAAGTTATCAAAAAAGTGATATAATCGGTTGGGGCAAGATCTGGAGAGTATGGTGGATTGGTGAGGGGATATTCGATAGTGATACCAATCAATATGATATAAGATATTTAAAAAAAAAAGTATCTATTTTCTAGAATTATTTATCACAGTTTTGTAAAATATTAAAGACACAATGACATAACTAACATACTTCTATACGCGTACCTACCCCCATACATATTAACATGGCACCTCTTCACAATGGCCCATGATGGGCGACTAACGATCATCACACTAGTGTAGAATGATAGGGCATAAATGTCTGTGATGGGCCATCATGGCCTATGATCGTGCGTAATTGCTGTTGTGTAGGTACATCAAAGGAATGATGGCCCATGATGGCGTGCGCGTCCACACAATCGCCGAGTATTCAGTACGTAGTTGTCTCGGGTACAGCGTAGACGTATTTCTATCGATCTACAAATAATGGTTGCGTGGTCGAATGAAGACTTTTAGGTTCATAGAACTATACCAAAAATTGTTTTGGCCTTTATAATCCAAAAAACAGAGTATCAATGGATATTTATCATGATAAATATCTGATACATGTGGATTTATATCTAAGTTGATATTTAGCAATTGATATTTATTGTCTGAGAGCTGGCAACTGACCCTAATGTGGACAAAGTATTAATATTACAATTCGAAAGAGTCATTATAAAAAATAAATTCAACGTTATAACTTTCAGTTTGGTAAAGTTGATTAAATAATAGTAGGACTGATTATTAAACTCTAAGACAATTTTTATAATTAATAAATACTAGGTATTAATTTAATTAAGAAATAAATTTAACTCAATCTTTATTTTACACTTTTATTTAAATGATCAAATATTAAATAAAGCTATTTATAGCCTAAAATTGCATCTTTTCATATGCATGATACTTATATTATAAATTTAAAATATCGAATACTTATTTTGATATTTATTATAAATATCGGATTTTGGCTAGCTCAGCCAAAAAATAAGCATTACAAAGATAAAAATTAGTGTGGGTACTTTTTTAAGTTCATAAAACTATACCAAAAAATAAAAATAGGATGCATTCGAAATCAAAAAATCTTCCCATCTTCCATAGACATCATAACATATCAGTAGTCAGTCATTGAATGAACGTACACGATTGTGTGGAGGCTTTCACGATCATGGCGCCCATGATGGCCATTCATTTGATGTGCCATCATGTCCCATTGATTGTGAAGAGAAGCCAACAGACACGCACGCACGCACGAATAAAACAAGGATTTTCATTTCCAATGATGTTATATTTTAAGTGATCGTGCATGGCAACATTAAGTCTTTACCATAGACATACGTTTACGTCGTTACGCTTACGTCAACATGGCAGCCATTGCTTTGCAGATTTAAATTTTTTTCTCTCTCTTTTACACTTAAAATGTAATGGCCTAGACAAAGACAAACGATATTCCCTATTTGAGTCTAACGAATAATAACGAATTGTAGGAATTAAAGTTTTATTTATTTTTACTAAATTAATGTGCAATTTATAGTATTTTATTCAATATTTCGTATATTTATTGTTACCTAATTTATTTTTTACGTTTATTTCTACAAGCTAACCGAATTTATGGAGAATAATGAAAGTACAAGGTATGTTGTCAATCGATAATGCCGTCATTACGGATGTATTCTAACCACAATTTGCTTATTTGTGACCATTTTCGTATTATGAAACATTACATACTCCTTAAAAAGTGGGTTTGATAGATTTTCACTTGAATTTATTGCCTGTAAACTATAGAAATGATAGCAAAATCATCTGTACCAAATTGCCGTTATGGTAACGTTCGTTTTTACTTCGAATTTGATCTTCGAATAATAACGGATTCTTTTTTTGAAAGTTAATTTAACACTAAAATGACGGTGTTTATGTCACGAAATGTAAACAAATGAGAGTTTTCAATAAACATTGTTTTGTCATACGCACGCTGGTCGACCGATCATTCAGTCAGTAGTGTGTTATTTAGGGTCAATGCCGCTCTCAAACCCGAGTATGCAGTTACGTAATTGTGTTTCACAGTTGCTGGATGACTACGTACTTTATTTTTGTCTTTCGTTAAAAACATGCCATCTATTTCATTTAGTCTTTTTATCCAAAGTGCATCTGCTTTCATGTATGATTGCCATTCAATCGAGTCGAGTTGCATTCTAGGTTATTTCCTTGTTTACTTTTTTCCTAGCTTTCGTTATCACGTCTCGGTCCGAATCACTCAGCATGCGTCGCGTCACAGAATAATAAACACTCGCGTTTCTCTATAAAATGTTGTTACGAAGATTCTAAAAGTTGTAATAATAGAACTTGTCGTAGAAACTTATGCTATGACTGATTTTGATTAATTAATAAAAAATATTTTATTGGAATTGAATTAGTTAGGCAACCTGTGTTATGGTCATTGAGTAATTGGTGTAGGTACCTATTACTAAATAGTTTGAAAAAATTAAGTAAGTAAGTACCTATGTATATTTTTAATTGTCATATTCACAATTACTTATTTATTATACATACGGCCTTTACGTAGTTTAAACTGTGAGTTTGACTATATTTTTTTATCAATTTATATAAATTTCTGTCTATCCATTCGTAAGTAAGCCTTTCATTGTTTCTTTCCCTGAGGTGAGATTTATTCTGCCACAAAATGTAAAATTTCCTGAACTGATTGTAAACTTTATCATTTAATTTTTTTTTTTTAAATCAATTTTGTTAAAAGATTGCTTTACACACAAAAATAGATAAAAAAAAGGAAGGTAGGTAAGTAGGTATTACGTTCGTAGCAAGATCAAAATTGTGTGTTTGGTTGGTATTGGTTCTTACTAAGATTATTTACGCGAGTGATTCGGACCGTATTTTAATCTAGGTCGCACTCTTCTGATGATTATAGCGTTCGGTTTGTCGACGTATCTACAAAATACTCGCATGTGAAAATCTTATCAAATAGGTACCTATTGTTTTTTTTATTGATATATAATGGTAAATGAATTATTCATTCCATTTAATTTGATTTTCTACCACCACGATTCTCGCGATGCGATTTTAAACAAATCGTCTACGCACAAAAAATAAAGTTACCTAGTGTTTCAAATGAATGAGAATCCCATTGTATTTCATAAACTTTTTTGTCGAAAATCATAACCCATAACGAAGTTCTCAGAATCATCACTTGTCATAATAATCAAATCTCCGAATCAATCACATTGTCTAATAGTCATTTGTCCGAAAGTTATTTAGTCGTAGTAATGTTCATTTCTATAAATATAAAATCTCATAATTTTGTTAGTCATAAACATATTTGTCCTAATTATCTTTTAACATAAGTAGGTAGTAATATTCCGAATATACACATATCATAAAAAAATGAGTTCAAAATCTGAATCGGAGCATTTATACATATTTAAAGGTATATACATACATATAAATATATACCATTCATTCCAAAAAAAAAACCTCAAATGTATGTTTCCTTTTATCTAGGATTCTAGATTATTAGGATTATCGGTGAAAAGCTATAAGCATTAAGCGGCCATAAGGTTTAAAACAAAATAAAACCATGTTGACATACAAAACGATTTAGGAATTCCGACTCGCCGTGGTCCTTTGCCGTGGTACTTGTCTGCCCAATACTAGAGTGTAATTTAAAAGCCGGAGGGAGTGCAGTCCTCGCCCCCTGTAACAAAGTTCTGGGACCCGTGCGAGCTGCAGCGGCGAGCAGTATGGGTGCCAGATATTTGTTACCGAAAGGCGGAAGGACTGCACTGCCCGCAGCGCCGGAGACGATCGGAACCTATGCATGCTGCTTGCTGCATGTCTGCTTGTATGCTGCATGCCTGCTAGTATGCTGCATGCCTGCCTGCATGCTGCATGCATTTTGCATACGTGCTTGATTGCGTGCTGATGGCATATTGTATGCCTGCTGGCATGCTGCATGCCTGTATTGCATGCTGCTTACTTCATGCCTGCTTGCATGCTGCATGCTCTCTTACATGCTGCATGCCTTCTTGCATGCTGCATGCCTGCTTGCATGCTGCTTGCTGCACGCCTGCATATATGCTTGCTTGCATGCATTCGTAGCAACGATTGACACATTGCTACATTTGCTTCCATGAGTTTATAAGGATAAATTATAATTATGTGCAATAACATTTATGTTTAAAACTATAAGAGAAATATATTTTATTGATTTTAAAAATTTTGGATTATAATATTTATGGAAAATACGTTTAGACCTTATGATGTGTCGGGATTTTAGTTTTATTGCTTGTTAAAATCTGGATTTTAATATTATGGTAAACGATAGTTCGGAAAATCAATAATTATGAGGAAAAATATTCGGGCAAACTAAATTATTGATAAAAAAATAATCGAATTCAATAGAGAACCAAATGAATGACTAAAAGTTGTGTGTATACGTAGTTAGGTCCCGTAAAGAAGTGAAAACCGATAAAAAGCTTACCATTTTTAGTTTAGGTGCATTAAATTTCTCCTGCGTCTCTGGCGCTCTGAAAAATAGATAAATACAGAATCCACTAGCTGAACCTACTTTATTGGCTGTATTTTACTATCTTTACCAAAACCTCATTAATTAATCCCTGCCTGAAAATAGCTTCCTTCCTAACTGGTCTCTTCTAATCATTAGGGGTTGATTCTGCTGGACAACCTCAAATAAAGGAACACGAGGACACAAAATGAAGTCCTGTTCTGTCTGACGATTTAATTATTACTGATCTGGTAAAATCCCACTAGTAGTATCCTTGGTAGTGCCCATGGTTGGCAGAACCCTAGAAAACAAACAGTGTCATATCAACTTTAATGAACTGATAATAATTAAGTAATGTCATTTATTTAAAACCAGGTAAAAATCTAGGCATACTCTCCTGGTACAATCTCTTAATCCCTTAGCCCAACAAAACGATACTTTTGGTACGCGGTCATAAAATGAGACCGCTCGGTTCGGAGTTGAGTAAGTTCTTGGACTTTTATTTAATCTATAAGGTCCTGGAACCACTAAATGGTCTACCATCTGACACCAAACCAAACCAACGGATTGCTAGTGCAGGTAGAGGGAAGTCCTATACTGTCTATATTGTATGTAACCTGTCAGTAAGATGATATCTATCAGACATAATGACGACCGTCTGGTGTAGTGGTTCGCGCTCCGGACTACAATGCCTGGCGGTTGCGGGTTCGAATCCCGCGAGGGGCAAATGTTAGTGTGATGAGCACGAGCATTTGCACCTAAGTCATGGATGTTTATAAACGTATTTAAGTATGTTTATCCGTTATCTAGTCGCCATAGCACAAGCTTTGCTTAGTTTGGGGCTAGATAATTGGTGTGATTGTGGAAACAATTAATTTATTTATTTATTATTTAATACTAATCGTTCTTACTACGTAAAACCACTCGCTGTGTGTTCTATAGGGGATGATGGATGAGTATGTCCGTCCAGCAGTGGCCTTCCAATTGCTGATGATGGTAAGGTAACTTGAAAATGAGCTTCGTCATCATCAGACTTCAGAAGTCAAATCCTGGACATATAAACCTTTCGCATTGAACGCCACAGCGATTGCCTGTAGCAAGGCCATTTGCATTGGCTATGCGTAATCTTATCATTAATATTTGGTCATCGGGCCACCTTCCTTCCTGTCTCCTAGTCTCCTACCAAACTATGCTGTGCCTGTCAGGGTCCGTAATTGTTTCTTTATCATTGTTTACCATCCATCTACTATCTGCACATTATGGAACGAAATAAATAATTGAGTATTGAGTGTGAAACCTATTACGCTCACAGTTCTTGGTCGCCAGTCGACACATGCGTCTCGAACCGGTGCGCTGCTAGGTACTACTTTTAAATATAAGACAACATCACATACATTGCTCTGATCCTAAGTAGCTAAAGCGTTTTAAGAGGCTGATACTTTCAAAGAGGCATCAAATTCATTTATTTGATATAATTGTTTGTGATACCTATATAAGTATACAATCCCAAAACAATACTCATGCATTCAAGTGATATCCTAATACTTCTTACAATATGATTACGAATTTACGATCAGTATTAAATTTGTCTCATGCTGCGTTTGCTAATTCCACAGAATATGCATTTATTAGGACAAGTCCCAGAGCGTAAACCCACGAAAATACGGAATAAAATTATTTTGTATGGTAAGGTATTTTACTTATGACAATTACTATTGTTACAGCATGGAGGATGAAAACACCAAGTCATATCTGCAAGTCCAAATTGAGAAGCTGAAAGCTTTGAGAGCCAAGCTATCAACAGATGCAGAGGAAGATTTTATCATCAAAACAGAATTACTTACTGAGTAAGTACCAAAGTTATTCCTTTGCTGCTCGCTCATCAGCCCATGTTCATGAGAAGACTCCTGCAGTACATAGTGGTAGTCAAATGTATATTTTGGGATGTGTATTTAATAAGTGCTAATGAGTAAGGAGTTATGCTCGGTAATATGAGGAGTGAGGACAGACTCCAGGGGATAGAAAGCGGGGCAACCGCCCAGGGCCCAGCCGCGATTTTACAGGGGCCTCAAGTAAAATAATACATTATTTAAATGAATTTCGCGCATAACAAAACTCAAAGTTAACAAATATGTTGTGGTCCTTCGAGCTCACCATCCATAGGCTAGTTGGCACCACCAATCAATTAAATTGACTTACTTTTTTTCTGCTGTCGAAACGCACGTCTGCTTAATAATTTGTATGGCAATAGCAAGCTAGGACGTCATTGTTTATCAGCCTCAACTGCCTAACTTTTTATTGATTATGAAGCAAATTAAAAATCATATTCTCATAATGTACCGGGTTATCGGGCCTAAAATAAGGTCTCCGATTTATGATGTCTTAGAATGATGAATGATTGGTGTCCACATCCCAATTGGCCTGCCCATTTTGCATTTCGGAACCTCCCCCCGCATATACCAAAAGCTGTCCATGGAAAGGATCTCCGTTGGACATACCATACGGTTGTACTGTCTCGCCGAGCGACAAAAAGGCTGACCGAACGCGAATGTGTTCATAACCCATGCGGTCGGCCTCGAACTAGTTCAGATTCCCTCGCCCCCGCTTTATCCGGTGCATGTAGGTTTAGCGCCCGAGTCAAAGCGTAATAGCACAGAATAAAAATAGCGTGCACTGACGGGTGCGTTCCGGTGACTACATACTTGCACATCCTACTCTATAGCAAAGAGAGCAGTGGCTGTGCTGCCACTTCTGCCACGTCAATATGCTTGGAGTGTACAATGTTGACACTTGACTGGCGAGAGTTAAACGAGAGTACATGTTGATATTTGCCTTGTTTCCTCACTCGCCTCTTGGCGCCCTCGACAAGTGTGTACCAGCGTGCATAAGGTTTCCCGATCCAAGAATTACCTACATGTTAAACCAGCCCTACCGAGCATAGGACTATGTTCAGAAACACCTCGTCTAAAACCGGGAAGACCTTACGAGTACGGATATAGCTATGAAGAGAGCAATTTAAGGGGTACAAAAAATCTTTGGTCCGTCTCAATCAACTCAATGGCAAAGTTTGAGAGTTACGTCATCACTTCAGTAGACGGCGCGGTTTATCCACAGTGGACTAATTCCAATGTAGTAATATAAAATTATCATACAAGCTTACAAACAAAAGTAACATTCTCATGCGATGATTTGGTTGCTTGAGTACCTACAACTTTTAGTATAGGATCATTTTTGAAATAATGTGAAAAAAAAATACGAAAGTGGTACTTTAGCCTGTGTTTTAGCGTAACAAATACTACCGAACACGCTGCTTTTATTCTCAGCATTTATTAATAACCCTGTATATATTTTCCTACATTCAAGTTCGTAACCCTTGGCCTTGCCGAATAACCCACAGGTCTACTATTATAACTTTTTAGTTAGATAATATCTAACTTAAAAAGTTATAATAGGTTATAATAGGACCTGATACTTGTTTGCGTGTGGTATAGAGAAAAGACAAAGTCTTATAAAACTGTCATTGGAAGTCATAATACTTTACCCAACCCCGGAATAGAACTAAAGACCTCCAAAATATCAAAACCGGTCTCCAAACCACCAAGCCCTCGAATTCCAACGAAACAAGATAATTATGGCAGCTGGATGAATTATTAAACAATGCGTAATCAATTCAAATTTTATGTAAGTCCTTCTGACTGAAAGCCGCACCTTAGAATTTTAACTTTATTTTTTTGTCCTATTGGCAAGGGCACATTAACCTATTAATAATACCTGCAACTCCTGCTAGAGTACCTACTAACTTTTTGTTGCATCATAGCCTCTGTCTTACTTACTATAGCTATTCTGTGCTTGAAAGATTCATCTGCGGTCTGCCCTAATATGTCTATTTACTCTGTATTGGACTTTTCTCGTCAAAATTTGAACTAAAAGAAAAAATACCGGGTGACATCTATTGACACTTCGTTCATTAAAATCGGTTCAGTCAGTGGGTTAGGCGCTACACGGCGAAACATACATACTTAAAGGTACCTACTCACTACTGCCCAGTGGCGGGCATTGGTTTTATTTGGAGGTAGGCAGTAGATACTTATAATGTGTTTTATTGATGATTAATAATCCACGTTTTTAAGTACCTACTGCCTACCTTATATCAATTATCGGGTAGGCACTGCCTAATTGCTTATATGCACTGCACGCCCCTGACTGCCAAAAGCATTACCCTTCCTTTTGGCTTCGTCGTAGTCGTCGGGTAAAAATAAATACTTACGCATAGATTAATTAACAACTGCACATTAATTATTATTTACCTACTCTAAATGCAAAAAATAAAAGCCTACATCTGTCTTGTTTACAGCGATAGGTAACCATTTTTAGGGTTCCGTTCCCAAAATGTGACGCTGACAATACTCTGGCTCCACTGTATGTCTGTCTGTCTAACACAGGGCTGTATTTTCTTTTAGTGTATATATATATATATTACTGTGGCTGCGTTAACAAAACTAAAAAGTTTACCTATTTCGAAAATTTTTGGAATTGGTTAGTTTTTTTTATTCTATTATTATTATTATTATGTATAATAGAGGTCTATTTTTTTTCTATCTCAAAATGACGCTTTTAAATAACCGAATCCTCCTTCATCCTTGCTATAAAGCTTACTAAATACATTAAGGGGATTACGTATGCTAAATTAATTTTTTAGTCTGCACCAGCCAGCGGTGCAGACTAAACAATCTAGCGTAATCGCTGGATATAGAGTTAAAAAATCGTATATAATGTATTTGTATCCTAAAACATTTGATATTACTAATAACTATTCAAATCACAAATACCTATTTTAGTAAAAAAAAATGAAGGTTATACTCACATAATTTCTGAGATAGGAGCTAAAAATACTTAAAAATTAGTCTTTAGTGTTTATTTTTTTTATAAGTTACTAATTGTTATTATATTACGAAACTTCTAATTCCTCTTTGTGAAAGATACATAAACAACATATATTTTTTCGAAGCTATTAGCATGTCAACTTTCATAGAAAATTACATCGGAAAATGACAATTTTTTCTTGTATTTTTTTTTCCAAGGTACGTATTACTCTTAACTCTGGAGGAATCCTACGGCCATTATAACACGGCCGGGGGCAGGACGGCAGGACGGGGGACATCCAACAGGCTGGCCGCGTAGCTCGCTCGCGACAGTCAGTCAGTCCGGCCCCGCGCGCGTAACAGCCGAGATTGGTTTGCGTTCGTCGCCATAAAAAAAAAAGAATTTCCATGTCTATTATTTTTTTCGCGGCACTTTTTTAGGTTAGAAATGTTTTGCGAAAAGTTAGTGAATTAGTATGCACAACGATGATTCTAAGGTCAAAACGTAAGGGTTTGTTTCGTCACGGAGCCCTTTGATTGTTGTGAGCGATGCAATATCAAAGTAATGAAGATGACGACTTGCATTATCGGATTTTTGGTGAATCCTTCACTTTGCCGAACGAAAACTCGATCACCGGCAGTCGTAGAAAGTGAGTTTTATTTTTATTTATGTGCTTACTTACCTTTATTTGCATTCAAAGGGATAACCTCTTTTAATAAGGAAAAATTTTTTTTTGCTTATACCTACCTCCTTTGGACCGACACAAATTATGTTTGTTAAATGGCCCGATAGACCAAAACTATGATAAAAAACAAAAAGCAATGCATGAGATGTTCCGTTTTGAAGTAAAATAATTCTACTCAATTATCAGATACATTACTTATTTATACCTATTAACCGTAAAATTCAGGAAATTGTATTAGAAAATAGGCTAGTCATTATAGTTTTAATTAGTGTCACGTTTAGATAGATATTTGTGGGTCTGTAATACTGAAACACATTAAATCAGCTGAATGGATCAATGGATATTAGAAATATTCGCACAGAGAGATAAAAGTCATCTTGGATAAGTCTGAATCCGGCACCGATTTTCCCCGTGATTTCTAATCATCTGTAAAAAAAAGAATTAAAAAAAACGGGTAATTTTTTTTCACGCGAGCAGTGACACTCACGTGCAAACTTTTTATGGCCTATACTTCCTTTCTACCTAATACCTAGCCTGCGTAACCCTACCACAAATACTTATCTGCCCTGTTATTATTTCCCCTCTAATTATCTATGTCTAGGGAAGTATGCACGTAATTAACAATTTACTTGGTTAATGCACTGCCATGCTCCCGATCTAAGCAGCTGAACTATTTAATTTTAAGTTCAATTTTATACTTGATAAAACCAATGACGTTATGTGGAATTGTCGAGTTAGTAATGTGAGAACACCCAGGTAGCCATTTACAATGTATTGCCTTTTCAATGACCCCCATACCTTGATAACTAATATTGTTTTTGCCTTATCTTCCTATTAAAAAAATATATATGTAAAGCACTTACTTTGGATCTTGTACCTTGTACAGTCAGATGCAAAATAAAGTTACTTAGTCTGTTAATTTTTTTTTACATTCAAATTATGCCTTTCGAATTTTATAAAACTAGAGTTTTCGAAATTCGAAACCCCAAGCCGGCTTCGAGAATTCTAAACTGGAACATAATACGATCATGTAAAGTCTTGTGTAAAATTGTCGATTAGTGACACTAGTTATCCAATTGTCCAATTTGTAAATGTATGATTGCTGATGAATGATGAGATGACTATGAGACGGAGAACAAAAACAATTAAAACCGATTGTTCCAATTCAAAACACGCACGCATTTACGTCAGATAGAGGAACATCGACCTTTATGTCTTTGATGATTTATGTACAAAAGTTAAACTTCCGTTCGATCGAATTCATGAAAATGTTAGGTTAGCAAACTTTTAGCTAGGTTATCTTCTTTTGCAGATGAAATCCTAAAAAGTGGTTACGAAAATATGTATTATTTATTAGATTTATGAAAAAGGCTAATTAAGCGATGCCATTCTAATTTAATTTTAGTTTCATCTTCACCTACTTTTTTTAAGACATTACGATTTTTAACTTGGAAATAACGCAAAGCTAAAACCACGTTGTTGGCTGTCGCCAAACATTTAGGTATGAATTCAAATGCCAATATCGGTCGACCTTCAACTCGGTTGGAAGTCCGGATTATCCTGCGTGCTTTCCGAGACCTTGAAACCTGACCAAGGCCTCACGTACGGGTACGGATAGCAACGAAACTACGGAGAGATTAGAGGAATTATAATAGCTAGTTGAACAATTATGTTAATAAACTAGCTAGGCTAGGGCAAGGGCCATCTATCACACCCGCATTGGAAGTGTTGACGTTATTTAAAATGGCGTAAATTACTTACTAATTGATCCAATATTACCAGCACTTCTATGGACATGGGAATCTCTAATCAATATCATAAAATTTATGTTTGCGAGATTGCGACAGAACAACTATGCGCGATCCATCATTTTCAGAAAAAAACATCAAATTTAGCTCTGAAGCACCAAGCTCTAAAATCTAAAATAACCATATCTTAGTTTGGAATATGGTCAGCAGGTAATGGGTAAAACACGCTCATACATTATTTTGATAATAATAATACCTAAAGACTCCACATCCTCACAGTCACGCTTCTTGGGTGCTGTTTAGTTTTAGGTTAATAAAATTTAGGTACTAGTAAAATTTTATTGGAATGACAAAATGGTCACTAAATATTTATTATTTTAACCTATTTTGTAGTTTTGTTGACTGTACTTGCACCGAGACGAGTTCCACCTAGCCCACTAAGTTACAGATCGGATCAGATAGATGGATTCCATTCAGTAATGAGACTTTTAAAACTATTAAAACAGAATTATGTGATTTCAAATGTCAAACTAGTGGACTTCGCTTTGGTAGATAGAATACATACGTATAGTATACAATGCATACGTATAATACATACATAAGTAGGTATGAATACATCATAGCTACATACCTACATCTATCAACCTACAAGACTTACATCTCAAAAGCGGTGAGCTGTGGTGGAAATAAAAGTATCTTAAAACGAGACACAATGGATCTTAATCCAAATCGGAATACTCATCGTAGGACTTTCTGCCTCCTAGCTCTGTAACCTTTAATTTTTTATTCAAATTAATTGCACATTTGAAACAATTATCTACCAATAACTGGTGGCCAAATAGAAAATTTTGTAAGCTTTACCATGATCAAGCTTAATAGGATATTTATCTTCTTTAGTACCATAGATTTAGAAAATATTTTTAGTATCTAACTCATATCGTAACTATCTGGCATTTCAAAACCATGTTATCAAATGACAAAAGCATTATTAAATCTTATAACACGTCAAAACTCATGACTTTGAAACTACCCTCAAACTATGACACTGTACACAACACGGTATTGATACCCTCAAACTCAATACTTTCAATCTTTGCAATAATATTTATTTAAAGTGGGAAACATTTCTTTCGGATTTGTATTTTACAGTGATGGTGTTCACACGGTACGTAGCTCATAGTATAATGTATAACACATGATAACAAATTTCTTATTGTTCTATTATAAACTGGTTACTTGAAGGACTTAACTATCTGAGTGGGCGGTTCGGGATAAACAAGTTATAGCGGGCGGCAAGTTGAATGGGTCTTGTATAGGTATACATGTAATACTTCATTCAAGAATTTGATTGCCTTATCAGTCTTATCACGCAAATTGTAGCCTAAGGTTGCGTGGTATGATTTTCGCGGTACCAAGATGCGATTACATCTTTGACACGTAATTTGAGTACGCGAAAAAAATGCTAACTTAGTATTTCCGAGACGCAAATTAACAGAAAGTTAAGTTTTTGCATCTAATTACGTCATCATAATACCTGTCGATTATCGTAAGATAAATATGTATGTAAAAACTGCATTCATCAGGGGTCAAATGTATAATTTTAATTAGTATTTTTTTTCTACTTCAAGTAATTAGTATTTATGTATATTTCTGCCTCTCGATATTTTTTTTTGTCTTTTCAATCTTACATTAATTTTGTGTGGGTACCAAACCAAAGTACCTATGTCAACGGGCCTCAAATAAAAAAAAAGGTATCTCCAAATCTCATCACATAATCTTGCTTCATGGACTCTGTCTCCCGCCTTTATAAAACTTCAAAAAAAGGTCTATTCTCGACACTTAACAAGTCGAGTCCTGTGAGAACTTGCAAGACACCAGTACATTGACCATTGCCTCCCCTATGGAGGTAAACGACACGGAGGGTGGCACCCCCAAACGCAATTACTTCACGTGAGGCAGATGGCAGGCAAGGTGCGAGCCAGGGATGCGCTCGCTTTGTTTATCGATATCGGTAATTTATTCCTTCAGTCGCTAGCCGACCAAAGCATGCAAAGGTCTGTATTGATAAATGCAGATTGTCAAGTAATTTAGTAAATTTAATGGTAAACACCTTCTTTTTAAGGCCAATTCACGGACTGTAGAAAATACTTGTAATCTTCTAATTATGATTTAATATTCTGATTAAACTAAATATTACAAGACAGTTTATGTTTGTATATATGTAACCTGTCGCTAACCAAATAAAAATAATAGGTAAGTATTTAAGCTAATTTATTATATTATCTCAAATTCTAAAAGTCGGCGAAATGCTCGAGTCTGCTATCGGAACCCAGTGACATCATCGTGCCTCGTGGTGTTAATATTTATTAATTAAATAGTCTATGTTTTTCCTATTATTTTTAATGCAGTTCCTAAAATATGTTATTAAAATAAGATATCATTTGTAATAATGATTACATTATAGATAACATAAAAGAATTTGTCCAAACAAAGTAAGACGAAAGCACGAACATTCTTATTTTTTTTAAGTTGCTTTAAAAACATTGTTAAAGAAGGTCATACCTACAAATGTTTGATGGTTGTAGTAGGTGGTGTAACTTCTGTCGATATCGATAACCTCAATCGATAAACGCGGCCCCGTCGTATCTAACATGACTTTTCTATGAATACCAATGTAATTGGGGTGAGTGCAGGACGCAACTTTCACACGATTGCAACTGGTTCTAATGCACATGCAGCCCTTAATGACGCTAAGATATTTATGTGTTTATTAAAGGCTACATTGAACTTTTTGCGATGCTATGTTGACATTTCAGGAAGATGTTTTTCTAGTAATCACATAGCAATAAATTAATAAAAAGTACTGAGTTTATGAATTTACTAACAGCGCCGGTGGCTTTGTTTCCTATTTTACTACCTTCTGGGGGGAATAAATAAAAAAATGGCCTGTGTCCTTTCTTAGGAAGCAAGTTTACTAAATACTAAAATTCATCAAATTCGGTTGAGTGGTTTTGCCGTAAATGCGTTACAATCAGACAGAGTTACTTTATAAAATTTGTATTAATGTATCTCTCAGTCTCCAAAGAAGTAATACTAATAATCAGAGGACGAATTGATCTACTTGAAAGGACACAATTTCCGACCACGTGGTACGGCAACAATATTTTTTTATTGTCGAAAAAAACCATCAATAGACCAGCTGGTTTGACGCCCGGTCGAAGAAATCTTGTATACTCTTAACAGGGGGAACCCAAGAAGTTAGGGAGTTGGCTTATTATTTTTCGAATCCGTACGCCAAACAAAAGCCTAGTCTTTGTGCGAGACGAGACAGATTCGCAATGGTAGACGGAGGTATATTTTTTCTTTCATGAATAAATAACATGGGTTACCTTGTCTTTGTGTCAAAGTTCATCAAGGTCATTTTTTGCAAAGTTGGGGTCGTTTATTCATAATCTGGATTATCGATAAATGCGCCCCTAGTTATCAATCTTACAAGTAAAAGATTGTAAAGAAATCATGTTAAGTTTTTTTTTTACAACACAGAAATATACTCTGCCTTTTTAAAGAATAAATAATAATGAATGTTACGGTTTTACAAAACTTTGAATTTGTAATTTCCCACGAATTCTGTATCTTCTCTGTTCTCATTTTATTTTACAGACGCATATAAAATGATTCATCAAATAACAGCTTTAGCTGACTTTACAAACTCACAATCTACAGGTTGTTCAAGTTCAAGATAGCCGTTTCATTTACGGCCTACGGGCAATGTCTTTCTGGTTATTGTTTTCTTTAACTGTAACTGAAACTTATTTCAGTCAAAATTTGCAAAAGGAAATGAAAATATTGCATGCTCCTTAATATTTTTCTTTATCCCCAGCAATTGTGTAAACGTCACAATTTTTTCTCTCAAATAACACTCTTAAAACCCATTATGCGTCATCTGATTTCGATTTCGCTACAATAGCTTTCAACAACAATGAATGCCACCGTAGGTGGAAGCGCGTGCCACGACGGCTGCGCCCACGCATAGGGTGCGTTGCGTCGTATTACTTATGCACCAAAGTAGGGGTTTATTTAAATTAGGTTTTTGCTAGCACATGTCTTGATGCGTCAGTCTTCGGGTATGAAGCAAGCTGATGCGTTTTAAATTGCCTCGGGTTATTATTCTACGATAAGTAGACTATCGAAAAAAGTCGGGAATTGCTTGTAAGTTAATAAATATTGCTTTTTTGTTAGTGGTGAATGGGTCTGAAAGTGAAGAGGAAAAACATAAGCTCTAACTCTATATTAACATTCCAGAGCCATAAAAATTGTGAGTTACTAACGAACCCTTGATATAGCAATACACACTTAAAAAGAAAACGTCTGGAAAGCAATTTCTCACATACACATGAATTAGTAAACCGAGAAAATCAATATTGTCGGAGTTTGGAACAAGTCATTCAGGCCCAAGCGCGCTTTCATTAACACTTGATCACTAACTTGAAATGATTGAGTACAGCTTTCTTCCATATTCCAGTTCGGTATAGTTAGAAGCAGGGTTAACCACCTTTCTTATTAAAATTTAAGGTATTGATGACTTGTATAAATTTTTGGAAAACAATCAATGATAAAAACAAGCCAAGGAAATCGTGGTCAATGGTCTACTAGACAATTACTCTAACGAAATTTTAAAAAATGCCCATAATAATTACAGAGACAGGAAATAATTAAAAACACGGAAGGGAGGATAATTCACTTATCAGTGCAGAAATGCTCTCAAATTAGAAGAATCAAGATAGCAAAACCTTGATCCTATTAGTATTGTCCTGCTGCTCATCATAAGTAAACACATGATAAAAAAATAACCTTAAATACACCACATTTTTACTATCAACATGCGGGCTACCATTTTTAAAACTTTACCCAAGTCGACCGCTTGGCCCCCATGTAGATAATTTTACTGTTTCAAGAACAATTTTCTTACACGTCCACATTATGATAAACATTTACACCATGAGGGTTTTGAATAGATATCAATTGATGTTACTTCCGAAGAACATATGGTAACCGAGTTTGAAATCGATTTTATGGGTTTAGTAAGGTGATGGTTTGGTTCACAATTTTATATAACTCTTATTTCTTTAATTCCCTTTTTATAGTTGTTTTATGTATAAAGGAAGTCGTTAAAGGTAGTTTTGAGAGTAACATCAATAAAGACATTTCAATAACTTAGTGTAGCTTAAGTGTGTAATTAGTGTAATTTCTCAATTAATAATAAAAAATCGGAATGTTTGACTTTAACTTGAAAATCAGTTCAGGAAACTTGACATTAAGTAGTAGGCATTATGACAATTGACTGTACTATTAAAAACCAATAAAACCAATTTATTTCTGTAAATAGGCTTAAACTAAGTGCTATTACACGTCCCAGTTTTTTTTCCTACCTTCTTCGCTTCGGGAAAATTTTGGGCTATTTTTTGTTCTACCTCTAGTTTTAGGTCTGATAATATTGAGACATTTTTATCTTTATCCTGAGTCCTTGAATGTAATAATAATACATAGTATCTAAGTATTTTATTGTATAAGTTTGTGTAGTGGCTGTGATGAGTGAGTAGCAAGGTTCAAGTTTAGCAATTAGAACCAATGTCCTCCCCCGTGTATTCTTTAATCGAATAACGTGATATCTAGCTGACTCAATTACTGGAAAGTTCCCATAACCTCGGCATAACTAGAGCGTATAAACGATTCCCACATATCCCTAATTAGTTTTACATCTCTTATTAATTCAGTAATCGTTTAGGTATCAACAACCGTGACGCCATATTGCACGTGGGTCATTGTCATGGTCGGCCGGGTCCTAATCATGAGGGATTGTGGGAACTTCAATGTTTACTTGGGCATCCTTCAGTAAAGATGTTTGCGTATGTTGTTTTTGAGTAAAGCCGCTCGTTAATAAATATTCGCTCTTCGAAATGAGCTAAGTATATGACATCATCATTTTAATTTGATGAAAAAACATTAAGATGAATGAATCCTTTGAGTAGACTATTTAGTCAATTCTTTAACTTTGTTTTCTTTATTATTATTATTTCGTATCATCATTGCTGCAATAAAGAGAGTTGCTATCACCTCCACATGTCAGCTTCAAGTGGCCATCATCATTCCAAGCGACTGCCTGGAAACTAGAAACAGTAGACAGTCTACTGTTAGGGGTCAGGTCGCCAGTGGCATCACGGTGTTTCAGTCCAACTCCATAAATTGTTGAGTAGGCAACATATTATGCACACCACTGAGCAATGTCCTCGGCTATACTGTTATATATCAGCAGTTGTGGTGTTAAACCATCGTTTTATATCTTATCCTTAGCTGCTGAGCAAAGGTCTAAGTTGATCTGTGGCCTTTTAACTATTTGTTAGAGTCCTTACTTACTGTATTTGGTTTAAAATCTTGCCCGTGTCCCGCTTGTATCAAAAGTAACTTCTTTCTATTTGTTATAATTTATTTTTTACTTTTGTATAATTATTTTAATAGACGGCCAAGAGAGAACGTTTACAGAATATTCATGGAATCGCAACAGTCGTCAGTAAACATCTGTTACTTGTCTGGTAATTTTCTATTGATCGAAAATGGTTTTTATAATTTTGATCTTATTTAATTCATAGCTTACGAGCATTTTAATACCAACAAAGGATTCACGGCCGTAATTCCTGCATCGAATAACCTAATCACGCGTGAAAGGAATCAAAATACTGATTGTAATTTATTGCACTCATAATTAATGTGTTAGGGTAGTTATAACACCCTATACAGGTACGCGTGATTCCCACGACTCAAAAACGGGGGGCCTGCATAGTTTGGACAAAGGACTTCAGTGCATGTCCTCCGATCTTTTTAAGTTGTCTAAATTTGTAAACGCCACGGCAGATGGAGTGACGGTGTCTTTTTTAATCCTGCGGTTCCCATGACCCCATTATTTGGTTCGGTCATCTCTAAGATCTCGATCGTGTTATTAATTCATCGGTGGGTAGTTCCTGGTTTCTTATTGTCTGTTTATCATGTTGGTGACTTCGTGATGAGTTACATCCCTATTTTATTTGCTTACATTCATCTTTAATTTGCTTAGGAGTTAGTTTAAAAGTGTTGAATGATTTCTGAAGTTTGCACAAATTTTGAATGTCGCTTCTATTCTATCAATGTTTAGCGACTCTAACTAAACGCTAACGCGGAATAAAGCATATTTTTTTACTCCGCCACATCTCACGGTCTTTTGCTAATCTTTACCAATATTTTAACATTTTTTATCTTGTAACAAATAAGTAAATTGCGGCAGATTAATAAAATTAAAGCAAACTTTAAAATGTATTAAGAATTGTTGTGTGCTTTTTAGACATGGATCTCCCGTTCTTTAGAAATGAGCTCACTTATCCATACTTGTTTTTGGTTCTCAAACCCTTTAGGGGTTACTTCCATTGTTAAGATTCCCAACATTATTTCAAAGTGCATTGCCCTTTAAATGGGTCATTTGCACTTTGCTTAGCGCCTATTGTTCAGTTTCTTTCGCATAAAGTTCTTTTTTATAACTTTCGTCGGGATTATTTACTAATTTGCATCATAAACGAAATATTAATAGTGTTATTTAATAATTATATGTGTTCTATTGTTTTACCTTATATACAAGACCAAGGAACAGGAAATACAAAGTATGCGTAATAAATAAATAAAAAATAAGTTTGTTTTAATGAGATTTTGCCCTCTGCTACAATACAAGTCAAGCATTATGAATTCGCTTCCTTCTCAGTAAAGGGATTAAATCTGACTAATTGTGCTAAGAACAAGTATTGATCAACTTGAACATATCGTTGCTGAAAACATACCTACAAAATATGTAGCATATAATATAGGACCTTTAAACATGTATATTAACAACATCCGGAGTTCCTCAGGGCTTGCTTATCGCCACCAACACATACGCAAAACAGAAACATTGTTCTCTGATAGCATGTTGTCGACGTGTAAATAAATGGTACTCTAAGTAAATATTGTTTGACCTATTATTTCAGAAGTAATTATTACATGCACTTGTTTTTGCTTTATAAACTGTAATTTCTCATCCAAAAGATTCGTCAAAGTAGAATATGTTGTGGTTTAAGGAGAGGTCCCTCTTTAAATATTTAGGACAATTTCTTAGTTTAGGATTTTATTCCTACTCCATTTTTGTTTTCATTTCTGTGCCAGTTATTGCTATGGGTTAGTTTTGCATCTAATTCTCTCTCTATCAATGAGGCTCTCTTAAGCCTTGTTACTAAAAATTTCGGAGATATTGGAGATTAAGAAATACGATTGCGCAAGCTCATTCTTATCATGCATGAGACTCTTAGGGTGACCTAAGATCTTAACATCACCACTTACATCTTAATTGGAACATGGTAAAATCAATAAATTGAATAAATATGCTGTCTAAACTATATTTCGTTCTAGCGAAAAAGAAATACACTTCACCACCATCCTTTCTGAGCTGCAACTTCCATGGGTATTAAATAAAAGACCGATCCTTCTAGTCTTTAAATGTGTCTTTATTTTCGTTATAAACCGTTCATCAGCCCTTACTTACAACTTGAAGACTAAAGTACTAGCCATCACGTCGTTCAGCAATAATAAGGCTTAGCGGGAGAGTGTCGGACAAAGATTCGCTTGCTGTGCGTTCTATAATTTCACGCGCTTGGCGTTTTGTAAGGCCCGCCTGTAGTTGGGTAGGGTGACCAGATCATTAAGTCAACCGAACTTCAGCGCCCATTTTTGTAATAGCCAAGGAATTGATGAAGTAGGAATATTTTAGAGTTTGTATAACACCGCTTGAATAAAGTGTAAACTTTAATACCAACGTAAGATTACTATGAAACGACAACTTAACTTGTTTATGTCTTGTCTCTTTGTCTAATATTTTTTTGGTTGAATTATCTTTCTTATCATATTCGGTGGCAAAATTGCCGAGGTGCCAATTATGTCAATTTAACTGTCTTTATAGTGGGTTCTGTAAGATGTTCCATACAGCTGTCAAGACAAAGGTTTGGTCATCTCAGCTCACGTCGCTTAATAGGCGCGGCATACTTGCTTTGACGACCTCTAGTAGCCGAGAGGCGAGTACGCCGGACTATATATGGCGTGAATGGCGTCGCCATATTTAAGGTTCCGGGTTCGATCCCCGGTCGGGTCAATGTAGAAAACAAACTTTTCCATACTGTTTCCATAACACAAGGTCTTTTTACCTACTTACCTTAGGATCAGAGCCATGTATTGTATGTGATGTTGTCCAATATTTTTATTTTATTTTTTTGTTTACTTAACACAGGAAGCGCAGAGCGAGGTTGCTAGTTGCTACACAATTAACTTATTTGTTGCAGTAGATTTTTGACACTTTGTCAGGCAAGAAGTCGAGCATTTACAGACTAATTTAAAATCAGTTTGTGTAAATAGAGGAGTAATATCTCAGCCACAGGACGTCCACTGCTGAACATAGGCCTCCCCAGTGACTTCCAGATCGGCCGGTTGGAAGCGGCCTGCATCCAGCATCGTCCTGTGACTTTTGCCATGTCGTCTGCCCACCTTGTAGGTGGACGTCCCACGCTGCGCTTGCCGGTACGCGGCCTCCATTCCAGAACCTTTCTGCCCCATCGGCCGTCAGTTCTACGTGCTATGTGCCCCGCCCATTGCCACTTTAGCTGGCTAATCCGTCGGGCTATGTCAGCGACTTTTGTTCCTTCACGGATATCCTCATTTCTGATTTGATCTCGCAAAGAAACACCGAGCATAGCCCTTTCGATAGCGCGCTGTGCAACTTTGAGCTTTTTTATAAGGCCCATAGATAGTAGTAGCATCATGTTATGTATAACGCTTGAATCTTGATATTAGTGTATGCGTAGTTTCGTTCAGATTCTCAGGCCAGATACATGCCAATGAGTGCGTCAGTCGTATCTTTTTATTCTTCAACCCTAAGAAAAGCAGGAAAATAGGATGGCATCACCATCATCATCATTTTATCCTTCGGATGTCTGTCGCTGAACATTTATTCAAACTTTACCAGGTCCACCTTGTTTGTTGTGGCGTCCTAAACTGCGCTTGCCAGTTGGTACGTGGCCTCCATTTAGATCCTGCCTCATCGGCCGTCAGTAAGGCTCAGGCTTAATTAACACAATAAAATAAAATTTAATTAAAACAAGGACTTGTCCGCGCGCGTGCGAACATCTACGTACCCTAGCTAGCGCATCCCCCGGCGCTCGCGCAGCTGCTCGCCAATCAACGTGGCTTTGTGCGTGGGGGGCGCAGATGGCATAGCACGCGTCCCCAGATCGATTTGTCTGTGATGGTTCAACTTTTTACGTAATATTTACGAAAAAAAGTAATTTTCTTATTATTGTCTCACCGGACTTCTACATTGCTTGTTAACTTCTGTATCGGTTTCTTGCGTTATAGCAGATGACATAGCACGCATCCCTGGATGGATTTGTCTGTGAATTGTGGTGGTCGGAGTTTTTTACGTAACGTCGATATTTGTGAAGAACTAATTTTTATTTATTGTCTCATCGCAATTCTTTATTGCTTGCTATCTTTTTATATCGGAATTAACGAAAAATTAAAATAATTTGCAACGCTTGACTTTAAAATGGATTTACCACTTTTTATTTTACTGTTTTTTGAAAACAGCAAAGGATTATGCAACTTGCAAACTAACAAGCATAAAGGAGCTAACCATCATTGTGTTGTAATATTATTATCATCTTAATTACCGTGGGTTTACGGAACTTAATCAGAGAGATAAAGAATTAGGGTGTTTATAAAATTGTAACCTAACTTTGACACTATCAAAACTATGGACTGGAATGAGGACCACACATAAGAATAAAAAAAATATAAAGTTTATCTAAGTATTTTCCTGCATTGTCTTTAAAATATTCTTTAGTTTTTAAGTATGATTCGTACCGTACTCGTGAATAGTACACGTACCTAGTAGGTAGGTACCTACTCATTTATTTAACATGAAAAATAAGCTCTCTTAATCATATTGGTATCTTTTGAATATAGTCTCGCGTGTTTAATTATTAAACAATTATGAATGAATTAAATAGCTGTTCTAAAGTTAATAAAAAATATTAAATTATTCAACATCCAGTTTTTATAAAAAAATAATGAAGATATAAAACAAAAATATTTTATTATAATTTGTACCACATGTCTTTTGTCTGTGCAATAAAGTTTAAATGATAAATATTAATAATATAAAAGATATAAAAATAGTTCTAAGACAAGCTGCAATCGGCCTGTGACTTTTTAACTACGCCTTGGCCAGGTGCGATTATTTTGTTTTTACTGATGTGCTACTTGCCAGTTACACATATATCAAAATTATCTGCTCTAAATAAGTTTGGACACCCATAAAACAAATCGACACATTAGCGGTCCGTTTTTCCCGTTCTAAAATCAAATTTCCGATTATTGCTAATCGGAATCGTAAATTCACCGTTCGTTGACACGTGGTAAAGACCAGATGGTGCATCACCTGCTCGCATTCGATTCGCGGGCACTGTCTGCCATCGAGTCTTTGCGGAACTCGATTGTCCGGGACCACATTCTTTAGGAATACGAATTCCCATCACTACACCGGTCGTTGACTTGGAATGCTCGATTTTTGAAATTAATACGCACTTGTCACTGTGTGTTTGCATCAAATTTTACTTTTAATAAGCGGCCTGTCTTATAAAGCAAATGAATATGGCCCATACAGCCTCGTGTTTCGATAAAATAATAAACTAAAGCAATTTAGACCCTGGCGCTTGGAACAATGACCTCATACAATAAACACACAATCTTCCTCTCAAGAGGCCCCTCGCTTCCAATCTGTTTCACATAAACTGGGTTGTATGAATTATGGTCACGTTTTATAATGGCTGTTCTTTAAAAATAGTTTTAGATGCTCTTGTACTCTAGTATTTCTGCAAATGTCGATAAAAACTCGAATACCATGCGCATAAAACTTGGATTTGCCCTGAGAAAGGCGAATAAGAATTAAAAAGCTAAACATGTAATTATCAGAAAAAAGAACATTTATAAAAATGGGAAATTTAATGAATGGTTCATTAGAGCTTTCACTAAACACCTTTCGGGCGCGTGCTGGGGTCATAATAAGACGATATAATAAGGGAAGGGAATAAAAAAACATACGGGGTAGAAATGTCAGACCATGTGCGCGGGAGTCATTGTACGCAGTCTTGAGACATTAATCTTAGAAGCTATAGGGGAAATGGCCAGGTGAACACCCTTAGACCTTTGTACTTTAACAATGAGGGTTTTGGCCATTTAATAATGTAGTTTATACTTTGACGTAGGTAGTTTTTAATGTAAAGTTGACCGTCAGTTAAGGACACTATTTGCAAGACGACGATTATGTCCACCAAATGGCGCTTGACCCAATTGTAATAAGTGAGGAGATCTATTCTTTATACTATAGGTACTATAGTCTGTACTTGATTGAGTAGTTTTTATTATCATCGATGAGCAAGTTTTACGAGGAGAACAGTAAAATCAATATTTTTTTTGGATTATGGGTACACATTCATTTTTGTCTGAATTTGCAAGTTTCCTTACGACTTATTGAGTGTCGATAAAATACTATTAGGTCTAGCTAGACTGTTGAGGAAAAACTTTCAACAACTTCTTAATGGCATAAATATAAAATATAGATAACATTTTCAGGCTATGCTAATTTTGGATACCCTCCGTCTGACATGTGCGAATCAATGGCTTTAATCAGAATGAAAATGTGTATTGACCAAGTCATTTGAATGTACGAAGCTTCATTATTCACCGGCAAGGGTCTATCGCGTGGTTTAATCACTATTTTAAAGGGAGCAGCTGGTCCTTTGTCAATCCACCCCTCTACCTCTATCGTAATGTCATCTGTATGTGTAAAAGCTTCTTTCAATTTACTTTTGGGTTATGAAACCTCTGTTTCAATTTTAGAGTTTCGAAAAAACACTTTAGAAATTATCAGTTTCTTGATAAGATTCATATGGGTTACTGATGTCATCGATGGTTTGCCAATCAACTAAAACAGGGCACATGCTTTAAATGTGTCATCTACTGGCATATGTTCTGGCCCCTCTGACGCATCGTGTATTAACAAAAAATCCCCTCTAATTAAATAAGGTAGCAAATTCTAGGGATTTTCGAACGGAAGCATTAGCAGTGGGAAGTAAACTTGTTTGTGGATAAATAGTAGCTCCTGTAACATAAATGATACCTGCTTTATTGAATTGAGCTGTGTGTATTTCTTCTGTACCAGTATTCTGTTTGGGACTGACTAAATATATTTAAATTTTTGTTGTTAGCAATTACCATGCTAGGTTTATCTAAGATTTTTAATACTTGAAAAATAAAAAATCATCCGCCTCAGGTAGGATCCGAACCCACGTCCATCGCATACCGGGCGAGTGCTTTGACCACTAAGCTACCGAGACGTTAGTCAACAAGACGAAATCTTTCAAGTGGTTCTCGCTGTCAAAGCCAGCGTATTTTCTATTCAATGTTGCGGTATACATATACTACTACCGTCAACACCCGATAGAGCTTAAACAATTTTAATTTTTGTTTTTAGCAATTACCATGCTAGGTTTATCTAAGATTTTAATACTAAATATAGTTTCTATGGATTTACACAAACAAGCCGTGTTGAACGAATTAAAATGAACAGTTCAGAAAGTAATTTGAAAAAAAAAAACTGATTTATAAGCTCGAAGTAAAGTGAAGAAAACATGTATTACGTCATGGATCTAGTTTTTTCTATTTACATAATGTTATTTGAACGATCAAAATTAGTATTTATGCCCAATAAATAATAAATGATAATTTTATTTAACTAATTAACATTACTGAATGATACACTTAGTCTAGACGCCATTCAGTTTGCGTGAGAAACAACAATTCAAATGAATAGATTGTCAAACTTCTCATCATGACCCTTAAATCCCTATTCTTTTGTCAGTATCCCACGTGAGCCATCCTTTTGGATAATCTATTTGTCTATTCACAGTCCCAGTGAACCTGTTTACGTTGGCATTAGAAGGGTCTCTTTCATAGATAAATTCAGGTGTCCTATCATTTATAATGTAGCTAAGGACATCGCCCATAATTCGACACGGTATGTGAGAAGATTTTTCGCAAGCGAAATAATCCTGTTTAGAGGTATACAGCATGTATATGACTACCTACGTAGGTAAAACTTTTTTTAAATATTTGTTTTGTTTCTATTTACAACACTACTTTTATGCACTTGATGTATTCCGAAAAATAGCAACAACTAAGTATTTTAAATGAATTATTTATTGACCGACAGGGTGACAGTACAATGTGCGTAAGGCTAAGCACGTCCATCGTAATTTTTCTGAAATCAATTGGTACAATTGTGCGATTAAGAGTAAAATTCTTTCAACATGAACATTATTTTACGACAAATACTACTACAAAGTTAAAATTTCCTGAAAACAAAAAGAATACGATATGTATACGTAGATTATATTATTAACTCTCACCTCTGGTCATTTTTTAAGCTAGATGGTCTTGCGATTTTTTTGTCTAATTGAAAACCAAACACTAACGATTTTTCCACTGGGAATTAGTGCTCTTGAATTTAAAAAAAAAATCCGTTTGCAGTTTTACCTTAACGTGAAATAAAATAAAGATATTTTACAGAATGGATTTAACTTCTCCTTTTTCACTTGTTTTCTCTGAATCAGCTCGAAGCTTTTGTTTAAGAATTCTTTCGTTTATCTAACTAAAGGATGTGAAGCATTAATTCCAGTCGGCTGGCCAGTGTAAAGTTACGTTGCCACCAACCATATGGACCGCAGAACGATGCAGATTCCGGTGTCATATTGCCATTAAAGGTTGAAAGTCTTGGTCTTCTTGGTAGCGTAGGTACTTACATAATTATTTTACAGAAAATACCTTTTTATACTTCTGTTTTTCCACAGACCTAGAAATAGGTTTACCAATAAAACAAACAAAAGATATTATAAGTAAGCTACAAGCACTAGAAACCCCTATAAATTGCTCAACTCGTTAAGTAGGTCCAGACCAAAAATATACAATGATTCATAAAATATGTCTGAATTAATAAGTCTCTTTGCAGTCGCATAACAGCTTCAGACGATTAGTATAACATTTCTGAGTAACACGAGCTATGTTATGTTATCGCATTGAGTTATTATATTGTTATGGTTCTCACTTCGTAACTGGATGCTAATATTGTTCGCAGTTTCATTAATTAGCAATACAATTGAGACTTCATGGAAAATGTATTAAAACCAAAACAGAACTAATTCGTTTTAAAGCAAGATCTAAATTCAAAGTCGAAATCCTTATAGTGTGGGATGATAACATCGTCAATTTATTTATGCCCTAGTAAACAGATCGACAACAAGTTGAACAGACGACCTAAAGGTTGCAGGAAGCCGCTGGATGCAGGTCGCTTCCAACCGGCTAATCTGGAAGTCACAGGGGAAGGCCTAAGTTCAACAGTGGACGTCCTGGGGCTGAAATGATGATAATGACGATGAAACAGCTTTTGCTGTTCCATATAGGAATCTTTTGTAACCCCGGTCTTAAGCTAGAGGACATTACAATTTAGCAACTTACAAATAATATGAACCACGTTTACACAGGCAAAGTTTTTCTAAATTTTTATTCGTGTTGTGATCAGATCATTAGAATTTATTTAAATTCTGATATGTATCGGTCACTTTATTAGGATTTTCGTATTTGAATTCTCGCTTATCGTGTGACCTAAATGGACGTTGTGTTATGAAACGTACGATAAAGTCAAATAAATCCGTAAATGAAACAGCATTTCATGAATTAAGATAATGTGTCGTTGTGTACTTTAGCACGAGTATGTCATATCAACTGTCTTTATATCAACAGTATCGTTTGTGTAATTGACACGTCTAAAGTCTTATTCACATTCTCAAGGATTTTCACCTAGGTGTTCTTAAGTTTTGTCACCTCTGTTTTTTAATTCAAGAAAGTTCACTAAATGACACGCACCGGATGAAAACAACCCTGACTTCCGAAACATAATGAAATCAGATATGTCTTGACCACTTTCTAAAAAGCAAAGACGAGTGTAATAAGTAGTTCATACAAATAAAAGGGGACACAAGACAGGAAGCACGGGCGATGCGTGAGTTAACAGGACATTTCCTCGAGGAACCCCTAAGGGGACAATTTTTTGCCACAATTTATTCCTTGTCTTGATTCTCTAAGGAAATTAACGTTTGGGGTATAATTTGAAAGTTTAACTGCCCGAGTACTAAGAACTGTTTTAAACAATAATTAATAAGAATGTTTATGTCAATTACACTTATTATACTCCAGTTGAAAACCTTATTTGTGTATTCAGTAACTCTGAATAGGTACCTACTTTATTATTCAAGTATTTGGATAATGTACGCTACATACTCATTATGCCTTTAAAATTTTTCTTTTGTCTCAATTAACTTAGAAATGTTATACGTATTTATCTATTTCGACAAGCATTCTTGACTTATATATTAGATACTCATTATTTCCATTCGATATAAATCGGTCGTGTAATCAAAAGGTCTGATTCAGTGAAGACAGGTGGAAATGAGTTGCTTCCTTGTTTTAATGAGAAATGTTCAAGTGTGAAATGAACGTCAGTTGCTGTAGGGCACGGTGATCGTATGTTCATTTATAGAAGAAACATTAGAGACATATTAAATAAGTTAAATGAATTAAACTGATTTTTAAATAATTATAGTAAACAAGGTGTGCGTCACGTGTGTGTCAAGAACGTATTAAACACAGGCAAAGCCGAGGGGCTCTGCCTGCGTTTAATACGTTCTTGAGGACTTAATGGTGTTAGAAATCCTATTTTGTTTTATATATTTTGTATCGATTATCTTAAAATGAGCTAAGGCATATTTAATTTAGGCAATACTCTTACTCGTACAATGATATACACGACGTGAATTTCAAGTTGCAGTGTATCTTACAAAACCACATTGATACGTCATGATGTTGTTGATATCACGCAGCAATAAAAAAAAAAATATTTTATCATGAGTTCATAAAGTTTATAAAAATTCTACATGAAGATAATAAGGAAAGAACATTTAAAATTTTCAGGAATTCAATGAAATAAGTTTCTTAAAAATTATGCGATATCTAATCCTTCTTAGAAAGATAGTATGAAAGGCCTGCGGTGCAAATGTGCAATTTCAGAGATAAGCCAGTAATGTATTTTGCCAGATTTATGATCGTCGAGGTATCTATCCCTCGTCTAGACACCGACTTTGATATCCGATTGTCGGTGTGAAAAAATTTTTTTATCAAGACTATCAGATTAAATGCATTCATATCTGGCAATGCCCTTAAACCTAACTTGAATTATTATAAGAATAATTTTATCAGTAGTGACAGGAAGTGTTAACATCTGATATTAAACCAGGAAATGTAATATCAAATACATGCTCAAAATCAGAGTTTACTTCAAAATAGCATACTGTATCAGCTGATTTACAGTCACATTTGGGAGCCATTCATCCCTCGCAAAAACGAAATCCCGTTTCTTAATATTAGTTTGACATCCGCTAAACATTTGGGGCACGGCGACCTTTATGCTTTTTTGTTACTTTGCTGTCGGCCTTCATACGAACTTGGTCGCTGTAAAATTACAAAATATTTTGTAGATAGGTCCCTTCGAATATATTCTTGAATCATTGTAATTATCATGCACGAGTATTTTTTCTAACATCGTTTCTGTGAACTAGACGCTGACCTATCCAACAATAAAAAGTATAAAATCGATTTTCTTTGTTCTTTTTCTATACCAGTTGCTTACACCTGCTTTCCTTTGCTTGTGTTGCGTCACATCCCCACTGCAGGGTATGATTTCTGTACCTGATCTTGCGTCTCTGTCTTACTCGAGTTTGTGTCTGCCTATTGTCCTTTTCTTCGTCCCTCTAGGGTTTTTGTCGATCCCTTCACCCTTATTACGTCTTGCATACCGTCGTGTAGGTGTGTATGGGCTTGTGTGAGTGTGGGAACATGGGATATAATTTTTCTTTATTGCTATAGTCGTGTCTTTCGGTGCGTGTGCGTCGCTTGTGCGCCCAGAAATGTGACTGGGAAAGCATTTGGCGGGAACTGTTCGGAATTTTGTGTTTTGTTTTATGTTGATGATGTTTCTGTTATTGTTTTAATGTGAAAATGGAGTTTATGCTGCCGGGATCTGTCGTCGCGTCTCTTTTTGGATAATTCAGCGTGATGTTATATGAGTGAGTGTTACACATGTTAATTGGACATAAAAAAAATAGTCATAAAAAAAATCAAGATTTGCTCATCGCTTTGTAGTAATACTAGTAATAAAAAAAAGTGCCTTAAAACCTTTTTGAATGTGATAAAAATTTAACCTTTTCTTTCTTCATTCGCCCATTCGCAATTCTTCAACAAATAAGTAATAGTTATTAATGTTTTGATGTGAAATAATAAGATCTTTATTGAGTAACATAACACAGTATAGCACGCAACGTGCACCCACTTAACAATCTTGAAATGTAGTTTATGTAGGCATCAATGAATGAGCACCGAGACTGGTTTCGCTATCAGCTGATGGCTGGAAACTATGCATAAATTGTCTGACTGTTTTTTATGACCGTCTCTTTACCTCATCGAAAGTCGATATAGGAATTATTGCTCTTAAAACCGGTGTGGGATATTTTTCCACGCCTATTATAAGAACTCGTTTCTCTATACTTGAAACACGAGTTCCTCAATATCGGCCTTTATCTGTAAAGAATAAAGTTCTTTTTTTTCTTAAAGAATCTTTCAAAGGCCCGCAAAGGACTGTGTTAAGTACTTAGTCCCTTTTCTGAGAATCAACTAGGTACTTGTTTTACAAATCGGGAATTTTGGCGCCTACAACCATTTTTTTTCTTCCGTCATTGGCTGTTTTTTTGTGAATTTGGATATCCTGGTTAAAAGCGGTGACATTTTACAAATATTTTATCAACCTGTCGATATTAACATTCTGATCGCCTATTGACGGAGTTGGCAGATGATAAAATGATGTCGATACAATGTCTTTTGTAAACTGATCAGTATAAATCCTTGTCTTCTATTATTTTAATGTTTTGTCCATATTTTTTTTCTGTCGAGACCAACTTGATAATATTTACGTTAATTTATTATTACGATAAGTCAATTTGTTTTTGTCATTTTAAAGTAAACGGAAAAGTTAGAAGGCCTAAAAAAATTTGTAATTTGGTCAAGTTCACAAGAGATAGAAAAGAAAGATGACCCTTTTGGAGGAGAGTTTGGGTAGAGCTTTTCCCAGAAGTGGGATTATTTAAGGGCCTGTTGCTAACCTACATATTTTATGAGTGTGATACTTACATAAAACAACTTTTACTGAAGTGACAGCGTTAAAGTCTCAAAATATTTTTTTTCCTTCTAAAAACTCGATCAGTTCTCAGAAGTTGTTGGCTGTATTTGAACTGTAACTTTTTGAGATTATAATGTCATTCTCATAGTAAAAGAAGGTTTATCTGAGGAGAAGAATCACCTACTAAAATAAAGTACCATACATTAGTTGAAAACTAAGTTTTAGAGTTACATATTATTATTAACCAACTTGTGGAGGAAGGTATACAACCTTCCTCCACAAGTTGGCCATGTATCGCTACTTTAATAATAAAAGGCACGTGGAATTACGTAACCCAACGTCGAGTTATGATAAGGCTAAAACTTAAGTTTTTTTTACTGCTAAGTCTATTTTTGACCGTGACCAATAATGACGTTTTATGTGTTCCGACAAGAGAACCATACATCATTTTGCTAATCGTAAAATCTATTACAATTTGTTATCTAGACATCGCTTGTTAACAATACTAACAATAGTATAATAGTTGGGATAAGTTAATATATCAATTAAGTTTTAAAATATTACTTAAGTTTTGTTGTTTCTACTATGGTTTTGCTTACGTTCATAGAAAGACATGACTTTTGATCACATTTCTGAATTTAACTTGACTAAGTAGGTATCAGGGGCGTGCGGTGCTTATAGGCAATTAGGCAGTGCCTGCCTGGTAAATGAAATGAAGTAGGCAATAGGTACTTAAAAATGTGTATCAGATGTCAAAACCACTGATTTTCATCAATAAAACCCTTAGTAAGTGTCTACTGCCTACCTCAAAATAAAACCAATGCCCGCCGCTGGTAGGTATACAATGTCTAGTACGCGAGCATGAATATATATTATTTTTTTAAATATGAGGTATGAAATGCACAGAATCTGTTGTGGCTTCAAGTACTCTTTAAAACCCTATTTTGATGTGTTCATTATTTACTGCTATGCGATATTTTTTACATACCGAAGGCATGTGCTTGCTTATCACTTTTTATTACAACCGTGTGTAATCTCTTATGATTCAAAGTGTTATTAAGTTATCTCCGTTTTGAACTTGAAATGTAAGCGTGATTCTGTGTGGTTCTAAGTTGTTTGTTCTAACATTCCTCGACTTACGAAAGGATGTGCATGTTTGCACTTTACCTATGGCCTAGGTTGAGCTATGACAGTCATCTCGAATAATTCAAACTAAAATGTTATATCCTTTTGAACTTTTTGTATAGGTTTTGGAGAATCACGATTGCCTACGGTAAGACCTGATAAAGATTGCAAGGAGATATTAAATAAAGGTCATCAATTATTATGGGATCGACCGTAAGGCTGAAATAATGATTGAGTTGAATTGAGTAAATACTAGATATCAACACCAACTCAACTTTTATGTGGTTGAGGTAAATCAGACCCTAATCGTGATTTCATCAACCAAAACTCATTTAAAACATCACCATTACAAATTTAAAGGCTGTAATGCTATTGGTGAATAAGAATGTACAAAAAAAACATACCTACTTATTTATTAAGATACAACGAATAGGTGGAGGTATTCCATTTTGTTCCATGCTTGTTTATTTTATTTTGATAAAAGTTTAGACCGTTTACTGCTTCAGTCTTTTTCCACTCACTGCTGAGGTCTTCTCTATTTTCCACCAGGTGGTGGTGCTGCCGTGCTTGTAACCTCTGTTGCTTAAGTTTCCTATTTCCCGTTCTACCCCGTTGTTCTGTTGCCTTTTTTAGACCATCATGCTGACTTCGACCAATGTTCGATCCTTTACTCATTTGTCTATCTGTTTGTCCACAGGCGAAGCGGCTATGAGTCGGAGACGAGCGAGTGTTCAGAGGACTCCGCGGCCTACGAGGATGTGCAGGTTGCAACCAAAAGTTCTGGGCCGCGGAAGAATGTCAATAGGGGGCGGTGGACGAAGGAGGAGGTATGATGCCATGTAGTTTTTATTAATACGCGTAGTCATGCTTGCCGGTTAAAGATAGAGTGCGAAACGAGCACATCAGAGGCAGTTTCAAGGTCGCGCCTATAGAAGAAAAACTCACCGAAAGCCGCCTACGATGGTTCGGTCATATCGTGAGACGCCCTGAAGACCATGTCGTGAAACAGGCACTAGCGCTGCCAAATGATAGGAAAGGTAGAGGACGCTCACTAGCCACCTGGAGGTCCACGGTGGCCAAGGACTTAGAACTTGCCCAAACAAATATTTCGATAACCCAGGACAGAATGTCCTGGCGTCGCAGAACGAGTAGAGCCGACCCCAAATAATGGGGAAAATACCAGGTTATGACGGGGCGTCATGTTTAATGGGATGGGACTCTTTGCTCACGAGACCTATGTTAATGTACTATACTAATATCCCTCGATGGTCACCTCACCACAACGCCGTCGAAATGATGAGGTTATACCGATGTGCAATTCTTCGGAATTAAAAACAAGGGATGTTGTATTCTAGTTTCTACATGGTTCATATTTTATTTACTCAAGTTACTATGAGGGTTCAATGGACTTTCCTATCTATATTAACTAAACTATGGATCATTTAGAATTCAACATCACTCGTTTTTATTTTCATTTCTCTAAACAAGTTATGACAACATAATATTTCTTATACCTTGGTAAATCAAGGGCAGTAATTGACATTTAGTTACCAAACAAAACCTTCAATATTGATTCCTAAAAATACTAATCCACTTTTTTATATTTTTCTGGTTATATTTTTGGCTACAGCCTGTTTAATTTCTATTTTCAGGATAAAAGGCTAAAAATGTACGTAAAGATGTACAATGAGAACTGGGAGCTGATAGCCTCGCAGTTCACCGACCGATCGGACGTCCAGTGCCAGCAGCGGTGGACCAAGGTCGTCAACCCTGAACTAGTCAAAGGTCCATGGACCAAGGAGGTTCGTATTCACAAAAGTAAAGTTTGTCTTCACGTCCTACTGCAGGGGCACTGGCCTCACTTTAACTATGAGGTCGTTGAGGCTATACTCCTATTGGGAAGACGGAGAATCGTTTATAGCAACAGCTTTGTCGATTCAGCTGTAGCAATAACCGATAGTTAGCTTGGAGTTCAGTTTGCTTGCATGGGGTATGCAACCGTCCTATTTATTTTTACTGCCAAATAGCTTTTTTGTCTCTTTAAAAAGGCAGAAGTGAGCGTGCTCTACGTGCTACACCTAAGACTTCAGCACTTATCGACGCATGAGTTTTAAGAACGCGAGCTAATAAAAAAATAACATTCCACTTGTAGCCCCTCATAAGCTGGGCTGTGGGAATCCAACTCTCACGACCAAAAAACTTCCTGGTTACGTATCAGATTCCTAATAATCAGCGTTGTTACAACGCCGTTGTAGAGGGTCAGCTAAACCATCTTCGGAAGATCATGTTTTGGAATAGCCATCAACAAATCATGACCAATCAAATGTTTGATTCTCAAGTCAACATGCTGCATCAATGAATCACACTCATGCGCATTCATTAACGCTTTACGATTGTAATGCACTGAATGGATCGGTCGTGGTCAGTTGATCGATAACGCCAATCAGTCTCGGCGAAAGGAAGCGCAGATGATTCAGTCGCAGGTCACTAACACTGCATGTGTGTAGGGTCGCCAAGCGTCAGAATAGTGCAGGACATGGCTAGACATCTATCGTAACTCTTGGGAAACAACAGATATTTAAATGATGATATTTGAACCTTACATTTTTAAGGGAGCTTGTGGCTTATAATTACTTTCAACTGCTCATAATATGTGAAAATATTTGTAATGGAACCAACATTGCTCCAACCAAGGCACCTCTTGATAGCCAATTGCCTGTTGTTGCCTGTTATGCGCTGTTGCGTTTTTTTGTTTTGACGTTGGTCCCTTAGTTAGTGAAAAAAAGTTGTGTTTGTGGAGTGGAAAATGCTGTAGCATACCAAATAAAATTGACCTTTTGTATGAAGGAGTTTCGTAGTCACACCCATGATGAATGTTGATGGCATATTGTTTCTAGAGCATTAAAAATCAGTGTTAGCTAAGCAAAACGTTGTATTCAAAACAAATAGTAACAAAAAGCCTGGTGACCCTAGTGCATGCATGGACGCATAGAATTCGCGCATAATTAATACAGTTCATTCATTGTTCGGCGTGTGCGGTCAGGCTTACGTTTCCTCATTCCACTTCTATGAATTAGTCTATGAGCTATGGAATGTTACGTGAAAGTTCAAATTCATTTCGTCGATTTGTATGCATTGAAGTTTTCCGGGAACTTTAGCTATCAATGTTTGATGTAGTCTTTGGAACCATAATTTTTTTATTAACCTATTGTGTCCCACTGCTGGCAAAACATCTCTTCTAGGCCTAAATAACAAAACATATTAATTAAAAAAGTTTACTATTTTGATTAATTGACACTTTTAACTTCAACGCTATTTTCACGTTACAATAATATCAATTTAAGGTTTTTGTTAGGTTACGAAAAACCTTAAAAGGGCTTTTTCCGGTGCTCAGTAGCAATAACTTTTTCGAACATAAAAGACCAATAAAAATGTTTTATATTACAAACAAATCGTAACAGCCGATCGGTCACTCATATTACAGCAGGTAGTAAAATATTGTAAGTAATAAAATGATTCTAGAAAAAAAAACTAAAAGTAAACTATTAAGGATTATTGCAATAAAATAGGCACTGGTTATAAAGCATTGAATGGTTGTGTGACTTTTTTGAAATAGGTACCTTACTAGCTGGTGTGCACTTATGTGTATCAGTTATTTAGAAAACTTAGAAAAAAAAGTTAATTTGATTTCCATCAAAAACAGATTTCTCTAAAAAAAACCTATCATACAAATATAACTAGAGAATTTGTATAATCTTCTTTACGGGCTTACTAATAATACCAAAGTTTTAAAATAAAACCTACCAAAAAACGCAAAACATGGCGTCACTGACGGCACAGTTTCAGAAACCATGAATGAATCCATTGTCTCGAGTTACGCTTCTTGAATAGTAATCTCAGCTTATTAGATTTACTACGTCATAAATAGTTGTCTTTACGTGCAAATATGACTTCTGTGAATTCAAACATAAGATATACATGAAAAGTTCCAAGTGGTAGTTCTAGAAAACATAGCTTCGCTTACTTCATCGACAAGTGAATGTAATTTGGTACAACTTTTCGATCGATTTTATATACATGAAAAGTTCCAAGTGGTAGTTCTAGAAAACATAGCTTCGCTTACTTCATCGACAAGTGAATGTAATTTGGTACAACTTTTCGATCGATTTTTGCGAGCTGGTTATTTTGTGGCCGCATTGCCCTCTGGTGAACAAAATGAACGACGAATGATAAAAAAGATAAATGGCATAAGTAAGTAGAAGACACTTACTTAGCTTATACATGCTGACTTTTAAGTTAGGAATAAATCGAAAAAAAAATACATTGTTTAATAATCTACATAATGGGCTTAACTTTAGACACCATAAAATTATCTACTGTACATACGAGTATTATTTGTTAAAAAATATATATTTCTGTACTATATACTTGTACTAGTCGAAGGATGTTCTAAATTGGAATATCTGATGTCTAAGAAATCCGCTTACAGCTGGAAACCTGTTCATATTCCCACATGACCGGCATGGAGGAATGTAGTATTAGGCGCGCCTTATTGTGTTATTTTGTCACTTGAAATAGACTGTGCCGTGATGTAATACTACATAATACTTGTAGATGAATAACGTAACAATAAATTATATTATTTTAAACAAATTAAATTTGCATAATTCGTTAACCTATTTAATTGTGATTTTGAACCAATGCTGTGCAAAAGTATTTCTTAATTCCATGGATTCATGTGAGCAGAAGATACTGTAAACAAAAGAATAGGACACTCCTTTAAACCACGTATTCAGCCGCTCATAAACAACAACTTTTACTATGTGACGCACATCAAAATAACGAAAAAAGTATCACACATCAACATCAAGATAAGGCATTATTTGGATGGATAGGTTATTTTTTCCAAAGATTTCGACAATGGTTTAAAACCTTTGTATAACTGTTTACGTGGTTTGAAGAAGTGTCATATTTTCTTGTACACTGTATGTAAAATTTGAAAACAATAATATAAAAAAGCTCTAAATAAGCTAATTTACTTTAAAATATATATTTCCTTTCCTTTAAAAAGGACAAAGCTGATAAGTTTAAAACCAGCTGCCCTCGTATCCTACAGCCTTGACTCGGTCAAAACTTTTTGTGTGTTTGTTCTACACAACCCGACACGTGCGATGATGGATTGTGTGCTTAACAGTCTGCAATCATATGTATTTGAATCTAAAATGCTTTTAAATGAGTTTGTAATGCTAGATATTGTAACATCCGAACTTCATGCTTACGTTGACGCAATAAGACTGTGAAAATTTGATAATTGTGTCTCCTGATAGTACACAACACTCAAGCGTATCATAAAAAGTTTGAGCAATAACTAAATTACGCTTATCAGAAGTTCTTCTTTCTAGCCATAAATTAATGCCGTTCCCAAAGGCCTACTACGAAAATGTATCGTTCGTTCGGAGTTTCGGACGTATAACCTTAAAAAGTTAAAGTAACTAATCACTAGTATCAATCTTTTGACAAAATATGAACAACTAAAACTAGCCGTGTAAAAAACCCGACCGTTTTTAATTGTTTATAAAATATCAAAGTTTTTTTTTTTTTTTTTTTACTTAAGATGGGCTTACTCTTGACCCCAATCTTGCTCTAGAGCATAGATGTTGAGTTTTGACTCAGGTGGATGGTAATTTTGAATTGTTAGGTTAATACGTCCGAATGAACGATACATTTTCGTAGTAGGCCTTCTAGTCGGGGTACGCTTGACCATGAGATCCTAGATGCGGCATGTCTAGTTATACATTCGGAGCAATTGTCGTCGGACACAGGTATTGTCTGTAATCCTAGGACAGACTAGCCTATTTTGAACCATGGTTACATAAATCCAGTGTTATTTGAATTTGAATGTGTGAAGGTTTCTTCATGTGATTCTTTCTCAACGGCGAACAAGTATCATACTTGCTATAAACTCTTGATTTTCTCAGTACTTAGTTTTTATAGCCAAATGATTGGAATCACGATTTTAAGTGATTATACATTTCATAGTTTTTACCATTTTAAGAAAATTGGAGCAATCGTGGCTACGATTCGTTATCTTTCCAATTAGTAAGCGTTAAAGTTACCAATTAAAAACAGTACAATAAAATGGCTATTCTGTACTAAAGCCATTTATTTCCTTGTAATATTTTTTTACCTTGTAATGGAGTGATCTTATTTTCACGCTCATTTAAAATTTATGTTTTTGGCCCTAATCTCTCGTAGTTACATTTTGATGGTTTACCTTTTGTATGGCAAATGTGATAAAACTTCGCATTTGAATAATATTTATTATAGAATTACGTAATGGTAAGCTTGGAAAAAAACCCAGATTATTATTAATTTGTTTAGGCACATGACCTATGTCAAGGTTTTATAATTAAATGTGTTAAATGGCGAAATGTCAATTGATTTATAAGCTGTTTACGTACTTTCAAGGAAACTGACGGTTCACTCTATACAGGGTTACAAAAAGTATACGTATACATACGTAAGTATTCTGAAGTAAGCATCTTAGAAACAAATATACAGGACAATATTTTTAACAATCAAATTAAAATCAAATAATATTCAAACAACGCTCATTACGGCATAGTTGCCTGGTTAACACATCCTGCATAGTTTAATTACGCCTCTTTTCGTCTATGTTAACCACTGAGATTCAAACCCAGGACCTTCAGTAAGAGCCAAAATGAGAATTATCAGTCCCGTAAACTTCTTAACCCCTTTCACCCAAGACTTTTACACCCTCTAAATTTTGGTTAGTACTTTAACACCCTGTTTATTCCCTACCCACGCATCATATTTAGCTCAGCTGATTCGCTTTTCACATATTAAGGGTTCCGTACCTAAATGGTAAAAGGGATCCTACTACTAAGACTGCCCATCTGTCTGTCTGTCCTTCTCACCAGGCTGTATCTCATTAACCGTGATACGACGGTTGAAATTTTAAAGATGATGTATTTCTGTTGCCGCTATAACAACAATTACTAAAAACCAGAATAAAATAAATATTTAAGGGGGCTCTCATACAACAAACGTGATTTTTTTTTTTGCTCGTTTTTATAGATAATGGTGCGGAACCCTTCGTGCGCGAATCCGACTCGCACTTGGCCGGTGTTTTTACGCCCACGCCGACTCGCTCACCTTGTACAATAATGAATTTCACACGATTCGATCATTCTTTTTTCTACCGCCATTCATGTATCGATATTCCCATCCTGACTGAGCCTCTGTAAAGGACCGGCCTATTATTTTAAATGATTGTATCATTTGGTGCTTTGAGAAGTCATCCTTGAAAATCTTGAAGCGTTGATTGAGATTTTTTTGCTAGTACAATACGTGAAACGGAAATGATTAATAATGATTAGGGTAAACTGAAATCGCGTTCATTATTTTTCTGTTAAGTACAATATCGTCGCTCATATCAATGCTACAGTAAAATTGTATATTGGCCACCAAAGAAATAGTTTTTCATAAAAATAATATAAATTTTATACACAATCCCAATATATAAAAGTAAAATATGCAGGTCATTTCTCCTTATTTTTTAAATTAAAATGCCTTTTTAGTCCAATTAATAAATTACCTAGATGTAGAGTGCGTGAGCGGAATCTAAGCGATTTCTTTAGAAACTTATTCAGGGTGCTTTAAGAGAAAGCATACTAAAAATCCTGACGTCTAGGAGGTGAGCCGGAAGAAGGATGGGGTGTAAAGGGGGATGAAATTGTGTATGGAAAGTCCTAGTATTGTCCTATAATAGATTTCTAAATTTCTGGAGCGTGTAGTTCAAAAATAGTTGGAATGGTTGGAATTGGTATGGTTAAATGGTTTTCTTTTTGTTACAGGAAGACGAGAAAGTGGTGGAGTTGGTAGCCAAATACGGACCAAAAAAATGGACGCTTATAGCGCGGCATTTAAAAGGAAGGATAGGAAAACAGTGCCGGTGAGTAGTTTTTTTCCATGTTTGTAAATAACAAACACACAAGATGTAACTTCTCATACACAAAACATCTTTTAATGCGGAATCAACATCGAGAAAATTATGATTCACCATAAAGATGATATTACGTGACTAAGTAAAATAAGACCTTTTCAAATTTTAATGTCCAGTATTGTAAACAATCTTGGCATATCTTATTGCAACTAAATCAGTGTATAAAATCAACGAATTTAAAGGATTTTGTGCTACATGATTAATTACTTCAACAGTCGTAGGTTTATTTTTGTGTCTATTGTATTTATTAATCAAGTATTTCGTTAAAAAGGAATGAGTATTTTTACTGTATACGACGAGCAAAGTAAAACTTAAATTATAGACAGTTAATTTGTTTTGCACACAGAGAGCGCTGGCACAATCATTTAAACCCATCGATAAAGAAAACGGCGTGGACGGAGCATGAGGACCGCGTCATATACCAAGCGCACAAGCAACTCGGCAACCAGTGGGCTAAGATCGCCAAGTTATTGCCTGGACGGTGAGTTATTACACTGTATTTTAGGCTAAACTTTAATTGGAGATACCAGGACTTTGGCGGCAGTCGGTTTGTCTGTCTGTCAACACACTTTATCTTTGATATGGAACGGAATCAAGTCGAAGGTATACAATACTTACTTATTAAAACCGAAAGCGAATCACTGCTAGTCAAAATTGATGTAAACATGACTTTTTTGTTGGCAAATAAACTGAGACTGATACCTATCGGTCAAAGACGCTGTTTATGCGCCAACAAGAACTACATTCTTGTCAAGTTATTTTATTTTTGTGCTGTAATAATGTCTGTGTCCAACAAAAATCTGTCCCTTCAGTGCTAAGACTCTTTCTCTTTCTATGCTATGACGTTACTAACTCTGTCCTATTCTCCCGCAGAACTGACAACGCCATCAAAAACCACTGGAACTCAACAATGCGGCGAAAGTACGAGCCAGACATGATCGATTCGTACGAGTGCCTGCGAAGGAAGCGGCCGAAGCGAGACGTACGTAGCGACGAGCCGAGGGTGCAAGTCGCGTATAACGATGTTAGTGGGTTTGCTTTGCTCAGTGTCGCGTAACACCATCCCGACGTTATAGAGAACACTTTCAACTCACAATACAGTTTGATCGCTCGTACGATTGCCTGCGTAGGAAGTGGCCGAAGCAAGACGTACGTAGCGACGAGTTGAGGGTCCAAGTCGCGTATAACGATGTTAGTGGGTTTGCTTTTCTCGGTGTCGCGTAACACCATCCCGACGTTATAGATAGAGAATAAACTGGAAGACGGTTTATGATCGACAGAAGCTTGCATTTTATTACTTCTTACCGTTTTCTCTCGTCTCTAGTCGAGTTAAGCTTGATCCTAAATAAGGCGAAGTACATACATTACATAGTTACATTGCATGGAAATGATCAACTGCTATCGTCGATTTGTAACTCGTAGTCCCTTAAGCAGTATTCTTTAAAGCTTTGTTGGTCAATTATAATAACTTTTACAATAAAGTTGAAATAAATAATTCTTGCAACAATTCCACCAATTTTATCTAGTCCCAAACTAAGCAGAGCTTGGGGTATGGTAACTAAATAAAGGATTAACAAACTTAAATACATTGTTTGTCAGCTACTCAAGTATGCTCTTGCTTATCACATAGAAATAAAACCGCGACCCTGTAATCTGACTCTGTAATCCGAAGCGAACCTTTGTACCAAATGGTTGTCCAAATACCATTTTATGCCATGCGACAGTCTTACAAATCTAATCGTGCAGCTTTCCTAGTGTCGTTTCCTCATAAACAGAGCCACTCATGTTTTTTTACCCCAATTATCATAAACAACACATGCGCTAATGCTTAAGCTAATATTTGTTTGGTATTGATGTTAGATGTCTTTGTAGAGTTCAATTTTAGTCTGTTTGCTTTAGTAATTTACTTTTTATTTCATTAATAGAGTACTCTTTCTGTAAATAGTTTGCTTAGTAGGTTGTGTTTTCATTGTAAATAGTAGTTTTTGTGTGTAACGTTTTGTGGTAGTGTGATATAAACTAATTAATTCAAAGTTATTATATGGTTGAGTGTGAGTCGTATATGCGCACCTTGGATTTAATTTTCAATCACTCAGTTACTGATTCTTGGCCTGAGTCTGACTCATACTTGACTGGTTTTTATTACTTGTTAGTCAACAACAAATTCTGATTTCTATAACACAAGTGCTTTAGCTACTTATCTAAGGATCAGAACAATGTATGTAATGTTGATCAATATTTTATATATTTTTATTTCCTCAGTCATGGACAGACCCATTCAACGAGTCCACACAAAGTAACTCCTCGTCCACAAGCCAGACGCCCAGCACAGTACTGCATTTCCGACGCGTACTCAAGGAACAACTGACCAGCCTTCAGCATACTCAACCGCGGCATAAGTCTCCTGATCGCGGTGGATTAGTGCCTGCAGATGAGATTGAAATCCTACCAGAATCATTCAAGTAAGTATTTTGCAGTGTCACATTGTCATATCACAGGACGTTTTACAGTCACTTTATTACGGCGTTCTACAGGATCACTAACAGGAAGTTCTACAGAGTCACTTTAATAGGATGTTCTGCAGGGTCACTTTAAAAATACGTAATTTAGGGTCACTTTAGCAGGATGTTCTACTGGGTCACTTACAGGACGTTCTACACAGTCACTTTACAAAAAGTTCTATGGGGTCACTTAAACAGGACGTTCTACAGGCCTAACAATTTTACTAATATTATTTTAATTGACTTATGTATGAATTTCTTTACAGATTCGTGAACATCGAAACATTGCCGACGAACTCTCCTATTAGAAATTATCTAAGTCAAACCTACCCTAATCAAGAAAACCAGGACAACTCTAATGCAGGTAAAACTTTCATGAATTAGGCGTCATTTTACGGTAAATAATAATTTGACAAGTGTTATGTTATTATATTATTTCTATGGATAAAGTTCCAAAGTGATAGCTAAGTAACAGATAAATTATGAGAGGGATAAAAGTACTTGAACCTAATGTGTCATATAGCGCTATTTGACGGCCGTGAAACGCAAAATTAGGGTTTATCCTTCAGATAAGTAAATATTGCTTATTAAGAACTTATGTAAGCTTATCCATACATTGTGAAACAGGCATACAGTCCACATTTCAATCTGTACAGGGTACTAATCACGAAACTACTGTACCTATTAATGCAGTTTTCACTAAAAGATATAATGATTCATCAATAATGATTCTGTTATAATAACCTATAAGACGCCAAACACTGAAATTATTGACAATTATTTTAATCTAGCTGACCCAGTGAACTTCGTACCGCCTAACAGTTATTTTTTTTATCAGCTTTTTAAATTTTTTATTTACAACAATATGACAATGCATTATGAGTAACAAGTATTGTAACAAACCCGAAATTGTTTTATAAATTAAGACGTTTTATTTTTTCCAGTTACCTTTGCGGTCCAATCGGAAGGCGTGAAAGAGATCGTAGTCCCGTCAGTATACAACTCGCCTAAGAAGAAGTTGATGGAGACCAACAGTCCACCGCCGATTCTTAGGAGGAAACCGAAGAAAATGCTCACGCCCAACCCTAGTAATGTGAGTTAAAGTATTGTATCGGCTAAACCAATTTTGAGTATTTCTTGGCAGGATGAACATTCTAGGTGGACTTGCTACTAGTATTATTTTTTCTCTATGCTACTAGTAAACTAATCCAGTGGTGCGGATTAGTTTAGTGCAAGATTAAGACGTCTTTCTGTCTCTGTCATTGTCATACAAACTGACAGTTATAGAATGAATTTTAATACCGTGATATTGGATAGTTCGGGATTTATCTAATCCTGAAATGCGCAAGTGGGCCTTATAGTATTTATAAAATTAATTAGAAGTAACTGTTATTTATCTAGTTAAAGATATAACCAAACGTGTGTGTGTGTTAAAGAGATGGGGAAAAAGCGTGAGACTTGTCTATAATGTCTACATTTGCCTAATATTTTTTTGTAATTTATGAATGTATTACAATCGATAACTAACGTCACTCGATTGATTTTCGGACCTCCGGGGGTTGATAAATGTGACGAGGGCGGGGTCTTGTCACATTTATTAACACCTATGTTCTGTGTCTGGAGTTCCGTCATCGTAATTCACACGATGTCGCACTTTTCTAACCCCCTCCTTCTTAAATTGTAAGTTAATTTATGTATAGCCCCTAATTAATAACTATAACTTATATAAATGTATATAAGTTATAGTTATTGTGTATATTTGTATTGCAGCCGTGGTCGGAGTCCCTCAAAGCGTTGGACGCCGGCGTAACTCCTATCAAGGCGTTGCCCTTCAGCCCGTCGCAGTTCCTCAACTCTCCCGCGCAGCTGACGCAGTTCGCGCTCACGCCGCTGCGACACGCGCCAACGACTAAGGTGAGTAGCTACCAAGTACCAACCCTAGTACGAATTGCTAAAACAAATAAGTCACTTAATCGATCGAAAAGTAATACAAATAATATTGAGTTTTGGAAAAAAGTAAGCTACGCGGCTATTTTGTTGCACTCGCACTAGAGTACTAGACCCTCAGTTGTAACGCTGACGAGCGAGACCGACTCGCTGACGTGCGAGACCGACTCGCTGACGAGCGGGACAGACACGCTTACGAGCGAAACCTTAACGCTGACGAGCGGGAAATACGCTGACAGGGAAGACTTTCACGCTACCAAGCGAAACCCAAACGCTGACGAGCGGAACACACGCTTACAAGTAAGACCGACACGCTGACGAGCGAGACTGACCCGTTGACGAGTGGGACGGACTCAGTGACAAGCAAAACCGATACGCTTACAAGCGAGACAAACACACTGACGTGCAAGACCGACATGCTCACGAGCGAAATCAAAACGTTAACGAGCTAGACCAACACTTGACGACAGGGACAGACACACTGACGAGTGAGAAAGTCACGCTGACGAGTGAGACAGTCACGCTGACGAGCGGGACACACGCTGACATGTAAGAAGACATACACACTGACGAGCGAGGCCAACACTCTGTTAAGCGAGTCAGATACTTTGACGAGCGTAACCGACAAGCTGACGAGCGACACAGACACGCTCACAAACGAGATAGATTCGCTAACGAGCTGCTCTATAGTGTACGCGTTACTAAGCAAATCGATAACATTTAGTTAACGTTAGCTATTTTAGTAAATAAATGGTATTTCTTTGCTATCCAGGATTGGGCGTCGAGTCCATTGCTGCATACGCCAACTCCAGCCAACGTAACGCCCGGGAATAATAGCAATCTTAGGAATAATGCAACTCCCAAGTAAGTATTATACTAATATTATAAAGAGGAAAGATTTTGTTGTTTGTATGTTGGTTTGCATTGAATTGGATTCAAATTAATATCTTTCACCTACGGGACCTACATATAATTTACGCGGGCCAAGTACAGTACTGGAAAAGTAAGTACTGGAAAAGTACTGGAAAACAGTTATCACAGAAATAAATCTTCACTATTTAACACTAATTACCATGGTTTCTAAAGGAATACACACATATCCTTGTATTACTAATTTAGGAGGTACTAGAAAACGTTTTTTTTTTTACTGGGGCGTCTTCAAGAACCCCAAGATCCGAGGCAATTAAAAAAAATAACTGGCCCGAACTATAAGGGTCGAATTTTGCTTTTACATCAAATCACCGTGCTACAACGCATTGTCTATTGGTCGTTAATTTCTTGTTTCCTAATTTCCAGAACCCCAACTCCCTTCAAAATCGCAATGGCCGAAATCGGCAAAAAGTCCGGCCTGAACTACGAGCCTTCAAGTCCCGGGTTGCTAGTGGAAGATATAACGGAGATGATCAAACGGGAAGAGAACTCCGACAGTACTGTTCAGCTCAACGATTCGCTACTGTCTTCTACCGCTGACCAGGATGCCGGGAATGTACAGGTCAGTACTTCATTATTATAGGAACATAGGCCTAGTGCCGTGTGGTGCCGGCACGTTAAGAGAATTGCACCACCCCTTCTCTTCCTATGGATGTCGTAAGAGGCGACTACAGGAGAACCGCCACAAGGAGACGGGCAGCAGCGTCTCCTCTCCACCATTGGCCAAACTGCGATCGCCAACCCGCCTGCCAAGCGTGGCGATTATGGCAAAATCCTCCTTTTGGAGAGGCCTGAGTCCAGCAGTGGACTGATATAGGCTGGTGATGTGATGTGATGAGGCCCCAGAGACTTTAAGACCGGCCTGTTGGAAGTGACTTGTATGCAATCAATTGAATCCATAATAATTTACTATCGTTTGTTGCCTGTTAAATAAGGTGTCTATCTAAAGGTGGTAACTTGTAATTGGCTATACTTCATCTATAAACACTACTCAATTGTAATATTAGCTGTAAGTTTTCCAAAAAGTTTTAAATAAAAATAAAATAAATTGCAGCGGCTTCCTGTAACCTTTACCAGGTCGGAGACTGGGGGCCTGGTATCTTTTGTGTCTGTCATCATGGGGTGGTTGCCATACTCGCCACGCTTGGCAGGCGGTTTTTTACCCGACTGCCAAACGAGGGTTATTTTATATTATTTCGCACGCAGACGCTGCTCCTCGTCTCGTGCTACAGGATTTAGTCGCCTTTTACGACACGCCTCCTGTTGGCGGTGGGGAAGTGTATTCTTTACGGCCGTCCCCACGCGGCACATTATATTATTTTTATTAATAAGTGCGTCATTACAAGGCGGATGTTTTTCTTTCCTTGCTTACGTCTCTTCTATCCCACTCTTATATTAGCCTCTAGCTACAGTGGCGCCGCCAGTTTGCGCTATTTTATCTATAGAAACTTTTTAATACACAGAGATGATCCTCGTTAGGGATGATTTATATTAGGCCGGGCCGAGGCCGGGCGGCCGTGGTATAGACGAGGCGTCACCCGGACCCGGATGGGACACGGATCATACACTGTTTAATATAAACTGCTTCATACAAAATGTGTAATGTTTCAAATCCGTGCCCGTCCGGGCCCCGGCCTCGGTCCTGCCCGGACACGGCCCGGTCTAATATAAAACATCCCTTATACTTTCTACTCTCCATAATCCAGTCACTGTCAGCCATCTATCCTAAGGTCGTCGGTCCATTAAACTGAGTGGCGTCCTACACTCCGTTTACCAAGGCCCTTATCTTATCAATATCTCATTCTCTGATCTAATTAGACCATTTCCATTAGAATTCACGGGCTACTGTTAGTTAAGTCCTATTTAAACCTTTGTACTAACTATAATCCTTTCCTTGCAGGTAAACAATGACTCCGGCATCGGCAGCCTAAAGCGTCGCGTATCGGAGTCGTCCCAAACCGGCAAAGAGAACGTTCCATCCACAGTGCACAAGAAGGCGCGGAAGGCGTTAGCTAGTAGTTGGGGAGCCGCTACTAGTACTCCGCATTCGAATAACCATAGCATCGTGCCTGAAGTGTCGTTCATAGTTGAGACTCCGGTAAGTTGTACTTCAGTATCATCATCATCATCATTTCAGCTATAAGCCGTCCACTGCTGAACAAAGACCGCTTCCAAAAGACCACCAAAATCACCCTCTGACTTTCTAATTGGTCTGTTGCAAGCGGCCTGCATCTAATTTCCTGCAACCTTTACTAGAGGGAATAGTGCGAGTGCCACAAAATAACCACCTCGCATAAATCGATCGAGTAGTAAAACACATTGAACGGGAATTAACGCGATCATAATACTTAGGTAAACTGTTACATTTTGTTTGCCTGACGTTTCCACCGGGTTACACCGACCGTGGTCGCAGACTGACTGGAACAGCGATGTCTTCACTCCATGAGAGGCAGATTCTCCAGTGTGTTTTAATCATGCAACGTGAAAGTTTTAAAGTTATGATCGAGACGTAACACAAATTAACATTGACTTTTCGATCGGAGTAAGCGAAGCGATTGTTTTGTGGCACTCGCACTAGGCACTCGGGTCTAATACCGGTGCACCGGTTAATTGTTTTTTTTATACCCAAAAATAAAAGTCATTTCCCAGCAATTATTTTTTTGCATTCTACTTGGTTTTATGTATAGAATTCTTGGTTTAAGGCTTCGTTAAGCATTTTTTTACACCCTGTATATATTTTTTTGTTACAGAGCAAAACGCTAGCGGGAGACAGCTCAGTGATGTTCTCTCCACCTTCAATCGTGAAGCACTCCCTTCTAGAAGAATCCACCAGCCTCCACAGTCTAATGTCAGCAGAAAACACGCCCGACACCAAATTTGAAGAAATAGACATCGAATCCGTCATCAGCGAAAAAACTAAGGTACAACACCGGTCCTCACTCCCTACTAATCCCACACCTAACTTACCCGACCGATTAATATACCAAATGTACGAAAACACGAACCAATTCAGAGAAATAGAACCGAACCAAACCGTTTTTAGGGATATAACAAACGAATCGCCTAGAAGTTTTGCGAGATTGAACGCGGATAGACTCAGAACTATAACGTCACTAAACGAATTGTCATGCGAAAATAATCTTATAGCACCTAAAGAGGTACTGGCAAATGCGTTTGCTGATCACATATACAAAGTAACAAATCAAAAACCTTCAACGTCACGTATTGACGAGATTCTAACCAATAAGATTATGGGAAATAAAAACGAATTTGTAGATAAAGAAAATCAATGGTGGCAAATGGATAAAACCACAAATCAAAACGAGGAGATGTTTTCTAACGATTATTTTGCATTCGGAACCGGGTATGGGGAATGACTATAGTTTGCTTAGGCATTTTTCAATTATTAAAGTTACAGTTTAAAAAGGCACTAAAGAATATAGTTTGCTAAACTCGTTATAGTGACGTTTCGCATGAGATACTTAACTAAAACTAATAAATGATAATAAAAAACAACTATTCCGTGTGATTAAATTCTGAACATTTGTGTAAATAATCATCGAAAATGAGTAACTGTTAGAATAAACCTCAACTAAAAAGGTAGTACTAAAAGTAATAGTTTAAACCAAAACACCAAAAATTGCTCCAAAGCATAAACAAACAAAATAAACAAAGAAACAATCGTTTTTCTCTTTAAGTTTTTATTAATCGAAACCATTTTTTGGCGGCGAAAACGCAACGCAATCATAATTTTAATGACGTTTTACCTTTTTCTGGACTTTCGAATAATTTCTCGAATGAATTTTTAAAATAAGGATTAAAAAATCAAGCTAATTTTTAATCACGTTTTTAATTGTAGGTTTTTAAAGTATTTATAAGCGCACCAAACTAATTTTAACGTTAAACGAGATTAGGTCGTAAGGTACCAAAGATGAAATTTTCATCAAATGAATATCGTTGTGAATTTTATTAATATATTGGTGAAGTTAGTTTTAAAATTAATAATCTAGTTAATTAAATGCAAAAAAGTATACCTCAAGTTTACCATGCACCAAATTGTTTTAGTGTTACTAGTTAGGAAAACAACTTTTTAAGAATTTCAAGTATTAATTCATAGGGTTTAGGTTTAAATACTTGTTCGGTGTAGTAACGAAAAACAAGTACAAATTATAGTTATGAAGGCACGGAGAAAACTTCGCTTGCAGTATTTTAAAATGTGGCTGTAAGGACTAGATTCCTATGAGCCAAAAATGTTAAAAATTAGGTAGGAACTAACAAATCCCTAGTTAGGCCACCTATCCTATCCTTGTATTTATTTATTTAGAAAGTCTATTACTGATAGTATTTTGCTTTGTAATTTGCGTTAAAAGTATAACATTTTATAATAAGGAGAAGTAAGTGAACTATGTCGGATTTTGGTTAGTTTTTTCTTTTATATCATAATTACTTCCATAAATAAATTAGCAAATGGAACCCGCTAAAACTGAATAAAAAATATATATTTATCATCGAGGGTAGAATATCAATGATTATTAAATACCCCTTTTTATGTGGACTTACCAGGTTTGATTCCTGATGTTTTATTGTATGTTTTACATGTTTGTGGAAGTAATATTGATGTTTTTGACATTAAACTAAAGCACACTTTTCTTACAATTTGGTAAAATTTCGTTTGCTGTCGCAACGGTTGTGAAGTTATTTATTTCGATCATTTTTTTTGTTAAATTTTTAACATTTTTATACATATCGGCAGCTATACTTAATTTTTATACTTTATTTGAAATAAATAAATGACATTTTCCTACCCAGTTTTCCTCTCTGTATCTCTCCCCAAATCCTATCCCATCACAATATTGACAGACCAGTGTTGAATCTACATATTATTTTCTTATTTTTTAAAACTTATTTATTTAAACTTGTTAAAGTGATTGTTTTTTGTTACTATTTATGTTTTATATAAATTGTTTTAATTTATTCTGTAGTAGTGGTAGGGAATTTCTTTGTATTATGGCAACATTTTGTATTATACAAATTGTGTTTTACTTTTTATTTTGAGTTAGTATAGTGTCACTGTCAATATTGTTCATTCCACTGTCCAAAAAAGATCCAATGTCATTTTTTATTTCAATAAATGTATTTTTCTCAGTATTTTTTTTGTTTATTTTCTCCCTGCTCTCATGAAGGGAATGGTCTTGCATGAACAATATTATTAATACAGATAAATAATAAGAGAAAAATAATAGGTATCTGAAGATAAGTTTCATACAAGTACTCTTTCATACATTTACATACTCATACATTCAACTTTTACCTCATAAGTAGAACGTGATTTGAAAATATGCTCTGATACAATGAGCGTGTATTAGGCAAAGACGAAAATCGACGTTTAACATACTTTAAACAAAGAAGATACTCTATTGTCCGACATACTGGCCTTACGTAGACTTTTCTAAAGTTGGATATTGTAAGATAGGGAAATATATAAATATATATTACCCTATATTACAATTTACTACTTTGGTAAAGTAGAAGTCACAATATTATATGGTCACATCTGACATTTTATTGCCATCAAAATAAAGGAGCCTCAAGTTACTATCACTCTGCCAAATGTCTTGACGTTAAAGAAAAGATAGAATAAAAAAATCCCCTTAATAATTATAGCTAGAGAAGATGATACAACATTCGAAGTCTCCATCGTCAATTTATATCTTCTTCATATACAGGGTGTAAAAAAAGGCTTAACAAAGCCTTAAACCACGAATTCTATACATAAAACCAAGTAGAATGCAAAAAAAATAATTGCTGGGAAATGACTTTTATTTTTGGGTATCAAAAAAAAACTTATATCTAACCCGCAATGTATAGCGCGCACGCCACAGACTATGCCTGTGTGTGTAAACGGATCATGTTTCTTTGTAAAAAAGTTTAGTATTAACAAACAGAAGTCAAATTTGTAAAAATCTTTGAAAAAAATTTGTATCTGACTGTCAATAACTCGGTAACCCGTCATTTCCCAGGTATAGTGTAAAAGAAAAAAATGATCGTAATAATACGTAGAATATGTGGTATTCGGCTTCGTTAAGCCTTTTTTTACACCCGATATATCTTGTCTCACGATTTTTTGACAAAAAGGCAAAATCATGATGTCGGGCAATATCGTACGATATGTTAGCGACACCAAGCATATTTACGTGTAGTTAGTGTCCTGGGTTCGATTCCCGGTCTGGACAATATAGGAAATGAATTTACTAAAATGTTTTGCGTCTGGGTGTTCTGGGGGAGACGCCTCGGGCAGCAAAACCTCTAATGTGTTACCTCGAAACCATAATACATTGGCTGATGATAAGAATAGGCTATGTAAGGGACTGCGCCCATTATCGGGTCTGCACGACGGGATTTTTAGGTGACGAATAGTAATGTACCTCATATTATAAAACTAAGGTTGAAAATTATAATTCAGCATTCCTAAGCATACCGCGGCTTGCTAAGACCACTGTCATTGCAATTTTAACCCAAGTGTTATAATATTAAGGTACATTACTCATTCTCACCAAAAATGCCTTGACGCCCCGTCCTCATACTGAGAGCTCTCTCTAAGAAACACGTCACTTTTGATTGCATAGGCAATACTTCTCGATTTACTCTTAAAACCAAGTAAAATTAAGAGTGTAACGAAAATCAACCTTAAAGCAGTAAGAAGCAAGGTAAAATGCTATTAGCCGTGGATTTGCTTTATGCAACTCTGGTTGCAGATTTTGCCACCCATGAATTGCTTCATGCAACCCGGAAATTCGATTTTCGGTTCTAATCCGGTTTAAAACCTTATTTTAACTAGTATAAGAGCGTATTTGGCTTGCAGACTTGTGTTTATTTTGAAGGTTAGTAACAAAGCTAATATAATCTGTGCTTTGTAGACCTTTGAAGAACATTTTTTTTTTGTTTTTTGATAATCTTAGGTGCGCGCCCGGCTTGCGCGCGACGCGTAATTCGAAAGTCCATTCCCGCTTCGCGAATTTTTTACACTAACTGTTTCTGCACTAAGAGTATTATTATTTATGATAAATAGAACAAATAACTATTCTACTATTATATTTTAATAAGAAATCATACAGTTATTGATCTTATTTCACGAAAAAATCCCGATGACAAAAAAAAAACGGCGAAAAATTTGAAGTGCAAATACGTGATTACGTCATCGAATCCGGTTTTAAAACCTTATCTAAACATGTATTAAAGCATATTTAGTTATTTTATTATATAGGTTAACAACCTAGCTAGTATATTATATATGCTTTGTAGACCTTTGATAGAACAAATTTTGGATTTTTTTCATACTTTTACGTTTACTGCCGGCTTCCGCGCATCGCGAAAACGGAATAGCACTTCTGTTTTGAAAAAAAGTTTACACTAACTTTTTCTGATTTAAGTGCATTAAACTTTTAGTTAAATAGAACAAATAACTATTCTACTATTTTATTTTGATAAGAAATCATACAGTTATTGATCTTAATTAAGCACAAAATGCCGATTACCTAAAAAAAGCGGCAAAAATTTGAAGTGCAACTTAAGTATTACCTTTTGTTAAATAAATAACAAACGTGGTATGCTTGATACATTTACTGTTTCGAAACATAAGTTACAATGGTTTTACATTCAAATAATAATTAATTTGTTTTATACAGTGCGTTTGCGCGTCTCATTAGGGATGGCGGCCGTCACGGAAGCTGCGAGTGTCACCAGGGGGCGCCACAGCGTCGGTCTTGTGCGTTCCGTTTCAAGCGTGAACACCTTTGGTTATAGTTGTTTCGTACTGCATCAGATTCCGATACTTATCCGAATCCTTGAAATATCGGTTCGAAGTACGACTAACGTTCTAAGACTATTTACGCACTCAACCCGATCCGAATCCGAGAACCTTCAAACAAACAGCACTACGGCTACTGCGGACCGTTTACGCGTTTCTCGGCTTTTGATGGCCTACTATGAAAGTATTTCGTTTGGACGTATAAACCTCATAAATTTATATTGCCCTCTAATTGACTCAAACCTTTCTTAATTGAAAATGGTCGTATTTTTACACGGTTAGTTTGAGTTGTTGATAATTTTCCAAAGGATTATTAATACAATATAATGGTTATATTAATTTATTGGGATAATACGTCCGAACGAACGAAAAAAATGCGTAGTAGGCCCTCTAATGGGACGCAGTGCAATACCGCCCTTAAAGTAAAGAGTTTAGAGTTCGAAATTGCATACAAAATGTATTATAGGTGAGGCGAAACTCCGACGAGCCGACAGTGGTCAAAAAGTCAGCTGTGCGTTCAATCAAGTTTGATCAAGAGCCGAGCGAAGGAAAGGATGAGAAGTCCGTGTCTTTCATATTGGTAAGTATTATTTAACAAAACATACCTACTAAAATTCATCATCATCATCATTTCAGCCACAGGACGTCGACTGCTGAACACAGGCCTTTCCCAGTGACTTCCAGACTGGCCATTTGGAAGCGGCCTGTATCTAACTTCCTGCAACCTTTACCAGGCCGTCTGTCCACCTTGTGGGTGGACGGTGGACGTCCCACGCTTCCAAATTATACACATTTTATTTTAGAAGAGGGTATAAGTATTGATGGATAGATGATGTCGATGAGATGCAAGGTAGAAGAGATCCTAAGAAGACATGGATGGATGGATTGTGGGTTGATTTGACTGAAAAGGGAGTGAATGACTATTACGAATGACCGGATTGCATGAAAGGGAAAAAAATACTCCGTTGACTACAAAGTACATGGGAACGGCAGGTGAATGATGATGATTATACATTTAAAAAAACTTTAAATCACGCTTTACATGTTATGGGAATCTATAAAACCAATAGAATAACTAGTTGGTAGGTAGGTAGGTATACATATTTCTATTCACATTCTAGCTCCATAATCAGATCAGCTCGTTGGTATCTTGTTACTATGACAGCAATAAAAATTGACATCCAAATGTCAATTAGCCGTATCAATTTAAAACTTTCTAAGAAGTTTTAAATTGATACGGCTGTTAGAAAACGACTTTCAAGATTTGATAATAGAGGAGAGAAGCTATTTTATGTTAGGGACACTAGCGTCTTTCGAGCGTCGACGTCGTGGCAGCGTCCAATCAGCGTTAAGTAAATGCCGCTGCGCAAGCGTTGCGTCAACACTGATTGGTGACACTGACGCTAGTGTGGGGAAAGCCTTGGGGTTACTACTACCTAAAATAACCGAATATAACAATACCGGGTGTAAAAGGACTGCGAGACGTCCCTAGCAAAATTTTCTGCCTGGTACCTCGTAAAACGAAGTTGTTTTTTTGAACACACATTCCAGTTCATCGCATTGTGTTATTATATTAGCCCCTGCCCCCCTAGCATGACCAGCAAAACACGATATGATATGATATAGCGATTTATCGACACGAAACTGTTAAAATATGAACTTGGACATAATAATAATATATAGTCAGGAGGTTCCTCACTCTGCAGCCCTAACCGCCAGTAGCATTGCTCCGGCTGCTGGCGCCAGACTAAATTTAGATTTTTTATAAGTACCTAAAAATTTTTATTCTTTTAAAAAAATATCGTAAACAAATAGATTTAAGAATTCAAATAAATATTGATAATATTAATAAAAAACTTCATTGCACAAATTTAAAAAATTGTACAAAAGGAGGGCTTAATGCCAAAATATGTTCAAAACATGCTCGCTGTTGCAAGTTGGCGGCTATGTTTACCATATTTTGACAGTTTCGTGTCGATAAATCGCTAGGTATATCATATCATATCATATCGTGTTTTAATGGTCATGCTCGGGGGGCTGGAAGCCCATTGCACGATGGACATAGGCCTCGCTTATAGAACGCCACACAGCAAGCGGCCCTGGGTCCTGAAAACTGGCTAGGTCGTCTGGTTTAGTGAGCCTGCCCACGCAGCGTCTTCCAGTTTACCAGGCTATTAGATTGATTACCTGTGAGTTAATAATTTATTTTACAATTTTCAGGGTGACAAGGACAATAAATGGGAGATTTTCGCGTGTGGCAAGACTCAAGATCAACTCGACCTTACTGTGTTAGCCCACCAATACTTGAGGAAGACAGCACTCAAACCTAGATCACTCAACTTCTGAGTGACATACTACAAACCTAAAAACAGAACACTAAACTTCTGAGTTACATCATCTCAAGCCCAATTACCGTCATTTAATGTAGTCGCAATCTAGTTTCGCTCTGATCCCAGAAAAAATACCATCAAAGACGGGTTTCTCGTAAACTTGTCAAAAAGTTCCGTATTGGGCTGAAAATAGGACAAAAAACCTTGTTTAGTTTGTTTAATTTTCAGTACCATAACAGATTAAGCATTTTTGTGTTTAAATAAATTTTTTGTTACTGCCATTATCTTACTGGGACCTGGATTGCGAATACAGTGAAATTACGGCAATTTCAACTCTAAGCCCAATTCGCAGATATCAATATCGATTGAGAAAAATTATTGAGGTGGGTTCATAAGTGTAACTAAATAAATATTTATACGTCTCAATACTATCGAATATATATTTACTGACGTTTTTAAACGTGTAAATTTATTTCGGGATGCAATGCATCTACCTTTTACAATTACGCTTATGTTTATTTAAGGGGTCGCTAAATTGTATAACATACATTTTCCCGTAAATTTGCAAAACAACTTATTTGTACCGTCAATTTGATATTGACTAATTCTTTATACAAGTAATTTTAAAGTGTGTAAATAAAAAATAATGTGTGATTCTAGGACTAAGCCTTAGAGTATATTTTCTTAGTATTAAAATAGAAATTTTGTAAAAATAATTGATATAATATGAGAAAATTAAAATTTTTAGTTTTATTTTAAAGTTTTTTTGTAATTTATTTCTAATAGAATCCATATTATGTCAATTGTTAACAGAGTATACAAGTTATTATTTAAGTTTTATTTTATAAGGTTTATATGTAAAGCTTTTTGTGGGTGTTGCCGTGTGTATTGCACTGTTTTCATATAATTTTACTATTGTGACCAAATAAAAATAGAATAAATGTGTGCCATCTTTGGATTTATTCGTATAATAGCTTATTTTAGAAGACTTTGTACTGCATCTAACAGAGTTTAGTAGAATATCATAATATTTGCAAGATCAGTTGGTATTTTAAAATCTTTTTTGATATTACGATTTTTATTCGTCAGTTACGAAAACTAAAATTATGTGTCCTCTGCAGAAGAAGATATAGTACAAACATAGAATTTAAGTGTAGTTTTTAAATGCTATAGAATGTATACAGGGTGTTTTTTATGAGTATACCATTTTAATGTGGTGTTCTACTCATGAATATTTAAACAACTTTTACTATTTGACCAATAGTAACATCGAAAAACAAAAACTACTTCTCCTTACTGAAGTACCAGTTTTACTCGACCAAAATGTATATGAAACAAACAGATGATATTTTTATCTTGATTTTACTATTGGTCCCATAGTAAAAGTAATTTATATTCATGAGTAGAACACCATATTAAATTTGTGTACTCATAAGAAAACCATCTTGTATAAAAACAATTCTGAAATTCGATTTTTTTCTTCTTCTATTCCTTTCGGGAATATTTTAACATTTCTGACTTAAAAATCCCTTCGCCTCGGGTTTATTTAGTTAGGTATTCTAGTTTTTTGTATATTATTTCCGATTTAGTTTAATTTCAATGTCTATTTTAAAGCGTTTTAGTTTAAAGCCTGGGTTATTTTAAAATTACGGAGTAAAGTAATATTTAGTTTTTTTTTTGTAAGTTTACATAGGCAGTTAAGCGAGGCAATATTTATTTCGATTTTATTATGTTAACGATATTATACATAACTTTATTTTACGTTTTATTTTGTAGTGTTTATTTTGCTTCTGAAGTATTTTTTTTGTAAATGCCTATTTCTAATAAAGGTTTTACGATTTTCAGAGTGCGATAGCAAAATAAAATAAATAGATGTTGATTCTGAAATACTTGTGATATTTAATTCGATATGTAAAGAAAAATATAACCTATGCTAATTCCAGAACCATTTGGAGATTTAACGCTCATAAACTGTATTTTGGTATTTATATTACTTAAAATTACAAGATAAAGTTTATTTTTACAAAAAAAAAAGACATCTGACGTCACAAAATGTGCATGTGTGTGATCTCTCTCATCTCCCGTGTGTGTGACGTGTGTAAGAAAAATGCTACAGATTTAATTACAGCAAATGTCAAATGTGAATGTGTAAGTGAAGATACGTTGCACACGGGCTTACAAAGTTCGTCAAGTCAAAAATAAATAAAAAATACGGTTTAAAAAAATTTTGTTCAAATTAGTTTCCAATTCGTTTATACTTTCATTAAAAATACCCTTAAATCACTTTACATACCGAATTGTGAATTTTGTGATGCAAAATAAAAGTTGTTGTATTGATGATGTTTACTTTCTTTATACCATTATTTTTAAAGTCATCTCATAACGTGCAACATAAACAAATTGGTCAAGGAACTCAATAACATGAATTACTTTTAAACTTTCGCGCTGCATAATTTAAAACACAATGAAACGGGAATTAACGCGATCATAATTTAGGTACAAAATGTTACCTCTTTTGCCTGACGTTTCGATCGGGTTACACCGACCGTGGTCACAGGCTGACTGGAACAGCGATGTCTTCACTCCGTATGAGAGGCAGATTCTTCATCTACCCTCATAATATTATTTTCACGCCAAGTACCGTCACACACTACACTCACTGTGTCCCTATTCTGCACACTAACCGCCGCGTCCGTATTCAGGTGAGAACTCGATCGCGAAACAAAACGAGATTGTTTATTTTTAATCACTGGATTACATGTCGCGGATAATTTGAAACCGTCTTCCCGATTGAAATTTTTTTTTTTTTTTGAAACGTCAGGCAAAAGAGGTAACATTTTGTACCTAAATTATGATCGCGTTAATTCAATAACATGGTCAAACAAGCGTGGGCCGAAGTATAATTGCAGAATCATCATCTAAATATTGTAAGCTTTTTAATCCGAGACTATCGATGTGTATCAACCTGTGTACAGTCAATGACAGATCAAATTATACACAAAAAGGTCATTTAATCCATTTTCATTTGAGGAAAGAATTTTTTTGTAGGTTTATTTGCTGTTGACTGTACCATGCGACCACAATCTAAATGAACTTGGACATACTTTTAAATAAATATATCGGATGCTGGCAACATTTCGTCATAGTTTTATTTATATCTGGCAAAAAAATTAAAAAATAGATTTTGAAACTTCTCACGAATTTCAAAACATGTAAATCTTTATTCATCTTAAAAAAAACAAGCGATTTTTACTGTTGAAACATATATTATTTTATTTAGACGACAAAATTTGCCTGATCCCATTTTTTTGCGTGCCGCTTTATATTTTATTCAAATTGGTTTACTTTATTGCTTTAATTTGAACCAGGTACCTAATTGTCTAACTCGTCTTGTTTTTGTCACTTTATCAAAACTAATAATTGTAATAATGCTAACGTGTACTACCAGCCTAGTTAAATTTTTTGCAAGTTCATTTAGACTCTTGTCGCATTTTAGTATGAAATAAGTTGTTTAGTCAGCCATTGTATTCGCAAAGACTATTTTAACTGTTTTACTTTATGACTAACTATAGTTTGGTATTGTAAATAGTGTATGCGGTATGGAGGAAATAAAGGATTTCATAAAAAATCATCAATTTTCGTGTATTGTCCAAAGTTATTTATTTCTAATATTTACAAATTTACATTAACTAATAATAAATGCAGCGTTCGATTTTCATTACAACAAGAGTATTTACATTAACAAATAATACAAAATTAAGATTTCTTCTATCCTACTAATATTAAATATGCGAAAGTTTGTAAGTATGGATGGATGTTTGTTACTCTTTCACGCAAACAACTACTTAACGGATTCGGATGAAATTTTGCATAATAGAGAATATGATCTGGATTAACATATTGTAGGAAACTTTCTATCCCGGTTAAATGTTCCAGTCGGATATATGGAATAACTAAAGAGCACGCGAGTGAAGTCGCGGGCATCAGCTAGAAAACCATAAATACATTTCTTCAACAATTCTCTAAATGTAATTAAAAGCCTATATCGGGTGTAAAAAAAGGCTTCACCAAGCCGAATACCACATATTCTACGTATTATTACGATCATTTTTTTCTTTTACACTATACCTGGGAAATGACGGGTTACCGAGATATTGACAGTCAAAGTTAAAAATTTTTTTCAAAGATTTTTACAAAATTGACTTCTGTTTGATAATACTAAACTTTGTTACAAAGAAACATGATAACAATTTTCAGTCCTTCTTTCATAAAAGGCCTTTAAAGGGCACAGTCGGCAATGAATCGTGCGCAGTGCTCTCGCGCCACCCGCTCGCCCGCCGACCGCTTACACACACAGGCATAGTCTGTGGCGTGCGCGCTATACATTGCGGGTTAGAAATAAGTTATGTTTTTTGATACCCAAAAATTAAAGTCATTTCCCAGCAATTATTTTTTTTGCATTCTACTTGGTTTTATGTATAGAATTCGTGGTTTAAGGCTTCGTTAAGCCTTTTTTTACACCCTGTATATTAAAAAAAAGGTTTAAATTTTCCTTTAGGGCAACATTGAAGCCTCTCACTCTTACAATTCAAAGTACATAGTACTGTGCAGTCAGTTTTAAAAGTGTTGTCCATAGTTGATACTAAATGCACTAAGCTAAGCCTCGATACTGCTTGTCTCCTTGCTAACTCTTCACCAGCGGTAGTTGTAGACAGCCCGGCCTCCGTAGTCCTTCATGCCTCCCATGCGGCTGTAGGTGCCCTCCAGACCGAAGTCGCCGTTCTTGCCGACTGGCCAGTGCCCGCCGCCGGCTGCGGTCCACTGTGTAGGGAAAAAAATTGTGTTACTATAGAAAAGAAATAATAGAATCTTCTTTTTGTTCATTCTGGCTTGCGTGTGCGTACTGCGTAGCCAGTGTTGAGTTTAACAATCTTGGAAATAGAAAAAAGTTAGTTCAAGGGGTGGCACAAGGAACCATTTTCAGATCAGAACTATTCCTAGTGTCTCGATGCGGCCATGTTTTAATATTTACTTTTCCATTATTTTATGGGATGATATCCACCGCTCTCAAATATTCGCATTGCAAGAGAAAATAAATAGTTTTTTTTAAAGATTTTGATGTCTTTTTGTGAGTTGTTATTTTTATCTTCCATTAAAAGCAAGCTTCTAATGAACTATATTTGAATTCCTCTTTACTATCGAGGTGGTAGCCAATTAGTTTTGATTTTAAAGATTCATCAGGGTTCAAATAAATTACTAACCGAAGTAGGTCCATGGATCTGCTTGCTAATGTCAAAGGAAGCGGCCGCATTATCGTTCTTCCAGTTGAGGGCGCCGCCGAACGCGCTGGAGTCTCCGTACGGGCCGAGGGTGCGGGTGCCGAACGCCTGCGCGTCCAGCTTGCCGCGGTCGTCGTTGAAGATGTTCCTTTCGTAGCCGCCTTTACCCTGATTAAGAAAAGGGGGAACATTACAAATGGTAGTGGTAAAAACGCACATAATGGGATTAAAAACTGCGAAACTGGCCACGATTTTTACGTGGCAGCATGAGCTGGACCTCTTTGCCTTTTGTCATCTATCAATGATTAGCATCTCTAAAGTTGTTAACCATTTTAAAAGGCAATAAATGTTACAAACTCTGTTTCTCAAAACTATTAAGCACAATTATTTTCAAGGCATACCACAGGGCACACTTTTTGGACTGAAATTATTCCTTGTGTTTTTAGTTTAATAAGGTCGACTAGACAATAGTTTTTTTTAATAGGCACCACCCTAAATAACAACATCAGTATGCTACTTACGAATAAGCCGTCGTCGTTTGAGCAAACTGTCCCAAAAACTCTGCTGTTGTCCATCTTATGGTCGGCCGTGATGTCACCAGTTTTAGGGTCCATACTGATATCCCTTCGCCACCTGGGGTGGATGCCGAAATGAGGCACTAGGTTGTCATCACTGTAATTGAACAATTTATCGTTAGTTTTATCATTACACAATTAAACAAGCCCTATGCATGATGTTGAAATAAAATTTTATACTAAAGGTTTTTGACCATTTTGTAAGAAATAATAGCTTTGAAATTGAATAGGCATAGCGTTAAAATATTTTTGTACGAAGGCGTCGTTATCAGGAGAAGACAGAAACATTGACGTGCCTCGCAAATACGTGCTCAATTTCAGATTCCGGTACAGATATAGAAAGAAGAAAGAATGTTAGATGCATTATTGCTTAGTTCAACTTTTGTAATGTTATTTTTTATCAAACTAAGAGTGCCTATCATTGATAGGTAGAAAAGATACCTTATATCCTGAACGTAAGGAGGAACTACTCCATAGTACTCCTGTGCCGCAGCAGCAATCACGAAAGAGGCGAATACGATGAGTTTCATTTTGTCTGGAAACGTAATTAATTATTTTACCAAGTTAATTTTATGCACAATAGAATTGCCAGGTTTAAGACAAGATAAAGATAGCTCTAGCAATCGTTGGGAAAGAAAGCTCATCGAAAGGCGAGTTAGCTTAGTTAAGATTGCAGGAAGCCTTTAGATGTAACGATTCAGAACTAGAACAGGTTTATATCCAGCATTGGACTTCTAGAGGCTGCTGTCTAACTTGATAAGTTTAAGCAGTAAGTAAGTTGTTAAGTCAAATGAGACGATAATCGTAAAGTTTTGATTATTACCGAAAAGAGCCTTGTTTTTAGTAAGTTTTATGTTATTGTAGGTAAATCAAGTTAGTTGACTAATATGGTAAGTACACCAATGTTGTTATGATAGAAGATTAGATCCTTATACAAATGGGATCCGTATGAAACAATTGGGTATGTTAAATTCAGGCAACGGACAAAGGTGATTTAAGTATTATGATTAAAATCTTTCAAAGTTCTCAGTAGGAAGAATAACAATGGAGTGAGCCTTCCCTAATGCACATTATTGAGCAGGTACCAGAAAGAGAGAGAACCATAATATGTTATGAGTACCTAAGTACCTTGAAAATACAACGAAAAGCTTCGAAGTTTTCTATTTCAAACTTTGATCAGACTACATCTATAAGCTTACCTGGGTTGTAAGTTGCACTTAGCTTTTTATTGCTCAAATAACTACACACTTCAGAGACTTCAAGTCGAATGATATCAATCGCTTTCTCCTGTATGTTTTTATACCATTTGAGTAGCCGGGGAATCCTTCCTTACCAGAGCAATTTAAGAACTTAATTCAAAAGCGATCATAGAATCGATGTACTGAGGATAAAGCAGTTTGATCATTATGCCAAATGCGCTAAGGTTGAAATTGGAATACCTACTTGGTATTTTCAATAGTACAAAGTGATTCCCCCAGTAAGTATAAACATTCAATGTTGATGATAACGCTTATAACAGCCATACCTATGTAACACATAAGATAACGCGAATTAGTAACGTGGCTAAACGTAACATCTTAGTACCTACTCGTCTAATTCGTGTAAGTCGTGTAAGTAACGTATCTAGGTATGAATAGTCGGCCGCACGTAGGGTCCTGCACAAAAGAGGTAAGTTAGTACCTAAAAGTTTTAAATTTCGTGCTTTTCGCATTAGTTTCAATGTGTGCTTCGACGTGTTGCAAGGAAAAGCCTTAAAGCCTTAACACGTTTGAATGACCTTGACGCGTCGCGCCCATACAATTTCGCGCGTGCGGATGAACTCTAAAAATAAGGAAAACATGTTTTTTTTAAATTAATGCATTTAACGAGAATTTTTAAATAAAAGTCTCAATTTAAAACATGTATATTTCCAAAATCTTGTTTTGTGTTAAACAGTAATGAAATAGCTTGTGCCGTTTAAGAGAACATTTGCAATTTATGAAATAATAGACACTTTTTTGTGCATGTTTTAATCCAAGGGACTTAACGGAAAATCAAAATTATTTAATTCAAGATGATTATTGAATCCTCTTCTAGCATATCGTATTTTAATTTTTTAGATTCAAGTAGTAGGTATTCTGACAATTTGATTTTCATATTCGAGATTTTACACTTGGGTGTTGTTAAGGTCTTAAAGCCAAGAGATTTTAAGGACATTGGCTACTATATAGGTATTTTGAAACTATCCCATGAAGTAAAATATAGGATGTTAGAAGTGAAGGCCTGGGCCTGCGGTATCATTATTCATTCCGCAGGCCGAAGAAACACAAGCCAAAAGAAAAATCCTAGGCATGAGCTGACTGCTGGGCTAGATCAATATCTCTAAAAAGTGTGCGAAATTCCAGCTTATTCCGTTCAGCCGTAACGTAAAGTAACAAAATCCAAACATAAAACTTTCACGTTAATTATTAACATTAGAAAGCTTGGTTTAATTATGGTCATTTAATCATGTCTGCGATGACATGATTAAATGACCTCTATAACGGATGGTCCAGTTACTTGGGAGTATTTTTAAATGTTTTATTTTGTTCTTTTAGAATGATTTGTAAAGCATTTTGTGGGTGTTTCTGGGGGTATTGCATTGTTTTTATATAATTTCACTATTTTAGGCGTAAGAACGTGACTCTCTTTGGACTTCCATACGACCTTTCATCCCCATAAGTACAGGTCAAAATTCCAAAAACGCTTTAATTTTTCTCTATTATTATCTATTGCTAAGTACATAGTTTCATTTCAAACCCTTTAAGCTTCAAAACGGAGGAGGTGCTCAAGTCGACGCGTATATATATATTTTATGTATGATCACGCATAACTTTTTACAGAGTAGTCCGATTTTGATAATTCTTTCTTTATTAGATAGGGTATACCTCGAAATAAATTTGATATAACTTATCCAAAGAGTGGGAAAATAGGGGTGATTTATTGATCACTCTCAGATATTAATGCCGATCTTATATCCACTGAAAATAATTAAATAAAAACTTTTTAACAAAAAAAATCAGCCGCCAAAAAGCTAAAAAGCAAAAAATAATAAACTTTATTTAAATTTTATTATTTTTTGCTTTTCAGTTTTTCGGTGGTTATTTTTTTTTGTTAAAAAGTTTTTAGTCTAATCGGTTCAGTAGTTTCGGCGTGAAAGCGTAACAAACAGACAAAGTTACTTCCGCATTTATAATATTAGTAACAATTAAGTGCCTTAATCTCATAATGTTCTTTCTCAAGCTCTTAGTCTAACTCTGTACCAAATTTCACAATAATTGGTTCAGTAGCGTAACAGACATACAGAGTTACCTTCGCATTTATAATATTAGTAAGGAAGTAAGGATTAAGTGCCTTAATACAAAGTTTCATGGTTTTATCTTCAAAAATGACCAACTTCGATACAAACATTCAACACCTATTTCCACCCCTTCAAGCCTTTTTTTCGCAATAAAAGGTAGCCTATGTCCTTTCTCAAGTTCCAGTCTATCTCTGTACCAAATTTCACAATTTTAGTAACAATACAAAGTTCAGTAGTTTCGGCGTGAAAGCGTAACAGACAGAGTTAATTTCGCATTTAATTAATAGTATGTAAGGAGTAATGATTTAATACTAACTGATTTTAGACCTAGTATCTACCTAGGTATTTTTTTAAAATTGCGTGACATACGTGGAGTTAGAAAAAGTAAAATATGTTTTTTCTTTATAAAACAGGTAAAAAACTGAAAACCAGCGTCGTTATGGCTCTGGCTGTAACGACAAATGCTGAGCCCCCCTTTTTGACACTCTTTTTATGTTATACTTATTATATATATTTGATTCTGTTTGTAATTGTGCTTATGTGTCAAATGTGTTTTCTATTCTATTCTATTCTAAAAAAAGTCTCATTTTATCATCATTTCTAATTCTTACGTTCAAATTTAACAAGTATAATTCCTAATTTAATTAAAGGTATGACTTCTTATAATTTTTTACCCCCATCTCCCCCTCGGTGACCAACCGTAGTATATGCCAGGACCCCTCCCCCCGCCTCTAGTTTTCACGTAATCAGTGTTTCTAACTTAAAAAAAAACAAACCTTTTTAATTTAGAAAATTCCATTAAAGCTTCGGCCAAACTAACTCGGGAGCGTGGGCGTGCGCGGTGGTGTGGGCGTGCAGGCCAGTTCACACCAAGCATGCGGACACTAGGCGTTCAGGAGACCTAGCACGAAAATGTATCTTTCGCTCGGAACAAGAAAGAGATTAGTCATGAATGCAGTCAAAGAAGATTAAAAATGTTAGTCATAATAAAGGTATATAATGATGTTGTAGAAATTATGATTTAATAACTGTTTATCAGATTATTTGCAGATATACTACGTATATAAAAGCTCAACTCTTTTACTAAATAAACAAATAATTTTTGTACAATTTTTATTTATTTACTAACTGAGTTTCAAATTAATTACATCAAACGCGATTACCCGAGCAAAGCCATTTTTACTAACACTGTATGGGCTTGTATGTTAAGTTGCCTGCAATAAACGAATTTTATTTTATTTATCACCATCTGTCTGTTGAGCCTGTCACGTCAAATGCCATGTCCGTGCGTGCAAACGCTGAATGTCAAGCTGCACGCTGCTGCTGTCCGCACCGGTGTGAACTCGTTGATACAAATGCTATAGCACGATCTGAACGCCCACGCCCACGCCACCACGCACACCATCGCGCACGCGTTGGTTTGGGCGGGACTTAAGTAATCAGACGAAATAAAAAAATGTTTAAACAGAAAAAAGGTCCGCAGCATAATGCTGCAGTATGTGACAATATTATTTAAATCTTTATTTTACGTTTATTTTTTGCAGGAGGTTTTCGGGAGTCAAAGTTGCGGGCAGCCCCTAGATGCATACGGCCCAGAGCCGCTCGCCGTGGCGTTCCAAAGGGAGGCCTATGTCCACTAAATCTTCTCGTCTGTCTAGCTTTAGCTAAGTATCAAACTTATTTTTTACTTAACTTGTCGCATTCTGTGATCTAAATTGTTTAGTTAGCCATTGTATTCGCAAAGACTATTTTTACTGTTTTACTAACTAAGTTTGGCATTGTAAATAGTGTATGCGGTATTGAGGAAATAAAGGATTTAATTAATTAAAATAGTTTTTTGGGTGTTAAGTCGAAAATTATTTATTTCTAATATTTACAAATGTACAATTTATTACTATATGTATATGCAGCGTTAGATTTTCATTACAACAACTTATTTACATTAATAAATAATACAAAATTAAGATATTAATATGATTCTATAGCTTCTTCATCTTATTAGGGCTGAAAACGTTGAAACTGCATTTTATTGTAGGCAACATTCAATAACCTTTTCACTCCTACAATTCAAAGTAGTACTATGGTAGTACTGGGCAGTCAGTTTAAAAAGTGTTGTCCATAGTTGATACTAAAAGCACGTAAGCCTCAATACTGCTTGTCTCCTTGCTAACTCTTCACCAGCGGTAGTTGTAGACAGCCCGGCCTCCGTAGTCCTTCATGCCTCCCATGCGGCTGTAGGTGCCCTCCAGACCGAAGTCGCCGTTCTTACCGACTGGCCAGTGCCCGCCACCGGCTGCGGTCCACTGTGTAGGCAAAATAATAGTGTTATTAAAAATATGACAATCTTTTTTTGTTCATTTTGGCTTGCGTGAGCGTAGCCAGTGTCGAGTTAAATAAGTAAATCTCGGAAATAGAAAATAGTAAAAGTTCAAGGAGTGACACAAGGTACCATTTCCAGGTTGGAACTATTCCTAGTGTCTCCATAAAGCCATGTTTTGATATTTAACTTTTCCATTTATCATTATCCACCGCTCTCAAATATTCGCATTGCAAGAGAAAATAAACAGTTTTTTTTAAAGATTTTGATGTCTTTTTGTAAGTTGTTTTTTTTATCTTCCATTAAAAGCAAGCTTCTAATGAACTATATTTGAATTCCTCTTTACTATCGAGGTGGTAGCCAATTAGTTTTGATTTTAAAGATTCATCAGGGTTCAATTGAATTACTAACCGAAGTAGGTCCATGGATCTGCTTGCTAATGTCAAATGAAGCGGCCGCATTATCGTTCTTCCAGTTGAGGGCGCCGCCGAACGCGCTGGAGTCTCCGTACGGGCCGAGGGTGCGGGTGCCGAACGCCTGCGCGTCCAGCTTGCCGCGGTCGTCGTTGAAGATGTTCCTTTCGTAGCCGCCTTTACCCTGAATTATAAAAGGGGGAACATTACAAATAGCTCTAAGAGCTCCGCAATACGGTTTTTTCCCGCAAGTGGTAAAAACGCACACACTGGGATTAAAAACCGCGAAACTGGTCACGACTTTCACGTGGCAATATGAGCTGGACCTCTTTTTATTTTGTCTTCTTTCAATGAAAAGCATCTCTAAAATTGTTAACCGTTTTAAAAAGCAATAAATGTTTATTTATTAACTCTGTTTCTCAAAACTATTAAGCACAATTATTTTAAAGGCATACCACAGGGCACACTTTTTGGACTGAAATTATTTCTTTTGTAGTTATGGTTAGTCTTATCTTTTAGTTAAGAAGGTCGACTAGACCTAATATAATGATATTATAATAGTTTTTTCTTAATACCACCCCAAATAACAACATCAGTATGCTACTTACAAATAAGCCGGCGTCGTTTGAGCCAACTGTCCCAAAAACTCTGCTGTTGTCCATCTTATGGTCGGCCGTGATGTCACCAGTTTTAGGGTCCATACTGATATCCCTTCGGAACCTGGGGTGGATGCCGAAATGAGGCACTAGGTCGTCATCACTATAATTGAAGAACTTATATGGTTAGTCTTATCATTACTGCTTAGAAGTAGGCTGTCCTGACGACTATTCCTTTGATGATGTTGAAGTAAGCTATCTTAGGAATAATAGCTTTGAAATAGTATAGGCAAGCGTAAAAATATTTTTGAACAAAGGAATCTATATCAGGTAGAAGACAGAAACAGACTTACCTGGCAAACACGTGCTCAATTTCAGATTCCGGTACAGAACTAGAAAGAAGAAAGGATATGTTAGATACATTGTTACTGACTGTTAGTCTAACTTTTACAATTTAATAAAATGTATATTGTAAGAGTTGGTACAGTATAGTTTACTAAACTAAGATAAACATAGGAAGGTAGGCAGATACCTTATATCCTGAATGTAAGGAGGAACCACTTCATAATACTCCTGTGCTGCAGCAACCATCACGAAAGCGGCGAATACGATGAGTTTCATTTCGTCTGAAAATATACACTATTTTACTAAGTTTTTTAGGATTTGTAGAAATGCCAAATTAAAGACATGACGATGTGAAGTGCGTTGGAATTCTCGAGGCTGCTGTTGCTGATTAAATTGATAAGTTATCTGATTCAACAAATCAAACATAGAGTTCCTATAATAACGGCAGTCCCTTAGTACAAGCGAGACTTGTTAATATTATTATTTATGTTGTTATAGATCAAGTTGCTGGACTATGTAAAGTACAAATAATTTAAATTATGATAAAAAATATATGTACGTACTAATGGGCACCGTATAAAACGTTTAAGTTAAATTCAAGGCTAAAGGTCTTTTATAATTAGTTTTAAATGATTTTAAGTTAACACTAGAAAAAAATACACTGGACTCAAATGTGCCTTGGGGATGGCTATGTCTAACAGTGAACCATAGAAGAATGTGGGTATTTTGATAATGCAAATTAAAAAGGTTTTGATTACTTAGTTTCTAATTCAAGATTAGATTAGACAAAAGTTTAAAGCTTACCTGCGTTGTAAGTTGCACTAAGCTTTTTAATGCTCAAATAACTACACACTCCAAAGACTTCAAGTCGAATGATATCAAATGCATTCTCCCGTATGTTTTTATATCATTTCTGGAGTAGCCGGGGAATCCTTTATTACCATAGCATTTCAAATACCTAAGTTAAAAGCGATCTTCATAATTATATGAAGAGTTGAGAAACAAGGATAAAATAGTTTGATAATTATGACTATTGAAATAAGGCTGAATTTGCAATAGTGTATTCAAAAGTACAAAGTGATTCCCCTAATAAATATAAACATGCAGTTTCAATGATAAGACGCTTGCTCTCGTGTTATCAGTGTGTGTTTAACATTGTAGTTTATTTCATGAATTAATTATACAAATACTCGAATGCATAATTTCGTATGATTTCTGAAACTAGTATGTGCTTTGACTAGGCTTATTTTTTTTTACTTAAAACAATGTCTTTGGAGTCTTTCACATAATACTTATAAATCAAATATAAATAAATAAATATCATTGTCTGATTAATAAGACCTAGTTCATGGAACTTAATTTTAGTAAAAAAATAATTTAAAAAAATTTGTTACCTACATAATGGTGAACGCAATAAGTTAATTAAACCCAATACCTGTCCAAGATGCAATAGATTTGAATATTAGACAAACCCATTGTTATGATATGAGCCTATGTGGCTCAAGGGACATACAATGTAATAAGTATGTCCAATTAAGGATTATTATTATTATGTAAATTAATAAAACATACTATCATTCTTGGTTTTAAAACAAACAAATATACATGTCCCAAATTAACCCTGAAAACATGACTATTTTTGGTTTTGTCATTTACGTGATACAATTACTTAAATAAAGCCGAATCTCCACTGCAAAAGGTAGAAAGGTTTGCATTCATCACAATGCAGATACATGTAGAGGGCTCACTCCCCCACAAGTGGGTGACAAAAGCCTCCATCAGCCGTACGATTCTGTTAACAAAACCGCGCTGACTTCAACACTGAACTCATGTATCAATACATCGTAACTAAATGATGTTAATTTCCAACTTCTCGACAAAGACATAAGTATAATGTTCGCGCATATTCATTATTATTTATTATCATATGACAGAAGGACGAATGGAAGTTCATAGCAAAACATGGATTAAGGTGCAGTGTAGGTATTATGAATATTATGGAATGTTACGGCCGTCTGAATGCAAGAACTAGGGCCGGACAAAAACCTTGAGAATGTTTATAAAAGTAGGAATTGCGAAACTCCTAGCTTATCAGAGTAAAGTTTACTGTAAGTGTTGCTCTATTGTGCAACGCAGGAGCAGGAAAACGAAAGAGGCTTATCAAAATTTATATAATTAAACTGAGCGCTTCCCAGAATCTATGGTCTCCAAGCGATTTGAAGTGGCGCAGGATTCCCTCGGGTGATTAGTTTGTATTACATGGTTTTGTTAATAACCGGATAAGTGCGAGTCGTTCTCGCGCACTGAGGGTTCTGCACTAACTCGTAAATAAATAGTTCATCCTTAGAATCGATCAACTGGTTTTTAGGGTTTCGTACCCAAAGGGTAAAACGGGACCCTTTTACTAAGGCTCCGCTGTCCGTCTGTCTGTCTGTACGTCTGTCTACCTGTCTGTCTGTCCGTCTGTCACCAGGCTTTATCTCAAGAACCGTGGTAGTTAGAGAGTTGAAATTTTCACAGATGATGTATTTCTGTTGCCGCTATAACAACAAATACTAAAAAACAGAATAACATAAATATTTAAGGGGGCTCCCATACAACAAACGTGATTTTGCCGTTTTTCTAGAAAATGGTACGGAACCCTTCGTGCGCGAGTCCGACTCGCACTTTGTTTTTTCCTTTTACTTGTCCTATGAGACATTTTTTCTCGCCAAAATTCGTGGTCAACGAAGTACTAGGTCTAAGGTAGACTTGCGCACCATCGGATTAGTTTAGTACAAGATTAAGACATCTTTCTGCCTCTCTCATTGTCATACAAACTGACAGTTAAAGAATGATTTTTAATACCGTATTAATGGATAGTTCGGGATTAAATTCGCTAATCCTGAAAAGCAAATGGGCCGTTGTGATTTCTTTACAAATGTCAAAATATGCGTCATTAGCAGCCGTAATATTTTGATTGAGTTTTCCCCGGAATCTACGGCCTCTAAGCGATTCGAAGTGTCGCGGGATTTCCCCTCTGAACGGGCTGGATACTTAGTTTGTTTTACGTGGTTTAGTTATACGTCTAAAATGTAAAATGTATGTAATGTATATGTGTAATGTAAAATACGCTATTTCGACCCGGACTTGTACGGTTGTACAAGTCCGGGTCGGAATGGCGTACCGTGGGTTCCGTACAAACTTGTATAAAATATTATGGTTTCTATACCATTAGTAGTCTCTTTCACAGTAATTCCTTTACGCAGTTAATAACTAGCCTCGAAATTTTAAATCTGCCCAAATACCTATACTGAACGATTCAAAAAGCTGTTATATATACTAAATAAATACACTTAGTCCGTTAATTTCTCCTCTAAGTTCAAAATCCGTTATTACTCTGTCTGAATTCAAAAGCTCTGTAAAATGGGAGTGTTAAAATGAATAAAAAACATAATTAAGTATAATAATAATTTATTTTTTAGCCAAATAAATTTGTCAATGCTGTTGACGTAGACATGTGATTTTTTTTATTATTTCGAGGCACGGACGAAACCCTAATAATTAAGGGTGTCGCAAAAATTGTGTCAAGTGGAATTCCAGAAATAGAGCACCCCTAATGTTGTCCTAACCAGCTCCTTGTTAGTTCTTGATTTTTGTAGTTTATCCAGTTCAATTTTATAATTTGAATTAATTTTGGGAATCATTGTTTTGGTATTTGGTTTCATTTATTTATCTAACAGTTTAGGTATAATATCACCTATTTTGGAACTAGTATATATCTAGTGATCTATATAATTCATGTCTTTGTGACAAATATAATTTTGTGGGCCAAGGTTTGAAAAAAAAATGGAGTCACATCCAGCTATGAATGGCGACTTTAAATGACAAATAATTAACTGATTATAAAGTAATGTATATGTAACGTCTGCCCCCTAACCATGAACTGTTAAAACAATCACAAATCTGTCAAAATCTGTCAATTTCCTACCATGAAGTCGTAAAAACAATCACATTTATTGGATTTTGACAACAAACAATTTTGCCTATCATTCACTCATTTCAGTACAAATGACGTTTATTATGACACTAATGACAGCCACAAATTGATTTCATATGTCAAAATAATTTGTATGGAAAATTTATTTTTTATTGTTTTCTAAATTTCTAAATGAATGCTGTAAAAATAGTAGCAAGATACAAAAATAGGATTAATTATATGTATATATTTGCATAAAACATTATGATACTTCGCATGACTCTCCGGAAATCGTAAAAGCATTTATGCTATTTAGCAATTTTGATTTATCTTTTTTTTTATTCGTACCATGAACTGCTTTAAATGTGTTTGTTTAGTGATGTGAAAGAATGAACGACTTGTCTATATCTTGGTCGTCAGTAGAAAAGGAACGCAATATCCAAAACTACTGTCAACAGATAACTTTGTCTCTTTCTATTGTTGTATCTGCCTTGTCTATGCCTAATGTCATATCCATGAAAAACACGGAGCAGCTGTCCAGACCAAAATTAAATAAAAAACGAATAGAGCAATATACTCTGAAATGAAAAATTTTAGGCGAGAGGTAATGCAATTATGTTAAGGTTTTATGGTTTTAAAAACTGAGATTGTATGCCAGGTGCTAGAAATTTTTGCATGGCACAAAATTGAATTCGAACAATGAGCTAATTGAGCTATAAATTTTGACCAACGTTGAGACCTTGTTTCGGAATAGACTAAAAAGTCAACTTCTAATCTATATTTGTGACAGCTTTCAAATTATGACATTACCAAAATTTTGAATTGAAATCAATAACCGTTACATAAATTTATTAAATTACCGGCTTTTTGGAAACCATAGAACTTAGTAGTAATATGTAGTGATTACTCCTAGGTAATACCATAAATACAAGGTACGTTTCACTATGCAAAATCAGATAGGTACGCATTTTACGAGTAGTACCTATCGTGAGTTTAATTTCTCTAGAGAAAGTGATTATTTAATGTATATTTTATGCGATTCAGGGGAAGAACAGCGTGAGCAAAAAAGAAACGCTTCAATAGTCCAACTAGCAAGTTACATGTAAAGTTATCATTGCAAGGTAGGCAAAAAATTCTTAAATCCATAACGTTTGCATGTTTGTCTTAAAACTGTCTAGATAGAAATAGAAAATCATTTATTTGGTACAAGACATACAGAAGTTGTTTAAACATAGTCAAGTATTAAAATGATATACCTATCCGCTCTCGATGAAATTCGGTGCATAGATAAATCATGACCTTCCTGGCATCACCAATCACCATCATCATCATCACCGTTCGCGTGCCATGTTCCAAGTTTTTTTTCACTAGTTTCTAGTTTATTTTCTCTTCCATGCATTCTGCATTTACTCATCATTGAGACATAACACCCCGTAGCATTCCTACCTATATTATATTTTTAATCTTTATATTGTACAAACTGATGTAATCTGGTCGGCAGTTTCGTATTACAATGTTAGTTTTTTTAAGGTTTAAATTATCTTCTGTCGTAAAATGTTGCTGTATGTGAGCAGGAGAATTAAGCCTGTCCCAGACAGACGCGGCCTGTTGTGTAGTATGAAAGTCTCAGTACTATTCGAATCCACGCGGCTTGTGCGGCCGAAGCGCGGCTAGCCGCGGCCGCAAGCTCCGCCCGCTTCTGCTCAGCCGCCGGTGTGTGCGCTCGCGCGGCCTGGAGTGCGGCCAGCTGCAATTTTTTACAACTAGCCGCAGCGGCCAATTTAAAATATAGGTTCGTCGGTCGTTCGGTATTTCATTATGAAACACACTCGCATAGTAAGATATAAAGAAATGACTCTCCAGGCCGCGGCCGGGACCGCCATTTCTTGCCTACTCGTCAACTAAGTCATGTAGAAGACAAAATTCTTCTTTTGTTGGCTCTTCATAAAGATGGACAAAAAAGAAGTGTAAAACTTACTATTGCCTGCAGGTGTGTTTCATAATGAAATACCGACCAACCGACGTTTATAAATTAGCCGCTGCGGCTAGTTGTAAAAAATTGCAACTGGCCGCCCCGCAGGCCGCGCTGCAGGCCGCGCAAGCGCACACACCGGCTGAGCGGAAAGTTGGTGGAGCTTGCGGCCGCGGCTACGTGGATTTGAATAGTAAATAAGACTTTCATACTACACAACAGGCCGCGGCCGCGGCCGCCACCTCAGGTCGCGTCTGTCTGGGACAGGCTTTATCCCCTATCCCCTAAGAGGAAGTAAATTAATATCTTCACTATCTTACCTTATTTATTATTAACTTTATTTTACTTAATATAATAACGATTTTTTATTTTGGGTTTAAGGTAACCGGGTACGTTTTTTGTTACAAACCGAAGAGTACGGATCCACAGGCAATCGCTTGACATTTTGTAAATAATTTTCTGAGAACAAATTCATTCAAATATAAAAGATTGGAAGGGTCAACAAGGTAACACTGCCGTGGATAAAAGGGCATAGTAATTCTTTAGGCAACGATGCCGCAGATGTACTGGCGAGAAGGGGCTCGGACATGGTCATAGAGGGGCCACCCTCGATCCTCCCCTTACCATATTCCCAACTGCGCGCCTGGATTAGACACAGTGCTTTATCCCAACATAACGAACGATGGACTTTGAGTACAGCATGCAGACAATCGAAACTGACTCTCTCAGGGGTCACACCCAAATTGACTCGGCGTATACTCAACCTTGAAAGATAAAATCTGCGCATAATCGTGGGGACAGTGACCGGTCACTGTCTCCTAAACATACATATTTACACTATAGGCAAACCCAGGAAACTTCTGCGCTTCTGGGCGGAGCTAGGCTGGTTGCAACCGTAACCATCACATCCCCCACGTATAAAGGACCGACTTTGAGTTTAAGTGCGGAAAAGGGAGTCCAATCTCATACTCTCAAACTCATATGGGAAATAATATATCCTATTACAATAAACCCTATCTGACTTTTATTCCAATAAACCTAAACTAAACTAGGTCAAGATATTGCATTATTTGTTTAATTTTACTTACTTTTGTTGACTTTGGTAAAAGTGGCGTCACTATCTGTCTTGCTCACTCATGTCAAACATGTCCACTATCCTTCTCTCTCATCATTTTGCCATAAAATTAAGAACCTACCAAGAGCTTGTGCGAATGAAAAACCGGCCAAGTGCGAGTCGGACTCGCACACGAAGGGTTCCGTACCATTTTCTATAAAAACGGCAAAAAATCACGTTTGTTGTATGGGAGTCCCCTTAAATATTTATGTCCCCTTAATTCTCGGAAACTTGGGGCAATTGTGTCATTATTTTTGACTGTGATTCTAGAAATGTTATTCAGGATTACGGTTCCAAAGTTTAAATTGACAAAAAAAATAAAAATTAACCACAGTTACCGAAAAATGGTTACAGTTTGACCAAATTTCTAGGTTTTTCTTAAATGCCCATAAATTACGAACTGCATGGGAAAGATTTTTTTCTGATTTTTCTCATGATGGTTACAATCAATCCTGTCACCCCGTTTCGGCTTGACGTTGAGTTCTGGGACATCCTGTATTAAACGTAAACGTCTTCTTGTAGATATATGAAAACCAAAACAATGAAACCCCTGTTTTAACCTTCAATAAATGACAACATTTAAGTTTGAGTATTATAGGCCTAGACTAGCATACACTAGCTATAGGGACAAAAGTCCGCGCGCCGCGCCCGAGCTTCGTGTTCGCGGCGCATTCGCCAGATCTGGACCATAATGTAGGCTGGTCGCAGCCTTTAACGTTACAACGGAGTATGGTTTGCCACAGTGTACTTAAGTACTTACGTTCTTTACAAGAATTAACTGCACTATATTATAGAAAAATACGGAAAATCAATGAAAAAAGAACATATTTACAAAGTTTTTTTTGCATGTAAACCTCATTCCTACGAGAGATGCCGTCATAGTATAAGATCATCAGCAGTCGAGATCTATTAACTGAGATACATTTGAAGTCCGCTAGTGGGGGTCGATTTTTTGCATGGTCTTTTCTGTCTTCACGATAGAATTTAATGCATATGTTAACATGGGCTAGTTTCAGCTTGATATACTATTTACCTAACACCCTGTATATTAAACACGTCTTATTCAGAGTGCATTTGCTGGTCCGGGACTAAGATTAACCCACTGTTCTATACCCACTCTCCGTACGTTAGTTAGTACCTTGGTCCTGGTTAAGTGAGTAGGTTTTAGTAAATAGTTCACTTTATAAAACGGTCAAGTGCGAGTCGGACTCGCGCACGAAGGGAACCCTTCGAGCACCATTATCTATAAAAATGGGCTATTAAATCGAGTTTTTTATATGGAAGCCCCCTTAAATACTTATTTTATCCGGCTTTTAGGGTTCCGTAGTCCTGACAAGAAACCCTTATAGTTTCGTCATGTCCGTCTGTGTGTCTGTCTGTCCGTCCGAGATTTTGCTGTTGACTCTAGAGAGCTGTAATATTGTGAAGATTTGTAAATCAATCACGCTGACAAAATGGTAGCACACAATTTCGCAAAATATAGTTTTAGAGTAACTCCGATACTAGATGAACTCCGTAGCCGAGAGGCGAGCACGCCGACAATATATGGCGCCGCCATCTCTGAGGTTCCAAGTTCGATTCCCGGTCGGGTCAATGTAGAAAAAGAACTTTCTATACTGTCTCGGGTCTGGGTGTAGTGGTACCGTCGTTGTTTCTGATTTCTATAACACAAGTGCTTAATCTACTTACCTTAGGACCTGTCCCTCTAGCATAAGCAACAAAACATGCCGCTCTAGCACGAGTAACAAAACACGATATGATACGATACGATATAGCGATTTATCGCCTCTTTACTTTTAAAATATGATAACATAGCCGCCACCTTGAACTTTAATTGAAACAGTGAGCATGTCCGATCCGGTGACGTCACGGTTATGCTCGCTTTTTCGATAAAAGTTCATATTTGGACAAAAAATATGCTATAAATCGCTATATCATATCGTATCATTTCGTGTTTTGTTGTTCATGCTAAAGGTGATGATATGATATAGAAATTTATCGCATATCTTTTGTCAAAATATGAACTTTTATCGAAAAAGCGAGCAAAACCGTGACGTCGCCGGCAAGGACATGCTCACTGTTTCAATAAAAGATCAAGTTGGAGGCTATGTTATCCATATATATATATATATTTATATTTTGAAAGTAAAGAGGCAATAAATCGCTATATCATATCATATCATAACGTATCTTTTTGCTCGTGCTAGAGGATCAGAGCATTGTATGTGATATTGTCCAATACTTATTTATTATACGTGTAACGTGGGGGTGATTATTTTTACATCGTCTAACCCACCGTTGAATTTGTCCCTTAAAATTATTTAGGGGTTGCTAAGACTACTTTTCGATTCAGAGTTCCGTTTGCGAAATATTAAAATTTAAAATGCCAATTTTTGTTCGGGTAGGGCGTAAATAAAACTAACTATTGGTTTTAAAATTCTGGAAAAATCATGGTTATAGTGCTTTCCATAAATTTTTAAGGAAAATTATAACGGTTAAGATTGACCTGTTAGTTATACGAGTAATAATCGTTTAATTTTGTCGTCGTTCGAAAATTCCTTAAAGGGAAACTTTTAAAGTGACTTAAATGAAGACCTAATAAAATGATTGCTGCAATATATTGTGGGAACTACCACAGGCAACTATGAAACCCTATACTGCGAGTGGCACGACGCGCACTAGGCTGGTTTTTAGATTTTTTAGAACCCTAAAAATAGTATCGTTATGAGGTAGTATACATACTTTGAACTATTTATATATGAATGAGAGATAGCCGTAGTGTAGGACGCCCCCCAGCCCCATATGGACCAACGACCTTAGGACGATGGTTGGCAGTGGATGAATGAAAAATGCGGGTGATCATGCTCTTTGGGGGAGGCTTGTGTCCAGCAGTGGACTGCAATAGGCTGAATAGATAGACAGTATGTATAGACTGGCTGGCCGGACTTCCCATAAAAAACTTCGCCATACAAGTGGGCTCCCGTCGGCGTGAACCTGCTGGGCTCATCACAACGACTATCGTCCGGTGGCCAGTCATGTAATAATGTGATATTGAGGAGATGGTAGAGGGCCCCCTACAATCGAACATGCAACGCGCCAAACTAGTTTACCATTCTTAGTTTAGTTTACTATTCCTTTACTGGCGAGATCCGCATGGTTCGGGAAACAAAATTGTGACGGACGTATCGCTCTGCTCCTGGTTGCTGAGAAGGTGGAGCATGCTTGCTGGCTGGAGAGTGGTGAAGTCAAGATAAACAAGTACCTACATTCAAAGCAGCAATCGATCGAGCAGCTTTGCTGCGTAAGATGAAGCACCCCGCTTCCTATGCCTCTAAAAAGTGGCCGTTGCGGATAATTCATTGAATACCTAGTTTAGTAAATGCCATCTTTTTTTCAATAGCAAGTGAAGTACTAAAAGACAAAGTGAGTAGCTGTGGATTAGTATAATTTCAGAGTACCTTGTGTACCAGTTTGTATTATTAAAATAATTTAATGGGTATACATTTATTAACACTATTTATTCTTAACGATTGGCTTTCACAATATATTTAGAAACACTGATAATAAACACTTGTGAGGCTCTGTCTTCATCGAATTCTGATTTCAACGACTTAGTATCTTGGATGCCTAATCATGACACTGGTAGCTTTCTTCTGCTCCGGTACCAGGGGTACCTTATCCAGACGCTGCAAGTTTTTTTCTCCTCTGGTATATATAAGGTACATAAGGTAATTTAAAGTTTATCTAAATGAATCAAGAAACCCATTAAAATGATAATTTATTGTGTTATGTTGTCCATGCAAACATCGTTATACAATTGAACTATTATAAGTGTTACCTATAAATAAAGTAAAATCATAAATTAACAGAACACATTCTTGAAATGTGCTTTCGAGTCTTGAAAAAAATAATTGTAAAATAAATTGTAAATACGAGTGTTTACATCAAATACTGACTTTAACTTTTTTCTAATTTTATCCAAAGAGAATGGAACCACTAAGTTTGAATTTGAACATTCATTCATGACGTATAACTCTTGGTCCGAAATGATTTTTAAAAATCAAGAGCTCAGTCATAGCTCATTAAGAAAGGCTAATATTTACGCTAAAAATAGTTAATATTTCTACAAAAATAACTCCTAGTATATATTTTTTTATATTTTCAAGTAATTAGCAAGCAAACACAGGTATTTATTGTGTGCAATAATATTTCGTTCATTTAATTTATCTAATTCGGACCGCGTGCATCATTTTTTGACATTATTTCAACGCATAGACAATTTTTTACAGTTCACTCGTTCTTTCACAACACTAAACAAGATCGTTTTAGGTAGTTCATGGTACCAAATCACGTGACCAAAATTTTGTGCTCATATCAAAGTGCTACCAAACAATCTCGGTCGTGAAAAAGTTCATGGTTAGGGCCCAGTTAACCGTCTCTATACTTATGTATTTTTGTTGCTACCATCCTTAACATGAATTATGATAATAAGGTAAGTTGAACACTGATGAAAGTAGCTTATAGCACAGGCCCGTATTTAGATGTTATAGTGGTTTAATTAAAATAAATAAATATAAAGCAAATAAAAAAAACGTGGAAAAATATTGCTTTTTTACCGATTCCGATAAAAGAAGGTTCTCAGTTTTACACGTATGTTTGTGTGTACCTGTGTTTGTGTATGTCCGCGATTATTACTCTAAGTATGCTACATTGAGGGCGATATTTATTAACCCCTTATTCCCTTTTTGCAAAAAGGGTGGGTGAGGGGTGTTATCATTTGAAGCCCATGTCTGTGGCATTGTAGTTCCCAAACGCAGAAACCGATTCTAATGGCTCTTAAAAACAAATTTTGTTTTAAGAACCATTCAAATCGGTTTCTGCTTTTAAAACTATTTGATCTAGAGTAGTTCTAAGCTGTGTAATAGAGAAGAACTTCAGCAAGATCAGAATCAGGACCTGAAGGATCAAAAGATTCACTTTTTTCAAACGAGTGTGCATGTAAGCTGAAACCTGCGGTTTGCTTTACTAAACAAAAGTAAATAAATAAATAAATATTGGACAACATCACATACATTGCTCTGGATCTTATGGTAAGTAGCTAAAGCACTTGTGTTACAGAAATCTAAAACAACGACGGCACCACCACACCCAGACCCGAGACAATATGGAGAAGTTCGTTACCTACACTGACTTGACCGGGAATCGAACCCGGAACCTCAGAGATGGCGACGCCATATTAAGTTCGGCGTGCTCGCCTCCTGGCTTCAGAGGTCGGCTCAAAAGTGATTCGGTCTTGACGTTTTCAAGTTTAAAGTGTTGCCCTAGCCCCGCCCCTGTGCTACCCGAGCAATTTCCTGTAACGGTGCGTAACTTCCGGCATGCCAGCCGAGAACTAAAATGAAATACTGAATAACACAATCCTGTATAATCCAGTGAGCTAATCTCCTTGTACAAACTTATCCAGGATTTTGTGTTGAAACAATGTGCTTTTTGCGTGAGACGTGTTTGCAGAATAATGTACTTTAAGACACAAAGGAGTATTTGTAACGAGAAAATAATTAAAACAGAGGCAGAATTTATTTGTTGATGTTATTTGTTGTATTGATTTGTTCGTTATAGCGCTCTTACTCCAAACATCAAAAACCTCCATCATCTCATGTTAGCTTATTGCAGTCCACTGCTGGACGTGAGCAAAGAAAGTTGAAGAGCACGATCAATCCACCATCCACCGCTATCCATCTTCCTTAGGTCGCCGTAAACCTTTAGACCGTTATAAATTAGCATTCAAGCCGCAAATGCTTCATGAAGTGCTGTCTTCCACTCAATGGCCAACCCCTTTACTTACTGACTGGCGCACACTTTGGCAGAATAGCTGACCACTTCCCATTTCTTTTGTGCCACTGTTGTCTGAGCACCATCTCCGGGATAATATCTAAGTTGCCATGGCTGACTTGGAAGTTCTTATATAGACCCCGGGGTCTACGGGGTCACTCAAGCCAGCCGGTGCAAGCAGTATCAGTCCAGGTGGGGTTTTCCTGATAGTTTAGGTCTGACCGGTGAGTGCGGATTCATCGCGCAAAGCATGGTCCACCTGACGTCTCGTTCAACCTACCCTGACACCTGCACGAGAGACAAATCACATACTCACCATATCAAACTTTTTATTGCTATAGGTACTAGGCATAGGGAAACGAGATACAACAGAGATTACTTAGTTACGTGGTTTCACGCACCTGCTTGGCAGCCTAGAAGTTGAAACTGATACCAGTAGTCTATACATAACATGTATCTTATAATTACCATTTGGAGACGATTCAAGCTTATACCAACTCTCTTAGTCTCCCAGGAACAACTCACAGACATGTTGGCTGAAGCTGATCCAAACGAGACGATACTTGTCACAAACGGACCGATAAATTGGACTGACTTTAACTAAATTCGAAGTGACATGCAATCTTAATTGCCACCAGGCTGCTACTCCAGTTTGCCAACCGAAAATGCAGATGGTGCGCAACTGTCGACTTAATTTGGAAGGAAAGAAGGTGCAATTTGGATTGGAAAGGTTGCATTCGCAGGCTAGATGGAAGAGGTTACGATTATAGGAGACGCTGGGGAAGGAATGATTTTTTTTTATACCTATTCTAATTTGATATTTACCAGCGTAATCTATACTGGGACTATACCTTTGTCCTTACCAACCCAACTCTGAAGACAATGCGTCGCTCTGCTAGTCTTAAATTACGTAGTTAATTTGTCCATCAAGATGGATCAAGATGATCCTAAGGAGAAGCTCTGTTTCTTGCAGGTAAGCAGGTAAGGCAGCTGTCGATATACTCCAGTGGATCAGTACACTGACGTAATTGGTATAATAAATTATCAAATGTAGTTTCAAATATCAAGCCATCTAAAAAAATGTTCCACGACCCATTTCGCTAGAGACGTTGCGCGATGTAGGGCGACATTGTCCAACATCCCCAGGCATTTACACCAAGGCCAAATACTACTGAATATCCCCATGTTCCGAATTGTGCAAACGCAACGCACAAAAGAAAAGGACACTCCTTAAAACCAGGTGATTTGTTGCTGATATACAACTACTTTTCCCACGGGAACAACATCGAAATCGTGATTTTTCTTTAGGCGCTCCATACATTGTAAGTATCTCTTCGTTTTCTACATTGACCCAACCGGGGATCGAACCCGGAACCTCAGAGATGGTGGCGGCATATAATGTCCGGCGTGCTCGCCCCTCGGCTACGGAGGACGATCGTGGACCATTTAAGTTAAGTGACGTCTGAATCGCTGTCGCCTCGTCAGCGTGTCAGCGACCTTCGCCGACAATTTAATTCAGCCCCATGCTAATAGGTCTCGGTTTGCGCCAGAGGCAATCTGCAAGACGTTTCACTGCTGATCATATTACTGCCTCTCTGCCTCTCTGGAGATGAGGATGCACTCATGATTGCTAAGTTTGTTTTGAGTTATTAGATTTATTGGAAAAATAGCAATGGATTGCTAAGAATGTTTTTTTGGTTTTCATCAATTACATGCTAGGTTAATTGAAGATGCTATAATTCTTGTTAAAAATCGACCGCCTCAGTTGGGAAGTTAGGACCCGAACCCACAACCATCGCATACCGTGCGAGTGTTTTTCCAACTTAGCTACCGAGGACGTCAGTTCAGACGAAATTTTTCAAGTGTGTCTCGCTGTTGAAGTTAGCGTGTTTCTTATCAACACTTGAAAAAATTCGTCAGGTCAGCTAACGTCTTCGGTAACTTAGTTTTTTTTATGGTTTATAGTTTTTCAGCGGTTGGGGATCGTGACTACGTCTAATGTAAACTAGTAGATCTGACCTCCATGTTGGTCTTCGGCCGCGTGGAGTTGTTCCCTGTCTTTTTCCGATCAGAATTATGTGGCTTTTTCAAGATTATGGCGGTTTTATCGTAATTTTGGGAAAGATGGAAATGCAGAAGATGAAATAAAGTACAGATATATTTAAACTAGAGTAGCCTAATCATCATTCAGCAAGTATACCGCATTATAATTGTTCCCGCTCAACCATCAGGGCATATTTACGGAGCAGGCTCCGGCGCCCGGTGGGAGAGCCATTTAATCCGGGCCCGTCAAACCGCATGCCTTCGCTGGGGTGGACAGATATGCACTGTTTTATGGAATAAGTCAGGACTTTTGCAAAAGGTTTGACTATTATTTTTTATCTTTATTAGTTTGGAAAACTGTGAAACACGTTTTATGGATGGAACTCGTCAAAAAAAAGAACAAGGCAGACGCGAGTCGCTTACCAATCTACCTATGTAAACTATGACTGTTAAGCACATACTGTATAAATCAATTATGGTTATGACTTAGATTATTAAGAAAGATAAAGGTTTGTTTACTGTTATTATTTTGTGGAATTGGACCATTCTTCCGCGACAACTAAGCAAGTTTGTGCTACTATTACTTTTCAATTATTTATAAATAAGTAAACATTTTAGAGGCATTTTTATTCCTGAACTAATTAATAGGGACCTCTGCAACAGTTCCGGAAAACTTCGGGACGAATTAGCCTATTTGACTTTCACGTTCAAATTTGGACCTGCACCGAGCGTCTTGCATAGACAGTGATTGGATCGGAGCATTTCCTGCGTATTCGGACCAGTAAATGAATTATCCACCCCTGCTCTAAGCTGCTGATTAAAGAGCTTTATTCTAAATTCTGTGACTGGAAAACGTCTCATTACTTATGTGTTGCCGACCTATAATAGAATAGAATAGAAAATAATTTATTTGACCTAAGCACAAAAGGAAAAATAAAGAGAGAGAGAGAGAGCGTCCTCTGCCTGAAGGTTTTCTGTTAGTGATCGCTTATGTCGATAGGACCTCATTAGTTGTGCTACTCTTAATGTCCTTTCCGGAAAAATTTTTTTTTTTGTATGGTGTGCAATATAGAATAATCTTTCGATACATAACAATGCATGTGGTACCGTCGTTGTTTCTGGTTTCTTTAACACAAGTGTATTAGGATGCCTTAGGATCAGATCAGAGCAATGTAAGTGATGTTGTCCAATATAAAAAAAAATGTTTTTGTCTATTGTATAAGTTTGTTATCTCTAGTAATTAATACAGCATGGCTACCCTAGCCTTCTCGCTCAAACGGAGAGCACACCTTAATTGGCGGCCCTAATACGACGGAACAACGCAAATGGATATTACCGGGGAAGTAATCGAATAACTTCTGATTCTACCCTGTCGTTATAACTTTGCGGTTTTAGTGCTACGTTTGTATTCTAGAAAGTAGTTTGTTTCAGGGAATTATTAATATCTATCTAGCTCCTATACCTACGCTTTGTTAACAAAAGAAAAGAACACTTTTTAATCGGTTAACAGTCCCAAAGACATACGGTTCATAACATTTATTAATTGTTATTTTTTTAAAGTGAACCTGTTTAAATCACGTAAGTAATTAAGTGACTCTTATAAAAATAACTTTTACTATGGGAAATTCAATATGGGAATATAGAAAATTCGATATAAGTATGTAGTTGGCACTAAAATCACACAACGCTTTACTCTTCTATTTCTACAAGCATAATCGTTTCTACGAAACAGCTAAAAAAAAACAAATAATACGAAAATAAATTTTTATGTATTTTTATAAAAGTTTTAATATGCTAGGTCCACTTTAAGTAATTGCAGTACGCTTCATCAATCAATCGTCTATCAAACAAACGTATAACGAAGCATTTCGTCATCTATGACGTCACAATTATCTTTAGCGGTAAGCAAAACTTCCCCGTTCATAGCACGATAATCTAAGTTGAGGTCAGCGGAACAATGACCTGATATCAAAAGTGTTCGGATCAGGTCAAGTCATGACTCATTTGTGCTGATAATGGTTTTTTACCTTATTTTGGGATTAGTATAATGCATCATAGTTAAAAGCTATAAAAAACAAAAAATAGCGCAATTTTCCTAATATTTTGAAATCCTAGTAGGTACAATGTGTTTAAGACCCCATTGGCGCAGTGGTGCAAAGATTTGTCTCGATCAAATTCTTAGGCCTAGGTCTTCTGGGCGTCGTCAAATTCATTGTCAGAATGTGAATATGGAATACGGGAGCGGGGCAGAACAATAGGCACGGATTCTCTAATCACCAGGATCACTCCCAGAAGCTTTCAAGAGCCTGAAAAGGCTGCTGACATTCTGGGAAAGTTTTGTTAAAAACTAAAAACTGAGTTCAAAATTAAACTAAAAGCGAAAATAATATTTAGTAAAACATACCTTATTACTTATTTTTTGAGTCGGTGCCAGCATTGGAGAGTTTAAATGTGTTTATTCGCACCGACTCTTCCTTTTTGAATTTGAAGTTGGCTAAAAATAGCAAAAGTGCATTTCAGTCTATTTCTTTAGTCGACAACCCTATTAGTTTATTGTATTCTCTTTACAAGATAAACAGAACGTTCGGATCTATCTGTGGTTCGGACGGAGCAACTTTACCAATATTGATTAGGGTTGCGCTACTAATATAGTACAGAACTACAGACAGGGTTGGTAAATAGTACTCGTATGTACCTAAACTTAATAGTTCGAGTAAAGGATCGAAATAGAATATTAGAATATTGATACTCAAGAGATATTCATTTTGGGTTCTACAGGGTGTTAGGTAAATGGTATATCAAGCTGAAACTAGCTTATGTTAACATATGCATATAAATAGTACGGTGAAGTCATAATTTTGATATCATCACTTTTGAAAAATATATTTTCATACAAATCGGAATCTAAAAATTATAATTTATATAAAAATTAAAAAAAAAATGATGTAATAAAAATTCTGACTTCGCCATACTATTTTTATGCATATGTTACCATAGGCTAGCTTCGGCTTGATATATCCTTTACCAAACACCCTGTATAATGTCTGAACGATGACTTGTAAGGGTTGCAGGAAGCCGCTGGCGGCATGCCGCTTTCCACCGGCCCATCTGGAAGACATTGGGAGAGGTATTTTTTATCAGTGTGTACGGGAATTTTATTGATCCTTGGAGTAATTTAAACGATAAATTAGGTTCACACGTGTAATATTGACCGATTGTACAAAGGTTGAGAGCAGAAGGAGCTCGCTGACAGAACATTACATAATGAATCGGCGCGATAAATAATTTGCTCATAGAAATCCCGTAGGCGCTTCAACACAGTGTGATGATTATCAAAAAACTTTTGACAAATTCTCCCTTTTCGAACAATCTATTCATTTAACATACTTACATCTTATTTCCAAAAAAGTATTCTTCCTTATAATTTGACAAATAGATATTTACGCATAGTTTACCTGATTAATATTTAAATGAGTTTAATATTGAAGTATGGTTGTGCATTTTTGTCTTATTAAAAATTTATTTGGGCTACTATATGTATGTTTCAATCTTCTATTTCATCTTATATTGTTCGACAAAAGAATCTAAGTATTTACAAACAGTTGCTAAAAGAGTTTACACATTCCAAGTGTTAGAACGGATTTGAATATTGTTCTCACCAAAGCGAGCGAAGAAGAGAGTGAAAATGCAATCTCGAAGAAAAACACTAAAAGTAATACTTATTAGATTCTGCGAAGTTCGCCTGCGCGCAAACTGAAACTTCCAGTATTAAACTAAATAAGTAGGTTAAATGGAAACATACGGGACAAAAATAAGCGCGGTCCAACTAACATTTAGGGTTGTAACACTCTCTAAACTAAAAGAAACTCTCAATTATACTCATCCTTGAAAGAAAACACTATTAGAAGAATTGTTAAACTAAAAAAAAAAAAACTGTTATTGACAGTCTTTTAACTTATTTAAGGGCCTGTTTCACAATTTTTTTTTATAAATATAAATAAATAAAGTACAATGTACGGATAAGTTCTACATAAGTTCTGGATAAGCTATTATTTACTTATCTGAAGGATAAACACTATTTTTACGTTTCACATCCGTCAAATAGAGAGAGATTTCAATAAATCGCTATAACACACATTAAGTTCAAGAACTTTTATCCCCTACATTTCGTTCAATTTAATAATGTTTTCAGGGTGTTGTTACGGCTGCCACGCTTCTGCAGTGCTTCGGCGATGTTTGCCGACGCGCGAATTGATGATTTTTACGCGATTAGACGCAAACAAATCTCATCACTATTACACAGAGTGCGTGGTAGCAGTAACGGCATTCTGAAAGCAATATCAGATAAGTATGACTGTCCAATCCAGTTAATTTTAATGAAATTTGTAATGGGGGCAATTAAATAATACAATTTAAATATCCAATGGCTACTAATATAGTTTTAAGTGTGTACTAACAATAATTTGGATCATCATTGTAATCTGTTTAATGAATAAATTATTATTATTATTATTTATATTATGTTTAGCTATTTGGCATAGCTATAGCTTTATTCGTACATTGTGAAACAGACCCACATAACTAAAATCCATATACCACCTAAGAGAAAGGAAATCCTTACCAAATACTGACATTAGTTCAGTTGACGAAGTGGAACAAAATTCTTGATAATTACATTTAAAAAAATACCGAGTAACATCGAACAAATTAGATTCTTCAAATTCTAACGGCTGTATACATTGGTTTTAGTATTACCACAAATAAAAATTATAATCAGCCGATTGAACAAAAAAAAATTGCATTTTAATGAATTTTAACAGAATAGAGCACAATTATAAATTATGTAATGAGAACCTGAAATACGTATCTATTCTTAGATAGTTGAGTTGATAGATTCTTAGATATCTTATACATAAATATATTTTATCTTATAGGCTTAGTACCTAAACCAAATCTAAACTTGTATTTCCGAACACCAGCAACCCTTGCTTTCGTATGTCCCAAGATTCATTAAGATTCTAACCAGCCACCAGCAGGGATTATCAGGAACTCTAATTGATTAAATAAACAAACAAAGAGCACAAAGATCGTCGTTGCCTCCCAATACAGATTGAAACAGTAGGTTCACTGCCTGTAACCTATCGAAATAACTATTCCAGTCACCTACGCTATATGTAGACAATGCATTACTAGTTCCTACTACTGCAGGCACTGTAGGCAGGATAACCCATGCCCACCAGTTAAATACCTCAGTAAACGGTAGTTATTCGACCAGATCTTAACTGTCAGACACTATAGTGTTTAGCTACAGATTTGTGAACACTCTCAAAGGAGTTAAGCAGGATGAGTCGTAAGACACTTATCAGTTTGTTGTAGATAAATGAAGCCTTTGTGTTTCTTCAGATCAAGGTTCCCAGTAATTTATGATCACAGTTGGACCAGCAGTAGATGCAGATTATTCGCTAATAACAACACTGAACCGTCGCTTTTCTGTCTCCTCTTTAAAAAGAGCTAAAGCTCTACCCCGCATTAAGTTAGTACCTAAGCTTTTGCCTCAAACATCAGATCCTACTAGGTGCCGGGGTGTAAAGCAAGGTTAACTCGGTAATCATCTTATTCGTTCTTGTATTATGCTCCTACTGTAAAATTTTGTATTTTGGTCGTCGTCCGTTGCGTACTATTCTCATGTTTTCAACTGGGAGGTGATCAAATTATTCTTTTCTTTTACCCACCCCAGAAAGTTTTTTTTGCAGGGCACCTTTAAACGAAACGCCTTTCCTTAGGCTAAAATAAAGAAAAGCGTTTGGTCAAGAGCAGAAACGAGATTAGAATATTTTTTTTTTAATAAAACTTAGCGGTAAAAAAACTGACGTTTAAAAAGCCGCAGCCTATACAAGCTCGTATGTTTTTTTTGTTAATAAGAAACATCTTGCACTACCGGAGTGCCCGGCAGACTACATTACACTGCATTAGTGACCAGTGCTGTTATATGGCCTCCTGCTTTATGGAAATTTCTCTTAGAAGCCATTCTAATTTGACATAAAAATATGTTGGTTTCAGATGTGGTCATAGACTAAAACTATCTCTTTCTCTTTGACCACAAGAATGTGTGATTAATAGAACGAACTGAGGAATTCAAGTCTCTAAATTAAGTAGCAATGTTAAATACTGAAAAGTAAAATGACATTAATTATTTCAACATGCTTGTAACTCGTACAAAAGTGTTATAAACCCAAAAAAAACACAAGACAAGATTTTATTAAACACATGCTATCCGTTTCACAAAGACTTTAAAACACAGAAACAAGTTTTTTCGTGTTAAAATGGTGTCTAGATGTGCTGCTCTTGCGACTGCGTAAACTACGACTTTAGTTTTCAGCTAGAGTCCAAATACCTATATTACCTCATTAATTATAATCACTTCACGCCTGTCCAATGCTGGACATAGACCTCTCCCAGTGCTCGCCACTGAGACTAATCCTGAGCTATTCTTTACCACCTGCTTCGGGTAATCTTCGCTTCTTGGCTGTGTTTACCGAATCCAAGACAAACCTATAACGGACAACTAGCCTAAAACGGGTAAATATTTTAAATTTCAAGCCTTTCCGATTAATTTTAATGTATGCGTGTAGAGGAATGGCACGGCCTTGGACACCTAAAGGTACACACTTGAACACGAATAGGCACGTAATACCTACCCGGGTCGTCCATGTCTTCCATCTTTATGAGAGTGCAGTATTGTTCAATATTCTCTGATATACGGTTTTAAGATAATCCAAACCGTATATCAATTGAAACGCCCTTTTTTTCAAGATTATACACTAATGCAAACTCAATAGTAGCCAAGAATCTAGGCATAATTTGTCTAGATTCTTGGCTTATATTATAAGACAAACACACAGGTTCGTATTTAGACGGGCAAAGTTGGGCGACTCTTTTTGTTGAAGACAGACTGTGCTAACAAGTTGCCCGTCCCATTTCGCGCTTCGACGAAACGGGACGCTCCGATGGTTCGGCTCGGACACAGTAGGAGCGTTAAGTAAAATATGTCATTTAGAGAAAAAAAAAGAGGTCTGATATTAGGGATTAGCTTAAGTAAAAACACCAATAATTTTCAGATCATCAATGATCAGAGATCAATGGTCCGTATTGCTATACTCTGTCTGTAGTGTACTTGCTCGATAACCATCATTCACTCCGAGCTGTGATTAACACAATCGCTCCTTTTTCCAATATTGGAACCAACAGGAACGTCATATTTTACTGTTTCTGAATATCAAAATAAAAAGAGGCACCTATAAGTATTTGACTTTGATGAGTACCGAGTTGTACGTTTTAACGCGGTTTACCGCGGGCGATCTTTGCTGCATTGGTAGCGAAATAATATTAGTAAACAAGAAAATAGCTTAGCTCTTTTATCTTTGAGGATGTCAAGGCAAAAGCTAATTTAAAACCTCAGCCTTTCAAAGTCCAATGATAGACATAGGACGCCGCAGCGGAAGACTCTGGGCTCGTTGCATCCAGCGACTGAGTTAATCTGACTAATCTGTGACTGAGTTACCTTGATTAGGTCGTCAGTCTTCTTTGGGAACAAAACCTTGAGTCGAAAATAAGATAATCAGATTTCCTGCTCCGGGTGTGCCCCGTATTTCCACTTATTTTCATAAACTTTGCCATCTCTCGTCTATAACGAACTCTGCATTTCAGCTGTGCACCCGACTGTGACAATATACTATAAGAAAATTGTCATTTTCTCCCCATCATCGAAGGATGTCTGTTGGAATTACTTAATTATAATATATTATCATTGTAAATGTATTTTTCCCCTGTACTGTTATGAGTAAGTATAATACAAAATTTGACATGTTCTGATAAAAAGAATTACCATCTTTGTGTTACGAGACGGAATAAATTTAGGCAGAGACGTTTCCTAGTACACCCAGTCTCAACCCAACTTAGATAAAAATAATTATAGTTACATCAAAATTCGTGTAATCCAAGTTAAAGGTTTACGGCCACTACACCGATAACTGGGGCATACAATTTCTTTACTATTGTAATCCTACTGTATTACCGTTCGTATATAATCAGTTGCAGCCGTGGCAGAAGTTTTTGAAACACATAAAGTTAATGGCATTCATAATAAGGCAACGATATGAAAACAACAACAAAACTTGATACAACTGCTTCTGAACTAAGCGAAACCAAATATTTCCCATATTCCAAACACAAAGAAACCAAGAATTTCCCACAAAAGGATCATATAAACTTTCAATACAACACTGAGTTACTACAAATCTTATTCTTCTGTATTTGCAAAACTCGCCATTAACCTAGTATTAATAAGGTGTAGATTCGCGTAAGATTGGTTAGGGTGAATATTGTACAGGAGTTGCGTTATGTTACCATATCGCACTAAATAAAAGACCTACAATGTCACGATAAAACGCTCAACAAAGACTAAACCGAAACTGGAATATGCCAAGTTTGTAATAGTTTTGAACCTTATCGCTTACACAATAGGATCGATGTGGAAGATAGGCGGAAAGTACTAAGATGTCAGATAAAACACCGTCTATTAAAAAAGGAAAAAGGGTCTAAAAAGGTCTTGACTGTGCCACCATTTATTTTGATCTGAGTGACATTTTTCCCTCCTTGAAATTGAAAGATTCAAGTGGAGTAAAGTAAAATACTTATGGATTACAAACAGAAGTCCAATATTATTATGAGTTAAATACTTTTAAGCAGCGGTTCTAAAACTTTTTTGCTGGCGGAACCCTTTTCGAAACCGTATTATTTGATCCCCAAATAAAAAAGTTTACTTATTACTAAGTGTTTAACTGTGTTTTTTTCCTTATTATTATTTCAAGTACTTTCGCGGAGCCCGTACGGAGCACACTTTGAGAATGGTAAATAGCGTATATGTATTTAATACACTGGCCAAGGATGACGCTGACCCCTTTCTCCCCCAGTGACTTCCAACCGGCCGATCTGGAAGTCACTAGGGGAGGCCTATGTTCAGCAGTGGACTGAACTTCCTATAGCTGAAATGATAACGATGATACAATGTTATTATAAACGTAAACATGAACGCTATTCTCTTATGACTCAAAAAAGTAAGGTATATTTAAAACATAATATAGATAAAACATAAACAAATGAGCAAAGTCTCACCAATTTTACTGTCTCAAATGAAGAGATAAATATGAGGTAGATACCATTGTATTATGGCGACTAGAATAACGGATAAACATACTAAAATGCGTTTATAAACATCCATGACTTAGGTGCAAACTTAGGTGCGAATCTCGCAAGGAGCAAAATAACGATAATACGATTCGAACCCGCAACCGCCAGGCATTATAGTCCGCGAACCACTACACCAGACGGTCATCGTTTGGTTTCAAAGACCCGTCATTGGATCGAATAAGCCCAAACAAAGGTTTTTTGTAGTAATTGAAAAAAATCACTAATCTCCCCTAGCTCCGTCATCAGATCAGCACGATTGTATCAAGTTAATGTATTATTATTGTATCACATAAAATATATAGGTAATCATTAGGGTTTGAATATCAAAATATCGGGGCTAAATTGATAAATCGAAATATCGATTTTATTTTTGACGATATCGAAATTTTCGATATTGACGGCATTTTGTGCAAAAAATTTCGTTTCCTTACAAATTGTGGAAATTTTCCGCAATTGGCAACACCGGCTCGTCGCAGCGCAGCAAACATGACCATATATAAAACTCTGATTACTCTGAGCAGTGCAGTGACGCGATAATTTTTATGTCAGGGGTTTCTTAAAATGTTAATTTTATATTTTTATACGACTAGCTCCAAGGGCTCTGTCATTATCTATCTTAAATTCATTATTTTACACTATTCACTAACCACCATTCACAAGAGCCCAAATACGGTGTATCGGCTGAAAGTTGTCAGGGTGTTTGGAATCCTGCAGACAACTTGATGTGCAGCATCAGCACAAAGTCTTAACCATCATCTATCCCATTTAATTACCCACCTTCGAAATCTAAACCTTCTAAACATGTCATATTTAAAGTCATGGTTACCTTACCATATACTTTTAATAACATTTAAGTAATACGGTACCAAATTTCGAATCGATCGGATATAAGGAAGTTACTCGTAGTCAGATCCCCTCACCAACTAGAAAAGAAATGATGATCTTCAAACGCTGAACAGATTTTCATGAAACAAGGTTAACAACACTCGGGATAAAATTATCGGTTCATCCGTTTGGGAGCTACGACTACGATACCACAGACAGATACACAGAGTTCAGAGTACACGTTAAACTTTTATCACCTTCTCTTTTTGCGTCGGGAGTTAAAAATGTTGTATACAACAAATATTGTTATGCCAAATAATTCTAAACCAACGATTTTATTAAAATTTTAAGGTTTTTTATTGATTTGATGGCGTTTATCGAAAATATCGAAAGTTCGATATTCGCAAACCTTCAATATCAAAAATATCGAAATTGATAAAACTGCCCGATATAGCGACCCCTAGTATATCATATGATATCTAGTCTAGAGTTGATCATGGTCTCCTATAAAAATTTGATGTTTTAGCAGTAGAACAAAAAATAAACATACTCTCACAATTGTACATTTTTGTTTTTAGCAATTCCATGCAAGGTTTTAATTGAAGATAAATAACACTTGAAAAAATCATCGACCTCAGCGATTGCGATTGCGATGGGACGTGGGTTCGTGTCCCACCTGAGGTCGATGATTTTTTCAAGTGTTATTTATCTTCAATACTCTCACAATGTAGAGTTTATAAGGAACTAAATTGAGAAAGAAAATTTTGACATTACCAAATCTTAGGTCATCTAATTAATAACACACCATGACACTGAATACCATGAACTTAGTTACAATAGCGTATTACATATTTTTTTATATAAAAGATTGCATAGGTACGGGTGTTATAATAAATAAAAAAACTTTCAACTTCAATATTATATCAAATCAAAACCTTTAGAAATATTCAAACAAATAATGTTAAAATTTCAACGTTCAAGTCTTATTATCGCAGGCAGTCTTATTTGCCCTAAAACTCTATTAACTGCATAACAAAACTCAAATCCCTAAATCGTTAAAAGCCATTCCAAAGCAATATGAAAGCTCACTGTCTAACGAGCTTTCCAAGAAAACAGTTAATCGTCTAAAAAGTCGTTTCAATGGAAGCCCTCGGTAATTTACGTTTCAATTTAGACAATTTCCTTGATACAATTGAACAAACATTTTGTTGAAATGAGAGAGATCTCTGACAGAGACGTATTTGGTTGAAAGGGATATTGGATTGGGACCCCGAGTGCAGAAGGAAAACCTATTTACAATTATACAGATTGTCCGAAAAATAGTGTCAAGACTCAAGAAGCAGAAATCCAAACATAATAATAATACCTACATTAGGGGCACTCACAGATACCTAAACCACATCTCGTCACTGTATCCATCGCATGTTTCACATTTTGCAGTAAACATTATATGTTATAGAGAAATAAATGGTAAGTTAAACATGCATTGCCTGTTTTTGAATAAGTAGATGAAAAGCATGCTTTCATACAAAATCAATAAATAGTAGGTAACATAGTTAACTAAAATTATACTACGTGTAACGCAAAACTTCTTTGGAGATGATTCTGGTTTCATCAAAACCCCCATACTAATTAATTCATTTATTATGATCAAGATGTTAGTATGCGACATGTTTTATCTTTCCAGCCAGTTTTCATCAGCTGGTTTCGGTAGGTAACAGAATCTTGGTCGGACCGAACACAATTAAAACCTTTTGAGTTAGTAGGTTTTTAATATCGTAACTTTTTCTTAAATTATCCTAGCACTTTGTTGGAAGTATTACGTGTACTTTTATTAGAAATCAATCGATATTTAGTTAGACTTAAGTGCTCACTTATACTACTCGTAATTAGATAGTGTTTCTATAATTCTCTAAAATTAAAAAATAGAGAAGGCCCCTTAATTCTCTATGGCCCCAGTCATTATAATAATATGGATACGGCCCTGGGTATTAGAAGCGAATTGATGGGAGACGCTGATTTTAAAAAGAATTACCTATTTATTATTTGGATTGCAAGTTTAACGGAGGTTTAATTGCGTTTTGTGAATGTTAAATAAATTGTACACTAATTTAAAACACTCTTTTATAATAAGTTTAAGAAACAAAACGAGCCCTAAACTCGTAGGTTTTTCGAGTACCCAATTTCGACGAAAACTTTCAATATTTTCCCCATCCAAAGAACCAGTATTTCAAGCATTTAAATTCCAATTCGAATAAGAAATCGCAAGAATCGTATTAGACTTTCTAGGAAAGTAGATACGATGCTTGGGATTTTGTAAAATATTCTAGTACGCAATTGTACGGCACGTTTTCACAGGTTTCAAAAGAGGTTTAGAAAGCAAACTGTGTATCGACAGTCTTAACTGTTGAGACTATTATATATATTTCAAAAGTGTATCTACGATTTCAGCCAGTATTTAATACATCTTCCATCCCAATATAAAACTCGATCAAGACGCTTAAGTACAGTCCGTCATTAAAACTTGTTTCGCGTCTCCGCATTGTCTCAGATTGGAGAATTTCCCAACAATTTTCCGAGCGCGGACGCTCTTGATAATGTCTCGGAGACTTGCCTCGTTTGTTCGCACTTGGAATTACACCTGCTAGAAATGTCTATAAAATATTTTGTTTGATGATACCAGTGATAGCAAAAGGTCAATAAAATAAAACGGTTGTATAAGATTTTAGTTATTTATTATCCTTTAAATATACGCTTAAGTGATCTATAGTACAAAGTGATGAATGAGATTCAAAGGTGATGTCATGCGATTTTTAATTTGGTAAAAATACTTGATTGAGAATATCTTATATAACTCCTCGATGGTGTTAACAATTTACACAATACAAAATTAACGCCTCTTAAAGAACTTAGTCAAACTGAACCCCCCGAAAGGCTGGGTGTGGCTGAACTGCGGCGTGATGGACCTCTGCAGGCCGGCGTTGACGTCGAAGCGGGTGGAGGGCGACTGGTACAGGTTCAGCTTGCCCATGGCGGAGTAGTCCGTGCGCTGCAGGAAAGGGGTGTGAGAGGCGCCGAGGGTCGCGCCCACTCTGTCCCTGGAGACAGAAGAGAGAACTTTGTTAGTTATCAGATATAATCTTCCAAAGTGAACCAACTTATAATAAAGTGGTGTTCACAAGTCCTCTAAGGACTAAATTTACGTAAGAAATATGTTGCAAATATTTAACAATCAGAGGCCGTGCCATAAACGCATACAGGACGTAAACAGTAGTGCTTTTAGGAAAAACTATATACTTACAGAAGAAACTAAACAAGGTTGAAGTAATACTGATATAATAGGCAACTGGTTAGGCTCCACTTAAGATGGAATAGTTATAGCATAATTATAAATCTCACTTGAACATGTAGTCCAGGTTTCCTCCAACAGTGTTGAAGTTGGGCACCCCAGGGAACTTGGTGGGCATGTTCCTGGTGGCGAACGCGCTGGCGTCCAGGTGGTGGTTGCCACTGTTCACCAGGTTCAGCTTCCCGGCGCCGGTCAGTTGCTCGCCGAAAGCTGGGATTTTGGTGTGGGATACCGAGAGCCCATGCCCGTTACTGGAACAGAGGAATTACTTATAGACGCGTCTGTTAGCGGGAAGTTTCATGCCGACAAAGCAGCAGTATCTAACATTATTTGAACTAAAAAAACTATAACACTTTTTGGCGATACTAAAAAAATCCATAAACAAAATAATAACTGTGAATTTTCGATGATTTTAAAGACGTAAATAGCACACTCAAAAAAATGTCACTCTCCCGTACTAAACCGCCAATAAGTTGGCATCAATTTAAGTGTTCGATGTTGATTTAGTAGTCATAATAATTGTACTTTTATTAAAGCAAAATAATGTGACTTTTGCGGCTCCAAAATGAACAAATTCACGGTGAATTATATGCCATTTATGTCACTGAACACACAAAGAACACTATACACTTACACATTGTCCAAGGAAAGTCCTTTAGTGATGGCGCCAGTTGGTTGACTTATCTGCCCGATGGCACTCAGCTGGTTTTTGTCGTTCCCAAGTAGGGGCAGCTTCCCACCAAAGCTGCTAGAACCATCGGAGTTAATTCCCATAGTCATCGCAGCTTGGCTATTCACTCCGACAAACAAGAAACCCAATGCAAAAGTTAGTGCGATCATTTTTTTAAATGTATATTTTAGTAATACAAATGTAACTGAGTGTATTTCAATTCTAAACGCTAGGGCAGATCAGATTTGAATGATGATCATAAAGTTGATTCAACGTTTATATTCGTATTTCAATGGGCTGGGACTTTACCGGATCCAGCGTCTTAACAACCTAAAGACTTATTAATGTATGCGATGTCATAATGTTAATGATAAGAAAATTAATTAGTAATATTTTACTGGACGTGTTTTGTTTCATAACAAGGTTTGTATTTGTATACAATGCAATTGTGTTGAAAAACAATTCCTTTTTTTTAACACAATTATTAATATTAAAGGGATATCTCTAACAGGGCCACTGTGAGTCACTTTCGGAAAAATCGTTTCCATAAATAAATTACGGCGCTTCCATTTTCTGAGGTTTGTACAGTTATCAGCAAATTAAGTTACCACAAACTGTAAAATTTCCCCAATGAATAATAAACTCTATTGCTTGATAATTAAGTTGAAAATCGATTGAAGAAATATCTCGGTTTTGGATAACATGGCGTGCCGTTAAATGTACTATTAACCAACTAATCAGACCACAAACAACTTTGAGTTTTGAATATCACACTTTCTTTTACAACAAATTAGGTCATCATCATCAGCATGTGGAAGCCAACTGCTGGACCTGGGCTACCATCACTCATCAGTTCACCGGGTGGAGGACATGCCCACGCTGCATCTTCCCGGCACCGATATTGACCGCTGGGGCAAAGAGTGGGGATCGCTTTGCGCATCTTACGAGACCATCATCGTATTAGAGACGCGTGTGCGCGGAACTAGCAACCAATGACGGCCGGCAGTGCAGGCGCGTCGCACTACTAGCCAATCAGGTAATTGTAACGGTCTTCTGAGCATCTTTCGCTCAAGATCCGTGCTGCTGGTTGTACCCAGCGGTTAGCGGTCAGCTCTGAAAGACATGAGTCCTACCCATTGCCACTCATTTAGTACAATTTATACAACATTTGGTCTTCTAGCGACCACGACCTATGTAATTAGGCCGGAACAGCGGGACAAATAATAAATAAAAAAGGTATGTTGCATAATACCCGTGGTGTGTAGTGTTAAATAATTAAAAAATGCAATAAGAAAGTTTAAAATGTTATTTGGAGCAATGACCGAGGATCGGGCTTAGATGCGAGCATTGGGAGTGGCCTTTGTCCAGCAGTGGGCAAATTTTTATGATGGTTAATAGCTGTGGGTCGTGACATGTGGAGGAATCTCTCACTCCTGACAAACGATATCAAAAGACGTTATCATGAGGTCGGGGTTAATTGTTCTAATAACCAGTCGGTAAAGGGGACTCCTGAGTTTTATCTGAAAGCTTTTTATAGCTAGTCTAGTACTTTTAAATTAATTGAGTTGGTCGACTTTATTAATTTAATGTTGTGACTGACTTTAACCTATCTAATGTGGTTTACATTAGCGATTGCAAAAAATAAAAATAAGGATATAAAGTTAAAATTAAAATGAAATAAAGTTATATTTTAATAATAATTAGATATTGCTCGAGACTTCGTTTGCGTGGTCATCACTTCAATTCAGAAATCTTGCCTGGCTTACTTACTACATCAACTCGACAAAGTTTCATCGCAGCTAGATCAATGGTTTAGGAAAGGAAAAACATACAAACATTAATTTCTAATTAAAATAGGGATTTGCTATAGTACCGCACTGTGAACCATATGGAAATAAAAAACAATGACATGATTTAACCTTAAATGTAAGTCGTAAGGTTAGCATTTGAACTAAGCTGCATACCTGTATTATTATTTTTTTTTGTTATGAAAATCATCATCATCATCATCCCAGCCTATTGCAGTTCACTGCTGGCTGGACGTAAGCCTCTCTCAAAGAGCACAATCTCCCGCTTTTTTCATCTATCCACTGCCAGCCATCTTCCTAAGGTCGTTGGTCCATCGAGCTGGAGGGCGTCCTACATTACGTTTACCTAGGCGTGGTCTCTAATCGAGAACCTGGTTACTCCACCTTTAATCGGTTCTTGCGACAAATGTGGCCAGCCCACTGCATATTAATTAATTAATGTTTGGCTTTATGAAAATAAATATTAATAAATTAAGCGCGGTATGAAACAGCTTTGATTGTTTTCTACGATTTCACCATTGCCTGGTTCTATTGTGACACTCAGTTTTTTTTCGGACGGACCTATCGCCGATGGCCTGAAATCCTCTCACTCAGTTCGGCGGGTCCATTGTTATTCTATTGTGATCTTTTTTCTGAGCGGGTTAAAAAAGGCAAGTTTCAGCTACAGGGCAGTTGTGGCGAGCGCTGATGACGCTCAGCCTAAGGTTCGCCCCACTAGCGTTTGCAGTAAAGTAACGCTCTGTGGCTAATACTTTCTAAATGACACTTCCAGTATCTATATACCACGCTACCGTCCCGTTTATTATGATTTTAACTTGCGGCCCATTGAATCGTGGGACAAAAGATTTACTCCAACGAAATATTCCGGGGAGGAGTCCCATTCTGTGTATTGACAGGCACACTTCGCCCCTTTATGTCCCATTCGAGCACGCACAAAAGGTTTAACGCGAAAGGAAAAGGTTCTGATGTTACAGGAGTTTAAAGATGAGGTTTGCATTTTTTCTTGAAAATACCCGCGAGATCGGATGTAGACTTAAGATGAAAAAAATTGTTGGAGAAATATTTTAGGGTACCGTGCCCAGAGGGTACTTAAATAGTACGCTATTAGAAAGCATATGCCGTCTTTTCAACTTACCGTCATACATTTTAAAAAGCTGTTTCATAATATCATCTTAGATTTGGCGAATATTTTAATGAATAATTGAGAAAAGTAAAAAGCTTGTTATGAATTTGAATCAAAGATTTATATACTTTGTTATAATGCATAATTAATTATAAGAGATTGCCACAGACAATAAATAGGCAACCTGAAAATTGACACCCTTGTATGTGTGAACACAAGTGTTGCGCTAAACAAGTAGAGTCGTCATCCTCATCAATCGAAAGACAAATTGTTTTTTCAATAGGGGATTATTAATTCAATAGGGGTCTTTTAAGGGGTAACTTAAGGAGGAGTAATAAATACAAGCCCGTGTTATTTTGTTTTAGTCTATTGTATGTTTTTTATTTATGTGTATATACGAGTACATATGCGGCCACCCTAATTGGTCACAATATAAACATAATTAAGCATCTGTATTTGTATTTCAAAGTAGTTTCGATTTATCTTATTTCAAGATTGAGTTAATCGAAGTTCCTTGATCAATAGTTTCCGGTTGAAGAGAGTCCAAAGGATGTTGATCTTAGGCTAGTTGGTAAACTATCCAAGTCAATATTGCGGACATCGGTTTGAATACTTGTATTTTACATAATATTAAAAAAAAAACACCCCGGTGAATATGTCTCTTACGGCTGTGGCCGACCCATCTGCCTTGAATCAAGAAAGAAAAGCTGGTATGATAAGCCTTGCTTATTTATTCGAAATAATTTTTTAAAAAATACGCCGAATTTAGACCTTTTAATATAAAAAGGATTAAAGAATATTAAGTATTTAAAGAGAATCCTTTGGGGACAGCTTATACTATCTATCTATATATAACTTACTGAGAAGTAGGTTTACATTTAGATAAGGCTCAGGAGTCCCCTTTTCCTGACATAAAGTGTAAAAATACATAGAAAATTGACCCCCGACCTCCCCTTATCGGTTAATCCTCCAAGAGTCGGGGTCTCCACTCAGATAGTAATACTAAATACTTTACTGGATGAGATTTCAAAATTGGAATGTACATTTATAGTTATAGGGTTTCATCATTTCAGCCACAGGACGTCTACTGCTGAACATAGGCCTCCCCCAGTGACTTCCAGATCGGCCGGTTGGAAGCGGCTTGCATCCAGCGTCGTCCTGCAAACTTTACCAGGTAGTCTGTCCACCTTATAGGGTTTAAAGGATTTAATTTAATGAACTGTAATCAGATCTGTAAAAAATATGATGATGGTGAAAAAGATGTAGAATAATATTATACTTTTTTAAATGGACACCCCTGTTTGGCTCAGAAATGTATTAGGGCAAGTCCGAGTCACACTTGACCAGTTTTTAGTATTTAAAAAATCTGGAACTTTTTAACACCCTTGTGTTACCATGAATTTCGCCAAGGCTCCTAGCACACCTCTCAGGCTATTTCAGAAAATTTTGATTTCTGAATTAGCCTGAACTTGTACTGTTATCTATTCTGTGCCTGAACAGGAAATCGAATAAATAGTCTTTATTGAACATCATACAAATAATTTACAATTATTTTTTTTCTACCAAAAATGTACAAATACCATGTTTGAAGCAAAATACTTAAATCATTCTTAGCCTTATTGCCATTAGTGATAGCTTATTCGCGATATTGTAATCGTGATGATTACACATGTCCTTTAAAATTGGCTAGTGTATGCAATTAAATTTCCTTACAAAAGACGACACTATTCATCGTTCAAAAGGAGTCACTTCCAGTAAAACTTATATTCCATTTTCTTATCATAAATATTATGACAACACAAACTATAGTAAGCTATCTTTAGCTTTTAAGATGCTGGGATCGGTAATGCCCCGGACGTTTTTACTAACCATATAAACGAGAGATGAATTTCATGATCGTCATTCAAAACTCAACTGCCTTAGCATACAGAAGAAACATATTCTTCTTAACATTTGTATAATTACTGAATAGAATTTACACTTAACAAAATGATCGCTCTAACTTTGGCATTGGGTTTCTTGTTCGTCGGAGTGAACAGCCAAGCTGCGATGACTATGGCAATTAACTCCGATGGTTCTAGCAGCTTTGGTAGGAAGCAGCCCCTATACGGGGACGATAGAAACCAGTTGAGTGCCATCGGGCAGATAAGTAAACCGACCGGCGCCATCACTAAAGGACTCTCTTTGGACAACGTGTAAGTGCATATTTTTACAGTTATTAAAACTTTCCGTTGACTTTTAGGGCAAATAAAACTGGTTTCCTCATAAGTCTCATTCGTCTGCTCAAATACAATTGTACTACAATATTTACTAAGGGACCAAAATCTATATCGCAAAAAACTTTTCCAAACATACTGATGTCAGCTGGTTGTCCGTTTATGGGGAAACCAACAATATTATATTGCAGTTGGGGGAAACACATCCTTGTAAATTTTTATTTTTAGCAATTCCATGCATCCTTTTATGTTTGATATTTGGGGCTCTAAAACTAACAAAAAATTACCGCTATTACCATAAGCTTAAAATTAATTCATTTCAGATTGACAAAGATCGCCATAATGCCTAGATCAAATCTGATTTGCATGAAAATTGTCACTAACAGACGTTTCCAATAACAATGGTTCCAAATTGACGCCCTCCGTAGCCGAGAGGCGTTCACGCCGGACTATACCGTATCTATATAGTCCGACCCCATGGTGGCCATCTCAGAGGTTCCGGGTTCGATCTCCGGGTCGTGTCTTTGTGGAAAACGAACTTTTCTATATTGGCTTGGGTCTGGGTGTTATGGTACCGTCGTTGTTTCTGATTTCTATAACACAAGTGTTTTAGCACCTTATCTAAAGATCAGAGCAATGTATGTGATGTTGTCCAATATTTATTTAATGGTTCCAATCCTCTGTTTCAGTAACGGGCACGGGCTCTCGGTGTTCCACACCAAGATCCCAGCCTTTGGCGAGCAGCTGACTGGCGCCGGGAAGCTGAACCTGGTGAACAACGGCAACCACCACCTGGACGCCAGCGCGTTCGCCACAAGGAACATGCCCACCAAGTTCCCTGGGGTGCCCAACTTTAACACTGTTGGAGGAAACCTGGACTACATGTTCAAGTGAGATATAGAATTAAGATAAAGCTGTTCCGTTTTAGCCTTACCAGTTTACTTTTATGACAGTATAACTTCGACCTTGTTTTTCTAGATCGAGCTCTTTATGTTGCGTTTGATTGTTGATATATGCAACAATTATTTCTTTCGGATATTCTAAGTATGTTTACTTAATTTAAATATTCATGGAACACCGTTTAGTTATAGTGTATGAAATACTAAAAATAATTCAATAAAAAAAATACATTTCTGTAACTTTGGATGAGCAGTCAACTGTACAGTTGATTGCTAAAGGCCCGAATATGTTTGTAGCTATAACGATTTCTACGGGATAGTTGTTCGTCATTAGCTGTTAATACCAAACCTTACTTTCATCATAATCATCATCATTTCAGCCACAGGACGTCCACTGCTGAACATTGGCCTCCCCCAGTGACTTCCAGATCGGCCGGTTGGAAGCGGCATACACCCTACTTTATATTGTCACAAATATCCTTTTACTGTGTTAGGATTTCCTGACAAAAGCATGACAACTTCAGATATTGTTAGTTGCTTCATTTTGCAAAGTCATAGCTGATAACTAACAAAGTTCTCTCTTCTGTCTCCAGGGATAGAGTGGGAAAAAATGATAAAAATCCTATTCATGGTTTTTGCCACAAATGTCTTTAAACTGTGATGGGATCCACAGTTGGAAGCTTCTTAACTTTAGTTAGTTTACCTTGAAAGATCATGGCTAACAAAGTATTATTTTGTCTCCAGGGACAGAGTGGGCGCGACCCTCGGCGCCTCTCACACCCCTTTCCTGCAGCGCACGGACTACTCCGCCATGGGCAAGCTGAACCTGTACCAGTCGCCCTCCACCCGCTTCGACGTCAACGCCGGCCTGCAGAGGTCCATCACGCCGCAGTTCAGCCACACCCAGCCTTTCGGGGGGTTCAGTTTGACTAAGTTCTTTAAGAGGCGTTAATTTAGTTTTGTTTATAAGTAATATTATCGAGGATTTCCGCCTTTATATTTTCAATCAAGTATTTTTTACAGACAAAATCATTCACTCATGTGAGATACATCTCTGTGTACTATAATTTACGTGTGGTACGTTTATGTGATATTTAAATTAAAATAAATTTTAAAACTTTTTATTATTTACTGATCTTTCCCTATCAATGGTAATCCTGGTAAAATAATCCAATCTGAGAAAATGCCGGAAAGTTTTTACGCACTGATGTAAAAAAAGTGCAAGACGCTAATTTCAGCAGTGGACGTCGCATGGGTGAATTGATAATGAGGATGATGAGTGAGACCACAGAACAAGTAAGACTCGCTATATACGCTCCGCTTGTTCTGTGAGTGAGACGCTTATTACGTCTTGATCTAAAATGCTAGATACACTAAACAGATACACGTCCCATCAAAGACGATTTCCGACCTCCGTAGCCGAGAGGCGAGCACGCCGGACTTTAAATGGCGCCGCCATCAGGTTCCGGGTTTGATCCCCGGTCGGGTCAATGTAGAAAACGAACTTTTCTATATTGGCTCGGGTCTGGGTGTTGTGGTACCGTCGTTGTTTCTGATTTCTATAACACAAGTGCTTAAGCAACTTACCTCAGGATCAGAGCAATGTATGTGATGTTGTATTAAAAAAAAGGAAAACCATTCGATTCACACACTGTTTTCTACGCTCTGTATTGATTAGTTGAAGACTAATTATAGGTGTTATTTGACCTTACCTTGTAATGAATAACTTGGTTTAAGAAAATATAGATCATGTATTTGTTAGACGCTACTTCATCAACTGATAAAACACAACCATTTTTACTAAAGAAGCAACATCAAAATGGTTTACTGAAATACAATGGTTCTACACTAGATATGGACCATTCATGGCATTTGGCTTCTAGAAGACTAATCGGTTTTCAAATGGCTTACCATAGGTATAGTACTTACAAACCAGTGGCGGATTTACAAACATGACGCCGAGTAGGCTATTAAATTTTTGCAGTCCCCCTACTGAGCGTTCTATAAAATCTGCCGCCCCTAAGACGCTGCCGCCCCAAGGCCGCGGCCTACACGGCCTATTGACAAATCCAGGACTGTTACAAACCCCAAGATTTTATACTCATCCTCTGTGTTATATAACTTGACAGACTACGCTTTGTAAATTTTTGTTTTTAGCAATTCCATGCAAGGTTTTATTAAAGATAAATAACACTTGAAAAAATCATCGACCTCAGGTGGGACTCGAACCCACGTCCCATCGCATGCCGGGCGAATGCTTTACCAACTAAGCCACCTGAGGTCGATGATTTTTTCAAGTTCAAGATAAATAATTATCTTTAATAAAACCTTGCATGGAATTGCTAAAAACAAAAATTTACAATGTTTAAGCATTTCTGATCTTAACCAATAGTCAAATATTTGTAAAAATATTTCTATCAGGTGTCGACGGGTAGTATACTACTCAGCTATACATATAGCTACAACATTGATCAGGGATACGCTGGCTTCGACAGCGAGAAGAAACACTTGAGAAATTTCATCGTGTCATGTGACGTCCTCGGTAGCTTAGTTGGTAAAGCACTCGCCCGGCATGCGATGGGACGTGGGTTCGAGTCCCACCTGAGGTCGATGATTTTTTCAAGTGTTATTTATCTTTAATAAAACCTTGCATGGAATTGCTAAAAACAAAAATTTACAATGTTTAAGCATTTCTGATCTTAACCAATAGTCAAATATTTGTAAAAATATTTCTATCAGGTGTTGACGGGCAGTATACTACTCAGCTATACATATAGCTACAACATTGATCAGGGATACGCTGGCTTCGACAGCGAGAAGAAACACTTGAGAAATTTCATCGTGTCACGTGACGTCCTCGGTAGCTTAGTTGGTAAAGCACTCGCCCGGCAGACTACGCTTTTTATCTGAGATTACAGTCCCTTGTAAACATTAGCTTACAGCAGCTTTCTTGGTTTGCCAGAAGTGACAAGTGAAGTATGTAACCGTGTTATTTCTTTGACTTGCTGTTACACAAATTGGGTTTTAAGATCGTAATTTTTACACAGAATTTTATTCGCTATACGTGTAGGCTAAATAACTATATAATGAAATCGTTTTTACTATATTTTCACCCAATAATTTTGTAAATCTGTAACATATGGATGACAGCAATTTACACCGACTGTTTGTTAGCAATTAAAACAAAACATATTTCGGACTCAGAATCGTTTCACAGAGAAAATTGATCGACCAAAATCATATTACTTGCAAGTATTGCGAATATTTTCACTAACCAACACAGGCTAAAGCTGACACATAAAATAATCCTAAAAGTTAAATTAAAATGTACGTAACGTGTAGTGCATTAACTAAAGTTGACAGTGGCGCCCTCTTTAATTAAAAATTCAAATTACGAGGAGGGCCTCACTCGGAGGACGTAAGTTTTCCGGATCCTTGTTTTTCCAGCCTCAATCTGTTTAATGGCAGACGGAATGAAATGCGGCCGGGTTGGGGGTCTATTCTGGGAGTGCGCGAAACGTGAAGTTGATTTTGTTTAGTAAAGTGTTCTCCTTGAGAGATACCCGCGTAAAAGGTTTGAAGGTAGTTCGTTCAGAAAAAAACATGTTAAAGTCTTTTAGTATAATTAAACACTTATTTACTAATATGTAACCTAACGGGTGTGTAATATTTAATATAAGTACTTTGACCTATCATTTAAGTGATATAAATTCATTTAATATATTCTTATATGATATAACAGCTCATTTAATATAATAAACATTTAGTATACATTTATATTAACTAATTTCATTTGCTACAACAATCAATAACTCTACAGTTCATTTTATCTAATTTTTCAATATTATAAATATCGTTTAATATAAAATTCAATTTTGAAGCACATGGAAGAATACAGGGAATATCAATTTAAAAAAAAAAAGGTTTAGCTTCAAACCTTAAAAATAACACTTAATATACTATAAAATAAACAAATGTTGATTACATATTTTAATGAAATTACCAAAAATATAGTATATAATGACACAATTTTCGAAAGAAATATGACTATATTATAAGCATATTAATATAAATATTATTTCAGTCACGGTTTAAAATGTTTCCTTTTAAGCAAGACTTGGAGCTTGTGTGTGGATTTTTAACATGTTTTGACTTATTGACAAGTTGACCTTCCGCGCCTCCGCCTTATTGAATTAGTACAGACAAGTGACCCTATAATAAAAATAAAGTCCAAGTTTTTATATATTAATTATGATTATTATATCACATTTTAACATTAAGGCAATATATAAAGTGAATTTTATATCATAAGAGTTGTATACAAAATGTTATTATAGCACTTGTATCTTATATCAAACAATAATTATACGTAATGAAATTAGAACAACTGAATTTAGTTCAAAAAATTATATCAAATGAGCGTTATATCGGTTAAAATTAGTTCATTTGATTTTCTAACAATTGAACCGCACCCGTGAGCTTTTAGTAATGAAGTTAACTTATATAATTCGTAACTAGTATTTTTTGCTCTTCAATTTATTCGGATTTACATGTACAATCTCTCTCACTTACTTGGAATCATTATTTTGTAGAATTTTTTTCTTGTGTCTTCTTAAAATGAGTGCAACGTTTTAGTCTTTGTCATATTTTCAATTGTGTCACCAAATCTGTATACAATCTGTATTAGCACAGGTTCTCACTGAAACTTACTTCTCTCATAAATACCTATTCAAGACAGCTTATTTCCATCAACTTTTGAGCAAGATTTAAGATTTATTTGTAAAGAGGTAACGATTTATTTATCTTCAGCAGTTTCGACTTGCTAGATCCTCCATCCGATCCACCCTAAAGCCACTCGAAATTTCGTTTCGCACAACTCAAAGATACACCCCAACAATGTTTTTCCATTTGACGGCACTAAATCGGGACCTGCGCTCACGTTAATGTATCGACCGAAATAATATTTGCAGAGCAGAAATATTTTAGCAGCGGCAAAAATGTGGCGGTAAAAAAAATGCTCAACTTTTTAGCTGATTAACGTCGCGGCCATTTCACGTTTCGCTCGTTTTGATTTTTGTGCGTAAACATTTGAGTGGTCGTTTATACTGTGCTGTGACAGGTTATTAGGGACCTACTTTACACTTTATATCGATATTCGTGAATTCTGGTACAGTTGTGTCTATTATTGACGTGGTAACGTCTTATAAAACGATGACCGGCTGCACGCATGAAAAAGTGTCACGTTCCGCGTGCGAGCGAGAGCGCAGAATAAGCGATAGAGAGACACGATCGGCTTGTGACGCACCTATCTGTCTTCCACTCCATCAGCCGATGCCGAGCCGAGCCGATGCGGAGTAGCATCAATGTTTTCTTATGACGTTATCAAGTAAAATTAATGTCCGTAAACCGACTTTATAGACAACCTATTTCTTTTATCTATCTTATTACGTCACCTGTTATCGTATAATGTGTTTTGTATAACACGAGTATATTAGCTTTGTGACACTAACTTAAAAGTTCTCTTTATATTGACGAGAATATATGATTGGTTACTCTATTAGAGTATAAGTAATTGATTTGTAAAATTGTTTTTCTTTAGTCTCTTACGTCACATCTTAACAATATTGGAAACTGAATTTATGGTCAAATAACTGCTTTTCGTCTCATAGGGTTTTATGTAAATAACGTAATCCTGTTTACCGACGCGAAGACTGACTAGGGTTGTCAATCATGTAGCCTTCTCGGGATCTTGGTATTGGCGGGTTAAAAAATGGTGTAGGATTCAGTATAAAGGAATAATACAAATGCGTGATGTGTGATTTATATAAAATGATAAAAATTAAGAAATTAAACAAAGCAAGCTTGAACTATGAAATATTTATTGAAAATTCAGACACATTACAAAACACATTTAAACGGAATACACTTTGTGTTTTGAAAGTAAGTATTTTGTAGGATATAATAGGAAATATGAATAAGGAATAATTAATGAATTCACCATACCAAACCGCCGAACAGCTGACATCAGTTTGTTTATATTATGTTTTTTTCTTTGAAAAAATGCAAGATCCAATGCACCTTTTTGTTACACCCTACAGGGTGTTAGGTAAATGGTATATAAAGCCGAAACTAGCCAATGTTAAAATATGCGTGTTAATAGTATATTGAAGCCAGAAATTTGATATCATCATGTTAATTTTTAAATTTTTGTTACAAAACAAAATTATTAGAATCTGATTAAGTTACTATAAAATATATTATTTTCAAAAATAACTTCACCATAGTATTTAGCATGTTATATCATAGGCTAGTATATTTTTACCCGACTGCCAAACGAGGGTTATGATTTTCGAGCGTATGTATGTATGTATGTAAGTATGTCCATTTCTTTGGCACGCCCTACAGCCTAAACCGTTTAACCGGTATAAAAGTATAATATATCAATAGATTTGTCTCAATTGTGGGAGTGACAAGGGGTATGTTATTTCCCGAAATTCCCGCGGGAACAGAACTTACGCGGGAAAAACGGATCTGCCAAACTAATAAACCAATTTTGAAACTTTCTTTTATTAACTATGGGTCACATATTTTCAGTGCTAATAGTATTCAATACTTTATTTTCCAAAATTCCTACGGGAACAGGCAAAAAAATACACTGAAAAAATAGGAAGGAAAAACCGTTTAATGGATTTCAACATATGATATGTCATTAGATTCGCCTCAGTTGTGGGAGTGACATAGGCTATGTTATTACCCGGAATTCCTATTGGTACATGAATTAAACGGGAAAAACAGATTTCAGATACTACTTACTCGGGTTAAAACTTTTTTTTTTACCTTTGATGCCTCAGACTGCAAATTGATTCTTTAAATCTTGTTTTCATCTTTTAAGTTCACTTTTTACGCAGTCGGGTTTTTTTTTACCATTATTATTGATTTATCGAACATCCTGTATACAACACTTTTTGATCTATGTAATCACTTTAAATTCTTCTAAGCATTACACATTCATCTAGTTATATCTCTATTTCAAAGACGATGATTTATTTGATTCTACTCAAATCCGTCTTCATCCTCGAAACGGTACATTATTATAATAACGAGTTTCACAAGTTCCCCCCAAGTACTTGAAGTTTCACTTCATTATGGTCACAAGTCGGTGGATTGTTTGAGGAGGGTAAGTGCCGTCTTTGATTTCAATTGATATTTAATTCCTATTGAGTGTATTTGCTTTGATTCGAATACGGATAATCACTCCCAGACGTCCCAACCAAAGCATAAGAAAAAAGTTTCATCCAAATCGGTTCAGTTTTTTTATGTGACATGAGTCAAATCGGTACAGACATACGTTAATATGCGCATATCTCAACCGCGTTTACAACCGCAAAACGGTTAAAAATGTATCGTAGATGTTTTATGTTCAAAGGTATGTACTTCCTATAAGTGTATTAGGATTTAATTTGTACATCTAAATAGTAACCTATCGTGTTGCGTCAATTCAAAGAAAAAAACTATTGAATAATAATTTTGAAATTAAGATTTAAAAACCGGCTAAGTGTGAGTCGGACTCGCGCAGGAAGGGTTCCGTACCATTGTCTATAAAAACGACAAAAAAACACGTTTGTTATATAAGGTGTAAACTTATCAGTTAACTCTTTTCTAGGGGATTATTCAACTGCTTAAATAGAAGAAATGTTTCTATGGGACCAATTTCAAAATCGCAAAACAAAAAACCATTTCCCTATACAAAACTGCAGAACAGTTGAGATCAGTTTGTATAAAGATATGAAATATTTTTTTACGATTTCGAAGTTGGTCTCATACAAAAAGTTGTTTTATTTGAGCAGTAGAACCACCTCCTAGAAAAGAGTTAACTGATAAGTTTACACCTTATATAGGGACCCCCTTAAATATTTATTGTATTCTGTTTTTTAGTATTTGTTGTCATAGCGGCAACATTGTAGCACAAATTACGTATAGCGGCGGTCTCTATCACGGTTCATGAGACACAGTCTAGTGACAGACGGACGGACAGACGGACAGACGGACAGACGGACAGACGGGCAGACGGGCAGACGGGCAGACGGACAGACAGACAAACAGACAAACAGACAAACAGACAGACAGACAGACGGACAGCGGAGCCTTAGTAATAGGGTCTCGTTTTACCCTTTGGGTACGGAACCCTCAAAAAATACTATTTTTGACACTGGAGCATGCCTTTGTTTAGCAGTAGAGGTCCTATAGCTGAAGACGTGCTGATGATAATAATTACCTATTTATGAAGATTATATCAATTGAATGCACCTGACAACACTGTGCAAGCATAACTGGGTTAATTGAAAACCGATTACCGTTAAATGATGGCTGATAATAGATATCTAAATCATAAAGTGTCGGTATATCATGAAATAGGTACCTAGACAGGTCATAAATTTCCCAATTCTGATATCGTACGACGACAATAAATGATATTTAAATTTAAATAATTCATGGACAACATCACATACTTAACTAAAGCGTTTGACTTATCAGAAACAACGACGGTACCACAACACCCGAGAAAATATAGAAAAGTTAAAAAAGAAAAGAAAATAATTAAGTACCGAATATCTTAATGAACGTAGTCTTAAAAACTAGGCTTGCAATGCTACCATATTTTTTAACGTAAGCAAAAAGGCTCCTACAGAAAAAGCTCTTCAGTAAAAACAAATCACTTAAAACAAAATGATCAGCAAGAGCCAACAAACAATCCCATTACATTCCTCCGCGGAAGCTAAACAAAAAAGGATGAAACTAAAACATTTGGAGAGCACCTGCTCGCCCGGAGTTTCCTTCATTAAGTTAAAAAACTCGTCGCGTCGTCTCTTCCTGTTCGTAGTAACTGGGAGATGAAAAGCCACTGAGGTTCCGTAGGTATATTTTTTCTCTTTAACTTGTAAAATTGTGTAGGTACAGTACGTGTTACCGAAGTTGAGTGCTATGAGAAAGAGTGGGGATCGCTTTGCGCATCTTATGATACGATCATCGTAACAGAACCGCGTGTACGCGGAGCTAACAACCAATCACAGCCGGTGGTGTAAACGCGGCGCGCGTCTTGCCAATCACGTAAATATGGTCTTCAGCAGGGCTAGCATGCGCGCATCGATTATTTTATCGATAGACAAGACAAATTTTGTCTTCGACGATAATTTTGTCGTTTTACCTAACCTAACGGATCACAGACGTCTCGAATCCTTTTTCTTAATATTTTCAGGGTCTCCCGTTGATCATAGCCACTTATTTTTACGTTATAACACGGCATTGCAATGATATTTTGGTTTTTTCTTTGTTATCGTCGAAGACAAAACGACATATTTACGTCAAAAGTCTATAAAATGCCACGACAAAATTTTATCGTGTTGCGTATGCTAGCCCTGCTGGGCATCTTTCGCCCAGCGCTCAACTTCTGTGCCACTAGTTGTACCTATTTATATTATACCTACGTTTAGTGATGTTAAGTAAAATATACTGGAAGACGAAAATTACTTAGGCGATGTCATTAATTATGTAAAACAGGTAGAAAATACCGGACATTGTAACGGTAGCCTACGGAACGTAAGAGGGAACGTTAAAAGTTTTTCCAGGCTAATTTTGCTTGATACTAGTCGTGAAGTTTAATCAAAGATCTTACGATAGCCTGTCGATTCGCTAAACAAAACCGCGATTACTTCGACATTACTTCACTTATCGACGATTAAATAATGTGAACCAACTTTCTAACAAAATAGAGTCTATGTTTGATTGTACTGCTTCGGTAATACGCGCTGTCATTTTAACACTGAAGTCAGTAATTGACAATAGTAATTTGAACCCACTTCTAAGCGAAATAGAGGCTATATTTGTTTGTATCGCTTAGGTGATATTAAAAGCGAGTTAACTTGTGGTTTTTGAGAGAATCGACCTCCAGCTTATTATGTCCGACAATAATGTTTAGTCACTGACCTTACACCATCCCTTAACCAATCCACATTGGGTCCGCGAGGTTGAGTATTACCAAATAATCTTAAAGTTTAGGTGGGACTCTAAGCCCCGCAGTGGGACGTACAATTAATGGATTATACATAAAGCCTAGGCTTTAGCCTTACATTACTTTTATTTTTTTCGCATGAAATGTTACAAGTTTATTTTATTCGGTGTGAAGGTTTTACTATGATCTAACTAAACCCCAATATCCAGCGTCTCGTCCCGTCCAACAAAAATGGAACACTCGAAAAATGCAAGAGAATCCGACAAGAAAGTGCAGCTTCAATTAAGTTTGCAACTCAACGCAAGACTAGCATCTTACTGCGGATTTACTTGCACTTATATTTTACATTCTTCCTATGGGTGACGTAAGAGGCGACTACAGGAGAACCGCCACAAGAAGACGGGCAGCAGCGTCTCCTCTCCACCATCGGCCAAACTGCGGTCGCCAACCGGCCTGCCAAGCGTGGCGATTATGGCAAAATCCTCCTTTTGGAAAGGCCTGTGTCCAGCAGTGGACTGATATAGGCTAGTGATGATATTTTACATTACAACATTCTAGTTTGAGTGTTAGGACAGGGCGCGGCTGGGTACCACTAAGGACGCCAGAAAGAAAGTGGGGCTGAAAGCGACTATTTAATTCATCTGGTGACAAATTCGCTATGCTGGCAAAACAAGATTGCAGAAATTGCTGTATATTTCAGGCGAGGTTCGTATGGAATAGGAATGGATAGGAATTTGGAGGCGCCGTAGCAATCTAGCCCAGGGCGCCGTTAGTGTTTGAACCGGCACTGCTTTTCCTACGGAACGGGTAAAGTATTTAACATTTACTGATTTGAATTTATGTAACCTAACTATTGTATTATTATGCTGCGTCAAATCAACTATTAATTCGTTCAATCTTTCATCAATTAGCAGATACATCTAGTATTTAAAAAAAAATTATGTCGGCGCGGCGGGAGCGCTTTGGTATCGATTACTAAAGTTAAGCAACCAACGACGCGGTTGTGAGAGGATGGGTAACCATTCCGACCATATTTAGTGACATATCACGAGCATCTCCGTGCTTCGGAAGTTACATTCCGTTAAGTAACGGAAGGCACGTTAATAAAAGTTGGTCCCGGCTGATATCGCTCGATACTAAGGTCTTAAGGCGGTCTTAAGGCGGCTTGATTACATCTGACAGTAAGGTTTAGCCACTGGCCTTACAACACCCCTCCACCAATCCGCACTGGGACGGCGTGGTGGAGTATGACCTAAACCACCTCATAGTTGAGGTGAGGCTTTGCAGTGGTGGGACGTATATAGGCATACTTTACTTAACGTGTAATAATATACCAAACAATATTTCTCTGTGGCAACAACGCAACAGAAATTGACACTATACCTGTAGTTTCAAATTCATTACCGAATAGATGCACTAGCAGCTTACTGCACTATATTCTAGCTCCATATTGAGTGGACCCATCCCATCTGTACGTAAGGCTGAAATGCTCCACTGGGTAGCAATATGTGCTTAATTCATACAGACCCGCCTTCAAAATTCACAGACACGACACGCTTTTAGCGCTAAATACACGCTTTGACGGTGTCCATTAAATGTACGGGAGCAAACGCTTCAATGATCGGTTCCATTGCTGTATACGACACGATAATTTGTGATGGGTAAATTATTTTTATAATGCTATCATCATTTAAGCTAAGTTGCATCTTAGCTTGAAATATGATAGCTTAGTAAATGGCTTATTTTATTTTCGTCTATCACATATCTTAAAGTAGGTGTATTCAAAATCAATCAGAATCAGACGAAAACTTCATAAGGTATCGAAACTAAGGCTGGGTTGCACCATCTTACTTAAACAATCGTCAAAAGTATGACAAACTCCATACAGAAACACCGGTTATAGTTATCGTTATGGTTAAAGTTAAGGTGATGCAACTTAGTCCAAGCCATTCCCTTTTGTTTTACATTCGTAATTATAAGACTTACCTTTATTAGCAGTTGCAGGCAGAAGGATGTGTTTTTTTTACAGAATGTAATTGTTTAAAAAGGATGGTTGAAAAGAACATAATTCATATCTCTTCCCTAAGAGCTGCTGTACGAAAATTGATTTATAAGACTGAACTAGTACGGTCTCCTTGCGCATTTCAGGATTAGCTACGTAAATCCTTAACTACACTCGTATTTACTAACACGATATTTTAATATTAATTTGTTTACATCATTATAAAGCTGTCAGTTTGTTTGTATGACGATCACAGACACAGAATGATGTCCTAATCTCGTAACTAAACTAGTCCGGTTGTGCGCAAATCCACCTTAGTGAGTTAAATGAAGAATAAATAATTATTGACTTATTATCGGGTGTAAAAAAAGGCTTAACGAAGCCGAATACCACATATTCTACGTATTATTACGATCATTTTTTTCTTTTACACTATACCTGGGAAATGACTGATTAGCGAGTTATTGACAGTCAAAGTTACAATTTTTTAAAAAGAATTTTACAAAATTGACTTCTGTTTGATATTACTAAACTTTTTTACAAAGAAACATGATCCGCTTACACACACAGGCATAGTAGTGTGGCGTGCGCGCTATACATTGCGGGTTAGAAATAAGTTATTTTTTTTGATACCCAAAAATAAAAGTTATTTCCCAGCAATTATTTTTTTTGCTTTCTGCTTGGTTTTATGTATAGAATTCGTGGTTTAAGGCTTCGTTAAGCCTTTTTTACACCCTGTATATTTTTTTTTATTGTTTCCACAATCACACCAATTATCTAGCCCCAAACTAAGCAAAGCTTGTGCTATGGCGACTAGATAACGAATAAACATACTTAAATACTTTTATAAACATCCATGACTTAGGTGCAAATGCTCGAGCTCATCACACTAACATTTGCCCCTCGTGGGATTCGAACCCGCAACCGCCAGGCATTGTAGTCCATAATTAGTTTCAAGATTCGTAAGTAGTGTTTATTTTTTGTGTACTCATTTGAGTATAGTGGACCCGCGCACCGCCTGCGTTTCTCTTGCGTACATAGTGTAGTACCGGGAAAGCACTTTACATTTTTTCATGTCTGTCATCTTGTTGCATTCTAATACTTTATTTTTGTGTACGTACGGGCTTGATATTAGCTTTCCCTACTTTTTGACGTGATAACGTCTTATAAATCGATGATCAGAGCTGCACGCACGAAAAACTGTCACGTTCCGCGTGCGAGCGAGAGCGCGTAACAAGCGATAGAGAGGCACGATCGGCTTAAGCGTTCCGCTTGTGAGCTTGTGACGCATCTATCTCTGTTCCACTTCATCGACCGATGCGTCCGAGTAGCATCAATGTTTTCTTATGACGTTATAAACCGACTTTACAGACAACCAATTGTTTTATTAAAACTTCATAGCCAGCTTTAAAAACATGCTTAAAGTAAACCTAAAGTATGTGGCCTTATCTACCAATAGACCACTTGTCTAAACAGAAATGTTTTGAAGGCATTCAATGCCTCTACATAAAGGTTGTCATGTCGAGAAGATATGGCTTTTTGTTGATAAAGCCGAATTTATATTTTTGCATTTTTTTTTGTTATTGCCTTTTATTATTTTATGCAATAAGTTGTAATATTTATCTATTTAATTGTAGGTTCTATAGTATAAACTATTTTACTTCAAAATTCTGAAGGCTCTACTTCAGAATTTTGAAGTAAATTTCATATTTTGTCATAAATAAATGACAATAAAAATTACCAATACCCCACCACAAGAACCAAAATATAGCCAGTATCATGATTAGAAATTTCAGTGAATAGGTAATATATTATTTCCGATACCATTACAATAGAAAACAAACAAAAATAGCTACAACAAACTGAAATGGAACTATCGCTGTTTGTGAACGCTAAAATAACATGTAACGGTAGCGGGTAAAAATAATATTTTGTGTGGTTCTGTCCCTGAAGGCTGCTAACAATTGAGTTTGTACTACTATCCAATCGTATGTGAAAAAAACCGGCCAAGTGCGTGTTGTGCCACGCGCCGTGTAGGGTTCCGTAGTTGCCCGTCGTCGTTACCACAATATATTTCAGCAATTACTTAATTTATGTCACTTTTAATGTTTTCTTCAACTCTACTCTAAAATTAACTGATCTATCTTAACCTTTTTGATTTTCCTTGAAAGTTCATAAAAAGCACTATTATATTATCATGAATTTTGCCAGATTTATCAAGTTTTTTTACTCGAACAAAAATAAGCACTTTAAAGTTCAATATTTCGCAAACGGATCCCTAAATTGAAAAGTTGTCGTAGTAACCCATAAGTTATTTTAAAGGACCTATTTAACGATACCCCACACGATGGGGTAGACGATGAAATAAAAATATCATCCCCACGTAACATGTATGGGAGCTAAACAAAAAAAACATATTTTAAATTTTATTCTACCACTTTGTCAGCGTCAATAATATACATATTTCCCAGATTTACAGCTCTCTAGGGTCAACGGTCTCCAAGCAAAACCTTGGACGGACAGACAGACAGACAGACGGATATGACGAAACTATAAGGGTTCCTTGTCAGGACTAAAAAACGGTCTAAAAATAAAAAGAATATCATCCTTGTGTTTTCATTATGATCGCATCCGAGTTTGAATCATCATCATCATTAAGCCACATTACGTCCACTGCTGAACATAGGCCTCCCCCAGTGACTTCCAGATAGGCCGGTTGGAAGCGGCCTGCATCTAGCGGCTTCCTGCAACCTACCAGGTCGTCTGTCCACCTTGTGGGTGTGAGTCCCACGCTGCGCTTGCCGGTACGTGGCCTCTATTCCAGAACCTTTCGGACTCATCGGCCGTCAGTTCTACATGAACGAACAAAAGTCTTAGCCCGACGGATTAGCTAGCTAAAGTGGCAATGGGCGGGGCACATAGCAGATGAGTTTTGTTATTATTAGTTAATTTTTAAATTAGACAAATCATTGAAGTCCAATTATAAATTATACTGTGTATCTCTAAAAGTATGGATCAAATATAAATAGCGTATATTTTTTATGAGTCGAAAATGAAACCAACATTCATAGAGCTAAAAAATACGGAATGAATTAATGAAGCAGGAATGAACCCAGCTATTCGAGTATTCGATTTGGACCATATTTTCTGTATGTTAATTTTATCCTCTATTTTATTCTTGTATAGGATTTGGAGTGAAATTGTTTGGAAAAAGTCTCATCATCTCAGCCTATTGCAGTTCACTGCTGGACGTAAGCCTCCCCCATAGAGCGCCAAAGAGCACGATCCCCCGCTTTTTTTATCCATCACAGCCAGCCATCTTCCTAAGGTCTTTGGTTGGTCCTACACTACGTTTGCCAAGGCGTAGTCTTCCAATAAGAACCCGCTTACTCCACCTTTCATCGATTCTGCGACAAGTGTGGCCAGCCCACTGCCAGGTTCCACCCACAAGGTGGACAGACGACCTGGTTAAATTTGCAGAAAACCGCTGGATATAGGCCGCTTCAAACCTTCAAATCTGGAAGTCACTGGGAGGCCTATGTTCAGCAGTGGACGTCATGTGGCTGAAATGATGATGATGAGGAACGCTCGCAGAGCTTACACCCGGTGGGGAAGAAATGCAACCACGAACTATAAAACGCAGCGTGGGCAGCCCTCCAACCAGGGGATTGACAAGCAAAGCCGCTGGATGTAAACAGCCCGTTCAATTTGGCAGAGGCCTGTGTCCAGCAGTGCTATCCAAAAGCTGATGACGATTATGATAATGTTATTTTAAAAAATCTTATTTATGTTGTTTAATAACGTACACTTGCAGCACCTCATTTATGATTATAGACAAGCTTACGTAGTATACTATTTAAGGCCTACTTAACTGAAAATCCAAAATCCAAATTCCAACTCACAACTCAAAATATTTTAAACTGTTTGCACACACTTGTACTAAAATATTCATCTGAATCTACAAAGTATCATGCCATTCACGATTGTCCCGCTTTGCACGCCACAAATCTTACAACTTTATTACTCGAGTCAGATCATTCCAGCCCCTTTGCTTTACATGTAAAACATTTACTCCAACGACCTACTTCGCAAATCCGGGACGTATGTACGAAAACCGGATGACTAATGTGACCACGAGTGTCTCTTGTCCCAGATAGATGTACATACCCGAAAAAGCAAGGATTTTGGGACACCGTTTCTTCAATTCCGTTAGGGATTTTTAGGCTGAACGTAACTAACACTCTGCTGGTTTTTATTGTTTGTCGTTTAGTTACAGGGTTCGACGATTGACGCCTGTATGTTATGTCTTGAAGGCTTATTTCTTTGTTTTTTAAAAACATCATCAATAGCCACTTGGCTTAAGTCTCCCCCATAGAAAGCCACATCAAAACATTAAAATTAACAGAATTGTATTCAGCAGTATTAAATTGCTAATAAAAACAAACAAAGAAAATACTGAAGTCTTCTATTACCCTCTGATATAGGCTGAATGACAAAAAGAAGGTATCGCTTGAATATTCTGCCCAGTAAAATGAACAACTTATTCTATGGCACCAATACAGAAATCTGAAAACAAATGTTTACCTCTCCATACAAAATTGTCATTTGCCTCGACGATAATAGGTTTACTATGTATGTCAGTTTTTTTCTTGCGTGTTGCGACTGTGGCCCGATAGTAAAAACCTGCTTACCTTTAATGGGCAAAATATCCTGTTCTTGCAATTTGCCTGTATTATTACCAATCTCTGCGTAAACCATTGTCCTATCTAAAAAATATGAATGGTCACGTCAGTCATGCTCTTGGAATTATTCACACGTCACTGTCCCGTGCGGTGCGGGTCCGTAACGTTATCGTAACGACGCTCTGCGTTATCGTGTAACGCGTGACGCGTGACGCGCGCGCGTTCATCGCGGGATATCGCTTTTGACGTAGATGCGTGAATAAACGGAGAACGTCATGGGTTATTTCACGATACTTGAAGTTAAGGGTTCGTTATTGTCTTTTACCGTGACATAACGTCCATTGAAATATAGAATTGCCAAAAAAGTGCCAAAAAGGTCGCCCGCTCAGGATTAGTTGTTGCAGCTAGGACCAACTGCCACGACACTGATATTCTGCGGGGCTATTAGAGGAGCAATTAGGTTGCGTGACTTATAGATAAGAAGATAAGCCCCAATATGTCGAGTCGACACAGATTTATGCATCATAGAAAAAAATACAGTGTTTTGCTCTGAGCTTGATTTGTGATTTGGCAATTACTCAATTATATCTAAATAGCACTCCATAGTAACGTCAACCGTGGTTACAGAATTATTCACACGTCACTGTCCCGCTCGTTGCGGGCCCGAAGCGTTATCGTAACGACGCTCTGCGTTATCGCGTGACGCGTGACGCGCGCGCGTACATCGCGGGATATCGCTTTTGGACGCAGATGCGTGAATAAATGGAAAGCCCGACACAGATAATTTCACGATACACAATCTTACCTAAATTTACGTCATCTTATATACAATAATTACGCCTTAGTCTAAATTACAAATGGGATCTCATTTTTTTGATACATTTTAATCGATGTTGGTTTATCATCCGTTATTAATGTATTGTAATTACTTATGTGTGTCTAATATTTTTTTTACTTTTAGTAGTATTTTAAGTACACATATGCTTTTATAGCTCTTTGATACTTTTTTCAATGCTGTGCTAGTAAACCTCAAAAAACACCTTTATTTGAGCCTGACGTCATTCCCAGGTGACTCAGTATTAGCGGTGATAATCCTACGTTTTTGTGACACTTCCACAAGCTTTATCTCTTCGTTTTCAGCCGAGCAGCGAGATTTATAGGGTCGTGGTTACAGGTTATAAATTCCAAAGCACGTATGCCGTTAAATGGATTAGTGTATCGAGTGATGTGCCTTTTTCCTCTCTGGCTGCACTCTATAGAGGTAGATTGATTTATTGGCCCTTTATGAGGCCTAATGGACCCTTGTGAGGTCTAATAGGCCACTCGAGGCCGTTTAATGATAATGGTATGGTGATTTAAAGTTAATGTAGAGTTTGAAAATTATTTGGTGAATTTTTATCGCAAGTTCAGATGGTTTAACAAGTAGGAAAAATTGTGGTTTTACAGTTAATTAGGGACTATTTGGAAAGTCCAAAGTCTTTTGATAACTCGAATTTTATGAATATGTTGAGTAGTTAGAAACCATGATTGTATATACATTTAAATTCTGTTCACAATGAAACATTTATAGTTTTTATTTTAGCTGAACTTTTTGTGAGAAGCCGCTGATCGATGTCAAATGAGTATTTGTTGTTCATGTTGAGAGATTAAATAAGTAATATTTTCGACATAACTTTCGTATGAAAAATACTTAATTTTCAGAACGATATAAGCACTTAACTTAAGATGGATTCATTAAATAATTCAAAGTAATTTTATACATACTCAGCGTACACTGGGCCACTTTTGCGCCAAATTACACGTGCACTCAGCCTAAAGCCTCGTGTGGTCTCATGAATATTCTGTGTCCACTACTGGATTTATTAGGGGCGGTTTTCCGTCTTCCTCTGATTTATGTCCGCACGGACGGACTGGAACGCGGAATTAGATTTGTGACGTTTCCGCCGCGTCGTGAGCGGTGGCCTTAATAGTTTTGGGTCTCGGGGTGGGGGCAACGACCTGATGCAATGAATGAAAATTGAAGCAGGTATCAAATTTATGTTTGACTAGCTATGCCAGTGGCTTTGATTATACCTTGTTATATTTAAAAACCGGCCAAGTGCAAGTCGGACTTGCGCACGAAGGGTTCCGTAACATTTTCTATAAAAATGGCAAAAAAATCACGTTTGTTGTATGTTGTATGGGAGATTTGTTGTTATAGCGGCAACAGAAATACATCATCTGTAAAAATTTAAACTTTCTAACTAACACGGTTCATGCGATACAGCCTGGTAACAGACGGACAGCGGAGCCTTAGTAATAGGGTCCCGTTTTACCCTTTGGGTACGGAACCCTAAAAACGACGACCCCTGTCTTCTCGTCACAATTTGCGCCTACAACTAGTGGTACCGATGTTGAGCGCCGGGTGAAAGCGGCGCAGAAGACCATTACGATCACATGATTGGCTAGTAGTGCGACGCGCCTGCACCGCCGGGGCCGTGATTGGTTCAGCTCCGCACAAACGCGTCTCTGATACGATGCTCGTCTCACGTGCAAAGCGATCCCTACTCTTTGCTCCAGCGGTCAACATCGGTGCCGGGTATTGTACCTGTTTTACATAGTAAGCAACATCATCTAAGTATTTTTTTCTCCAAGAATTATAAGTATATGTATATTTGTATGTATTGACAATGTATATTTGTATGTACAGGGTGTACAAAAGAATGGGATACTCCATATAACCACATGATCAGCTGGTTATATACAACAACTTTTCCCATGGCAGCAACATCGATATCGTGATTTTATTTTCAGATGCTCCATACATTATCATCCAGGTATGCGAGTAAGTTTGTATGGAGAAGCTAAAAAAAATAGCGATTACAATGTTGCTCCCATAGTAAAAGTTAATGTATGATCAGCTGATCACGGTTTTAAGAAGTGTCCCATTCTCTTGTACACCCTGTATATTTCACAAGCTAATTCGGTAACTTGTTATATTATATGCCTATTCTAGGATAATTTTCGTTGTAACTTCGTTATTTTTGTTATTATTTAAAGCATCCATTTCGATTTTAGAGCAGCGTGAAATACTTAATTTGGACTGAAAATTCAAGTCAGGAAAAGATTGGACTACTTTTAATTTTCTTTAATTTTATTCAATCAGGTGAAGGTTAAATAATTGGGAAGAAAGATAAAGCCTTTTAATCAAAATTTGGTCTTAAACCAATCTTACTTTGCGTTTTGCTTAATCAGAGTCAGTTGGTGGTATTATATTGTAAAGGTATTGAACTGAAATAGGTACAACGTGACCCTAGGTAGGTATCATATTTTGAAATAAAGGCAGTGAGCCGCGAAAACCTACTTTTTTTTACCTTAGCAACGCTATATGTGGATACTTCAGGCAACATGCCTAGGACATTTTAAAAATTTAAACTTGAAAATACACTACAATGACGACCTCCGTAGCTGAGAGGCGAGCACGCCGGACTATATGACATCGCCATATCTGAGGTTCCGGGTTCGAGACCCGGTCGGGTCAATGAAGAAAACGAACTTTTCTATATTGTCTCAGGTCTGGGTATTGGGGTACCGTCGTTGTACTTATCTGCTTACTATATATAACACAAGTGCCTTAGCTACTTACTTGAGGATAAGAGCAATGTTTGTGATGTTGTTAATACCCGTTGCACTTGCAATGCAACAATACACGCGTAGTGTATAGTGTTTGTTTCAGATTCATATTAATTTCGTATGCAAATCGGAATTCTAATGTTACATAAATACCCTCTTAAAAGTTGTGTTTGAGCAAGCAATTGCCTTGAACAGTTCAGTGGATAAAATAATAGCCTCAAACTTAGTGCCGGCGAATTCATTTATTTAATTAAGAGCCGAGGAACTTGGTACCACAAGATAAGTTTATAAAGTAAGCACGCTCTATGCGAAGTGCAAAGCCATGGCCTTTAGGTAGCGTCATCGCGTACAGAAAGCCTACAACGAAAGTGTTTCATTCGGTTGGAACTTCAGACATATTAAAGTAATAAATTAAATTTCACTTGTATTTATTGACGAAACTGTACAACTCACACTAATGTTGAATATTGAACAACATCACATGCTTTGCTTTGATCCTAAGGTAAGTAGCGTAAGCGCTTGTGTTACAACGATGCAACCACAACACCCAGACCCAAGACAATATAGAAAAGTTCGTTTTCTGAATTGACCCGATGATCGGGAAACAAACCCGGAACCTCAGAGATTTCGGTGGCATATATAGTCCGGTCTGCTCGCCTCTCAGCTACGGAGGTTGTTATATATGAAAAAAACACGACTGTTTTCATTTATTCATCAATTGAACTTTAACTTTATTATGAATGATATGGCCGTCAGAACAAATCGCCCTACGCCCTACACGCCATTCTCTGCTCCAAACTATTAGTCAACGTGTGCTTATTATTATACAAAGTTTTGCGTTAATGAATTAATGTAAAGAACATTATTCCATAAACTCATTAACATTAAGTTTTCCTAATTAAAATAGTTATTATTAACCTACGATACGAAACAGCACGTTTTTAAGCAGTAAGCTATAGACCCTAAAGATTTTAACCAAATTCACGATTGTCAGTGATGCCACTGTTTCCACCTCTGTTGTGGTCGGAGACTTCGGACTAAACTAATCACCGGCAGGACTGGAGCTCCCTTATCGGAATTGGAACAATAAGGCGCCGAGAAAAATATTCCGTTAAAACGACGAAAGTTTTAATTGAAATGAAAACGTATAAATGCTTTAATCAATATTACCTAAAACTGAATTATTGCGGACGTTGGCAAACGTGACTGGAATCAAAAAGGTATACTCCTCTGATTTAATGCAATGAAATGCCGCAAATGACGTCCGTAGCCGCGGGGCGAGCATGCCGGATTTGGCGTCGCCATCTCTGAGGTTCCGGGTTCGATTCCCGGTCAATGTAGAAAACGAACTTTTCTATATTGGCTCGGGTATAACACAAGTGCTTTAGCTACTTACCTTAGGATTAGAGCAATGTTTGTGATGTTGCCCAATATTCATCTATTTATTTATAATGACCAATGCTGCAATCTCGAACTATGCCATGCTATAATACGCCGAAAATCGTTGCCGAAATATCGCGTAGAGCGCTAATGTTTTGAAAAGAAGCGATGCAAAAGCGATTGCCTTAAGAGCTTCAGACCTCCGTAATCTTAAGACAGGAGAACCATAGTATTTTGGTTCATGGCTATATCTACATTATCTGAATATAGTCGTACAGTTTCCCCTACGATGTTTTTGCTTGTCGAGCAAGTAATTTCGTAAATAAATTCTCACAAATTCAGCAGTATTCTTGCTGTAATTTGAACTGACGAGACACACTCTATTAGGAGGGAGGCCACTTACCGGAAAGCGCAGCATATGACGTCCACCTAAAATAAAATAAATTATTTCTACAATCACACCAATTATCTAGCCCCAAACTAAGCAAGCTTGTATTATGGCGACTAGGATAACTGATAAACATACTTAAATACGTGACTCCATGACTTAGGTAAAAATGCTCGTGTTCATAACACTAACATTTGCTCCTTGCGGGGTTCGAACCCGCAAACGCCAGACAAAGTCCGGAGCGCGAACCACTACACCTGACGGTCGTCAATGAGGAAATACGACCTAGTAAAGGTTGCAGGGAGCCGGTTGGAGTCATGCTGATTCGAACCGGTCAATCAAGCAGTCATTGAGAGGAGGGGCTTATGTTCAGCAGTGGACGCCTAAAATGATAATCAGATACTCTCAGTATATCAACTCCTGTTTTCCACCAATTCCAAAATGATTATCACGGAGATGCGTACTCATTCATCAAGGAAATGGATGAATTTTCTGTACCTTCACAATTTCGTTGATAGTATTCTGCAAACACTCAACGACAAAATAAGTGTCCTGAATTACTATCGGCGCATTGAGCGATTTGCGGAGCGAGTTGTGCATCTGCAGTTTATTTGCTCCCACGGTTTAAAAGCGTTGCCGACTGGAAAATTGTGCCTTCCTGCCAAAGCCTGGAGAAAGCAGACATGCCAATTTTACCTGTCACTTTCCCTCTCTACATAGGACATGCTATCTATAGCATCTACTTTGTAGACAAAATACCGGATAAAGTACAATTATAATCATAATCAGCCCATAATTATAATTATAATCATCATAATCCTCTGGACAATTAAACTTTGGCCTCACCCATGCACGCCTCTGAGCCCTTTTCCACCTAGGCTATTCTTTATGGACCCCCCACACTAGCGTCTTTTAAGCGTCGACGTCATGGCAGCGTCCAATCAGTGTTGACTGTTGACGAACGCTCGCGCAGCGGCATTTGCCTAACGCTGATTGGACACTGCCACGACGTCGACGCTCGAAAGATGCTAGTGTAGCTTTGCGTGTGTAATCAGTCCACCTTAAGAACTAAGACTCCGCTATCCGTCTGTCACCAGGCTGTATCTCATTAACCGTAAGTTAGACTAGATTTGAGGGGTCAAATATTTGTTTGGTATTTGTTATTATAGCGGCAACAGAAATAAATCATCTGTGAAAATTTCAACTGTCTAACTTACGGTTAATGAGATACAGCCTGGTGACAGACGAACAGCGGAGTCTTAGTTCTTATGTAATAGGGTCCCATTTTACCCTTTGGGTACGGAACCCTAAAAACGTACCATGAGCAAATCAAATTCCAAATATGGCCGAATCTTTAGACTGACTGATGGGTGCTGTGAGCTGTCTGTCTTCTTTTGGCTGTATCCTTTTCTGCCATTTTCCGCGAGATTATTAGAAAACATTTCTGCGCATCCAACTTTATTGGGATTAGAAACGTTAGGGATAAAGTGGGAAATAGAACTAGCGTTTTGAAATACGATAGATAAATTGCAAACTTTTTTTTTTCATTATTAAAAGTGGATAATATGTTTATTATTCTCCACGTTGAATAAAAAGATATAATAAAAAACAACGGACCATATTTGTATGAAAAGTAATGTTTGATATTTATTAGTTCCGTTTGTGTAAATCCCGTTTAGGCGTTCCCGATTATTCATTTATTTATAGTTAGTTACTATTTTGAAGTCTTTGCAGAAAATGTCGTGGGCAAAAGCTTATTTTAGATACCTATTTGTAACAATTAAGATATAAAAACACAGAAGTTATAACGCGCCACCGCTATAATGTAATTTAAGTAATCTTTTGTAAGCAAAAAGGAAACCCTATGTTTAAAACTAAAATCATGAAATGGGTATCTTTTATTATGTGCTCAAATTGATAATATTTTTTCTGCATCTTTGTTTTTATCATCCCCACCATTGATTGATATGGTTATATCCAAAACATTCCTACGTAAACTTCAAAATTAATATTGTACATAAAAAAAGAACTGTGTTATTTGCTTTGTTTGGTGTGCAATAAAGAGTATTATCTATCTCTTCCTAGAATATTCTTAGAGAATAAACTGAACCCTGTATATTATTGTCGAGGTCATTCAATCCGGACGAGCCGGTGCACTGCTAACCCTTTATCCGGATAGACTAGTCCTTTGTACCGAGTCTATTTGCGGCTTGATCAATAGACAGCCTGAAACTATTGAGACTATTTATCTCAGTCGCGGCTAGACTGAGATATTGAGGCGTTATGCTCAGCGGTCTATAAACGACGAAGCAAAATATTGATAACAACTAAGTACAGTTCTATTCGGTGCTGATGTCTAGTGGATTCATATCTGAAAATACTATTTATTAATTCACCTCATGTCGATTTACTGTTAAAAAGGAAATAGGAACCCTTTGCACTGCATCGTTATTTTTCTTTTAATACCCTAGATTATTCAACATTGGTGCTACGGATACTATTGGCGTACCAAATATCCTTTTAACACAGTTTGGCGCCAAAATCAAGTCAAAAATAAAAAAAATATAAGGGGCATATAGCAGGTAGAACTGACGGCCGATGGGGCAGAAAGGTTCTGGAATGGAGGCCACGTACCGCCAACGCAGCGTGGGACGTCAACCCTCAAGGTGGACAGACGACCTGGTAAAGGTTGCAGGAAGCCGCTGAATGCAGGCCGCTTCCAACCGGCCAATATTAATAGTCACTGGGGAAGGCCTATTTTCAGCAGTGGAAATCCTGTGGAATAAATAAAACAACTTGAAAACTAATTTGGGGAATCTACATGGAAAATGATTCGGGTATTTCAAGTATCCCTTGAATTCAGTTTCTTGACACTATTTTCGGAACACCTTGTAAATTCGATCCAAATTGCATTCTTTGTCACCCTACTTAAATCTTTCTTGCAGTAATAACAAGTATAATAAAACTGCAGTTCATACCAGACAATATTAGATAGTAAATAGAATGGCATGTGTTATTGCCGGCTGCATTGAAGCTGCAGCACAATATTGCCAACCCTTTATCGAGTGAGACGGTCCTTTGTGCCCACCTCTATTTGCGGTTTGATCAAAAGTCAGCTTAAACCTATTTTAGCTCACCTAGGTAAGACTACGGTATTCAAAACAGGGTTAGTATTATTTTGGACGAAGCAAGGAGTTTGGTGTTTAGAAACTAGAGGATTTTACAATCCCTGTCATACATGTTTGTATGTCTAAAACCATGAGATCAACCTTATGTGGTAATGACGAAGTGTCATTGCATTTTTAAATAGCAATGGTCGCATAGTAGCTAAAGTTTCGCTTTCCGCCTCCGTAGGTCGTAAGAATCCTAGCACTTGTTTTGAATTTTAAGGAATTCGTGTATGCTTTTATACTACTTTCTTAGTAAAACCATTGTGAGGAAATCTGCATATTAAATAATCCGTACCATGCTCCAAAAGACTATAATTCCTTTTTCTATAAATTACGTTGGTCTGATTTATTACCACCAGCCTTACAGAATCAGGATTATGGACAACCAAGAGTAAGGACTCGGTAACAAAACCAAAACGAAAGGTAAGACGTGTCGTTTTAGTTTCGGTCACTATAACAATAGCTTATAACACTAACACCAAAATCCTTCAAATCACTTTCCGATCGTATTACAGTTTCACTCTTATTATGAACAATGGAAGTATTTCAGTAGGTTTTGTAATAGCTGTGTGAAAGGAAACAACAGGAGGAACAAGTGAGTGGGAAGGGTAAAATGGAACCCTATTACTAAGATCTGATGAACCGTGATAGCACAAATTACGTATAGCGGCGCTGCTCTTTTCTATATTGTGGTGATAGTTAGACAGTTGAAATTTTTGACAGATGATGAATTTCTGTTGCCACTATAACATTTAATACTAATAAAAAACAGAACGAAATTAATATTTAAGGGTTTCCCATACAACAAACGTGATTTATTTGCTTGTTTTTATAGATAATGTTGCGTGGGTCCGACTCACACTTGGCCGGTTTTTAATAAATGTGATTCTTTAATGTGTTCACGCTGGCTGCCCTGATGACTTCTCGGCTGATACTGAAGGTGAGAATGCTGTGAATTGGAACTATCTTGATAGAAAAGATAAATGTTTTGCTCTGTATTGGTGTTCAGCAACGACAAAATGCTAAATCAACAACTACAAGGGAGCGATATAGTGAACAGACTAGGATCGCGCTTAGTAGCATGCATTGGAAGAGGCCATTGTAAAAAAGTGTATTAAAGTGGACTGATTAATGTATATTTTGGCTATAAAAAGTAAGTTTATACTGTCCAATTGCAGGGTACAAACCTCAACTATGAGGTGGTTTGGGCCATGCTCCACTACGTGGGCTCAATGCGGGTTGGTGGAGGGGTGTTGTAAGGCCAATGATAAGACCAGATGAAATCAAGCCGACTTAAGGCCTCTGACTAGGCTTCACAACTAATCAAGCGATATCAGCCGGGACCAACTTTTAAAGTGCCCTCTGAAGCACGAAGATCTCGTGATAAATGTCACTTAATATGATCGGAGTGGTCACCCATCCACTCTCAACCGCGGTGTTTGTTGTTTAACTTTAGTAATCGATATCAAAGCGCTGCCGCCTCTGAGCTACGAGCACCTCTCACTGAGCTACGAACACCTCGATTCTTGCTCGAACTTCGACACTGATTGATGGATATTTTGGCTGTAAACAGTAAGTTTATGTACGACCCAATTGCAGGTCTGCTTAATGCCCAGCTGGATAAGTACATAGAGCTACATGATAATCAGTTCGGCTTCAGACACAGAAATTCACACACACTTCACAGAATAGCTATCTCAGTCTCTCGACTGAGATAGCTATTCTGTGTTTGAAGCAGACCATCAAATACTACACTGAGCGACACACGCCCGTCTATACTTGTTTCTTGAACTTGACCAAGCATTTGACCTGGTAAACTACGACATACTGTGGCAGAAATTAGAGAAACTTGCCATGCCAGCAGAACTTATTCAAATATTGGTATCTAAACCAGGTCAATGTCGTGAGATGGTCCAATGATTACTTGGGGCCGTATAGGTTGGAGTGTGGGGTGAGACAGTGGGGGGTTAAGCTTACCGAAGCTCTTCAACTTGTACATCAACGCGCTTATGAAGGATGCCATATTGACGGTATATGCCATAATAATATCAGTTATGCGGACGACATGGTGCTGCTGAGCACCTCTGTCTGTGGCTTGTCGAAGATGCTGTGCATTTGTGAGGGGTATGCTTTGAGACATGGATTGATGTACAATATCAAAAAGAGTGAGTGTATGGTTTTTCAGGTCAGAGGAAAACACACGTTAAACATACCTCTCATTAAACTTAATGATGTACCCTTAAAAATGGTACAAAAATTTAAATACCTTGGGCATGTGGTGACGGCTGATCTGAAAGATGATACAGACATGGAAAGAGAACGTAGGGAGCTGTCTGTAAGAGCTAATATGATTGTTCGCAGGTTTGCTTGCTGCACCATACAAGTAAAAATAACTCTTTTCAGAGCATATTGCACATCTCTATACACGAGCAGCTTGTGGTTTTATTACACGCAAAAACAATACAGCGCCCTGCGGGTTAGGTACAATGATGTTCAATCAATTTAGGATGTTGATGGGGTTGCCTCGATTCTGCAGTGCCTCCGGAATGTTCGCCGAGGCGAGGGTGGACTGTTTTCACACTATCATGCGGAAACGGTGCACATCCCTAGTGCGCAGGGTTCGAGTCAGTCCTAACAGCATCGTAAGAGCATTTTCCGACAGGTTTGACTGTCATTATTTGAACCATTGTAATATGGTTTATGTAGTGGCAGTCGGACATGTTGGTTATAGGGGGGTGTAGGTCATATTCGTCTTGTTTTTCTTTTTACTAACATTAGGTTAAGTTTTTTTGTGTATTACTAAAAATTGATCCATGTTGGTCGAAATAAACAATTTTTATCTTTATTTTATTATTATAGTCACAAAAAAGAAATGTTTGTTACAAGGAACACTACACAACAAAGTCCTAGCATAATCAATCTCAAGTCATTTTAGAAATATAGTTTTCTCAATGAACTCAAATCAGAATTTGAACCTAGGACCCTTTGCGTTCAATGTCAAATCACCAATTGTGTTTACCAAGGAATTTATAAGTACTCGTACGTAGTATACAGGGTGTACAAAAGAATGGGACATTCCCTAAAACCACGTGATGAACTGGTCATATACAACAACTTTTTCTATGGAAGCAACATCGAAATCGAGTTTTTTTAGCTTATCCATATAACATTTTTTGCATACCTCGATGATAATGTATGGAGCATGAAAGTAAAATCGCAATTTGTATGTTGCTCCTCTAGGAAAAGTTGTTGTATATGACCAGTTGATCACGTGGTTTTAAGAAGTGTGCCATTCTTTTGTACACCCTGTATATAAATTCCTTGTAAATGAGTGAGTCTACTGTCTCTACCTTCATAATCGTATTTTTTCAAAGTTTACCTTCAGAAACTTCGTTCCAATCTATCCAGCCGCAAACCTCTTTACGGCACTCTCGCCTCCGTAAATCAATAAGCGAAACTCACTTTCTGGGGGTTCGTAAACTCATCCGCTGAGGAGTGACGACCGCGGGAACCACAAACATTTGTTTTTGTATGAGTTATTTAGAAATTTTGCTTCCCCATACATTATGGAGATGATGTGTGGTGTTTTTGAGTTTAAGTTCTATAACTGCGAATCGTGTTACGAATAATATATTATATTTAAGAAGCATTGGCATGTTTTTTGCAGTTCTTGCAGCGCTTTGGTTATGACACATTAAGGATTGATAAACAAAATAGAATCAAATAAACACGACATACTTAGTCAAAATTACTATTGCATTTTTTTTTAAATCTTAATATATAAAAAAAGTCGGGTTTGTTACAACACTTATAACTCGAGAATGGCTGGACCGATTTTCATTGTTTATAATTTGTTGGATTTGTGTCCGCCCCGAATAGCAGAATAAATAATAAAAACATTTAGATAAGCTGACACAAAAAAATACTGTTCGGCGGAACGAAGTTCGCCGGGTCAGCTAGTACACAATAAATTTCAAGCTGACCCAATATCCCAAAAGTGGCCAATTGGAGCTCACCTTGAATTTAGACGAAATCGTCTATCTACCAATTTTTTTTTGCGGTAGCCCTGACAACAAGCTTTTAAATTTATTTATTTAAACGCATATAATTATAATCGGTTTAATGTGGATTTGACACAGATTAGTCAGAGTATGTGGACTTGATGACTTAAAGCATTTTCTGCTAGTGGACCAACAGGCCAAACAAAAATCGAAGACATAATGACTGGACGATAAATAATCAACAAGTTAACAAATAAACGTATGCATGTATGTTTGTTACTCTTTCACGCAAAAATTACTGAACGGATCTAGATAAAATTTAGCACTCATATAGAAAATGATCTGGATTAACATATAGGATACTTTTTATTCCGGTTTCATTTTCCTGTGGGATATTTTTCTATGTATTGTTCTTTATTTGATTTTTTTTTGTTTCATTTAGGTAATTAACAAAATACTTTTATAAACGTTCATGACACTATGTAAAAATACTTGTGCTTACCGCATAAACATTTGCCCCTAGCTGAATTTGAATCCGCAACAGCCTGGGTTTGTACTACACTATACCAGACGGTCTATCTTGTAATAATATCGATATTGGAGTGTCTATCAAAAATCAAGCAGATTCTAAGACACCAGTTTTAGTAGTCGTCCAGCAGCCGAATTAAGACATCTGGGGTCACGTACATGAGTCAGTGAATCAACTCGCAAATCCAGTTGAGTCGAGCTGCTCATTTGGCGCCTTTCACGCCAACGCTTTTGTTTTGAGTCAATACTGACTTTGGGTTGCATGCGTTTTTGAACTAATTTTGAAAACTGTTAATTTTGTTTTTGCGTTATTTTTATTTATTTATATGTCAATTGTAACAGGTATGAAAAAAGTGTTTGACTGAGTTTGCTTGACCAACGTTTCATGGAAAATTTGAAAGTGTCCTAGATTTATTTTTGATTTCACTAATGTTTCTTTTTAATAGTTCAATTTGGAGGTCTAGCTTATTTTTTTAGTAATTTTATTTGTATTTCTGAAAATGTAGTGCTTTAGAATAATAACCAGTCAAGCTTAAGGTGATTTTCTACCATTAAATACTATATTATTTATTTAAACTTCAATACTAAAAGACTAAACAGATATGGATGCCCAAAAACAGAAACAGCAGAGCACGAAATCGCAAGAATCCCATATAAATGCAGAGAAAACTGGAAACGATTCTTATAATTTCGTATGCGCAATATAATACGAACGATTCAAAAATACGTCTCCTTGTTCCACAACATAAAGTTATCTTATAAGAGTTTGGTTTTTGCGAAGACGACGTAGTACAGAAGGCCTACTACGAATGCGTTTCGTTCGTTCGAACGTAATAATCTATCAAATTAAAATAACCATCAATTATTTCGTACCTTTGACAATCTTTGATCAATTAAAAATTAATATTTTTTTTACACGGCTATTTTAAGTTTTGTCAAAGGGCTGATACAAGGAGATAGTAATTTTAATTTGTTAGGTTTATACGAACGATACATTTTCATAGTTTAAAAAAAAATGTATACCCGTGGTATTACTACTATAACTAAGATATGCCTGGGGGTGGAGACCTGGTGGTCTGTACCACAAGTAAGTTTTTACTTACCATAGATCACCAGTCTCCACAAACAAGTAATTGTACGTGGTTAACCTAAGTTTACTTTTAACATGTTTTTGTTACTACTTGTTTGTGGTGAGAAATAAATTAATTTTATTATTATATTATATTATATTATAGTAGGCCTTCAGCTCCCTAAGCCTATTCTGTATTTAGCTGTGTTTTACTTGTGTCTTCTGTGATCATAGACTTAGGATTCGCTACGCTCTTAAAGACTGACAAAGCGTGGAAAAGAGACATCATATCCTTGCGGGCACCCTACAAGATAGAAAAAGACAGATGTCAATGTACCTATGTGACACAAAAAAAATATTTAACTGACTATAAATGACTTCAATTTCAAACGTCAAAATTAATTTTATTAAAATATACAAAATTACTAACGGAAAACTTATTTAAATATTTCTGTAGACATGGGGTGCTGTTCAATTATAAATTGTGATGTGACAAGAACATATAACCCAAAAAAATACACATTTCACAGGTAAATACATTTTTTGATGAAAATATTTTGAAACAAATTTGTGTCTAATTCGTAATTATAATCGACAAAGAACTTGGATTTTACAGAAGAATATGAACTTTGTTTGGTGTGTGTTTGTGTATTTCGTAGTTAAAGACATAATTACAATAAATATTAGGTAAAATAGTAAATTGTATGTCTACACTAGGGATTGAACTAGCGGTGACGTCATAAGTATCGATAAAATATCGACAGCCATTTGTGGGTATAGAAGATTAGTAGCAATTACTAAAAAAATATTTATCATGTTTGTTTACAAAAAAAACACTCCAATACTGTTTTTTTGTGATTACATTATGAGATTTTAATTTTATTTTTGGGCATCTAAAATATAACTTGTTTATAAACGACTAAAAGAATTCTGTATACCTAGTTTAGTCAAATATTTAGTATAATATAAAATATTTTTTTAAGAATACCATCTAAACCTGAAATTCGCGAAAAGTGGATAAGAGTTATAAACAGACCAGATTGGACTCCGCGGAAACAGTCAACAGTTTGCAGTAAACATTTTGAGGACAGATATTTCGTTCAAAGAAATTTTCAACGTATTTTATTATTATTATTTTCGAAGTTAGAATTAAAACACAGGTGTCAGTTAAATAAAATAAAAGCATTTCAAGAATTGTGACATCAAGTATGTTTTAATTTATTTAGAGGATATTAAATAATTTTGACATCATATTATGGTAAGAAAATAAGGAACAAAATTAAAAAAAAAAGACAAGTAACAATATTTTCTCGTCAAAAACAAAATTAATAAAGATATATTTAAAAAAAATATTACAAATAAACAAAAACAAAATTAATCAATTAATCAGAATACCTACTTAAAAAAAACATACTTTATGTCACGATTATTGAAGTGCATTTATTTCATTCGATTGACACCTGTGTTTGATGCCCAACTCAATGAACACAGAACCACCTACTGTAAGTGGTATAATATTAACTCTGTGATTATAAGGAATATGTTGAAATGAAATTATGATATGAAATTGTTTTAAATAGGTTACATTTTAATATTTATTATTATTATTTATTTATCAGGCAGGCAGTTGAGACAACTGGTGGTTGCCTGTATCGTGCTGGTCCCCACTGGTTAATCTTTTTTGCAGTTAGACAGATGTTTGTCGAGTCTATTTTTAAACTGATTTATACTTTTAGCTGAGACTACGTATTCTGGGAGTTTATTCCACGCTCTGACTACTCGCTTGCTTAGGAAGTGCTTATGTGGATTACTTTTTGATATTTGAGCAGACAACCTGGTAAAGGTTGCAGGACGACGCTGGATGCAGGTTGCTTCCAACCGGCCGATCTGGGAGTCACTGGGGGAGGCCTATGTTCAGCAGTGGACGTCCTGTGGCTGAAATGATGATGATGATGATGACATATTTAAAACGACCGTTTTCTTATTTTCCATTATATAAACTTGTTCACAATATTCAATTACTCTTTTTTCGATTTAATGCGAGTAAACTTGTTTTTCAGATTTCTCAGTTTCCAGACTGTGAAGTTTGCATAACAAAAATATGACCTTTTTTCGACCATATCTTAACTTTACACATACAAGCCCAGAAAGCCCCGTATCCTTTCCGTGATACTGATTTTCACCTCTTTTTTGTTTAAAGATTAAGTTTAACTTTAGGTGCTTCAAGGTCCGCGGCGATTGTGACTTGTGCCAAATCAATTTGATGCCGGTTGCAATTTATCGATAAAAAAATTGTGGCTTGAACAACACTACTACACACACACATACGTGTCACATTTTTTGTATCATTTGCAATGAGCCTTTGTCTATCTTGTACATTCTATATCTATGTCTGTGATGGATGTGTGCGGTCAGAGACAAGACGGATGGCTATAAAAAGGTTAGTTAGTAAGTGGGTGGATATTATGTTACTGAAAATCTTTTGTCTCATCATCTTTGATGTGAATATTTAGTTATTAACGCAGTAGGTTTGTTGTTTAACATTTATTGCGTAGGCGTGACTGGCTGTACCTATAGTTCTTGCATAGAATTAGGAGCGTCACTAAAATACGTTTTGAGGGGGATCGTTCAAAGCGGCTTTAAAAAAAGCGGCTAGTCTTATGGAGCAGTTAATTGTCTTGGAATAAAAAAGAGTAAGTATTTGTTTAGAATGTTAATGAATAGAATAACATGTTGTGTGCTCTCTATTCGAGCCTCGGAAAAGCTCAGTGCCCATAGTTTCAGTGTCAACATGTTCGTGTTTGTGTAATAATTCACTTAAGTATTTATACGATATTAGGATTAGCATTTGCAATATTCTTACGACAATCTTACTTACGTCTAAGGCATCGGAAGAAAACGGAAAACAATTCCGAAGTGGGTCTGCCGAATGTGATAGACTGCCCCTATTCCTTGAACTTTAGCTAAGGCACGGACTACATGTATCAGGAAACGAAACGATACCTGCGGCTTCAACCGAGTGAAATACGACTTCAGATCTATTTTTAACCGACTTCAAAAAAAGGAGGAGGTTCTCAATTCGTCTGAATGTTGTTGTTTTTTTTTTGTATGTTTGTTACGCGATTATGCCGTCAATTATGGACCGATTCCAAAATTTATTTTTTATTTTGAAAGGGTACACTCCCGAGGTGGTCCCATTTACACCAAGTCAGATTCTGATGATGGGATCCTTGGGAAATCGAGGGCAACCCCTTAATTTTTATAGGCACCTATAATGTTTTGCATATATTTTCTGGCTCAATGCTGATTTTTGGGTCTGGTAATCATCATGTCATGTTGCTGACCTAATGATGGAAGCCACAGAACTCCTTAACGGATAGGAGTTAGAAGATAATACTGCTTTTTGTCGACAGAACGTATTTCGCAGTGTGTTGAGCAGACGTGAGCTTATGAGGTACCAGACCGCCAATTTTTATTTACTGGGGGTGTACCCGCACACCCAGTAACGAAAAAAAATTAAAAGTTCCTTTCTTAAATTGACTTGTTATTTAATGCAAGACCTTATCCTATGGTAACGACACCAAAATAGCCGCCGTTCTGGTTGGAGCGTAGGAAAACCCTTTCCTTAAGACTTACAAATTTTCGTTGAAATATTGACCCAATATAACTGAAGGGTTATGGCCATAAATAAAAGATTCCCACAGGGTGAACAAAGATTTATTAAGATATTGAAAATGTAATTCGCTCGCACACTACAGACAGCACACCGGAAGACATGAGAACGGGGAGCAGAGAGAATACAAACAAGACAGCTGTCAAAATTGGATTGCGTTTAGATAATACAACACTGGCCCTTAAACCAATACAATTCCATTCATTTATATACAATAAATGCTATTTCTCTAAAATACTTGTTGATATTTTAATTATTTAACAGCTGTGACATTATGACAAACATAAACAATTCACAAAAACAATGTAAGTTACATAGTCTACACTTTACTCATTATTCTTTTAACAAACTTCTCATGCAAATCTTTTGACAATGGTTTGGTAAGTAAATCTGCCAACATATCTTTAGTACATAAAAATTTAACATCAATAGAGCCTTTACACACATGATCCCTAATAAAGTGATGGCGAATATCTATATGTTTAGTTCTGGCATGAAACATTGTATTTTTACATAGTTTTTGTGCAGACTGATTGTCATTGAAGATTGTAACTTTACACAAAATACCTAAAATTTCCTGTAAAAAATTACGAAGAAACAATGCCTCTTTACAACAGTCAGAGAGAGACATGTACTCCGCCTCCGTGCTCGATAAGGCGACAGTTCGTTGCTTTCGGCTTTCCCAAGAAACTATAGATCTGCCAACCTGAAACACATAGCCGGTGTAGGATCTCCTATCCGCTTCACATCTGCCCCAGTCAGCATCTGCATATCCTGTAATATTAAGTTCTCCTTTTATAAAATTCAAACACAATTCCTTTCCCACAATCGCTTTGCAGGTAGCGTAACACTCTTTTTGCGCATTTCCAGTGTGCTTCATCATAACAATCATTAAATTGGCTCAGATAGCTAACTGCGTGAGCTATGTCTGGTCGAGAACCCACCGCAATATACATCAAAGAACCTATAAGACTTCTATAATCATATCTGGTACTGTTCTTGTTTACTGACTTTTCAAGTTTTATTCCCAGTTCCATTGGAGTTGATGAAGACTTACAATCATCCATCTTAAATTTTTGCAATACCTTATCAATATAGATAGTCTGATCAAGGGTTATTTTGTCTTCATATTGAGTGATCCTCATTCCTAAGACATACCTTGCTGGCCCTAAATCTGTTATCTCAAACTCACTTTTGAGTTTGTTCTTTATGCTGATAACTTCTTCATTATTATTTGAAGTTGACATTAATAAAATGTCATCTACGTACAAAGCAATTATAATAAGTTTGTCTTGACTAGACTTATAATAAACACATGCTTCTAATGATGACTTAGTAAACATTAGTTTCTCACATAGTATTCTATTTATTTTCTCATACCACGCTTTAGCAGCTTGTTTCAGACCATAGATGGCCTTGTCAAGTTTGAAAACTTTATTCTCACAGCCTTTGATCACAAAGCCTTCAGGCTGCTCCATGTATACTATTCATGAAGGTCACCATTTAGGAAGGCTGTCTTTACATCTAAGTGTTGAATACTCATTTTATATTCAGCAGCTACAGCTAAAAGTGTTCTAATACTTGAATATCTGACAACAGGCGAAAATGTCTCATTGTAATCTATTCCATAACGTTGTGTGAATCCTTTAGCTACTAATCTAGCCTTGTACTTAATGAGTTCACCATTAACACCGAGTTTTCTTTTAAATACCCATTTACATTTTACAGGAGTATGACCATCGACTCTGTCAGTCAGTGTCCAACATTTGTTGATATTGAAAGAGTTATACTCATCTGTCATTGCTTGTTTCCAGTTTTCTGCATCTGGAGCTCTCAGCGCCTCGCTTACAGTCTGTGGTTCATCAGTGTCACTGGTGCAGGTTGATTCTCTCACATGCTTGGCTATCATGGATTCAAGGCTAGATTCTTGTTCCGAATATGGACTCGACGACTCCTCATCAAAATCTGGAACATAAGTTTTATCCGAAGGATCATCTGGACCATAAATATCTTCATCCATAGATTCATTGTCAGATACCATACTAAATCTCGGTCCACACTGATTTGAAGGTGTGTCATCAGAATGTACCTCACTATTTTCGTCACTCAATGTTTCTGTAGATTGATTCGTATTATTCACAGTTGTTATTTGTGTGAATGACTCTTTACTATGGTTATCATCATCTGACACATGAATCTCATTACAAAATTTATTTTCAAAGAAAGTGACACTTCGAGCTTTTATACAGTCTCTGGGATTGCTGGGGTCTAATAATCGATACCCCTTTGTATATTCACAATACCCTACAAAGACATATTTCTTGGCTTTGGGTTCTAACTTAGTTCGATTGTTTACATGTGCATAAGCAATGCACCCAAAGGTAATTAAATGTGTAACTGATACCTTGTGATTGGTCCACTTCTCTTCTGGAGTACAGTCCCTGACTGCTATAGTCGGCGACCGATTCTTCAAGTACACGGCTGTATTCACAGCTTCAGCCCAAAACTGTGGTCCAAGGCCCGCTTCCTGTAGCATACACCGTGACTTCTCCATGATGCTTCTATTGGCTCGCTCAGCAACTCCATTCTGCTGAGGACAGTATGGCACAGTTGTCTGGTGGACAATCCCATTCTCCTTTAGATAATTCTGAAATTTCAAATTACAATATTCAGTTCCATTATCGGTTCGTATCATTTTTAGTTTCTTGTTTGTTTGATTTTCTACTAAAGTTTTCCAAGATTTGAAAGTGTCGAAAACCTCATCTTTCCCCTTTAAGAAATAAACAAATGTCTTTCTTGTATAATCATCAATAAATGTAATAAAATATCTAGCCCCACTAAAAGATTTACTAGGCATAGGACCACATAGGTCGCTGTGAACTAATCCAAGTACCTCCGAGGCTCTATTGAAGGACCTCTTGGGAAATGATGACTGAGTCTGTTTTCCCTCAACACATGCTACACATTTCTCTACATCACTTTTATCATATGAAATGCCTGTTACCATACCTTTTCTCATAAGTTCCATACTTCGTAGATTGAGGTGTGCAAGACGCCGATGCCATACCTGCTGTGTAACCTTCGTTTCTCCCTTTGTGCTAGCTGTCATCACAGATGCTGTCGGTTGCTCAACCACTGGCTTCGCCTCACAACTTGTCTTCTTAGCACAACCTAAATCTGGACTGAAAGAGGTATCGCACTTCATAGTAAAGTTACAATCAAGATGTGATGGTTTAATTGTGTCAAGTTGATAGACACCATCACACTGAGTGGCTGTGGCTATCACAGTTCTATTATCATAAATTTGACAAAAGCCAGAACTAAACATGACTCTAAATCCTTTGCTAACCAATGCACTAACTGAGAGTAAGTTAACGGTTAAATTAGGCACATAGTAAACATTACTTATTGTCCTTACAGTACCATTTTTCATATGAACCTTCACACAGCCTTTTCCAGCAGTGTACAGTTTATCACCATTAGCTACATTAACTTCAATAGACTTTTCATCACACACATCACTCATAATGTTTATGTTGCCGCACATGTGCCCCGTGGCACCACTATCAACATACCACTGACCGTGCTTGATGTTTGCTGACAGCGCAATCAGAAGAGCCTTCGATGTGTCTATATTAGTCTTCTCAGTCTTCTTTTGTGCAGGTTTGGGACAATCTTTAATAAAGTGACCCACTTTCTTACATCTGTAACACTTTGGTTGTTTTTGTTGTTTCCTCACAACCAGAGCAGATGCAGATTCACTTTTGTCCCACCGTCGGATATTTTCTTGTAACAACTTGCCTTTCACTATCTCAGATGAAAGTTTGACATTGGAATTCTCCATGGCCATGATCAGTGGATCGAAGTCTATCGTTAGCCCACTGAGCATGATGACGGCAACAAAATCGTCGTCCAAGGGTGATCCAATTTCACTTAATTGTTGTGACAACTCGGTGATCTTGTTAATGTAACCTTCCATGTTTTCGCTCTCGTCCAATTTCGTAGCGAATAATGTCCGAAGTAGCCCCAGCCTGCGGCACAGACCTCGGTCTTCATAGGCCTTCTCCAAGCTGCTCCAGGCTTCGTATGCTGATCCGGCGTTCCTGATGTGTGGAATTGCTGAAGGTTGCACGGCTAGCGCAATGCGAGCCAAAGCTTTTTGTTGTTTCTTCGGATCGGTTTCCTTCTTTTCCACACATTCCCAAAGTTCTTCCTGTATGAGAATCATCTTCATCATGAACTTCCAAGAGCTATAGTTATCGATGCCCTTGAGTTTGTCAATGTTTAATGCAGAGACGGACATGATGGCAGCTTTGCCCCGCCGTGATGTATTCTACGCAATGTGAAATATGGTCTTGGAATCGAAAATATATATATTCGCGAAACCCTGGGCCCATAACCTGAAGGGTTATGGCCATAAATAAAAGATTCCCACAGGGTGAACAAAGATTTATTAAGATATTGAAAATGTAATTCGCTCGCACACTACAGACAGCACACCGGAAGACATGAGAACGGGGAGCAGAGAGAATACAAACAAGACAGCTGTCAAAATTGGATTGCGTTTAGATAATACAACAATAACACCTTATTTTTATCATACCATTCGATGGGGGGTCCATAGAGGACCAACATTAGCTAAGGTCACTTTGCTGTAAAGTCATTTTTGGCGGAGTTAGGAGGGGAAAAATAGAAGACTTACCACTTTAAATTGTGAAATAAAATAAGTTTAATAAAAAACTAAAAACCGACTTCAAAATGAAACTAAAAAGCGAAAAATAATATTGACTAAAACATACCTAATCAGTTATTTTTGGAGTCGGTGCGAATGAACACATTTTAACTCTCGATGGCTGGCACCGACTCCAAAAAGAACTGATTAGGTATGTTTTAGTCAATATTATTTTTCGCTTTTTAGTTTCATTTTGAAGTCGGTTTTACTAATAAGTATATGTCTTTCTTCAAGTGCTATCTATCTCTACGCCAATATTTAATAAATAAATTAAAAATCTTTTTTAGTTTAGGCGAGAAAATAAAACAGAATTCCTTTCGCATTTGTAATATTAGCACAGAATAATTTATATTAGTATGAATTCGTTTGGATTATACTGTTAAACTAACACTTAGCCTAACACTTGGCTAACTCAGACACAGTAATTTGTTCAAAGCCTTATCTCTTGTCCTTATCTTCCATCCTTTATTCATGAGGGACAACAGACTCGAAAACAGTTATTAATTGGATGTTTTCAGCTTGGAAGCCGGCACGTGCTGTTTGTTTGAATAATAAGTTGGAGGCTACTGGAATTCGTTAAGAATTTCGTAGACTGGGTAATATTTGTTTGTCTTTGAAAAAAACTAGCTAAATTTGTTTTGCGTAGGTATAGAGGGTGCGCACTACCATTTATTTTTATACCAGCTGTGCCCATAAAATCGTTTGCGTGGACGACATGATGTTTGGTATGATACATAACAAAAAAAGTTCAAAAAAATAACAATATATAGAAAAATAACCCACAGGTACTTGTTCTTCTTCTTTCTCGGTCCCTCACTAATGAGGATCGCGACCACATATAGTGTTCCTCCACAGACTGCGATCATAGGCCATGTGGACCGCATATTGCATATTTCGGCCCACGGTCTTGCTCACCGCGTCCGACCATCTCGTGGGTGCCCTACCCCGAGCACGTCTGCCCTCCATTTGGCCCAAGATGATTTGTTTCTCTAGACAATGCTTTGAAGACCGCATAATGTGTCCGAAGAAACTCAGGGTACGTTTTTTGCAAATAGTGGAGAGCCGCGTGGAGATGCGAAGTTCTTGCAATATGGACTCATTAGTACGCATGGCGGTCCAGGGTATGCGGAGTAATTTCCGCCAACACCACATCTCAAATGAGATATCTTACTGCTATCGCGGCTTCTCAGGCACCAAGTTTCGGAACCGTACATAAATATTGAAAAAACCAGAGCGCGAACCAAGCGCACCTTAGTTGTGCGGCGAATACCTCTGTTTTTCCAAATCTTGTCCAGGCTTGTCATAGCACTTTTGGCCATACCGGCTCATCGACAAATTTCACCATACATACAGGTACTCGTAACCGGGAGAAAAGTATTGTATATGTAAAACATTGTCGGTTTCGAAGATTAGCATATTTGTGCAATAATTATATTTTATCCCAGCACGCCCAGAACAGAGTCATTTACAGAAGTTCGTCTTCAAAATTGACGCGGGCTGGGAGTGGAACCATGGACGCTATGCGTTTAAGGCGAATCAAAACGCCAATACGCTAAATGAAACTCTAGGTCACCATGTTTAGAATCCTTAAGGACTTCCAACTTACTTTTAGGACGTCCGACTCACACTTGGCTGGATTCGGTTAAACCTATACCTACTTAAAGACATGAAAGAAAATGTAAAGTATTATTACAATATATTTTATGCAGTTAAAAATCCAGACGACACAAATTCTGAAACTTAAATTAATACGTTTACTCTTATTTCCTCAACTAAGCCCATACAAACGTTAATGTTCAAAGTTTTAATTAAAAATAGAAACAGTGTAAACGGCGAGCCAAGCTGCGTAGGGATAAAATACATGTGAGCGATTAATCCCATTTCCCACTCCTTGGCGGATTAATTCGTCAGTCTGAGCCATCCATTACTGACTGACGGGCTGTAGATTAACTAAGTTTTAGTTATGGTTCTGGAAAAGACTAAATAATAAGGTTAATAAACCTTATTTAAAGGGAACTCTCTATCCTTGTAAATAAGAAAACCTGTTAATGTATTGCTGCTCTGGTGCTTATGAAACGATGTACGGACAACAGCACGTTATGGTATCCAAAGCTGACAAATTTCTTTAATTGATTTTAAACTTATTTTTTTAAGCAATAGATTTTATTTAAATTTTTGTTTTTAGCAATTACCATGCTAGGTTTATCTAAGATTTTTAATACTTGAAAAAAAATCGTCCGCCTCAGGTGGGATCCGGACCCACGTCCATCGCATAACGGGCGAGTGCTTTGACCACTAAGCTACCGAGACGTTACTCAACTCGACGAAATCTTTCAAGTGGTTCTCGCTGTCAAAGCCAGCGTATTTTCTAATTAATGTTGCGGTATATACTACTACCGTCAACACCGGATAGAAATATTTTTACAAAAACTTGATGCTGTACAGTTTAGCGTAACTTATGGCACGAGCCACAAACGTAAGATAAAACAATGGATTGGGCCAAAAAACTGATATGCTCGTATATGTTATTTGTTCATTAACAAAGACAATATTCAATTAAAAAAAACCGGGCGTTGACTCCTTACAAACTTGTAAGCCATTGACATAGCCCGCAATAAGTTTTTTAGCTAAATCAAAGATCATACATAGATCTTTGACTGGACTGTATGTATGTTTGTTGTCATAATACTAGGGCAACGAAAAGAAACCCTATTACAGCATTCAACCCAATCGCGTGATCGTGATGGTCTTCTGCGCATCTTTCGCCCAGCGCTCAAATTCCGTACCGCTAGTTGTAAATATAAATTAATAAATAAATATTGGACAACATCACATACATTGCTCTGATCTTATGGTAAGTAGCTAAAGCACTTGTGTTATAGAAATCAGAAACAACGACGGTACCACAACACCCAGACCCGAGACAATATAGAAAAGTTCGTTTCCTACATTGACCCGACCGGGGATCGAACCCGGAACCTCAGAGATGGCGACACCATATTAGTCCGGCGTGCTCGCCTCTCGGCTACGGAGGTCGTCAAAGTTGTATTCTAGTTGATTCCCTTGCGAGTGTTAAAATTAGCGGCATAAACTGCCATTTTACACAGCTTTACGAGATTGCAGATCTGAGTATTTTATAGGAATTTTAGTTTGCTACCTCCACGCGTTCCTGGAAATGGTCCGGAAATACTGACCGACAAACGGACTACAAAGAAACCCTATAAAAGTTCATTTTAACCCTACCCTAAAAATTATGTCTTAAATACTTGAACATCCGACTAGCCACAAAAATACATTGCTAGTATAATAGATATCCTATACAATGTTTTAGTAAGGTATCGATAAATTAAAGAGTAACTTGGCCATTTTTCTACAAAATCCAATAAATGGTTGCCTTGACTCTTCCAGAACTGTTTCAATTTCCCTCTTAAACATCGTTGAGCCTCTAAGGATAAATGTAATGGCTTTCAAAGAAATCATGGCCTTGATTTAGTGTATTAAGCTTTAGTACATTAACATTCTCAGGAGCCGTTAGTTAATATTGTTAATTTGAGAAATTTGTAATGTATTGTAGTTCGAAGAAACTCTCTATTATATGTGGTTAACTGCATATTGAACTGTATACTTCATCGTTTAGTCGGTCGGTGTCCTGGCTGTATGTTCCATAATTATCATACTTACTTATATTCTAATAAAATTTTAAGTAAGTGTTTGATGCACTAATACCGCAATATCTATACTTAATAAACTGTAACAAGTAACAAGGCCATAACCATGAACTCTTAAATCAATCTCAAAGTTGGCAAATCTGTCAATTTTGGTACGTCATTTCATACAAAATTTGACAGAAATGATAATGTTTGACAGATTTGTGATTGTTTTAACAGTTCATGGTTAGGGCCCCGGTCTAATTCTGTACCTGCATTCAATGTTAAAAAAAAATAGCGGCCCATTTATGAACTATACTAAAGCCAAAACTGTCATTTTCCATTTTTGTCTGTCTGTATCGTTGCCGTGCATCACGGCAAAACTATTAATTGTATTCATAGGAGACTTAGTAAGATTTTAGTTCATACTACGAGGTAGGTCATAGGATATTTTATTCCAATGTTCCACGATAACCTTGGGAGAGGAGATAAAAATGTTCACTTAATTATAGTATAGTCCATTTTATGGACTATACGCGTGAATCATTTGCGCGCAATTTTCAATATTCTTTATTTCACGTTTTGATTTTGTAGGTATAAGCTGGTAGGTTTTTAAAAAAAAAATCCATTTGGATTAATTACGAGCCCCTGTTTGACAAATCTACAAATTCTGTCAGCTTACACATGTTATTTACAGTGCGATTTTTTTCCTACCAACCCGAGATCACCGCAAAAATCTGCTCAGTTGTTTCAGCAACTGACAGACACAAAAAATGCTTTATAGGGTTCCATATTTTTAAAGGAACCCTTATAGGATCATTTCATTGTCGGTTTGTCTGTCTTTTAAAACCCTTTTCATGAGGAACGCGTGGAGGTTTCACGTTGAAATTAACATCAAATACTCGTCGAACCCGGGACCTCAGTGATGGTGAGGCCAAATGCGGCGTGCTCGTCTCTCGGCTACGGAGGTCAAATAATGATAAGTAAGTAGCTATAGACCAGTCGACTCAACATCAGTAGAAACTTTGTTTTTTAATCCTTAAAGTAAATGTAACCCCTGAACGGAAGCTTTCAACGATATTAGCCCGCAGATTGTCACAATCCATCATTGTGCCTCTCTGGGCCTCCTTCGGGACCTCTTTGTATCGGCCTGCAGTGGTTGTTAGGTAATAGGGTAGTGGCAGCTTAGACGTGAAAATGATTTTTTTGTTAAAATATCCTATGTCAGCATATAAATCTTTAACTACATATATCCTACTATATAACATCTGTCGAAGAAACGAAGAAATAGTAAACGGGTTTTAAGACCACGCCTTGGTAAACGTAGTGTGAGCGGCCACCAGCTCGATGAACCGACGACCTTAGAAAGTGGCAGTGGCTGGATGAAAAAAGCAAGAGATCGTACTCTTTGGCGCTCTTTGGGAGGCTTTCGTCAAGCAGTGGAATGCAATACACTGACATGATGATGATGAAGAAGTCACAGATATATGCCTTACTAAATTCTTGTAAATAAACCTTATTGCAAAATGATAGGGCTCAAAAACCTTGCCCATGCATCTTTTTGTACACTACACCCATCGACCGACGTATGACGATATCTCAGCTAACATTCCTCATTCCTTCCTCTCCTTATTCCTTTAATCTGACAGATTGACTGAGCGTCCTGATCACGTGACAGATCAGTTTATTTCATTTCATGTGCGCTTGAGAATCTCCTGACGGAACGAGATGAGTGTAGGTCGTTTCGTGGGACGCAAGGCAAAGTGCCCGATTCGTCAAAGTGAGGGCTGCCACTTGGTTTGCGAGTACTTTTTTAAAGTTTTTTTTTATGTGACAATAATAATTAAAAAAAAGATTATAACTAGTTATTGTCTTTTCTATCTATCAAATGACATTGAGTTGGCTATCAAGTTGATCTTTGTTTTGTTGTGTATTGTGTGTGTTATAAAGTGTTGGTATTGATAAAGTTAAGGGAAACCTGTTATTAGCCATATAGAGTGTTAATATTGTATAAATTCGCTGTTGGTTTTCTCAAGAAAGTAAAATAAAATAAAATAAAAATCTTGAGCAAAATGCGTTACTCATACTTGCCTTCTATGAGTAGTTAATACATCATAAACAACTACGAGAAAATACCACGACTCTGACGTTGCACATATTTTTTTCATTTATCAGGGAAAACAAGCAGTTTCACTATAATTTTTAAAATAACAGTAATTGCTTTAAGTGTAATTAATCGAAAAATCCACAACGTAACAATTATCCACAGATAAAAAATATTTAAGGGTGAGAGTAGAGACTGAGCAATAGAAATAGTGTTCAAATTCTATACCTACATAACAACGCTAATTTCTCTTGTAGGATTAAATTCTATAACAAGTTTTTTGTAGGATCCTTTATTCTTTGTAAGTATATGTCTAAGGGCCGGTTTTTTAAACTCAAGTTAACTTTTATCCAACGAATAAAATTGACGTTTTGACCCATATTCTATACGAAATCAGTCAACATGTCAAACTTAATCGTCAGTTAGAAAATATCTGGCTATTGAAAAATCGGCCCTTAATAATGAAAATGTATATGGTGGTTAAACAAGAAATTGCGGACCGTTTTCCAACATTAGTTTTTTTGCAGTGTGAAAAAGTTTGTGTGACTTCAGGCTCGTACCCTTGGTGTGACTGGCACCTTGTAACAAATGTTATTAGTAGTATCAATGCAGTCATACTTATTGTGTCAAAAATCATACAACAACATTGATTATAGCTGAGTCTTCTAGATTTAAGATATTTTTTATTTAATTGTAGTTTACAAAATTTTATGATCTAATCATCGTTGACTTTAATTTCATTAATTGTTTAAAAGTATAATAACACCAGTTTCTTAAAGAAAAAATACTAACTAGCTTTGGGCCTCGCCTGAAATAAAATATTAATTTGAATTTATAGTCTCAAAAAAAAGTTTTAATGGGGTAGTGATATTTTAATATCTATTATATTAATGTATGAAAATAACACTTTTTTTTCGACGAGTGACACCCCTAGTCTCGGCTGAGTGAGTAAATCGGCCCCCGCGTGACAGTGACAAAAATGTACACCAGTCCAGAATTTTGATATTACACCGGTGATAAATACTATCACATAAAATATGCAAATGTGTGACTCAAAAAACAAAAGTGTATTTTAGTTTGTGAGATACGAGCAGAGTTTGGAGCGAGTTCAATTGCGTGTTTTTTTTCAGAATTGACAGGCTTAGGTTAGGACACAATTATAAGCATAAAACTACGGGTTCACTACGCCATTTCGAAATACTACGACTAAAAGAAAATTCGATGAAATGAACCATAGAAGTAATAACATTCGTCCAATTACAATTTGATGAAATGAACCATCGATGTAATGAATATTCGTCCAATTAAGTCATCGATAAAATAAGTAATCGACGAGGTGTCATCGATCAATTGTAATTCGACGAAACGTATTTCAAAATGGCGTAGTGAACCCCAAAACTACCCTCAAATTACCTACCCTGGAAACAATAGGGAATTTTAATGACCTAGCTAGATAAGCTAGGTCATTAAAATTCCCTATTGTTTCCACTTTGCCGTACGTTCTGAACCCTAACAGATGGTGCACTGCAATAATTTAGACATAGAGATTGGAAAATTCCGAAGTCTCGCAGCTCGTTAAAAACCAATTCTGCGATTTTTAGTTGCCAAACTTCGATTGGGAGATCGCTGCAAACGCCTGCGGGTGTAGGGGTTCCAAAGTTCTGGAGAAAGTTGGACATCGTTAGGAATTAACCTACAGCTAAAATTAGCTACGGTCAAGGTGTAAAACGAGGTTTCGTATAATGCAACATCCACACACTTAAAAACACTTTATTTAAAAAAAGGTAGTCAATAGTGAGCGACTTCTTGCGCTGCGTTTTCTTGACGTTATGTTACAATGTAGTAAAGCAAAAAAAATTGTGACGTGTAAAAGTGCTTAATTTAAGTTTAAACATATTTGTTTTAAGTTGTTTTAAAAAATAGGTGTTTTTTACAGCGCTCTACAGGGCTTGTCTAGTAAAAACCCGCTGCATGTCCTTATTTTAATTTGAAAATAAAGATTAACTTTAAAGTTGTTAAAACAACTTTGTGTATAATCGACATTAAAGTCTTAAAATAAAACCTTTTTAGGGTTCCGTCCGAGCTTTTACTCGGAGACTGTGGACACTAGAGAGCTGTAATTTAGTGGAAGTATCTCTATCTATATCAATCACGCCGATATAGTGGTAGAATAAAATTGAAAAAAATATTTTTTTAAGGTAGCTCTTAATTATCTCCTAACTAGCTCCTTATACATGTAACAGGGGGAATTTTTTTTTTCATGTTCCACCCCATCGTGTGGGTTATCGTTGTACCCCCCCCCCCTCTAGAAGCTAAACTATTGGCTTGAAAAATATGATGATGAATGATAATAGTGCTTCTCATTAACATTTAAGGAAAATCATAAAGATCACTTAGTTTAAGAGTAATAGTCGTTCAAAATTCCTTAGAGGAAAACATTAAAAGTTACTTTAATGATGATGTTATTACTGAAATATATTGTGGTAACGACGGGCAACTACGGAAGCTTATACTGCGCGTAGCACGACACGCACTTGGCCGGTTTTATTTATAATTTCGATATTTATACCATAGTAAAAGTTTTAGTACAACTTCTCGTAAGCTGATTTTGTTTTATTATCTTGAAGTTACATGAGTTATAAGGGAGATGCAGATTTGATCCATCTGATTTTTCCAATATATTTTTTTTCTTGTTTGTTTGGGAGGTCCTGTTCTTTCTTCAAATGTAGTTACCCCATGCAAGCGACCAAAATTTGCGTCGTAAATCACAGTCGATGCGAGCAGATGTATCGAATGTTCCATCGATCGGTTGGCGAGTACTCGATATTAGACTCGATTCTGCAATTTAGAATGCTCTTTGATTATTGCGAAATTTACTATCGGATGCATTGGAGCGTGTAAACTTTAATATTCACTAAAAGGGGTGAGTTTTCAGGGTATCGTTATTGGTCATCCGTCATTATCAAATTGTTGGTTTTAGTGAAGGCAATAAACATTTCAATATTCAAAACGGACCTCAGGTACTTATATTGCTATCTTAGGTTCTCTAATTTTTTAGAGTTATTTGAATATAAGCTGTTACAAAAAAGTCTGTCACGGCTACTATTATAGAGCAAGAGCCAGCGACGGCCAGACCTTCGTTATATCATAAAAGCTGAAAGTTTTTCTATGTGTGCCTCTAGTATAGGTAGGAACGATCCCCACCTATGATACTTGGGTAGTGGTTCCTTTGGCAGGTAACAGGTAGCAAAGGTGTATAAAATTCCATCTAATATTTATTAATCTATTAAACTTAATTTTTTTATATTTTATTCATAACAACATTAAAACTCGCGTTACTCATTGCCAGACACTTAGTACGGTTCCAACCCCCTGCCGGACACCCCTAAACTATAATATTTTTTAATTCTACTTACGTTATCTTGTAAAAGCTAAATTTTATATATGTTTTTTGGGGAACTATTAAACGATGTTTCCCTAGTAGCCAGACATTTTCGAGGGTTCTATCATCCTGACAGACACATTGAATCGGGCAGAAGTTGTGAGAGCGCGGAGCATATGTAGTGAGTGAAACAGAGCGTTCGGTTTATTGCAACTTTTTACTGCACATCAGCTGTTGTTTATTTAGAATTGTCTCGTGATCTTTTTTTTTAATTTATCAAGAAGTTATATTAAATAAAATTATTCCAGTCCGGATACAAAATTTTTAACACAATATTAATTAAAAATCTTATAATAAAATATCAAGCATGTGAAAAAATTAATAACTTAATCCATATTATTTATAAGTTTTATAAAATTTATTGTATTTAAGTACAATTCAAGAATAATGTATTTTAAAACAAGAAACTCAGAGAAAAATCAATTTATTAAACAAATATTCAATAATTTATTAATTGTCATCGTTGCCATCGAAATCCTCAATTTCGTCTTCACTACCCGAGTCCTAAAATTTTTTTTTTTTTTATCACAAAATATACAAACGACCTCGTTGTCATTATTACCAGCAATATCATCAGTCGAAATATTTACGTCCTGAGTTACAATATTATTATCACTAATATCTGGTTCAGATGAATCAAAATTACCTTGAAAAGTTGAAAATTGTAGATCTATTGATTCAGAAATTGGAGTTTGCTGTGATGTCGTGGGAGATTCTGTAGGTACAGATTGTAAGTCAGATTTATCTTGTGATGTTGAAGGCTGTGCTTCGATTGACTGCGAAAATGAAATTTCTTGCAATTTTGTTGAAGATTCTGTTGATGGAGATTGTAATTCAAGTGGTACTGAACTCAACTCTAGTGTTGATGACAAGGCTGGAGATGAGTTCACTTGTTTTTTTCCTTTTTTTTTTCAGCATTTAACGGTTCACTGCTAAAGTATTTTTTCATAAGACCTGTAAATGCTTTATAACATGATCGGTGATAACCACTGTCTATATATTCACCAGGTAAAATAACGTCTTTATATTTCAGGTTATGTATTTTTCTTAATTTTAAAATAGTCTGACATTTTTTAAAAGTTTCCTCGGAAAATATTATTAGATCTTCATCACTTTTTTTACAGACAAAACAAACAACTTCTACTTTTTCGTCACTCATGATAACACTTCATTAAAACTGGATCAAATTTATTTTACAAATAACACAAATTAATATTATAACGTTTACTATGAGTATATAACCGTTCACCGAATAATACACAATAAACGACAGCTGATGCGCAGTAAAAGGTCGCAATAAACCGAACGCTCTGTTTCACTCACACCCGTAACTGCATATGCTCCGCGCTCTCACAACTTCTGCCCGATTCAATGTGTCTGTCAGGATGATAGAACCCTCGAAAATGTCTGGCTACTAGGGAAACATCGTTTAATAGTTCCCCAAAAAACATATATAAAATTTAGCTTTTACAAGATAACGTAAGTAGAATTAAAAAATATTATAGTTTAGGGGTGTCCGGCAGGGGGTTGGAACCGTACTAAGTGTCTGGCAATGAGTAACGCGAGTTTTAATGTTGTTATGAATAAAATATAAAAAAATTAAGTTTAATAGATTAATAAATATTAGATGGAATTTTATACACCTTTGCTACCTGTTACCTGCCAAAGGAACCACTACCCAAGTATCATAGGTGGGGATCGTTCCTACCTATACTAGAGGCACTCATAGAAAAACTTTCAGCTTTTATGATATAACGAAGGTCTGGCCGTCGCTGGCTCTTGGACTATTAGCAGTGGCGGGCATTCGTTTTATTTCGAGGTAGGCAGTAGATACTTACTTAGAGGTTTAATTAATGAAAATCACTGGTTTTCATCAATGACACACGTTTTTAAGGACCTAGTGCCTGCCTTATTTCATTTACCAGGTAAGCACTGCCTAATTGTCTATATGCACCGCACGCCCCTGGCTATTAGTACAATTTTTTTAGACTACGATAGTGAAGAAATTTTATGCTCCGGACGTCATTTATTTTCTATTCAAAAAAATAAAATAAAATAACTTAGAGCATTTACGGTTGAATGCTCTGAGTAAACTAAAGAAAAGTCTTCACATTTATAAGGTAAGTACGGTTTAAATATCTAATCTTTCTAATCTATCACGGAATAAAGATAATTTAGATTAAAAAAAATGTTGTTTGTTTATAAGCTACAGCATAAAAGGTCCCTCAGATGCTAGGAAGGTAAGGTATATCAAAAATCGCTAAACATGAGTGACAATGAAAACCAATCCATTATGTAGGTATTGATACTGTTCTTGTATGAATCGAACTTGCTAATACCGGTTCCGTATTCTTCATTTGTTGCCCTTTATTTAAGTGGTAGGTAAGTAGGTACTATGATTTAGAAATCCCTTTTGGAAAAACGTAGTTTGGAAACCTGCATATTTGTTCATTGTCCTTGTGATAACCCCATCATAGTGGAGTAAGTATGTAGTATCTTGTGTCACAACCAGTCACAACATATTACTTGATAGTTATGTATAATTAAGATGAACATTAGGTATTAACCATGGAAATTAACTGAGTAAAATGACAGTGACATGTTGATAAACTGACTAATATTCATAGTGACAAATATTATATTTAGATGTTTGCATGTATTGCCATCATTGAGACCGAGCAAGATACGCCAAAACAAAAACGTTTCTTTTAAAAGAAGCTCCTTTATTTTTTAATTATCATCCATAAAAATACTTTGTATAAATTAAGTAATTACCTATAGTGGTTTCAAAGATACTAGGGTGACTCCATTGCATTGAGGCAGAACTGAGTTAACCATTATCCCTTTATTTTAACACACCCGTTGGCACTTTTCCAGTAGGGAACCCTAAAAAGTGCCGTTCTCAGACACAAGATAGCACCTTATCTTTTGTCCTTTAAGAATCATTTTTGTCTAGTTTTCTCTGTTTATCGGCTACTATAAAATATTATTGTTAGATCATCTATCAAAGTGCCCTATTGTGACGTCATAAAGATGACGTATGGCGTGAACAGACCGCTTATTATGAGGTTAAGGATTGTCTTAATAGCTTGTGGAAGAACATTTTCTATTACAACAATTATGAGGTTTTTTATTCGTTATTTAATGGTTCCATGCGCTATTTCTACAGGTTCACTTTTTAATGACAGTGCACAAATTAAAAAAAAAGTTTTCTACTCTCGAATTCATTGATTTTTCCTACGACAGTCGAAAAAAAAACATACTAAAGTTGCATTGTTCTTTGACCAACATTTATGAACAGCCAATATTTTGTTCTTGATTTCTAGACTATTGATCCTATTATCATAAAAGTTGTAAAGGTGCAGGTAGCACGTTGGTATTTAAATAAAGAAAAACTAACATTCGCAGTGCTAGATTATTTTAATGTGGGATCTTAAACTGTTGTCCCTTAATAAAATAAAATAAAAACTCTCATTTACTCATACACATCACACACACTCACTATTTTTACCTGTAGTTTAGTAAAGACATATCGTTGCGAATATATTTCTGATCTTGTTATGTTAATTTTAATGTGAAACTTTGTAATTGGATATGCAAGTGAAAGTTTGCTGCTGTAATAGTTTGTATTTTATTTCAAGCATTGAATTCTTAGTGTTTTTAGTTTAATTAACATGCTGTTAAGTTTGCAATATATAAAATTAAAACTATTATATATATAAATTTGGTCGCAAATAAAATACAATTTTCTATCTACAAGAAAATGATTAAAAATCAAAAACGCATAGAAAAAACAAGCGAATATCATGATCAAGATTTGGATTGCATTTGACAGGCGAACAAGGTTTCGGCTATCGTAGGCCCAACCATTGTTCTATTGCAGAGGAGGTCTGCCCCTCTAGCATGTGGAACAAAACACGATATGATACGATATGATATAGCGATTTATCGCATATTTTTTGTCAAAATATGAACTTTTATAAAAAAAGCGAGCATAACCGTGACGTCGCCGGCACGGACATCCTTACTGTTTCAATAAAAGTTCAAGATGTTGGCTATGTTATCATATTTTTTAAGTAAATAGGCGATAAATCGCTATATCATAGAATAGAATAGAAAAATATTTATTTGACACACACATCATACATAGAATACAAAAGAATTAAGATTAGAAAAAAAAAAAAATGTGTCAAAAAGGCCCCCGCTCAGCATTTGTCGTGACAGCCAGGGACATATCACGACGCTGATTTTCAGCAGGGACCCTGACGTTAGGGGTACAAAAGCACGGCACTAGAGACAGGAAAAGAAAAAACTAAAACTAACAGCTTAACAAGCAATTAATAACAAGCAATTATTAATAATATCATATAGTATCATATCGTGTTTTGTTGATCGTGCTAGTGGGGCTGGTAACCTTGAGCGGAATAGAGGACCTCCTCTAAGGCGTCGTACCTACGACGACTTTATTTAACAAGGAAAATGTCCAATTTAGCTAAACTGCTAACGAAATTGTCTCATTTCCTATTTTCAAGGCGTAAAACTTCAAACAGTAGGCCCAATTGTAAAGCGTGAACTAAAATAATAATAATAATTAGACAATATGTCTGCCGTATTATTTATTATTATAATTTTAGTGTAGTGTAGATGTGTAGTGGGCCATTTGTGTATTCACCAATGGATTTTAAACTGTTTTAATTGTGTCAAATGAACTTTATTCATTTATTCATAGGATCATCATGGTTGTGTTACGGAACACCTATTAGACAAATTTATGACAGGGGCGTCTCCCATTACATTCAGAATTTACAATGACCTATATGTTTTTTTTTTATCTCGATCACCCCAACTATCTAGCCCCAAACTATGTAGCTTAAAGCTAAGCTTATTCTTTATCAACTACATAATGAATAAAAATATGTCAATAAATAGAATAAACGTATAGAAGTGATAGTATTTGTAATTAAGTCCCATAACTTACCTAGATAAAATGTTTGTACTTATTGTTTGATTCTTTGATAGTGTGTAGACTGTTTCTGGTCGTTATAAATGAGAAATCCACGATTGGCACAGTCAAAAACTAAATTACTAAATTTTCACTAAATTACACCGACACAATGTCTTCGGTTTAACAGCGTCGGAGGAAGAGAGAGTGAACTATTCAGAGACAAAATAACTCTACAAAAACAGACTATGTTAATAATATTATCATAGACAACTTGTGTTGCTAGCAACACTTATCACACAAACATTTTCCCCTTCATCATCATTATCACCAGCCTATATCAGTCCACTGCTGGACACAGGCCTTTCCTATAGGAGGATTTTGCCATAATCGCCACGCTTGGCAGGCGGGTTGGCGATCGCAGTTTGGCTAATGGTGGAGAGGAGACGCTGCTGCCCGTCTTCTTATCGCGGTTCTCCTGTAGTCGCCTCTTACGACACCCATAGGAAGAAAAGGGGTGGTGCAATTCTTTTAACGTGCCGACACCACACGACACAATTTTCTCCTTGCTTGATTCGGACCTCGTTTTGCAGAGCGAAGCTCAAACCACTAGCTTGACCACACAGTGGATGGTCGTGGATACTATTTGATACCCTTGCAAGTTTTACTGTCTGTACGTCACAAAAGAAGAGCGTTAATTTATTACTTCAGGACCCTAGAAATTTGCGATTTAATCAATATTGGGCAACAATCACATACATTGTCCTGATCCTAAATTAAGAAGCTTGTGTTATAGAAATCAGAAACAACGAAGGTACCACAACACCCATCTGGCTTATATATTGATTTGCATACCTTTCGTGAAAAGTAAAGTTACTACATTACCGTATATAACGTTCAAAAGAAAACTAATATAAATTCCAAAACAGTACATGTTGTAGATTACGAGATTTGACACGGATAAAGCGTTCGTTTCACTTCAAGGTGTTCCTACGGGAACGCCAGAAATGCTTTGTTTCTATGAAAACCTTTATTCCTACGTATCTCACAGGAATTTGTAAAAAAATTAATGATGTTTACAGTATTTTGTGAAGGTGGATGAAGCTGACACAAAGAAAAAAAAGGTTAAACGGTTATTAAAAAAGCAATCCCTTAGAAAATGAGACATCATTTTTAAAATTTATTTTTGTTGAGTTCAGAAATGGCTCGCGCCATAGCTATTTATAATATTAACGCCGTCTTAACAAGAAAAAACTCAATAACTTTATGACCTTATTTTTTAAAACTCCGGTACATTCTAGGTTCCTAGTTTTTGGACCTATTAATATTGTAGTCTGTAATAACATTTTAACTATTTTGAAATTAATTCTTAATGACAAAATAGTTCACTTTAATATTTTAAATTAAATTAGTAGTATTCAAGACTCGGCTCTAGAACCAGTCCTAAAAGGCTCATACTTTTTCTACATCGTAATAGTTAATAAAGGATAGAGACGATGATAAATTAGGTGCCAAGAACCGTTTGTTCTTCCCATTCAGTCGCTTTGCCGTTAGCTACATACTACCACAAAATAGAAAAAATACAGAAGGTCAACTCCCGCCGTTCTTGAAAACAACTCCCTAAATTGAGCTGACTACCTAGGGTTGCTATTCTGAATTTTTGAAATAAGTTAGTGTGCTTTAATACTCCGATACATCGATTAGCTTATACATTCATCTTATAATACGTCCAAGCCTAAATGGGAAGACAAAGCAATATTTACTGTCCTCAACTTGGCTTCTTCAATGACTGTCGTTGTTAACAGCGGCGGCAGCTGCGCGTTGGTTGTCAGAAATTATACGTACTAACTTGTTATACTCACATTTCAAGGTGATGTGTTTATCCTAGCAACGATAATGTAAAAATACCAATGAAAAATTTAATATGTCTATTATCTTTTATTTAACGCTTACATAAAACACTGGTGTTATACCAGCGACGATATGCTAGGAAAAATTTAAAAGCCCATTTCTGCTGAATGTGCAATGAAATTAATAATCGATCGCTATCAAAACCTATCTTTAGCTTTACTACTTACTTACTTAACTTTGCTAACAAGAAAAAAACAAAACCTAGTTTTATATACCTTTCAATATTATTTGGAAATTTGAAGAACGTGTAATCACAATTTTGTGTTGTATTAAAACATCCTAACACACTGCAGCAGTAATAAAAACGCTTATCCATTTTTTGCACGTAACAATGATCAATGCGTAGTAAACTGTCGTGAGTGACAGCCCGCTATAGCTCTATCCCCGATCGTCCGAGATTTCTAGTAAACGCAATTGTCAATCTGTGCGTGACGATTATGACGCTTAGTTCCGAGTGGACTATCTGTCTAGCGCGCCGGCGCTATACGTAATTTGTGATACTACCTCTTCAACGCTGTCAATTTTATTTGACAATGTGAATTGAACGTGCACCTTAACAGTGACGCAACTTTTTTAAACAGTTCGAGTTTTTGACTGTCAACTGTCAAGCTCAAAAACTAGTCAAGCTAGTCAGTCAATCACCCCCGGTCTGCCCTATGTGCTTACGTAAGCAATAATTATGTTTTATTATGCCTGCAATAACCTTTTGGGAGTTGTGAAATTGAATTACGTAGTATATTTTATTGTTGAATTGGATTTTTAATTGGATGAACATTGTTAAACAAAAAAATGTTTACAGAATTTCACGATTTCATTCGTTTCCAATTTTAATAAACATTTTATTCGCTCCATGAATGATATCACAAAGGAGAAAAATACAGAAGGACCAGTACTTAAAAATACATTTATGCATCTACTTTTTGGATGATCGATGGTTCATAACTCGTTGGATTTTTGTGCCCGTTCCAAACTATATTTTAAAAGCCTAGTAAAGTTTTTATCGAAGCAAGGGATTTGGACAAATAATTAAAGTGAAAGACGCACTACGTACTTGCGAGTAATTTGTCTAACATTTGTTCTAGTACTGCCTATAATTTTGCTACAACGTAATATGTAGGGAAGACAAAAGACAAGCTCAAAATAGTTAGCACCTCCGAAACATGTAAACGTATTTGGCCTTACTACAAAAAAGATTAGACTAGTATTAACCACTTGTTTGTAATTAGTCAACAAATTTGAAATGTTGACACATCAGACATTCGAGACGTGTTATCAACAAACATTTTTATATTAGTTGACTAATCTTTAGACAGGTGTTCAAACCTAGTCTATCTTTTTGTAGTAAGGCCGATTTAGTTAAGTGGCTTTCACATTAGAGAAAGGCTCAAAATAAAATGTTTAACCATTTTGGACGAGACACCCTTTTTATACTTATGACAACTCTTTAAAATACGAATTAATTTAAAACGGTCGTAAAAGTCAATTAGGAAGGTGTCTTGAGAAAGTACCAAATATTAAACTTAACGAGTGTCCTCTAAATAGAGTCGACCAGTTTAAATACCTCGGGCATATTGTAACCTCGGACCTGAAAGACGATGCTGATATACAGAGGGAGCGTAGGGCGTTGTCTGTTCGTGCTAACATGATAGCCCGCAGATTTGCTCGCTGTTCGAGGACCGTCAAAATCACCCTGTTCAGGGCATTTTGTACGTCTTTCTACACGAGTAGTCTGTGGGTGAGTTATACCCAGAGGCAGTACAGCGCATTACGTGTCCAATATAATAATGCGTTCAGGGTGCTGTTGGGGCTGCCCCGCTCCTGTAGCGCATCGGGGATGTTCGCCGAGGCGCGCGTGGACTGCTTCTATGCAACCATGCGCAAGCGGTGCGCATCCCTGGTGCGCAGGGTGAGGGGCAGCCGGAATAGCATTCTGAACGCATTCGCGGAGCGGTTTGACTGTCGGTACCTGTACCACTGCAGTATGGTTCACGTAATGACTTGCGTGAAAATTAAATACTAACATAGTTTTAAGTGTCATTTTGTTACTAACCATTATTGGATCAATGTTGTCTGATGAATAAATGAATTATTATTATTATTATATTAATTTTACAAAAAGGTAAAACTAGAAGAGCACTTACACTGCAGCTTAAGAAGACAAGTAGCCTGATGCAATACATTGTCTTTTTTTTATTCCTATCGCGAGCGTGGACGGAATGGGTCTACTGTAAGTACGCCATTGCATGTACAAGTAAATAGAATAACTATTTACTTGAATCCAACATGAAACTGTTTGTAATTAAACACTTTAATGGAAATGAATATTTAAATTACTGCTTTTGACCTGTTTCAAATGCATTTTTTGTTACTTTATAAGAAAAATTTACATAGATCGGTCTGCCTCCATTCAATTTTGTGGTATATTGTGAAACAGGCCCTAGGACTTATAACAGCTAATATTATATTTAGGCAATAAATGTTTAAGTATTTACTGGTTCCGTATACAACGAGAAAAACGGAACTTTGCTGTCATTCTGATGGATGTCTGTCTATAAGTCCGTGTCCGTATTAGCGGTTAATAGATCAGTATAATTAAAATCTATCTTGTCTATTTTATAAGTTAATTGTTTTCTAGGGTGGGATTCTACTGCTCAAATTCAACAACTAATTACTATAGGAATATTATCAAAGTTATGAAATATAAAAGAAAATGGCAAATTTGAAATATAGTACAGTAAATTTTAATTAGTGTACCTATGCATGCCACCACATCGATAAAATATGAGAAACTGTACATTATGTTAAGATCTTGTAAACCATAAAAAAAATTGTAAACCATATTTTAAGCAAATAAATTATCATGCCAGCTGGTCGCTTAGACCTAGGTGGCTAGGTCGTGTTATATTTTGCGATATCAATGTTGGTCCCATAGAAAAAGTTGCTGTATTTAAGCAGTAGAATCACACCCTGGAAGGATCTCATACTACGAGGATGTTGGCTAACAAATTAGTTAACCCTTTACCAGGCCTGGTAGTCAAAATTTTTGATTGGTTTTCACCCGTAAGGTAGGTGGATAAGGTTCAAAATAATGTGGTATCTATCAATAGTAAGTAATTAAGGGTTAAACCACAGATAATTTAAAACGGTCAAGTCCGATTCTGCGAACCGAAAACAAATTTCTGCGAAACCCTCGGTACGTGAATCCGACTCGATCTTCACTCGTTTTTGAACTGTAAATCTATCCTCCCTCACAAAATGGCTTGTAGCCCGGTCAGCTCGGCCGGCGCACTAAATCTTCCGCGGTCTGATTCCGCAGCGCTGGTTGTAAAGCCTCTACAACGGCCATTGCTTTACAGCCATTGTTACTTCCCGCCTTTTAAATAGTTTTAAAAGCTTTTTGCCATTTATTAGGTTATCTTACATTTAATATTTATTTAGACAACCTCCGTAGCCGAGAGGCGAGCACGCCGGACTTTAAATGGCGCCGCCATCTCTGTGGTTCCGGGTTCGATCCCCGGTCGGGTAATGTAGAAAAACGAACTTTTCTATATTGACTCGGGTCTGGGTATCGTCGTTGTTTCTGGTTTCTATAACACAAGTGCTCAAGCTACTTACCTTAGGATCCTGTCAGCATGTATGTAAGTGATGTTGTTGTCCATAATAGGTATTTATTTAATAATAGGTATTTAATGTACTGAGATGAGGTTTAAGTTTATGATAATTATTTTTGCTTCTCAACGTTTAGACGTCCACTGCTAAAAAGTTAATTGCAAAGTTAGTTGCAAAAATATACGATACGATTTCATACAAAGAATTGTAGAATGCAGTGACTGCGGTGGTTGCGGTACTTGCAATGTGCATAGATATGTGGTCAGCTTACTAATCACTACCACAGCTCCAACGCCACTGAATTATACACCTCAAATTTAAATGTACATACGAGAATTGAACCTAGTACACAAGATTAAAGATCAGTCCATTAACGTGCCTCCAATCCGTCTGACGGAATCAGGGCGCGGAAGATTTACGCCCGCCCTCATTCGGCGCTGTCTAACGGTAGGGTCCACTCGAACAGACTGTTTTAAACTTAGATTAGCACTCAGTTAATCGAATCTTTAATGTTTTGAGGCTATAATCGTAATTTTATGTAAACTTTGTTTAAAACTATTCGTTTTACTGAAAACTGTAGTAGGCGTGAAGGGCGCGTAAGATTTATATTTACCCAACATTTCTTAGATCTGTCTAGGGGTAGGTTAGCTGAATAGTTATGGCCTTACTACAAAATAGATATACTAGGTTTAAGCCATGTCTAAAGAATAGCTACTTTGAAATGTTGATGCATCAGCCGTTCGAGGCAGATTATTAACAAACATTTTCAATTAGTTGACTAATCTTAAGACAGTGTTCAAACCTAGTCTATCTTTTTTGTAGTAAGGCCATTAGGGTTTCTTCAATTATTTTAGTTTACAGAATTAACAGAAAAAAGAGATGATGGCCAAGAAGTACAAATTTTTAGGCAACTTTATTTTCATCACTAGCTGTGAACTAAAGGATGTTTTGTACACCACTAATAAATATATTTTCCACAGAAACATTTATTTAACCGGGATGAAAAAACTGGGATGATAACTTTATTTTTTTCATCCCGCTTAAGTAGGATAAGTATCTTATGTGTTAATCCAGATCATATTCCATGTGTGTTGTGTTCCACCTACATAATTTAAGTCACACACATCCAAACATCCCCACAAACTTTTAGATTTATAATATTAGTGGGAAGTTTGGATCATTTATACATTTTCACACCATATGGTACATGGAGGTTTTATGGAGTTTACAAGGGTGAGCAGGTTGTACATGTACTTCTGGCCACAATAAAGGTTTTTTGAACTGTTATATAACCATAAGAGGTCTAATGCTGAACAAAGGCCTCTCTCAATGACTTCCAAACAGTTCGTATTGCCCTAAACCTAACGTAATATATACGATTTTGTAACCATCTACCTACCTAATAATATTATTCTATTGATATTATTAAAAGATCACAACTTATCTTTATGATACATAATACGTTTCTGGTGTGTTTTAAGAACTTGCAAGTTGCAACAATATGTCAATTTTATTTTTAAATAAATTATAAAATAAAAATTGCAAGCAAACATTTCACTTAAAAAATATAGCCAATTCTACAAATCTGCAACACAACTAGCATGGATCACTAAAAACAGTACCGGTACCAATTCCATTGAATCAACAGAGTCCAATTCCATGAATATAAAACCGGTTCAAACTCAAACATCATTTGAATCGGTTTGGGAAATCCACGCAAGTTCCGGCTGAACCAACAAGCGCAGGTCAGTTAGAACAAACAGCCCATTTTACATTACATTCTGTTTAGTACCGACATTTTCTACATCCAAGAAATTTGTCTACTGCCATTGGTGGGGCTCTCTATTTTTGTTTTTGTAAAGATGACCGGTAGACATAATGGTGACCGGTAGGTATAGTGGTGGTTTTACGTAGTATATTTTTTTCTCTATGGTGGTAAGTTGATTCACCTTAAACGAAAAGGATCACAGATCTGTTCAGGACCATAACCATGAACTCATAAAACAATCTCAAAGTTGTCAAATCTGTCAATTTTGGTACGTCATTTCATACAAAATTTGACAGAAATGATAATGTTTGACAGATTTGTGATTGTTTTAACAGTTCATGGTTAGGGCCAGCTCTCGACTAAGAAACATTCGACATCGAATTGACGACTGGTTAAGTCATGTGACATTATTCTAAATCATATAGTGACATCGGTTGACAATTTCATATCGGGCCAGGTTAATTCATAACATTCGAAACTGGCTTTTATTATTATAGAAATATAGTTCTTTCTTGTTGTAGTAGTAATTTATCGCACTAATTGCTACGGTTGAATCGTAGCAGATCGTAGCTTAGAAGCCCGGCTCGTAGCGATTCGTAGCGACTCGTAGCAAAACGTAGCGTTTAAGCTACCATCCGTAGCACGGCCGGCTACCATCCGTTCTTAGTTGATATACCCATAATCCGCACTAAGCGCTTCTCATCATCTTTTATAATACGCACAGCTAAAGATTGGAATTCCCTGCCTGCGTCTGTATTTCCGAGTGCATATAACCTGACTCTCTTTAAGTCCAGAGTGAATAGGCATCTTCTGGGCAAGCTCGCCCATCATAGATCCCATCTATGCTCTAGAGCAAGATTGGGGTCAAGAGTAAGCCCATATCAAATAAAAAACAAAAAAAAGGTAGGGCTACATGATATTTTCTGTGCTGTTTGCCAGTATAACGGTCACGAACGTAATAGCAGGTAAGTATAGTAATAGTAATAAGTATTGAATAGAATAGAATAGAATAGAATAGAAGATCGTTTATTCAGAATCATGCATAGCGTACAATATAGTTACAGGAAATTAAAAATGATAACAGTGTTATTTACTTATATGTATATTGAAGGCGTTTCATCCTATAGTTAATGTAAGAAGTTGCGTTTGTTCTAATTATTAATTACAAAAAATACGATTGGCAAAATATTGCCATTTGAACGCCGGCAATAAATCATTATTTTTCTAAACAGGCTGAAAATCACGTATCTTGCCATAACTACATAATTTAAAATGTAAAATTATACGAGTATTATTTTCATCTGGTTTATACATAATTCCACAAAAATTCATAGGTGTTACAGTTAGAAGCATTTAAGTTTAAAACATCTCGCGATATATAATAGATAAGTTAATTACGTTGTCTGTTAGTTAGTTACAAAAAGATCTAATGAAAGTGTGTTAAGGGTAAAAAATCTTCTTACAACTGTACTAAATATACATTTCCCTGTGTCATCTCTTCGGTCTGTGGCGCGCTCGGCTATGTACGGACAAACACGTCGGACGTATGTACTCAAATGTTTGCCGACGTGCACTAAACTACCGGCGTGCCGCAGTCGGCTCTAATGCTTGCTAAGACACGGCTAATGGTCCAACTAGGTCACTGTAAAAGCCTATTAATATTCAACTAGGGTATTGGGCGCAAACTATCGTTATTCCGTGTTTAGATAAGAAGATGGAAATAGGATAGATCGGCTCAAAGGTTAAATATTTAGACACACTTACTTCTAAATTATCTAATTAAAAGTTAAATGTTAAAAATAGTAAATAAATACACAAGAAAAGTGTATTATACTGACAGCCTCCGTAGCTGAGAGGTGAGCACGACGGACTTGGCGACTCTATCTCAAAGGTCCCAAGTTCGACTCCCGGTCGATGTAGATAGCGAACTTCTCTTTATTATTTCGGGCTTAGGTATTGAGGAAACTTTGTTTTTTTCTGATTTCTATAACACAAGTTACTTTAGCTACTTAACTTAGGATCAAAACAATCAAATGAGTGTGATGTTGTTATTTGATAGGAAAATCCTGTTACAACTGTATTAAATAAACATTTCCCTGTGTCATCTCTTCGGTCTGTGGCGCGCTCGGCTATGTACGGACAAACACGTCGGACGTATGTACTCAAATGTTTGCCGACGTGCACTAAACTACCGGCGTGCCGCAGTCGGCTCTAATGCTTGCTAAGACACGGCTGATGGTCCAACTAGGTCACTGTAAAAGCCTATTAATATTCAACTAGGGTATTGGGCGCAAACTATCGGTATTCCGTGTTTAGATAAGAAGATGGAAACAGGACTGGACGGATCAAAGGTTATTTATATTATTTTGTATATTATATACACCGTGCTTTTTCAACCGTCTTAAAGCCGAAGGCCACTTAAAGTATCCAATAACTACATATCATTTGTATAATAAAACTTGGTAATTATTAATTATTTAAAAACTAAAAAATTAAAATAATTACAAGCAAAATTTAGTTTGAAACATCCTGTACATGTATATGATAGTCTACGTGGATGGTGCTGCATGCGTGGAGGCGGCAAGGTCAAGGACTATGCATTGTTGAAACCATAAACATTATAAACAGAATGATACATTAATGTATATCTCGATTTTGTTGTTTTTACTTAAAAATGATATGGTTGATAATAGAAAAATAATACTTCCTAGAGGTTTATTAGGATGGTTACATAACGTGGGCTTTAAGACGGTTAAAAAAACACTGTGTATATATTACTAGAAATGTATGAAACCTAAGAATTCTACAGAATTCTTAGGAAATGTTTACAATAAAATTCCAAGGCTATTTAGGAAATGTATAATACAATTTTGTTTCAAAGATTACTTAAAATATACATGCATCCTAGTAAAATGTAGGTATACATTTCCTTAACATAAGGATTCATTCTAAGGAGAATAGAGAAGGTCTATTTTTCACTTACACATTCGCATGTATGTATATAATTTGATAAAGAAGAAACAAAGAAAACTATCCGTAAAGAAAACTAACCGTGATATGAGTTTGGTTTTTACAATCAACATAACTATGTTCCTACGGATATTTTGTTCATCTTTCATTTCTTTTACAAAATTCTCTGGTTACCTTGTTAAGAGCCAGGTAGGTACGACAGAACTAATTATTGCAATTTGAATTTTTCATACCGAGAATTTTGAGCGCAGAAAAAACATACACGAGCTATCCATTTCGAGTATTCGGTGTGCATACGTTAAAAATACATACCAATTCGTTGGATTTCGATCCACCTTTTTTCGATAGTGACGATAGTTTGCTCCGTAAATTGAAGTTTTATTACTAGTTTCTGGTTTTTAACAGAGTTTTTAGTTGTGTTTATCATTTTTAATACAGGGTATTCCAAAATTTTCGCAAATGATAGTCCATAGATCTCTGGAGTACTCATTATTATACTATGGCTTTACTTACACATCATTTCGTCCATTACTTATTTTCTCATTTAAAATTGAAGATATAAGTTAAACCCGTAAATAGCCGATTTGTTAAAATACTTAGATTTCAGAAACCACCGTCTACTTTCATCATTTTTTTTTATCATTAAACTATATCTATGTCTACATTATTTATACGTTAGTTTTGATGTGTTGAGTTTAAATACTTGTTAAATATATTAGAAATAAAATTAAACACTGAGCGTCCTAAATAAATTATTAACATTTTCTCGTCCAAAGTATTGAAAAAGTACTAAGCGGTATGAAAAAACAAATAACGTTTTATGTAACTTTATTTTAGTGTACTAACTGTATCTTTAATAATATTATCAATGCGATAGTAACTCTGTAGTCACTATATTATATAAGCTGTCTTATATAGCATTCATAGCAAAACCACTGAACAGTTTTTTATGTGGTACGAAGAAAGCTTTACATCACATACATGCTCTTATGTTAAGGTAAGTAGCTAATGCACTTGTGTTATAAAAATCATAATTATTGTTATAAAAATTAATTAATTAATTAAATTTATTAGTTATTTAAACTACTACTAAACTAACTATTAATAGGAAGGAAACTACTAGATTCCGCAATCCTCATCCGCGCGAGCGTAGCCGGTGGTACAGCTAATGCACGACATATGATTTTCAATTTGAAAGGGTCCCTACAAATGGTAATATTTCATTTTTACGATTCATGAGCATTATAGCAGCAGCCGACCGTAACAATAACCTAAAAGGTCTTACGTAGCCAAACCTTCTTCCAAGATGATTAAATTATTTCGCCTACACAGGTCACCCTATAAAATTGTGTTGTAGATCTATCGATAATTTTATGTATCGATTGTTTTAACTAACACGCCCACAGCCAACATAAGACATAATATGTTCAACACAAGAAACCAATATGTTAAGTGTTCTTTAATTTATTTTTATCAAATAATATTGAGACACCATAATTAGAGTACCTGTGTTTATTTTAACAAAAGACAAGAGGGGCATGTAACGACGAGAGTAATGGGTATGAGTAGGTATTGGTGAATGGAGGGGTAGAGGACGACCTAAGAAGAGATGGATGGATTGTGTGAGGGCCGATATGTCTGAGAAGGGAGTGAATGACTCAATGACGACTATGACGAGTGACCGAATTTTATGGAAAATGATAACATAGTGTGCCGTCCTTTTATAACCTGGGAACTGGGCAGGCGAATGACGATGACTTATTGAAGGGCCGAGGCAAAAGAAACAGTCACAAAAGTGTAACTAAAGAAGAAAGTGTATTTTAGCAAACAAATATATTACACTGTGTTTCGTACAAAGAAAATTTAATAAATCAGCAACGTATACTCTAAATATGCAAGGGTGCTGAACAGTGGACTGGCGACCCAGTCAATGTTGCAGGAAGCTGCTGGATGGAAACAACTTATAGCTTCTCGTTCTGGCGTTTTTTCAGGAAGGTCAACGTCCAGCAGTGGAATTCCAAAAACTGATGATAACAGAGTAAAGGCTACCTACTTATTATAAACTCATTTATCGATAAGCAGTATTCATTAAAATTAGATTTTCCCGACACTAGTAGGTATAAAATTATTCATTGGAAGCAAAATCAGGTGGTTCATGCATTATTCCTTTGTCTTCTTACTCGACTCACGACAATTGGGTGCGCCGATAAATCGGATACACTACATCGGTTTTCTATTACACCGAAGTGTATATTTTCTAAAAATACTGAATTGATACCTACTCAAAATTAAAGCCATGTTATCGCATGAAATCACGACTAAACCTCAAAATAAATGTTAGTTCAATCTCTGGCAGCTAAATGATTGCCTAAACAAGTTGGAAAAATTCACGACAGTTTGTAGGTACTCGTATAATACCACGTTGTTAACGAAACGAATTTAACGAAGTTAAATGGATAACTATCACATCAGAGCTAGGTTAGCTTTACACGTAACCAAAATACGAGTAACTTATAAAATGTACTTTGAGAAGAAAATTATTTAGATAAAGTAATTGATTATTTAAATAGTTAGAAAATATCGCATAATGATGCTGGAAAACTACGAAACACTCACTTAGCCGGTTTTTAAATTGCTAATTATGATATTCAAGTCATGTATAATCGTAATACAGGAGCATAACTGACAAAAATAAGTAAAATATGTTGTTTCCCAGCAAAATTCTTGTTCATTAGTAAGTTTTAACGAGGAATGCAAATATGAATTGTCTAGCTAAACAGACATGCAGTAAATTACAGTACTTCTTGAAACTCTAGCTGAGATTTTAATTACGTTGTGAAGTGTTTTAGTTTTATGTGGTCTAGTTGTACTGGTGTTATGTTTGTCATTATATAAATATTTTTTTATATGTAGACGACCTTTTTTGTTTCATTGCCTCAGAATTTGGCCTGCAGTCGCAAAAATTATCAAGTAGTTTTAATTGTATTCAATGTTACAAAAATGAGGGTCTTTATTTATATTTATTACTAATGGCAACGCCATCTCTTAGTGATGTGCGAAATCGGTAGTTTTTTTTTTTTTTTGGAAATAAGTTTATTTTATTCATTTAATTCAGCTCAAAAATACATAAAACGCCTGTGGAAAAAGTTTTTTTTGCATGTAATATATTTGGTGTTGTAAACTTTACTGAAATACTAACAAAAACGAACTTTTCTTGCAAAAATATTTGCTCATTTACTAAATGGACCGTTAATTGAATAGTTTCATTTCCACCCCGTGAAATAAGACAGCAAAACTATCTGTTGAAGCAGAATTTAAAACAAACTAACAAAACCGACGTTTTCAAAAGAAATATTCGTTTTAAAATCGTAACTATGTCACTAGTGTATACCGTTCCGGGCTTTAGTACGAAAAATTCTAGGCGAATTCTATTTTGAGAGAACATTGCCACAGTACAAATCATTAGACAAACAGTACTACTTGGTACTTGGTCTTTTGTGACTGAAACTATTATTGTCTTTCTTCAATTCTTACAATAAGACATCTAACGCATCGTTATCTTTTTTTAGGGTTCCGTACCCAAAGGGTAAAACGGGACCCTATTACTAAGTCCGTCTGTCTGTCTGTCCGTCTGTCACCAGACTGTATCTCATGAACCGTGATACAGAGTTAAATTTTTTATACATGATGTATTTTTGTTGCTGCTATAACAATAAATACAAAAAAAAAACGAATACAACAAATACTTAAGGGTGCTCCCATACAACAAACGTGATTTTTTTGCTGTTTTTACAGATAATGGTACGGAACCTTTATTGCGCGAGTTCGAATCGCTCTTGGCCGATTTTTTTATTAAAAAACAAATAGCCTAGAATACTAGAATAGGGGTTTAACATACACAAATTTAAGACAATTTAAAAATAAACTAAATTGACCCCAGCCCGAACGCCTTAAGGTACTTATTTTCGGATCAGAGCAATGTTTGTGATATTTTCCAATGCTGTTACTTATTTATTTAAAACAAACAAACATACTGACAGTTCGGAAAAGCAAAAAAAAAATGCTTTCCTAATAGCCCCAACCTATATAGCCACATAGTAACTTTAACGGTACATTTGTAGATATCAAAACATCTGTCGTAAGGTGACAAGAGGCTTCAGCTATCTAACCCATTTTTTACAAGTTGAAACATGTCTGTCAGACGGCAGTGATACGTTATCTAGAAATAAGTTAAGTCTTATGGTCGTTATTCATAGTGTCCGAAAAGCAAACGGTTTAAACAACTGTTTAGTTTTAGTCATTGATCAGTCTATGTATAGAAATAGAACGAAAAAGCATTACTGCCTTGGCATAAGCATTACTGTGGTATCGTTGAGAATTTGCTCAGTTTAATTACATTTAGTCTTTCGTCCTTAATGGATCGCCCGAATACCTAGATCTAATGGGCAATCAAGCTAATCCGAAATAAAAGTGAGTGTTCTAACCAGGGACGTGCATTGCGTATGGGCAATTAGGCACTACCTGATAGTTGAAATGAGGTAGGCAGTAGGTACTTCCAAATGTGGATTATTGATGAAAACCACAGATTTTCATCAATACCTCCGTAGCCGAGAGGCGAGCGCGCCGGACTATAAATGGCGCCGCCTTCTCTGAGGTTCCGGGTTCGATCCCCAGTCGGGTCAATGTAGAAAACGAACTTTTCTATATTGGCTCGGGTCTGGGTGTTGTGGTACCGTCGTTGTTTCTGATTTCTATAACACAAGTGCTTTAGCTACTTACCTTAGGATCAGAGCAATGTATGTGATGTTGTCCAATATTTAAAAAAAAAAACATTTGTAAGTACCTACTGCCTACATCGAAATAAAACCAATGCACGCCACTGGTTCTAACTAGGGTCTTTAACAATAGTGTTCATGAATCCTTTGTGTAGATACTTTAACGCTAAGTAAATACAAACAGCAGGACTAATTACGGTTGTTCCTTTTAGCAATTTGTCCCATTCCATGTCGGGGCATGATCCAATATTGGCCAAGTCTGGTTTTTAGGGTTCCGTAGTCCTGACAAGGAACCTTTATAGTTTCTTCATGTCCGTCTGTATAGGAGACTGTTAACGTAATTTGTGGAGATATGTACATCAATCACGCCGACAAAGTGGTAGAATAAAATTTTGAAAAATATCTTTTTAGGGTAGCTCCCATACATGTAACGAAGGGATTGTTTGGGATTGTATTGTTGAATAAGTCCTTTAAAATGACTTAGGGGTTGCTGAGACTATTTTTCGATTTAGGGATCCGTTTGCGAAATTTAAAGGGCAAATTATTGTTCAAGTATGGCCCCCCTCTAAAAGCTAAACTATTGTCTTGAAAAATCTGGAAAAATCATGATAGTGCTTTACACGAACTTTTAAGGAAAGTCATAACGGTCAAGATAGTTTAAGAGTAAAGTCGTTCAACTTAAGTATTAGAAAATTTCTTACCTAATAAAAAATCCTTACGGAAAAACATTAAAAGTCACATAAATGAAGTAATTGCTGTGGTAACGACAGGCAACTACGGAACCCCACACTGCGCGCGGCACGACACGCACTTGGCCGGTTTTAAAATAATAGTACGGAATCCTTCGTGCGCCAGTTCGACTCGTACTTGGCCGGTTTTGCATTTGAAGCGATTATTCTCTGACTTTTGTCACCCTTAGACCACAACCATAGGTGAGCCACATTATTTTGGCATAAAAACTAATGGTATCAAATATAATACCTAATCGATAAATAGATACCCTTAATTGCACACTAAAAGAGAAATTACAGTCTATTTTTACACAAATATGTACAATTTAGGCGGTCATATCGCTAAGAGCGATCTCTTTATGGGGTCGTAGGCAGAAGTATTTGAATCCTCCTTAATCTTTTTCTATGAAAAAGGGTTATGACTTATGATAAACGTATTGTTTTTCTGGCTGATCTACGGGACCCCAAAAACGATAAATAATAAATCGGTCCATTAAAAAAATCTAATTATCATACTCACTATCAATTCCTTTTGGTTCCAGTGCAGCATTACGAAAATGACAGAAAGAAAAGTCAAAGAAATTTTCTGCAATTTCCATTTCTTTTTCTAGATCTTTTATTACTAAGGCTAAGGCTACACAACTGGATTTAAGCTTTAGGTTCTAAAAGTTTTAAGTCTGGATCTTGAGATAGGTAAACAAGTAGGTAAATAATATACAGGGTGTGCAAAAGAATAGGATACTCCTCAAAGCTGGTGATATAATTACAACAACTTTTCCTATGGGAGCACATCGAAGTCGCGATTTTTTTTCAGATGCTCCTTACATTATCATCAAGGTATGCGAGTATAGAAGCAGCAAAAAAAAATTCGTTTTCGATGTGGCTCCCATTCAAAAGTTGTTGTATATGACCAGCTCATCATGTGGTTTTCAGGAGTATCATATTCTATCGCACACTCTGTATATATTAATTATAATCTTTAAAAAACTACTTATAACCCGACTAGGTACGTAAAAAAAAATCATTTTTATGTTTTTTTTTAAATTTAACCAAATAATTTGTAACTGCTTCCTATACTTTACACCCAACTTACCATTTCATTGCACTGTACAACTATATAACTTGGATAATCTAGTCTTGGCCTTACTTTTCTCTCCAGACTCTCAGAGTAAATTACTAACGGAACAATCAATTACTTAGTTCAAAGTGGATTTACGTGAACGTTTAAAAGTTCAAGTCAATTTACGCTGTGAAAAGTTATTTGACATTGCCATCTCTATATTATTATGAAGTTAACCGTCCCACTGTTGGGAAAAGAACTTGATCAAACATTTTGATGGTTTAAAAAAAAAACAACATTCAGACGAATTGAGAACCTCCTCCTTTTTTTTGAAGACGGTTAAAAATGACTTGCTGGCTTAGGAGCTAATTCTTGTGATAACTTTTAAGGGTTTATTTTTAGTTAAATTAACACTTTGTAGTCTATTCAATTGGTCTAAAGAATTTAACATTCTAAAGAAACTTAATTTTGGGCGTAAAATAATATATAATTTTTTTAACTGCATTACCTCAAAGTTGACTAGTAGAAAATTCTGTAAGTATACCTTTAAGACCGCCAATTGCACTTATCTGTGCAATAAAGCTAAATTAGTTGAATTCTGCTATATAAGGTCCGATTTTAATAGTGTTCATCCTGTTAACCTGTGACTATATAGGTGAAAAGCAATCGTAAAAACCAATTTTCAAATGTGTACCATAAAAACTAAAAAAGTTAAAAATCAACAACATTGACTTCATATTGCATAAACTCGTTCTATCTTTGCTACGTTTAACCATCTGGTTATCCGTCTTATTCCTTCCCCTTCCCCTATACAGAGCAAGAAAGAGTTGAAGATAGGTAGTTTATGCAATATGAAGTCGATGTTGTTATTTTGTAATTTATTTTTAACTTTTTTAGTTTTTATGATTTCCATTTGAAAGTTGGTTTTTACGATTGCTTTTCACCTATATAGTCACAGGTTAACAGGATGAACACTAATAAAATCAGACCTTATATAATCTGTGAATATTTTTTTTTTGCAAATTGATTGTCTTCACGCTGAATAACCTCCAAAAAAGAAACTAACAAAAAAATGGGTCCATAAAAACTACACTAGAAAACTTTTAAGAAAATGAAATTCCATTCTCGCCGTAGTTTTGAGAGTGGAGCAAGACAAGTTTTTTGTTGGACCGAGATACGTCTCGAGAAACTTAGCGTCAAAGTGGAGCCGAGTTTAACTGGGACCGGGTGTTAAGATACAAATACGGATGTGCCTAGGATAGAATAGTATGGATAAGAATATATCTTACTTTTTGTAAACTAGAGAAAGAAAGCATGGAAGATATTAGAGTTTTCTTAAGGATGTTAAGCTTCTATGGTCTGATGACATAGGTAGTCAAGGTTCGGAAAGCCATTGGAGGCAAACTGCCGCTGTCGCGTTCTATTAGAGAGGCATGTCCAGCCGTGGACTTCTAAGGGCTGATGATGATGATTATAGGCATCTTATCATCATCATCAGCCCAAAAGGCATCTTGGGGCTGATTCTGGCCTACCTACATAAATATAACTACTTATTTTATAAATTATTTATCGAAATCTCAAAAAAACACTTTCATACAAATAAGCTGACTGGTTATTCATGATACGAGAAACAGGATTGTTTTAAGACGGAGGTTATTGATGTTTGATAACCCTGTAAGTATACATCGACACTAAAAGTAGTTTTTTCAGGTAAGCAGTTGTTAAGTTTTTACCTACACCTTATAACCTTTATACACCGTTATAACCTTTTGGTTATAACCGAAAAATAGTCCTAGGACGTTCTTACTATCCGAAAAAACCTAGTTTGTAATCATGATATTAATTTTGTTAGTCTATCTCCTTTTTAAAATTAACATAAGGAAACTATTGTTGTTCGTCTATTAATTCAACACACACACACACACACTCACACACACACATGTTTTGTTTTGTTTTGTAAGTTAAAAGTACTACGTAACTTGCTCTTATAATAAATACAAATGTACCTTTTGATAAGGAAGAGTGACTCCTTCTGCCACAGGTGCTATAGCACTTATAAGAAAGAGTCCACCTCTGTATAGCTATATTTAAATTTATTGTTAAAGAAATAAATATTTTTTCATTTTTCATTTTCAATTTAATAAGTTTTCGAATTTTTGAAAACCAATATACTAATGCCACCGTGTGGTGCCGGCACGTTAAAAGAATTGCACCACCCCTTCTCTTCCTATGGGTGTCGTAAGAGGCGACTACGGGAGAACCGCCACAAGAAGACGGGCAGCAGCGTCTCCTCTCCACCATTGGCCAAACTGCGATCGCCAACCCGCCTGCCAAGCGTGGTGATTATGGCAAAATCCTCCTTTTGGAGAGGCCTGTGGCTGGTGATGTGAATATACTAATACAATAGAATAGAATAGAAAACGTTTATTTGACACACATAGACATAGTTACAAACAGGATTACATTGAACATACAAAAAGAGTGTCAAAAAGGTCCCCGCTCAGCATTTGTCGTTACAGCCGAAGCCGTAACGACGCTTTCCAGCGGCAACCCCGACTAGGACGTGGGACGAGTAGTGACAGCGGTCTATCGGACCACCAGAGAACCCCAAATCCCTCTGGTCGTACAATAGTTAGTACAATAAAATGTTAAAATAAGATAACAGTCTTACAAGACCAAAGCCTAAAGCCTACAGCCAACGTTTTATTGTTAAATTTATCTCCACTCGGTACGCTTAAATCTTACGCTTAAACTACGCAGATTGTGATGCGGTATGCCGTCCGGTATTATAGACATAATGATTCAAGAGAAAGTATTTATGGAAATACATGCATATTACATAAGAGAAATACTAAAGACCACGTAAACTATGTCGCAGGCACAGCTAGTTTTAAATAAATAAAGACAATTTCGAACTCAAAACGTCCGCAGTAGGACATACTACAAAACATCGCAAAAAGCGGCTTGATTTCGTTTCAAAGAGGTAAAAGTACCGGCCACCGGCGGTCCACTCGCAATCAGCTGTGCAAACGAATCGTTACTGTCACAGAACGAACATAAAAACCGGTCAAGTGCGAGTAGGACTCGCGCACGAAGTATTCCGTACTATCTATAAAAACAGCAAAAACAAAACACGTTTGTTGTGTGGGAGCCACATTAAACATTTATTTTATTCTGTTTTTTACTATTTGTTATTATAGCGGCAACAGATATAAATCGTCTGTGAAAATTTCAACTGTCTAACTATCACGGTTCATGAGATACAGCCTGGTGACAGACGGACAGACAGATGGACGGGCAGCGGAGTCGTAGTAATAGGGTCCCGTTTTACCCTTTGAGTACGGAACCCTAAAAACCGTAGCATATGGGAACGCTGTTACTAAGATTGCGTTTGTCTGTATGGTAAATGTTGACTTGAAACTTGTATATTTAAAAAGATTCGTAAATGAAATGTTTGTTATTTTGAGCCGAATATGTGGGCGAAGAAAGATGATAGCCAGGTAAGAGAATTAAATCTTCGTCAGTCGGTACTATGTAGGTACAATATGTATTTTTACAGTTTTCACAAAAAATAAGGTGCTCGGAATAAAAAATGCTCTGTAGCCGAAAAGCGAGTCCCGGGTTCGATTTCCGGTCATAACCCGACCGGATCTCGAACGAACATAAAAAAAACAACTTTTTAATTATTTAACTGTGTTGTCTCGGGTCTGAGTGTTATAGTACTGTGGCGGTGAAAGCTCAGGGGAATTAATTGAAATGAGGAATATTTATATGTAAAAAAAAGTAAAGTATGCCTATATACGTCCCACTGCAGGGCACAGGCCTCACCTAGACTATGAGGTGGTTTGGGCCATACTCCACCACGCGGGCCCCGTGCGGATTGGTGGAGGGGTGTTGTAAGGCCAGTGACTAAACCGTACTGTCAGATGTTATCAAGCCGCCTTAAGGCCTCTGACTAGGCTTCACGACCAATATCAAGCGATATTGGCCGGGACCAACTTTTAACGTGCCTTCCGAAGCACGGAGATGCTCGTGATAAATGTCACTAAATATGGTCGGAATGGTCACCCATCCACTCACGACCGCGGCGTTGGTTGCTTAACTTTAGTAATCGATACTAAAGCGCTGCTGCCACTGAGCTACGAGCACCTCATTTATATGACTTTTTAAATATTTATTCTTGAGAATTGGTATTACAGGTCAATCACTTAACTTTGAAACCTTGTGTGCGATGATAATATGGAACTACATATGTTTCTGATTTTAGAATGGCCGTTTATATGATTTTTACTATTTTAAATTGTAAGACGTTTCATTTTCTGTTTGGTCCACGTTATTTAAATCCATCCAGAAACAACTGTTTTACCACGTCAAAAAAAATTGTTCCAAATGTGAATACTTTTATACCATAGTAGACGTAGAGGTTTAATTCATCGAGTAAAGTTCCGGCCAAACAGACGCGTGCGCGGTGGCGTGCGTGGTGGCGTGGGCGTGGGCGTTCAGATCGTGCCATAGCATTTGTATCGACGAGTCACACCAGCGCGGACAGCGGCGGCGTGCATCACGCGTGCAGCTTAACATTCAGCTTTTGCACGCGCGGACATGACATTTGACGTGACAGGCTCAACATACAGATGGTGCGCTACTACGATAATATAAATAATTACGTTTAAAGCTACTTTTTTTTTCCGAAAAGCAATGAGTGAAGCCAACTAGATTTTTCTTTTCTACATCTTCAAATAACTTTGCTCGGGTAGCCGCGTTGGAATTAATTAATGCGAAACTCAGTAAATAAATAAATTAAAAACTCTACAAAAATTCTTTGTTTATTTAGAAAAAGGGTTGACTTTTATATTCGTAGTATATCTGCAAATAATCTGATAAACAATTGTTAAATCACAATTTCTACAACATTATTAGATATACACCTTTATTATGACTAACATTTTTAATCTTTGTTGACTTCTTTCATGACTAATCTCTTTCTTGTTAGGTTTATACGCCCGATCGAAAGATACATTTTCGTGCTAGGCCTCCTGAACGTGTAGTGTCTGCGTGTTTGGCGCGAACTGGCCTGCACGCCCACGTCCACGCCCACGCGCCCGCGTTGGTTTGGCCGTAGCTTTATAAACCTCAACAGTACCGTCGTTGTTTTTGTAATGTATGTGATGTTTTAAACATTTAAAAAAAAGTATATAGTTGAAGGTAACTACTCATCATCATCATCATCACCAGCCTATATCAGTCCACTGCTGGACACAGGCCTCTCCAAAAGGAGGACTTTGCCATAATCGCCACGCTTGGCAGGCGGGTTGGCGATCGCAGTTTGGCCAATGGTAGAGCGGAGACGCTGCTGCCCGTCTTCTTGTGGCGGTTCTCCTGTAGTCGCCTCTTACGACACCCATAGGATGAGCAGGGGTGGTGCAATTCTTTTAACGTACCGGCACCACACGACACGAATGTAACTACTATGTAACACAAATAAATTGCGACTGAATATATGCCCATTGATGTTGTTGGTCCAGTAAGCGTTTCTTATGAGTCGAGTGGTGAGAAAGTTGGACAGATTTCAGCGTGCTCGGAGTTGTTTCCTTTCTAGGCGATCACTGCATCGGCCAAAAAGTATTCACGAGTATACACTGTCACAAATTACGTATAGCGGCGCGGCGCGCACTCTGTTTTACTTTTTCAGTCGATGACAGTGTTTAAATACTTTTTTGACCGGGGCACGTTCAGATACACGGCTATCCCACAAAAAAATACATTTGATTCAGAGTGCAAGGTTCACTGTGGTATCAGCAACATTACTCTAGAAATCATTGCAGGCTAGCAACAACGTTTTTTTCTTTATTGACACATTGTGAAATATGAGCCAAAATATATTATTTATTATTATAACTAGTTAAGGTATAATTTGTGCAATTATAACCTATAATGGATCTTTGTGTTTGGGTTAAATAATTTAAAAAATAAGCTAGGTGGTTTCGCCACAAAGCAATTGCCATTGCGCTTATCTCCTCAGTTAAAGGGTCCCGGGTTCAGTTCCCAGTCGGCTTGATTAGGAATTAAACTTCTCTAAATTGGATCGCATTATAGATAAATGACGCATCTGGAAAAAACTCTTTTTTTTCTTGTTATAGTATGTCACCTCTTTCCTTCGGGATCGTGACAATCTGTGTAAAATAAAATATCTCATAACGTTTTAAAAAACAACTCCACAAACTAAGCCACATCACAAGAATAATTGTTTCGATAAGTATGTGCTTTACAGTGATAATTTTTTGCTTCTGTTTTATCTTCAATCCATTTCGCTACATCTTTTCATTTTTAGACATTCAAAATTGGTTCACAAATATCCTTCGAAGGCTTTGACATTCAAAATATTCAATATTCCGAATTTGCATAGTAATAAATAATGGATTCGACGACTCCGACAGACAACGTTTTTGATATTCAAGTATTTTTTCGACCTTCGTCTGTTTTTAAAAGTAAAATTTTAAGAATGTATTTCAAAATATCAAGACGAAATTAAGAGCGTTATTTAAATAAAAGTATACTTTGCATTTTGACTGCCTTTTCAGAATCAACTGAGGGTTGGTTCTCTATAAAACCGCATGTTAACTCGCTCTAAATATAAATAAATAAATATTGGACATCACATACATTGCTCTGATCCTAAGATAAGTAGTTAAAGCACTTGGGTTATAGAAATTAGAAACAACGACGGTATCACAACACGCGACGCCATAATAATCCGGCGTGCTCGATTCTCGGCTACGGAGGTCGTCGAATTACGAGTATTCTGTTTGAGCCTGAGTAATCATCTATACATTATTGTGTGTTTCTAGTTGGAAAAGGAAGCTTAAATTCAACTTCTTTAAATAATAATAATAGTAATAGTAAATACTGTAATAACCAATCCGCAATAAAATTCGATTCCCATGTTATATAAATTTATGATTTCATACAAAAAATGTAATAACTGTGAACGTAATAATACAAACTGCAAATACGTTAACATTTTTGATTTCCAAATTACGTAACCATTAATTAACCAACGTTGCTACGTGCTAGTCTCAGTTGAGGATTTATAGCAACATTATTGTCTGATAGCACCCGCCCAGAAAGATCAGTAAAGTCACGATTTAATCATATTTCAATGATTTAATCAATTTGCAGAACCTTTTTGAGCCGAGATTCAGCATAAAACCTATAAGGGCTTTTTCAAAACGTTTTGAAAAGGACAGTGAAATCTATGATGACGCCACAATGTAAAAAACAAGTGACAGTCAGATGAAACAAACAATACAGCTAAAGGTTTCCATTCAGTATTATTTGATCAGTGGTTTCCATTTTCAAATGTTGTAACTTTTTAAATATTCTTGTTCTACAGTCAAAGAGATTCATTTTGAAATATTGTTACTTTTTAAATATTTTTGTTCTACAACCAAAGAGATTAATTTTCAAATATTGTAAGTTTTTAAATGTTTTTAATCTAAGTGACCAGCTACCGAAACTTGCAATGTAAAAGAAATAGGTATGTAAATATTTGAACAGAGTTTATTGTTCTGTGTTGAGCTATGCTGATATTAGTGCAGATACGGCGAATTGAGATCAGTAAATATGGTTAGCAGGTATAAAAGCAGTTATCGGTAAAATTAACGAGGCTTGATTAACCCTTTTAACTTGCTTCTAATCTGTTTGAAATTTTTATGGTAGTGACCATAGTAGATTTTTTGAGATAATAATATAACTTTGACTATGGCGCATATTTTTAGGAAAACAAACAACCTAAAAGGAACGGAATTTTATTAAATCAGTTCAGTCAGGAAATAAAAACCAGTTAATTAAGTCATAACCAAACGAAGTTCGAGTTAGAATTTTTTATTAATGCCAAACCTTTAGTTGTTTTTTTTACTTTTACATAACAATTTTATTGAGGTTCGAAAAAAGTTTAAATCAACAATTTAGTTAAATAAATAAAAAAACTGTTAGTTAAGGTACAAAACTCGTACCTACCTATACATGCCTGGGATGGAGAGGTATTTAGTAGGTATAGAATCTCTATCTCTAGACTTCCGTTTGAAACATTTTTGGGAACACCATGGTAAACATAACCCCTGTTTGGAAGTTGGGTAAAAATAAAACTTATTCTGAACACACCCGAAATTTAAATCAAATTTTACTGTTTAATCCAAATCACCACTTCACTACACGTGACAAATAATACTTTATATAACATGAAATCAAATTATTCCACTAAGGCTTTTACCCAAACTTGTGACGAATAATTAAAGGTTTCCTTAATTACCCCGTTTTATCCCAAACCTATTAACTTTTGGTCTATTCTTCTGGTTAAGTGATTTTTCGTGTCGAGAAATTAAAGCAAATGGATCGGAATTATGCCTTAATTAATGAAGGTGAAAGTTAATTAAAGTTTGGAGGCAGAAATTTCGGAGAACATACTAATTTGTTTGGTGTTTAATAACAAAAAGAGTTAAGTAGAAATCTTGTTAGTAAGTAATTTCCCCTTCTCTTCCTATGGGTGTCGTAAGAGGCGACTACAGGAGAACCGCTACAAGAAGACGGGCAGCAGCGTCTCCTCTCCACCATTGGCCAAACTGCGATCGCCAACCCGCCTGCCAAGCGTGGCGATATTGGCAAAATCATCCTTTTGGAGAGGCCTGTGTCCAGCAGTGGACTGATATAGGGTGGTGATGTGAGATAATTATATTGGAAGTGTGTATTTCGGCGAAGTCGCTCTTGCCACGAGACGGTAATCTATCTTTAAGTTTTCTAAACCAATAATCATATTGTGATTCTACTTCTTAAGTGTTCAACACTTTTTACTATGGGACCGACATCAAAATCGCTAAAAAATATTTCCTTCCTCGAACTAAATAACTGTTGTAGGTAAGCAAACTCTGTATTATGGTGACTGTACAGACAAACATACTTTAATACCTTAATAAACATCCATGATATGACTTGGTTAATGTGATGAGCGCCATCACTTAATCTCTCATGTATCTCATGAGCCGTGCACTAGCACGGCACTGTCGTAACTAACGACAGTTGAATTTTTACAGATGATGTATATCTGTTGCCGCTATAGCAATAAATACCTACTAAAAACATAAAAAAATAATATTTAGGGGGGCTCCCATACAACAAACGTGATTTTTTTCCTTTTTTATAGCTATTAGAACGGAACCCTTCGTAAGCGAGTCCGACTCGCACTTGGCTGGTTTTTAATATACCAGACGGTATTCGAAAACGAAATAACAAACAAAATGGGACCCTATTTATACTTAATTGGGGCCCCAATGTTTTCTTTGCAGATTTGCTAATTCAGCGTTTAAACTTCAGCACAATGACTGTATTGTTGCACTGCTACAGTAATAATTGCTCGGGCTTGGGGCATTTTTGAATGGACCTAGGGTTGTACGCATAAACCTAAAAAATTAAGATGGCCAGTCTCATGTGTCAATTCTTTGATAAAATATGGCCAACTCAATCTGGCCGTGTAAAAAACCCGACCGATTCATAAAGTGTCAAACCTTTTATACGAGGGAATAGATATTTCAATTTGATCGGATAATACGTTATACGACCGACCGAACGATGCGCTTTCGTATAAGGCCTCTAGGGTTATGCACCAGACGGCATAGGCAACCAGAAAATTACTTCGATGTTTCTTAATCTTTTATATTTATTCTATCAGCAACACCTGCACCTAAGAAATAGAGACAGAAACAACAATGGTACCTACCACAACACCCAGACCCAAGACAGTATAGAAAAATTCGTTACCCGAATAGGGACTCGAGCCCTTAACTATTTGCGTTCAAGGCGAATCTCCGCACATCCAAAAGTTACTTGCTATCTAAATAAGAAAGTCTCTCTCTCGCTCTTGTCGTTTAAAAACAATCGTTACTTACCTTTCTAATTTGTTCATCATGAAGAGACTATTGTACCTAAATCACTAATTTCAAGCTCAGAACACCTTATTTTTTTTATATTATATGTCTTTAAATTACTAAAATCACCTACTCGTATTAAGCTAAAGATAAGGACAAAAAAAATATGAACGTCAATATTTACATGACGAAACTCACCACCGCGATTAAATGTACAAGCAGCGCCATCTATTGGTACCCGTGGAACTGCTAATAACTAATATTCTGTGCTTCCACCGCTTTACGGCACGTCCCTAACTGAGGCGAGCCCATTCACTTTCATTGGCTTCCTATTCTTTCGAATTGCAGAACAATGGTTGCTAAAACAACACGCCACGAATACGTTGTTTTTGTTCCTATCGAAAATAATGAAAGGATTGTCTTAAGAATGCGGTGCATAAATAAGAATTTTCACAATGGGGTAAAATGTTTTGTTTATTGTCTATGTACCGAACAAATATCCTGTGCCAAATGTTTTCTACCCGTAATTCAGCGCAAGAACGCGTTGCGTTTACACGGCGATAATTAGATGATTATGTTACTGCACCTTGGACAATGGCAATTTAAAATATGAAATTAACATTATAATCATGAATATAACCGGCGAAGAGCGAGCTGGACTCGAGCACCAAGAGTTTCGTACAAACTTGTAGATATTTTTTTAAGCAGTGCCCTATAGATTTTAATTCCCTTGAGTGTAAAAATATGTGGCACAAACGACCGTTCCTTTTGATTGCTTGCAGACCTGACATTTGATATAAATGTTAATTTCAAACATTTTCGCGTTTCTGAGAAAATGCTCTTGACAGACAAACGGACGACAAATTAACCCTAAGATGTCCTTTTCCCTTTTGAACGGAACGAATCGGAACGCTAAAAAATATAATGCACCGTATAATTTAACTATTACGAGGACTAAGGGTGTTCTATCCTTAAATTTCAACTTGCCAGTTCTTTCACTACACCCTGTATAATACTGACGCAAAACATTATCATTTGAGATATCTAAATAAATATGTATATGGCATAATGAATTAAACTATCTTCCTGTCCCAAAAAGACTTGGCTGGCAAACCTTGAAGGTAGTTATGTTATGCTAATATAACGATTACTTAACTAAGCATGCTGACCTTAGGTAATAACATCACTCAATATGTAGATAAACCGACATTCGTTACTAATTCAGCGATGATCTAGTTTCTGTCCTCATTAGTAGTGATTTCACGCATTTACGGTAAGGTCAGCGGTTTAGCTATTAGATATATCCACAAATATCTCGCAGTAATATGAAGATATCATCATTATCATCATTTCAGCCATTGGACGTCTACTGCTGAACATAGGCCTCACCCAGTGACTTCCAGATTGGCCGGTTACATAGCCTGACGGATATGCAAGCTAAAATGGCAGTGGGCGGGGGTAAAACTAACGGCCGATGGGGCAAGAAGGTTCTGGAATGGAGGCCCCGTACCGGCAAGCGCAGCGAGGGTGGGACAAGGTGGACAGACGAACTGGTAAAATATATATTACTGCGAGATATTTTGAATATAATATCATTGGACAACATCACATATATTGCTCTGATCCTAAGGCATTTGTGTTATAGAAATATGAAACAATGACGGGCCCACACACGCTTTGGCTTTGCTTATAACAATTGTCCCCACAGCCCGATGGACCAACGACCTTAGGAAGAAGGCTGGTAGTGGCTGGATGAAAAAGCAGGAGATCGATACCCAGCCGTGGGCATACATATTTACTTACTAAAATGTGCATTCCACAGTAACAATTGGTGTTTGACCAGCGCATGCATACTTTTTAGGGTTCCGTACCCAAAGGGTAAAACGGGACCCTATTACTGAGGCTCCGCTGTCCGTTTGTCTGTCTGTCCGTCTATCACCAGGCTGTGTATCTCATGAACCGTGATAGTTAGACAGTTGAAACTGACAGATGAGGTATTTCTGTTGCCGCTATAACAACAAATACTAAAAAACAGAATACAATAAAGCTAGGGGGCTTTCATACAACAGGCATGTTTTTTTTGCCGTTTTTATAAATAATCGTACGGAACCCTTCGTGCGCGAGTCCGCAGTTGGCCGGTTTTGTTGTATATTAGTTATTTCCTTTAATCGAGGACATACATACCTACTGAAATTAGCTGAGCAATTAAACCATCCTGTAGTTGTGCACAACTGCAGCCGGTTGAATGAGATTGAGCTTACTAATTAATACTTAATTAATTTACTCACTGCACTCGGAGACGTGTCTTAACTTTATCGGTCTAAAGAAAACCCTGTGATACTAACGTCAATACGAATAAAACCCATTATTGAATGAACAAAATTGCTATTCCAAACTTTATTGTGAATTGTTTGAGTGCAGAAGTTAGTTATTTACAGAAATTAAATAAATATTCCAAATTAAAAGATAATGTTTTAAGGATGCACACTTTTAACAAACCATTGTAAAAAAATACTTCGTACATCTTTTCACTTAAGTACAAAAAAACTTCAGCACGGTAAAAGTAAGACGTTATTCCGCAAGGAGCGTGCTCTTCAATTTAAATTAAAACCTAAGTAGAAAAACTTCAGATGGCGATAAAACAAAGGTCATTTCAGGAAGCAATTAAGTAAGCTTTCCTTGAAAAAAGAAAACAGGTGAATTTGTTGCCGCTCCGTAAGCACTTTAGAAATACTCCAGCTAATTAAACATTCGACGCTATCGTTTAGAAGATGAAGAATTTTAGTAAGGTAATACAGCGCTTGAAAAAACATTCAAACGCCTTAGGAATCAACCCACGTTTGGTTTGGTGTGTAATACGAGTATTACCGTAGATTAAAATGAACATGTAATTGCAAAACAAACAATAAATTACTTGAAGATAAATAACACTTGAAAAAAAATCATCGACTTCAGGTGGGACTCGAACCCACGTCCCATCGCATACCGGGTGAGTGCTTTGACCACTAAGCTACGGAGGACGTCACGTGACAGGATGAAATTCCTCAAGTGTTTTTTCTCGCTGTCAAAGCCAGCGTATTCTGATCAATGTTGTAGCTATATGTATAGCTGAGTAGTATACTACCGTCAACACCCTATAGAAATATTTTTACAAATATTTGACTATTGGTTAAGATCAGAAATGCTTAAACATTGTAAATTTTTGTTTTTAGCAATTCCATGCAAGGTTTAATTGAAGATAAATAACACTTGAAAAAAATCATCGACCTCAGGTGGGACTCGAACCCACGTCCCATCGCATACCGGGCGAGTGCTTTGACCACTAAGCTACCGAGGACGTCACGTGACAGGATGAAATTCCTCAAGTGTTTTTTCTCGCTGTCAAAGCCAGCGTATTCTGATCAATGTTGTTTTTTTTTCAAGTGTTATTTATCTTCAATTAAACCTTGCATGGAATTGCTAAAAACAAAAATTTACAATAAATTACTTATAATCAAGAAACATTTTAGATTTCATGTTGATTTCCAAGTAGGAATATCAATATCTGTGTATGTAGATTGATGTACGTACATTGTGTTTGTATTTATGGCTGGTTTAATCCGTGTTCGATTACATTTTATATAAATTAGTTATTATTATCATTCTTATTCTTCGATCATATAAAGCATTCTAACAAATCTTACAAAAATTGTGATCTTTTGCAAGCTACTGTTTGTTAATTGACGCTATTTCGACTATGCGGAATTATATGAAATTTGGCACATAAGTGACATTGATCTAGCTTAACACACACACACTTCTGCAGCACACCTTATTTGATGATCCAGTTTATTCCTGTTTGGCTTAACTCTGGTATAGGTAATAGTCGATACAAACTAATGACTGCTTGTCTCCGAAGTTTTTTATAGGTAGGTATTTGTCCCATAAAAAAAATGCAGATTACTTACAAATTAACACTTCATAATATATTATCTATAAAAAAATCACAAATAGTGTCCAGTCTAACGTCCTCAACTCGAGTACCAGCCCCACTACCGAGTCTAATGACCGAATTCACTGAGTGCCGTTTCCATATTCATGCGGCGAGCGCGGCCGTGCATTAGGTAATTGATAGCAACGCCGCAGATGGCGCTTCTGTCCACACGCTCACTGTCAACAACGATACTAGTATCGTACCTTTTAGGATCCAGAAAAGAAATACTAACTACCTACATTATTCTTATTATACCAGTCGACCTCCGTAACCGAGAGGCGAGCACGCCGGACTATATGGCGTCGCCATCTCTGAGGTTCCGGGCTCGATCCCCGGTCGGGTCAATGTAGAAAACGAACTTTTCTATATTGTCTCGGGTCTGGGTGTTGTAGTACCGTCGCCGTTTCTGATAGCTATAACGCAAGTGCTTTGTCTACTGACCTCTAGGAAGTTATGGTTACCGTCAGAATGGCTGGTCGCATACGTCGAACGGCTTTAAAAGTATAGTCAAAAATTGCTTAATGATTGCTTTACTTCATTCCTTAAAAATGGCTTCATATAATACATAGAGAGAAACACAAATATTTTTTGGACCAGCCATTCTGATATCAGGATGGCTGGTGACCTCTTCGTTCAGCATGAAGGATGCCGGATTTGTAAAATTTTGTTTATTGTATACTAGCATCCCTCCCCGACTTCGCACGGGTGCAATTATCAGTGTTTCTCTACTATATTATGCAAGTATTATACGTATATAAATCTTCCTCTTGAAATACTCTATCTATTAAAAAAAAACGTAATCAAAATCCGTTGCGTAGTTTTAAATATTTTAGCATACATAGGGATATAGGGACAGAGAAAGCGACTTTGTTTTATACTATGTAGTGATGTTGACAAGGCAAGGACAGCGCATGGAAAAGAAAAGCCAAGAATTTGGCTCGAAAAAACTATGTCCAGCAATACAGCAGACTGGCTAGGGCTGATGGCGATGCTATGTTAAACTAGCTCTTACTTGTGACTTCGTTCGAATGGCCTTTAACTCAATTTCTTATGGGAAATCCTATCGCCACAGAATTAATAATTCGTTTATTTCTTATTGTGCTATTAAGGGTGAGACAAATCCATCAAATTAAAGGTTGGTAAATGGTGCGGCGAACCCGGCTTTATTTTGGAAAGTTGTATATAGGTTTAATTAGATTTAAAAGGTCGACCGGACGTTGCTAAAAGTTAATTAAATATATCAATGTCTAATTATTATTTTTGTATTTTTATCCCATTTGCCTAGTTTTTTTTTGTAATAGACGAATATTAAGGCAAAGACGATTCCGTAAGACGATACTATGTAAGTGCCTAGTTATTTTAGCTTGCTAGTTTTTAAGTAATAATTATTAAGCGGCCATCATTACCGTTAGATCGATTCCAGTGGAATCAGGTCATGTTAATGAACATCCTGTTTACTGTAGTCTAATTTAAATTTAAAATATGTTTACTGAAACTGTGTTTATTGTTTTATTCTTGTACATACGTTATTGACATGTATTCTATTTGTTGGCCTAGCAAGTAAGGTATAATTAATTTCAGAGGGAGATAAACTTAAGAACGTTAAGACCGATCTGGCAAAGGTTTCAGAGTTTAAATTTTCTATGTTGAAAATTGTATGGAAAAAACCACTAACAAATATGTTTTTGTTACTTTAAAATACGTTTAAATATTTCTGATAGTCTAAAGTACATACGAAATGTAAAAAAATGTAATAAGTAACACGAGTAAAAATGTTAATTTTTAAATTAAAAATCTCAAGCAATATTCGCTGGAAAAGATTGTTCGAACTCGAAGCTCTAACTCATTTAGACGAACTAGACAAGAAGAGCACCTTAAATTAACTTTAGATGGAGCAACACGATTACAGAGAAACACAGCTAATATAGATTGAACAATCACAGATATTATTTTGTTTTAAGTTTGTTACTTCACTGTCGCATTAGGATTTTTTTGTCACGACAATTTAATGTGCTTAAAATAAATAAAATAATATATGACTATACTATAATATATAACAAGACTTGCACTTGGTCGGTTTTTGTTTTTATTTAACTATAGGTAGTTTTATTGTCTACTTCTTGATTGGTGGTAGGTAAACTATAAAAATAACGTTTTGCTAGAGTACAATTAAATCTAACTGACATCGCATCGCAATAATTAGGTAATACCTTAAAATTATTTAAGCCAACAGCCGAACATGTGAAGCTCAAATTTTTACTTTTTCTGACTAAATAAACAAAGTTCTAAATTCAGCGAGGTGTGATTGTGTGGTCGTTTTGTAGGTGAAATAGGCATCATATATCACGGGTTAAATAAGCAAACTTATTTTATTTTAAATTTGTATGTGATAGAACGCGCACATAGTTTATAAAATAATCTAAATATATCGTATCGAATAACAATTTGCAAATGAAAAGAAGTATATATGAATAAGCCATAAATTTTGACACTAATGGTATAGTGTCAAAATTTATGTAAATGTATTAAATAATACTTACTCCAGGGTAATTCGTCTTTTTTTTCAAATGTGGAAAAATTTTCATGGCGTTCGTAAAAAAGGTTTGGCTTTACATTACGGGCTGTGACTGTACGTAATTATGCACTACGGAAAATAATATTGGAAGCGCAGCGTTTGTACTCAAAGAGAGCTCTTTAAAGTGGGTTTCCTGTGGTGATAGCAGAAGATATTTGCATGGCACAAGTCAATTTAGTAGTCGGAATGCAATACCTAAGGTAGGTAGGCCATGGAAGGCCAGCATGCGCCTTCGAAGACCAATTATAAAAAATTCGTATAGTTATTGAAATGTGATGATAAATTCCTTCTTCTCACACTCAACAGGCCACAGGTGCCGAAGTGGACTCGTTTGTTTCATATATCCAGTTAATCAACGTCGTGTAGGACGCCCTCCAGTCCGATGGACCGATGACCTTAGGAAGAAGGCTGGCAGTGAATGGATGAAAAAAGCGGGAGATCGTGCTCTGTGGCGCTCTTTGGGGAAGGCTTAAGTCTAGCAGTGGACTGCAATATGCTAAGTAGATAGATAGAAATGAATACTTAATAGGTAATTATGCTTTATAGCATTGTTTCCTAACCTGTGGTCCGCGGACCCCTTGGGGTCCGCGAGTAAATGTTTGGGGGTCCGCGGTCCCATACGCATCTATCTTACTTATAGCATTAAAAAAAATAAACAAATTACCTACGCCAAACATCTACTTGTCACCACAGATGTTTCAGAGGTTTGACAACGGTGGAAGAAAACCAATTAATAGAAATATCGTGTGATTCTGCCTTGAAACGTAATTTCAAAGAACGCTCCTTGTGTAGTTTGTGGTTGATTATAAAAAAAGATTATAAGGAAGTCTCAGAAGAAGCACTGAAACATTTGCTGCTTTTCTCCACCACGTACCTATGTGAAAAGGCATTATCTACTCTTTTATACATCAAAAACAAATACAGGAACAGGTTTTGAGAGAATGAGATTGCAATTGAGTAATAATATCAACCCGAACATTTCTAACTTAGTTGCAAAAAAGCAGCACCAACCTTCTCATTAATGTTTTTCTACAAAAAAGTTTGTTATTTGTTTTTTAATTTAATAAAGGAATACTAAAATATAATATTGTCCGAAAATTGCACCTTTTTTCACTCAGGGGTCCTTGGCATTATGCTTGATTTCCTTGGGGGTCCGCGGCTGAAAAAGGTTAGGAACCGCTGCTTTATAGTGTCTTTCCATAATCCATCCACCTTACACGGCGCTCTCCGTAAAAATATTTCAAGTATTTCAGACGACCCGCCTTGGAAGGCCCATTTCAATACACGCCCAGACGCTATTAGTGACACTGTTTGCTGCTCACGCGGAGGCAAAAGGCGCAACATAACTATGGAATCAATGTCATTGTCAATAAGAATGTCGGGAACTCGAGAGACGACCTTTTTCGCGTAGCAATACCGTACATTTTCACTAAAGGGTGATGTAGGCAAATATAATTTAACGCATGAATGGTGATGCAAGCTAGATTTCACTTTTTCTAGGGCGGCAAAATTTATTTATATTTTTCCTGAATGTTTCGGAGAAAGTCCTATCTCTGTGCTACTACTTAGAGCCTGGGGGCCTAGCACGAATGTGTATCTTTCTTTCGGTCGTAAGTATAAACCTAACAAATTAAAATGGCCAGTCTCATGTGTCAATCCTTTGATAAAATATGACCAACTAAATCTAGCCGTGTAAAAAACCCGACCGTTTTCAATTGTTCATAAATTGTCAAACCTTTGATACGGTGGAATGGATGTTTTAATTTGATCGAATAATACGACCGACCGAACGATGCGCTTTCGTATTAGGCCTCCTGGGCCCTAACCATGAACTGTTAAAACAATCACAAATCTGTCAAACATTATCATTTCTTTCAAATTTTGTATGAAATGACGTAATTGACAGATTTGACAACTTTGAGATTGTTTTAAGAATTTATGGTTATGGCCCGGGTCACTCTGCAACTTTAAGTATCAGTTAATCGAAAATTAAATAACCACTGGATTCATCAAAAGACGATTCAGTATCGAATTCGCAAGCTCTAAGTTCTAAATGAAAATAAATATAGCTCCAGTCCTCCAATAAAAATATAGGTTAGTACTAACAGTAGACAACAAAAACAGGAAGAACCCTGATGAAGTTATTTCTGCGATTTACATTTACAAAAAGTTTGATTGAAAAAAACCGAAATGCCATCAAGAAGCGCGAATCTCAAAATTTCGATATTGCTCATAAAGACAAAGTAATTATTTAAACCAGAATCAGCACCGTATGTCATAAGTAAGGTTTTTAATTAAATTATTAGACAACATCAATACATTGTTCTGATCCTATGGTAAGTAGCTAAAGCACTTGTGTTATAGAGAAACAACGACGGTACCACAACACCTAGATCCGAGACAATATAGAAAAGTTCGTTTTCTACATTGACCCGACCGGGAATAAAACCCGGAACTTCAGAGATGGCGCGACGTCATATAGTCCGGCGTGCTCTCCTCTCGTGCTCAAATGTTTAATGTACGTAGAAAGAAAAAGTAAAAATAATTAACTTTTAGGGTCTCACCTCGGCTCAAACGGAGCTCACTAATTGCCTAAATAATGGGGCACAAGGGCATAATGTATTCAGAAATTATCGTTAAGGGTGTAAATAAAAGTAGCGATTTAAGGTAAGCAAATAGATTATTGAAAGTTGTAATAATTTACAGTTATCTTTTATTTCGAAGTTAAAATAAATGAAATACTTCACAAAACGTAAAAGTTAGAGACCCTATATTTTTATCATAGCAATTATATTAGATGCAGGTAACTTTATAGGTATAGGAGGACTTTAGCTTTGTTTTTTTTACCATTGATCCCAAAGAAAAAGTTGTTTTTATTCATGAGTAGAACAACATATACAATTTTGTGTACTCATAAAAAAAATCTCCCTGTATATTGGTATTTGTTTTATTGTGCAATAATGATAGTGAGTATTTTATGCCTTAAAGAAAATGAAATAGTCGTAAAAGTAACATTCTTCTTTTCTTTTTGTGTCGTCGACAATTCTCTAGTAGCCCGATGACCAAAATTGCTGCAAGAAGCTGTTTCATACAAACGGCCAAGGGCATGAGAATGATTGTGAATGATTAAGATTTATGCCACACACCCTGTTAAAACAGCAGAATATATTGTGTTTCTAGTTTCAGCAATTCAACACATAAAACGATTCTGTAATAAAACTTAAACACCCTATGAATAAAACTCCCCGTTACATTAAACAAAGCTAAAATCGCGGAGGTAACGACCGTGAGAACTCTCGCTTTTAAACAACACGTTTTATTTCGACTCAACGGTATAAAATAACGGAAAAAACAACGAGACTAGAGTGAAAATATAGAGGGCAGAAGTACTTCGATTTATTGTTGAAGTGGCTTGGGAGTAATGAAACTGAATAATGCATGCCAGTGAATATTGCCCGCGGAGATAGGGTATCAACAAACAACGGCGTTGTTAGGACTTATGGCAAATTAATAAAAATGTACTCTACTCGTATGTTATAACCAAAAATCTTAATGATTTTCTTTGGTTATCACAACGGAGCTATTTTTTTTATTACAAATTTACTTATAGTATTATAACTTATTTTCGGAACAAGATGGAAGCAAAATGATTAAGATTTTGATAATATAGAAGTGTCTTTTTACCCTTTTATAGTCGAAAGTCATTAAAAAAATATTGATTTTGCCTACAAAAGCTTCGCAATTATCGCACATACCGTTATTCGAAGGAGTTACTTACTAATACTTTAAAATTGTGCCTGGAGTCTGACCATGAACTCTTAAAAATATGATTACTACCCATAAGCCTGAAATAATATTGTTTTTCAAAAATAAAAATTAAATATGATAATCCGTATTTCTTTTAATTAATGAAGGCACGTTAAAAAACATTTTTCTTTTAGGAGACCTATATGTAGGACAGTAGGCTTCTCTTGGTTAACCTTGTTTTCTTTTCTTTTTTTGTTATTTAGCCCTACGTAAAAACAACATTGCATGCGTGCTGTTACCGTAACTGCGCATGCGTGCGCAGACGAACGCATATGCGTGCGCATACGAACGCATATGCGTTCGCTTGTGGTACCGCGAGAACATATTTTCCTGCAATGTCCTGAGTTTTTCCAAAGGCGTGGTCACCCCCATAGGGAGCGGGCCATAAGAGAATCCCGTGTGATCACACAGCGATTAGATTTTCATGAACCTTTGACGGATCCGATGCGCTTTCAGCTCTTCGATGAATAATAAAAGGATTTTATAACGCTCAAAGCCATCGCCTTGGATTAAAACTGATGTTATTACATGAAGGAGATTATAAAATACTAATAAGAGTGAGTATGATTGGTATTGGAAATTGCGTTGTATGAGATCAATGTTGTGTCTGACGTGTACATGGCGTTTTCCACTGTAAAATTCTTGGAACTACTAAGAGTTGATAGATAATTCGAGGTATTTTGTTTTTCTATTAAATTTACTCTTAAATATATCGATATTGAAAGCTGAAGAAAGTATACCTATCAATACTATCGATTGTCCAAAACAAACGATAGTTAGCATTTTTTTATTATACTGTCAACCTTTTGAAAAACAATACTACAACACAGTCATTAACTATTGGTGTCTAATATTATCGACACTTTTGGTGGATATTAAAAGTATTGCCGTTAACCTAACTATCGATAGTATCGATACCATATTATAATATCGATGTTGGCTGATTGATCTAATTTTCGAATCAAGCTATCGATAGTCAAACTAACGAGTTATCAACAACACTACTGCATGCATACTAACAACTTTAATTTTAAATAGAATATTTATTCCATTTTAAACATGAAAATTTGCATAAAATCCCGTGAGGTACGCTATTAAAATATGGACACATAAATAGAATTAGGGACTCAAATCTGAAACCACTGAGCCACTAGGTATTTTAATTAAACTTGCGCCCATATATTTCCAGGGCTAGCAAATATACAGTCCCAGGTTTGTAGGAATAGGGTGTCTATGCCTGACCTAAATGTACAGGCTATATATTACTAGATTACGTGGTTTAGCCTAGGCTCACATGTAGGCTAGTCATGTTCGACAAAAAATTGTAGCTGGATTTTCGAGTCTAAAATATGGTTCATGTTAGTAGTTCAACATTTAGAAAATGTTTTTCGAGTTCAATATCTGTCTGTCAAATTTTTCACATTTGTTTTATCCAATTGGCATAGTGGGGTAAAGATTTATCCTGAAAGTAAAGGGTCTTGGGTACTGCCTGTCGATTCTCTAAACCCTCTAAACAAAAACTATAGCAGTATAATTATATTGTAAATTTTTGTTTTTAGCAATTCAATGCATTTATCTTCAAGTATAATTATATTTATGCAGTACCACACTGCTTAGGTGATACGCGCTATCAATTTCACGCTGAGGTCACTCATCGACAAGCAATGTAAACCTACTTTTTAGTGGAATAGAGGCTATATTTAATTTAATTAATTATTTTTTAGATTTTGATTTTGGTAAATAAAAAAAAGTTTTTGTGTTTGAGCAGTAGAATCAGCCCCTTAATGGAAGTAAACTAACAATAAAGAACCTTAAATTGTGAGCAAAATCACGTCATTATTCTCGATAATAACGAGATCATTAAGTATGTACCACATTATTTCAATTTATTTTCAACGTGAATGCATTAAAATAAATATTTTACATTCTCGCTATCGTGTTCCATTAGCTATATATTGGATATTAAAATAATATTCATCTGTGATATTTCCACCGCGCAAAAAGATTTTCGTATTTAAAAATCCTTTCAAATTATTTTACTATTTTATTGAGATAAGGCGAATTTAACTGGTCGATAACTCAGTCGCATGTACCAGGAGTACCATAGACTATAATATGCAAGTGAAAAATTACTAACCGGAGAAAAATGGCCATATTGCTACTCTTTAAGTTTATAACGTCAATATTTTTACCAAAGTATTTATTTTTATTATTCAAACCTCAACAAGAAATGTTGAAAGCCTTCACAGTACATAACCTTTATAACTGTGTTCTGAATTGAACATACATGTTTAATTCATAACACCCGTTTTTGAGACAGGTGTTAAATCTATCCTCATAAATTTCCCAAAACACAACAAAACTACAAACGCAAACCATAACCGTTAGTCTTTTCTTTTGGCTTATAAGAATTCCCAGTTAATTGATCCATCTCAGGAACAAAGAGACGCATTAAGATATACTTCCTGATGAGTGATGCGCCAAATTGAGCTGAATTGACTGTTCGGCTGACTTATTCGGTAATAAAATTAAAACATAATTTTTACGTCTACATTTTTAAATCGCTTTGATTCATAGTTTTACCTGTGCAGCTACATTTTGGTCAGATATTGGTCCAATTAACGGAACAAGTCAACAATTATATAGGATAGTGATTATTTTAATTTACAGTTCTTGAAAAACATCAATTAAATTAAGCTGATATGCGAATATTTTTCTTGATTGGCCTATAACTGTAATGTATTGCTTCGATTCAAGTCGCCGGAAAACAAAAAGATTCTCAATGAAAGATTACACTCTACTAATCGCAGCACAAAATCACTGCCATACCGATTATTTCTGTAAACCATCATTATCATTTTACCCACAGGTCGTCCACTGCTGAACATAGGCTCGCCCCAATGACTTCTTGATTGGCCGGTTGGAAGTGGCCAGAAATATTCGGCGAATATTTGGCAGGTGACGCATATACGGCACATCCCTATTCCTAACGCAGGAAAAAAAGGAAGATTTGTTTCATCGTCCAATAGAAATAGCCTGTAAGAGCCATTACGTTAATCCGCTTACTCTTCTATTAGGGGATGTGGCGAAGCGTAGATAAATTGTTAGTGTAAACCATTGCTGGCTGATTTAATTGAAATATTGTAAACTCATTGGTTATTTATTTTAATAAACAAACGTCAAATTTTCTAATTGTCTCATTCATTTTGAGTTGTAAGTACTTGATTTTTTTTTGTCTGGTTTATGCAAACAAAAAAAAACAATAAAAGTAGATCTGAATACTAAATGAGAAAATTTTAAATCCATACCCAAATTAACTTACAATTTCAAGCATAACCGACGTACCGATGAGTACCGACGTCAAAAAAAGAAGGAGATTTTTTTCGAGTGTATTTTGTTTCTTTTGTAGTGTTGTGTCTTTTGTGTGTAGTTTTTGGCGTAAATACATCATTGCTTTGATACAATTAAGCGTTCATAGTTTAGCCCTAATATTGTTTTAGCCAAAACTATATTTTCAGCCAGCAATGTATGGCATCCACTTTTGTTAAGCCTCTAAAAAATCGTGTCTAAGAAGGCAAGCTGAGATGGCGGAAAAGGAAAAGTAATCAGTGCTAAGTCATTCCATTGGCTGATAAGGTTGCTATTTTGTTGGCTTAAATTAATATCATTCGAGATGCTGTCTAGATAACGAGGTTTTGAAATGGAAATCGCCATTTTTAACGCTGAGCTGTTCAGTTATTTCCGCTAAAGAAAAACGCTAGCAAGAGAAAATTTTGCTTCTATTGTAAATTTTGGTATTGATTAAAGTTTGTTTTAAAAATGTTTTTATTAGCTTCACCTGATACTTTCAATCATATTCATAAATGTAATGATTTTTTAAAAAGCTTTAAATAATGCATAAGCTGCGTTTAAGGAATACTACAACATTGTTATTAATTGCTTAAGGTTTTAAGTTGCTAATTAGCTAAATAATGTTTAACAAGTATGAATCATTACGTTACAGTGACGTTTTACCATGTTGACAAGCGAAATAATCTGTCATAAGTGAAAACAATTTATAAAATTTGCATGTGATTTAAAAATAATTTTTTTATAGTAATTTGACCTAAAAATACCTTTTCTTTCTTTTGACAGGTCATTCTATAAATCAACCAACTTATAATTACGAACATGTGTTCGCAACATTAGAAGTGGCGCCCAACTTCGGGGTCGCTACAGAGGCGGGCCCTAAATCACAAACTAAGTTACTCGCAGTAAATCCGCATTAAAACTACAATTTTATTCCCAGATGATGTTGCGCTCGTTTTCAATTTTGTCTATCCCCCACTGAATGTTAGATAAAGAGTTTTGTAGAGTTATGAGTGTATTAAACGGAAAAGTTAACAGAACTTCGCTGTTTAAAATACCTAACGACTATGTCTTGCATTCTGATCATTTTGATGCTTTGGGACATTTATATTAATAAAATTTTGTTATTTTCTGATAAAAAGTCTCTGTTCCTGTGGTCGTGTTCATTCGATATCTGCCATGGTTGCTCGTTAACAAACTCATTTGTAATAAAACTGGCAACATTGGGTACGCTTCTCCTTTTTGACACTTACTCTAATTTTTCCAAAGTGAACGTGCGTCAGCTTATTTGTATTAATAACTGACGACCTCGGCCGTAGCCGAGAGGCGACCAGGCCGGACTATATGGTGTCGCCATCTCTGAGGTTCTGGGTTCGATCACCGGTCGGCTATTGAGCCGACCGGAACTGAACGGAAGTGGAAAACGAACTGTTCTATATTGACACGGGAAAAATGAGGTTAAGTTCTAAATTGCCTTGAAACTATTTAGTTCTAATAGCGTATTTACACGAAAACTGTTGTTTAGTTAGAGGGCAGAATAAAATAAAGTTAGCGGGCACTGGTGACTCCGTGGCATTTATAGTGTTAATTAACATTAGCTTAAAATATTTGTAAGTGAACATAAAAAGTAGCCCAAAGCACTTACATTACCAATTTAAAAAAACGTACATTGTTTTTTTAGTTCATTACCTAAGCGTAATGAAGATTCTACTTGATTTAAAATGGACGAACAACCATGTACCTATTACTTTTGAAAAACGGTAAGTATGTGTGTAACTACAGAGTAATAAATATTGTTTACTGTCCGCATTATGTTGCACACGCAAAAAATACACATGAATACATGATTAATTAACACAAACTACATTCGTAAAACATTTCATTCCCAGTATCTCTCCAAAGTAATTCAAAAACTGCACTTCCGGTATTCCAACATGAAATCCACTACATTATTCAGCCAACTCAATAGTTGGAGTTTAAAAATTCCAGCAAATACACTGAGCAGTTGAGCGCGAGTTAGCAAAATGGATTCCATCGGGAGTCGATGCGTAGTCGGGGGAGAACAGCTATCTCACTTGTAAATACAAACGTGATAGCACAGACTATCTAGTCTGAGCTCTAGCAATCACTATCAAGGACCCAAAGTCTGGTCCTTTACTCCAATCTAAGGACAAGACCATTTTATCTAATTACATTAAGTTTGCATATTATGCTCTACAAATAAATATAAATTCTATTCTATCGGCAACTTTAGAGACATTCGCAGTGTGGTGCCGACCAAACAAGACAGGTTTTAAACTTTCCCATCTAAAAACTATTAAAAACAATCATAGACGTCGCGTATAATGTAAAATGTAAATCTACAAATAAATAAATGAATAAATTGTTTCCACAATCACACCAATTAGCTAGCCCCAAATTAAGCATAACTTGTACTATAGCGACTAGATAACGGATAAACATACTTAAATACATTTATAAACGTCCATGACTTAGGTACTAATGCTCGTGCTCACTACACAAACATTTGCCCCTTGTGAGATTCGAACCCGCAACCGCCGGCTTTGTAGTCCGGAGTGCGAACTACTACACCAGACGGTCGACAGGTGTATCGGTGCGGTCGATATGTTATGCGTCGAGTAAAATGGTGAGTTTTACGCATTTGTTGTACAATCGACTACTTAATTTTGCCAACACTTACATAGATTACAAAAATCTTAGTAAATATTGTTGAGTTGCGAATCTCATTGCTGTAAAGCAGTACTTTAACCACATATCAGTCACATAAAAGTGCGATTGATGGCCAATTTGCAGAAATAAATGACTTTGACTAACTACATGGCCTGTCTGTTATGTGTGAGCTATGGCAAAAGTGCTACAGCTATGTGGAGGAGTGAAAATTTAATGTGATTAAAGGCAAACTTCGTCTATGTATGTGTGTGTGTATGTGTGGATTAGTATACACTTTGAATTATTGCCTTTGCTGTATCAGAAGGAATACTTTTAATTTAAATGGGCAGTGACAAAAAGTTACTGTTGAATAAATTCATCTCCTACTTATACAGTTACATATTTTATATTTGCTGACCACACCTACCACAGACCTAGGTATAAAGTAGAATTCACAAGCTGCGATATTAGACCGTTATTCTCTCAAACTTGATATTTTTTCAGAGTTAAATCTGAACTTAGCCAGTCAGCTTTTGATCGGTTGTCGAGAAGTCAATAGATAGATAGATATATAGATACTCTTTATTGCACACCAAACAAAGAAGTTACAGTTGATATTTACAGAAAGATGTACAATTTAGGCGGTCTTATCGCTTTAAAGCGATCTCTTCCAGACAACCTAGATAGAAGGAAAGATAAACATTATCATTGAAATAGCGCGTTGGTCTGTATGAACTATTTAATAAATATAATGCATTCATTGTAAAAGTTGATGTTTATGGTCAGCTGATCAGCTGACGTGAACTACGTGATCACGTAGTTTATGTATAATTATTTATCACTATATCTAATGGTCCGACAGTTTTATTCACATGACGTCATATTTTAGGTATGAAAATTGGATAAACATGGTTTCTAAATTATATTTTTTCTAAATTCCATAAAATACCAAATACTTAACAAACAAAACAATCAGTCACTAAATATTTTTAATATGATGTTTGTTACATTTCAGTTTATAGATCAATTCACGTTGCGGTGGCATCGTAATTACAATTACAATGATTCCAGCTATAGCCTGTTCTGTGGGTAATCATTGTGTTCTTGACATATGTTACATGCGATTTAATAACATACAAAATCGAGTTAATACACTTTGTGGAAGTTGCGCTGTTACTAGTTTTTGTCCATCTCAAAACCGCGTCTACACTCGAGTGTCGGTAGCGTACTAAATCTAACAAAAACCGGCCAAGTGCGAGTCGGACTCGCGCACGAAGGGTTCCGCACCATTACCTATAAAAACGAGCAAAAAAAATTCACTCTTATTGTATGGGAGCCCTCTTAAATATTTAAACAGACAGACAGACAGACGAACGGACGGACGGATTTTTAGGGTCCCGTTTTACAGTTTGGGTATGGAACCCTAAAAACGGTCTCAGTTTTCAGAGTAGTATAGACTATAACTGCATCACACACAGAAGGCCTACTACGAAAATGTATCGTTCGTTCAGACGTATAAGCCTCACAAATTAAAATAACAAGTCACTCGTGTCAATCCTTTGATATGACCAACTCAAAGGTTTGATACAAGTGTGGTTATTTTAATTTGTTATGATAAAACGCCCGAACGAATTCATAGTAGGCCTCCAAGTTTAGCCAGTTCCCCAGGCATCTTGCAGCCCGTTGTGCTTCTAACTGGCAGTGACGTGGCAATTAAGTCTCTACCTAGCTTACCGCACAGCCAAGATGCGGGTTTGAATACATACGAGCCAAAATAACTGGCGGACACGAGACGGTTTTAGAAAATTTTACCTGCCAGTGTGTTTATGGTAATAATACTAACAATATTTTGATTTAAAAAAGTTAATCTGTAAACGGAACCCTCATTAGGCCTATCTTGCAAAAGCAATGCGATAGCAAAAATTGATCAATTTTGGCTTTAAAATCGCAAACTGACAGCAAAAAACAAAAACAAAGCAATCTGCTGACGGTGCTGGCGATGACTGCGTGATTATTGCTGATTGACTTATTTTTAGGTAATAAAGGTGCGGAATTGGTTACAAATACAGCTGCTGTTTGTACAGTCAGTATGTTATGAACAAAAATGATATTGTGATGTCCAAGTGATATCTGGTAAACATCGAAAATTCACTAAATTCGTTTTTAAATACGCAATAAATAACAATTTTAGGCAGGAATTTTTCAATTTACCCTAATTCAATAAGTTGTGACATTCGTCGTCATTTATCTATGTAATAATCGTCAGAATTACACTTTCTTACTTACACAATTACTTCGTTGACCCGAACTTCGTTGTCCTTGGCCTTCTCAGCAATTCTCGCCATTGTCCCTATCCCGCCAGTGTCCCGTACACCGTGCCAGCTCCATCCAGTTGGACACTGCAAATTCTCTTAGGTCTTATTATATTTGAGATTATGTTGCAAACTATTTAATTGTGCTAAATCTATCCCGAAATGCGGGTACAAGTAAAACAGATCGTCTCAAACCATTTTCACTTGAGCAAACTCTATCCTATTAGTTCTTAATCGCGATAGCATACGGTAGCTAACCAAACAAGAGGCCGTGTGTCAACATGTAACTTATAGCAGACTTGGCACGTAATTTATTGACGCTCAGCGATCCTGTACTAATACCCGAAATTAACATAACGTCGCAACGTTTCAGACAATGGGAGAATCTAGATTTAATCTAAGTTTCGGACTGAGTTGGGACCATTGTTCAGTGGTCACACAATAGATTAGGACGGTAAGCTTTTCCAATGGACGGTTTTTGGGGCGCAAACACGAATTATTGGAAACATAACATCTCTGGATCTGAGAGCAAATATAACATCTCAGAAACAGAAATGAAAATACTGAGTGAGTAAATTTTGAATCGCTGACATAGCCCAACGGATTAGCAAGCTAAAGTAAGCGGGGCACATAGCACGTAGAACTGACGGCCGATGGGGCAGAAATGTTCTGGAATGGAGGTCAAGTACCGCCAAGCGCAGCGTGGGACTCGCACCCACAAGGCGGACAGACGACCTGGTAATGGTTGCAGGACGACGCTGGATGCACGCCGCGCACAACCGGCCAATCTGGAAGTCACTTAGGGAAGCCTATGTTCAGCAGGGGACATCCTGTATCTAAAATAATGATGATGCTGAAATTTTGTGAGATTATTCTGCTTGAATAGGATTTTTTTTTGGACCACTGGACAATTAGAATAGTTTGTTACGGGATTGCTACCATGTACCTTATTTTTGAGTTCCCGATATTTCGGCACTGTTGCAAGCGCCATGATCACGGAGTAACTCCGTACATTACATTACAGTTACTCCGTGATCATGGCGCTTGCAACAGTGCCGAAATATCGGGAACTCAAAAATAAGGTACATGGTAGCAATCCCGTAACAAACTATTCTAATGTTAGTGACCATGAAAGTTTAAAAGAATACACTGGACAATATTAACTTTTCATTATTTCATATTTTTATATTGTTGAATACTTTTGTAAATGTTGTTTTGCTTTTTTTGACTTTACGCCTTTTATAGTGAATGCCTACACGAGAAATAAAATTTATATCAATTTAATACTACTCGTATAATTATGACATTACGAATGATTCGCTAATAATAACTTATAATACCTCAAAAACATTTTGCTTTCTTGAACAAATCGTAATAGGCAGTTCGTATTAGGTCTGGGGAAGGCCTATATTCAGTAGTGGACGTACTGTGGCGTAAATGATGATGATGAATAGATAGTTAATCTAAATAGTAAGTAATTTTTGATCGGATTAAAGCTATTCATAAAGCAAAACGAATCTTAATAAGGTCATGGATGTCTTGAAACGTATATTTCTCCATTACCTAGCTAGTCGCCATAATACGTAACATGAGTTATAAATATAAATTGTTACCACTATCTCACCAATTATCTAGCCCCAAACTAAGCAAAGCTTGTATTATGGTGACTAGGATAACGGATAAACATGCTTAAATACGTTTATAAACATCCATGACTTAGGTACAAATGCTCGTGTTCATCACACTAACATTTGCCCCTCGCGGGATTCGAAACCGCAACCGCCAGGCATTGTAGTCCGGAGCGCGAACCACTACACCAGACGGTCGTCAAGTTATACTTAGATTGAAGCTAGATAGTCGATGTGAGTAAAGAATTTATTTATTTATCAAGAAAAGACAAAGAAAAAACAAAGCAGGGTATTTTAGTTTACCGACAGTAACAAATTCTCGCCACAGATACATGCAGCCTAACAAATGTCCGGCTTTATGTGCAGTATTTCTCTTCTAGCGGTCACAATACCGCTGTATTGTGAACTTAGACGTTTTACCATCTGTCTGGAAACGTATGGGGAATATTTGTGCAGAAATAAACATAGCAGAACTTCGAATAATTCAAGAATTGTTGTTTTTTAGGCAAGCTGCCACAGTTGGGATTAATAAATTATACATGTAAATCAATTATTTGAACTTACTAAAACTTTAAAGAAAATACAAACCGACATTAGGGACATACTTACTACATTGATGAGTCTGGTGTAGTAGTCCTCCGGATCTTAAAGCCACAGCGATCGGGGCAAAAACAACACAAGCAGAAACAACAACGTTACCACAAAACCCAGACTCGAAACAAGATAGAAAAGTTCGTTTTCCACATTTACTCGATCAGGAATCGAACCCGGACTCTTAGAGATGGCGAAACGAAATTTTGCTTTGACTTGTGTGATGAGCTTAAACATTGTACTTGATTCATGGATGACGTACAATTTATTTAAGTATATTCATTGTCAAATCACTATAATACCTACCTACAACATTTACTTAGCTCGTTGGGGGAGGCTGGTGATGACATCATCATCATCATGTACTAACTGAGATTAACTTTAGATCATAAGTGTGATTTTTAGATCTTTTTTTTTTGGAATGTCATCTCAGAATTCCGGAGATTCGTACCCTTATTCCCTAAAACTTTGCAATCAGCAATAATCACGTAGTCATCTCCCGATTGATGGTTAGTCAAAACCATTGATATTTAGATTCCGTCATTTGTTTCAAATGTATTTTCTTTAGTCAATTTTTTTTTCCCAAATTAGCTTAATTCAGAATTTTTAAGAAAAGCAAATGTTTTGCTTGTCACTTTCACGTGTCTCTACTGGATCGATGCGGTGAAGCATGACCTAATTAAAGAAACCAGTTCATTTTTGAGAGGCAAATACTTTCTATTAATACATTTTACTGCGACTACTAAGCTATTTGCTTTCAATCAAGCATGTTTCAGGATAAATAAACGCACATCCTTTAGGTAAATCTGAAATATCCAACGAAAAGTTTGGGAGCAAACAAATCTACTCGAAGTCTTGAAATATGTTTATTTTTATGAGAGAAAAGTTGCCAACGAGTTTCGTTGCGTTCGCAGTTTTGTAATGTGGAAAAATGAATTTACTTTCTGAGGGTAGTTGACTCTTAATTTTACGAAACAACTGCACTGGATACAACCATTTAAGATTATCAGATTTTTCCATTTTAGTTTTTAAAATTTAGAAACCCAATTTTTAATGTATTGGACTCTTTTACAATTCCAATGAGCCTAGCCCGAAATATTATAGGTACTAAAAAGCTTCACAATTCTATCCTGGTTCATCATCAACAGATGAGCTCTATGCTATAAATAATTGTGTAAATTATATTGTCATTCGAACGTCATCATCGTCAACATCATCCTTTAGAAGTCCACTGCTGGAAATAGGCCTCCCGTGCAGGACACGATAGCAAGCGGTTTAAGGCCGTTATGTCTAACTAATCCCGGAAATTCGCAAAAATCATTCAATTTGCTATTAAGACCTATCTAATGGTAGCAGATAAAAATTTGGTTATTGCGGCTGCAAGTGAATGTATTCTAGAGCTGAATTCATAAACAAATATTGCAGTTTCTAAGTTCATGGTTGCTACATAAATCTTGCATAATGTTCGAACAGCGTAGTAAGATAGGGCACATATGCGCTCCAACAACAAGCCAGAACGGTTTGTTTAAGCCCAACCATAAGTTTATGGCTTTAGTTACGTCATACAGGGTTAAATGCAGTAGTCTCACTTCGTGCTTGAAGATTTTAGGGTTCCATACCTCTTATGTATAAACGGAACCATCGTGTTCAAACTCTTAACTCTAAAGTCTCCCAGAGAGAGGTTATCGCAAATTTTGGAAACTACTACTATCTACTTGTAGAAAGAGAGAAAAAGTATTGATTTGGTCGATACATACGAGCGAATTTCAGTTCTGTTGTAACCTTCTGTAATATAAATACATACATAGATTGATAAACACATTCCTCCTTTGTGTTGTGCAGTCAGGTAATACATAATTATATTTCACTTGTATAAACACTGCTTCTAGTGGTAAATTAGCCCCCGATTTTTTGTTATACTGCTTCTGCACTGCATCTTTTAGATCGAATGAGCCCTAGTATGTTTCTACAATGTGATATGGGCGGTACTTCTAACCCGTTAAGGCTTAGTACGGTATATAATTTTATTTATAGAGAAATAATTTGGGGTCAAAACAAATCTACAAAAAAAAATGTTTTTCGAAAATAATTTATTGAATTATTTTTTTTCTAGCCAAGAAACCCTTAACACCAGAAATGAAGTTTATGGCCAGTTACTCTGTTTTTTTAGCTATCTTGAGGTATTTATTTCATGTTTCTACGACACATAAAACCTTTGTTATTGCCTAAAATGTTAAAAAACCAAAAAGGCCGCTATGCATAGAGGGTTTGACCCCCCAAATTATTATTTTTGTCGATAAAATTAAATATCGCACTTAGCCTTATCGGATTAGAAGTACCGCCCATATCACATTGTAGAATTCAATTCAAGTTTACATACTCTACAACAAACTGTTTCCTCATTGCCTCATCGTAAGTTGAGATTTTTCTTTTTTTTCACCGGTTTTTTTTACTTTCTTTCTGTTCTGTTAGAAATCAAGACTTCATTTCTCGGGCACAGTTGGAGCAATTTTATTTGAAATAGTAGACACTCAGTCAAGTAACCTTGCCATTTCCTTCTTAAATAATAATTAAAAATTGGCAAAGTGTGATTGAATCGCGAGAATAATTTATCTTATAGGTACAAAATTAATAAAGAAAGTACTGTGACATGGAGTAATGAAACCCACGTGTGTGATTCGGATCGCACTTGGCCAGTTTTTGTTACTGCAAGTAAAATGAAATACACTATGCATACTTCAAACATTTATTACCATTTGACATTACTCTAGAAGACTCTATAAGTAACAAAGAACTAAGTTGTTTGTTAGAACATAGCATGCAACACCATAAGGATGATTTACACGGAACGATTCAAATGACAAGGTAAAAATGAAAATACGTAACACTTATTTACAATTGAAATACTTAAATCAATCACTGTCAATAAAATTATTTTTCAAAGTAATTTTTGTATTATACATTTCATAATTGGATTAATAAAAATTCAACTAGCTTATAAGCTTAAAGATTTTAACCTAGTTTTAAAACAAAATCACAGATGCCATAAAAATTGTCTTTAAAGTTAAATGGGTCCTAGATCTTACCGTGTAAATGATCTTTATTCGTCCATAAAACTTTCAATCAAGACTATATTAATATTATTTGGCAGTTAAACAGTACACTTAAGTGCATAAATATGCATACATTTTCATCCATGCATACTGTTAAATTCGAAACTGTCTACATATTTTTGCAACGAATTTTGTACAAGGTGAAACATAAATACAATCCTTTTAAGGGCTAATTTTGGTAGTAACATAACAATTTTTTTGTGAGACCAATAATTCAATCTCCAAAAACACACGTTTTCTGTAACAACAGAACGGCCGCTTTATCGTTTGGTTATACATAAAGTTTTGGGGTTGTTCTGATTTTTTCATTCTCGATCTATTTTGGGGTGCTGAATCAGAATCTGAGGTTTGCTAACAAAATTTCGTGACGCAACATTGACAGTAATGCAAAAAATATTAAAAAATTCTGCCATTTTTCGGATTTTTGCTTAAAACTCGGAGTAAATGGCCTGTTCACAGAAATTAAAGTACTTTAAATTCTCTACAAACATCACTTTTTAGTTTTTATTTAAAAAGAACCGTTTGGTCACAAGTGCAAATTGAAAATTGGCAATTTCAACGGTCTCTTCAAAACCTACTTTGACTTTATTTATTACTAGCTTTTGCCCGCGGCTTCGACGTTAGTAATGAATAAATGGAAAAATAAACACAGTAAATAATAAAAAACCTTGAAACAGGTATTTGCTTATTTTCTTCAATCCTCACGATCTTAGTGCTCCATTCAAACTTTAAACTCCCGTTTTACCCCTTTAAGTGGTGGGTTTTGTAAAATCCTTTTTCAGCGCACGCCTACTATTAGCTATACGTGTACCAAATTTCAGCGCGATCCGTTCAGTGGTTTGAGCTTGAAGAAATCAAAACTACCCCAAAACTTTTCCACTAGGAGTCTTTTGCAAACAAATGCAGTGAACTGTTAGAACAAGAGTAGGTATTTTGAGATTTTGACGTTAATTCCATACAAAAAGTTTTTGTATTCAATCACCAGAATCAGCCCTTTATTTAGTATTCATTATTTATGATACATCTTGTATAATTCCACAAAGATCTTTGGCATTTACTTAAATTCTAAAATGTTGAAACTTCAGTCTTTTAATTAAGAGGGATACAATCTAAAACAGACAATACAGTCACAATATTAGAGCTTACATTCGTTTGGGAGAAAATTATATTTCCTTTTATTGATATGCATAACAGTGTAACTTAACAGCTTATATAAATGTTACAAAAGAATTTATGTTATTTTTTTTTTTTCTTGTTATCTGTGATGTGGTGTTCGACAAAGCCCTGTAACAGAATTATAACCTTATTAAATGTAACTCAACGTAAGATTATAATCTCCAACATGAAATTAGGACATCGCGTATAATTAACGGGTGTCGGACACAATAATACCTAATGGTATTTCAAAAATAAATTAAGGGGCGCAACTGGTCGTTTATGTTTAAATGGGAAATTTGACAGCACTGAAAAACATACGGAGAAGTAAGTAAGTAAGAATTATAAAACAAACAATTTTGATGGCTCTAAATTATGAGCAAAATAATTAAAATTTTCAAATTAAAATAAAAACCAGAGACCCGACTGAATAAAAGTGTATTTTTCATTCCATTTATTTGGTTCAAGCTAACAATTTTTCAATAATAATTACACAAGTAATATAAAACCCAACAAATAAATAAAAACACATGGATATAAAATAAATTCCTCAGTCTCGATATAGTTTTTGTTTCTATACTTTTATACATTTCAACGAAGATAGTCAAAATTCGAAATTTGTGATCAAAAATCCTACGAAATATACAGAAAAGGCAGCAAATTCTCCAAACGAATAAGCATTTTAAATATTCGCCAGCTATTTATTACACACTAAACATCGGTTCGGCATGAACGGTGATTTAGGTGTGCCGCGTGTGTTGGCGCGTGGACGCCTGCAGTAAATGTTTACTACGTGAAGACGGTGAATGTATTTCGGGGTTCAAAATGTGGTAAACAAATAAATTTAACTAAAAACGAACTGTTACCATCATCATTTCAGCCATAGGACGTCCATTGCTGAATGCTGAACATAGAGTTCTCTATTGACTTACAGATTAACCGGTTGGAAGCGGCCTGCATTCAGAGGCTTGCTAAAACCTTTATCAGGTTGTCTGTCCACCTTGCGGGTGGACGTCCTACTCTACTAAACTGTTACTTACTACAACTGGTAAACAAAATAATGTTCTCATGTATTTGGAAATTATGTAATTCATGAAATTGTGTGTCGTATTGCGATATATTGTGCTGGATCATGTATCTTGAATTTACGTTTCTACTTAATATAATTTGTCAAAAAGTGATTTATTTATTTTATAATTTATTTATGAAAAAAAAAAAGAATACAACTACATAAATATGAAGATAACACAGCAACTGTCATGATCTCGATGTTAGTTAACATCTTGTGTTACGAGGTGCTAATCAACATCTTCCAAATCTAAGGCGAAATGCCGTAGAATGATATTTTTTTTAAATTATCCAAACGGGAACTGAGCCTTTGAAGCCTTTGCAGTTAAAGCGAATCACATGACTGAACCAAACCAGTTGTCAATTCATTTTAAAGAACCACCTAACAAAACATAAAAATATAGGGGAAAAAACATTCAGTCGAATTGAGAACCTCCACCTTTTTTGAAGTCGGTTAAACATACGGTAAATGATGAATGAGGATTCTTATTCCACAAACCCAAGTCAATTTGACAATTTAATAAGAACGCTTACAGTAGAAGTAGTTTTATAGTCTAATGTGCCATACTTGTCCACACATAAATCTTGATCAGGCAAGCTGACGTGCCAAACAGCCTAATTGGCTCTTGGCATCATAGCAGTAACATTTGTACCATGTGCCAATACACGCAATGCGACTAAACCATATAATAATACAAAGGCATCTTCTCAATAGCCGGGACCACGCTTTAATGTGCCTTCGAAGCACAGAGATGCTCGTGAAAAATGACACCTAGCATGATCACCCATCCACTCACGACCGCGGCGTGGGTTGCTTAACTTTAGTAATCATTACTAAACCGCTGCCGCCACTGAGCTACAAGCACCTGGATGAAAATGATGTTAAAAAGGTAGGTATTTCAAGTTATTTTTTTATTATACAGATGACTTACGTCTCGGCGCGCCTGTGACCGTAGCTTTAGAGGTGCTGTCGCTGTCGTCCGACTCTGAACGGGTTTGAAAGCTTGTTTCTGTTAACAAAACAACATATTTAAATAATTGGTAACAATCTTGTAGTGTAAAGCGGCCTTTGCAATGAAGCAGTTAGAAAATATTGCTATTTAAAAACTTAACGCGCGGTTGCATCGTGAAAGAAATGGACCCAAATATTTGTATATTACTTGTATAGCGATGCAATCGCACATTTGTTTCCTGCAAAATGTCGCAGTTTATGAGGGGCCAAATAAGGAACAAAAAAGAACGCAATAAATAAAATCACTTACTATTTTCTTTAGGTAAGGCCAACTTAAGTGCATTTTTAAATTTTAATTGAAATAAATATTGACATAGTATTTTTTTAAATGCGAGTCAGATTATTAATCCCAACAGTATATTATATTTAATATACTATATTATTTCATTCGGTTCAGAATGTACGGCGCAAGTCTAGCTCACACTTGACGGAGTTTGCATTATTATGAGGTTTGATTAGGTATCCAGTTATTACCGTTTTACTGTACAGCCATTACGAAAATAATCTAAAAGTGGCAATTATAATACCAAGTAACATTTGTTATTTGAAGTATTTATATTTACAGAACTTTTACTTCTTCTAGCAAAATTTTTCGATTTTACGTCAACACTAAGTAAATGTGTAAAGCGAGTGGGTACAAAAAAAAGTAAAACAGTTCAAAAATTAGGGTCATTGAACTTTAAGTCCATCTTTTGTAACAACAAAAACGCCAGTTTTTTATACTTTAGTCTTGCTAGCTTTCTAGAATGATTTTCTTACGAGGAGTGTTTCATCGAAGTAGATAACTAAACGAATGCCATTAGTCGCCGTCCGTAGTCCGGTTCAGTAAACTGCAAGTCTGAAACTATAATCAGTTAGCTTCGGTGCAGCTGCTAATTGATCGAGTGCTAGCGTTATTTGGTAGCCAAATGTTAGCAAGACCTGGATAATTCTGCAGTAGAATTTGGGGTAATATTAGCATAAAATGTGCTTGATTGCAAATACTATAATTAGGGGTTCTACACCATGTAAAAGGATTTTAATACACAGTAATTATAAAAAGTACTGTAACCTACTAGTCAAGAAATACCTAAGCAATAAAACTTTTTGTAGCGTCGGCCATCTTGGATTTATAACTAGTGCTTAATACGAACAGAAAATATTTATTTCAAAAAAGGTTTGTGCCAAATTAAAATTAGTCGGTCAACATCAAAAGTGATTACAATTTCAATTACAAGGTTTGACCCACACAAACGAGGCGAGCTTAAAAAAATTGAGTTACTTATTTATTTATTTATTTGAGATGGGCTTACTCTTGACCCCAATCTTGCTCTAGAGCATAGATGTTGACCCCAATCTTGCTCTAGAGCATAGATGGGATCTACGATGGAGCGAGCTTGCCCAGAAGATGCCTATTCACTCTGGACTTCATTAAATTTACTTTTTACTAAACAGTCACAAAATTTAAGTAACAGTAAAAAATAAGTAAGTGCTTCTACTGCACTATGATTAGTACTATAGTCAATCTTCTTAAAACTAATCATTTAGAATCTATCAATCTCGGACCTCAATAATGGCTCCATTCAAAGATAAAAACGGGTAAAACCATTAATTTCATTGAACCAGGCGAGATAAATGGCGGATTGATGTTCAGCTAAAACCTTTTAGCGGCTAAGGCTTTCATCTATTGACTGCTAAGAATTCTTTTGTTGTTTGTAGATACACATATAAGTATATGCGATGAATTATTGCGTTGTATTCTATAGAAAATTTGGAAGAAAGTGTACAGGGCATTATTAACGTAGCTGCTGAAGTACTGATTGACATTAGTCACCTGTTTTATATTCAAAGTGTGAGCAATCAAGTTGCCTCTCACTATGGGCCTTATAAGAAAGCTCAAGGTTGCACAGCATGCTCTGGAGAGGGCTTTCGGTATTGAAATGGGTGAAATCGGTGGCGTCTCTTTGCAAGATCGAATCAGAAATGGGGAGATCTGTAACCGAACAAAAGCCGCTAATATAACCCGAGGGATATAGCACGTAAAACTAACCGCCGATGGGGCAGAATAGTTCTAGTGTGGAGGCCACGGCAAGTGGAGCGTAGGACGTCCACCTACAAGGTAGATAGACGACCTGGTAAAGTTGCAGGAAGCCGTTAGATGCAGGTCACTTCCAACTGGCCAATCTGGAAGTCATTAGGGGAAGTCTATGTTTAGCAGTGGACATCCTATGGCTGACATGATGATGATAATGAAGGAATAATAGGATCCGAAATGTGGTCCGAATAGGGTATTGTAAGATTTGAATTTACAGCGGCCTTCGTACTAGGTTACACATGTGTAACGGACTGCCCAGGGTAGATAACAAATCATTGCTAAATATCATAGTTATACCAGTCAGCGCAGACCTGACTATACTTAATGAAAATATTTGATTTATATTTCCACAGGAAAAAAGAGTACTAGAACTTAGTTATATTGATTAACATTTTTGCACTCAATCAAAAAATCTTTTACAGTGGAAATTGCGAGCTCCTCGAAAAGATTTGCTAAAGTTTTTAATTTATTTCGAAAGCTCAATGGTTTCGGTATTCTGCTGCCTAAGATTGGATGACTTCGTTGGTATTTTTTAACGAAATTAATATTCTCTGGTTTCCAGTTTAACTGTGAACGAATAAATCTTAGAAGCAGCCGTTCATTTAACAACTTTTATAATTCGGCCAGCCAACCTAACAAAAGTGCTAATTTATATGAATTCAAACGCAATTCATGTATAGTGTGTAGTGTTACGGCTATTGAATGAATACACTTCAGACAGCACACCAAATATTGTCATGGTCTCGAATTTAGTAATTACGGGTATAATTTCCGTTTATTATCCGTGGGTGAATTTTGGCAGAGGCATATTATCTCAGCAATTTAGAAGATCTGGTGCTTGCTGTACAAAATACATAGAATCATCTCACGGTAACAGCCGCTAGAAAAAGGTTCGGCACTGCGTCAAAAGTCACAAAATTTCGACTGACATGTCATAGATTACATAGAAAAACACTACGAGCGTATTTAACCGAACTTTCGGCGCTGTGCATTTAGTAGATTTGTCGCTACACTAAGAGAGGTATGCTTCTATGCTTTTTTAATAACAAGTTTTAGGGAAAAATTGAGAGGCACTTAAGAACGACTAATAGACATAATCGGGGGCTGGCAAAAAGCGGGAAAGAATATTCTTACTTTTATTGGTGGCAGTTACAGCATTTTGTCTCTTTAATTCAGTAACGATTTTTGATTAACACTGTAAAATTTGGTCTTAGTGAAATTGTACAAAGTTGAAATTGAAGTAATTTTTTTATTAAATAAGCATCATAGTTCAATTAATTATAATATTGTCTCGAACCCACGACAATCGCATACCGGGCGAGTGCTTTTCCAACTAAGCTACCGAGGACGTTAGCAGATCTGATGAGATGTTATTGTTTGTCATGTTTTTTTTTTCTTTTCTTCTTCTCTCTCGTGCCGTGCTTCGTACCTCTGTCTCGGTCTAGGCTCTGCCGGAATCCGTAAGCATCCACAAGAGTCCGTTCAAAAACAACCTTTTTGCTTAGCGATAGATTGATTCCGCGCTAACCAAGTCGGGTTTCCGGTCGGGTATGGTCCGAGCCTACCGTCAGGGTCCCTGCTGAAAACCAGCGTCGTGATACGTCCCTGACTGTCGCGACAAATGCTGAGCGGGGGCCTTTTTGACACATATTGTTTTTTATTATCCTGTAAATGTTTTTTCCTTTTTTATTCTGTGTGTGTCAAATAAATCTTTTTCTATTCTATTTCTATTCTATCTGAAGAAAATTTTCAAGTGTTTCTCGCTGTCCAAGCACGTGTATTTTACTACTTTAATTATGATTAAAATGCCTAATATCTCAACCTCGACACATCACACATTTACGATCATCATCGTCGTCGTCGTACATTTACGATTTTTTCTATTGATAACTAATCTCTATATTATATTTTTAAATATTCAGCAAGTTAATCCTAATTGCGATTTAACAAACCGTTTTCACGGTTACTACAGTAATGACCGTTAAAAATCTGCAACTAAACGGCAATAGTTATTCAAATTCCATTTTCTGGGCAGATTCCAATTAACCAGCGCAGCTAGAGCCGAGACTGTACCAATAATTCAAAGGAAACGCGATCGCTGGCTCGCCGCTGACTCAGCCACGTGGATGCGCAGTGAATGGAAGCGAACAATGGAACTGATTGTGGAATGTTTCCGGCTGATTTTGAAACCAGCGAGATTAAGGTCGTTTAAAGACACCCGCTTCGTAACCGCGCTAAAGTGGCAATGGGCGAGGCACATAGCACGTAGAACAGATGATGAATAATGATGATGATGATGAACATGGCAGAAAGGTTCTGGAATGGAGGCCGTGTACCGGCAAGCTCAGCGTAGGTCATCCAGCCACAATTTGCACTGACGATCTGCCCCTTAGCATAACCAACAAAACACAATATGATGTTAAAAGAGATCTAGCCACCATCTTGAACTTTTATCGTAACGTGCCGGTGACGTCACGGTCATGCTCGCTGTTGATAAAAGTTTATATTATAACAGTTAGGTGTCGATAAATCGCTATTCATATCGTATTTTCTTGGTCATCGTGCTAGGAGGGCTGGTAAAGGTTGCAGGAAGTCCCTGGATGCAGGCCGCTTTCAACCGGCCAATCTGGAAGTCACTGGGAGAGGCCTATGTTCAGCAGTGGACGTCCTACGGCTCGAATGATAATGATTATTGTAACCGCGCAATGATAAGCAAAACGCCGTGACGACCGTCTAGTGTAGTCATATTGGTTGGCACTACGGACTACAAAACTAGGAAAGGTGGTTCGAATCTCGCAGGGAGCAAATGTTTCTGTTATGAACACGAGCATTTGGGCCTAAGTCATGGATGTTTATTAATAAACGTATTTGAGTGTTTATCAATTATCAGTCACCATAGTAAAACCTTTGCTTAGTTTGGGGCTACAACAGCTTTATTTGGCCTTATTTTATTGATGTCTTGGGCAGTTTAGAATAAACAAGATCCCCGTTTTATTTTTTTATTGACACATTAAAGATATGCAAGTACAAAGTTCGGACAGTAATTTTGATCTTGCGACTAAAATTTAAGCAAGTTCCGCAATACTTAGACAAATCATAATTTTTAGGGTGAATCTCATGAGAATTGTTAATAATTACTACCAAAAAAACGAACTAAAATGCTAGTCAGAGTGAGAAAAAAGAGCATTAATATGTGAAAATTAAGGAAAAAATAAAAAAATAATTCTAGCTCCTAAACTAAGCAAAATCGTAGAACATACATGGCGGTGATTTGGATACACCTTGATAATTATAAGGCATCCAAATTTTAGCTTTGAACGTCAACTCCCCGGCCACCCTGTATAATTGGTGTTATAGTAAGTAGAAAGAACAAAAAATACGCAATAAAATATTTAATAACATTGTATTTTAGATTTGTTTGAGTTTAAGACACGCGCGCGTCATCAATATAAATTATGTGCAATAACCAGTAGGACAGCCTTGTTCAGACAAAGTATATTTTGCAACGCGCCACACATATTTAATAAAATTCCCGAGTTCATTCGCAATACCGATGATCTAATAATTTTCAAAAGAAAACTTCACGATTTTCTGACAGAGAAATGTTACTATAGGATTAGTGATTTCCTGACAGATCGAACTATTTAAAAGTGATGCATAGTACAGTCCGATTTATTAATAGTGACACGTAACTACACACACACATAAATTTAATTTAATGAAATGAAAACATTCATTTCATTAAATTAAATTTATGACACTTAATATAAAATGTATTATTATATGCCAATACGGCGGGACACAGATGATCGGCACCATTTCAATTTTGTCACCTTTTTGTACCTGTGATTCACAATAAAGAAAGTTTGAGTTTGAGTTTTGTAAATGACACATCTAGTATACCTAACTCTATCCAGGGTCCAGCACAGAGTGACAATGTATTCGGAATAGCTTTTCAATCGTCTCCATAACTCTCTCCCATTATTATCCGACAGAGTAAAACTGAACTCAGTCGAAATAAAATTGGGAATCGAATAAGGAATTTGTTAGCAAAGTCTTTTTGATCATTTAACAAGGAAAAAGGATGGAGTTGAGACTTTTCGGAGGATTTTATTTGTTCGGCGAGTTAAGTTGCAGGTTTTGGGATATTATTAAGTAAAATAGGGTCTGGGTTAATTGTATTAGGTTTTCAGTTCGTCAGTTCTAGTTCGTCAGTTTTAGGATTTCGAAGTCAACATGCAACTGATGCCACCCTTATAATTTTGCCGTGTCCGTCCGTCTGTTTGTCTGTCCGCGGCTTAGCTTGATACTTAGTACTAATAAAAACAAAGTAGAATTAAATCGTCTTTTTCGTCTATCCCACAGTGTGGGATGTCATTATATTGGTCGTTTAAAAATAGCTATTGTGATATAGCATTATTGGGATCATGAATGGAACTAAGCTTTAAGAAAACAATAAAACAAATTTACAAGTTACAGATTTAATTTATAAAAAGGTTCTTGGAAAAGAATATTACTTAGATAAAGTTGTTAATTATGTAATAATGTACAAAATACTGCTGATTATAATAGGCAACAGCCAATATTGTTTGGCCAGACACGCACTTGACAAATTTTAATTCTAGTTTTATTCTGAACTAGCTCAGTTAGATAGTTTATTCAATTATTGCCAAATTACACAAAAAATATAAATTGCAGCCTAAATGTGTTATTCTAACGTAAAAGGCTAGCTAAGCATAGTACTGTAAAGTTTCATCAAAATCCGTTCAGTAGTTTTTAGGTGAAAAAGTAACTTGAAAATTTCCATCCATCCCCTCAAAAGCTTTTGCACTCATAATATTAAAAAAAACTCAAATAAGAACGTTAAATAGTAAATGCAATTTTCCATTTTGAAGTGAATTCGCAATCAAAGAATCGTATAGAATGATTGATTGAATGCTCTTTCAGCATTGAAGGGGTCCGATTCACCATTCAAAAGTAAATGTGACTTGTCTATCAAAGAATGAAAAACCTATTTCTAATGCCTTCGCTTTTGTGTTTTATCTTTAAATGAAACTGATGGTTTTTTGGGGTATTGTAAAGGAAAAATAAAAAGACTTTTTGGTGTTACTATGCCTGCTGTCTGCTTAGCTATCTATTTGTATAAGTATCAGGGGTTTCTAGCTCAAATTAGATGAGTTACAGCCCAGATATTTTGTTAAAATATTGTCACAAAATCAAATGCTGTTATATTGACTCGGCGTGGTCAAGCGTACCTGTATATAAAATATCACAATAAGCACTTTAAACTACTTTCCCTTTTCTTTGTAGTTGTCCTCTGCCTGAAGCTTTGCAGTCTCAAAGTGATCGCTCTTAGCGATAAGACCACCTACATTCTACATCTTTCTGTAAATATAAACTGTAACTTCTTTGTTTGGTGTGCAATAAAGAGTATCTATCTATCTATCTACAATCCGGTGGACCAACGACCTATATTCAAGTGCGGGAAGCTGTTGAATACGAATGGCCACAAGCGGCACGCTGCGTGGCGATCTATCAGTAAGGCCTATATCCAGCAGTGGATGACCAAATTCTGACGAATATATTCTAAGGTAGATGAATCAATTAAATTATTATCTTTTAGACTAGGACATATTTCACGACCCTATATAAATAAAGGATTTTATCGTGGAATGCTCTGTGCAATGTTAACAACGTACAACATCAACTCTTTTTACCCGACTGCCAAACGAGGGTTATGTTTTTCTTCACAGTATTTTACGGATATCCCTGTATAATACCCGACTCTTACTTTACCACTTTTAAATCAAAGGTTCCTTATTCTCCAGTCATAAGACAAGAAACGGTGATAAACATTCGCCATTTATTTGCTTACAATTAAGTACAAATTTCTTTTCATTACCCTCATTTCTGTTTAAATTTATTTCAACGTTCGTGTAACTTGTAAATAAATCATCAAAGAGGAAATTTCAGATAAAATGTATCAGATAAGCAATTATGTTAGACGCATAAATAAGGAACAATATTGGGGAATCTAAAATATAATGTAGCCGGAATCGGGCAAATAAATTATATTAACGGTCGCTCCCGTGCGCTACAAACTGAAATACTTGGCATACCGAACTGTGGGGTGTCGTGTTTCGTAATATACTCGTATACATTATTGTGACAGTGTGGTTACACAATTTACCTAGTGTTGATGCGTTGTAATTTAAGGGGATAAAAGTGGTATCGAGCCTTTGCATTAAGTAAAATGACATTTATTTTTCAAAATTGCATTTTTCCACTTTCGGCGAGATTTTTATAAATACCTCAACAAAATTACAGCTCATTACAGTACGAACAGCAAGCGAAACCTCGGACGGGCAGACACACACAGACAGGCATGTCGAAACTACTTATAAGGTTTCCTCGTTGGGACTTCGAAACCCTAAAAAGCTATTAAAATTTCTTATAATATATATATATATATATGTTCAGAGAAAAATCCGCAAACCTTAAATTTGTAAATAAAAAAACGCGATAGTTGAACTATTTCATACCTACAAGTTTGTATGGAACCTTCATTGCGCGAGTCCGACTCGCACTTGACCCTTTTTGCTACACGCTAAGAAGACTTACCTGTATCAAACCTAGGCCTGCTAGGCAGTCGACTGGGCAGGTCTTGGTTCTCTACGTGATCGAACGTTCGGAATCCAAGCGCGAACTCCGCGTATGGACTTATCTCGAACATTTCTGGGTAAGGAAAAAAAATATTTGACGTAATACAGAATGTTATACTTTTAATACTTTAAAATCTAAGTACAAACAAATTACAAAGATCAGGATTCGTGCAATAGAATCCCTAAGTGAAAGTTGGCTGATAGAGGAAGATCTTTAAAATTGTAAGCTTGCCAAAAAAGGAGTTCATCATTATAATTACAGCCATATGACGTTTACTGCTGAACGTGGGCCTATCCCAATGACTTCCAAATTGGTCGGTTGACAGCGGCCTATGTCCAGCGGCTTTCTGCTATCTTTACCAGGTCGTCTGTCCACCTTGTGGACGTTTAACGCTGCGCTTGCTGGTACGTGACCTCCACTCCACTCTTACAGCCAGATTGAAAGTTCTATAAAGCATACGTCATCCAGAGTGGGGATCGATTTGCGCATCTTAGGAGACAAGAGGTGTGTCCGCCGAGCTAACGACCAATCACGGCTGACGGTGCAGGCGCGTCACACTGCTCACCAATCCAATCACTCACGTAATCGTAATGGTCTTCTGCGCAACTTTCGCCTAGCGCTCAACTCCCGTGCCGCTAGTTGTATTTCATATTTTTTTTTTTTTTTTTTACTTGAGATGGGCTTACTCTTGACCCCAATCTTGCTCTAGAGCATAGATGGGATCTACGATGGAGCGAGCTTGCCCAGAAGATGCCTATTCACTCTGGACTTAAAGAGAGTCAGGTTATATGCACTCGGAAATACAGACGCAGGCAGGGAATTCCAATCCTTAGCTGTGCGCATTATAAAAGATGATGAGAAGCGCTTAGTGCGGATTATGGGTATATCAACTAATAACGGACATATTATCTCTTGCTTGCTATACTAGTTTTTAAATACGCGATTGTACTTACCATTCTTACTAGCCTTTCTCACATGCGCAGGTGACGTGTAAATCCGCGGCGCGTGCGCATAGCGCTCTTTATGCTCGGAATGAGAGGCCACGCTTTCGTTTCTTGATTTTACCTCATCTGCTATAGAGTGACGGTATTGGGACGTGTAGTTTTGTCTGTTGGAAAGGAATTGTCGATAATGATCTCGCTTCAGTACTACTATTATGAATGTTCGAAATATTCCGATCTAAATTGGACCGCCACTAATACGATGGTAAATGATTGACAGATGACGGAGGATTTTAAGTTTCACCATCAGTCCTCATAATTTGACCAACCTACAACAAACGGAACATTGCGAATTTGGGTCTAAAGGACAGAATAGGCATTCCTGATATTTGCTATAAAGCGTTGCTAGCTCGTTTGTGTAACATAGTTGGAAATTCCATTAAGGAAGTGTTTTTCGAATTATTTATTTGCAACATATTGCTATAAGACTTAAATGCGAATTTCCTCTTACATCGGTTGATCGTTCAATTAAACATTATGTACTGGGACGCTCTGGTGTCAGCACCAAATTCATATGATAGTGCACGTCAGTCTCGCTTGTTAGTGCCATGTATATAATCTATGAAGGATATAATAAAATAGTACTTACTTATGCCTTCTGAAGAGTATGCAGAAGAAAGCGAAAAGGCAGATGACGAGGAGTACAGAACTGCAGATGATAACTAGCATGTTCAGGTCGAACAGCTCTGATGGGGGCCCAATTTCCTCTGCGACAAATAATTCTCAGTCAAAATAATGAGTGAAAAAAAAACAATCAGAAGTGGGGTTGATTGTTTATGTATTAAATTATATAAAGACAAATTGGCTTTAACCTTAAGGGAATGTTTCACAATGAACGGAGAAGCTCTGCTTACTGGTATAGGCTATTGTTACTTATATCTTTGACGACCTCCGTAGCCGAGAGGCGAGTACGCCAGACTAAATGGCGTCGCCATCTCTGAGACTCCGGGTTCGATCCCCGGTCGGGTCAATGTAGAAAACGAACTTTTCTGTACTGTCTCGGGTCTGGGTGTTATGGTACCTTTGTTGTTTCTGATTTTTCTAATACAAGTGCTTTAGCTACTTACTTAAGGATCAGAGCAATGTATGTAGTGTAATCGAATATTTATATTTCTTGATATATTTTTTAGGATAAACACTATTTTTGCATTTCACGACCGTCAATTAGCGCTATATGACACACTTTCATCCTCAACATATTTTTATATGTTACGTTTCTGTTTAGCAATTTATCCGTACATTTTCAAACAGGCCCTAAGTCTAATGGTTGATAAGTTACGCACTTTCTACTAACATTCCTTGGGCCTAGACCTCGATAACGATGGCGTGGTGAATGAAGTGGGGTTGATAGACTATTATTTTTAAAGTATTTTATTCAATGAAGACTTTAACTGAAAGGATCCAAATGATTAGCCGCCGTCTCGCATTTGCTACCTACTGACACTATTCATCTGAGAGGTGCCTAGACCTCAATAACTATAGCGTAATCTTAAATTTCTCATAGCTTAGGGCAAAAACCAAGAATAAGTTAAGAACATTAGTTTTGTTAACTTTTTATACGTTTTTACATTTGCATTAAAACATAAACATGTACTTTATTTTTCTATTATAGTGTTAAGTCTTCAACATGACGTATCATAGCAGTTTAGAAAAAGATACCTGCCCCTCTAGCATGTAGAACAAAACACGATATGATACGATATGATATAGCGATTTATCGCATATTTTTTGTCAAAATATGTGCTTTTATTAAAAAAGCGAGCATAACCGTGACGTCGCCGGCACGGACATCCTTACTGTTTCAATAAAAGTTCAGGATGGCGGCTATGTTATCATATTTTTTAAGTAAATAGGCGATAAATCGCTATATCATATCGTATCATATCGTGTTTTGTTGATCGTGCTAGAGGGGCAGATTATTTTATGATTTTTACTCTATATTTTGCACCGTTATTTTGACGCTATAAGCAAACTCTATTCTAGTAAACCCTTACATCTATTCAATAATCAACAAAATTTGCCAACACTTGACGAATGCAGTTCAAACTTTTCTCGATAAAATAAAACATTGTAATCTCGTAACAAGATTTCCGAGAGTTCGCAATCTACGAATTAATTAATGCTTAGGCTCGGCCTTAATTAACCTATTTCGGCTTTCTAATTGAAATACTTATAGGCTTTGAAAAGTATTTTGGCAAATGAGGTCACTTTGTCACAATAATTTTTAATTAAACTGTAGGGCAGATTTGGCGTCCATGTATTAACTTTTATCTTTTCTTAATAAAATTGAAAAGATTTTACATAAAACATGTAAGAAAAATTCAAAATTATCCTGGCCCTCTATTACCTAATTCCTACACTATTGATCAGATCAGATTGTGATGAAATTTTTGTAGGGTCTTCTGAACCCGAGAGGACTTGAATTGAATTGAATGAAGACCAAGCGAACGAAGTCACGGGCAACATCTAGTAAGCAAAACAACTCGGAGGGCTGATCCTTTTGCTCAAATACTACTTTACTTCTGGATGTAAAATCGAATAAATAGACGGTTTGCTGCCATCATACGCTGTTAGCTTGGTCATTTAGGATGCGATTGTATTTTATTTGCCTTATTAATTTTACGATATGATTCAGTATTCAGAGTCTGTGTTTGAATCGTATCGTGGACCTCTGAATTTTTAGATTTTATAACCACTTGGAATTAAAGGAAAACTTGGAAGTGCAGATAACACTGAATGTGAGTATATGACCAAGATCGCAATCTTTTCTCACCTAACTCATATCTGTCCCAGCGCAGGGGTTACGGAGGTCAAATTGTAAAAAAAACCTGGCCAACAGCAAAAAGGCGGTAAGCCCTCTTTGCACAGAGATTGGCCGCTGTAGACAACATTTGGAAAAATGAGGGATGAGGACCGAGCGGCAGAGTGGATGTGACTGTGGTTCGGACTTACAGACTATGGCTCATCTAATCTCCTGCTCTTTATGCCACTACACCTCAATGAGATATGACCTAAACAGGGAGGCACCAAATGCGTTTGAACGTTGAACTTGCAATTATTAGTCGAAGTCACGGCAGAAGAAGAAGTGAAACGAGACAGAGAGCTAAGATGAGAGCTAAGACAAATAAATTCTGAAACTTACTTCAAAAATTAATGCAGCTTTAGTTAATTTCAATCACTTTTCTACGCCCACGACTCTCTTATCCAGAAATAGGTACATAACACGTACCAAATTTTGTAACATAATTTCACCAAATTAATAAGCAATTTGTTCCGCTAAAATTACTACGTAGTCATCAAATCGCTTTGTTTACAAGTCTTGACAGCCGATAGCGTGTCAATGGAAAGTTATAACGGATTCTCAAAACTTTGGTTATTACGAACTGACAGAGTCAGGGAGGGCTGTCATTAATTTAAGTTCGAGAGACTGACGGCTACCTAAACCGATGATTATCTGCTTCAAGGAGGCTGACCTTGGACATCTTAAGTCAAATCAAACTATACAATTAATAGTTAGTAGTACAAGTCGTTATTCAAGATATATTAGTACTAGTAAGTAATTGAAAAGTGGCAATAATGAATATTAAATTTAAATATTAAATTAGTAGCAGCAAACAAAATGTGTCAATTAATTACAATGACATTCAATTTGATATACAATTATGCCACTTTTAAATAAGTAGAATTTGTGCCCAGTGTAGTTGTATGCGCTCCGGACGTAGACCCATTCTCAGCATTGGTATTATAAAGGTTAAAAAAACTATAAATAGCAAAAAGTGTGTATAATTAAATGTCCTTCAAAAAGGCCATAAATAAATTAAGTTGTTTTGATAGGTTTAAATATGAAAAGATAAATTCGTAATAATCCCAATTTTATTAAATATCATTACTAAATTTATTTATAAATAAAGCTGCGTGGAAATAAAGATCTTGGCTCATTATATTCTGACGTCTAAAAAGATTGATGTATATCGTTATAACTTCGTCAAAGGCAAAGTAAACATATTTTCTAAATTGGCCAATTAAGAAATTTCACGTGAATATCTGCTTATTACGTAATAACATTACCTATTTGTGGTTTCAATACCTCTTGATTGGAAGCAATCATAGGCTTATTTCGTTCAATATTTGTAAATATACAGGGAGAGGCTTCGACTATTGGCCAAATTTAAAACAGCGAATGTGTTCTCTCTCCACATAACAAAAAATAAATAAAAAAAACTCTAGAAGACAAACTAATAATTGTAAAATACTCACCCCCATCCATAGTCTTAGTAGCATACGTGTAAACGGTAGAAGCAGTGCCAGCATCGTTTGTCGCAGTCACTCTTAGCTGATACCAGTTGGCGGGAGCAAGAGAGCCGACCGCGTATGAAGTGGGGATGGATCTCAGCGGTGGGGCTTGGTAGTGGCCTTCTATGTAGCTCCAGCCGAGGTTCAGATCCATGGGCTAGACAAAAATAATGTTTACTTATTAAGGTTCATCAGCCCTGTGACAGACGGACAGACAGATGAACGGACAAATAGCGGAGTGTTAGTAATCTTCCTCTTCTTCTTCGTGATACTCTTGTCAGAGTAGTCGTGGTCATTGATGTGCTGTGCTTAGAGGCCGATGTTATGCGCTTCACGATTTCCTAGTAGTATAGATTTCCTATAGTTAACGACCTGCTAAAGAAACCTTTAGCAGGTCGTTAACTATAGATCATTTATAATAATAACTCATAAACTACAAAAAAATGTGGAATTTACATGGGTGCTTAGGTCATTCTGGCACCCCTATTCAGGGCCCTCTATCTCCTGTCTCTAGACTTACACTTCCATCAAATCAAATCTACTCCTAGAGTTTTTTGGGATATCCTGTACCATTAACATGTATTAGCCTGGACTAGCTGCTGTCAAAATAAATTCATGCCTCTTGATAATCGCCATTTTGGCGCTGTGTAGGGCACTAAGCAGATTTGGGGTACATGGAAGGAAATCATTAAAGGCCGCAAGATAACCAGTCATATTACTTGTAGCATTTCAAATGGGTACACAAAATTGGCTGTCATTTGTATTCTTGTACCAGTACCAATTCATCATCTATGCATAAATATGTAATTCTGTTTTGAGTTTCTAATAAGGAACACTAAAACGAAGAAGTTTATTCATAAATCTAGTGCCCAAACTGCATGACGTCGCCAAATTCCTTCTTTACAACTTTAATCTTGAATCTTAAAATTTTTACGACGTCCTAGTTTCGATTTCATCATATTTTTACGGGTCGTAACAACAGAAGAAATCATACTTACCGCTTTATTTTCTGTTCGGATCCAGAGGGAAGATCCTAGAGGTCTGTACTCCACTTCCCATTTAGTGACGTCACAGCCTCCGTCGTCCCAGCCACTAAGCTGGATGTAGATGTGGGTGGCGTTGCTCCAAAGCCAATCCGTCGATGGTGGTGAGACTGGGGCTAGATGGAAAAACAGCTTATTTAGATGAGAATGTGACTTTACTGTAGCAAACACTCATCATCTTCATAAGAAGTCCAAAGTGTTTATCATAAGTGGTAGTATTAGTTCACGAGAGCTACCGCCGACAAACTGTTCCATAGTTTGGAAGAATAACAATAACTGTAATGTAGCTTTGTTGTTTGAATAAATAAATAATTTCAAAAAACATTTAAGCCATCGGACGTCCACTGCTGAACAAAGGCCTTCCCAATAATTTCTGGTCAGTTAGAAGCGGCCTGCCATTCAGCAACTTTCTGTAACTTTTCTGTCCACCTTGTGGGTGTACGTCCTTGGCTGCGCTTGCCGGTACATAGCCTCTATTCTAAAACCTTTCTGCCCCTGAATTGGGATGATTCGGTAAAAGTTACGAAACAAATTACTAATCCATATAAATATAACAATACGCTTATTACGTAATAGCTCATTAAATTCCAACAAGTCAAGATTTCTATCAGATTAATTCTTAACTCAATAATTTCTATGAATCCAAACAAAAGTACCTAAATCTGAAAACGCAGTAACGCTTGGTAAAATAAATTGAAATTTAGACGGATCTAATAAGATTTATTTCAACGGGTAAACTTGGAAACTTAACTAAGCTACTTAACACAAACAATCTTTACAGTCAGGCACATTTTGCAGACTCAATCATTTTAACTAGATTACAGAGTTAGAAGGACTTAATTATACTTAAGGACTCGAATTTGGTAGAATTTGTTTCTTTGATAATGAGGTCAGCTTAAAGAGCAAAAGGTTTTATTTGGTTAAGGAGAAGAGTTGGAAAGGTCTGATTTAGCATAACTTTATTATCCTTTTGCTTTGCTTAATGTTATGAAAAGTAAAATAGTTGTTCTTTATTATCATTCTATTATAACTATAACCATTTGATTATAGCCTTCCCAAACCAGTTAAACAAGTTTTGTAACTTGCTATATAACAGATTCTTGTAAATAATTCTACCATGTACCCTGAATATACCTACCTATTATAATTAAATAGAAATGGAAAGTGAAACGTAGTAAAATATTTTTAATTATTATATTGTTATTAAAAAACTTTTAAAAAATCCTGCTTAAAACAGCTATTATAAAAGAAAGATATTTTATTGATAAAAACATCCAGAATATAAATGCATAAGATTGAGCACTCTTCCTATCTCCTACTAAATTAGGCTGTGCCTATCATAGTCATAGTCATATGTATTTATTGCATCATGTTGGTACATTAGATGGTAATATAAAAACAAGTTCCCATAACATGGCCCTGTAAGGGCATAGCAACAATATTATACTCGTAAGTAATGTACTTATATAATCTTAAAACTAAAAATAAATCTAATGTTTTACTTTGGTAACAATTAAAAATAAGGTAACAATCAAAATTCTTATGAATTAGTTATAATCATCAGGGTCCGTAATTGTTCTATATCCTTGTACCTATAACATCTGCTATCTGCTGTATGTACATTATAAAATGCATTAAAGTATTAAATCTTCGCTCGCGATATCATCATATCATATCAGCCTGTTGCAGTCCACTGCTGGACATAGGCCTCCCCCAAGGAGCGCCACAGCGTACGATCTCCCGCCCTTTGCATCCAATCGCTGCCAGCTGCCTTCTTCAGGTCATCGGTCCATCTAGCCGGGGGGCGTCCTACACTACGTTTGCCTAAGCATGGTTTCCATTCGAGAACCTTCCTGCTCCACCTCTCGTCGGTTCTGCGACAGACATGGCCAGCCCACTGCCACTTCAGCTTGCTACATTTTTGGACAATATCAGTCACCTTAGTCTTATGTCGTATGACCTCGTTCCGGATCTTATCCCTTAATGAGATCCCCAACATAGACCTTTCCATATCGCGATATCACCTATTTTTAATAATATGGTTGGTAAAAATTAGATTAGGTAACCTCTTACAAAGAAAACATAATCATTTCAATCAGAAGTCCCAATAAAAAATAGGCGTGCTTATACATTTAAAAAAACATTTGAATTGAGAACCACCCCTTTTTTTTAAGATGGCTTGAAACTTCATGTTTAACATTTTCGTTGTGATTTCCTTCATTCGCAAATTGCGACATAAATTTTTATGAATTAGGAGCGGACATCAAATCATTGAGAATACAATTTTGTTCTCTTTACATCCTTGATCTTAATCTTCGTCCTTTCCCAACAATAATTATAAGGGTACATTAGTTGATTGGTTAATATTTGAATAAAAATATCCAAATTGAATGTAAAAAATCTTGCTAATCTTATCTAAGAAGATAAGATTAGAAAATAAGGTTTATGGAATTAAAATTTTAGCTTGTTAAGCTTTTCTTGAAGTAAATAGGGCTAACCCATCTCGGTCTCTTTTTAATTCTAAATTGAATTATTAGAAATTATAACAAGGCAGTTTACTAAAAATATTTTTTTCCATGTAAATTTTTACACTCTTACTAAAATCAATGTCATTAAATAGTGTTGTTCTGTCAGTAGGATCTTCTTAATAAAATGGTGAAAACTAATTAAAATACATTGATACCGAAGACGCCAAAAGCAAAAGTACCACGCGTAGTCCGATAACAGATGACTGATAGCTGATAGTGTCCGTGTCCGAAATCGCTCATGGACCTTCCCAGTAATTGATTCTCCGCTAACAGTACAATATCTTTAAGAATGAATAGGAGTGCCAGAGACCTCGGCCTATAAAGCTAAGGGTTTCACACGAAGAGACCAAATACTGACAAAGTCATAATCGCTCAATTGATAGATCTTACAAAGGTAAAGTCTTACCTCCTCCCAAAGTGATGACATCAGCATGCGCAGGCGCGGATGTGCCTATACTGTCAGTAGCTGTGACCCTCACGGAGTACGTCGTTCCACACTTGAGGCCTGCCAGCGTGTGCTGTTGTATACCAGGCAGTCTTGTCTCTCTGGCAACTGGCCAGGCCTCTTGCCAGGGACCGTCGCCTTCACGCCAGGTCAGATTGTAGCCTGTGGAAAAGTTGGTGGTGTTACTTAAAGGTTATTCCGATAGCCAACTTATTCACTTGATAAAGCGAGACAAAAATGTACAAGGTACAAATCAGCATCTACTCTATGTTTCTGTATTGCGGAATAATTTCGAGATATAGGAGACAGAAATCAATGCTGAGAACCAAACACTTTTGTAATATTAATGTAAACTTACTTATCCCAAAATTGGAGGAGTCGTTTCCATAAGTCCTAATCTCGTCCCATTCTACTACAATGTAGTCTTTATACGGTGTCGCTCTTATAGCTGGAGGGTCTGGTAATGGTAGAACCCTTACAGCATACACCACCGAGTCAGAACCGTACAGATTCTTGGCTAGACAAGTGTAGTTCCCGCTGAGTGCCTGATCAATGCCTAAAAGAAGAAAAATAGTAGACTTTCTCATAATATGGGAATTGTTAGAAGTAAGTATATAGCAGAAAGGTATAGAAATGACAGAACCCGTACACATGAGTGATTCCTTTTCGAAGATTTTACTAGAGTCTAATAATTGTCATGACTTTATCTAAGTACATCAGTGTTTCTAGACAACAACTTTTCAAGTTTTGTAGTTACGCACAATTCCTTGGGTTGAATAAAAACATTGCAGTTCGCCTTCTTTATTTATAAAGACTAGAATTACTTACATGACTTTAAGGTTTAAAATATAGGTATCTATGGATTTTGAAAAAAAAGGGATCTCTTAGCAGACATCAGACATGACAAATATTTAGCGTGGATATACAGAGTAACTAGTCTAGATTACACTAAATATGCCTTCTAACAAAAATCCCATGAAACTAGCAGATTCAACACTTACTTTTAATGAGTAAGCTGTCATCCCGGTTCCTAGTGAACCTCGGGTGGTGGGTGATGATGTTCTGGTTGTGGTACCATACAGTCCTGGGCGGTGGGGACCCGACACTCTTACATTCTAGCAGTAGAGAGTTCCTGACCGCTACTGTCACTTCTCCTCCGAGAGATGCCACTCCTGCTACCACTGGGTCAAAAACCAGAAAAAAAAAAAATATGCAAAATGTTTCATATGCATAATGAAAATATCATAATCGAATATTAAAAGATTGTAAGTATAACAAAATTTTGTATTCATAAATGCTAGTTAGAGTATCAAATACCTACATGCCAAATTAATCGACCGCTACACCTGTTAAAATCTTTAACAACAAAATTTAATCAACAATGTTAATAAACAATTTCAAAGTAATTTCTTTAATATAAAGGCCCTCTTCTGGGCACTAAAGGTCCCCCAATTATACATTTGCCCTATATATTGCCTTTACCTCTTTGTGATGGTGTATTGGTGACCCTTCTAGTAGCCGGACCTTCACCAATAATGGTGCTGGCTGTGACCCACACGTCATACTGCCGACCTTCGTTTAACCCCTTCAGTTCTACTGTTTGGGTCTTTTCGTACGCGTCTGTTGTTTGTTGTGCATTAATACGCAGAGTTTGGGGGCCGTCGTTGCTAAAAATATTAGTTCTTTTAATATACATGGATAGAAGGTTGTAATTTTTCTGTACAAAATGAACATAACTTTACAAATCAGGTGACGATTCACTAACTGATCTTACGTACGATTATAAGCTAGTTTGTTTTAAGGGGTTGATTCTTCTGCTTAAATACATCAATTTTGGATGCCAACATCAAAATCACAAAAAGTTACATGTAAAGCTACTATAAGCGTGAGAAAAAAAAATACACCTTCTTTTAAAAAAATGTGGCTAGCGTTTGGAGTACTATGCCGTGATCTTTGGACATTTTTACCTTGAATTTTGTACACAATGTTTCTTTTATCTTATTGTGAATATCTTGTTTTCTTACCTTGCAGTGAGCTTGCAATATACAGTGTAGTGCAATAGTCTCCCATTTGGTGGTCTCGGTTTCTTCCAACTAACCAACAATGTGTTGGCTGATTGTGACAGAAGTTTAATTTCTGCTGGAGCATCGGGCACTAGAAATGTTTTATTTATTTAGAACAACAATTAATCCGTCAGTAGAAGAATATTTATTGAAACTATCAACTGAATACGTGTGTAAATTCACATAAATAATTCGAAGTCGAAGTCATAGACAGCAATTAGTTTCACATCAAAATAATGCTGATAATAATAGCGAAGTTTATTTAATAACTATGTAGTTTACCAAGTCGAGCAAAAAAAAGCGGCACGGCCGTACCACACTTTTCTCGAAGCAGTTCAGGCCATTTTCGACCATCTATAACTTCGTTGTGGAGTTACCTAGAAGCCTGTATTTCAAGTAACCAGGAAAGCATTGTATAAACACGGTATATTTCAAATTTCATTCAATTTGAACCAGTAGGGTAAGAATTATAACAAGTCAAAGTTCATAATTTTGTCACTCACTGACTGACCGATCATCAAAACTCTAAGGCACTTCTAGTAGACATAGAAGCTTCAAATTTTAAATTAAATTAGTGTTTAGTATATAAATCAAGGAAAAACTAAAATATTTCGCAATTCAGCCCAGTTTTTTAGATACACAAACTGCAAGAATAACTTTGTAATCCCGTATAAATATAAAGGATTACAAAGTTACATTTGCGGTTATGGCTTATGTTCAATGGTAACTTGTAATAAAATTAAAAGGTTTTTTTTAAACATGCTTTAATTACTTGTTAATAATCCTTCTATCCGAGTTCGGCTACGGCGACTACGGCCACTTCTACTCCCTATTTTGCTGCTGTCGTTCGTGTGCCCTAACATTGCTTACGTACCCAACTTTATTGACAAAGGTACGCGTACATTGAGGACATGTTAGCGTACCGTTATTAAAATTATAACTGATAGCCGCAGGTGGTCGGGCTTTTAATTCATCGCGCTTGGCGTCAAGATGAGGAGAATAAGCCGCCGGGATTCAAAGTCGGCGACTTTGACATTCACGTGCGTTCTCCGCTCTCCACGGTTGGATGCTAAATCCTCCCAGAGAGAAGGATCTATGTCACATCCCTTTATATGGTGCTTCAGCACATCTTTGTACCTCAAAAGTTGTCCGCCATGCTTACGCTTTCCCTCCTGAAGCTAAGAGTAAAAGATGCGCTTCGCCACTCTCTCCTCCGACATACGCGAAACAAGGCCACACCAGCGAAGTTGTCGTCCCATAAGATACGACTCAATGCCACTTACATTGGTTCGTCTCAAGACTTCAGTATTACGCACACGATCGGACCAATGGATGTTAAAAATCGAGCGAAGACATTTTACGGTCTAGTTGGCGAAAGTGGCGTCGATACGGTGTCCATGTTTCGGCGGAGTACAAAATACTAGGCAGCACGATAGCCATGTAAACAGCAACTTTAGTGGTTAACTTCAAGTCATACGAGCGGTAGACCTTGGTGTTTAATTTGCCAAAGGCTGCTGCAGCAGCACCGATTCTGCTGTTAATTTCGGCATCAATGTCGCACTTTGATGAAATGGTGCTCCCCAAGTAACGAAATGAAACGAAACGAAATCTTATCAGGTAAATTTATTTTTAACTTTTTAGTTCTTTTATAACAAGTGAGTAATAAAGCTTGTTTAATTTTTAAAAAAATATTGTCTTTTAATTTTATTTTTAACTTTTTAGAATTTTTTACGCGAAAATCTCGCATCAAAAATACGGCGTCGGCGACTACGGCGTAGTTCGTAGCGCAAACAAACTTAAATAAAATTTGTGTTTTGTTGAAACATTAAAAAACATTTAGCATATTTTAAAATACGTAGCAAACATCTTATCATAGTCAGAAGCCACATTCATAACAAACGGAACGAACGAACGAACTTATTTTCCCAAAGATAATGGGGTCGTATATTCTCGTCCACCAAACCATCACCTGTCACCACACTCACTCCCTATCAAAATTACAGTCCACTCATCGAAACGAATCAAAGTCGACGCAGTTGTGTCGATAATTACTGAGTTCCTATGGCCACCTTCTAGCTCCATCATCAGAATCTGGTTACCATCTTGTACCAAAGTACTCGTCAAGACGAATCAAACGAGCCCAAACTAGATCGGGTTATCTCGTTTAATTACTGAGTTCCTTTGGCTATCTTCCAGCTCCACCACCTTTCAGCTCCATTATCAGATCAGACCCTGGTAACCATCTTAAAGCAAAGAAACTCGATGGGGTTACGTCGTTTCCTTACAGAATTCCTATGGGACCTTCCAGCTCCATCATCAGATCAGTAACATTTCATCATAATATTGCATTGTCACGCGGTTCACACATGCGTGCAAAATTTTAGGTCAATCGGTAACGGGGAAGTAAATCAAATTTAACTTGCAAGATTTGATTACAGACAACGGGACAGGTGAAACTAACTATAACTTGTAAAAATGGTCAATCAACGGAATGCAACAGAAAGAATGGGGCATGTCTTATGAAGTTATACCAGAATCCCGCAAAGTACTTATTAGGTAAACTAAATTGTCCGAAATTATCATGAAAGAAAGAACACTAATAATCATAACCGCGGCCGGCGGAGGTGGCTTTCCCGCGCCGCGGCTTCCACGCTTCCCGTCCATCACAGAAAGGCGGACACTTTCTTTTGGGTCTTACTGCGATATCGCAGCTATACACATAAACCACGTTTTATATAATAGTACGAGAGCCCACGACCAAAACCATGTCTCATAGCAATACGGCAAAAACCCTATAAAATCGTTAGATTGTATTATTCTGAACCCGACTAGGTGTGTAGTAACGGTCGAAAGTGTAGCAACTGCGTGGGAGGCCATTTCTGCTGTGTCAAAAATAAAAGACAGTCGGTATTATAGCAATACGTCTGATAGTGAAAATGTACATAGATTTTATAATTGTATTACGAAAAAGTTTGTTTTCAGACATTTTGCGCGTAGCATATAGCCTGAGCGCATTTTAGAAAATGTCAACAAATTTAGCCGACCTGTATCATAGCAATACGGATAATTTTTTTTTCAACTTTTCGTATTGCTGCCATGATTACCAAAAACCTGTTTTCAGACACTTTAAGTGTAGCATATACTCCCAAAAACGAAAATTACGTTTCGGAGTCGCCTGGCCGACGCCACTGTTAAATGTTTTTTAAATTTACAGCCTTCATAGATATTCAAGAATCTCCCTTGTCTATTATATGTTTTTTTGACAGATGACAGATGTGGTTACTTATTTCTTTTGTAAAAGTTACTCAAGTGTGCTTTAAATAAAACCAAAACTATCAAATCAATCAGTATTTAATTTCAACAGCCTCAGCGCTTGTTACGCTCCTGCCCCTTTCTTACTATTATACATTATTTTTAAATAATATCTGAGTATCGAAAAGTTGTCTGATAGAGAAGGTGCTACACTTAATTTGTCTGATATAAATTTTTTGTATCTCAGAACTATCATTCAACTACAGTCTGCAAATCAGACATATTGCTATGATGCAGTTCGGTAAAATTCTTTGACAATTTTGAAAATTCGGTCAGATCAAACGCTACGCGGAAAATGTCTGATATTGGTATTTTCGAGTTCAGGATAATCGTATCTATCGATTTAATGCGGTTTTGGCCGTATTGCTATGAGACAAAAATTTTGGTCGTGGGCTCTCGTACTATAACTTACGTCTACAAAAAGAAATGAGATGCCATCAAAAACAAAACTTGTAAAAAAAAACCAAGTCTCGCAACTCAGTTCTTCTACCGTGAAAAGTTGTGAGATCCATGTAATACCAAGTCGGTTAATTTATTCAGTGTCTACATAAAGGACCTTATCTTAAGTTATTACGTAAGTAGCTAACCTAACAACATCGTATAGTGACCATATCAATACTAAAAATATTTAATGTTTTAAATAAATAAATTGACTTGGCAATCGCATGATAACACAGTGTATCTCACAACGAATACTTATATGAAATTAGATTATTTGCGATTGCCAAGTTTATCTTTTTATTTATAAAATAAAATATTTTTAATATTGATATGGTCACTATACGATGTTGTTAGGTTAGCTACTTACGTAATAACTTAAGATAAGGTCCCTTATGTAGACACTGAATAAATTAACCGACTTGGTATTAAATGGATCTCACAACTTTTCACGGTAGAAGAACTGAGTTGCGAGACTTGTTTTTTTTTTACAAGTTTTGTTTTTGATGACATTGAATTGTTACGTAAACTATCAATGAACACATACGTGAAACTATTTCTTAAATTAAACTTTGTTAGAACAAAATATCCCACACATAACAGAAATTTACATCTGCTCAAAATTACTCCCAAAAGCTACTCTAACAGATACAAATTCCGCCCAATTGTAACCCGACCTATATCCCGACCTATATCCTCGTACAATTCAAAGTTTCAACTACAGAAGCGTTAACTAGATGGAACTTGCTTACCGTCCTGGAGAGTCGCACAGACAATGGGGAAGGAGAACGGTCCCAACCCGTAATTGGAGAAGCCAGCCACCTAAGACATACCATTACATATTTCAAATATTAACACGTTACACACTAAAAGATCCCGCGCAATAAATAAATAAATAATATAAATAAATATTGGTCAACATCACATACATTGCTCTGATCCTAAGGTAAGTAGCTAAAGCACTTGTGTTATAGAAATCAGAACCAACGACGGTACCACAACACCCAGGCCCGAGCCAATATTGAAAAGTTCGTTTTCTACATTGACCCGACCGGGGATCGAACCCGGAACCTCAGAGATAGCGACGCCATATACAGTCCGGCGTGCTCGCCTCGCGGCTACGGAGGTCGTCAGAATAGAAATATAGATGGATAGCCTATATTGCACACCAAATAAAAAAGTTACAGTTGATATACAGGGTGTACAAAAGAATGGGACACTACTTAAAACCACGTGATCAGCTGGTCATATACAACAACTATTCCTATGGGAGCAACATGGAAATCATGATTTTATTTTCAGATGCTCCATACATTATTATCGAGGTAAGCAAGTCAGTTTGTATGGAGAAGCTAAAAAAATATTATCGATTTCGATGTTGCTCCCATAGAAAAAGTTGTCGTATATGACCAGCTGATCAGGTGGTTTTAAGGAATGTCCTATTCTGTTGTACACCCTGTATATAGACAGATGTACAATTTATTAGACACCCTAACCGCGTTACCAGGCATGCCGGTCTAATATTATGAGCACTACGCACTTGGCAGCCTGGCTGCGGTAGCCATCCGATTTATAATGGCTGTTTTTGCTACTATTTAGGCTCGGTCTACACCCAGCCGGAAACCGGACCGGATTAACGCGGATTCAATCCATCGCTTAAGCAATAAGGTCGTTTTTTGAACGGATTCGTGTGGATGCTTACGGATTTCGGCAGCGTATAGACCGAGCCTTAGCCAGAGCCAAATTAAATGGGGTTAACTGATGATGAAGCAGCCAGCCTACCAAGTTTAGGTAAATACTTTGTTATGATATGTAAAAAGATGAATGTAAAAAGCTGACTAAGGGCGAGTGTTTGATTCGGGCACCAAGTGTTCTGTATTTAAACAGTTTTCAGTTTTTGATACTAATTTAAATTAAATTTTATACTTTTTCAGTCCTCTGTCCTCTCAATAAAATGTAGAACTGCAAATGTATTAAAAAAAAATTAGCAATTACTAGGTACATTAGATTAGTTGTACCTTTACTGTATAGTTGGTAAATTTGAGCAGGCTTTGAAGACGTAGTTCAGTCACCAGCGATGTTGCGTTCATCCATTGGCGACCTGTTAAAAGATAGTTTCTTAGATACCCTGCGGAAACCATAAAAAATACCTAACAATCGTCGAAAGTTTGATTATGCAAGAACTTTTTAAGTGATAACATTCTACTCATGAGCTCCTGATAATATGCAAAAAAAAGCTGAATCATCATTGACCTTTCATGTAACGATTGGTGCGGTAATTCTTACAAAAAAGAATATTTTGAAGCATTTGAATTTTAATTCGCATACATAAACTACTAGAACATTGTACATGATTCTTGGGATATCGTTTGCGAATTGGAATTCGAACGCTACACAATACACTCCCAGGAAAATTTTAAAAACGACTTTCTCTAAATTAGCTAGACTCTAGGTGAGCTAGGATGCCAGGGACGCCCCCTGGCAAAAATTCACTGACTGTTACCTCGTAACACAACCATGTTTATTTCTTGTCTACTGGTACCATAACAACTCATGTATTTCAGGTACATATTTTTTAAATTAAAATTCCGCCAGTCCTTTGGCAACTCTAGGTGAAAATTCACGTGGAAAAATGGTATGAGTCAAAAAATTAAATGTTTTGTTCCGCCATATTGTTTCTGTTCTGTCTGAACTATGGATTTAACTAAAACTATCCGTTCCCAGTTCTGTCGCAAGGGAGGTCGCACTCGGCTACGACTTGTCCGAGTGGCTATTTGAATAATTTTGCACCTGTATTGTTACGTATTCGGTCTTGGTGTTGTCACAACATGACTGAATTTCACTGACCTTTGGATTCGATTGGAAGTGCAAACGGATATTTAATTTGACGGATAAAATGCAACAATTTTTTCCGCGACAAAGAAAGATAGATACTCTTTATTGTACATCAGAAAGAAACAAAGTAACAGGAAAAAGTATATTTATCGTTAGAACATCATAGAATTGATCCATCTAATCAGAATTCCATCAAATAATAGTTAATGGACTTTCGCCTTCGCCATTTTCGTCCTCATCTCAGCCTATTGCAGCCTACTCTTGGACGTAAGCCGCAAAGAGCATGAGCTTCCATTCTTATCATCCAGCCACTGTCTGCCATCTTCCTAAGGTATACTGACGTGTATTAAACTTATGGACGTCCTACACTACGATTGAGGAGACATGGTCTCCGCTCGAGAATCCATTTACTCCGCTTTTCATAGGTTTTACTTAATACTTTAGTAATATATCGTGCACCCTTTTTAAAACATGGGTTTGAGAACACGACATTAGGTATCATTTTATCTAGAAGTACTCTCGAACAAGGGAAGTGTTAAGACCATCGGTCCACCGAATCGAGTGACTATAATTTTATCGAAACATACTTACACGTTTAAATTCAATCGAACAACTTCGAATTCAGCTCCAAAAAGTTATCGTATCTTTCAAACTGTAACGGAAATAACATTTCCGACAACACGAACATTGATAAGAAAAGTTGTTTTTGAGACGTGTTACATTTCCAACTTCCATTTAAATGAAATAAAATGTGTTTTACTTTCAGCACCTTGTCTTTGTTGTATTGATTTTGTTATGCAAATAATTATAAGTGTTCATAAAGAGAATGTTAATTGTTAAAGCTATTGTGTAATTCATCAAGCAGGGATCAATAGCACCATAGTAAGTAGTAATTATACTTCTTAATTTTTTTTGTTGTAAAAAATTTTGTCAAGAGGAGTCAGGTCCAAAGATATTGTATTTCTAGACTGTATAGTCTTTGGCTTAATTTCGTTTGGAAATAAAATACTTAATGTCATAAAAACAATTATGGGTGTATCTGTCGTGGCCCGATCTTAAAATTAAACAATTCATGATGTGGCCGGCCATTTCATAAAACAGCCAAACAAAACTGGCCATATCGTATAAACGTCAACGTTTGATGATATGTCAATCAACGTTTGGCCATATCATTAAAATGGGTATAAATACGTTTACGTTACTGGAATTTGTTTAATATTATTTTTGAGCAATAGATTTAAAATAAAACATTATCAATATTTGTAATTTTGAAAGAAAACTAATAAATAAAAAGATTTAAATAACCTAACTAACCTCCCACTTCACGATTTTTTGACGTTGCGCCTTTTTTTCGAGTGACTTTCATAAAAATCACCTAGCTTGACGTCTTAACGATAATTCACTGCAATTTAATCTTCTATTTACACTTATTATTCACTTTCACAATTCACAAGAACAGAATAATAATTGTCCGCCGCCATGTTGTACCACAATAACAATGCGACATCAGCGCCTCTACCGATGGATTATATAACTGTTTTACGATATGACCACCAACGTTTGGCCATTTCATGAATTAGTCGGGCATATCATCGAACGCTGACTGATTCATAGATCTGGCCTATCAACATCATGATGTGGCCAGCGGTTACTGTGCCGCATCATGAAAAACGACCATTTTATGAAATGGTTGGCCAAATCATGAAGTGATTAATTCTAAGATCGGGCCACGACATATCCCTATGGATACCCATAGCGAATCCTAACTCTATAGTTAGGATTCGCTATGGGTGTATCCGATACAATTATGTAAAATTTTCTATCTACCAAATTTTTTGGGATACTGCATTTTTGTAGAGGTCAAGGCGGCGTAACCACTCATTGAATACACGATTCCGATTAAAAAGAACTGGAAGATGAAGAATTATCAGAAAACTCTTACCTTGCGCAGCATACAGTACAGTGTAGCCGATCAGAGCCCCAGCTTGCTTATGAGGCGGTATCGGTTGCCAACTCACGCGCAGGGCTGTTGACGTCACTCCGCCGCACTCCACAGACGTGGGTCCTTCTTCTGGCGCTGATGGAAAAGAAACGAATTTATGTCTAGCGTCCAAATGTGGAGTGATAATATACGCATAGATGCTGGCAGTGCAGCGGATGGAAATAAATATCAGAGGATCTGTGTAGCTGGTATTGGGAATGGCTTATATCAGCAGTGGACTGATGTTGGCTTATTAATTTGATGGTCAAAATCTCAAACTTGAGTCCTCAGAGCATAGGAGTAACATTGGAATCTTCACACTGTCGTTCTAAATACATTACCCAAAGTTGGACGCTATAACCAAACTTATAGGCAGTATCATTTAAAAAAATACTGGCAAGATAAATACAGCTTATTTTACCAGTTTTTACATGTATAGAAGTGAAATCGAATTAAAATAACTAAACTCTTTAACCGTTAATTGTAATCTTAGCTTAAATAACCCTAAGAAACCTGTGCCTTTATATGATAGTATTCTGATCTATCATGGAAAATAGTATAAAAATAGTCAAGATGAGCAAAAGTGCCAAACTCTCGGCGTTGCGTTTGAAAAAAGACATGACACCTGCACCAAATGTGTTCTTAAAACTCTTTGAATAGCTGTAGAATGTATCAAGACGTTTGAAATATAACATTTCGTTTTGGTCCTACAATAAGGTTCATAATGAAATCGATCGCTGCAAAAGTAAATTAAATAAACTGTAACTTTATAAACTATAAATGCTGTTTAAAAGTAAGAAACACAGCGCTGCAACTTTATGGCCTCAGTATAAAAGCTGTTCAAGAGTGAAATGTTATTAAAGTACCCATACAAATTCCATTGTAAAACTGTGTTACTCGTAATATTATGTACCTATAAAATAACATCGATTTTAATTGGAGACTACCCTCGTTATTCGATATGAGCCGTTAAATTTAACAACAGTTTGCGGTTAAGATTCGATACGTATTCGATAGTGATGGTGGCGATATTAGATATTTTAGGTCAGGTGTAACTTTCTGTTTAATAGTTTAATAGGGTTGCTACATATATATTTATCGACAAAGCGGTAAAACCGAATATGTGTAGGTAGATGGATGTAGTTAGTAGATGCTTCGGGTCGGCTTTGTCGTTCGACATACACTGCTGAACTGACAATTTCAGCCCAATTATGTGTATAGCTTCCCTTAAACAATGTATAAGATTCCTGCAGACTTTTTTAAATCTAAGGAAGTCAATTTTTAGAAAGCTTTTTGACTCGACAGCAGTCGTCAATCAAAAACGATATGATTTTACCTGTTATTGTTGAATGGGAATATTTTTTATAACAAAAACAACATTCAGCCGAATTAAGAAACTCCTCCTTTTTTGAAGTCGGTTGAATGAAACCTCATGCCCAGTGTAAAAAACTATTAACTTCATCGATGTCAGTATCACTTTTGACGGTATAACTTCCGCTAATACTAATAATACCATAGACTTAGAATTCGCTACTCTATGAATAATACTGTATGCTATGCATGATGCTGAATAAACTATTTTCTATTCCATTCTAATTACTTAAAAATAATATTTAAAAAAATAGCTCAAAACCCTAAAACAGCCAAGATCACAAAAGTATCCCTCATAAAGATAACTTCAGACATTCCGGATTTATTACGCTCGGAATCGCGCGAAGCGTGTGAAGTTTTAACGAAAACAAAGCGAGGAACTTCGCGTTATGCTCGTTTGTTAATTGCTTAAAGTTTTCAGCGAAAAGTTTTGACAAAAATCGCGAAGTGCGAGCAAGGGAACACAAATTAATTATCACACCGTTTCGTCGTAAACATCTCTTTATAAAAATGCAAGACTTTATTTTTGACAACAAGGCACAATTTGCTTATAACATTTTAAACTAGTACTTAATTTCTAACAAGGATTTAATATGTTTAGCTAAATTTTTAAGTTTATTAGATAGTCAAAAAAACTGCTTGCACTGCTTGTAACTTAGTGGTCTTGTAATTAACTGCTTAAATTCAACAATCTTTACTACAGGGCCATAACCATGAACTCTTAAAACAATCTCAAAGTTGTCAAATCTGTCAATTTTGGTACGTCATTTCATACAAAATTTGACAGAAATGATAATGTTTGACAGATTTGTGATTGTTTTAACAGTTCATGGTTAGGGCCCAGGAATAATGCCAAAATTGCAAAAAAATACTTTCAAATACCTACTAACTTAGCCGATTAGATAGTAGGTATGTGTTGAGTGTAAAAAAACGTTTCTTATTTGATATTTTACTTAGGTTCCGTAGTTAGCTTATAAAGAGAACCTTTTTAACTACACGAACGATATTTCAGAAGTTTTTGCTTCACTTTTGTCATTGATTCGTAGACCTTGCTTTATTTCTTTCATTATTCTCTAGATCTAGGAAAGTAGAAACAAGCTTTTCTGTAGGTTTTGATGACTAGAGTATTGTTTAGTTTGAGAGTAATAAAATATTATAATAAGTACTTTCTGGCTGGATCCTTTGAATGCGTTGTTTTGAAAGCGTACATTTTTCTTCTTCTTCTTCTTCAAAGTACTATAAAACTACTTGATATGTTCTGTGAAATTAGGTAACGTTTATTTAAGGTTGGCACCGCAAGAAGGGTTGGTTAAAAGAAGACAAGACACGATTTTGAACGACAGATCTTGAATGTATTAACTCATCCGATTGATCCGACTAGACATCAAACCGTCATTGGTTCCAACCAAAAAATACACAAAAATTCTATGCAATTTAAACAATATTTTACTAAACTAAAAATTAGGAAGAGAATAAAATAATTCAGTTATCCAGTTTGCATAATCTACGGCGAGGTCTTAATTCAAAAATAAATTGACACACAGACAGACACCTGCCGGATGTAAAAAAGTAAGCAGAATCCGCGACGTAACGAGTAAAATACGCGTCTCTCTCTTTTTCTATTCTGTTTCGAATAAAACGATTTAATAATTATGCGATAGGCCCAACGTCGACGGCGAATTTTTGTTGAGATACTATTTTAATCGTATCAGCATTGCTTCTGTATCGATCCAAAAGCTACTGTTTTAAAGAAACTATTGAACTAACTGACAGTTTCAGGTTCAAATTCCGCCAGGGGCATAATATTTGAGAGAGAGAGAGAGAGAGAGAGAGAGAGAGAGAGAAATATTTTATTAGACACACACAACAATACAAAAGTAGAATACATAAAAAATACAAAAAACATAAAAAAGAAAAGGCAGACAAATAACAACATTAAACAACAAGAAAAAGCACAAAAGATTGCATACTATGATCCGCATCGATGTGGTGTCTAATGGGCGCCAGCTCAGCATGTGCTGCAGAAAATTGCAGCGCTGATTTTCAGCTGGAGCCCTAGGTGTTATGTATATATATATATTTGAGTTATGTTGTTATTACCCTGTGTTTATTATTTGTCTAGTCGCCATAGTACAGGGTTCGTTTAGTTCAAGGCTAGATAAATTAATGAATTATGTAATACTTAGCTTCTTGTACTTATGTAGCTCTGTATTGATAGCTTCTGCCTGCCTGTGACTTCTGCTTTGATTTTAGAACTTAAAAATACAGACTAGAGTTATTAATTATGTATCGAGGTTTAATTAAAGTTCCCGATATTTTTAAGAGGTTTGGAACCGTAAAAATTTAAAATGACACAGTTATTCTAACACACAAAACAACTTTTTTACGAGAATGTGATATCCTACTGATTGTTACATTTTCTTAACTTACTTTATTTTACGACGCAGTCATGTTTGGTTTGTAATTTTAAAGCCCAAATCTCATTATTTTAAAACAAAGTTTCGTACCGACAAGCAAAATTCCATTGAATTTCGACCCTTCTCTAAGGACTTAGAAATCACTTTAGATCACCTAAGAGGTTTACAATTAGACTAATTGGGTTTATTGTAGCATGAATTAATTTTCTGCTGCTATCCTATAACAAGTTGGTATGTGAAGTATCGATCCTTCCTTATTTGCACAAATTATTTATAGTGGAAGAGTCGCGATAAATATTGTGAAATGGAATTAGGTTGATTTCTCTTTTTTTCTTTTAGCGCTTTTTGTCCAGTTTCTAATCAGGGTACGCTTGACTATACCCTAAACTCGGCTTTAACGGTCATTAATAATTATCATTAATACTGTTTGCTATGCATGATTCTGAATAAACGATCTTCTATTCTAATAATTTGAAGTAAATTTTGTTCTGACCTCCGTAACCAGACATTTTTTCTTAGTTTTTTATTTAGGCATTAATAGACTGGTCGCTGATAATTAGTTTGAAACTAGGTCATCATGTAATACTAAAGTATTCAAATGTCTTTTTACATCCTTTTTAAATGTTTAGTCAACAGAATTCACTACACACAAAGATGTGAACTGTGTCAAATGTTGTTTGTATGATTTCTCCAATGCAACTCAAGTACCCAAAGAATAAACGCGTTTAATATTACGCATTACTTCACAACTTTTAACAATTTACAAAACGGGATAAGCCGTATCATTTACATTTCCAAGAATCACAAACAAAACTTCCTTTGCCTTAGCATCTTTATAACTTCCAGATAATACAACGGAAGTGGAATCAGTAGACACACTGTCTGCTTACAGTACGCGGTATCGATGTTGAGCACTTGGGCAAAGAGTGGGGATCGCTTTGAGCATCTTACGAGGCGATCATCGTATCATAGACGTGAGTGCGCGGAGCTAACAACCAATTACGGTTGGCGGTGCATGCGTGGCGATTAGCCAATCACGTAATCGTAATGGTCTTCTGCGCAATTTTTTTTTATTTCATTTTTTTATTTCCCTTTACTATAGTGTTATCGGTAGATACGATACACGCAATAAAACGCTTCTTGCAGGCGCCACTGACCTGAAAACGACAACAGTACATATCTCTCAAAATACGCTCTGCCATTCTAAGGTTAGAAAACTTTGTTCGGTCCTACGATACGTTGAACTAAGTCACTTAGTCTTTCAGCATTATACTGAACCAAAATTTCTTGAGATCCATTCGACTTTGCCTTAACTTAGCTTATGTGACTGCTATATAATTATTTATAAATACAAAAAAAAACTACCATCTTGCCGGTCCGTGGCAGCGTGGAACGTCCACCCACGAGGTAGACAGACGACCTGGTAAAGGTTGCAGAAAGCCGCTGGATGCAAGCCGCGCGCAACCGGCCGGCTTTGTTTAGCAGTGGACGTCCTGTAGCTGAAATGATAATGATGAAACTACTATCCATCTACCTACCAAACCAACTACCAATAATATTTAAGAGATTCTCAAGTCTTAAAGGTCATCCTGTATTGTAAGAAGTAAGACTACTGAGTATTTTGTTTAGTATGAGTAACATTACGCAAAGCGTTTCGCTCTCTCATAATGTTCTCAAAATTGCAAATTGCGTCAACTCGCAAATTAGTGAAACTCGCACTTTTCTCAAAGTTGCCCCGTGAACCTTTATTGTCTTCATTAACACTGTCTCTCGCTTCCTTATTGTTGTTATAATTACTTTTTACCTTTTTACGAGAAGAATTCGGACTTGTTTTTTATTTGGAGGCGGAATTGAAGTGATATCTTGCGCGTAAATAAGCCGTATCTTGTTTGTAATTTTTCCTTTTTTTTATTAAATTGCTCAAAAAGGTGGATAATGTTTTCGTGTTATATTAGTAAAATATGGCACAAAAACTAACTTTTATTATCAATATAGCTTAGATTTGATTAAGATACAGCTTCGTAAGAAACTGCAGATAACTGCTTTGTGGATTTATATATTCTACAATGTCCACAAACTTATCAAGTAGCGAAATTGATAAAAAAAAAACATTTTAATTACTGCACAATGCTTGATTTAGATTATTTGGTTCAATATTTTAAATATTGTCCTTATTTTGGCTTCCACCTTTATTAAACTTGACTTTCTAAAACTTTGTTTTTCATATTCGCTCCAATTATCTAGCCCCAAACGAAGCAAAGCTTGTACTATGGCGACCATATAAAGGATAAAAATACTTACATAGTTATATAAACATCCATAACTTAGGTACAAATACTCGTTCTCATCACACAATTTGCCCCTAGTCCGAAACACGACCCACTACACCAGACGGTATGTAATAAAACGAAAAGTTTACCACTTCAAAATCTTGCAAGTCTAAACCACGCGCTATATTGCTGTCGGCTTAAACATCACATAGGAAAATGTAGGCCACACGGATTCCCAGCAAAGAAAGCAAAACATTTTCTCTAAATTTGCATCCACGCAAACAGGGGAAGTTTGGAGTTGAGAACTTGAGACTAAACGTTCCTCCCTCTCGGGTTAAAACAAAGGAGTTGAGTGGTACTATTTATCTTTAAAGATAAATGTAAAGTATATGGTGAAATAGCTTGGCAGGTGGTTAAGTTAATGAGCGGTAGTCTGAGACCGCGTAACAGTACAATTTCTATTTATTATAAAACAGATAACAGCTATTTAGTTTTGATTTCATTTTAGTATCTAGCAGCTGGGGTGAGTAATATCAAAGCCCTTACAAAGCGATTATTTCGACTGCGTTGACTAAAGTTAAATTTCTTCTTAGATTCAAAAGATCGAACGAGTCGAGATGAGTGTATGATATCATATCATTTTGATACCTTCCAGACAGACGGACAGAAGACAAAGTGATCTTCAATTGGCTTATTTTTAGCCTTTTTACGAACGTCGTCGGGACGAAGGAACGAACTTTTTGTTGGTTAATTCAGAAAAATTATACTTTGTAGAATGAAACGGCGATAGAAAATTATTTCGTTGCAACATCCATATTGGCTTATTTTTAGCCTTTTTACGAACGTCGTCGGGACGAAGGAACGAACTTTTTGTTGGTTTAATTCAGAAAAATTATACTTTGTAGAATGAAACGGTGATAGAAAGTCATTTCGTTGCAACGTCCATCACCAAACGGTTGTTTCGTTATACCAACCGTTGTTGAAGAGTTATTTCGGGTGTAACACCTATCGCCAAAGGTTTTTTTTTTTTTTTGGAAAACCAACCGTCGACTAAGCTAAGAGGGATTGAAAAGTTCTATGAGCGAAGGGCATTACGATATACCATTCTGAGCTCCTAAACACTAGACTTGCTACATCTAGGATATGGATCCAGAGTACGCGACTACGGACAGGATAAACCGCTAGGTGTATAGCTAAAACAACGGGAAAGTGGAACACGCAAATTTCTTCACAATGCAAAGTTTGCTTTGTATGCTGCTATTGTAGGTTCAGCTAAAACTCAAAACACCTTCGTTTCATGAACAAAAGGAAGAAACTGCAAGGAACTGCTTGGCATTTGCAATGTTTGCTTGGGCAAATATTGGGTTCCCTTCCACTTAAGGCCAACTTACGTAACCAGGATAAATTTACATAACCACAATCCTTTATTCTAACACAGCTGAAATAATGGACCACTTAAAATGGAAATCGAACCCTTGACTAAAAAAAAAAATTTTTTAACGAGCTGACTTATAATATTGTTTTTTTTTTTTTTTTTCCAAAATTATTGCATTACTTTAACATTAACTAAGTAATGTCGAAAATTTCGCAGAATCACATGAAAATAATATTGAAACGTGCACGGAAATATTAAGTTTATTTATCGTAATGTACTTCCTCAATAACACGACAAAGGAAATGTTTCTCCAACATAAATAATATCTTCTCGGAAAGAAAAAAACGAAAGTGTACAACATACAGCTTACATTTATACTTAAGGGAAAGGTTTTTTTGAAACTAACTTGTGTAAACCAGACAAGGGGAAAAACCTCGGGGCTCAAAAATCTAAGTCAATGTTTTAGACTTAGCACTAGATCTCTGGTCCCGGGTTCAGGGCTGGTCTGTTCCATTTATTCTAATGACCTTGAACTTCAAGTAATCACTGACTAAATGACATAACATACAAACTATACTCTTTGTCATAAAAGTCACATATAACAATTTTGGGAAAGAATTACATGTCCATTTTTTCAAGTGACGTCACTGGTCATTGAGCTCAAGTTGAGCTAATGTAGTTTTACGGAACAAAGAATAACATGTCTATTTACTTCAAGTTACTTAAAACAAATGAAACCGACTCTTCAAGGCAGCAGTAGATTAAAGGCGCATTTTCATTGGTCGTTAGCGCCCGCATGCGGGGTACGAAAGATTTTTGTAACGCAAGCCACAGGGTCCGAGAGACCGTTTTCATTAGTCGTTAGCGCCGGCATACGGGGTACGAGAGATTTTTGTAACGCATGTCACAGGGTCCGCACGGGAGGGACCGTTTTAAATTTGTCCTTAGCGCCCGCATGCGGGGTACGAGAGATTTTTGTAACGCATGCCATAGGGCGTTTTCATTGGTCGCTATCCCGAATGCGGAAAGCCCCCGCACGCATTGAAACGACCGAGTTATCGACCAATGAAAATGCGCCATTAGTAAAGATTGCGCTGATTAAGCCAACCTACGGCAGAGAATGTCACAAAGTCGAAACTTACCTCCTTCCCTGGTATCTTGAAACAATGGAATGGAGTATGGTCCAGTTCCCGCTCCGTTGAATGCTGCTATAGAAACAGCATACCTGGCCAACAAAAAGAATGGTATCATTTCAATAACCCTATTATAGCCCACGGCTGAACATAGGCCGTTCAATACTTAATCATTTTCTGCTGTGTCATATTAGCTGTTCAGTCTGACAATTTTGGCAGTTACATAATAAACCCGATCGGGTACAACCTCTATGGACGAAGACAGGACGGTTTTACAAAAGTTACTTTGTTATTTAACTAATTCAAATAAAACTGCTCTTCCTTCTGCAAAAAGTTTTCCCCCGAGCCATCGACTTAAAATGGTCGTGTAAATTCATCGTGTTTTTCTGTATTTTAAAATAATTTCTGTATCACAACCAACAATGTTTAAAAACCATACAGAAGTTTAACTGAAGTTATCCCAAACGACTTCAAAACATCATGGAATACAGTTTTCGCTTCACCAACCTGCCAGTCTACAATATACCACTGAAAGGTTTCATACTGTGGTATATTATAATGTAGGTACAAAAGCCTTTTTATGTTTCTACGCAACTATACGATACTTATGCGATTTAAAGTATCTTACCTAACGCCTTTTAGTAGTCCAGTAATAACAGTCTCCTGCTTGGAGTATAAAGAGGCAGTTTTTATGGTTTTATCGCTCGCTTCTTCGGTATCTGTTAAAATAATTTTAGTTTAGTACGTAAAGTTAAGTCGTAAACCCTGAACGAGGGTATAACATAATAGATTTAGACAAAATATTGCATAAAATATTAGGTTTAATATTTCGTTTATATATGTACAGTATACATAAAAAGTTAATGTACTTTATGTAGAACAAAACATTCCTGAGTAATTTTTAAACTATTTACTAAACATAAAAATATAAACTGGAATAACCAGGAATCAACTCTGAAATTTTAGAAACGGAACTGTCCATCTCGGTCTTAAAAGCATTATTCTGAGTACGTACTTTTTGTAGAACATTAGATAAATTGCAATACACCTGTTTAAAAACACAGGATTTACGAGGAAAAATGCCTATAGCCCATATACGAGTTTAAGGGTTTCGTGTCAGATTTAAAAACTTTACTCATTTACTAAGGGCCGATTTTTCAAAAGCCAAAATTAATTTTGACTTGTTTACTGTTTATAGAAAATGTGATAAAACTTCATTTTTAATCGTCGGATAAAACTCATCTGGCGCTCGAAAAATCAGCCCGACATTAAATGGCATTAAACTGCTACCATGTTTCCTACGTATGTTTAAAGTAGACGAGATTATTCTCACCTATAATACCATTGACTTGGGGAACAGCTCTCAACCGGTATCCTATGATGAGGCCGTTGTGAGCGTCAGCTGGTGGAGGCAGCCATTTAACTCTGAGCTCTCCTGGTGAGTCCGTCTGTTCTAGTTGTACTCCGATTGGGGGTGATGATGGTGCTAGGGGAAAAGGTTTGGGTAAAAAAAGTACACTATACGCAGGATCGCTATTAAGTGCTGCGGCAAAGAGTGTGGATCGCTTTGCGCATCTTACGAGACGATCATCCTGTGAAGGACGCGTGTGCGCGGAGCTAACAACCAATCACGATTGGCGGTGCAGGCGCGGCTAGCCAATCATGTAATCGTAATGGTCATCTGCGAAACTTTCGTCCAGCGCTCAACTTCCGTGCAGCTACACCCAGGCAAAATGATTTGGTAACCCGCGTTGATGGCTTTTGAATCGTATAGCCATGATAATAAAAACTGTATTTGCGTGTTAACTCTTAAAGGCAGGTGTCAAATGAATTTATGCGGGAAACATTAACAACACTGCATTATTATTTTATGAAATATCACTTATAAATCGAAACCTGTTTTACCGTTGATTTGTTACATAAATATACATACAAAAAACCCTTTTTTCAATATAATTATCTGTAGGAAGTATAAAATATTGTTTAATACTTGTTAGACACAACATGTTAAACATTGTCATTGGTTTTCAATCTTAAAATGAGTCAGTAAGGTTTAAAATATGGTGTCCAATTTAATAAAGTAAATTTTAATAAAACAACCATTTTTACTATCCTGAAGTTCTATTGCAAGTGATCTGAATATGCTATTCTCATTTTCCTAAAAATGAAGTGACCTGAATTAATTTTTCCCCATTTCGAGTGATATTATTGCCTTGCCTTTACCTTCCTCAGTAGTAGTAAATCTGACAGGAGTGGAGAAGTGGCTAAGGTCAGCTTGGTTCCCACCAGCTACCCTTGCGCTGTATCCAGTAGCAGGCTGAAGGTCTTCAATCTCTATGGAATGGCGGATGTCTTCTAGCCTGGTAAATAACAAAACATCTTAATTTGCACTAGGCAGTTCTGTCCTGGGCCCTAACCATGAACTGTTAAAACAATCACAAATCTGTCAAACATTATCATTTCTGTCAAATTTTGTATGAAATGACGTACTAAAATTGACAGATTTGACAACTTTGAGATTGTTTTAAGAGTTCATGGTTATGGCCCAGGATTGTCTCTATGTTGGCTTGGCATGTTTCAAATTACAAATTGGTAAATGAATATTTGAATTAGATTCAGGTCATAACAGACCACCATAGATCGTAAACTGAAAATCTTCTTTGGGTTAACATTTTTTTATTTTTTGCATTTACTAAGTACGAATTAATGCTCTTTGCATTTAAAAATAATTAACCTACATGCAGTACGAAAGAATTCTTTATAATACCTATTTATATGTTTCATAATCCCGAGGTATCTATAAGGAAAACATTATTTAACAGAATCAACGTGAAACTCGCGTTATACAAAATCGATAACCCATTAAAACTGTTTTGAAAAGATTTTTCATGAATAGTAATAGAGTTTCTGAGAAACCTTGCTCAGTATTCACCTGTGAAGGCCAACGAAGATTTGTTCGATATTATATTAAACATAGCAACAACAAGTATGATAAAAGTATAAAATATGCCTTCAAGTGTAAATAGCAAGGTGAAAAGATTAAACGTGCTCTATTTAGTCAAGTGTCTGACTTGCTTCACCCCTGCTAGCGTATTATTGGATATTTAAAAAAATCACGACAGTAGTTTTTAAAGTCCTATTTTATTAGCTTTTTTAGTAATATACAACTTTCACCAACATCGAAATCGTCAAAAAACAACGAATAGAGGAGGATTGTACTATTATTGAGATTGGATATTTTAAGGGCCTGTTTTACGATGTAGGTACTATAATCAGATCTCCATAACTACCATAACTACCACTTAATAGGAGTCCATCTTCTTATAATTATTACAAAGCCAACCCATATTAGAAATCGAACGCGCTCAGTTTCAGGAAATGTAAATTAGGGATTGGTGGAGTAACATAATAGTTTGATTGCTAGACGCTGTGTTGATATTCAATGTTAAGGCTAAACTATGTAGTTAAAGGTCTTTTTAGGTGAGCTTAATGCAATATATAATGCATTTATCTATACAACAATACACAAAGTAACTTAAAACATAGCAATATAAAAAAATCGTCCAGAAACGTTTAAAAAAATCGTGGGCTGCCTTCAACAATCGCCCTCAAAGCATACGTTTTTATTTCTTACCCGAAATTCTACTTAAATCTGTTTTACTCGAAAATAAAAGCCATAAACAAAACCGATTAATCTGTGTTGACGTGAAGTCCTGGCATTTGCCCAGGACCACAGTTAGATATCTGCCCGGTGCAGTAGCTGAGTTTTTGTGCCAAGACAAGTTTAGTTTTACTGGTGTTCCGGGTTTCAAACAAACGGGGTTTGTTTTAAGTGTTAAACTGTGAGACAAGATTTTGTCCAGTTTGCAAAGATCTATATTTTCACTAAGTGAGCAGGCCACGTTTGCCGTATTCACTCAGTTCAGTACCTAAAAATTGACACTCATTCAGTACCAAAAGACCTAGGCTAGAAAGGCTATCTCTGAGGACCCAGAAAATGATTGGTGACAATTTGACCAGCCTTGCAGCGGATTGAGGAAATTTGGCGCTGGACAAAAGTCTGTAAGACTGCGCCAGAGAACACGCTATATCACGCCAAGAGGGCTTTACCCAGCGGTCTTTACAGCTAGGTAATAACCTCAGGCGATGATGAATTTATATATCGTATGGCTACAGAGTGATTGCCAAATTGTCTAAGAAACCAGGATAATTATACCCAGTGGCTTTTGATCTGTTACTTACCTGGTAACATTAATGGTCCTGGCACTCGACCAGGCCACCCTCTGGCTAATCATGATCTGTAAACTGTAGAACGGCACCAGAAAGCGTGCTACCTCACGCCAAGAGGGCTTTACCCATCTGTTTTTACCGCTGTGTAACAGCCTCAGGCGATGATGATTTTAGATATCGTATTGCTACAGAGCGATTGTCACTTGTTTAGGCCCCTAGGACAAATACCCACCGGCTTTTGATCTGCCCCTTACCTGGTAACATTAATAGTCCTGGCACTGGACCAGGCCAGCCTCTGGCTGTTCGTGATTTGTAGACTGTAGAACTGCGCCAGAGAACGCGCCATATCGCGCCAGGAGAGCTTCACCCAGCGGCTCTTGATCGAGTCCACCGATAAGTCAGTGGGGGGTGACGGGGGTTCTAGGGGAGAGAGATATAATTGTTTAAATATTTATTAATATTAAAATAAATTTGTCTCTAGAGTTTTTTGCTTCTAGAAACAGTCTCAAAATCACTCACCATTCTTTAAATGAATTCAAGTGATTTGGTACTTTGAATTATTGGTTCTCAACCAAAATACTCGTATCAGAGAAAAACTGATAAAGATAAGTGCAATGAATAAAAGTGTAGGTACATTTGGAGACGCAAGAGGTCAAATTTTTCTGCAATTTTTTCTATGGAATCAACAATGAAATGTTTAAAAAAGACCCCTTTACAAATCGTAACAGCTAATTAGTGACAAACCGATGATATTCCAACAAGTAAATTGTGACGGATGAATCGCCTACGTCACTACATGCAATGAGGCCCTCCCTTCAGGCTTAGGCCGCCTGCCGGGGCAGTGCGGTTTTATTAGGAGCTACTTTAAAGCTTGCGTGCTTAGACATAAAGTTATAATTGTATTCAAATATTATTGGTCTATGGTTTCTTGTCAAGTGGTAAGAATTTCTGCAGCAGCTGTCAAGTATAAAAGCGTCCCATCGACCACTAATCTATCGGTCCGAAGATGGACTAGATTCTCGGTACGGCGAGCTCTAACCTAGATTTAGTGCTGAAAATAGGCTAACAATATATTCTTACCCAAAATAGTTAGTTGAACACTGAACACATCAGCTCCAAAAGGGTTGCCTGCTCTGCACTGGTAAAGAGCGCCATCACTTGTCTCCGTCTGCACTAGTTCCAATATGCTTGTTAGGCCGTCTTCACTCTTCGCTTCAGAGATTTTTACCCTGTACAAATATTTTTTTAGTAAGTAAAAGTGCACTTATATGGGCAATTTTTGAGCAACGATTTATTGACCACATTTACTGATATTACAGTACAGCGGCATCGAAGTTAGCGCTGGGGCAAAGAGTAGGGATCATCGTATCAGGGACGCAACCAATCCCGGCCAGTAATCACGTAATCGTAACGGTCTTCTGCGCAATTTTCGCCTTGCGCTCAACATCTGTGCCGCTAGTTCTACTGATCGATCGCCTTAGAAAGGCTCGAACCCAAGTCTAATCGCATGCCAGGAGAGTGCTTTTTCTAACTAAGCTGCCGAGGACGTTAGCTAACCCGTCGTTTTTTATGTGTTTCTTGCTGTTTAAGCCAGCTATTTATCTAATCAATGTTGCGGTTGTACTTGTACCTACGTAAGTGGTATACTACCGTCAATATCTGATTATAGCGAATAATTAATAGAGAGTTGAGAACAGCTTAAACGAATTTTTATTTTAACAAATTTCCGTAGAGGTGTTACTCTGGATTGCTCACTAACAAGTTCTTATTAGCAAACACTACTTACGTACTTTACTACGTACTATAACACAATAATTATGAAAATGTAATTATTTTGCTTACAACTTCCACTTAGTTACGCCGGCATAGGAACCCCAATTACACCACCTGTAACCCACAATCTAAGGACAATCACAGGCACATGCAAAGAGCACCGCCCTCCCTCCCTCAAATTGCATGCGAAATGCTGCGCTTCGACGACTCATTAGTCGTCGAAGCGCAGCCGAGGCGACAACATCTCTCCTGATGATGCCACGTGAAGTGGCGAAACGCGCGTCGAGGTTTTTATGTCGGTGTTGGGTACTAACTTTTGCATTCGTCTGTTTCGCATGCAATTTGAGGGAGGGAGGGCGGTGCTCTTTGCATATGCCTGTGATTGTCCTCAGATTGTGGGTTACAGGTGGTGTAATTGGGGTTCCTATGCCGGCGTAACTAAGCGGAAGTTGTAAGCAAAATAATTACGTTTTCATAATTATTTAGTTATGGATTTCCGCAAAGTAACGCCTGATTCTATCAATTTTACTATAACACAATCCGCCAACAAAAAAAAAACAATATTAGATCGTCCACATACATTTCGAATTCTAGATGGTAATAATACTTTACTTTTTATTATATCATCTTGAAGTAAAATAGCATGTAATTTCTAAAAACACTAAATTAAAATTGCTTTTCTGATCTTAAACAATAGTTAAATATTTGCAACAATATTTCTATCGGGTGTTGATATACGTATACCTATGTAGTATACTACCGTATACTCCTTAGGTATACGTGGATATACGTACAACATTGATCAACGCTGGCTTCGACAGCGAGAAACACTTAAAAGAATTCGGCAGGACAGGACAGCTAACGTCTTGAAAGCTTAGTTGGAAAAGCACTCGCCCGGTATGCGATGGTCGTGGGTTCGGGTGTTAAGTGAGACGGTCGATTTTTTAAATTATTATTCATCTTGAATTTACCTAGCATGAATTTGATTGCTAAAAAAAAACAAAATTTGAATACACTTAAAAGACACAGAGTTTCGAATTTCATCTTAAATAACACAAACATGTAAGAATCAGATCGTTCACATACACTTTTAAGACCAAAAAGTTAAAATTATCATCTACGTACCTTTGTGTTAAAGGGTTGATAGGTTTCGTATTCTTGGTCCACATGATCCTGATAGGGTCGTCGCCCTTTGCGTGGCATTCTATCGTCACTTGTTGACCCAGTTTCGCCGTCACATTCCTTGATATGTGGTCAAAGGTTACAGGTTCTGGAAGGCATTCTTTGATTGAAGCAAATTCTGAGTCGAGACGAAAGAATTTAATCGACTATTGAAGATAAATAACACTTGAAAAAAATCATCGACCTCAGGTGGGACTCGAACCCACGTCCCATCGCATACCGTGACGTGGGTTCGAGTCCCGCCTGAGGTCGATGATTTTTTTCAAGTGTTATTTATCTTATTGAAGATAAACATTGCATGGAATTACTAAAAACAAAAATTTACAATTGATCGACTATGTTGAAAAAGTAAAGCATTTTCTTGAAAATTTGGTGAAAATTGTACATCAAAATTGTTTAGTTCTACATTCAATAATTCAATTTTTAGGTGTGGTGTTTACCCTGGAGTAGGGCCCATAGGTTTGTTAGTCATTTATAGGCATGTACATGTGGCTTTAGTAAACATCTCGTGTGAAATTGTGCATTTTTGTGATCTTAGAAAGAAAAAACATTTTGATTAATGTGTATCTGATATTATTTTAGTTGATAATTTTATATTAAGATAGATGTCAATATTTTTTATCTGAAGTATGGATTTTAACATGTCTGTTCTTTTAGAATGAAAACAAAGTGTGTACTTTACTTTTGAATTTTAAGTATTAAGTACGAATAAGTTTTCTTTGGTTCAAGACAATTGTATTAACCTTTCCGCCATAAGAATATTTTCCACTGCCTTAGCTAAAAATTAAACCGAAGTCCTCCAACTTGAATAAAATTCACTTACTATTAACAGAGATCCAAATAGTCTTGCTCAATGCTTCTCCCACTCCATTCTCCACATGACAAGTATAAAGGCCAGCATCAGAAAGAGCCACGGAGTCGAATATCAGAGAACCGTTGGACAAACTAAGCACACCGCCACCAGCCACTTCTAGCACTGGGCGCCAGGTTTCCGATACCACTGGTGGAGAAATAAATATTTTAAATGAATTAGGTATAGTTTAAAGGTTAAAGACCATGAATTGGAATGGCCATGAGCTGGAACGCAGCAAGGGCAGGCCTGCCTCCCAATAGACTGACGACCTCAAGGTTGGAGGAAGCCGCTGGATGCAAATGGTTCAGAATCACTCGCTATGGCGTTCTATAGAGGCCTAGCAATGGAGTTTCAAATGCTGATGATAACAATTATTAACTCTTACCAACAAGGAGATAAAAAAGGAGGAAACAAAACTTGTCAACGTTATTATCATAGATAGATTTCAGAGAGTCATGATCCGTATAGTAAATATTTGAAGAGTATGTTCCCGATGCTACTCGTTTAGGTTAATGACAGTATTAAAGTAATCATAAATCTTTATATGCTTCAATAATAATAATTATGGTATACAAGGTTCCATGATATCGCTCATGAACTGCCAATTTGAAGATGCAAATCTAATAAAATGTGGATGTGTTGTGTGAAGTAGATTCCACATACAAACGAAGTGCAATGCTTATATGCTCTGCTATTCAAAAGCTGCATCATCTAAAACCTTACCATCTCTCTTCAGCCAATGTGTCTGCGGTTGTGGGTACCCGTTAGCACTGCACGATATGTGGCCACTCCTGCCCAATAGTAGCGAGGTGTTCTGGGGTTCTTCGCTCCACTTGGGTGCAACTATCAATAACAATATATAGTTAAAAAGGAGAGTCTGCATAGACAAAAATGGGCGAAAAACTGGAAGACATTTAAAGATCGCGAGAAAAAAAAATAGTTATGTGTTCATTACTTTAAAAATTCAATGTAAATATCAAGAAACAAATGAAGAGTGTTTTTCCTTTCGAATTTAGAACCATCTTCTTTTCCGATTATACTATCTACGCCCTTTTCAATGTAAATTAAATTTTTGTTTCGTCTCCTCCACGGTATTTATTTCTTTGAAAATCTTATCACATTCTTTTCTAGAGAACAAACGTAAATAAAATGAAATGGAAAAACATACAAGAACATAGCATTTGCAGAATCAACACGTGATTACCTTTTATGTAGTTGTTAAAGGCACGGTAGCTTTAAAGCTAGAAACACACAGGAAGCAAAAGGAGATAATATAAATAACATTATCATAAGCATACAAACTAACATAACTAATATTAATTAAGGTAAAGCCCTATCTTAATTGGTGCAGCGCCTGCGTGCTAAGCCGGAGTTTTGGGTTCAAGTCTTGGCATGGGCGAGTTGGGTTTTTTAATTTTAATATACATTATATGTTTTCACGTCACCTGTAGATGTACATGAAATTTATGAAATAAAAAAACATTTGTTTTTATAACTTTTTTTTTCTATATTTCCAAACACAAAACAAAATCGTTTGTTTGTATGTGCTACTTACGTTCTGCAACAAGTAACGAGTCGCGCGTAGGCACCGTGACGTGTCAAGCGCTAGGGTTATCAAATGCGCCTAAGAATCTAGGATTTATAAAGTGACTGTAAAATCCGGTTATATAACAGCAAAAGTGTTTATTTTCTGCGATTTTATCCTTGACCGAATGGTAAATGTTGGTGTGTTTTATCAGTCAAAAGTCACATAAATCAACTAACCTAATAAAATGTGTATCTGACACAAATTAAATTTGTGTTTATAGTATCGTTTTAGGCTTGGACTGTAATAGATTTAGGTTTGGACTGAAAATAGAAAAGGGAAAACATATTTGTCAGATTTCTACATCTGTTAGTAACGTTATTTTTTTTATTATATGTGTTACCAGCTTTAGCTACGTGATTCGCTGCCACATAAGTTTTTATTCCGAGCAAGGAAAAACTGCTCTTACCATATCAGCAGTCTTGATTTGACCGAGCTTTAGCTACTGCTTTCTTGAGAAGGAACAAATCTTGCAGTTTCTTTTTCATTACCACTAAGTCTGGATTTTCTTTTGATTTGTAACACGAGATAAAAGGTAATAGAGATTGTTTTAACATGTCATGTGATACTTTACATTGCATTTTGTTCTATACTTTGATAACTTTCCAAAACATATAATTTGTTTTTGCAAAGTATTATATTATATGTTTAGTCAGTTATTCAGATATTTTGTATATAATACAATAAAAGAAAGTTATTATATTTGAGCAGATAAGCCCCTTGGGGGGCATTAAACATAATTTTAAATTAGTTTGTATGATTTAGTAAGTTCAATCTTAACCATAATGGAAGTTTATTAATAAAAATAATATAAAAATTGCAGCTGTTACTCTAATTATCTTCAAATTAATAATAGCTTGTACTATGGCGACTAGATTTACATACTAAATACATCCATGACTTGATTACAAACACTCATCCTCATCATGCAAACATTTGCCTCTTGCAGGATTCGAACCCGCGACGGCCTGACTTGGAAGTCCGGAGCGCGAAGCACTATACCAGAGAGTAGTTAATTTCATTAATATAACCATGTATACAACATACCTTTTATATACAAATTGACAGTCCTATTTACTTTGGCGACGTGGTTGGCCGCCACACAAGTGTACGTCCCACAATGGTCCAATGAAACATTCTTTATAATCAAAACGCTGAACACCTCCATACTACGCTCGACGATCTAAAAAACATTGATAAATTTAGGAGTACTAATAAAATTCTTCAAAAAAATTTAGACCAGGAGACCTTGACCTTACGCTAAATAGTACGAAAGCAGCGTAGTCTACATCAAAGTAGAATAAAGGCAAAACAGAACAAATTTAAAGGTGGATTACATTAGGTATTAAGTTTATTTCTTGAATTGGGGAGTGTTGAAAGTAAACTTATGATATGGCAGTCAAACTTGTACCAATCAAAACCTCTGGTTTATTAGGTTTTGAGAACTTTTAACCCATTTATGAAAAAAAAAACCATGATAAATAGCACAAAATACATATAAAATAAGAGGAAAAACCAAAATCAACACTTCGTAAAAACGACGAATCGCTTGTTTATAAGTGAATCACTGTGCCTTAAAGTCAAAAAGGCGTCGTGTCGCGATGTCAGATAAAAAAACCAAAAATGCAAACCATGTAATACTTAATAATACGAGTAGCCCAGCCCTCGGTGAAAATTAATAACCAATTATAAAGATTGCGTCTTTGTAAACAAAATCATAAACGAGGAATGAATGAACCAGATTAGGGGCTTTCATCTCCAAAGTAGGACTTCATCCCCTAAATGAAAACAAAGTTAAAGCATTTTGAAACGTTAATAATGGAATAACATCTAATCTGTGGATTATGCAAACGAGAGTTCCCGGAATTGGTATTAAGGATATAATTACAACAAACAAGTTTCGCTTAATTTTAATGTATGCTAATTTCTTTGAGGAAGACAAAAGTATAACCAGTCGATGTTAATTCAACACAATATATAATACTCGTAGACGAAGCAAAATCTAATAAGAATCTGCATGTACTAGTCGATTTTTTGAACGATAAGCGTCATTATTATTTCAGATTCTGTGATTTTACTGCAGGTTAAATAAACTACAGTTCTATACAAGTTAATCGAGTCCAGTCGAATCCTGTGATTCTTGTAATATCATCCGCCGCTCTTGCAAGACAAGCAGGTCTAGAAGGACCGGCCCTAACCATGAACTGTTAAAACAATCACAAATCTGTCAAACATTATAATTTCTGTCAAATTTTGTATGAAATGACGTACCAAAATTGACAGATTTGACAACTTTGAGATTGTTTTTAGAGTTCATGGTTAGGGGGCTGATCTCTTTGTGTCATTAACATTTACCATTCCGTCCCCTGCCTTTATTACGTCTAGCCAAGTATCCTACCTACTCAAGTATCTCATAGGCTTAAATCAACAAAGCTGATGACTCGACCGGGTGGCCGAGGTATGAACCTATGGATCCAGAATAAAATGAAAATGTAATAGTCTAGATTTGAGAAACGATATCAAAGAAACCTGCTTGAAGCTCTTTTACGCGTCCCGAACTGGTTTTTGGTAATATCTGGCCTAATTCTGAAAATAAGCAGCAAGAAAGAACTTATATTATCTATAAAAATAAACTAAGAATATTGACACTTTACCTTTAGGTTCGTAGGGATCTTCTTTCCATCCTTCAGCCACGAATAATACACAGGCGAATCTCCACTCTTCAGATTGCAATGAATTTGAACTATCTGCCCTTCCTGCAAGTCTTGGGCCAGCAATATCTCTTCTAGCTGCGGTGGTTCAACTACGTGAAGCTCAAACGACCTCTTGGCCATTTCTCCTGACGGACTCCTAACAATACAAGCATATGAAGCGCCATTGTCACTTTTAGTGACTTTAGCTATATTCAATACCCCGTCGTTGTTAACTGTAGCTAGATCTCTTTTCTCTCTTAATTTCGGCTTTCGTCCGAATATCTCTATACTCAAATCTGTGTTTCTGATGAAGCGCTTAAAGCGATTGGATTGGGTTGTCAGGTCAGCGCTTATTTCTTTTCCTTTGTATTCCCATGTTATTTCTCTGAAAGTTTCAATGGATTAATATTGTTCGGAAAAAGTATAATCTAGGACATACACAAAATGTTTGTTGCTTTTATGCGTGTTCATGATAGGAAAACATCAATAGATACAAAATAGAAGCTTTATTTCAGAGTACAATTTTGGTACGGTATAGGAGTTTTAATTGGTTTCAACACAACAATATTTGACTTAGCCACTTGAAAGATATTTTTATGGTCAGCTTACATTTTATATCCAAAAGTTACGTACTCATTAGAACCAGTGTAACTCAATATACATTTTAGTCATATTTGCTATTTTCAGAATTTTTAGCATAAGTTGTTAATAACAAAATATTGTGCAAATCAAATCAAAATTTGTACTTAATGTAAAATTAAAAAAAAAATAGAACTACTACTAGCATACGTGTATTTAAATAACATTGACAATTAATATTTAAATTCACTGATCATTTTAATTACTAACATTAAATAGTTAGCCCCAATAGAAAGCATGAATTTTTAATGAACGTATTAACACAAAACAATAACATACCTTACTGGGTAACCATAATATGGACATCTTAGTGTAACACTCTGTCCGCTTTGAACTTTGAAAGGCGGCAATGTTCTTATGTAAGGCGGACCTAAAACAATAAATTGGTTTGGTACAAAATACAGTAAATTATTAACAGAAGTATTCCCTAATGCAGCCATTCTCAAAGTGTGCTCCGCGGAGCCCTAAGGGTCCACAAAGCCTCCGCAAGAGTACTTGTAATAATAATAAGACTGTAACATGATTGTCTGTAAGAATACACATAATTATAATAAAAAAATTGGGGCTCCGTCAAATGTTTCGATTTCCAAAAAGGGTTCCGTCGGCAAAAAAGTTTGAAAACCGCTGCCCTAATGAATAGCTACATTCAATACTGTCTGTCCTCAAAATGCGTATACCGAAAAAAACGTAAACAAAGTTTATTGGGTCATCGTAGGAAACGATACTAAAATTCGTTTATTAGAAAAGCTTCTGAAATGAAACAAAAATGATAGTTTCTTAGAGCGTATATAAATGCTCTAAGGTTTAAAATCAATTAAAAAGATATTTTTATCCAAATAGGTTCACTTCAGTAGACTCACGCTTTTGACACAAACAATAACATTAGTATAATATGACGGTAGCATTGCTATTTGCTAGTCGATATACAGGGTGGTCCAGGCCAGATGGATATAAAATTTCATTTAGGTAGTCGGCTTTTTTTAATTAATATTTTTTTTAATTTTTGAAATATCACCACTTTTTCTGTCATTTTTTTTTCTGAGAAAGTGCAATGTCCAACTAAGCATCTAATATAAAAAAAAATAGAATTTTTCATTTTAAAAGTAAATAAAACATTAAGAGTGGTGATATTTCTAAAATAAAAAAAAACATATCTTGTAAGCGGCTGACAAGCGTTTTTTTTCCTGGCGGTTTAAAATATGTCCCTAAGCCGACTACCTGAAAAAATATTATATCCATCTGGTCTGGACCACCCTGTAGATTTAAATTTAAAGTTAAACAACTTTTTGGTCCTAAACCAGGTCTATTAAATTTTCGCAATACAAAACTACAAAGTAATAAACTAGATAATCGAATATTAAAACCCATCGGGGCTTATTAAAATTGCATTATTTCGGGGGAATATTATGATGTGAAGGATACGATACATAACTTTTGCGAAATACGTTAATAACATCAGATTTTCAAACAAAGCGCCAATCTCGTTTGCTTGTATTATGCTTTCAAAGGGAGTAAAGTTTCACATGTTATTGAATTAACCTGATATTCAGCGAACATAAACGTGATTTTCACTGCAACGTGATCGAATGGAACAAAATGCGCCAATAACTGTGGATTTAATATAGACAACATGTAATACTGGGGCTTCATCTGCGTTAAATGGCATTAATTAGTGCGCTATTTGATATAGTACGCAGGTGTAGCCGGTTATTAGCACGCTAATTTGCCTAAATGACAGTAGACGTTATTAGATAGATCGGACGGCGGTAACTTTCGACATATCAAAGGGATTTAGCAGGCTTCTAGTGCGTTGTTGTGGCTACACTACAGTCATTCGGTATAAGAACTTGTCAAAACTCTTTGTGAAATAAAATGATAGAGAGCATAGCCATTAATAGGTTAGGATGGAATGGACAAATGATAAATGTTTTGTGTTCTTTTTGGAAGATTTATTTTTATTATTATATAGACTAGTATCAACAGATCACGCGTTAGCTAAGCCGCTAGACGCTAGAGCCAAATGTTAAATAAGTAAGGCAATACATTTACGAGTAGCGCGGCATTTAGTGCATTAATTAATAAACGCTATACATGCCGCATTTAACGTTAGGCGTCACGCAGATGAAGCCCCAGCATTACCTGCAAATACGCTTCATTCATTTTCGAACGGGCTCCGAAGTTTGGGTCCAGAACTCTATAGAAAGCTGCCATTCTTCTTTAATAACTTGTTAAATACTACAACGCAATTAAGGCTAGGATTTATAGTATGACAAACGTCTAAGGCTGTCCAGCCCTTGATGTTGATAGTAACAAAAACAAACGAAATAACTGAACATCATCATCATCATCATCATCAGCCCACACTAGTCCACTGCTGGACATAGGCCTCTCCAATTGCACGCCACTCTGCACGATCCACGGCTACTCTCATCCAGCTCCTGCCAGCAACCTTGCGAAGATCGTCACTCCATCTAGTCTGAGGGCGTCCCACACTACGCTTGCCGACACGCGGTCTCCACTCAAGAACTCGTTTACCCCAGCGGTTATCGGTTCTGCGACAAATATGGCCGGCCCACTGCCACTTCAGCTTGCTTATTCGATGGGCTATGTCGATGACTTTAGTTTTCTGTCGGATTACCTGATTTCGGATCCGATCCCTAACTAATAATAATAACTGAACGTTAATCTAAAATTGTGTACAATTTTGTATCATATCTTAATTGTGCCAATTAAACTATATTCATTCAAGCGACCATGATGATTTATAATTATTTATCTGTGTGGATCTGTTAGTGTTTTTTTAATGTTATTTTTGTTTTCCTATTGAAAAATTGTAAAGTGTGTTCCTAATATAATTAAACACTATTTAACATTGTACTTATTTTAATAATATCTAGATTATACACTGCTCTCTACATTTGTTACACCTTTTAGGTAACTAAGTATTAGGATCTTTTGCATATTTTCCTATCACCAATGTTTATCACTTAATACGCAAATAAAGATTTGAATTTGAAATTTGAATTTTAATAAAAAAGTCACTTACCATAAACATTGACTCTATCATGGTGTGCCAACACTGTGTCCCCATGATGGGCCACACATGAAAACAGACCCCCATCGTCTACCATAACATGTGACATGTTGAGTTGGGTCACCACACCACCGTCGGGGGCCATGGTTTGGCCTATCACGTATCTGTAGGGTTTCCATAGATATACAGCAAGGAACGAATTTTTATATCATAGTTTTTAATTATATGAGGTGTATTAGGTAATATTAGGACAGATCAAATCGACATACTTGTAACCATGACAATAATGTTAGTTTTTACAACAAAAAGTCAAATATTTATTTATTAATGTAATCAATTAATGATAAACCAGTAACTAGTACTACGTAACGCTACGAATCATGATTACATGTAATCACATGATTAATCTGATTTAAATAAATCAAATTAAGTAGTCATTATTTTTGGAATCATAAGGAAGTGTATAAACGCCCGGAAGATACTGAATAAGTAAATAACTATTTCGACTATTACAATCGATTATAACACTGTACACAACACGGGTATTGATGCAATACACCTCTTTTAATTTAAAAATATTCAAGAAATGCGGGTGGGTGAAGATTCATCTCCGCGCTTGATCACTCACGCGCACTGTACATCGCCAGTCTTCCCGCGACCACGGCCTATGTAAGTAGGCCGAAACGTCGGGGCACTAATAAAAAAAAAGAGGTATGTTGCATCAATACCAATTAAAAAATGCAACAAGAACGTATATAAAATGTTATATTGCTATCGATATTAGATGAATACCTCTTAATGTGAACAGTTTTGCCTGAAAATGTCAACATACAACTCTACTAAATTAAGATTTATCGTGAATATCAAACCTAGAATCAGTGTTAGAAGATATAACGAGACCGTCTCTCTCCCAAACAAATCTGGCTGGATGCGGTCCGTTGACTATACATTGGAGGCTCACCTGAAAACAAAAACAACCTTAAAATTGGACAGATAGAGCTTAAAATAGCATGTATTCTATTAATTTTGCTCTGGAGAATAATTACATTTGTGATTCATGGAATAGACCTGTATTCGGAGAGCAATATAGGGTGTTCCTCGAAGCAAGAGTAACTTAATAATCTTATTGGTTACGTATGATTTATTAATTTAAAAGTTAGGTAACAGAAATTATATTTTATGTGATTAAAATTTGAGCTTGTTTAAGGGTGAGGCGACTAAAAAGTAAAATTACGAATGCTTATCCAATATTTTCTCAATAATTATATTTGAGTGCGATAATGTTTTTTTAATTATGTAGGTCCTGACTTAATATTGAGGCATGATGTTGCTGAGTTTCTCGTGTGGATGAAAATGTATTTATCTTTTACTGGCTAGCTATAAATTATGTCAAAAGCAAGGCCCTGCAAATGTGATAATGTGATGTAGATTATCGACTATCTTCTTCTACCCATCCGTTTACTGTGGACGCAATCCTGTTTTAATGTGGAATCTGAAAGGGTTGATGGAAATTGCTTGATGAATAATATTTCATGGAAGAAATATTGTGACAAATGATAAAAGGTTTTTCTGTTGCAATATCTTTTTCATCTTCTTAACTCTTTGGTGTCGGGGGACACTTGACCATGATCCTAGTTGCGGCAAGTGTAGTAATTACATTTGGAGCGATTGCAATCAGACCTTTGTAACTCTAAAGGTGGCCGCGCATCTATCAACACTGCAGTACCTCCAAGCACCGCAGTCTTTGCATTTTAGAATTATTTGTATGAGATCGTTACATGGTACCTCGCGTACCTAACCGAGCGCAGCGAGCGCATCGGCCGCATTATTGCCCATGCTTGCAGGTACTTCAGTGCTTATAAATGCTCGGCCACCTTAAGGCAGGGAATCCAGGCCATTTTTGGACTTGATGCTTTTTGTTGTTGCTGGATACCAAAATACGAACATTTTTATCTTGAAATAGTTCTTAAAAATATCGTCATAAACAGGATACTTACATCACCCCCCGGCATAACAGTAGTTTCGCCAAAATGTTGCGATATAATCATTTGTAAACTTCTCTTATATCTGTTACTTTGTACATCTAAAACAAAAAAAAATAAAACAAACTCTAAAATTGTTATACTCGTATCCCTTTTTTTTAAATGGCGTTAACCTTAGACTAGTTATAAAAACGAGTATTCAAAATATTAAATACATCTTTTATAAGACTTATAAATACGACCTCTAGGTCCAATTGAATTTATCTCTTCTGGCATTAAGCCCTCCTTCTGTACATTTTTTTTAATTTGTGCATATTTTTATTGTTATTATTATCTTATAACATAAAAGTGTTACAATGTTTGCTGTGGTGTTTGCAAACGCACTGGGAATTGCTGTACGCATTGCAAGCTTAGAGCATTATTGCAAGCAATGTGACCTGCGAATTCGCTTCGCGATTTCCAGATTTGTAAGCACTCATTTGCCGACAAAGGAAATACCTAATATGGGTAACAGCTTATTTCTACTTGGGTATTTATAGAAATAGAGCTTAAATAATACCCTCCATCGCCCACCGTTACATGGATAGCGTTAAAATGTCACTCATTTGTGGGTACACCCATCATGTGTAAAAGCATGTCTTCCCAATTTTTAATCTTCCAAAAATGGGTAGAAATGGGGTTGTTACGCACCCTAAGCTACTGATTAAACACTCGAATTATCATCCAGTTGGACATAAGCCTCTCCCAATGCACTCCACCGAGCTTAATGCTGGCTACGGAACGGAATCCATCCATTGGCTATAGATTTTCTAAAACTCTACCCAATCGTATTATTAGAAAGGAGATTACACATCGAAACCGCTCATCCCCTAAATGACCTTCTAATATTTCGCTTGTTATAATTGTCAAAAAAGTCCCCGATTTCGTAACGCTAACAAAAGTTTCTTCCTTAAAGCCGTCAAAAACCGGCATGGGGCGGTGTGAAGAGTACAGTAATTCTTCACACCAACACAGGCCGTTCTTACTAATAATAATACCGAATACGGCCGTTAATACTGTTCATCTGTTTATTTTATTACCTTGATACACATCCTTTCGCCATTCATGGCTGCTCGCCGTGTTTTTCCTGAAAATGGATGCAAAGTGAAAAACTCGGAACCAATTATTTTTAATGGGCAGACTGAGGCGTCTATCGGTAAAGTTGCTATATTTCGAAAGTTGGTGTTTCTCAAACTTATGGGACCATCTCTAGGACAATGGGGTTCCATGCTAGAATATCAAACTAAAATTATATTTCGACCAATTTAGATTATAGTGTGATAGTAGGAGATAAGAAAATGCTTAACTATAAGTTACTATTATTATGTATAAGTTAACATAAAACATTTGTCAAGTTATCACTACGTGAGTCACCGAACAACGATTCAGGTACTGACAGTCAAGCCTTGCAGTAAACATACTTAGAATCTTGTTATATTTTTATACTTAGTTAAACATAATGTTGGATCTATGGTAAAAGTTGTTGTATTTTAGCAGTAGAATTAACCACAAGAGGAAGTTACCATAACTACTCGTACAAGCCGTTTTCTTTAATTAAATATTATTAAAGCACGTACCTAGTCTTTTCTTTCTTGGATCTAATTTGGGAATTTTAATAGCCTATTTATTTTCTTATATCTCACAATAGAGTAACAACTGCGACCTATTTCTTAATAGAATTGAATATCAGTTATTACAGCTGCACGAAATATCAAAGCATTGTTAATCTTTTAAAAATAAACGTTAGACAACATTACTTACATTGCTCTCATCCTAAGATAATTAAATCCAAAGCATTGAGTTATAGAAATCAGACACGATGTGGTACCACATCACCAAAACCAAAAAAAAATGTCAACAAGTTCATTTCAACATTGACCTGACTGGGAATCAAATGGACCATAGGAGCATATCGACTGGATTGCCCTTCCCATGTGCAAAGTGGGGGCTGCATAAGTTTGAGAAACTATGTTGTAATGAATATCGTTCGTCAATTAATTTTTTAAATGATCGATCATGTTGTTTTTGTTAAAACCAGTTTCCAATCGGATATAGTTCCGATAAATCATTTTCAGATAATAAATACAGGGTTGAATTACCGTACATTTGTGAAGAGGGCTTTATAAATACACAATTCTCTGTTCAATTCTGACAGTTACGATTTTATTTGGGGATGACCATTGATGTTGTGTTTTGGCGATTCTCTACTCGGAAACTTTTTTCTCAATGAGAAGTGCCAAGCTTTAATAAATGCATTTTGTGACGGTGACACATACTAAAAGGTTTGAAGTGGGTTGTTCATTGCAAAGAATTTCTTATGTAAGTGTTTCGACGATTTAATGGCAGTTAGGAGGATGTCTTGAAAATGAAGTTCGGCTTAGATATTTTTTTTATGGTTTTGGTTAAGCAGTGTTTTCTTTCTGTACAATAACTAGGTATTCTGATCTTATTTATTATTTGATCGCTTTTTTGTTAATTGTATCTGACTGACTTAATATTGATAGACGTTTACCCATCTTGTTCTTAGTCCAAAATAGTGTTGTGCATCAACATTGGTGTAACTATCGATAGTATCATGAGCGATATAGAGTGCTTTTCTTTGATAATAGCTGTATTTAATTTACCCCCACTGAGCTACAAGCTACATGTTTCTGTTTTAATGAAATCGATTAGTTTTCCGAATTTTTTGCCGCCATCTCTGAGGTCCTGGTTTCAATTACTGGTCGGATCAATGTAGAAGAAGTTACATTTCTAAATTGTCTCGAGTCTGGGTGTTATGGTAACGTCGATGTTTCAGATTTCTATCACACAAGTTTTTTAGCTACTTACCTTAGCATCAGAACAATGAATGTGATGTTGTTCAATATTTATTTATTTAGTCACCAGTTTTATTATCTTTAACTTATTGGATAAATAGGATAGGTATACTTCGTGTGTTTGTGAACTTAACCCAGCTATTTACATACCGAATCCTTTCAGAGCAGTCACTTCAAAGCCTCCTGTGTGTAATCAGAAGAAATGAGCGTTTTCGGATCACTGAATATCCGATAAAGTTATTTGGGAAGCTGTCTTACTTCGTCTTGGGCTTTCGTGGAGCAATGTTTGAGAACCATTTATTTTGAGAGTTTTTGGAAAGAAGGTAACTGAGAGTTAATTGAGAATATTTTATGTAAAAAATTGGTTGTCTGTTATTTTACAGACGTTAATTTTACGTGATAACGTCATAAAAAATCATTGATGCTACTCGGATGCATTGGCCGATGGAATAGAAGAGAGATAGATGCGACACAAGCCGAACGCTTAGGCTGATCGTGCGTCTCTTTCGCGTGTTCCGCGCTCTCGCTCGCACGCGGAACGTGTCATTTTTACATGCATGCAACCGGTCATCAATTCATACGTTATCACGTCAAAAAGATTAAAGTGACTTTTTTATTATCTTGTAAATTTTGAGGTGACAAAAATGCCACTAGTCTTTCCTGAGCTAGTGCGTTGGATTCCCGGCTTGAAGAATTTTATTTTAATTAAAAATTAAAGTGTAGTCTTTACAAACACATTTCCGCTCTAAGAATAAGGAAAATATCCTATAACAGAACGAACGGAACTTTATGAAAACGAAAAGGTAATAGCAAACCATTCCATAAATTGCCAAGAGTGTCGATACGTGTATTTCATTTAACTTAACGAACGCGACTCTTAGAATTGTGTAGGTAAAAACCTTTAAAGATATAATTTTTCAGGACTATTCATTCAAGTTCCAAAAAAAAAAAATCATCGTTCAATAAATAAGTTTAAAAATCCTCCAAAATATGAGTAAATACACGTAATACTTATTCAGAATGACAATAATGAGCGGAATGTAAAGAGTTCGAGCCATCTAAGCAACGCCCCGCTAGGGATGCGCGGATTGCATTACCCCTACTTCTGGATTCATTTTAAGCATTATTATCAGTTTATCACTTACCTTACTTTTAAAATCAGGCAATAAGTTAAATTAAGTATGCGCAAGACAACACACCCCCCTCATAGAATGGAGTATAAAATGTCTACCCTAAAAGTAAAACATAATGAATACCAAATTTAGTTTTAGGTTTTTCGGATTAGCCCTGCGTTGTCCGTCAATTAGTAAATCAGTCAGTTATGATACTGTTTGAAAGAAAGTTAGATAGTTTACATTAGGTAATAAATTATTTCAAACGGCCCTACTAAAAAAAGATAGACACGTGTTGAACACCTGTTTACAGATAAGTCACCCAATTTGAAATGTTTGTTAGTAATATGTCTCCAATGTCAGATGTGTCAACATTTCAAATTGGTGGATTAATTTTAGACAAGTGTTTAACGCTAGGCTATCTATTTGTAGTACGGCCATGAGTGTTTAAATATAGTTATCAATTCATTCCTTTAAATAGGCCTAAATTAAGCATTTCAAATCCAAATGTTGTCTTATTCTTAAATGTTTGTATTCGTTGTGTCGATTCGATCCACGAAACAAGTTATTGTAATCAAGTAATGATCATTTTTAATTACAAAGTATTTTAAATCATATTTTACAATGACTATTCTTAGACCATAAAATATGCCTGGTACTCTTTAACAACCTCACTTACAAGGCTTTATAGGCTACAAATATTTTGTCGCATAAAATACTTAAACTCGTGGTAGGGACTAGGGTACATGAAAATCGCGAGTATTATCGTGACAATGAACCGAGTGACTCCAAAACGTTTCATGTTTATACTCATGAAGCACACTCGCGACCCGCCATGTTTCTGTGATAAATGTTATGTTTACAAACTGCCAACAATGTCGGCTCGGTCGGAATGGGTTTCATAAAAACATAATAGACTAAAAGTCTTCTATAGGACTATTCCAGTATGTGTAGCTTCAAGATTGAGTTTTATGTATTTTTAATGCCATATAGAGTTTTGCTGTATTTTGGATGAGTATCATCAATCATCATCGTCAACATTCCCGCCATAGGTCGTACACTCCAGAACTGGGTGGTAAATTCATCATCATCATTGCATTCCTAAGACGTCCCTTAAAGTCCCAAAGCATAGGCCTCCCCCAGAGTCTTAAGAGTAGCCGATTGGAAGCGGTCTGCCTCCAGCGACTTCCTGCAACCCGTTACCAGGTCAACTTGTGGGGGGATGTCCCATACTGCGCGAGTTCGTGTCTACCACTCTAGAACCTTTATGCCCCATCGGCCGTCAGTTCTACGAGCTACGTGCTTTTAGATAGATAGATAGATAGATCTCAAATGCTTGTAATGACTTAATATGAATTTAGATAGGTCCTTACCTGATATTATGAAAAATAATATCATTAGTTACGCCAGCGAAAGAGTTGCCAAATCCATTATTATTCATTAGATGCCTAAAAAAAACTGATAAGATAAAAGCCCTGTCTTTCACGAGTAGTAAAAGCGTTTTAGGGTTCCGTATCCAAAGGGTAAAACGGGACCCTATTACTGAGGCTCCGCTGTCCGTCTGTCTGTCCATCCGTCTGTCACCAGGCTGTATCTCATAAACCGTGGTAACTACAAATTTTCACAGATGATGTATTTCTGATGCCGCTATAACAACAAATACTAAAAACAGAATACCAAAAATATTTAAGGGGGCTCCGATACAACAAACGGGATTTTTTGCCGTTTTTATAGATAATGGTACGGAACCCTTCGTGCGCGAGTCCGACTCGCACTTGGCCGGTTTTTATGAATACATGTAGTAGGTACACACTTGTGTGAGTAGGGCGCCCTCTACCGTGTTTGTGTGATAAATGTTATGTTTACGAACTCGTAACTATGTCGGCATGGCCCAGACTCTGCAGCGAGTTGATTCACATGTATGATGTTTGCTAAAGCTAGAGAAATGTTAAGTAAACTTAAGATTTCTATCCTAAACTATGTACTTAAGTCGCGTCGATTTGTATTTACTTTTACAAATTGACCTTTTGCAATTTTTATTTACGGATTTTTAGGGTTCCGTACCCAAAGGGTAAAACAGTACCCTATTACTGAAGCTCCGCTGTCCGTCTGTCTGTCTTTCAGGATGTCAGTCTGTCCGTCTGTCCGTCTGTCACTAGGCTGTACCTCATGAACCGTGGTAACTAGACAGTTGAAATTTTCACAGATGATGTATTTCTGTTGCCGCTATAACAACAAATACTAAAAACCAGACTAAAATTAATATTTAAGGAGGCTTCCATACAATAAACGTGTTTTTTTTCTCCGTTTTTATAAATAATGGTTCTTTACGGATATTTGGTTTTAGTGTTGCGACAGATGACCTGGTAAACGTTGCAAGATTTCTGGATGCAGGCCACTTTCAACCGGCCAATCTGGGAGTCTCTGTGGGAGTCCTTTGTTCAGCAGTGGACGTCTTATTGCTATTAAGATGATAGTGTTTGATACCCACATTTTTTTAAATCAATTTGATATAATAGTGTTGGTAGAGTATGGCCGAAACCACCTAGTTTTGGTGAGGCCTGGTGTTGTTAGTGGTACTTTATTAATTTTTATTAATTTTTAAAAACATTTATTTTTAGCATATTGCAGTTCACTGCTGGATATAACCTTTCCCAAAGAGCGGCAAAAAGATATATTTCCCGCTTTTTTCATTCAGCAACTGCCAGCCATCTTCCTAACGTCGGTCTATCTAACTGGAGGCGTCCTACACTACGTTTGCCAAGGCGTGGTCTCCACTCGAGGTCACAACACATAAAAAAACCATAAAAAGCAATTTTGACCGAACATGCGTTTTGGTTGCAGTTCGTCTGTTTGGCAAAGGAGATATGAAACCGCAAAAATCCTTTATCCTTCAACCATGCGTTTTTAATACTCGGCCGACGAATCGTCAAAATTCTTGTGCATGTGGTTAGTATAGTCACACCATAAAGAGAACAGCATACCATCAAAACAAACATAAATATAATTAAATGCTAAAGGAATAAGTGAGTTAGTAACTTCTGAAATAACAAACAGTCACATGAAATCGCGTAAAAATAATGTTTTTCGAATACAAATATTATACTGTTACACTAAATAAATAATACAACAAGTCACCATCATCCAAACTGAGTCACTGGCCTTATAAATGTATTTACGCAGCGCACTCACCATACCCGTTAAATGTAAAAACATCATTTTCTTAACCTGAACTTTGAACTTTGAATTGATTCAACAGCTTGTCAATATAATGCAACTTGTACTGCGCTGGATGTTCTATTTATGTTATGGCTTAGCTCCACAAATGGCCGCATAGTTCACTGCAACTATTCTGTAATACGCTCGACTTGAGATACAGGAATGTTATAGTTCAACAATGTTGCTGAGAGCGTTTTTCATTAGGGATTAAACTATTCAACATACACAAACAAGTATTTCATGCATGACATTGGGTTTTAATTAAGACTTTGTCGAATGAGTTTGATAAGAGTTAATTGAAGATAAATAACACTTGAAAAAAATCATCGACCTCAGGTGGGACTCGAACCCACGTCCCATCGCATGCCGGGCGAGTACTTTACCAACTAAGCTACCGAGGACGTCACGTGACAAGATGAAATTCCTTAAGTGTTTTTTCTCGCTGTCAAAGCAACCGAGGATGTCACGTGACAAGAGGAAATTCCTCTAGTGTTTTTTCTCGCTGTCAAAGCAACGTCCTCGGTAGCTTAGTTGGTAAAGCACTCGCCCGGCATGCGATGGGACGTGGGTTCAAGTCCCACCTGAGGTCGATGATTTTTTTCAAGTGTTATTTATCTTCAATTAAACCTTGCATGGAATTGCTAAAAACAAAAATTAACATTGATAAGAGTTTTTTGCAAACGCAATAAATTATTATTGTTAGAGCGTTAGGGAACAGAGGTTCTCGAGTGGCGACCACAAACTGGCCAGTTCTGGCGAATTCCAGTGAACTGCGCGCGTGCATTTTATGTTCGTGCGCCGCGCACGCCTTGACCTGTGAGCTACACCTACTTCCTGGAACGTGAAATGGAAATGCACGCGGGTGTAAGAATTATTGTGCTGGAAAATAAAAACCAAGAAAATGTCACTACTCATATACAGGATGTACAAAAGAATGGGACACTCCTTAAAACCACACGATCAGCTGGTGATATACAACAACTTTTCCTATGGACGCAACATCGAAATCATGCTTTTATTTTCAGATGCTCCATACATTATCATCGAGGTATGCGAGTAAGTTTGTATGGGGAAGCTGAAAAAAATTTATCGATTTTGATGTTGCTCCCATAGAAAAAGTTGTTGTATATGACCAGCTGATCACATGGTTTTAAGGAGTGTCCCATTATCTTGTATATACGCTGTATATACAGCGTCATATATTAATAATTTGAACTAATTTAGTTTCTAGCTGTTATTTGAAATATAATTTCCTAACTTCTGGTTATATTTTTAATTAGAGAAAATGTGGATTCCGACGTATATGTTTAATTTAAATAATGTTGTCACTACCTGTATATATTGTAAGATTTAACAAAAATATTTCAACTTCATGTTTAAAAATGAGAAATACTGGCTTGGCGAAGTACAAAGTAAGAAATTCTATCACGCGCAGATCACGCGACGCTTGCGCGCACTGTACAAGCCTTGCATGAGTTGCGCTTAAGAGGCGTACCAAAAAATTGCAGTAACTGAATCGCGAGCGGCTCGCGAGCTGCGCATTCGCCAGATCTGGATGTAAATGCGTCTCCACGCAGCGCACTTACGCTGGACTGACGACCTAGTCAGTGTTGCGGGCAGCCGCTTTATTCAAACAGGCCGCTTGCTTTGGTGTTCTATTATGAGGAGGCCTGCGTCCAGCAATGGACTACCAATGGCTGAGAATGACAATGATGAAGAAGTAGAGCATTTACCACTGTGCATTTCACCTGCTGATGAGATGATAATACACTAACCAATGATTTGACATATTTTTATGATATCAAAGATATTCTATAATAATATTATTAACCTTTTTAGGATTAGGAGGCTTTTTAAGAGGTAGGATTTATACCCACGAACTTTCGCTGTCCCTACTATCGCTCTTCTAAAGCTACGGTGAAGATTAAGATATGCCGCTGAATTTCGTTTAGTGATTTGCATTTAGTAAGGCAACGTTGTTTGTGTTTTGGGATAATACGAAATAAATATTGGTTAAATATTTAACAATCGGTTAACATAAAATTTTGTATCTTGAATATAACAACTGTTTTTAACCGACTTCAAAAAAAAGGAGGAGGTTCTCAATTCGTCTGAATGTTGTTCTTTTTTTTTATGTTTGTTACGCGATTACGCCGTCAATTATGGACCGATTTCAAAATTTATTTTCTAGTTTGAAAGGGTATACTCCCGAGGTGGTCCCATTTCCACCAAGTCAGATTCTGATGATGGGATCCCTGGGAAATCGAGGGCAACCCTCAATTTTTATAGGCACCCATAATGTTTTGCATATATTTTCTGACTCGATGCTGATTTTTGGGTCTGGTAATCATCATGTTATGTAGCTGACCTGATGATGGAAGCCACAGAACTCCTTAACGGATAGGAGTTAGAAGATAATACTGAAATTTGTCGACAGAACGTATTTCACAATGACTTGAGCAGACGTGGAGCTTATGAGGTACCAGACCGCCAATTTTTATTTACTGGGGGCGTACCCGCACACCCAGTAACGAAAAAAAATTTGAAAGTTCCTTTCTTAATTTGATTTGTTATTTAACGCAAGACCTTATCCTATGGTTACGACACCAAAATAGCCGCCGTTCTGGTTGGAGTGAAATAAGAGTGTGTATAATTTTAAATTTATCTTATATGTGATCCATGTGCTAGTCTAAGTTACTCCTAAAAATATCTGACACCTATTCACTTACACCTTATATTTTCATGTCAATGTGTACAGGTGAACCTTCTGCCTTCTTCTTTAAGAGGACACTGCATAATGCTTTATATTATTTACTCATTTAGTTCACCAAACTCTGCATTGACGCATATTTCCACGGGAGTGTGTCGTAATTGCAGTAGTTAGTCTACAATGCCTATATTTCATAGTTCAATACGGTTTGTCCAGACATTAATTTCTGATAATAAGTATACTTTTGCCATTGGTCGAAGTCACGTATTAATGGATTAAGTTTTGTAATAGCTTTTTGCTTAGAAAATGTGTTATCAACCGACTTTTTAAAATTCGTCGAATTGACGCTGAAATAATGTTTTATTACCCGACTGCCAAACGAGGGTTATGTTTTTCGAGCGTATGTATGTATGTATGTCTATTTCTTTGGCACGCCCTACAGCCTATACCGTTTACCGGATATTAAAGATGAAAACAAGATTTAAAGAATCAATTTGCAGTCGGAGGCACAAATCCATTAACAGCATAATGATGATTGACTTGGTATGCACTGCGTTAGTACCTAATTAAGTAATTTAAATCCGTGTAGAAAAAGTCGAATCAAGTAACATGGATTTGATGCCTCAGACTGCAAATTGATTCTTTAAATCTTGTCTTCATCTTTTAAGCTCACTTTTTACGCAGTCAAGTTTTTTGATTTTTTTAATTAATTTATTTTATTTCATTACTATATTAGGTTGTTTCTACTGCTTCAATACAACAACTTTTGGTATAGGACTAACATCAAGATAGCCGAGAGGCGAGCACGCCAGACTATAATATGGCGCCGCTATCTCTGAGGTTCTGGGTTCGATCCCCGGTCGGTTCAATGTAGAAAACGAACTTTTCTATATTGTCTAGTGTCTGGGTGTTGTACTACCGTCGTTGTTTCTGATTTATACAACACAAGTACTTTAGCTACTTACCATAGGATCAGAGCAATGTATGTGATGTGTCTAATATTTATAATATTTATTTATAAATACGAAACTAATTATTATTTAGGGTTATAGATTAGATGACTTTTTTATATTTTAATGTTAGGGCCCTAGTAAATTTTTACTAATATAATAATTTCCCTATAATAGGAAGTAAATTATTAAAGTAAAAATATCTAAGTAAATGAAGTATTTCTTTTGTCCTTACCTAAAATCTTGGTGTTTTCTTCTAACTATATTAAACTGATGATCCACAAAGCCTGTTGTTACCACAGCAACTGAAACAAAAAATAACGGTAGCGTGTCAGTAATCTACTCTCCTAGTACTTAACTAAAAGAAGACATCCGCTGGATATGTCACATTTACTAAGGACGCATTATTAAAATCGTGGAAAAAAATACCATTATCTGAAAAAGGTTTGGTTAAAGCAGATCTACTCGTAGACGATTTTTATCCATTTTATTTGTAGCACAAAGTATTATTAGGTGTAGGACTAGTATGTATAAATTTGTGACGGGATTCAAACATACACTTATAAAACGAATTCTTTGTGTAAGTAATTTGCGTAAAATCCAAAATGCTGCAATCCGCTTAAGTGACACACTTAAACTGCCTTAGAAGTCATTCGTCAAAGCCGTTAATTGCGCCACAGAGTTTCAAAAACTCTCCCGAAATTCCCATACTTGCTTATGGTCTCAAAAGAGTCCTTCTCAAAGTTGAAAGCGCTTTGAAACTAACAGCTTGAATGGAGCGAGATGTAACCTAGATAAGACTTTTGTGCCTTTCGGCGCGTCGTCAAGAATATGGGGGGGTCTGTTTGTGGAAATAATTTCGAGAGATACCAGTCAGTGTTCATGGGAGTATGCAGATTTAAATAGTGAGTTTAAATCTCCAAAAGTTCAACTGGATTGATCAAAACTGACTTGAGGAGAAGCTGTTTGTTATTCGGTGATACCCATTTAGAACAGACGTAAGCTGGGACGACATTCGCTAGGTGCTTTAAAAGAACCTTATTTTAGGTATTAATGTCATCATGACAAAATAATAATATAATTAATATGATGAGAAAGATTTAAAGTGAATGTGTAGAAAAACTGTTTAGTCAAAGAAATAAAGGCTTTATAAAGATCATCGTCTCAAGCGCCTCTTAAAGAGCTCCAATGACGATCCTCCACTTTTTTAACCAGCCACTGCCAGTCATTTTTCCAAGGTCGTCGGTCCATCGAGTTAAGAAGCATCCGATACTATGTCCGCCGAGAAATAGTCTCTCTTGATAACCCGTTTACTCAAACTTTAATCAATTCTGCGACAAATGTGGCCGGCCTAAGCTGCCACTTTAGGTTATTATGTTTTGAAATATTGGTCTATTGCCGGATTAACATATGAAACTGTCGATACCTATAGCATCTCATCTTTGTCAGCATCTTTCGCAATACATATTGTGTATAAAATAAACAAAGTATCGCTCATGGACTTGATGGGCTATAGATCAGGGGCGTGCGGTGCATATATGCATATAGGCAGTGCCTACCTAATAAATGAAATGAGGTAGGCAGTAGGTACTTACAAATGTGTGTTATTGATGAAAACCATTGATTTTCATCAATAAAACACATAAGTATGTACTGCCTAGCTCGAAATAAAAGCAATACCCGCCACTGCTATAGATATTGATCCCGTTAAGATTAGGAGTATGCTTGCCTATAATTCTAGATGCGGGAAGTCAATTTTAAAATAATAATAAAAATTGGCTTCAACTTTTCCACTGGCATTTATATATTCATCATATCGACATCGTCACTAAGTCCACTACGTCTCAGCGAGCGGTCAAGGGCACGTAGAATTGGACAACCGTTGGAGAAAAAAGGTAGACTGCGAACTAATAGTGTCCATGCATCTATGAACACTGCAAGACCCGCAACCACCGCAGTTATTGCATTTTATGATTATTTGTATAAAATCGTATAGAACCTCGCGCACTTACGAGTAAAAGCTGACCGCATCGGTTGCATAATGCGGATGGTTGTAGGTCTTGCAGTGCTCATAGATACGCGATCATTGGACCTATCCTTGGATCCTACCCATTGGACTGATGATCAAGTCAAGGTTATGGGAAGCCGCCTTAGTGTTGTTGACAAAAAAAATTGGGACATGTAAAAGTGTCATTGATGGCCAATTTACAGAAATAAATGAGGTTGGCGTTGACTTTGTTGATACAGATAATTAATACTGTTATTGGAAATCAACATTATGCTATGCTCCGGTTCACTGAGTTCACAGAACAATTATGTTTTACTAACACGGTGTTTGTTCCGGATATAGCACAAATATTGTTTTAACGTAATACGGAACGTAATTATTGCTTTACCTGCTAGGGCTGTCAGAAACAGATTTCGTTATCTAAGCAGAGAAATTAGGGGTGAAAGGATTTTGTAATTAAATTTGTTTGTACAAAGTTCCATACATGGTTTTGACGCATAAGCGACGAACCCAAACAAGATTTATTACTTGTAATGTAGATTAAAAAGTAAATATTCGCTAAAAACCCTACAACTGTCGAGGTCTCAAAGAAATGTTGACATCCATTATTATTTTGATAGACATTGCGGAGACATCAAATGATAGGTAGTTTTTTTAATGTTAGTAGTTAAGTTATTCATACTGTATTGTTTTCCAAATAAAATAAGTCCTTGTGGTATTATATGCAGGGTGTTAGGTAAATGGTATAGGTATCAAGCCGAAACTAGCCTATGTTAACATATGCATATAAATAGTATGATGAAGTCAGAAATTTGATATCATTATTGAAATTTTCATAGAAACCAAAATTTGGGAATCCGATTTTTATTAAAAAAAAAAAAATTATTTATTTAATTGTTACCCCGCGTCGTCATCGTGTCCCACATCCCCCGTAAACATAACTAATATAACCTTTAACTTAACCTAACATTAATAATAGTGTTAATAGTGCGTGGTAGTAATAACATAATTTAATTAAAGCATCAAAACATTTTGTTACTTAATTAACATCGGCTAGGGCTGTCAGTTCGTCACGCTCAGCCTGACGTGACGTCACAACACAACATTTGCAACCGGACGCTGCGGACGGCCGGTAGCGGTGACAATGTCCATGATTTTGTTGAACATTTTAGGAAGATGTATAGGCACAGAAAGTGTAATTGAAATAATACAAAACTTCTTAGGGGCTGATTCCGATGGTCAAATACCACATTTTTCGTGTGGGACCAACATTATTTTTTTTTACATTTTTTCATATAAACTGATGTGTGATTCTTTAGTATGGGGCACAGCGGAAGTGGTTATTTTTAATTATTGTGATTATGAAGGTAAGAGATAGAGCACCCTAGGAAAACCTTAAACACTTCATTAATGTTCCCTAATATTTTGTAGTTATATAAAATATGATAAAAAGATAATATGAATATACAGGTTGACTTTTTTATCACTATCCAAACCTTCTGAGAATACTCCCGTGATAAAAACGAACAACTCTTCTATCGGACCAACTCTCTAACTACCTCTACCCACAAACAGTTCTGTTTATACTAACATTCGATTGGTATTCAATACTCTTATAATTTGTAAATTTAAGTTAAAATAATAATATTATAAAAATATTATAGCGAGAGGCGAGCACGCCGGATTTGGCTTCGCCATTTCTGAGGTTCTGGATTCGATTCCGGGTCGGGTCAATTTAGAAAACGAACTTTTCGATATTGACTATGGTCTGGGTGTTATGGTACTGTCCATACCTTTAGATCAGAGCAATGTATCTGATATTGTCCAATATTTATTTATGTACATAAATGAAATGTTCTGACATAACGCATATCTCAAAAAAGTCCTAACTAGATCTCAATAAATATAACTAACGTGGCAACCCTAGCTCATGAAGCATTGATTCCCTGATTAAAGCCAGGGTTTGCGGCGGTGAGCAATAGAGCTGCGATTTGGATATTAGTTTAATACTAATTTGAATATTTGTGCCAGATTTCGTCTACACATAATTTGGCTTATTTATTGCGGCCACTATTGGTAATCCCACCAGAGCCCCAATGTAGAATCACGACAATGACAACGATTTGACAGTCGATAAATCACGTGACATGAATGCTAAATCGAGTAGTGTCAATAGTTATTTATCAATTGGACCTATCACTTATGGCCTTTAAAGAAAGCCTTATTTAGCTACACGTCGATTCAGGTTCTGGCTTAGATGCTGGAATGGAGGCCACGTTCCGGCAAGCGCAGCCTGGGACGTCCGCCTACAAGGTGGACATGTCGCAGTCGGGTGGCATAATTCGCCGTATTACAAACCAACTAGCTGTTTAACAAAACGGCGTTTTGCTATACGGCGGATCGACAATACGACGATATTTTTTGGTATAGTGCAACAGAAATACATCATATGTCAAAATTTCAACTGTCTAACTATCACGGTTCATGAGATACAGCCTGGTGACAGGCGGACACACAGACAGACAGACGGACAGAGGAGTCATAGTAAAAGAGTCCCGTTTACCCTTTGGGTACGGAACCCTAAAAAGAACTAGCCAAATTTTAATGAGTGGTTTAAGTCTAGAATGGAATATATATTAGAAAATTATTTTTTAGAAATCTATTGCAAAAACAAAGTTCAATGAAATGATCGTTCGCAATGATTTTGATGAAAATTTCAATGTTTTGATATTTTAGTTATAACTAAATAAAAATTTCAATTAAAGGTCAATGGATTAGTCTGTATACTTTGGCTTAATGTTTGGTTTAATAAAAACACAATGGATTTTCAAAATAATTTTCCTTTATTGTAGATTTTATTCTGACTGAACCACCACCTAAAATTTGGCTCATATTTTCTAACAACCTTAACTCAAGGAAATAACAATGAAACAAAAAAATCTAAATAACAAAAGAAGTACCAAAAAATCCACAAAAAGCAGACAAGAAAAGTAACTCCACACAAAAGTGCTTATTCAGATACAAAACGTCGTTCATATCTCAGAAGAAAACGCTAAGTATTATTGTTGGGAACTTCAGTCAACTTGCGACGTCGTTAAAACTTCACCGAACTCGAACTTGAGCAATTACGACGCGTACGGTCTATACTCTATGGCGTTCGTCATATTTGCAATAGACTGTGTGAGAACAGCCAGCCAGCCAGCCAGAATAGGGTTGTGAACACCAATCATATATAATTCTAAGATTATTTATTAAATCTGACACATTATTTTAGGTCCGATAACCCGATACATTATAATTTATGCAAAGAATCTCATTTTTGTTTGCTTCAAAACCAATAAAAAGTTAGGCAGTTTAGTCTGGTAAACAATGACGTCAAAGCTTGCTATCGCCATACAAATTAAAAGGAAGATGTGCTTAAAAAGTACTTCAATTAATTGGTGGTGTCAAGTAGCCTATTCGTATAAGATTAGTTTAGTAAAGTAGTCAGCAAACTAACAAAACTTGCGTCAGCTTTCAAGTTTTGAGGTAAAGGTGATGGCTCTGGTCTGATTGTTGCTTTAATAATTCATTGCAAAAATCTCTACACTGAAAATATTCAGAATGAATAGTATAGGTGTTTAATTTAATAACGCACTAAAAAGAGAAACAATATAGTCAAAGTAAAAAAATACATTTGTATGCTAAATCGAAAATGATGTGGATCACGGTTAAAGTTTTGCTTGCTACTGATTTAGCATTTTCAAGGAACCACAATGATTTTCTATGAACCTCTTATATCTCTTTAAAAAAAACATCTTTAGCAAAGCCTAGATCCATTCTATTACTCAACTCGGATTTAAACCAACTTTCGTGGTTTATTTTTAAGTTACGCTTTCATACGTGTCAGATTTGCAACCTCGTTCAAGTCGTTAAATCACGCTGTTTTCTGTTTGAGAAAACAAGCTCTTCTCTTTAGGCTGTGGCTTACTTCAGTTCCCAGTTTTATATTTGTCTTTGAGACATCTTTGGCGTAATGAAACTCCACACATACAGAAGAATATTATGAAGTTGTTTATTTACGTCTACGTAAACTTACAACCGGACAACTTAAGGGCTTTCTATGATATTAGTTTTAGCAGTGTGACACGAAACGCAGTTCCAGTCACAGCATTGACTGACTTATTAAGTACCCAATGAAAAGTATGTAATATGACCCGGATGGTGTTCATCATTAATCATCATTCGCCTGCCTTGTTCCCAGGTTATCTTGCTTTGGCGCAGAATGTTTTTTTTTTTTTCATCAAATCCGGTCACTCGTCATCAAGTCATTTAGGTACTCATTTCTAAGCAAACATTCTGTCAAAAAAGTTTCGGGAATTGATGATTTGTTTATGGTTCCAAATTCAATTTTTTTTTGTTGTTAGATTGGTACAACTGTTTTCCCTGGGCCCTAACCATGAACTGTTAAAACAATTACAAATCTGTCAAACATTATCATTTCTGTCAAATTTTGTATGAAATGACGTACCAAAATGACAGATTTGACAACTTTGAGATTGTTTTAAGAGTTCATGGTTATGGCCCTGGTGTGTATTGCGAATTTCATAATGGACAAAAACATCAAACAAAGAGTTTGTCTTAAATTTTGCATCGCAAATGGGATTTCATGTTCGAAGTCTCTGAAAATGTTACAGAAGGCTTACGGTAAATCGACTTTATCAAAAACACGTGTTTATGAGTGGTACAAAGCGTTCATAAGCGGTCGAGATGTGATGGAAGATTTGCCTCGCTCTGGGAGGCCATCAACGTCTGCTACTGAAGATAGCATCGCAAAAGTGAAGGAAATAGTGACTGAAAATCCTCATTCAAGTTTGAGAGAGCTAGCCGTCGAACTTTATGTGTCACACGAGTCGATTCGTACTATTTTAAATAATCAATTGGGTATGAAATATGTGGCCGCTCGCCTAGTCGTTTTGCATGGTGCGTATTTAGGTATCTATTAAAAATAAATATTGGACGACATCACATACATTGTTCTGATCTAAGGGTAAGTAGCTAAAGCACTTGTGTTGTAGTAATCAGATACAACGACGGAACCACAACACCCAGACCCGAGACAATATGGAAACGTTCGTTTTCTACATTAACCCGACTGGAAATCGAACCTGGGACCTCTGAGCAACGCCAAGCCGGCATTTTTCGGCTATGGAGGTCGTCAAACCAAGGCCGTATTGAAATAATTGCTATGAAAAAAAAATATGTATTTTAGTATTTTTGGTATATTATTTCATTCTTCATATTTACAAACTTCATCCAAAGATTTCACATCTACAAACTTCTTTAATAACATTCGTGTTTCCGAAGTTTATATTTGTTTAGACCTCTTTATATTACGATCTTGTTTTATTTATTTAGGTCGTCGAATATGAGATCCATTGTATTGAATTTCATGTTAGTGGAATTCAATGCTCAAAGTACTTACTTTCGCAATACAGAAAAGATGTTTACTAAAAGTAAAATGGAAAAACTTTGTTTGCGAAGACCCGAGTGTTTATAAATTTGTTTGTTTAGCTTTTTTGGTGTACCTAGATACTTAGTATTTTAGTTATACCTATTTAGAAATAGTGGTACCTATTTGTGCATTCTGTTCAAAAGCAGTAAGTATGTATACTATACTACCTACTGAATATAAATTGTACTATTGTTAAGCAATACTCGTGAACAACACCGAACCCCGACTAGGAATGGGATTTAAATATTAACTAATTTAGATGTTTTCAATCTGTAGGTGTTTCGTACCGGCATTTCATTATTTTAATTAGATTCTTTTAGGCGTCTTTATAAAAAGTGATTGATTGATTTATTTACTACTTTGATCTTAATCTAGTCAAAAGTTAATATACGATAATATAACTCATACTTTTACTACTTAAATATTGTAACACATACTTAAATAGAGTTCGCGTACCTACTGACAAGCATGGGACGTCCATCCACAAGGTAGAGAGACCACCTGGTAATGGTTGCAGAAAGCCGCTGGATGCAAGACGCTTCCAACCGACCAATCTAGGAGTGGGGGTGGGAGACCTAATGCTCTGGAGGACGTCTATTGGCTAAAATGATGAACCCATTAATCCGTAGCTCTGCTCATTTCCACACTGTACCTCGATTTTCTTTGTCCCTGTTTTGTTACTCTTCGGTCACAAAATGCCACGTTATAAAGTTGGTGACCGCTCGTTATGGCTGCGTCAGCACATCGATGTCATTTGTGCCGGGATTAGGCGCTGCGACTAAAGCTGATGATACAGGGAGAAGCGATAGCGTTGCTATACAAGTGAATGAATAGCGGTATAAAACCACATTGGGTTGGGGAAGCCTATGATCAGCAGTTAATGTTTTATGGCTGAAATGATGATGATGATAAACTACATTCTCCTCCCTCTCAACTTTTTAAACTGTCCTCTACCTAAAGGTTGTCTGGAAGAGATCGCTTCTAGTGATAAGAACGTCTAAATTGTAGCATTCTAAATGTATTTTTACTTGTACTGTTTGTTTTGTGTGGTGTGCAATAAAGAGAATCTATCTTAAACCTATTTATCTACGTTAAACAAGTCTCTACGTTAGGTTTTTCTTTATTTACAAATCGATAAAAATATTATGCAGTAAGTTTACAAACAATTTATGATTTGCACGAACAAGAACTTCTTATGAGAGTACTATATTAGAAGCCTAGTACATCCCAAGCAATGTTACAGCCCTCTAAAGTTTATTATGTAGGAGATATACCATAAAAAAAAAGAAAATTATGATTTTTTGGTTGTTATTTTAAAAATTGCTTGCCTAATTTTAAATTTTAACCTATAATCAAAATAAATAAATAAAAATAAACTATGACATGCACACGGACGGACATAGTAAAAGACCGATAGAGGACGTGCAGGCGTAAATCTATAAGAGTTCTTGGTTCATTACGGAACCCCAAAGAGTAGCTTTCGTCTCGCATGCAGTATAAACCAAACATTAGTACAGAGTCAGTTATTGCAATAGCTTTTTCTATTGCTCGAAAAAATAGCAGTAATAACAGTTACCCTTTATAGGAACCCTTTCGTGTTTCTTTCCATAACCTCGCAAATGACTATTACGTACTATTTTTGCTGTCGCGACCTTTTCGTGGCGGAGTTGGGTGATAATGGGCAAGTAGAGGTGGATTTTATTTTGTATTGGTCCGTTTGGGACGTATTTTGCTATTGTGTACTATTCGTATCCTTTGAAAAGAAATATACATAAAGAGGAAGTAGAAAGGAAAAATACGGCCAAGTACGAAACCTAGCCAAAAACACGTTTCATGTATGGTCACCATTAATGTTTTTTTTTAAATAAACGAAGATTTTCTATTCTTCTTTTTGTTAAAATTACAGCTATCTTAACAGCTCGCTGACGGACGGACGGACAGCGGAGTCATATTAATAGGGTTAAGTTGGTTACCCTTTTGGTACGGAACCCTAAAACTTTTGACGACTGGTCCCAATGTTGTCAAATACCGCAAGGTGCACAAGTTTGTGTAATTAGCACGAACATTACTTGTACCCGTATTCGAGTCATAAATTTATGTCTATTATTGGTATATATATAAGAATTTGTCACCTTATATTATAATTTTGTCCTTAAATGTATTTATATATATACTGTTGGTGTTCCTTACTGAATAAATAAAAATAAATAATCTATTAAGTATGCCTGGTTATACGGGGTGTTTGGTGGTATATTAAGCGGAAACTAACCTATGTTAACATATGCATATAAATAGTACGGTAAAGTGATATTATAAGCATTAAAAACACGCTTTAATACCGCGATAAAGCCGAAAAAGGGATGTGCATGCTTACATTATGCATTAAAATAGTATGGTAAAGACAGAATTTTTATATAGGGTCAGACTTAACCTAACAACTTATCTATTAAGTCCAAAATACGAAGGTTTCATTAATAAACTGTGGCCATTAAAGAGTTCAAATCAAATCATTTATTGCATTGCATGTGTGGTTAGCAGATGATAAGTTAATTATAAGTTCTAGTTTCCACTATCTACCTCCTGGTTCCATCATCAGATCAGCATAATGGTATTATTAACTGAATTGTCTAAGTATTACACATAACGTACAAAGTATAAAATCGATAAACTATAAGAAATAAAAAATAAAAAAAAAGATTTAACTGATATCTAAAAAAGGCACAAAACTTTTGTATTTCGTCAACTTCAGTTAAGATATTTTCAATTACCGATATTATTTGTATTTTTTTTCCTTTAAGACGAAACCGAATTGAAGAGAAATATCCAAGTCAGGGGCCAAGGGAATTCGATGGATATAGAAAGGTCTCGAAAACTTTTTACTGTAGAAAAGTTAGTAAGCCCAATTCAATATAAAAGGAAAGGTCAAGAGTATTATCCAAATAGTGATAAAATCTTGAAAATGTCAGCTAAATATTGATTAAAGACAGAGCGATAAAAAACTAAATTGAGCTATGATTCCATTTTTTGTAACAAACTAATTAAGTAATTGATGATACAGTTGTTAAATACTTTGCTATTAAAGTACGATTTTTCAAAATGAATAAACAATAAATAATTAAAATATCAAGATAACTTACCAAAACAAAACGAAAACAAAAGACACAATTTCCAAAACTTCAAATCCATTTTGCACAAAATAGTTATTCGAAACAAAATAGCATCACACTCGTTCGAAATTAGAATCCATTGACACTAGATTTCCCGCTACGATTTTCATTTCAGAGAAACTGACAGTTTTTTTTTCAAGTTACGAATCCAATTTCGCGGTTTCCCGCTCTTTTCGAGAGGGCGACGTGCGACCTCCTCGGTCGCTAGGGGTTGTACTGACGCGAGTGAGTGGGAAGTTGTATACTGTGATACAGTTTCTGCTATCTAACCATAGATTCTGTAGACCTCTCAAATTGAGTGATAAATGGCTCGGAGTGCCGGTTCCATGATCTATGACGTAATGCACTCTGATTCGTTTAGAGGTTAGATCAAGTAGTGATATAATTATGATGATGTTAATGGTTCGAGGGTAATGGAGCAGAAAATATAGTTAACGTTAACGAAATATCTACTTGCAGAAAATTATTGTTAAAGTCTCTTCATATATTTTTTTATTTATTGCTCTAATAAAATTCACTATAAAATAATAATTTTAGAATAATCGTTTTTCACACTTTAATATGGATGTATTAGTTTTCTTTATTGAAGTGATTTTGCTAATTCTTAAATATAAACTAATAACATTTATTAGAGACCTTTAAATAACCTCTTTCTTTCTTTTTCAAATATAATGTTAAATAATTATAGTTAAAAAAAGTACAAAATGTGCTCGTGGCATCCTCTGCTAGTTGACCATTTTACCGTTGCCTAATACATCGTGACTAGTTGTAGGTACTGTTTCATTGAATTCTAATGACTTCTATAACGGTATTGTCACAAGTCTCATACACCCTTCATCCGCGCTTTTAATGACGATGAAAAACATTATTATACATAAAATTTCGTTTCACTTTAAGTTTATACGAAGACAAGATGTAGCAAATACGTAAAAGCAAAATACTTTGCATCACAAAATTGATTTCCTCCGAAGTTACTTTGCAACCGTTCGGATATTACCATTCTTGACTGAACGTTTGAACAGATCATCTTTATATCGGTTCAAGTGATATTCTGGTTTTCTGAATTGACTTTGTTGAGTAAGTGCTAACTTTAAACTCGCTTTAAATATTTTCATTGATTAACAAACAACATAATCATACCTTGAAAATAGTTTTTAACCTACTGCTGTCATATGAATTTAAAACTGTGTGTGTCCAATAATTCGGATTACAATTCATAACAACAGATCTGATCATGGATCTAAAGGGTGGTGGAAATCTTCACAAACAATTTTATGTATAGTATTGTCGGGATTCATTGCCTGAAAATGTCCAATTGATTATCGCCATTTTGTAGGCCACTGTACAGGCAGATGCGACGGTAAAGAACTTAATTAATAACAATGTTAAGATAGGCAGTCTATGCAGTATCCGTAAATATTAGTTCTCGGTCTTACACTTGTGGTGTTTTAAGTAGGAAAAATTGGCTTTCATTTGAAAGAAACAGCTATTTATTTCAGTTTAGTGATGGGACTTGTTAAAACGAAACCAGACTTAAACACAAAACAAAGGCGAAAAGAGACGCAAAAATAATGATTTGTTGAATGTAAAAAAATTGATGACGACGTTCTATGATCAGGTATATTATACCTTAACCTGTATGCTCGGAAAATAAGACAACAATGGCCCCCGACACATGTGTGCGCGACGCCAGCTTAAGATCGACAATCAATTCTTAATTGATTATAACGAAATCATGACCATGACTTATAACTATCAAACAAAAGAGAAATTAAGGCATTCTTTCAGTTTTAATAATATCTTTATTAAAACTCAATTTCGTGAATTGTAGATTAAAAATAAAGAGCAAAAATGAGAACGTCTAGTAAAAAGCCGATAACGCTCTGATTTTGAAATTAAATTTAGACTTTAACATATGCATTCAATTCAATTCACATCAACCACTTTATTCCCTTGAGATTGAAGACAGTACATGCAATTGCACTTTCCAGCAATGTTTCTGAGCATGTTCTAGCTTTGGTATTCTATTTCAACATTACATTATCTTATTGATTTCACGAAGTCAATACTAAAAGTTTATTTATTTTCTTCACTTTTATAGAAATGTTTACTGTGTATGGATATAAGCCTTCAAAATGGTCCCAGATGGTCCTTGTTTAGGGCCCATAACACTTTCCCGTCATCTTCGTATAAACTTTTACGTTCTAAACCATCTTACCAGTGAGTTAAAAACATAGAAGCGTTTTAATGTGCCTATAAACGAATTTCACGCTATGAGTTAGCGACAAATCGTACTTGTATTATTTTATTTAGCAATCATTTTAGTTTTAAGGATATATTTTTTACTTTTTTGGTATAATTCGAACTTAGAGGCTAGGGAAGGCATTAGCTATTTTGCATTAGAAATTCTCCATTTCAAATTTGACGATTTTAACAATAGTTTAGTTAGATCGTCTTTGTTTTTTAATACAATATTTAGGTTAAATTTTAAGGTAATGTAAAGTAATGTAAATAAATTAATAATTATGTAATTATGTAATTTTAAGGCAATGGACATTTTGAAAACGCACTTTATCACCAAAAAAAAGGATATAGAAAAATCTGCTTCTATTTTTCATCCGTTAACAGCTTCGTATCCTCTGAAGATACCACGTTAATATCGCATGAGGTATCACACACCTGCGACAGTTTATATGGGTACCACTTAGCTTACGGAACGGATTTAAATATATTTAAGACTGTTTCTAACAGTAAAATGACACTTAAAGATTGTCTACATTAGAAAAGTTATGCCACTTATAAGTTTCAATCTCTTCATCATCATAATTAGCGTATGGCGTGCGTTAGGAGAGGTCACTGATCCCGATCTTTGGCTGTTTTTTTCTTCATTTGAATGCCTAGTGCGAGTTCACAAAACAACCAAGTCACTTAAATCGATCGAAAAGTAATACAAATTACCATTGACTTTTCGATCGAAGTACCCAAGTCACATGATTATTTTGTTGCACTCGCACCATAAGCCATGGTCTGAAAATGAAAAAAAAAGAACGTCTTGAAGTCGTGAAGGTCTGAAGCTAATCGCTTTATATGTAATAATCAAGTTTAGATCACTGTGTAAAGTTACTCCGAAAATAAAAGACGTATTTACATACAACTACAATAAGATTTACAGTTCTGTCTGTGTTTATGTGTGCATGAGAGTGTGTCTTTTAACCCTTTTGCAGTCCACTGCTGGGCGTAAGCCTACCCCAAAGAACGCCAAAGTGCACGATCTCCCGCTTTTTTCATCCACGCACTGCCAGCCATCTTCCTAAGGTCGTCGGTTCATCGGGCTGGGAGGCGTCCTTACACCAGTTTGCCAAGGCGTGGTCTCCACTCTAGAGCCCGTTTACTCCACCTTTCATCGGTTCTGCGACAGATGTGGCCAGCCCACTGCCACTTAGGCCTGCTTCGTTTTTGTACTATGTCCGTTACTTTGGTATTTATCCCTTAACGAAATCCCAAGCATTAACCTTTCCATAGCTCACTGAAGAGTGTATTATCGTCGATTATCGTACGATTGTAGAGCAATACAATGTTTTTGTATAGATTTCGTAGCGCGTAGTATGTACTTCTTCCTACGAAGAGTCCACGCTACGTGCTACGAATAGACTACGATATTCGAGTCTTACTACGAAAGTATTATAGTATTTAGTAATCTATGCTACGAGCTTGTAGCAAGTTCATCGTAGGCCGTAGCAAGATTTTTCACAATCAGGAATTTTATGAAGCTTAACTTCTGATATTCACAACTAATATTTATTCTGTAACATTACGTCGGGCTGAAGGCAGTTGTGGGTTTATTCAAGGTTCATAAAAGTATAATTACCAATATAAAGTAGTGATGAACCACTGTTTGTTTCCGTTAGTTTATTACAGTAATAAACTAACGGAAACAAACAGTGGTTCATTACAATTAGTAATATTAAAAGTTATTTTATATGATCATCTCATTATTTTGTACATTCTGTAGAATATTGTCGTGAATATTTCCACATTTAAAGCAATCATTTAGCTGGCAAAGACTCGACCTTGACAACACATGGTCTCTTATTATGGAAGCAAGATCAAGGATCTTGCTGCTACTAGGTATTAAAAAATTGTTATAATAATATTATAATACTTTTACGAATGACTTGAACCGAGAATCGAACCCAGCGGCCAGCACTAGTTCCGTCTAAGCCGGATCACAGCCAAACGCTAATCGGTTCGTCAAAGTGACTACATACACCTAAGCGAAATATAGTCCCATTATGAGCCCCATCAAAGGTGTTGCATCTACATTAGTATCGAACTTGGTGTCGTTCCAACCGGGCATGACCAACAAAACACGATAATGATATACCTAAGTAGCGATTTATCGATACCCAACTTCCAAAATATGTTTTTTTACCGAAACAGCGAGCATTAGCGTGACGTCACCGGCATGGAGAGGCTCGCTGTTTCGATAAAAGTTCAAGATGGCGGCTATGATATATATTTTGACAGTTGGATATTGTCGATAAATCGTTTTTATCATATCATATCGTGTATTGTTGCTCATGCTAGGGCTAAATAGTAGTTATGAGTATCAACTCATAACTGCCCATAACTGTGTTGATACCCATAACTACTATTTATTCTGTGGTAAAGGGTCATCTGCTAATGCAGATGTTAAGCTATATTCACACACATCGACAACCCGGACACGAAATTTTAGCGTTTCGAGATTTCGGGTCCGTGAGCGATGTCTATGTGTGTTACTCTAGCAGGCATAGTATAAAGCCACATGAGTAAAGAAACGGAACAGAGACAAAGCTTCTAAAGAGCTAGCAAAATTTATACCTATTTTGGTAGGGTTGGCACAATTGAATAAATTTAAAATATAAATGTTCTTTTTTTTCACATTTTTTATTAAAATCCTTTTTGTTTTTAATAATTTGTTGTGTCTTGTAATCGAATGATAAATTCTAAATCTAATATAAAGTTTTTTCAAATAATCCAATGGGAAATAATCACATGGCATATGAAATGTACGTACAATCTTGCAAACGTGCTAATATGTCATTACCAATATTAACAATTTGTACATGAAGATCAAAATATTCGCAAAATTTTTGCTCAAGCAATTCAACAAATGAAATAAAATTGTCAGGAGGTATTATCACAAACAGTACAATGTAAAACCATATTTACAACACTTTTTAAATACTTAAACAAAAATATTACTACGTATTATGTGAGAAACTCGATAACAAAACAAAACACACACGACATTCGAGCGTCGTGTCACGCCTGCAAGCCCTGAGATTGACCACTGGCTGATCTAGTTTGAAGCGGTTTCGGCTCATACGTGACAAGGGGCCAGTGGTCACGCACACACACGCGTTGCACTTGTAGTGATGTACCTATCACAGCGCATTTTTATGTAGCTTTGTCTCTGTTCCGTTTCTTTACTCATGTGATAAAGCTTAACATCTGATCCCATAACTGTTATATAGGTTTTCGTCAGTATACACCGTGAATTTTTACTGGTGGTCTTTCCGCAGCGAAAAGGTTTGGTCTAAATATTACGGTCCATTCGTAAACACTTTTGTGGTGAAAATGTAATAATTGCTGATTTACAAATTGTGAGAAATGAAACTTGAAATCGACGAGAAACAGTAGTAACCCCAGGCGTCGGGTGAACAGTAGTATGGTATGGTACGTCTAGCAGTTTTTTTTTTATTCTTCGTACGCAAATATGTTATTTTTAAAATTTTACTTAGTGAATCGAAAGTACTACTGATACCTAATGGTTCTGCGGAAAGACAACCGGTATATATTCACGATGTATAATAGTATAATAAACATGTACCCATGTGTTACATGCTAAAAATACTCATAAGCCATATAAAGTCGTATAAGTCCCATTACGAGCCCCATCAAAAGTGTTACATCTGTATCGAAACCGGCGTCTTCCAGCGTATAATTGGTACGTATGCCTGCAGTAATCTCTCGCCTGGAAATGACGCGCAGGTGTGCCTTCCGTCGCGAACTGCTAATAGCTTTTAGACACAAGTCGTTTTCTAGGGATGGGACAGAGTTTGCGTCATATCGATAAAATAAAAACGGACACCTAGTTTTGTTACTAACAGACTGGGATGTCGATAGTTTTGTAAATGACAGACAGGGATATCGATATTGTTAAGTATGTAACCTCACCTGGCCTCGAAACAATTAAAAATCCGTTGTTTGGGGATCTTCCATTGCATTCCAGGTGTTAGTATAAAGTACCGTAACGATTTTTTTAAAATATACTATGTATCTGGATGACTGTTCTTTGACCTAGGCTGCAGATAAGTAACATCAATTTCCCGTGCTGAGATTTGCAATTTTAAACGTATTCCTTTATTTATTTTTTTAATTTCATTAATTTTAATTTAAGTACTTAATAGTAACTTAATATCTCTATCAACTGATCTTTAAGCTAAGATATTAAAGTCTTTGTCAATTTTGACTTTCAGTAATTTATACAACGGTGACTACTCTTTGATTTTAACTTATTTTATAGAGCCATTTACTCGACTACGGAGAGCACAAAGGAGGGTTATTTTGCTTTCGAACTCTCATAGTTTCAGACTTTTTCTTACTTTTCAGGTTATGTAAATTTACAGAACCACGCTGACTTACACTCATAACTCACTTATCGGCGATAATAAATGTAATCCCACTTCATTACAAACAAAAAAGAAGCTAAGCTAAGCTTCTTACAGAATCGACAATCGCCTCCATATAAAATGTCACTGTCGTCATATCGATATCTACAAGCCAGCCCTAAGCTATTACCTGTAGCCTCTAGATACACAACTTACTTCACAGAAGCTTACATTACCTAATGTCGATATCGATATCGATAAACACCAACAACACATTTGAACATTTCCCAGATGACATACAGTAATGGGCGCCTTGCAACGCCATCTGGTGCCAACGTAGAATTAGCCAACAAGCTCTCTTCTTCACTAATATCGTACAGCCCACCATATAAGTTGGTTTAATTAAATTGGATAGCTATTTTCTGGCTTAATAACGCGTTATGAGTTGCCTCAGTATTAATATTTAGATTGGTTTGACGACAGTCTTGCTGTAGTTAATATAATTTGGTTTTTACTTGCTATGCTATCGGTGTAGTGGTTGCGGAGTGCCAAACCAACGGTTGCGGGTTTGAATCCCACTAGAAAATTCTAACATTTTTGTGATGAGCACGAGCCAAAATCAAAGTCAGACGCTGAAATTTTATGTATTGCCTTTTTTCTTCTAATCAGCTGTTAGATTTTTAAGTATAAAGTCAAAAACATTACAACACCGTCAAAAAATGTCCACCATTATTTAATATTATCCCTCTAAACTAAAAGCGAATAACAGTTCAACAATAACTAGTTCAACTCATATTTATTCAAGTTCCCAAATTACCATTCCCACAAATTTCAACTTTCCGGCAAAAAGAGGCGAACTCACTAAAGGTTCTGTGAGCAAGTCAACTTTCGAGCCAACGCGGATTTAAGTGAATAGAAAAGATTTGGGTTAGTTTTAACTCTTCGTCATCATGACATTATCATAATATCATCACTAATTCAGACTATCTACTATTTAACTTTTTGTTATATAGTAATAGTAGTAATTCTTTTTCGAACACACTAAACTCATAACTAATGATTTGGACTACTGTACACAGAATAAATAATAGTTATTATGAGTATCAACAGTAAGATTAATAAAATGCACAATAAGCAACGCAGAATTCGAGGAAATCCAATGAATTCTTATTTCTCTTGGTCATGGTATCACGCGTGAATGGCTAGACCAATTTCACAAATTATTTTTTTGTTGCAGTTTGTTAATTAAAGCACAAGGTTCCTTTATAAGATAGAAAATTTTGCATTTCATTTTAAAACTAATGACCACGGGAACTAAATCACGGGCATCGAACGGCTGTATTCATTATATGTCCGTAACGTGTCAAATAGTTCGCTTTCCTCCTTAAAATGAAAAGTCTCTAACATTTAATCGGAGAATTTTGTCTTACAGAACATCTGTGAAATATTTTCAAACTGCAAGGTTTCTTCCAGAAGTTAGACATGATTTATATCCTTGTTCGCGAGGAATAAAACTTTCGGCCACAGTCCGGGACTTCCCGGACTCCTTTAAGAGTTGCATAAATCAGACTCTGAGGCAGATTGTTTTTAGCGAGGATTTTGCGGTTGGTCCCAGTAATGATTTCATAGAGTGTTTCGACAAATGGCTTTTAAAAATTTTAATATTCCTACTAGGAACAATCTGCCGTTCCTAGGCAACGTAACACTAGCGTATTTCGAGCGTAGACGTCGTGGCAGGGTCTAGTCAGCGGTTAAGTAAATGCGATGCTGCCACGATACCACGATAGCAGAAGAATCTGTCTCTTAAAGAAAGTAACTAATAAAATATGATAATTTAATTAATAATAAAAGAGACATACAAAGAGACAGACAGAGACATATTTGTGTTGGGTCGCGAATTTTTCTTTTTGAGATTTTGTTATTGGTCCCTTAGAAAATGTTGCTGTATTTGAGCAAGAGAATGTGACTTTTGCGGCTTCAAAACTAATGAAAAATCACCCTGTATTTAAGTTTGAATATACTCAAATCTATACTTATTGGTGCTTGTGGAAAGCCGATGAAAGTAGCTAGTCAAAACTGAAACTTATTGATATATTTTTCCTTTTGACTTGGACCAAATCTGTAGACATCTTGGATCCAGACTAAGTTTGTGATTATTCAATTATTGTCGTAGTTTGCGTCTAGAACTTTGGAGTATTATTTATGCACTACTATAACATTTACTGCGTCACTTTTATGAATTACCCAACTTTGCTTTTCTTTTTTTTCACATAATATCATCACTAAAATCAGCCCACGTCAGTCCATTGCTAGCAGAGGCGTGCGGAGCATATAGGCAATTAGGTAGTGCCTACCTGTAAATGAAATGAGATAGGCAGTAGGTAGGTACTTACAAAAGTATCATTGCTGAAAACCGCAGATTTTTATCAAAAGCATTGGTTTTAAAGCCCGCCACTGACTGCTAGACATAGGTTCATCCCAATGCACGCCACTGCGCTTGATCATCAGCTATTCTTTTCTATCTACTACCTACTAGCATTTTTGCGCTTTTTATAGCTTCACGTTTTTGGCGGGCGTCTTACGCTTGTCTTATCATTTTCTAGAAAAAAAAATTACCGAACATACTTCATACCGATATTTGTACTGAACTTAAAGAAAATATTAAACTGTTATATAAACTGTTTTATTATCAAAATATTTATGACACAACGAATATTTTTCTTTTCAATACAGGGTTACATTGAAAGGTAGTGACAAATTTTCAAGAGCGTCTCAGAATCAGCAGCTTAATACGAGTTTGATGTTGATCTCATTGTAAAAGTTATTTGTATTGATAAACAAGTCCTTCTTAAATATGGAAATTGACTACATATAGACTCTGTTTGTGTATTTTCAAATTTGTCATTTTTTAAACGCTTTTAGAACATTTACACAAATTATTAGTAATATTTCTGCTTCAGAAGTTCACACCTATCACTAATAGTCGGTTATTCTTATTCGTCAAGGTATATCTTTATCTTGATGTGCACACTCGGACAGTGAAACAAGTATTTTATAGTAATTTTTATATTTTAATTTTAGTTAATTAATAATACTCATACAAGTTTGTATGTGTTAAACATTGTATGCGAAAACATATCAATAGTAGGTAGTTTTTAAATTGTTAGTAATTATAAGCTATTCAAACAGAATTGTTTTCCAAATAAAATAAAAATAAATTCAAAAATACATTACAACTTAAAGGCGATTATAAAGCGCTCCTAGCGTAGGCTAGGCAAGGAAGGCAAGGAAGGCTATTGACGCTGAACTGAGTTTCGAAAAAAAATCTAAAACTTCGTCCTAAATATAAGAGCCCCGTTAGGTTGCCACTGTCCCCTCCCAAACGGCGTTGTGTTCTGTCTAGCCCCAACATTGAAGTCCAGGGACGAGGTTGGGGTCTTGTGGAGGTTGAGGTTGCCAGAGACGCTGTGCTCATGCATTTTCGCGATGGGGGTGTAGGTTGTAGAGGCCCCGACTCCTACCGTCTCCCTGAAACAGTAAATAAACAAATGAAATGCACGCCTTTAGGTATATCTGGACACATTTACTCGATTTTCGAGTATAAGTTGTTGTCGCTCGATATGGCTATTTTACTTATTTTCTATCGATTTATGAAGCTTTGTTGATCAACTAAATCTGTGAACTACTTCTACTTAACGATAGAGTTAATTTAATCGTCAATCGTAAATACAATAAATTGTTAGCTTGTTGATTCATTGATCAACAAAAAAATCTACAGTGACAATTGAAAAAAAAACTATGAATCCGTTGTTCTGTCTGTTAATTTAACCTAAATATTTACTCGGTTTTTGACGATCAACACGTGTGATCATACAAAACCGAGTAACTCTCGGGTGTTGCAAAGCTACAAATTTTTTTCGTGACTAATGCCTCCATTTATCCACCTGCCAAGGATGCAAAAGGTGGCACTGTACATGACCTACTTAAGAAACGCCGGAGATAATAACTCTTCTCATTTTGAGAATGTAACTCACTTGTAAGAATAATTCACGCCACCCCCGTGAGTCGAGTAGTTGGGCACTGGGCCTTCCCTCAGGTTTTTCGTGGCGAAAGCATGGGCATTAACCTTGTGGTCATTATGGTTGAGCAGGTTAACGTTTGCAGAAGCTGTCAGCTGGTTGCCGAAGTTGGGTATATGGGTTGCTTGAAGGTTGCCTCCCCCTGCTCTGAGAAAAGAATGGAAACCGGTAATTAAGTACTAAAGATATACGTAGATGATTGTTTCATGTTCCTTAAATCAACGCTTTTTATTCTTGAAATGTGTTCTACTTAGGGCCTTCCAAAAATACTTATTATGATTCCACTTTTAGCCTTAAAAAGTTCCGTAAGCCGGTGACTGTCTTACTTCAACTCTCACTTCTAAGTATGGTATGCAATAAAGAGTATTCGTCTAATTGGACTAGATGTAGTTAAACATTTCATTCAAATTTCTATAGAATGTACCTTTAGAGGTATGTTTATGTTTCATTGCACATTGCAGAGAATCACGGTCAGCAATGATGTTCATATCTAAGAAAAAGGAGTATTACTAAGGTTTACTCACGGAGTCTGAACACCCAAGTTCGCACCAGCAGCAGCAAAGCTGGGCCCAGTTGGCTTTTTAATGGCCATCGGGTTTCCATCTTTGTAACCACTAACGAAGACGTTACCAGATGTCACACCATTCGTTAAACCCATGGAAAGATCTTTGCTCTTATCTATGTTTTCGTTGAGGGAACCGTGGGCTTCCATTTTCAGCTGTGAAAACCAGATTAAACTTTGTAAATACAGGATGTCAAAAAAAAATTGTGTTGCTACCACTTTCTTCGTCCAGGAATAAAATAGTCCAGGTATTCGTATCACCCTCATGGGATCCAAATTTAAGTGAACGCTACTGTTGACTTCTGAATGTTGTTTTTAACAGCCCACGAAATTCAAAATTTCTAAGTTTTTTATTTAAAATAGCCATATCTGGCTTCCTTTAGTAAACTTATCATAATTAAATTGAGGATAGTGACTTCTCTTAAGGACTGTTAATAATTGTAAGAAAAATTGAGAGTTAAGAGGTTTTTACATTTACAAATACTTACCGTATTTTAAAACTTGACCGCAAAAAACTGACAAACGTTTGCACACACAAATTCAAACTATCCTATCCTTTGGTTAGCTTCCAGCTTTTATACACGAATCAGATTTGAATCATAAGTATGTATGTCGGTCGGGGAACTACCGACAGTACGCCACAGTTGGTAGCGTAGCCGTAGGTCAGGTTTGTACGGCTAAGGCAGACTTGCGATCAGTATGGAGTTAAGTGTGCATAATATAAGGACCGTAGTCTTTAAAAGCTTGCAGACAACGATATTAAACCTTGCAGATAATAGAGGTAAAAGAATTTGAGCATAGTTTCCGGTCCTCACATTTGGCAAATTCAACACCATTTAGGTTCCGGCATGAAGTAAATAAAGAAAATGAATGAAACGCAAAATGAAGTTTTAGTTTGTAAAATGCGAGGAAAGGTAACTATGCTCAAATTACATTACCTGTGACACCAAATAAACACAAAACCTGCTGTTGCTGCTAGTCTCTAAAGATTTACTTGATATTTAAACATTTTAGAGGGTGAGTTATAAAAATGGACAAACAAACTTTCCGGCAACATCCAGAATCGTAATCTGCATACTTTTCTGAACTTAAAACACTTGAAATGAAACGAAATAAAATGAAATATGAAATGAAATATATTTATCAACGGAAACATTACAACTAAGTTTACAAGTAGTCCCCAGACTAGGTAGTCCTGTCTCTTGGGGACTAGGGTTGATGAATTACTTATTGACATTTTGCAGCCGTTGCAGTAGAAGTTACATAATTTTATAGTTAAAAATAAAAAGAGATATAGTGGGAAATAAGTTTTACATTACATTCACATGATCTGCCGAATGAGTGTGTAGGTGTGCGTGTGTGCGTGTGTGCGTGTGTGTATGTGTGTGTGTGTGTGTGTGTGTTTGTGTGTAAGTATGCGTGTAAGCTGTGTATGCATGGTTGTGGGTGTGTGTTGTGTTGCCTTGCTTAGCCCTACGTAAGACGTGTTACTTGGGTTCAGCTGCTGTTGGCTATTAAGCAAGGTAACAGTGGATTCGTTTGTCAATAGGTTAAGCAACTTATCTGATGGTCTTCAAATTTTGCATTATCAGCAACCTTAGCGCCTACACTGCCAACACTGCATGTTTTTGTAAAATGGATGTTAAATGTTACTATAGCGATAAACCAAAATCCAGTAAATATGGAAAAAGCTGTATTTGCATGTGTGATTGCATATACAATAAAATATCTAATGAAATGAAGGGACTCACTATTAATTTGTTTAAATCTAAACTGTTTAAATGGCTAAATAAACACAGTTTCTATGACATTCGAGATTTTTTAACATTGAAATGAATTAATTAATGGTTTTTATTTTTATTATTGTGTCTTTAATTCCAATGATTTATAATAAATAAGAATTCAATTTTTATTATGACTTTATAATTCTCAATGTTTAATTTAATTTATTTATATTTGCATGCTATCTTAATGAAGCAAGACCATTCTGTAACAGCATTTATACTGTGTCTTAAGCAAATAAATAAATATTCTATTCTATTCTATTCTATAATATTATTTCATCAGAGTTATCTATCAATCTAATTTGATTGAAGCCATCTGTATGCAACTCCTTGATCTTATATGGATTGATATTACCTAGCAAAATATCGATACGTGGAGCTACGTTTTTCTGTCCAAAATAATTATGATTATCATCAATAATTTTTATTAAACACGAATTATTTCAACTATGTTACTCATTCCTACTGTATTGTGGCTTTTCTCAAATGGATGCATATGTATTCGTTTGTATATAAACAGTCTACCACGGGACTTCACCAATGATAGGTATATACAATCAGACTTTACCAATTGAATAAACCGCATCTGCTGCTTATCTAAACTTATATAATTGTTACCAACCATATTATGTGATTAATTAAACTGGGAACCTAATAAAACTACTCACCTTTTATTAACAGATAATACTATCAAGATTATTCAATAGACATAATTATTGAAAAAAAATCAGCTAGAACTAATAATTTTATAAACTTTGACAGAAAAAGACGGGTGTTATAATGTTTGAAGTCTAGGTTTGTGTGTTTGTAGTATCGTAGTTTGGAAACGATTTTTAGGGTTGCGTACCTTGAAAGGAGAAAAGAACCATATCCACCATATAAAGAACTATCATCATATGTGAGTCAGTCTGTCTGTCAAGACAAGACAAAGAGTGTCAGGACCACATAGACAAATATAAAAAAAATATGAAATACTCAGGTTTGCAGTTTCTCGGGCCTGTGATGACATCAAATTTCAAAGTCGTTGATAATGCCCCATATTATGATACTCACAAGGGAATTAACACTTATAATAGAGTACTTCCCTTGGACCTAGTCTTGAAATCGTGGAAAAATAGTAGTGATAGCACAAATAAAGAAAAAAATCCGGAAATAGTTATTTGTAGTTACAACATCACAAAAATAACTTGCTTGATGGACGAACTATTTACATTCCCAACTCGCACTTGGCCATCTTCCAAATTGGTCCTACCGGGAGTCAAACCCTGTAAGCTGTAATATCCAAAATAACTACTCATATCATGTACATCCATGATCAATTAGTAGTGATTCATATGCGTAGGCGCCATATTGGTAACAAAAATAGCACAGCGGGGAATTCCTGTTGGGATTTCACAATGTTTTTTAAAACAGCTACTCTACCGATAAAAATTTGGCAAAAGATATTTAAATACTCGATTAGTGTAAAACTAATTATCTATCGTAACTTAATTTTGTACACTACGTTTGCCGGTTGCGTTCTCGTACACACAGGGGCGTGCGGTGCATATAGGCAATTAGGCATTGCCTACCTGAAAAATGAAATGAGGTAGGTTATAGGTACTTTCAAATGTGTTTTATTGAAGAAAACCACTGATTTTTATGAATAAAACACCTAAGTAAGTTTCTACTGCCTACCTTCAAATAAAAACAAAGCCCGCCACTGCGTACACACAAAATTAAGTTGAAAAAAGTTACTTATTATTTGCTATAAAAGTTAATTAGCAAAGAATGTAAAGAATTTATAATAAGTCAAATATTTTAAAGTATATTAAACAACTGAAAAGTGTATGGGTAGTAACAGGGTGAAATAAGCATTCTAAAATCAATAGGTATTTGTGTCTTCTAGTCTTCTCTGAAAAGGTTCTCGCTAGTACACCCATTTTAGTAGGACTTCCTTTATAAATTGGCTTGATAAATTAAATACCTAGTATAATCAATATTTTAGCTGTAGCTTGTAACATTAAGATATGTTCTGATTAAGAAATAGGAAATATACACAACATTACATTAATTTTTATAATTATCAATTTGTAAATCTCTGTGTATGTTTTATAGCTTAAAAATATAGACTGTAAGTTAAAGTACCTATAAGTACCTATGTTATAAGTTTTTTTTATAAATAAGTAGTAATAAAATTGTAACTGACCCACTCCACGCTTTGGCTCAAAGCTGTTAGTGAGGTGTCCAATTGAACATAATTTAAAAAATTAAAAAAAATCTATAACACAATGCCAGGAGCAATATTTCACCTGTTTCGATTTAATATTCGGGAGGCAGAGACAAAAGAAAAGCAAGAACAATCATTCCACACGGATTCCACGATATCAAATTACGCGCCCCGGGGGCTATCCTGACCTGACCGCAGCGCGTTCATGTTATTAGTATTACATACTAATATACAGGGTGTAAAAAGAATAGGACACTCCTTAAAACAACGTGGTCAGCTGCTTTTACTATGGAAGCAACATCAAAATCGGCAAAAAATATTTGAGACGCTTCCTAAAATCAGACGCGATACTTCGATATTAATGCATGGAGGTGCTGAAAAAAAACAAAATCAACACGACTTAACACTGTATACGGGGTGTAAAACAGAATAGGCCACTCCTGAAAACCACGTGATCAGGCGCTACATCAACTATTTAATGTGTAACACTTTCTAGGGGCAAGTCTTAAACTGAGCTTGTACGTCGCCTCAATTCATTTACCCTGGTAAAAATAACAAAACACAACTTCAATCTAGCTACAAAGGAAATATAAAAACACCTCAACAGATCATAGAAGGGTAGAAAACAATAATTCAACACTATCCCACAATATCAAATTGCTGTGCCCCCGAGCTCTGGTAGGCCGTCTCGGGTCATCCTAACGTCATGTTTTATTCATACCGATTCCTTCTTGTACATAAGGTGTTGCCTGTTTGAGCGCGCATTTAACTACTAAAATACAAACTTGAATTTTGTACTTCACGACCCGGTTGGAGTAGTGGCGCAATGATTTGAGTTCAATTCCTAGTTCGGCTCAATTCAGAAAAAAATCAGTACTGGGTGTATTGGGAACACAAGGATGTTTAATAATTATTTTAAATTGGTGTGTTTCCTGGCGCATTTTTGTTGAAAATATACCATTTTACGGTTTAGAATTCTGTTTTTTTTGTTTTTAAGTTCGCCACCTATACATGTTAATGTCCAATAAATTATAAATAAATATAATACTAATTAACCAAATCACAATTTTCCTACAAAAAAGACTCCCAAACTGTTCACGCGTCATTTTGATATGGCAACACTCTTCGAGACAAGCTCCCGCCATATAAATCCGATAAAAGATAGAAATGCGTGTTTACCTCGTTTCCTTATTTTATCCCGGGTTTCCCTTTTTTCTCGTCTGATTTCATAACTGAGACTCTCATATTTTTTTTGTTAAAGTTTTTAAGTAACAGGCTAATAATATAGTTAATTTTAAAATATTTTTTTACAAAATAGCAAATGCTATTTGCCAAATAGTAAGTTAGGAACTGGGTGTTCCTTTCTTTCCTGATTGTCAACTCAAAATAGGAATTGTTTATATTATTTATTATTATTATTGTTTTCAGACAGAAAACAGAAAACCAATCTGTTAGATTTACTTTAAAAATGAACGACATTATTATTTTGACATAGTTTTATAACTTGCTTACTTTTTCGAAGATACAACGCTGTAGTTTTTAGTATTTGTATGATATAAAACAAACAGGCGTTTATCATTTTCTTAATAAAGATTAACAAAATAATAACTATTATTTTAATGAGTGACAACTGTGAAAACCACTGACAGTGCGTCAAATTATCTAAGTCTTACTTATTAATTCTATCTTAATATACGATATTTTGTAGCAGATAACCACTGTGCTAATTTAAAATAAAACTTATAATGTCCACTAATCACCAAAATCTAACTAACCAAATTTTGTACATGGCTTATGTACAAATTTTAACAGTTATGTGATTATTTTAAACCACTGTGCTCATTAAAAAAAACTTTTAAATGTCTACTAGTCACCAAATAATCACATAACTGCAAAAATTTTGTACAAAGGCCTCATGAGGTACAAACATAGAGACCTTAATTAAACTGCAGAATCTGGTGAAATATGTATAAACTACAATTGAGGCTGCGTTTCAATAATTGGACTCTTTCATAACGGCTTCGGCTTGCAATCGAAAAAACGAGTTGTAATAAAATAAAATATCTAGTATTGTTTTTTGTATAGATAAAAAAATCGATACTAGATAATTATTTTACTAAACTCTCAACATTTACTAAACTGTCCTCTACCTGAAGGTTGATTTTGAACTTGATTTTTAGAGTAAAGTCAAATGTTTTATTTGCAAGAATACAGTAAATACATCAGGTGATAATGATAGAATGAGTCCAGTGCATTCAGCCTTATATTAGCGTGCAAATATACTATTACAATAATAATTATTAATATTAATGAATATTTAATTTATTATATTTCATCTTTAAATTGAAGAAATTCTTTAACAGTGTAAAAGCTGTGATGTAATAACCATTTTGTCAGCTTTGTTTTAAATGTATTAATGTCATGAATTAATCTGAAGTCGTCTGGTAAATTATTGAACAGCACAATACACATATTATAAACATTTATCTTATATATTAGTTTATGGCAAGTAGGATGATATAATTTGTTTTTAATTCTAGCTCTAGTTTGCCTATTATTTATTTCAGCTCTTAAGTAGGATAGTTTAAGTAGGATAGAGTTTGGCGGTAATAACACTATTTTAGTCTATTTAAAATTTTAGTATTAATTGTTTACGTTGCTGACCTTTGTACAGAATTAGTAACAGTTAAATGTGTCTATTTACTAAAACAATAAGCTCCAACCGACCATTTACTTTGCAGTACAATCCAATTAAACAATTATTTAGGCACAAGCGCTCCCATTGAGTTGCGAGTACTGTGATTATTTATTTATGTATTTAAGGAATTAGACCCTTGCGAAGTTTAACAACAAGAGGCTTAAGAACAATGCAGATGGTTGCTTGAACAATAAATTTAGATTGTCCTAACGCTTTAGGCGAAGTCATAGACCCTAAAACTACGTGCTACGTACTTAGTGCTCCTAGGCAGCAGTTTCATGTCAAAGAGAGAGAGAGAGAGAGAGAGTGATATTAGAAGTAGTAGCATGTCGAAAAGAGAAAAATATACCAAAATAGTTACCAAATTCAATAGGGTGTCCAATGGGCACGAGCTCCGTAAGATGCAACTGCAGCGCTGATATTTATCTGGAGCTCCAACTTCAAGCAATAATAATGATTTCCTAAAAATAACATTATACAATGGACTTACATAAAACACGTATTTTCTAATAAGTTCCTTGCTGTGTAAATTTTGAACAATGTTTTCATAAAATTTTACACAATAAATCAATACTTCTTAATAACCAGTACTTTAAAGAGTCAAAGGCTGTGTCAAAACCAACTTGTCCAGAGTAATACAGACATTGATCAGCTAATATGGTCAAGTTTTATTATAAAATATTGCTTATTTATTACTCATCATTTATCGCTTTAACGTTTTAGCAGTTACATAATAAGGACCCGGTATTGCACAGCAACTTCGGACATTGGCAGAACGATCCTTTGCCGCAAAACTTAGTTATTTATTATTTTCAATTATAAGGGGGTTCATATAAAGGTTTGGGAAACGATGACCCAAGCCTTTGTCCTGAATGTAATTGTGCTATCAATGGACTTGTTACTAAACAATATGTTGGACCCAATGGCATCGTGCCAAAATTCTGTGTAGTACGCCCAAGTCTCAGGTTCGATTTATGTTTCATTGGGGTAAATTCAGGAACCTACACATTATTCTGTACACTGCCGTTAAATTAATACTGCTGCATGTTGTATACCAAATTTCAGCCTACAAATTTATACATATTTGGACTAAAATAATGGTCACGTCATAGCAATACAGGGTGTACAAGACAATTGGTCAGCCCTTGAAACTATATACATAAGCTTTTTCTATCGAAGCTACATCGAAATTGGGAAAATAATTGTTGCTATAAACAAACATAAGCTCTTATTTAAAAAACATGATATTTATGTAGCTGCCATTGTAAAGGTTGTTGTATATATGAGCTGATCACGTGGTTTTAGGGAGTGTCATATTTATACGTACGTATACGTCATATTCTTTTGTAAAGTTTACATAAACTTTGTAAAAAAAAACTTGGAGCCAAAAGGTGGATTTTTGAGCTCTTCAATGCCTCCTACTAGTTACATTTCTGTCACAAGTTTTTAAACTTTTTTCGGCAGTCGACGATGAACTGTTTCTTTGATTGATTAATATGCTAAAACACTTTTTCATGCATATGAACCATTTACTTAACCAGCTAAAGAACAAAACAGCAAGATAGCAAACCATTGTTATGAGCCGTATTTCTTATCTCGGTACATTTGTCGTCCGTTTATGGAAACTTTTGTCGCTCATTCCATTATCGAAATGAAAAATCCAGCGTTTTATCGTTTGCACTGAAGTTTGATAACGGGCGCACGGTAGAGAGCCGCCAAGTATAGCTCTAACTTAAGTAAGAAAAGGAGAATAGAGTAGATGACTCGAGTCACCAGAGATTGCATGGAAGAGAACGTTAATATCTTATTTCAAGTATTTTTAAGACGATCCTAGATGACCTGGGGACACCGCGGATTAAGGAAAAATAACACAATGTAATTTAAATTTAATGGCAATCTCAGCGATTAATTAGGGGACGTAACGTCTCAAAGACGGTTTCGATTTCGAATGTTAAAGTATCGTTTCAATATAAAATTAAACATAACCATGAATCGCAATTTACTTTACCTACTTCAACCTCTAAACTCGCATCGCGCACATATTGTGCGCGGGTTCATTATTATTCAATTGTTACCTTTTTTTTTCAAACGTAAAGGTAATACACAAAAAGCCGTCTCTAAGACACGAATCTGGCTGGCGTGCTCAATCATTTTTGTACGCAAAGCTTTTATAAAATTATGCTTCCAAAATGCGAAAATGCACGGTTCACTAACCCCTCTACCTGTTCCTAACGTAGTATCTATGAAGTGGAAGTCCCCCCTTTTTTAATCTAAGATAAAGGGTACATTGAGTGCTTAACCATCGTGTCTGAGCTAAATCACCAACTTATTTTTTCATCTACTCTCATCCTTACCGCCTAGAACTTAAAAACCAATTTCCCACTTTCAAGAGAGCAACAACTTGGCAGCTCGGTATCTGAAGACCAATTTATGAATACACGAGGAATGAACCTTACTTGATAAGTTTTAAGGGTGGTTTCAGAATGAGTGAGGTGAGTTTTAAAATTGTCGAGTCATATCTCTAGATAGAAGACTTGACAATAGGGCCTCTTGTTTTACCGGTCGCTGAACGAATAACGGTGGGGGTAAGGTGACAAGAAGAGCGGAAGCCGGCAAAAATCAGTTTTAAGTCAAAAAAAAATTTATCGGAGATTTGTCTTTAGAAGTCCAGACAATCCCAAAACGGGTTGGTCACCAAAAACGGGTAAACATTTTAAATATCGTGCATGTCGCAATGAATGCGTGTGAAGGGGTGACAAGTGTTGAAACACACACTTCAACCTTGAAGCACACATCAAAACTAATGCAAAAGGCTCGAAATTTAAAACGTTTGTTATCACATTTGAGCAGACTACCCGTTTTGAAATTGTCTTCTTACCTACCATATGCGAATATGCGATACATGGCATTGGTTTTAACCATCGCGTCTGCTTGTAAACCACTAAAGAACCTATCAGCCATCCAAATCCTGTCTACCTGAGATTTGACGTCTGGTCTAGTAGGTTGCGCTGCGGATTGCAAAGCCATGAGATTGCGGATTCAAATCCCAATCTCAAGATTGTTTAATACAATCTATAGCTGTCCTTCAAATCCCGAGCACACCCGTATCTACCAGTCTTATCGATTTGAATTCTTTGAGATCCTGGATTCAATTCTCAGTCCAGTCAATGTAGAAAACCGGCCAAGTGCAAGTCGGACTCGCGCACGAAGGGTTCCGTACCATTATCTATAAAAACGGCCAAAAAAAATTACGTTTGTTGTATGGGAGCCGACCTTAAATATTAATTGAATTCGGTTTGTTAGCATTTGTTGTTATAGCGGCAACAGAAATACATCATCTGTGAAAATTTCAACTCGCTAACTATCACGGTTAATGAGATACAGCCTGCGGTGACAGACGGACTGACAAACGGACGGACAGACAGACGAACGGACAGACAGACGGACAGAGGAGCCTTAGTAATAGGGTCCCGTTTCACCCTTTGGGTACGGAACCCTAAAAAACTAACTTTCCTACTTGTGGTACCGTCATTGTTTCTGATTTCTATAACACAGGTGCTTCAGCTACTTACCTTAGGATCAGAGCAATGTATGTGATGTTGACTAGTATTTAAAAAAAAGATATTTTTACTATAGTGTTTTTCTTATACTCCTTTTAACTATGGTCCGACCCGATTATTCTATGCGTATAATACACCTTCCTTCATTGACGACAGATTATCTTCGGATCGAACACTTTGTTCACCCCCGTTGTTGATCGGGAGTGAAATACAACAGTGGAACCTCGTTCCTCTGGTCCCTATAGGAAACAACGGTACTCCGAGGTATTACGAGTTTGGTACTTGAAGTATAAATAGTATCTAAGGACCTCTCAAACTAATCGGATGAGCGAATATAATTTTAAGCTGTCCAATAATAACGAACTAAACATCATTTTCTTCAACCGACTTTTAACTGTCTATGAAGTTTTAAATTCAATTGTATGTTAGTATGTTTGTTACGCGATTATATTATGTATACTTAGCTATCAGACTGTAGGGTTTTTTTAGATTTTGAGTTTCTCGGGACCGAGATCTTTGGTTCCGAAGTTGTTTTATTTGAGTAGAAGAACGCAAATTTCAGCTTCAGAGTGGATTTGGCGTCGTCTACCTCAGAGGGGCCCGGGCCTGTCCGGCCCCTCTGAGGTCGGTCCGGGTTTGATTCTTGGTAGAATTAATGTAGAAAACAATATTTTCTATATTATCGAGGTGGTGTGGTACTGTCGCTGTTTTGATTTCTATAACTCAGGGGCTACTTACCTAGGCTACATGGCTCTGATCCTAGGATAAGTAGCCCTTGTCTTATACACATGTTATCACATAGGATGTGATTTCGTCTAATATGTATTTAGTATTATATATGTTACCTTTACATATCGTCACAGCCATCCTGTTTAGGTTCTCGTCCCTATCAGCCGTACGTAGATCTCTAAAGATGTTTCATCTGGAAATCACGTAATTATTATTATTTATATTATTTATTGAATCACATCGGACAACGCAGATCCATTTTAATTAGTAAAAAGTAATCTTAAAACTATATTAGTAAAACAAAAACACACAAGTTGAGCAATTATACGACCAGGCGATAATGTACCACAGATGGCAGGAGCGGGTTAATCGGCGTTCCTACTGACAAGCACCCTGGCAAGATGGCGAAAAATAGGGGAGTCATATCTTCCCGCTATGGTCCTCAGAATAGAGTTGGAGCTGGCCCGTACTCTGCAGAGCAACGACGCTGCTTTTTTACGCATGATGGCATATAAATCGTTAGTGCGTTCCTCAGCAAACATCCCCGACGCACTGCAAAATCGGGGCAGCCCCAACAACATTCTAAAGCCATTGTTATATTGGACACGCAGAGCATTAACGGTCTTTTGCGTAAAGCTGGCCTACAGGCTGCAGGTGTAGAATACTTGACAGTAGGCTTTAAAAAGAGTGATCTTCACTGATTGACTACACCGTGCAAACCTACGCACCAGCATGTTACATCTGACCGCCAACGCTCTACGTTCCCTCTCCATATCTTCATGGTCTTTAAGGTCGTCAGTTACTAAGTGTCCTAGATATTTAAATTTTGTAACTCGTTTGAGCTCAACACCGTTTAGCTGAAGTAATAAAAGAAAAATATACTTAGATACTTATCTTAGGTGTATCATTGAAAAAGTATGTTTAGACCTTTACATTTATCGTTCTCTGCGCTTTTCTACCACTTAGAAAATACATCGCACATTTCCGATAGTGTATTTTATGAAGAAAATAAAATTGTCTGACTAAACTGGAATAAAACAATAAAAACAGGACATCGTTTATATTCAACTCTTTTTTCCTCATCGGCAATGACAAGGCAATTACACTGCAAGCCACAAAAACTGGAATGCCATAATTTTTTACTTGTTATACAGGGTGTAACAAAAAGGCGTAATAAAATTTAAAGGACGTGTAGAGTAGTAAATGTGTAGTTCCTATGCAAAACCACAAGCTGATCGTGCGGCGGGCGAGGGTTGCGGGCGGGGGTTCGCTAACGAATGACCGCAGATTCAGGGTTGTCAACACTTTCGGTAAAAAAACAATTTATTTACTTAGTATGGGAAAAAAAAGTTGTTTATTTTTAACTAAAACTTTTACTACTTAATGTTCACAGTACATACATACATACCCTTAAATATTATTTAGCCTTTTTGTTACACCCTGTATAACTAAAATCACTAACAGCCAACTAACTTAGGTAATCAAATCTTAAAAGTCGTTTTTAACTCACTTATAATTATATTGATTTAGAAGTACGATAATTTGACATTGGCGAACGTGGAAACACAAATTAACCATTCAATTGATAAGAAGAAGTAGGTATGTACATAAAAGGCTTTCAGAATCGCATGACAGAACAATTCATATCGGGCAAATAGTTTTAAAACAGCAACTAAAAGCTACACTTACTTACCACACTTAATATAAAACACTAACTTATACGTTAAAACATTTAACAGCTCGCGCAACATTAACAACAGCAACATTTTACATTTTACAACCTTACATTTGTCTGTTAAGAGATTGACTGAAAAATAACCTACTTTTAAAGTTCATGGTTAGGTCCCTCCATAGCATTCTGAAAACAATGTTTCATGTAAAAAAATAAGCAATCACACTATTTAAAAATTAGCAATCACAGTCTAAATTTCTTTTTTATTGAAAATTTCCCAGCATCCTATTTCCATGCCACACACTGCACATACGTACAATAGATGTCAAGAGCAGATTTCCTTCTCTCAGCACATTTTGCTTATTTTCGTTTATTGTCCTTCCAGTTTTATTAGCATTTTAAAAATCTTCCGCTGAAATAAATTGCTTGCTTATAAGTAACAGATTTCTTGAGAAAAACGTTAAATATTAGTAAGGTACGTTTGTTCTTGTATTTGCTAAATTGGTAATGCAATGCATTCAAATGAAACGCCTCAGTGGGCAGTACTCTTATGGATCTACAAAAAAACTATTTTAACGAGACTCTCTAGATAGGGTTCCGTACCTCAAAAGGAAACACTGGAACCCATATAGAATCACTTTGTTGTCCGTCCGTACGTCAGTCTGTCAATCAAGACCCTTTTTAGGGTTCCGTACCCAAAGGGTAAAACGGGACCCTATTACTAAGGCTCCGCTGTCCGTCAGTCACCAGGCTGTATCTCATGAACCGTGATAGTTAGAGAGTTGAAATTTTCACAAATGATGAATTTCTGTTGCCGCTATAGCAACAAATACATGATACAATAAATATTTAAGGGGGTTCCCATACAACGAACGTGTTTTTTGCCGTTTTTATAGATAATGGTACGGAACCCTTCGTGCGCGAGTCTGACTCGCACTTGTCCGGTTTTTTTTTTCATAATGTCAGTCAAAAGACGTCCACTGCTAAGCATAGGCCTCCCCAATAACTTTCCTGCCTGCATCCAACGGCTTCCTAGATCAAGAGGTACTACAAATATTCATTTTATGATCGTAAAAAGTAGCGTAGCAGTAGCGGCACGGATGTTGAGCGCTGGGCAAAAGATGCGCAGAAGACCATTACGATTACGTGATTGATTGGCTAGTTGTGCAACGCGCCTGCACCGCCGGCTGTGATTGGTTGTTAGTTCCGCACACACGTGTCTCTGATACAATGATCGTCATCATCATAACATGCGAAGCGATCCTTTCTTTGCCCCAGCGCTCAACAATCGGTGCCGAGGATTGTGCATAGTATTGGTTGGCCACAAAGTTCAAGCTCCATTATAATGTAATTTGTTTTCTTTTATCTTATAATCGAGATTCGCGTCAAGCACTCAACGTTATTTTCCATTTTATTTTATTTGAAAACATCGTATGAGTTTTCCCGTTATTTCAAATTAGATCAGGGTTAGGGCTGCCAGTTTAAAATTCTATATATTTTACATTGCAAGGTACAAGTGCCTTTTTTTGTTCTTTATAGCGATCGATTTGTAACCTACTGATTCTGAGTATTATGTATATCCTGAATATTTGCCTCCTGCAAAAATGATTGTGTCAATCTATGTTCTGTAGCGTCAATGCTGTCAATTCTGGTTAGACAAATTTGCAGTACCTAACACCTTTTTGGTATCATTACACACATTGTTATAATTGTTTTATTTTCTGTAATAGTTAGTATTATATGCGGTTCTGAATAAATGTTCTGCTATTTTGTACTATTCCAAAATTGAATTGTTATTTTTGGCAACCCTAAGGCCTACATGGAAATCGCACGTCACTGATACATGTTTTATTATTGCGTTCTTGCGTTTGCTTCGAGCCTTTTGATTTGAAAGTGACAGTGACAGGGGAAATTTTATTTGCCCCGTCTAAGTGGCTTTGTGTTGTAACCTAATATTACAAGTAAATGGAAAAAGCATACCAATATCTCTTTGTTTTAGCTTTGGCTACAATCAACATTTCTGCATCTATCTATAAGGTAGGCCGAAACTTGCATACCAATGCTACGTCATCATATGCACATGTCACTGTAAAATTGTAAAATCCGTTAGATTATAATCTAACTCGCGAGATTGTAAACTACCGTAATATTGTGAACCGTATTATAGGTAATGCTTACAATTTAACGCATTATTTTTCAGTAGACTATAATCCATCGAAGACAAACAGTTAGATTACAATCTGTCAAGCGTTAAATTGTGAACTCTCCGAAGGCTGTCTCTGATTGGTCGGTCTTACATAGGTCGTTCTTTGTCAATAGAGTTGGGAACAGCCACAGGTATCAGTCATATAAAATAAATGCATTACAAGAATCGTGACATCAAGCATATTTCTGACTACTAGCTTATGTTAACATTAACTCAAACTAGTCTCGGCTTGATATACTATTAAATTTACTTAACAGTAACACCCTGTATATCAAGTATAAATGCTCGTGCTCATCATACAAACATTTGCAAAGCGGCTCGCTGTGGTGTTCTTTACAGGACCTATATGTCCAGCTGTGAACTTCCAAGGGCTGATGATGATGATGATCAAATCATCGTCATCACACCATAGGACGTCCACTGCTGTGAATTCCAGATTTACCGTTTGGCGGCGGCCTATATTCAGCGGCTATCTGCAACCTTAACCAGGTCGTCTGTCCTCCTAGTATGTGTTTATGAATAATCTAAATCTAAGATTTTATAAAGTCTGAGATGATTTACTAGTAAAATTTCATTTCAAGTTATTCTCTTTAAGGTACGCTCTAGTTCGACAATATTCACCATTTTTTTGTTGAAACGAATATTAAAAGGAATTAAAAGAAGTGCTAAAAAAATAAGACCGAAAACAAAATCGGTGCTTCTCGGTCGATACGATTGTCGGTAGAAAAAGAAACGTTCGGAAATGTATGCGGTAACGCAACGATGATTTCAATTCAGATATTATACATACACGACGGATGGGGTTTTTAAGCACTCTCCTCGTTTAAGGGTGCATAAAAACTGATTTATTTTAAAAACTAAAGCGTACACTAATTTGTCCGTCCGTCCCTCTCTTTAGAAAATTGAACCGTAAACTGATTGGGTACGGTCAGTAAAATAATCAACATTTTTGTAATATTTTTTGCAGCAAAGAGAAAAATAAAAAGATTTTTATGTAGGCTATACAAAACAAAAGTTTTTTCAAGCAATGGAATAGTGACAATATGTCAAGTACATAGTTCATTTATACAAAAATTCCACACAAAGGAACGCGCTACCTCAAAGCCAATGTATGAATGAAGCATCTAAAAAAGCACCATTCTTGATATTGCTTCCATAGTAAAAGTTTATTACAGCGGCTGATCACGTGGTTTTAAGAAGTGTCCTTTTTTTCTTTTACATCCTTGTCTAAGCCCTCTTCTTTCTAGGCACTTATACACGTACCTACTTAAATATTTTTGACCGCTTCCGGACTATACATATCGAACATTGATGAGAAAAATATACGGAAAAGGGGCTCATTACTTTTTATGATTGTAAAATCAATTTATTTATTTATTTTTAGTTAATGTCCAAATAATAAGTATGTAGTTCTCGTATCGGCCATGCAGTACAAAATAATTTTATAAGTGAGTTTGAACTTATCAACGGGTACCTAATTCAATAAGAGTAAGTAAGTATGTAGTGTATGTAGATTTCAACCTGACCAGTTCTTACAGAGGTGATTCTATACCTTATACTTACTGATCTCGAATAAAAAAAAAACCTTTATTTCAATTATAAAAATTTTCTTAAATTTTTATTTATCAAAATTCAAGAATAACAAGCAAAGCATTTAAACGCTATCAATGCCAGCAAGCTTCCCGCGATATTGCGCGTGGTTTCTACTCATGCAAACTTATAGCAGTATTTTACGCCCCAGACACAGTACAGCAAGGGTTTTACAAAAAATATTGTATAATATAGCATAATGATGATTGACTTGGTGTGCTTTAGTACGTACCTAATTAAGTAATTTAAATACGTGTAGAAAGAGCAAATCAAGTAACCTGGATTTGATGTCTCAGACTGCAAATTGATTCTTTAAATCTTGTTTTCATCTTTTAAGTTCACGCTTAGGCAAACGTAGTGTAGGACGCCCCCCGGCTAGATAGACCGATGACCTGAAGAAGGCAGCTAGCAGCGATTGGATGCAAAGGGCGGGAGATCGTGCGCTGTGGCGCTCCTTGGGGGAGGCCTATGTCCAGAAGTGGACTGCAACAGGCTGATATGAAGTTCACATTTTACGCAGTCGGTTTTTTTAATTAATATAATTATATATAATTTTATTAGTGAAATACTGCTCAGATTAAAATCTACACCCTGTATTAAAACAATGTCAAAACGCGGATAGTTTACTATCCATTACTATTTTAATAGTAGCCTTTTTTTACTAACGCTACAAGAATTGAAGCAATAAACAAGTGTAGAGAATTGAAACCGCTTTAGTGCTCCTAGCTTGCTAGTTGCACCGCCCAGTGTGCTTAAATTACACAGAAATAGACAAAACTACAAGTAGGAAGGAATAGAGTTGGTAAATGCTTTTAAAATTACACTAAACTAGCTGTTGCCCGTGACTTCGTTCGCGTGGTGTTAGTAAGTTAATTAATAAAAGAAAACAACCAGCGCCATCTATAGTGAATTATCTCTCTTCTCTCAGAAGAGGTGCCTGGATTTAAAGAAGCCGAAAAAAGCCTTACAACAACATTACGTAAACACGTTAATTTTCATGTTACATAAGTACCTAATTCAGTATAAATTGTTTTAAACCAGTTTTATCTATGAAATAGCAACGCTATTTTGCTCCGCGTGGCTGTGTTGCTCTTGTGTTTCTTGCAGGAGTAAGTAATCATTAGTTTCGGACAACTAATGCGACTAACTAACTAACATTAAGTAAGCGTTTATTTTTCTACAAACGTAACATCAAGTAACGCAAGAACTTAACTTAGATTGGTATAAAAATAGTTATTAGAAGCCGCTTGCAGTGTCCCAGAAGCTACGAATTCATCATTTTAGTCATAGGACGTCCACTGCTGAACAACATAGGTCTGATTCAATGACTTCCAGACTGTCCGGTTGGAAGCGGCCTGAATCCAGCGGCTTCCTGCAACCTTTACCAGGCCGTCTTTCTTACTTTACTGCAGTGGGTCCTTTATAGCGATGAGCTTCGCGACGATAACGGCACAGTTCGGTCATATTTTAGTCAAGTTTTTCTTTAAATGTATTTCGTATTGTAGGTACCTTACTTAATATGAATTTAATGTTACTTTATCTACTCTACTCAAATCAAATTTATTAATTCTATTATGTTCGTATACAGTTACACTTTTTATCTTATTTATTATGTAACCGTTCTTCTGTTTTATGTTTGTTGTCGTGAATGTCGTGATGTCCAAAGGCTATAAGATTTTCTTTATCATCAGGTACCAAAGAAGATCATACTTAAGAAGCTACAAATCAGAACTTTATTAGTTAAATTCCTTCTAGAGGCTGATTGTTACGCTTAATAGGTACCTAGGTACCTATTTTTGTTTTTGAGACCAACATCGAAATTCAAAATAACTTCTTCATACAAACTGATGTCAGCTGGTCAGCGCAGCGCGGCCTGCGGTTTTGTTGTATGTAGGTATTTTCTTTTATTAGGCTCGTCTAGTGTTTCGTAGCTCCACTAGAGGGCACTAGAGCGCCGGCGCGTTTTGAACTTTAATTGCACGTGACCCCACGTTATTACCATCAGAACGTTACGCAGACAGCAGGACCGAGGATAAAACGTTTCTTTTTTACTTTATTCAAATTAGATGTGATTAATAGGGATGGGCAGATTTTTATTCCATACCTATTCGGTTCTGAAATAAACTTATAAACAAACAACAACACGATTCACGATGATCTTAATAATAAAATAAAACTAAAATTTCTAGACATAATTGCCAACCACCTTCTGATCTTGTTAATTAAGGCCGTTCTCCTAGCCAATGACCTTGAGCTATTGCTATTAATTAGAGGAAATACAAATGTTAAACGATGATTTTACAGATAAAACTTCAAAGATTACTTTGGTGTCTTTCAATTATCGCTATACGCATCAAATAAGGAGTAGAATGCTGCTAAAAAGTAGGAAAAATCGAAGTTTTGGTGAGGGAACCCTCTTAATTGTACTATTTTACACTACAGTCTCATTTTTGTCCCGTTTTTGTGTTCACGTGTGTTGACTATTCATACTTACTTACTTACTCATGATGCATGACTTTTATTTTTTTAATCAAACCAAACGAAGTCGTGGAATGTAGGTAGGAATGTACCTATGTAAGTATTAATAGTTTACGCAAACAGCTGTTGTGTTGTGCCGATTACAATCACGCCGCAGGCTAATGACCTTCACGACGCGTGCGTCAGACGTCCTTCTAACCTCGATCATAGCCTCGATGTGCTGCCCGCCGACCAAAGCAGTTCACGTGCAAAGCGCCTGCAATGCAACATGTGCTATCTCGCTCGTTCTTAGAATGCTGTCTCTGCGGCTCACACTCACACGACGCCATTGTATTTTAACTAATTTCTAGGTTCGCGTCGGTCGGCGTTTATGTAATCCGCGGGGGCCGCTGTCTGTGTGTGTAGTTTAGTTTGCCATAAAATATTTTATTAATTTGGATAACTTTAGTTGCTATTAATCATTGATAGGTTTATTTAACATTATCAATGCTATTAATTATTTGTTTTGTAGAAGTGATTGCGCTGGAATTATTTATTATAAGTTTCAGGTCCAGTGTACATTTTTATCATATTGGACCATGCTATTTAATGTCCTTCCAAATACACCACACCACCTTTTAAAATATCAATGACATCACAAGCATATAATATAAAAGTAAAATCCGATTATATTAATTACAAAAAAAACACTAAATATTGTTTTATTACTTAAGTAAGTACTTCCTTTAAATTATAAATAATAAAAAATATATATTATATTTACTTTGTCCAAAAGTAACCCTGTAATTCTGTGGTAATACCAATATTAAATGTCTCGATACAATCGAATTTTACGTATTTTTATTGTCTGTGGCGTAATCTATTTATTGTTCCTAAGGTCGTCGGTCCATCAAGCTAGGATGCGTCCTAAACTACGATTGCCAAGGCGTGGTCTCCACTTGCAAAACCGTTTTCATCGTTTCTGAGACAGATGTGATGTGACTAGCATACTTTAAATCGATGAGTCAGAAGAACTGAAAAATATTAAATAAGTAGGAACATAGTTATTAATGTATCAAGATTTGTTTAAGTTAATAGGAATAGAAAACATTTATTTGACACACGTATTCACAATTACAAACAAAAAATTGTTTAATTTACAAAAAAAGAGTGTCAATAAGGTCCTTATTTGTCAGCTTAGCTCAGCATTTGTCGTTACAGCCAAAACCATAACGACGCTGGTATGGTAAGTCATCTAGTTACTTACTTACAAACTAAGCTTACAAAACAACTAAACTAAAAATTACAAGATTTAAAAAAGTGATAGACTATTTAAATTCTATAAGACAGCGAGAGTTCCACTCGTCTTTTTTCAGGAGCACTCCTTTTCCTTTAACAGCGAATTTGGACGCGTTTTGCGGTTGACATTGTATGGATAATCCTTGTATAATTTGGTACATGTTTATTTTTAAATGTAACTTAAATGAAAATTATTGGCAAGAAATACCTATCGATCATAGTTTTAAAATATGTAGGTATTGCATTATCACAAATTCTGAGTTAATGCTAGGTTTCTTATTTAGACAACTAGAGCACCGTATAAACATCATCAAATTATCAAAAAACATATCTCACATAGTAGTTTGCAATGTTGTCAATGAGAACGAAAATATTAAAATTATTTGACCCATGTTTATTTTTATTTAACTGTCAAAACCTACGTACCTAAAATAAAATGTATAATTCACCCCACCCATATTGTGTCCGCGCATTCATTTGAAGTTATAATTGAGTAAATCACAGTAAAACACAAACTCCTATCTATAATAAATAAATAAATTGATGTGTATTGTGTTATAGATATCAGAAATAACGACGGCACCGCAAAAATTAAAATAATTATATTTTATTCTAAAATAATTTTTTAACGAGCATTTTATAATATTGTTGTTTACCAGCGTGTACTGAATCGAATAGAGCATCCTTTATCGCACGCGCACGCGCATAATGCGTGGCGGTGAGACGGCGCCGCGAGGCGGCGACCAGCTGCAAAACAGGGTAGCGTTGCTTACGCACACCAATGCCAGCCACTCTGCCCGGGCCTGGCCTATGTGTGTGTGTGTGTGGTAGGTAACATAGTGTCGTCATCGCTATGCGCGCTCATTCAATAACAACAATGCGTATATCGACAACGATTCAATTCGATAAGTCGATTAAATTATGATCGATGATAAGATAGGACCATGACTCGCACCTGAAGGCACTACCTCGATCTGTATGCCTGTATATTGGGTTGACGATGTATTGCTTGACGATATGAACGTGTCAATTCAAATTTTAATTCGTCGTATCCTCTTCAAGCTAACGTCAGCCCTTATTTCCTTGTTGTTCACGCTCGAGACAGTTTGAAATTGAAAAGAAAACTCGGAGAATTCGCAGAGAAATAGCCTCGTCGCTTCAGGCGCGGGTTATGAATACCACAGTGGGATAGGTATGCTGATTGGTGGTTCAGTCGGCGGTATCGATTAGTGATGCAAAGCAGTCGATAGTCTATCGATAAAACTCCTGTTTATATGAATAATCGAGCAGGTCACGTTGCTCGTTTTTTTTTCGAATAATTTAAAGTTTATGTTATTAAAATAATAGTTTAAAAAAAACGATAAAGGAAGACGCACTTTTTTATTATTCTTAAGATCTTATGGGATGTGGGAGTCAGAAAGTCGGACATAAAAAGTAAAAAAAAAACAACCTCCTAGAGAAAGCAGACACTCCTATCTATCGAGGTTGGTTTTTTATTTCGTGTAAATGTTAATTAGGTTGATTTCTGCGAAAATGTAACATTTGAAACAGAAATATTTACTTTAAACACCTTCACTTGAGAGAAAAAAATAATATTCATGGAATCAAAAGAATGTGTTTTTATTTTTTTTAATTATTTGTCTGTGGGCGCAAACTGTCTGATATTATTGACATGACTGCCAAATGTAGTTATAACAAGCGCGCGCACAAGACGTTGCGTTTCGAGCGTCCTGAAAATTTTTATGAATTTGTATGCACCGATTTTTTTTTCTAGTGATATTATATAACACTTTGTATTTCTATTACCCACGTCTTGTATTAATGTAAGCGTACGTTTTTTTGCTGCACATATTTAATATTCTTTCCTGTTGGTATAAAATTGACATAATTATAATCTCTCAGCGTTAAATAGATGAACATGATATTATCTTCGTATACGTTTCTTTTTACCCGACTGCCAAACGAGGGTTATGTTTTTCGAGAGTATGTATGTATGCATGTTCATTTCTTTGGCACGCCCTACAGCCTTAACCGTTTAACGGATATAAAAATATAATATATTAATAGATTCGTCTCAATTGTGGGAGTGACAAGGGGTATGTTATTTCCCAAAATTCCCGCGGGAACAGAACTGACGCGGGAGAATCGGATCTGCAATAATGATAAACCGATTTTGAAACTTTCTTGAAATAACTAATGGTCACATATTTTTAGTGAAATGTGTATTCAATACTTTATTTTCCAAAATTCCTACGGGAACAGGCAAAAAAATACACTGAAAAAATAAGAAGGAAAAACCGTTTAATGGAATTCAACATATGATATGTCATTAGATTCGTCTCAGTTGTGGGAGTGACATAGGCTATGATATTACCCGGAATTCCTATTGGTACATGAAATTAAGGGGAAAAACCGATTTCAGATACTACTTACTCGAGTTAAAACCTTTTTTATTCAATGAAGAATTACAAATAAGGCTTTTGGATCATTAAAAAGTAGCAGTAGAACAATACAAACTAATAGTCTAAAATAAAATAAATAAATTAATAAAAAAAATCAAAAACCCCGACTGCGTAAAAAGTGAACTTAAGAGATGAAAACAAGATTTAAAGAATCAATTTGCAGTCGGAGGTATCAAATCCATTAACAGCATAATGATGATTGACTTGGTATGCACTGCGTTAGTACCTAATTAAGTAATTAAAATCCGTGTAGAAAAAGTCGAATCCAGTAACATAGATTTGATGCCTCAGACTGCAAATTGATTCTTTAAATCTTGTTTTCATCTTTTAAGTTCACTTTTTACGCAGTCGGGGTTTTTGATTTTTTAAATTAATTAATTAATTTTATTTAGGATTTCACTTGCCAATTATCTGTATTAACAATAAAAAAGGTTTATCTCAAAATGCGATCTTTAAAATTACTTGGTTTACTAAGAATTGTAACTGTTGCTCTATCTAAATATTAAAGAAAAAGGTAGGTATCGTTGCTAAAAATATTGAAGAACATAATCAATTTTGGGACAAATGATAACTCTTTTTAAAATTCGACATTTACCACCGCGCTATGAGTGCGCTTAGGGTAAACTTAAACGACCGGGAACTTAGGATTTTAAGAAGTGGATATAAAATATGTAACTAAAACGCGAACAAAAAGTTTATTTTTACATAATGCATCTTTGGACATAATAAAAACACTCTAAATTGAGAATCTCATTTTTATAAGTCGAATAAAAGTTTGCAATAATGTGTTATGTTTGCTTGAAATGCTGAAAGTAACTTCTAAATGAGTCATCAAGTTCGTAATCAATTGCAATTGTATTACAGCCGCTTTTGCTATGTGGCTCACATGCGTTAAATAAATACTTAAATATGATAAAATATCATCGGTAACATTAAGGCAAAAAAAAACTCTTTCGCAATGTCATGTATTCCAAGAGTCGAATTATAGATAAATGCCTATGTACAAAAAAGATACTTTTGTATATATTGGGAAAACGCTACCTTCTTTGGGCATTTAAATGAAAAACCCAGCTAGATACTTAATTAGATAATGTTTAATATCAAAAACAAAACAGATAATTTTGCATTCATCTTTAAAATCTCTTCATTTTAGTCGGAATCTTCTTCTATTTCAACTGAAAGTAGAGTTATTTTAGCAGCATTATCATTTATAAAATTAGATTCTTCATTATTGTTACTTATGTGGCCTATAGACAAATGTGTTTGAGTAGAAATATCCGGTCCTTCAAAAGTTCTTTCTACCACACTTCTATTAAATTTATCTTTCATATTCGCTAAAACATCTGTGTTAACATCCTTACTAGATTGAACTTTATTTGAGGTCGTCTCTTCTATCCCTAATGTCTTGTCTAAAGATCTAACAAATTGATCAAGTTCTTTTTGAAGTTTTTCTAAAACTTCCACGTCTGTGCTTAACTCTTCTGTCTGCTGATGGTGTAGGACTTGGCTATGTTGATTTATTAGGTGTGTCTTTTTGGCCACAGACATTGAAACATAATTACTTATTTGAAAAGGTTGTTTAATACCCTGCGCCTTGTCGATATATGGAGCAGCGGGTACATTTGCTTGGTCAGCTTGTATCGGTTTTACAATGATATTACCTTGTATACTTTCTTCTAGATTTACTAAATTTAATGACTGCTCTTCCATTGCTAGTGTGACATCCGGTGCAAGAATACTTTTATTTAAGTCTTCTCTGTCAATAAGTTCAATCGCAACATGTTCATAGACCATCTCATGGGCATTATGTGAAAAGTTTAGCTGATCATCTTTTACAGCCAAATGATGGTTAGGTAATCTGTAAAACAAATTTCCAAAATGTGTTTTCATAGTGAAATCTTGTGTATTGTTTAATCTCCACTGTACCACATGAACTCCAAATGTCCAGTTTTTAGATTTGGTCATGTTTTGCCAATCACTTAAATATTTTCCAATACGATAAGTCTGTTCACTGAGATCAATAGGTGAATAGACTACTGGTGAGTAATAACCTTGATTTAGTAATTTCATACGAGACACAACTTCCTGAAAAAATAATTTCGCATTTGTTTCTAGTAATAATGGCTTTCCAAAATCTCCATAAATCTTTAGCAATTCAATTGCTACAGTCATCGTGTCACGTGATATTAGTGGTCGCAAGTGGACAAAACCTGTCGCTCTGTCCACAACAATTAGTATATATCCAAACGGTTCATCAGTTTTGTGTATAACACCAATAGCAATTTGCCACTTGTCTTTAGATTTAAGTGGTTTCTCTGACCCCCTTCCACAATTTCCGTGCCCTTTACATACATTACATAAGCTCAGAATTAATCTTACAGCCATTTCACTAACACAATATTGACGATTGAGAATTTTCATGATTTTTTCTAATCCACCATGGTTTGTTTGCACATGTGCATTTACTATAAGGCTGTAAGAATCTTCACAAGAGATATAATATCTGATTTGGTCTGTAGGCAATTTTAATTTTGCTATTAGTTTGTAAAACCCATCGACTACTGTAACATCGTACTTCGCCAAGAGATTACTAAGATTAATGCACACGAGCTCACCTCTTTGAACTGCTAATTTAGTTAGGGCAACAATATGTGTCAGTTTTAACAATCCAGGACCATCGAATGGCGGGAAAAACTCACATTTATGAATTCTGAAATAATTATCAATAATTGCAACGTATTTTTGTTTGAACTTTCTAAATGGAATATGAACACGTTCATTCACGTTCATCTTGATAAGACGTTTTTAAACTCGCACCATAATTTAAAGCTTCACACTACTAGAAAATTAAATATTGCAGCATTTATAATACACAAAAAAACTTTTTGAAAATGCAATTATGGTTACTATAACTTTAAACAATTTGATAACAACAACAATAAAAAAATAAAACTAACGGCAACATAATAGTCGTCTTTAAAGCAAGGAACCGCACTGAATACTGGCGAGCGAGGTGACGAATGCGACGGCGCCGCGGCGCGGCGAAACGCTCAAAACAACAAAATGGCTGACGCGATGTTTACGCAACAGTGATGCCGCTATACACGTAAGCGAGAAAGCGTTCGTTTTACTACGTGCGCTTAACGAGTCAACTACTTGGACACTGACAACGATTTTCGATCCAAAGCAAGGGTCGAGAGGAGGGGCCGGGCATCGTATCGCGGTATCGCGCGCGTTTGTATTGAAGGTCATTGGCCTACTATAGCATGGAGCGCGGTCGGGCGCCCGGATGCGGCTTATTAGGTGTAATTCACACAGGTCGATTTTAATTTCTTATTACAGACGTCACTAGTTTTGCAGCCACTCAAGAGTCAAGCTAATAATACTTCTAATTTTACTAATAGTAAAAAATAATTTTATTATTTTTTTTACTAATAATTATTTCTTTAAGGCTTAAGAAACATGTCGTAGAACAATATTAAAATGTTTTAATAACAAAATTAAGTTGATAATATTTTTGTCAACATTTTAGGCTATAAGTACCTTTGTTTTTTTGTGTGGTTTGCTATAAAGATTATCTTTTAAAAATATACATTAATTAAATACCTAAACAATTATTAATATTACACATTTTGATGCAAAGGCCGAAAGATCGCAGGCAAGGGCAGTTTACCTTTTGGAAATAAATACCTATTTAAGTTTTTTTGTTCTAGCTGTTCCGGACGATTAGTTTTCTCAGATTTGATTCTTTATGTTTGTTTCCTTTTTATTTTTATTGTTTTTTGTATAGTTTTATTTATAGCATTAAGTTTGATTATTGTTTTGTAAATTATGTTGATTATTGTAAATAGTTATAAGTTTGATTGAATAAAGATGGCAACAGATAGGAAAGAGACAGGTACACACCCCCGGTATGGGGACTTAGGATTAGTAAAATAGAGCCGCTCGGCTCTTTACGGTATTGCCGCCAGGATAGGAAATAGATAGTGCCATCCCACTCCCACAGTGACTCTCGCTCACCCGCGCTCCGCTAGACAGAGCGCGGAATAGACAAATAGTAATAGCCGGCTTTAGTCACTAGTGGTGGGTGGGAAATGGGCCACAAGTATAGCGGCCAAATCAAGCCGAGACACAGTCCACAGCCAGCAGTCAGATAGAAAACAAGAAGAATAGGAGCAATAATAGGAAGAAATAATAGGAAGAAAATAGCAGCAGTCCTGACTCTCTTCAGTGGTTGCCAGCTTCATAATATCCGGGTCTTTTATTTCAATTCCGAAGCTGAAGCGACCCCCCGCACCCCGCAGTAACGTGGCTACAGGAACACAAGACTTCAAGGCGCAATCCAGAAATAGGTGCAAAAGGGACGTTGAGCCGAAACCGTCGCGTCCCGCACATTCATGGTCCGATTCGAGCCGGATTACGCCGAAGTTATAGAAGATTGAAAATAGCAACATGCCCGTTACAAGATCGAAGAGTGGAGGTTCCAGAGCCGGCGCGACCACAACAGAAGAAAGTACTTCGTCGGGAACGGAGTACACCGCGTCTACGGCCCCGGACACGTCGAGGACTAGTCACAGAACAGAAGACTCCGCGGCGCAACACCCTGCGTCAGCGGAAATAGAAGAGCGCCTTCAGGCGCCCCAGCAGCCCACGATGGAGCAACGGCCGCTGTCTGAACAGCCAAGAAGAGCTGATCAGCGGCCACCGCCGGCGTCGGGCCCACCGCTGCCATCTGAACAGAGGCCGGTGGAATTGCAGAAACCAACGTATCCGAAGATAGTACTTGCCAGATCCAAAGCGTCCACCGCAGCATCAGGACGCACCGCCAGGCTCCTGAAAGCAAAAGAAGAGCTACTCCGACTACAAGTCAAGCTTGCCGCCGCAAAGGTGGCAACCATAGAAGCCGAAACAGACTCTGATGAAGACCTGGACACAGTCATGGAAGAAACGGATCACCATGGAAGAGTGAACACCTGGCTCAACACCAGCGTACAGCCGTCGTTAGCCATCGCCAACGAGCCACACTTCCTGCCAGAAGCCCTGCCGCTACCTCAGAAGCAAATAGAAGATAGAAGGCCTCAAGCCACAGAAGCTTCTCCGGTACCGGCGGGAGGCGACGTGACCGCACCAGCACCGAACCAGTCCATCGACCTGTCTGAGCTAGCCCAAGCCATTGCTCAGGCGGCTCGATCCAGTCATCACCACACATCGAGGATGTTCAGCGAGCTACCATACTTCGGAGGAGCACATCAAGACTGATTTCCTTTAAGGCCGCCTACTCCGAGTCACAAAGCGGGTTCAACGACCTTGAAAACTTGACCCGCCTACGCAAGTGCCTCAAGGGGAAAGCGAAAGAAGCCGTCGAGAGTTTGCTGATCTACAGTTCGAATCCAAGAGACGTCATGAAGATCCTGGAGGCAAGATTTGGAAGACCAGATGCGATTGCCATAGCTGAAATAGAGAAGATTAGAAGCCTGCCCCGCCTAACAGACGCCCCACGTGACCTATGCATCTTCGCCAGCAAGGTCGCCAACATCGTAGCTACCCTGAAGACCATCGGGAAGCAACAGTACCTGCTCAATCCAGAGATAGCGAAGCTCACCATAGACAAGCTGCCGCCTACCCTCAAGTATCGGTGGTACGACTTCGCAGCCGAGCAGTCAACAGAAGAAGCGGACATAGCAAAACTGGCGCGCTTCCTGAACAGAGAGGCCGAGGTATGCGGCCCATACGCGCAGCCAGAAGGGGTTCAAGAGGTCACCACGAATAGAAGACAGAAGACCTTCAACACCCAGAAGTCCGAACAGAGCGAAGAAGGGCCAAGGCAGGACACAACCAGAACCTGCCTAGTGTGCAACAAGGCAGGACATAGCACAGCGGAATGCGAAGATTTTAAGAAAGCTGACTCTTCGACCCGATGGGATATAGCAAAGTCGAAGAGGCTCTGCTTCCGCTGCCTTCGGTTCCGAAACAGAATGCACCGATGCCGAGGAAACCAATGTGGGATCGACGCCTGCAACAGCTGGCATCACCGAATGCTACACTTCAGTCAAGAGAAGAAGAACGAGGTCGTCGGCTCCACATGGACAGGGCAAGGAACACAAGCATTCCTGAAAATAGTTCCGGTGCAGATCTACGGTCCGAAGAAGAAGATCAACACGTACGCACTACTGGACGACGGGTCGACCATCACCCTGATCGACGAAGACCTGGCTCAGCAAGCCGGCCTGCGAGGACCCAGGGAGCCTCTACACATCGAGGCAATAGGAGAAGCTAAGGTAGAGACCTTCTCATCCAGAAGGCTGAACATCGTCCTCGGCGGATCGGGCCAGAAGAAGCACAGAATACAGGCGCGCTCGATCAGAAGTCTGAAGTTATCACCGCAGACCATTAAGAATGAAGACATAGACGGATGCGGCCATCTTCACGACATAGCAGAGACCATCGTGCATCGGGGAGCAAGACCTCAAATGCTGATAGGCCAAGACAATTGGCAACTGCTCCTCACCGAAGAACAGAGAATAGGAAAGAAGCATCAACCAATCGCGTCAAGAACTCCACTCGGCTGGGTACTGCATGGAGCATGCAGCCGAGCTATAGGACACCGAGTGCACTTCGTACAACAGTCTGAAGACGTCGACCAACTCAACTCGGAGCTGAAGAACTTCTTCTCGTTAGAGGCCCTCACAATAGCACCGAAACAGCCTCGAAACGACCCCGAAGCCCGAGCCTTGAAGATCCTCGAAGAGAAGACAACCAAGTTGGAAGACGGAAGATTCCAAACTGCACTCCTGTGGAAAAAAGAAGACGTGAAGATGCCTGACAATAGAGAATATGCCCTGAAGAGACTGGAAGCACAAGAAAGAAAAATAGAGAAGAATCCAGAACTGAAGGCGAAGGTGATAGAACAGATGGAAGCGCTAATAGCAAAAGGGTACGCCGAGCCTGCGCCAGAAGATAGAAAACAGAATAGAACATGGTACCTACCGTGTTTCCCGGTATTCAACCCACAGAAGCCGGGAAAAATACGGATGGTGCACGACGCAGCGGCTACTACCAGAGGGATGTCTCTCAACGACGCGCTTCTCACCGGACCCGACCTTCTACAATCTCTTCCCGGCGTGCTGATGAAGATGAGACAGCACAAGATAGCGCTCTCGGCAGACATAGCTGAGATGTTCCTACAGATCAAGATCGACCCGGAGGATAGAGATGCGATCCGATACCTCTGGCGGAATGGAGATAGAACAACACCGCCAAAGGAGTACAGAATGACGTCGCTAATATTCGGCGCGACGTCCTCTCCGGCAACAGCGATCTACGTCAAGAATAGAAATGCCGAAGACCACGCAAAGCAGTATCCAGCAGCATCTTCGGCCATCAAGACGAATCACTACATGGACGACTACATACAGAGCTTTGAAGACGAAGACTCAGCCATCGAGACAGCGAAGCAAGTTCGGCACATCCACAGTCAGGCGCACTTCCACCTAAGAAAATGGGCGTCCAATTCGGCGAGAGTCCTACACGAACTCGACGAAGAAGCAGAGAAGGCAGAACTCTCGATCGGGCCGAAGACAGAAAAGGTCCTCGGGATGATCTGGCAGACTTCCACGGACACGCTGAAGTACAACTTGGACCTCACCAGACTGCCAGATGGTATCCTGCAACAGAAGCCAACCAAGAGGCAGGCCCTGCAGATCGTAATGTCACTCTTCGATCCGCTGGGGCTCGTCTCTCCTGTGATAGTGAAGGCCAAGCAGATACTACAGGAGATCTGGAAAAGAAGCACAGGGTGGGACAGCTACTTAGAAGAAGACCTGGCAGCGCAATGGGCAAAGTGGATACAGCAGTTAGAAGCCCTCAAGAACATCGCAATACCAAGGTGCTACCCGAACTATAGCAGAGGCAAGAGTCTACAGCTCCACGTATTCGTCGACGCAAGCGAAGCCGCCTACGCCGCAGCCCTCTACTGGAGAGTCGAAGAGGAGAACGGGGAAGTGCACACCTCCCTGGTTCTAGCCAAGAGTCGAGTTGCACCACTGAAGACCACCTCGATTCCCCGCCTCGAGCTGCAGGCAGCGGTCATGGGCGCACGAATGGCAAGCTGCGTCATAGAAGAACACGACAGGAAGCCGGAGTCACGGACCTTTTGGACAGATAGTAAGACGGTCCTGACCTGGCTCAGAACAGGCGCGCGGTCTTACAAGCCTTTCGTCGCGCACAGAATAGCAGAGTTAGAAGAGAACACGAAAACAGAAGAATGGCGCTGGGTTCCTACGAAGATCAACGTAGCAGACGACGGAACCAGGGACGTGCCAAAGGACTTCAACGAAGATCATCGTTGGTTCAGCGGTCCCAGCTTCCTAAAAGAAGAACCAGCAGCCTGGCCGATAGAGACAGTGACACCAAGAGAAGCCTCGGGAGAAGAGAGAACACTGAAGATAGAAGAAAAGAAACCCTCGCTTCTGTCAGCGATCCCTGACTTCAACAAGTTCTCCAGATGGGAAAGGTTCGTGAGGACGACAGCCAGAGTTCTGCAATACATAGAACTATGCAGACCAAAGAACAATAGAGCAGCATACGCAAGAACGAAGGCGAACAGAGTGGCCGATCCTACCTGGGGAAAACAGGAAAAGAAGAAGACGGGGCGCTGCAAGGAAATAGTGAAAATAGAAGACAGATTCAGAGGAATACCAACAGAACTCCTTCTACGAGCCGAAGACATCATCGTCCGAGCGAGCCAAGAGGAAAGCTTCGCGGACGAGATCGAGTGCCTGTCACAGAGTCGACGCGTCAACAGCAACAGCAAGCTGAAGAAGATAGCCACAGAAATAGTCAACGGAGTCATCACAGTGAAGTCCAGAATAGAAGCAGCAACGGGCGTCCCAGAAGACGTAAAGCGGCCCTCCGTCCTAGATGGCCGCCACCACATCGCTCGGCTATACATCGAGCACATTCATCGCGTCGGTCATCACCAAGGAGTGGAAGCGACCATTAATCAGTGTCGCCAGCGTTTCCACATCCTGGGACTCAGAACGACGGCGCGCTACATCATCCACCGATGTGTGCCCTGCCGAAGAAGAAGATGGGCGCCCCCTGAGCCTCCGACCGGCAACCATCCCGCTGGTCGGCTCGCTCATCACCAACGGGCCTTCACCTGCACAGGACTGGACTACTTCGGACCGTTGCTCACTACGATGGGACGAGCAACTAAGAAGACCTACGTAGCCCTGTTCACATGCCTAACCACGAGGGCAGTGCACTTAGAGATGACAGCATCACTCACCACAGACTCCGCAATCATGGCTCTAAGAAGATTCATTGCTCGGCGCGGCTGCCCCAAGACGATCTGGTCCGACAACGGGACCAACTTGCACGGCGCCGAGAAAGAACTTCGGCAAGCAATCGACGCAGCGACAGAAACAGAAGCATCAAGAAGAAGAATCACGTGGCGCTTCATCCCTCCCGGTGCCCCGTTCATGGGTGGAGCGTGGGAGCGCCTCGTAAGAACAGTGAAGACCGCACTAGCAGCCGTCATGGATAGCAGGCCCACGTCGGAAGAAACGCTCGCCACCCTACTCGCCGAGGTCGAAATGACCGTCAACAGTCGCCCGCTCACTCACGTCTCGGTCGACCCTGAAGACCCGGAGACGCTGACCCCCAACCACTTCCTTCTGTTGGGGCCAGCCTACGAACCACCGATGGGCGAAGCAACACCGCAAGATCTCCAGGGAAGACACAGTTGGCGGACGGCGCAAAGGTTGGCCGACATGTTCTGGGCGAGATGGGTGAGAGAGTACTTACCCGAGCTCCAGTACCGGCGGGAGCCCCACGGCAGAGGACCACCGCTACAGCTGGGAGACGTCGTGCTAATAGCAGACAACACGCTGCCTCGCAACACCTGGCCGCTGGGGAGAATAATAGCAACGTACCCCGGCCGTGATGACATCGTGCGAGCAGTCGACGTACAGACCAAAGGCGGCGTTCTCCGAAGACCGACCAAGAAGCTGGTGGTACTACAGACAGCGGAGCCAGAGACAACCGTCCTACCCCCAAAGTAATGCGTCGCGAGCCCAGGACTTCGTCGCGACGCACGGCGGGAGAATGTTCCGGACGATTAGTTTTCTCAGATTTGATTCTTTATGTTTGTTTCCTTTTTATTTTTATTGTTTTTTGTATAGTTTTATTTATAGCATTAAGTTTGATTATTGTTTTGTAAATTATGTTGATTATTGTAAATAGTTATAAGTTTGATTGAATAAAGATGGCAACAGATAGGAAAGAGACAGGTACACACCCCCGGTATGGGGACTTAGGATTAGTAAAATAGAGCCGCTCGGCTCTTTACGGTATTGCCGCCAGGATAGGAAATAGATAGTGCCATCCCACTCCCACAGTGACTCTCGCTCACCCGCGCTCCGCTAGACAGAGCGCGGAATAGACAAATAGTAATAGCCGGCTTTAGTCACTAGTGGTGGGTGGGAAATGGGCCACAAGTATAGCGGCCAAATCAAGCCGAGACACAGTCCACAGCCAGCAGTCAGATAGAAAACAAGAAGAATAGGAGCAATAATAGGAAGAAATAATAGGAAGAAAATAGCAGCAGTCCTGACTCTCTTCAGTGGTTGCCAGCTTCATAATATCCGGGTCTTTTATTTCAATTCCGAAGCTGAAGCGACCCCCCGCACCCCGCAGTAACGTGGCTACAGGAACACAAGACTTCAAGGCGCAATCCAGAAATAGGTGCAAAAGGGACGTTGAGCCGAAACCGTCGCGTCCCGCACACTAGCTATGAATAACAGCGATACAAGTCACGCCAAACTTCCAGTTCATATTGTTTTTTTTTGTTGTTCAATAACACTGTTTAAATAAATTGTTACAGCATAAACATTAAAAGTTATACCTAAATTATTTTATTTCCCTCTAGAAAACTGATTGACAATGACCGCGACCGGCTGTAACAAATCGACCCGTGTGATTAGGCCCTATCAAAGGCGTGCGAGCGAGAGCGTAGCGAGTCTTACTCGTTCTGTGGGTTGTTTCATTGAACGCACGTTTTAATCTTTGTGTGCGAATTGTGAATGTGTGTGTATAAAATGAATGTTCGTATTATGAAATGGAAATATACTGCTTACGGGACAATAGCACATTGGGTGTGTGGGAAACCTACATGATATGCCATTTCTACAGATTCCTAAGATTGAATCTATTAAATCTTTTTTAAAATATCATTCTTTTACTTTCCAAGGTGTAAATGTGTAAACTTTTTTTAACTTTTTGATTCTATTGTTCAACTAAAGCAATTATTTGTATGTTTTGTACGGGAAATTGAATTTTATTATTTATTTATTGTTTAAAAATGGCAGAAATGTTTAAGTTAAATCTAGAAAAGTTTAAGAAAAATCTTTTTAGTGCTTAGGTAAGTAGTTGTTACTCAAAGACATAGAAGTACTTACTTACATAGTAGGTATTTCTTACCTACTATTTTTGTTCTTTCTACCTGATGCTTTGTTTGAACTTGTGAACCCTAAGTAACTAAGTAAATAAGATCGCTTTTCCACCTACACTCTTACTGAGAACGAGATAATATTTTAAAAGCATGATGTCATTTGACTTTGCGCCGAGAATACAGGGTGTTGTATAGTGGGTGTATCAAGTCGAAAGTAGGTAGCCTTTGTTAACATAATTATGCGTATGTTGCAGTCGGATTGCATTATTCGCCGTATTACAAACCAACATTTGTTTTACAAAACAAGGCGTTTAGCCATACGGCGGATCGACGATACGGGGGATTGCATAACACCTCAATGAAAGTCCGTCGCATTGAATACAAGCTTTCACGTTATTCAATACGTCTAGGCGTTTTAATTCGGCAGGTCACTAAGTCACCGCTTTGGCAGTTACCAGACTTACCAATTTACATCACTCGAGGCGCTGCCAGTCTTAACAACAAAAATGGCGTCGGACAGAGAAATTACGGTGTGTAAAAGTGAACTAAATAGTGGTTTATGTTTCGAAAATATTCTAAATGATTGTAAAATCAATGATTGTGCACCTAAATAATTTATATTAGTCGCAATTTAGAACTGAAAGTCGTAGATTTAATAACTAGATTTACAGGTTATAATGCACGTCAAAAGTCACTAAGTTGGCTATGGCTATGGAGGAGTGTATGGCCACAAAATAGAAAAAATTCAGAAGTTCCACTCCCGCCGTTCTCGAAAACAACTGCCCAAATTGGGCTGACTGCCTAAGGTTGCTATTCTGATTTTTGAAATAAATAAGTGTGCCTTATTACACCGATACAATGATTAGTTTATTCATTCATCTTATCATACGTCCAGGCCTAAATAGGAAGACAGAGCAATAATTACTATCCCCAACTTGGCTTCTTCAATTACTGTCGTTTTTAACAGCGGCGGCAGCTGCGCGTTGTTAGAAATTATACGTACTAACTTCATTACTTAGGTACTGACATATACTGTCATTTCTAGGTGGCGTATTTATCCTAGCAACGACAATGTAAAAAAATCAATGAATAATTTAATATGTTTGTATTTTTTTATTTAACGCTTACCTAAAACACTGGTATTAAACCAATGACGATTTAAGTAAAATTTAAAAGCTCATTCCTGCTGAATGTGTAGTGTTATGAAATGAATGATTGATCGCTATAAAAACTTATCTTTACCTTTACTACTTACTTACTTTACTTTACTTACAAGAGAAAACCTAGACCTAGTTTTATATACCTTTTAATATTATTTTGAAAATTTAAAGAACGTGTAATCACAATTTTGTGTTTAAATATTTTTTTTTTTTTTTAATTTAAATGATCAATGCGTAGTAAACTGTCGTGAGTGACAGTCTGCTGTAGTACTGCCCCGAATCGTCCGAGATTGCATATAAACGCAATTGTCAATTTGTGCGTAACGATTTTGACGCTTAGTTCCGAGTGGCCTATCTGTCTAGCGCGCCGCCGCTATACGTAATTTGTGGTATGGCGGAATATTAGGCAATTATTGGTGTAACAATAATTAACAAAATGACGTTAAGGATGTTAAGAAAAGAAAACCGTTAATCTACAAAATGTGAATTGTACAATGCGGCTAAACGTGAGACGTCATATCGGAGAACACATCGTAATGACAATCCGCCATATCGTCGATTTGCTGTATTGCAAAACGCCTCCGTTTTGTAAAACAGCTAGTTGGTTTGTAATACGTCGGCCTATACAATCCGACTGCGACATATACACAATAAATACTATGGTGAAGTCAGAAATGCCATACTTTTATTTAATAAAAAATAAAAATGTTTATTTATTTATTTGACAGTAAGGCAACATACAAAACGGATTTGAGAAATTTAAATTTATTAAACTAAAAATTAAATAAAAATGGCAGTAATAAATTCCCAAAAATTCCCGACTTCACCATAGCATTTATACAGGTGGCCCCAGAAGTATGGACCAAATCGAACAGGGGCGCGGGCGGGGGTATTTCCCGAGATGTTTGGCTCTAAAGTTTAAAATAGGAAAAAAATAATAGTAAGTATTTATAAATTAAGTATAAACAATTTATTACGATGTTAAAATGGTTTAATCACTTACATTAAAAAATCACTTATTTTTTTTATTATTGGGACATCACTACCTTTTTGATCTTATCTTAGGTAAGTATGATGCACTTGCTTAGTAAGTAAGTATGGGTAACTAGATATAAGCTATAGCACTTGTGTTAGTTAGGTATAGAAACCAGAAACAACGACGGTACCACAAAACCCAGACCCGAAGTACCTAATAAAGAAAAGTTCGTGTTTCATATCAACCCGACCGGGATACCGGGAATTGAACCCGGGACCTTACAGGATGGCGATGCCAACTTATTCCGTCCGGCATACGATGGGCCACGCGAATAACGCGAATTCCTTTGACTTGGGTGCAAAAACCGACAACCTAGGGAATCCGAGGAGTAACGATCCCGGCCGAATGAGCCATGCACGCCTGTACGAGCGATAAAATGTGGTGTACACTTTGTATCTTAATACATTGTTATAAGGTTTACAGTCCAATGAAAATGGTATATCAAGCCGAAACAAGCGTTCCATCATCCATGTATATCAAAGTAAAGTCAGAAATTTGATATCATCATTTTTTTTAATATCATAAAAGAACAGATTTTGAAAATCCTATTTGTAGGTATGTTATTTTTAATGATATAAAATTTCTGAATTTACATAAATAGGTGATGCCTATTTATATCCAGCTACATAGTCTAGACACCCGGTATATTTTTTTTCTGCTCGTGACTGTACTCACTTGTATTTGGCTAGCCTCGCAGTTGCTTGCCGTATTACATAGCCGGCTGGCATTACAGTACAATGACCTACAGAAAGTATAGTCACAAATTACGTAGAAGTGTAAGTGACACCAAACAATCACTTCGCTTATGTGAAATATTTCACTTTTCGATCGATTTATATGTGAAGCGGTAGTTTTGTTAAAATCACATTAGGTGCCAAAATAACGATAAGGGCGTGAATTTATTAATTTCTGGTCAGTCGAAACTTTTATAAATAGGACTTTTTCTAAAATACGGGGTTGTTAACCGTTAGATAAATGGTATATCAAGCTGAAACTAGCCTATGTTACCAAATGCTTAAAAATAAATACTATGGTGTCATAAATTTGATATAATATTTTCATACCAATCAGATTCTGATTTTTGTAAATAAAAATTAATAAAATCTTATGAATGGGTATCAAATTACTGACTTCACCATACCATTTATTATGTTGACATAGGCTAGTTACAGCTTGACAAACTATTTACCTAAACATCCTGTATAAGGTCCGAATTTATGAGTTAATGTATTTCTATAAGGTTGTTCAAACTTCAAATACAGAAACTTTATTACGGGACAATATTTTGGAGCATAGACAACCTGAAACCTCAGAATTCACTCCATTGAGTGCTTCTCTAAGTTTTTTAACCCCAGACACATTTGCGAAACCCTAACCAAATATTGTGAAAGAGGAGCTCGCATGTGATCCTTATAATCCTTTAATAGCTCCAAACCACAGTTAATATGCAATTCAGTAAGTTCTCTAAATGGGTTATTCATTGGCCTCGAAGACCCAAGACCTCGCCGTGTAGTCGGCTAAAAAATATAATGCACGCCTTATTAATTGATGCTTACAGAAGGATGCACTATTTCCTCTGGTCTGAGTGTTGTGGTACTGGTAACACAAGTGCTTACTTTAGGATTATAGTGTTGTTGTCCAATTTTTTTATTTATCTATAAAAAAAGATCTCTCGTTACAGTTAAGTGTAGTTACGATGATTGTGACAAGGTCCATCCAAAAGAGGTCAACATTAATTCCATAAGTTTTGAGAATTTGCGATGCATCTAGCGCGTTAGGCACTTACTACCAGTAATATACAAAGTCAATGACCTTACCCTATAATGTACAATTGAATACATAAGCTTAAAGCTCTAATAGATTGTATTTTAAAAGAAAATATTGCGATGTTTTTAATTTTTATTTAGGATTTATAAGTAGTAATGAGAACCCATCGAGGAGAGATCCTACTGTTTCAGTAAATTTGTAACCAAACAAATGGAACTGTGGCTAAAGCTGGACTGGCCACAAAAAGGGTTCGGAAACCTTTCATGGAGTTACATCTATTTCAAATCTACCCAGGAAAAAGTAAAAAAAATATTGACCTTATGTTAAATGAAATATACTTATGTAGTAATAACTCGTTTCCCTAATCGTAAAATACTTTTTAAAAACTCGAGTTTATAATATGTTTTATTATTGTTTCGTCTGTCATTATTAATTACTAGCTGACCCGGCGAACTTCCTACGGCCTAACAGTTTTTTTTTCGTCAACTCTGCTATTCGGGGCGGAGACAAACACAACAAATTATAAGCATGAAAATCGGTCCATCCGTTCTCAAATGATATGTGTTGTAACCAACCCGACTTTTTTATATATTAAGATTTGTTCGTCTCTCTTTACTAGCGGTTTCGCACGACTTCACTTGGACAAACTTTATCCAAAAATTAGGCACCACTCCAAGCCAGAAATAATGACACATTACAATTTAAAAGGGCAAATTTTAAGATAGGGAGCACCAAAGAATAAAACCCCTTCTTTAAACTATATGTAGGCAGCTGCTCAACAAAAAACGTTTATTAAGGAAAGGAGAGAAAACCATGGACTGGGAAAACGTTTCTTCTAAAATCTTTAACGTCTTATTCACATTTTGTAAACTATACAATGTGATACGGGCGGTGCTTCTAGCCCGTTTATGCTAAGTGCGTTATATCTAATTTTATCGACAAAAAAATGGTGGGTCAAACCCTCACAATCACATGAATGGCGGCCATTTTGTTGTTTTAACACATAGGCAATAACCAAGGGTACATGTATCGTAGAAACATGAAAGAAATACCACAAGATAGCTTAAATAACTGAGTAACCGACCAACAACTTCATTTCTGATGTTTAGGATTTTGTCAGCTACAAAAAAAAAACATTCATAAAATTATAATTAAAAATAGGTAATTAAAAACTTATTTTTGTATTTTTTGCAGATTTGTTTTGACCCCAAATTATTTTCTCGTCGATATAATTTGGTATGGAACTTAGCCTTAACGGGTTAGATAGAAGTACCGAGCATATCACATTGTATAATTCCACTTTTGGGAGAAAGTGTTTTCTAAAATATTCACCGATCTTTGACCAGGGTCAAACTCCCTAATCCCCAGCAAATCTGGTGAAATTGTCACTTCTTTAAGGTTTTAGAATTCATTTAAGGTTCTTTGCACTAAGATTTTTAAATTTAAGTTATTTTCATAGTCTTGAATAGGCAATACTGACATTTTATACTAATAACAAAATACACGGTTTCGCAGATGGTTTAGTACCCCTGACGCGAGATCACGAGTGTTCTTAGCACTCTATTGTCTCGAAGACTCGAACCCATTTGCGCTGCTATCAAACATTCGATTGTTTAGGGTTCCCTATACCCATGTATAAGGGACCTTAAACAATCGACTTACCTACTAAACTTTATAATAAAAATAAAAGATTTTTTCACAATTCAACATACCCAGTGTCGATGGTCGGGGATAACGCCAGTTCGCAATACCCGATCAGCTATGGGTGCATGTGAAAACGTTCTTTTATTTTTATTTGATGTTGGTTGCAAAGTAAAAGTGGTATTTGCGTAGTTTAATAATTTAATATCAAAGAAAAAGAGAGTTGTAACCAATAAAATAGGTTATATAGACTCGACTAAATTGTCATTTACTTATGATGTATTGTGTAGTCCACAAAGTGAATTACTACGGAACCATTTATGGCGATTTACTAACAGACTTGTCCATTCTTTTACCAATGTCAAATAATTGTCCAATCGATATAAAACAATAGCACAGCTATTATAATCATTTTAATTGTGTTCCACCCTTTATGAAGAACTCTTTGATTATGGCCCGAAGTGTTAAATCCAGGGTGACTAATTTGATGCCTATTTCTATTGAATTTCGATTGTCGAAGCAAGCGAAGTGCTTTTTATACCAAATGTCGTATTTTATCGTCTCCCGCCACGATTCTTTGTTTTGAGTAGGTATACTTCGTTGAACATGAATTTTCCTCGTATTACGTGTGTATGGGGTGTCAAAAATTCGGTTTAATCTTAATTTCTGATGCTTAAAAAAGGTACGTTTCCAATCGAACCAACAGCATTTTCAACACTCTTATTTGGGTCAAGATATAAAAAATCTGTATCTAAGTAAAGCACTTTCTATGATAGGCCGGTCCGTGGCTTATTGTAATAATTATTACAACTGTAATCTGTATTAATGCCATCGCAGCGTGAATTGACCAGCTTGAAATGAAATGAACGAGTGAAATCCTTAAAGTTAATAGGTATATTAACTTTATGGTGAAATCAATATTCTTTATTGTTGATTTGTATTGGCATGTATTTAATCGCCTAACTAATAATTCCCTCTTGTCAAACAAAATAAAATCAAAAACAGCACCAAAAGTACTGACTTGCACACTAAAAACGCACTCTATGTAATTCGAACTGGGCATCAGTTTTCTTGTTTAAGTAAAACTATTTAAATTTCATGCTCATCTGTTTTCGGAATGCAGATCTAATAATTAATTCGTAAAACATCAAGATTTTAGTTGTGAATACATTTAAAAATTTGCAGATTTTGATATACTTTTAAAAGTTTTTTTTTTATTGTCATATTTCTGGTGTGCAATAAGTTTATTAGAGGAGATTATTGTTTGCATAATATTTTAACAGAGGTGCAATTAAAAATATCCTATTTGTATTTAACGTTGTGGAGTAAAACTTTTTACACTTACTTTGAATAGGATGTAATTAGGTTGTGATAGTGTAGGTGCTATATCCAAGATGTTTCAAACGCATTCCTAATAATTTCAGTGAACAAATACTAAAATACTTCTACTTTCTAAATGAGTATAGCAATTTTGGCGGAACTTTCCATTTTCACAGTCCGTTTCCTAACATTTCGTCCGGTTCAACTTTTTCACTTATTGTTGTGAACTTTATTAAACTTTAACCTCTGAGTTTCTCGAGTTTCCTTTATGAAGGGGATTCAATAATAAAAGTCGTTTGGAAAATGTCCGCTCGCAGATACTAGTATACGGGTTAATTAAATTGTGTGATTTATTAAATCTTTGTACCACTGTAGTGGAGGACATTTATTTGATTTCATTGTCTTATTGTATTCCTTAGGACAGCAGTTGAGGTAGTTTATTAGATTTTGGAAAGGAATTTAGGGAAATGGAAATTTAGGACACACACTACATCTTTATATTACATTATTCTCGTCACTGTTTGGGCATAGGCCTCCCCATAGAACGTGTTTCATGTGGCGAATGACTCTGGGCTACTTGCATCACTATAGTTTCAAGACCCAAAAAACAAGCTCACCAAATATTTTGGAAAACTTTGTTTGAGAGTCCGATTCGTACTTGGCCAGCTTTTAACTGAATTTTGTTCCATATCCTAAAAAAATGATCGCTATTGTTGGTAATTAGAGTTTTTTTGTGATAAGACCGACGACCGACGACGAACTGATTATTTATTCTGTATTTTGCTGAACCGTATGTATGTGTTTTATTACTGTTTAATATAACTGTTGCTAGACCAATAAATATACAGGGTGTAGTTTTGAACAGCAACGCCAGACTCATAAATAAATATTTAACTATTACTTCATTAGTAAGAAACCTTGTTCAAAAGTATCCTAAAACTTTTAAGACGTGTGACTAACACGGTAGGCGATAATGCTACGAGTGTTACTACGCTACGACAGCTACGAAGGCCACTTTGCAAAATTTGCCCCAAGAGAATGACCGATAGCTCGCCGGCGTAATAATACCATAATTTCCTGATTTCATGGATTTTTCCATAAAAATTTAAGGTATTCTTTTAATATTTTGTTTGGCATCAGTGTCGTGTATACTACCACCCCTGAGATGGGCGTTGTTTTACAAAACCCCACCTTGTATTTAAAAAAACATGACCAACATGACCCTCGTTTGGCAGTCGGGTAATAAACTGATGTGAACCATTCTGGATACTATGTAAAGAGGGGCGTCCGGTGCATATAGGTAGGCAATTAGGCAGTGCCTACCTGGTAAATGAAATGAGGTAGACAGTAGGTAGGTACTTGCAATTATGTGTGTTATTGGTAAAAATCACTGATTTCATCAAGAACACACATTGGTGGGTACCTATTTAGCGCCTACTACTAAATAAAAGCAATGCCCGCCACTGTATGTAAAGCCCTCGTCACCAGCCTATATCAGTCCACTGCTGGACATAGGCCTCTCCAAAAGGAGGATTTTGCCATAATCGCCACGCTTGGCAGGCGGGTTGGCGATCGCAAAAGCCCTATGGAGGTATAAATGTTGCCAAATTGGAAGGTTAGCCCTTTCCTCCCTAGAGTTTCGTGTGATCTGCAAAGTTTAGGACTTGTTTGTCATAGGTCAAAGAAAAGAGCCGACCCAGTTTTGATACTACGCTATCTGACAAAAGATAGTAAATGTGACAGAAGTTATAAACCAGAGAGCTTGAGCAGCGACAGACCACACCAGTACAGTAACTGTCACAACTCCAAAGAAATTAGTGAAGTGTGCAATTGAATATAACAAATTAAAATAGATGAATTATCTTTCGTTTCTGTTCTGAGTTCAAGAAGTTATTTTGCCTTAGAAATAAAAGCAGTATATAAATAGGAAACCTCTGGTGCTTCCATCCTATTATGGTCATTGAGGTATATTCATGTACTAGCGTACTAGAGAACACATCTCGAACTAAAAGTTTTAGTCAAGAATTGTAGTCCAGTGGACAAACAAAGCTTCAGTCAGTGTCAATAATTGAAGTTGTCAAAACTGCTTCTTGATTGTTCAATACTACAATGCTTGGCTGAAACATTTAGTTCGAGATGTGTTCTCTAGTACGCTAGTACATTATACCTTAATGATTATGGTTAAGTTTCTTACTCAAAGTACATTCATAGATAATTTCGATTCACTTTTAACTGGTTATTAGTCTGTAGAACCGTGGCCACATTGCTAGATGCCTCGCGTAGCGCCTGCGTCTAACTGACACAACGAAACGTATGACTCCGCAGACTAACATATTTTGACTTAGCTGACATGTCATTTGACATACATTACATACATACTCGCAAAAGGGGCCCAATTCGTCACACGTCACGTCGTTAGTAACAATTTTACTTTTGTAGCCAGGAATGATATCGTTAGTAATGTTGGTATGGTAGCAGTAGATTTTTTTCAATTTGGGTTAACTGTTTTTCTCGAGCTGTGTATTCAGGCTTCATTGCTACGTTCACGTGTAGGTAAAGTAAACTAATTTGGAAATACACCTAGATTGTACGTCTGACTTCAACTTTTCTCATTGTTTAGTATTAAAAGTTGTGGATGAATTGGGAAAATTTTACGTGACTTATACTTATATGTCAACCACAAATAATTATTTTTGTAGAATAGAAAGTGGAATAAATGAAACATAATAATCTCATGTCATTGTTACGGCATCTACATAAATGTGTTTAAACTTATGCTACCTGTCTATTCGTCTGTCCTAAACAGCTGAGGCTTTTAATAGCAATCGTGTTGAAATGTTCACAGAATAGGTATACATGTGTGTATGTGTTATTATTATTGTCGATAGATGACTTGCATAAATAAAAGATTTCTTGCGTTTTTTGTATTTTTATTTATCTGCAATATTTTCTCTAGATATAGTATATTTTTGAATGATCTATCTAACGAGACCCCTTACCATGCGATAGACGAGAAAAAAATCGTCTACTATGCATGGACCTGTTCAATTTTTTTTTCATGATTATATTTTAACCCTTTCTGGCGTCGTTATACCCATGCTAAATTACAACTTTTTAGTACTAAGAGTATCTGAACTAAGCTGCAGACTGAAAAGAAGACCAAAGCACGGGTTCCTTGGTGCCAAGTTCCTACGTGCGGAACCCTTATAAGGACAAGTATGATGCTTCATCAGCATGATGTCAGCCTACTGACATGTAAGCCCCCAAAGAGCGCCAAAAAGCACGATCTACCAATTTTTTCATCCATCCACTGCCAGCCATCTTCCGTTCAAGGTCGTCGGTCCATCGGTATTATTCCTCTGCCTAATAATCTCGTTTCGATCTTAACTTTCCCATAGCTCGCTGAGCGACATGGAGTCGGTGGGCCACCTTTACTTATAGGTAGGTACAATGAAAACTAATCTAACAAGAAAGAAGCCTACAGGCTGTTCAATTACTATAACACAATATTATTAAGTACACAAATCCTTTTATCCGCTGTGTATTGTTGGAAATACCGTCTCGAAACACTCGTCCGCTAATGACGTAGGAGCGGTAAGCCCTCTCCATCAGTGGCGGGCATTGGTTTTATTTCGAGGTAGACATTAGGTACTTACTAATGTGTTATATTGATGAAAATCATTGGTTTTCATAAATAACACACATTTCTTAGTTACACACACATTAGGCAGTAGCTTACTCATATATCTTCTATCTGAAAATCAGTGGTTTTCATCAATAAAACATATTTGTAAGTACCTACTGCCTACCTGATTTCATTTATGAGGTAGGCACTGCCTAATTGCCTATATACACCGCACGCCCCTGCGCGCCATCCTTATATCCCTTATAACCACATGTTCAGCTGCTTATACAGGGCGTACAAGAGAATACGACACTCCTTAAAACCACGTGATCAGCTGGTCATATACAACAACTTTTTTTATAGGAGCATCATCGAAATCGGGAATTTTTGTTTAGCTGCTCCATACAAACTTACTCGCTTATCTCGATGATAATGTATGGAGCATCTGAAAAAAAACACGATTTCAATGTTGCTCCCATCGGAAATCACGTGGATTTAAGGAGGGTCCAATTCTTTTGTACACGCTGTATTAACAGGTTTTAATATCGGAGCAACACCGAAAAAGGTTTTTTTTCAGATCCTTCATGCATAATTATCGAGTTATCGCTATAGTTTAAAAAAATATCCATTATAATATTGCCCGTAGAAAAAGATAAGTTTGTACGTTGCGGTTGCTATTCACATGGGTTTAAAGCGTGTCCTATTTGAATGACACACTTAAAATACAAACTGCCTCTATAGTCAACCATAACCAGTCTCTTCAAATATAAAAATCACAATTACCACAATAGCCTGGTAAGGGCACGGATATATGAAACTATAAAAGTATTTCTTTTTTTCTTGGGTTTTATACTATATCCAAAAGATTAGAAAAATCCATTGAATGCTGTAGGTATGAGTACAAGTATTTGTTTATTTGTTTTTGGAAGAATCAACACTAATGTGGTCCTTTTGATCTTTCTTACAGTGTCAGGCCACACGGCACATCCCCAGTGATGCGCGCTTTGTACGAAATATTGTTGAATTCCCGGGATACTCCGGGAATATCGTGTGTTTGTTTAGATGAAACGAAATTTCATAGCACTCGCAATTCGCATCGGTTTAATGTACGGGAACTAAATACTGGGATTTTACCTAGCTTTGATTTGATCTTCGTGCGTATTGCAATATCAAAATATTAAAGATAAGTAAAATGAAATCTCTAACTATACGAATTACTTAAGCTTATTATTATGTAGGTTTATTGAAAAACTTAATAAATTTAAAAAATAATCGGTCAAGTAAGAGTCGAACTCGCGCAAAGAACCACATTTTTTAAAATGTAGTTCGCAGTTATTTGCAAAATCCCGACGCACATTGTATTTGATTTTTTCATGTAACTTAGCTAGACCTCTTGTAGCTAAGATTAAATTTTATTAGTTAATTAAAATCATTGTTGTTTAATTTAATCAAATACATGTCAACTAAAATAAACTTACAGTAAAACGCTTAAAAGAAAGTAAACTAATAAGATATGACCTGTAGGTATGTGTGTATGAAAGTTGTTACACAAAAATTTAATGTTATTAATAAAATAAACATTCTTAACCATTCTCAACGAGGAAGTTTTGCAGTGAAAACACTGCAAAACTCCCTCGTTGAAGAAAAAATACCACACATCATTCCATCCGACAGACTGACCGAAAAATGAAAGTGTACATAGCCGGTCTAGAATATCCAAGCCTTCGTTTTGCAAGTTTTTTACGCTGTAGCTTTATAAACTCGCCTATAAAATGGTATGACATCGTTATACGCAGTGGGCTGTGGCATTATAAAAGGATCGGTGGATGTTAAAGGCTATAAAGATATGCTTCGATGGACCTGGCCGTAAAACTTGTCTATCATTCTAAAACATGCGTTAAGGTTCAGAAATATTTTCGAATATAATGGTGTCCAAAAATTTAATTTTTAATAATTCTATTTTTTTAATTTCATGTCCAATCAATCAACTCGTCGATTTTGTAAAAAAAATGGATTTATCTGTAAATGACCGAACCTTTACATTACTTACATTTTATATCAAGTTCAATATCATAGATATCTTTCCTCTACAGGTTCATTGAATCTGGGTACAGCTTAAATACAACAACTTTCAGAGAACATCGAAACTTTTTTTTTTAAATATGTATTTGCCATTTTAATATTTGATCGACCATGGTCTGACCTGAAACTCCGCAGATAAACAATGTTACAAAAATATACGTTTAGGCATTCTGTAAAAATATTTGCTATAAACAATTTGTAATTAAGACACCTTCAACAATATGATAAAATGCCAAATCTTAAAAAAATACAAACAGATCAAAGCGGGAAATGTTAATAATGAATCTTCCCGGCTTTTCCCGGTTTTAAAAACAAAAAGGCACACTGGGAGCGATTCTGATAGTTGAATTTAAATCTTCTCAAACTTTTCCCATTACCACACGTATTTTTATTCTATTACGTTTGGGCCATGAAACTAGCGACTAACCGCTATTCGATTTAAACCATGACTAAAGATAAGCAAACTAATTTATAATGTAACTTACTAATAAAGAGAAAATCAGACTATGAAGCACTTCAGATAAGATTAAACTTCAAATTTTTTGTAATCCATAGATTAACCTTGGCTCAAATTGATTCTGAAGATAAAAGTAGTTTATAGCACTTGACAAATGAATGCTAGAATGAAAAAAGTGTGAATCAACACGAGTTTCTGTTAAAAGATATCGAAAAACGCGTAATATAGACCTACTACTCAAGGTTGCGAGCAGCCGCTGCACCTAGATGCAGCTCATGCAGCCCAGTCAAGTCATAATCACTAAGAAAAAGTGACGAAAATACAACGTACTCTGTCTCATCAGTGACACACAGCCTAGAGATCGACATAGAGGTAAATGGTGTTAAAGAATATACATGCACCGCGCTGTCCTCGATATCGAAATGAATGGCAACTCGTCTTCGAGCTCGAAGACGGGTTCGATAACTGACTGTTTGCTGTCGCGATCTGTTCTGTAGGGGATGCCTTTGTCAAGCAGTAGACTTTTTTTTTAAATTTATTTATTCAAACACCAAAGATAAATTACATGATTGTTATTCGTTATAGTCGGCAGTATTCCGATTCAAGGTAATAATGATAATGTACTGCATTTTCTTCTGTTGTAAAAAGAAAGATGAGAAGAGAAGAGAGAAATGGACAACATCACATTAATTGCTCTGATACTAAGGAGCTATAAAAGCACTTGTGTTATAGAAATCAGATAATTCCACGTAGCAACCAGATAAGTGAAAATGTCTAGAATAGTTATTTTTCTACATTGCCCCGACCGGGGATCAAACCTAGGATCTAAGAGATGGCGAAGATATATTATGCAAACCTTCGGACATTGGGACTAAATAACCTAAACTAAAATATGTGCCGTGTGGTGCCGGCACGTTAAAAGAATTGCACCACCCCTTCTCTTCCTATGGGTGTCGTAAGAGGCGACTACAGGAGAACCGCTATAAGAAGCTGGGCAGCAGCGTCTCCTCTCCACCATTGGCCGAACTGCGATCGCCAACCCGCCTGCCAAGCGTGGCGATTATGGCAAAATCCTCCTTTTGAAGAGGCCTGTGTCTAGCAGTGGATAAAGGCTGGCGATGTGATGTGAAATGTGCTTTAAACTAAGTTTAAACGCTACTTTTGTTTTGTAATGGCCATACCGTGTTTCGTCCGAGAAAGTTTTTTATCCGTAAAATTAGCTGTAGTCTATGGTTGAGTTAGAAAAAATGAAATAAACAATAGGGTTGTTTTTGCTCTCCAGTTATAAGGTTTTGTTGTACAGTAGAGTCGATTCATGAGAACGACTGCCTCGGGTGGGATCCGAACCCACGACCATCGCATTATCGCATACCGGGCGATTGCTTTTCCAAGTAAGCTACCGAGGACGAGCATTTATATTCATTTTTTATTTATTTAATAGGTTTATACGTCCAAACGAATAAAACACTTTTGTAGGCCTCCTGGTTGTGATAGGAAAGCTTCTGGCAAATTTAATGTGTGGTACCTCGTAACACAAGAATTTTAATTCCTTATTTTGAGACCAAGATATTTATTGTGTTTTCTGACGCATACTTATTCATTTACTTACTTTCTGTGTATTAACCGTTACCATAGTATGCTAGAGATCTCCCATTTAATACGGATCCATAAAAGGATTCAAACTGCCACCGTTCAAAACTTCATCTTCATATTCTCATACATAACAGTACCATCTACAACGTATCATGGCCGTCATATATTACAACCAATTCTAGGACCAGTACGCGAAATTCTGCAGCGAAACTACGCTTTTTTGCGCAGCGAGGAAACATTTTTTTATGCAGTCAGCACTTTCTGCGGAGTTTTCGCAACGTTTAAAAATCTAAAAAACGTACATAGGGAGTTAAGGCCAAGTTTCTCGAGAGAAACGTAAAACGTGAAAAAAAAAGTCTGTGTTTGAACTACTAAGTACGTTTCTTTGAAAAGTTATAAAAAGTTCAGTTTTCCCGGAATATAATAATAAGTCTGCTCACACAAACATACTTAACTTCGCCTTTTATAGTCTGACACGATCTTGCAGAACTAAAGCAATAACTTCAATATTTGTTTGATGCATGAAACTTTAAATTTAAGTTAAGTGGTACTATTTCAGTTTTTATTCCAATTTTATGATAGATAGATAACACTCACTTACACTTAGCACTCTTATTATGCTATAGCGAAAGATTTTCATATTATATTAGAGTAGAAATAATAATAAAACATGGATTGTGATAAAACCCTGCAAAAAAATTATTAATCAACTTTCTTTTCTCTCTTTAAGGGTGTGATTCTACAGCTTTAATTAACAAAAACATTCATCTAATCTAAATCTATCTATCTAAATCTAAACAGAGAGTCGGCTATTTTTTTATAGACCATAAAAACCAAAAATGTTTTTTTACATTAACTTCGAATAAGTTTGATTTTTTCACAGATTCAAGAGACCGTAGAATTGAGTATATCGTTTTAATTTCAACTCGATACCTCCACCGTTCCCAAAATAAAGGGTATTGACAGACAGACGGACAGAAGGACGGACGGACAACAGTGTGATCCTATAGGGGTTCCATGTTTTCCTTTTGTGGTACGGAACTGTACAAATTTATGCACGTAAAGTAAAATAACTCTTTGCATCTTAAAGCATTTAAGATTTACATCGAAAATTTAGTATTAAGAAGAGTATTTTTTTTGCAACTTTTAAAAGTTAAAACTTTGTTTTCATTTATTGTCGTATGATCGTCTCAACACTAAACTATTTTGTATCGTCCGTTAAATACCATCTTTGATGTTTAACAAACGTTAATTCCGCCAAAGTAATTTACATGCTCCATTATACAAATACCTTACATTAATGTGCGCTTATTTACCTACAAGGTGGATTTAACATTTTGAGCAATGTGCGCCTCCCTCGTTCCGCCTATAAATTAATATAATACCTGCCCTTAACATCTAAGGGTAGTGTAACAGTGTCCCAATTCGCGAGTGTCTCGTCCCGATTTTAGGATTTAACTCCTCGTGTGGGATGGCGGAATTGTTTTTTTTTTACGTCAAAACCCTATAATGTCAAATTTTACATTCGTTTTTTTGGAATGTTACAAAAGCATTTTATTGAACTCACCAATTATTGTCCATCTTCTCATTAACAACAAACACTATTAACTCAAAACCAATTTTAATTATACTATGCACCTTACCTGTATTGGTGTCGTGTTGGTTGTCCTAATAAAGAAATGAGTAAATTGAGCGTCCCATTTTTTTGCGACCCTGTCCCGATTTAACATGTTAAGCCTGGCAACACTACCGAGGACCGAAACCGTGCATAATTAATATCTTCTGGCGGACACCAGATGCATATTCATGAGGGTGGCAACTACATTATTGTAGTTTTATGTCCCGATAGTTATTCTTAGAATATCGATTTAGTAGAAAAAGAGATTGGCGTATTTTTTTTGCTGTAGTTCAGAATGCAAATTATGGTCCCGGCTATATTTTTTTGATAAGTTTTCTTTTCATGCTATGTTAGTCTGCTTGCCGTCTTAAACTTGCCTAAAATCGGGTTATTGCCCAAAATATTATTATTGCTGCTTGTCGTTGATAGCCAACTATTATGCTACGGCCACACTACCTTACCGTTTACCGCCTGTTTACTGCATTGATTGTGGCAAATGGCCCAAATTAAGGGGTTAAGTGGTGTGGTTACACTAGAGATTACCGAGATATGGCAATGAACTAGGCAATAAATATTTCATTTTTCAAGATGGAGGCTGAAGATGCGGCGATGTTGTACTTTATGGCTGTCAATTACTATTAAATAAATCTTTTACATTATTACAAAACTAAACCAAGACTTAAGCATTACTTAAAAATTTGAGCACCCTTTCATTTGACCACTCTATATCTCGGTCAGCATATGCTTTTCGGTCGAGCTCATGTCGCACACTGAACAAACGGTAGTGTGGCCACTTCAAGCAAAAATTACCGCGGTAATAGTCTTTGATGTGCGAAAAAGACCGCCACCGGAGCTATTGCGTACCGTCATATGCCATATTGATTGACATTGTAAAATTATAGCCATAAATCGTGGCTACACCTTGGTGTTGTTTTAATTATAGCCATAATTATTGCCATATTTGCCATTGACCGACGATCTGGTGAAGGTCACCAGATCACCTTCACACAGGTGGCACAGGACCGATCTTTGTAGAAATCCTTGGGGGAGGCCTATGTCCAGCAGTGGACGTCCTTCGGCTGATGGATGGATGGATATTGCCATATCACGGTAGTGTGGCCGTAACATTAGTGATTTACACTGTGCGCCTGTATCATCAATACATACACCGTATGACAATGGAAACGGTATCATCCCATTTAATGTGCATGATTTATTATTCAATACAGTAGTCACTAACGGGTTCTAATCCCGTAAGGAGCAAATTTTTGTGTTATGTACCATTGTACCTGAGTTATGAATGTTGACTAATGTATTGCCTAATTTGTGGCTAGAAAATTCCTGTGCAATGCGATTGTTAAAAGCGTTTATTTATCCAGATTAATATCTATTAACTTCTAATTTCCTGAGCTTTAATGCAACAAACGCGCTCTCAAATCAAATATTCCGAGAAATTCAAACGAGAGAAGCAGAACAAAAGGAACTGTAATCAAAGTAGAATGATACTGAGCTGTAAACAATAGTATCTACCTAGTGTGATAACCGCTTAAGTGCGTCTGAGCGGTTTTAGTGATGTGCGTTGGATCTATCGATGGTCGGAGTTCATCGATAGTTTTATTTTAATTTATCGATGAAGCGACAACGAATAGGTTTCGTATTGCGCTCTAGTAATACGAAAATTAATATTTTACTAGTAGGTGATTTAAAACTTTATAAGGACATTTAGAATCAAGTCTTACTAGTAAACAGGCAAAATCATATTAATAGAAAAAAAAAAATGTTTTGGTCAGCAGTGGACTTGAATCAAACCCTGGACTTCAATATTAGTAAAGCTAGCATTTTGTCATTAATTTTGGTATGTACCATCTAGTTTGCGAAAACTTACAATGGAATGACCCCTTAAAATTTGGCTGATACTTCTTTTGATACTCCTTTATTGTTGCATTTTAAGTTAAATATTTCCAGCAATAAGGTAACCTAACTAAACTCACTGTAGGTATAAGGTTTCGAGCATAGTACCAAAACCCGCTGCAATTTTAATCGGTTTACTGGCTCCATCCTTGCTGTAATAATCGATGCACTAATCGCATTCTTATCGAAATTGAGATTTTAATCGAGTCTAGTTCAATAGGAACTATGGATCGTTTAAAATCTTAAGTTTCTGAGTGATGTCAAACGTTTTAATAACTTAAAGCATCGTTCTCAAAATGGTTTAAAAAAAAAAAAGAACTTAGAAAGAAAAACAACAATTACCATATAAAAAAGGTTTTTTGAAGTAACACAAAAAAATTGAAACAAATTTCAAAAAATTGGACCCAATAAAAAAAAACTTAACAATAATATTTTCTTTGCCATTTGAGTAGATAGCAACATACCAACACACACTGCCCGACACCGCGACCCGCGCGGCCCCCTGTAACGGAAAGTCGATTTTTCCTCTCTATAGGCTGCGTCGGTCAAGGCTGCCCGACGTTAATAATTTCCATGAATAATGGCTCAAATTGACTTTTGTTAAAAACAACATACATTTGAACATTAGAAAAAAGCATATGAGCAAAAAAATCTTTTGTCTAATTTTAGACAGAACTGTAATTTTTGCTAGGCTTAAAGGGAAAGTTCACTGTCGGCCAGCACTGACCGCGTCGGCAGAGAACGTGTTAAGGAAATTTATCATCAAAATATACTCGTATTAAGTCTCTTACTTGAAACCGTGTTTAATCTCGTAGCACTTGCCTATAAAGTCAAATTGATTTATAAATTAGTTATTTTTTTATTACATTCAATTGCTTGCACTAAAAATAAATCATCAACTAGGGCGTGTATTGCTTAACTTTGGTAATCAGTACCACAGCGCCGGCTGCACTCCGCAGCTACAAACACCTCAATAGAATCAATAGGAACATACATATAACATCGATACAATTGAAGTCTAAAAACAATACCATCGACCGTTTTCAACACAACTACTCACATCACTATTTCCGAAGCGTTGTAAAACAATGCGTCTCCCGGAGTGTCCCGGGATGAGAGGATAGCGTTCTCCGTACCAGGGGAACTGGATCGCTAGATCTGAGATAAATTGTTGTGAAAGGACCATTGAAACTGTCCCGCCCGATAGTGATTTGCAGGGAGAAGCTCTGATCTTACTATGCTTGTTTATGGAGTGAGGTAAGTTAGGGCATACCTGGAATAAGTAATGGTTATTGGTATACATACGGACGTTAAGCTTCACGCATAGACATCGCTCACAATACGGGCCACCTTTCTCCGAACAACGTTAGTGATTTTTGTTTGCCCATTAATGCTGACCTGTAACAAAAGTGCTTTAACTGCTTATAATCTAAAAAAATATGTGATGTTGACTGATATTTATACAGGGTTACATTGCAAAGGGGTGCCAAATTTTAAAAATAAGCTCTAGAGGTGCACTGCTTATGGTAAATGTAGTCAATTTGAAACTCTGGTATGCGCGGACGCTCCTGGTGTAAGAAATGTACCTTACATTGAAAAGGCTAAGGTTTGTTTTCGCGCGCCATTGTGACTTAGCAGTTCCTAGGTTGCACAGAGATAGTGCGGGAGTTTTTTTTTTAATGGGACAAGATTATCCACGCGTACCATCTTTGAACAGCGGATAGTAATAAAAAAAATATAAAAATTAAGTTTGTTTTTTAGATCGTTTATATCGTAGATCGATTTAGTTACAAATTCTGAGTGGTCCCTGAAAATTTGGTGCTACCTTGCAAAGTAAACCTATATACCTAGTTTTAAATTATACTTACTGTAAATTAGCTAGCAGTCATATTATGGGACAGGACAGTGGACCAGATTGATAAAATACTGCTTGTAAGGATGAAAATCTGTTGATGAACTTTGATATTTGAGGTACCTTGATGAACCGTCTCGTTAACTACAAAAGATCATTATGAGACTATTACCTACGTAATTTGTGTAGAAGAAACATTTCAAAATCATAAATAAAGTACGAAAACAATTTTCTTAAGAAAATGAAACGCCGTGATTAACTAAAGGTAGCAAAGTTGCTTTGAAGGAGAAATAATACGTTTTATTTTTAATTTCCGCTCTTCAGAATTTGAATAAAACACTGTTACGCTAACAAATTAATTTTGCATAAACATATTTTATCTAAATTAAGTACACTACGAGTATACAGTCAGAATAAAAACGGTTACGTGTAGATACTTGAGATATTATCAAATTACAATTTATAGAAATAGAAGAAGATTTATTTGACACACATATTAGGCACATTTGTCGCAGTAACCGATGAAAGGTGCAGTAAACGGGCTCTCGAGAGGAGACCACGCCTTGGCAAGCGTAGTGTAGTAGTGTAGGATGTCCCCCCAGTCGATGGACCGACAACCTTAGGGAGACGGCTGGCAGTGGCTGGATAAAAAACGCGGGATATTCTTACGTCCAGCAGTGGACTGCAATAAGCTAAGATGATAATGATGATGACATTCATATAATAGAAAAAGGATGCGTCCAGTTAGACCTTGGTTATCCAATGTTTAGTCATGGTTGAATCAAACCAAGTCAATCTATAGAAATGAAGAACATATTTGTGCTATGAAGAGATATTTATGCTTGTTCTTTTTCTGCGAGATATTATCCGAAATGAGCAGATCTGTTGAAGAACTAAAATCACCGACATAGCTTTTCCAATTGCAAAGCTAAATTTGTATTGCCAATTTAACTTTGCAATTGGATAGCAGGCCACATCGCTTGCGCAACCGTAGCGGATGAATGATCTTCGAGTGAAGGCCACGATCAGGAAGACACAGTGTGGTCAGTTTTTATAATTAAATGTAATTTTATTATGCTTTATGCAAAAATACTTATTTAAAGTACTTATTGTGTTCGTAGCGTTGCGATTGCGACCTGGCTATAGGACTCTTATAGCCAGGTCCTATAGTAGGTGTGCCCCACCAACCAATGACGCGACGTGGTGGGGAGGGCACTTCAATGAGGCCGCTGTCACTTGTTCACGAGCTGTCAAATAGAACCGGAGTCGATTAGTAAAAAATCATTTTAATAAGTACCAAGTGATTGTGAATTGTGATTATTGTGTGTGAAGTTCTTAAAAAAAAACAGATATAATGTATTCAAATAGGTTGTTTGATTTGGACACAAATGGCCCAGAGGCGCTAGCTGTGGCATTCTATAGGATAGGGGAAACTTTGCTTAGAGAAAGCAATGACGTTTAAAGGCAAATGATGATGATTGGTGAGACATACAACATGATGTAGAAAAGAAGTTTACTGAGGTAGCTACAGTACCAGATACCAGTACCAGGTACAGATACCAGAGACGGCTCAGGGATACATAAGTCAACACGGGGGTGTCTGCCGTCTGCTTTAGGGGACCCCCGACGGCGCAGCGCGTGATCCCGCGCGCCGCTCGAAGGAGACTGGGGGGAGGCTCCACGCCCCCCTAAGCTAGGTAGCGCTCGCTGATAAGCGAGCCACAGCCGAGCTGGGACAGCGGAGCATGCCTATGGCCCTAGGCCTATGGCGAAACCCGTGGTCCCGACTCACATGGCATCGGCGGGACACCGTCAGGTTTTTAGTGGGTAAACGGGCCTCATTCTGAGGTCCGGAGTCCCACATAACCCCCAGCTGCCCCCGCAGCCGGTGTGGTATGCGTAAAGCATTTTCCTGACGAAAAAAAAAAGAGATACATAAGTCAACACGTCCTTACTAACATCGCCGATAGAATGAAAACCAATTAGGGATAGAATTGAGATGGGATGAGAAGATAGGCAGCATGGCGCTTACTAGTTATTTGACTCTTACATAATATTAATTAAGCACTTTATTTGGTTGCCTTTTGCCTTTTGATTATAAAAAGTAAAAAACTGGAAAATGAAGGACTGTTTTATTTGAACTTTGGCTTTTCAAAATAAATATATTTTTTTAGATTACAAGGTTTTTGTTATCTAGTATAATAAATGAAAACCATAATTTTTTTGGCTTAATACAAACTTAACCTAACTCTAGTATGCAAAAAAGTACGAGACAAATTTTAGGAGGTAGTTAGGAATAGCGACGAATTTATAAGACAGTGTCTGCGACAGTGTTCCATTTTTCCTATTTTTATCCAGAACCGTTATAAACAGAGGGTGGGCGTCACTTTGCGTCATCTTCCCGAACAGATGACCTGTCGATACCGAGACGTTAATGCCTAGGTTCGTTTCCATGGAACAGACGATTTTCATAATAATAAAAGAAGATTTATTTTAGGACATGGTCCTATATTCTGTGCACTGCGCTGATATAATATTTATAGCAACTTTAATGTTGCGTAGAGAAGCGCCTAACCTTCTTTTTTAGGGTTCCGTACCCAAATGGGTGAAACGGGACCCTATTACTGAGGCTCCGCTGTCCGTCTGTATGTCCGTCTGGCTATCTGTCTGTCTGTCCGTCTGTCACCACCAGGCTGTATCTCATGAAGTCATGAGTCATGAACCATGGTAGTTAGACAGTTGAAATTTTCACATATGATGTATTTCTGTTGCCGCTATAACAACAAATACTAAAAACGAAAAGAATAAAATACATATTGAAGGGGGCTCCCATACAACAGACATGATTTTTTGCCGTTTTTATAAATAATGGCACGGAACCCTTCGTGTGCGAGACCCCACTCGCACTTGGCCGGTTTTTTTAAAGGAATAGTAGTAAGCTGGCTTTATGCGCTTTATTCTTGCTAGATGTCAAATTAAAAATAATAATATATTTGTCAATTTTGACTGTTTTTTTATTACAGACAGTATACAAGAAAATTACATTGAAAGTGCTTAATAATTATGTACGGATAATTTCAGATGTCCACGGATTACAACTCAGAATCGAAGTCAGCTGTTAGATGGGCGCCATTTTGTTGATTAAGGGCCTGTGTCACATGTAAAAGTTATGTAAAAGATAAAAATATGTAGAGGACAAAAGTGCTTGAAAATCGTGTCAAAAAACGTAAACACGATTCCGTCAGATAAGTAAAATATAGCTTATCCAGAACTAATGCAGAACTTAGCCGTACATTGTGAAACAGGCTCTGACACTTTGGGAGGTGTAGTGGTTCTTTAAATTGACATGTACGAGTATTCAGACAACAGCTCAATATGTTGATTAATTCTGAACACATTTCGTTTAGCATTATTTAGGCTTTCTTAAAGTTAATTTATACTTTCATGGTCACTAACATTAGAATAGTTTGTTACGGGATTGCTACCATGTACCTTATTTTTGAGTTCCCGATACTCCGTGATCATGGCGCTTGCAACAGTCCCGAAATATCATATCGGAAACTCAAAAATAAGGTACATGGTAGCAATCCCGTAACAAACTATTATAATTCTTAAAGTTAATTAACGTATATGAATAATGAATTGGGCTGTTCATCAAAAGATTTTAATCTTCCAATGACAATGCGGTAAATAAAAATTGGGTCGTGATGTCCTGACACGGTTTTCTATTTAATAATTCTAACAAGAACTTCTATCAGTCTGACTGGTATAAAACGCGAGCAATTTGCTGTGATAGCAAAGATAAATATCTAAAAATAATCTCAAAATCTTACTTCATACATTCTCGTCTTTAAAAAACAACGCACGATCGCAATTTATTAAACGAGGCATTATAATAAATTTGTGGCTCCCAAACTTTTTTGGATCCAGAACCTGGATTTTTTATTTATTCAGGTTACTGTTAGCGAACATTTCTGTGCTTCGGAAGGCACGTTAAAAATTGGTCCCGGCCAATATCGCCTGATATTGGTCGTGAAGCCTAGTCAGAGGCCTTAAGGCGGCTTGATAACATCTGACAGTAAGGTTTAGTCACTGGCCTTACAACACCCCTCCACCAATCAACACCGGGCCCGCGTGGTGGAGTATGGCCAAAACCACCTCATAGTTGAGGTGAGGCCTGTGCCTTGCAGTGGGACGTATATAGGCATACATTACTTTACTTTACTTTACTGTTAGCTGGGAATCGATTGCTGGGAACATCCCTCCCTACGTCATCGTACTTGTGCGTTTCCCGTGTCAAAATATTCAAATAGTTATTACTTATCCCGTTTTATTTAGAAGATCCCTCTAATAATACTTGTTGTAAAATTTTTGTGTTTTTGAATATTTCACAATACACAAATCCACTTCAGTAAACGGTATTATTAATTTACAACTTTACATTTTATTAAAACAGTTCTGGAAAACTCCGTTCAAAACTTTATTACCCTAATAATTAGAAAGCAAAAAGTTGAAAGTCAAAAGCATAAAGAAATAAATATATACCTAGCTAAAGAATTTGTTTAAAAAAAACTAATTAAAATTAAAATTCAAAAGTGTTATTTTTTTTCTTGACAAGCCAGAGCGTAAATAATTTTCTCAATGTATATTTCAGTTCCCTTTCTGGTATTTCTAAACCTCAACCTTAATAAATTATGAGTAAAGTTTGAGAGTCGCTGTGCCAGATCGATAGGGTATCGTTTTGTCCCGTGTCGAATCGGGCAAATCTGCTAAGCAAGCAATTTCGAGATTAAATTCTTCGAATACGGGTCACAGGCTGAGATATAAAAACTCCGCCGAGGCTCCCCTACTAGGGGTTTTGTGGGAAATAAAAATGAAATTATTTTTTATTTAGTCGTAGAAGAATTATTTAAAGAATAAGGCGCTAAGGAATCGCAAGAATTGTAAAACATTTCGTAAATTCTGCAACAAATGATCAAATCAATCAATCAAACTCACCTTATTGTTTTTTCTTTCTACATGTTGACGCAAATAACATTGAAACATACGTAATAACTTTTATAATTTACGTTCGTTGCAAAAAATTGTAACGCTCCATATAACTAACAACGACGCAAGTACTTGTCGGGAGTTGACGATAAAATACATAAAACATCCAACATCCGCTGGATGCGGGTGGCACAAATTAATGGCATCCGTGGCATCTTTGTGGAAATCCTTGGTGGAGGCCTATGTCCAGCAGTGGACGTCTTTCGGCTGATGGATGGATGGATGGATGGATCCAACATTCTTGCGTTACGACCTCGTGAACTAGAAGATGAATTTTATTACTCCCCAAATACCCAGATTCTAAATAATTTTTGAATTGAAACAATTTGGGGATCGAATCAGGGATCCGTTGCATTCAAGGCGAATCACTGCAGTCCGCACCACAAGTCCACACAACGCCAATCGTGTAGCCTATACTCGTCTGCGTATGATATCATTAGGAATATGAGTTCCACTAGTAGGGATCGAACCCGTATGTCACAGTGTAATTGATGTTCTGTCGGAGCTACTCTATACCGAGTGCTAAGGAATGAGCTGGCATTTCCGGGTAGTTACCCTTCCCTACGTAGACTTAGTATAGGCAATATAGTTGGTCCTAGTTTAAAAAAGGGGCATCTCGACTAGACAGAAAAGATATAAAATAAAATAGGTAGATTGCTAAAATACAACTTTGTCTATTACAACTAAGTCCGAGAACTAAAGGCGTCTATTCTGCTGTCAAACTAATTTAACATCTTCACCAAAGTAAACTTTTGATCCATTAGAAAAGATTTTGAACATTGTAAAGGTTTTGTTGTAAACTTTAAAATACTTAGTTACTAAGAGTACCTCTAAGACTAACATTAAAATGACAATAGAAACCAACTCCCTTCATTCTAAACATGTAAGTCAATCAATAATTGTTATTTAGGAACTTTTTCAAGTATATTTTTAGATTATGTCGATTTCAATGTTGTGTTGGAGCGCTTAAGGAAGATAAGTAACTTATGAATTAAGTTCCTTAAATTTTGCCGTAATATTTATTTCGAGTATGGGACTACGTAAATTGTTGTCTGAATAACTTGTTATTATTGTAGTAAATAACATTCTTCGCAAACAATTCATTCACTTGACACACTATAAATTAAACTAAGCTGAAAGTTAATGAATTGCGGTAGATCAAGTTTATTAAGTCTAGCTTCTAAGGTGCTGCTCAAACAAAAACAATTAGACACTTTTGTGTCTTGTGTCTTGTTACGTTGGTAGATACCTACTAGTGATTGTTTCGATAAACTGTTCTCGTTCTAGGCAGTGTTTCTAAAATCCGCAAATGCTGCGGTTGATGACTTCTATGCCATTATCCGCAAAAAAGTGTCATCATTAGTGCACAGAGTGAGGGGGAGCAGCAACAAGAACCTGATGATGATAGCAGGTAGGATAGACGCACCAATATTTCGCAGGTTCACCGAGTTGCAAGTATTACGTGTGCCTCGGTGAGCCGCAGGGCTTGCTGTGTTCCTCTTTAATTAATATTAAGTATACTACTACTATAAAAAATATTATCAATGTACGTTGTAATGTGATGTAACCTATTGACTCTAACTTTCTGAAAATAAATTATTTTTATTTTATTTTTTAATATCGAAATAACAAAAAAAAACACTTGTCCCTACTAAAGCGCTGACCAGCAACTTATATTATTCGTCAATCAGAAGCCTTTTTCCCGTAATTTTACAGAAGGCGCAATCCAGATGATGTCGGCCCGGTTCCAGTAACATTACGATCAGAAACGGTATTTTCGTAAAAAAAAACGATAACGGTTCGTAATGCAACTGAAAATAAAAGAAACCAAAATGTTTTTTTTTTAATTTACGGTCGCATTTCGATAGTTTTATGATCTAAAAGTTGAATATTACAAGAATAACGTTTTAGATAGTAATGTTACTGGGACCGGATCAACTCTGAAATGCGGCATTTTGTTAAAATACGAGAATTGCGCTTCTGGTCCTCATAATTATGTAATAAATGAGGATTGTTCATCTTCTTCCACGCTGATAATGATTGCGACCACATATAGTGTTCTTCCATAAAATCCGATCATATCGGGTGTAAAAAAAGGCTTAACGAAGCCGAATACCACATATTCTACGTATTATTACGATCATTTTTTCTTTTACACTATACCTGGGAAATGACGGGTTACCGAGTTATTGACAGTCAAAGTTACAATTTTTTTTTCAAAGATTTTTACAAAATTGACTTCTGTTTGATAATACTAAACTTTTTTACAAAGAAACATGATCCGCTTACACACACAGGCATAGTCTGTGGCGTGCGTGCTATACATTGCGGGTTAGAAATGAGTTATTTTTTTTGATACCCTAAAATAAAAGTCATTTCCCAGCAATTATTTTTTTTGCATTCTACTTGGTTTTATGTATAGAATTCGTGGTTTAAGGCTTCGTTAAGACTTTTTTACACCCTGTATATGTTTCCTCGTTTGCGCAGTGCCTAAGAGTTTTCAGAATTTAATATCTAGCCAAAAGAACCTTTATTTTGTTAGGGGCTTACCTACTTTTTACATTTTATTCGTTCCTATTGCCGTCTACAAAAAGGAGGGTCAATTAGACGCGTTATGTTTTCTCAATATTTAATTTTTTCAAGTAGGTACCTAAATAGTGACGTTCAATTGTATTTTTATTAACAGGGCATAATTTCAGTCTATATCAGTTTCATTTTCCCATTTAAAAGATAAAGACTCCTTCTGAAATATAAATTAATAATAAATATTGGACAACATCACATACATTACTCTGATCCTAAGTTAAGAAGCTGAAGCACTTGTATTAGAGATAGAGCCAATATAGAAAAGTTCGTTTTCTATATTGACCCGACCGGGGACCAAACCCGGAACCTCAGAGATGGCGACCGACGACGACGCCATATAGTACGGCGTACTCGCCTCTCGGCTACGGACGTCGTCAATTGTAATTATAATCTTATCCAATTATAGCTCGCAGATTTGATCTTTCACTATACTTGAACGACAAAACACAAAAATAGTTCAAAAAATACTAACTTATTCAACCGAATTTATCTAAAAAGAGTAAATTCAATCATTATTAAAGTCGGATGTGAGACAAAGTTCCACCACTATTCGACAGCAATTGTTAGTGACATTTAGGCTGGGTTGCACCACCTTACTTTAACTTTAACAAACGTCAAAAGTCTGTCAAACTTTATACAAAAACACCGGTTAAAGTTATAGTTGGTTATTATATGGTTAAAGTTAGGATGGTGCAACCCAGTCTTATTATATCACCTTTTCTATAGTGATACACACGTAGTATCCATTAATCGGCAAAGCAGGGCGGCAAAACCGAATATATAAGTACTATGTGTAGGATATATGTAATGTATAGATGCTTCGGGTCGTCTTTGTTGTTTGACAAATACTGCCGAACCGACAATGGCTGTCCGATTTTGTGTGTACCTACCCTTACTGGCACAATAAAAAAACCGGCCAAGTGCGAGTCGGACTCGCGCAAGAAGGGTCCCGTACAATTATTAATAAAAACGCCAAAAAAAACACGTTTGTTAATGGGAGCCCCTCTAAATGTTTATTTTATTTTGGTTTTTAGTATTTGTTGTTATAGATAGAGGCAACCGAATAACATCATCTGTAAAAATTTCAACTGTCTAAATATCATGGTTCATGAGATACAGCCTAGTGACAGACGGACAGACGGACAGCGGAGCCTTAGTAATAGGGTTCCGTTTTACTCTTTGGGTACGGAACCCTAAAAAACAACTTCGAACTAGGTTGTCCCGAAAATAAAGCAGAAAGAAACTAATTAACATAGGAAGCCCTAAAGATGTTAAAGAAAATGGCAAATTAAAACTTCAGAAACTCCCAAGCGGCAATTAATTGTGGAATGAGATCCCTAGGGTATGACTTTTAATTATTCTAATTTTGTTTATGGATTATCTAGCGAAAACACCAAGTTGTCCTTAATTATTGTACGTCCAGTTTATGTGTTGAACTTTAAACTGTCAACGAAAAATTTTGTTATGAACCAAAACAAAAGTGTTTTTAAATTGCTTCTACATCGTATACCTACCCAGGTACTTACATATTTTTCTTTGACTAAGGCATAACGACAAGTAGAAAAGTCCTTTAGTAATAAATCCACTCCAGAGCGTTTAATATTCAGGTAAATATTTTATATCCAATGTTATAACATTTGATTTTACAATTATTATGTACGAATTTCCCTTGAAAACTGAGTCATAACAAAATTTATCATTAGCGTCAAACGGGCGCAAAACAAACAGGGTGGTGGGACTACAGTATAAGAATATACAGTGCCACAGAGTGGTTCAATTTAGTATGTATGTAAAGTGATTTTAAGGTTTTTTTTATATTTTTTATGAAACTAATTTGAATTAAAAAAAAATTAAGCACTAAGGAGGTTTTTTTGACTTGGTGACGTAGTTTGTAACTTTGTTAGCCTGTACAAAGTGATTATTTGAACAGTGAGTGAAATTTAACGATCATTTGGCGTAAGTATACTTTTGTCTTGATTAGTCAACATCGAGAAATTTAATTTAGATGAGTACTTTCACATCTCAGGCATCACAGCGCAGTGCCCAGCGCTACCCTTAAAAATTGGTGCTTTAGGGAGTCTACATTTTAGCATGTCGTGGATCCGTTTGACAAAACCGACTACAGATGGTCTACTACGAAAATGTTTCGTTCATTCGAAGGTATTAAACTAATTAAAAACGGTCGGGTTTTTACACGGTGCTTCGAGTTGTTATATCGACAAAGAATTGACATAAGTGATTGGTTATTTTAATTTATAGGCTAATACGTCGGAAAGCACCGAAAGATCGAAACATTTATCACTTTTTTAATCTTTAACTGCGACTCAATTAAATCAAAAGCCATTGAAACGTGATACATAAGACTTTTTAAAGTGCAAAATAAACGTGCGACTGCAGTGCAGCGACACCAGCGATTTACAAACATTTTTATCGACCCTTGTCGCGGCGATGCAGTCCCGTATCAAATGTGCGTTTGTATACAGGATGTACAAAAGAATAGGACACTCTTTAAAACCACGTGATCAGCTGGTCATATAAAACAACTTTTCCTATGGGAGCAACAACGAAATCGTGCTTTTATTTTCAGATGCTCCCATAAATATGATCGAGGTATGCGAGTAAGTTTGTATAGAGCAGCTTAAAAAAAATATTCTCGGATTTGATGTTGCTCTCATAGTAAAAGTTGTTGTATATGACCAGCTGATCACGTAGTTTTAAGGTGTGTCCTATTCTCTTGTACACAAAAGTCGCAGTGTAAAAAAGCCCTAATTCACTACCAAAGCGCGCCACTGCTAAGAGTTTCAAGCACCAGTGTTATGTGTATTTTGTTAAAAAAATCAGTTTCCTTTTTTACTAGGTATACGCACTAGTGCGCCTACTGTCTATAATTATTTTGTCGAGCCTCCCGGCCATTCCGTATAATCGTATTACCAATCTCGCGTAATATCTTAAAAAGCTTACACGATGGGGAATTCCCGTAATTGCGAAAATTGCCCTTTATTCGCCTAATCCAATAACTGAAGTGACTGACAGTGGGATTTTGCGAAAAAGCATAATAGTACTCTTATTACGGTCTGGTTTTAACCGCTGCAAAAAAGAGGCTCTAGAACTCTCTGTCTTAGACTGTTTAATGTATTTTAGTTAATGTTATTACGCGATGTCTTCGTCCAGTGGGACCCATTTTGATGTTCCTGTTCGATCTTTGAAATGAGTAAAAGTTAGTAGATTATTTTAGAATTATACAATTAAAAAACAATAAATTTGAAAAAAAGAAGGGGATGAAATTAGTGTAGTCTTTTTAGAATTTTTTTTTTAGAATTTACTTGAACTGGGAATTGAACTAGAATCCATTCAAGACAAATCATCGCGCCAGCTGCAACTACGCCGTCAGGGTCATCAAAATGAATTATAATAAGGTATATTACCGCATGGCACAGCTGGTACCAAAGTATTGTAATAAAAACTAACGAAATCGTAATATTGATACTTATGTCAATTTAAGGACTGCGTTATTCCACTCGTATTTTGTCATTTAAGACAACAATAAATATGTTTACAGCCACAATAAAACGTTAAAACTCCTACAAAAAGGTAACTCAGCATAAAATCGACGTCTCCGTTTTACGACTAGGGTTGCCAATGCAGATTGGGTTCACTTTTTCCGGGACTTTTACAGAAAAACACGATCGAATGCTAATGATTTAAACCAAAGAAATTATCGAAAAGATCGAATGCTAATTAATTTAAATAGAGAAATTACCGATCGGGATCAATACCATGTATGACTACCACTAGTTTATAATAAGTCTCCGATATTTTGGCAGTATTGTAGTTAACTTTTAAGTAAATAAATACATGTTGAAATACGTGCAGTGTTGTTGTTAGGAAGTCATACACAACTGCAGTGTAGGGCGCCCTCCGATAATGTGAAGCGATGTTATATTCAAAACCGGAGTAGCGGAGCGAATAGAATAGCCGAAGATCAGTGTTTGCATAAGGAAAGGCCCATATCCAGTAGTGGATTTGCATAGGCTGATTGTGATGATGTTACAACATAATGTCTTAACGTGAATTACAGACAAATGGACAGATAGGACATGGCGGAAATAAGAGGTTTCTGGTCTACTACGGAAACTCAAAAAGGAAATTACTGAAGGGATCAAGTTCATATGAATATGAACTTGTTTGAGAGCCAAAGATCAAAAAAACACATTTTCAAACTTACAAGTGTTACAAGACTTAATCACCCGTCAAAATGTTAAACAGTAAAGGTCCGAATAAAAAAATGATAATTCTGAGAACCGGGACAGCAAAAATCTAGCAAGTCTATTTTATGACTCAATCAAATTACTGCTATCACTATTTTACAAAATCCCCGTCGAGCCATTGCGTAACCAGCTTCTTGCGTGAGCGACAAAGATGGCAAACAATCCCGGGGTTACCGGACTTCCCGGCAACCAGGCAGCCCTATTTACGACACATTTATTACGCTCTCTTGAAATAAGGGGGAGAGGGGGGGGGGGTGTCAAATTACAAGGTCATTACTATGTCAAATCTAAGTAATGAAGATAAGAAAGCGACGAAATTTGTTTTAGGAGGTGTTGGCATTAATTTTATGGGGGTACCGTTTAGAGAGATTATCTTGTGAATCCGATTTCATGGGACTAATTTCAACTGACAATGTTTTTGTAAAACCTCCTAGCATACAGACTTTTTAATAGACCGTTAGGTTTCTCGGTCTTTTAATAACACCATACTGTTGCAGACGCAACAACGGACGCAGCGCGCGTGCAGGCTGCGCATTCGCCAGATCCTGGACGTACTCTTCCACACAAACCAGCGACTATAAACAAGTTTAATTTAACCGCGAGTATCACACAACACAAACCTGCAATATTTTATTATCATCCAAAAACTGCCATTTTCGTCAACACTCAACAAGACTTTCCGTTGCCAGCTACAAAATCGCAAAGTAAATAAAAAACGTAGGAAAAATAGAAGGATTTTATGAAGGCCTCTGAAAGTAAGCAGACAGTGATAGTTAAGTGCTTAATGTATCCGTGGAGAGGCCGTCGCGTAGCTGGGAAATTGAAATTGCTTAAGCTGCGGTTCCATAAGAACGACTTTTAGTTACTTTTAAAAATTTGGGGGCCGCGGCCGTGGACTGACTGCATTATAACTGATGTATGGGTGTCGTGGGAGACACCCCTGGTAAATGACATTGTCTGGTACCTGAAACTCAAGGATGATTTTCCTTACTGCGAAATCTTGTTAGTTAATTTGTTGTCTGGCGGATAATTATATACCCATCTATTTAACAACATTTGTTTATATAAGCCTGTATGCCGATACGATACCGATACCAATACACTTATAAAAATATCGGCGATACCGATACGCTGATTGAATTCAAAAATCAAGGTAGAATAAACAAGTGAGGCTATTTTTGAAATTAATATAGAAATATATAAAGATAGGTTTATAGTGGTTAATTAGTACGAGTAGTATTAGTAGTTAAGTTGATAAGATTAAAAAAAAATACTAACTGACTAAGGCGCGGGATTTCCTATTGCAACGAAATAGACGAGACAACACGTGCGCTTACATTTCATTTCTTAGGCGCAAAAATTGAAAAGTATCATTGAATCGGCCATAAAAATATAGGCGATACTTCGGATTTGCCGATATATCTATATCGGCGATATTATATGGCTGATTCAAAGATATATCGGTTAACAACACAGATATACAGATATCGGTATCGGTATCGCATGCATCACTAATGCAAATCACCGCTCCACTAAGTCGGGTCGTCACTTTGGAACGAGATCATTAGTAATATCAAAGAATATTAATGCATCCTTGGTACTATGAAGTAAATACTTAAAGTCGCTCCAATTGCGCCAACGAAACCTCACCTTAAACAAAGTCTACTTTATGAGAGTTATTCAGTTTTAATATTTCGCAGCGAAATAAGCTCTAACAGAGAACGCTTATGACAAAACCTTTCATTAGGCAATGTTTTTAATTAGAAACGGGACCCTATTATACTAAATAATAGACTATTAAACATATTGTGTCGCTAAATATTATACAAAACAGTTTTGGGGTGATAATTATGACCGAGATTTGAGAGACTGTTACAAAAGTTTCTTGTACAAAGAACAAACGTTGTTCATACAGTATAATACAAATAAATAAATATTGGACAACATCACATACATTGCTCTGATCTAAAGTTATGTAACCTTAAGCACTTGTGTTATAGAAATCCTAAGTAAATATAGAAAAGTTCGTTAACGTTCGTTTTAGGGTTCCGTACCCAAAGGGTAAAACAAGACCCTATTACTGAGGCTCCGCTGTCCGTCTGTCCGTCTGTCCGTCTGTCCGTCTGTCCGTCTGTCCGTCTGTCCGTCTGTCCGTCTGTCCGTCTGTCCGTCTGTCCGTCTGTCCGTCTGTCCGTCTGTCCGTCTGTCCGTCTGTCACCAGACTGTATCTTATGAACCGTGGTAGCTAGCTAGACAGTTGAAATATTCACAGATGATCTATTTTTGTTGCCGCTATAACAACAAAAACTAAAACCAGAATAAAATAAATATTTAAGGGAGCTTTCAAACGTGATTTTTTTGCTCGTTTTATAGATAATGGTGCGGAAACCTTCGTGCGCGAATCCGACTCGCACTTGGCCGGTTTTTTAAAATACCCGACCGGGAATCGAACCCGGGACTTCCGAAATGGCGACGTCAAATCCGGCGTGCTTGCCCTCAGCTACGGAGGTGCAATAAAGGTGCTTTCTTATTTGTTAAATTACAATTTCTAAAATCTGTCAAAAAATTAAATAATAATATCATCATTATCATAATGTCACTTAATTGTATTTGATTTTACTTAAGTCTCATTAAAAAACCATGATACAAATGCTCCTAAAGTTAATTAACTGCGAAAAAACAAGGAAAATGTGACCATTAAAATGTCTGAGCTAAGTTGACTCACTTAAAGCGTTTTCATAATAATTTACTTCAGAATTAGGTTATTTAAGTTATTTTGTTTGATCTCAGCAAAAACACATTTGTATTTAAATCCAGTTATGAAAGTAATTGCTTTCTGACGCAGTAAAAATATGGTTAGCTACTAATTGTTTGCATAAAACGATTTTAATCATCATCGTTTCAGTAATAGAACGTCCACTGCTAAACATAGGCCTCCCCCAGTGACCTTCAGGCTCCAGCCCAGATTGTCCGGTTGGAAGCGGCCTGCATCCAGCGGCTTCCTGCAACTGCTTTAATGACCTGAGTAATATAACCACACGTTACCTAATCAGTGCTTCGAACAAATAACTAGTCCCAAGCGTGGGCATTTACGATTATGTAAACGACAAGAGTGCATAGAATCTATAATCTGCCTAGCTCACATACTTTTACTACATGTCTTGTTTTTCTGTAAAAAAAAACTGACAAACGTGACTGAGTTTGTTGCGCCGTTTATTCTCATCACCATTCCATATTATTATTCAGTCCCGACCCGAAGCTATGGTTTTAGGACATGTATGACTGTATGTATGAGATTTTAATTTATTAGATAGTAACTTTTTTTTTCTAGTCGGTTGCTCTACTTCTTAAATATATTAAGTTTATACTAACACTAGTTTTTAAGAGTTTTTTGTATTATTAATTAAAATTATGGACTAAGTCTAAAATAAATGTGTATTATTATTATAAATACAGCAACTTTATCAACCAATGTCATGTTCCCAAAAAAAATAGCTAATTTTGTATGGAGCTTCGAATATGTTTGTGAGATCTTGAAGTAGAAAAAGTTATTATAAATTCTATTCTTTTCATTCACGTTAGTTTGAATTCGAGTAACATTATGAAAAGGCTAGCTAGGTAGGTATGTTGTACGGCCTAAATCCAGGCATTTTGGGAAATGGACCCCTGCCGGACATGTAACATGCTTCAATCACAGAGCACACTCCGGAGAGCTGTATTTACTCTGTATATAAAGTTCTGTGTTTTCATTGTGCAACGAGATTGCCTCGTCATTGCTTTCTGAATCGAACTCAATAATTTCCTCTGTAAAGTTACTTGAAATTGAATTATGTTTGATTGAAAAGCAATAGCTCGAAAATTTTTAACTAGAAGTATGATCAGATTAGTAAAGTGAAAGCATTATTACATAATTATCACGACCCAATCCGAATGAAGGCAAAATGTTAACTGGCATACAAAACAGTCGGTTTGTGGGCAAACAGAATGTCCAATGAGTAATATTTTTGGTATTAGAAACCTAATAGCGTAATATCTATTCTGTAAATTCTAGATAAAGATACACTGAAGAAGTTTTTATAAAACATAGTAGTTCAGGCCACGTACTGGCAAGCGCAGCGTGGGTCGTCCACCCACAAAACAACCTGGTGAAGGTAGCAGAAAGCCGCTGGATGCAGGCATTGAGGTATATAATGTACGATGCAGTCCGCTTGCAGCCTTACCAATCTGGAATCCATTATTGCCTATATTCAGCATAGTCTATACTTCCTATAGCTGAAATGTTGATGATGACTTTTCTCGTATCGTGTCGTCTGGTACAATGGAAAGGTGCCACTTTCCGTGCAGTGCCGAGTCAACATAATGGATGAGCATTGCATTTGGCGAGCGCCCAAATTTACTGCCAGATACTGTGTATGCGCGCTAGTGTATCACTGACATATACAGACATACATATACATATATAGCCGATGTATGTAAAGGAGATGGGACCGGGAGAGTCTAAGCTAGATAGTTATCATCTAGGTAGCTTCTTCTTCTTGTCAAGTTAAAACAGAATAATTTATCATCTAATAATATTATGGGCCTGCTTCACAATATACGTATAAGTTCTGAATAAGCTATTTTCTAATTATATGAAGGATAAACACTATTTTTCCGTTTCACCACCGTCAAATAGCGCTATATGAATATGACACATTAATTCTGGCATTTTTATCCTCTACATTTTTATCTATTACATGTGAAACTATATATTGAAATAAAAATCAATGTTTGCATAGCACTCCAGGGCCCTAACCATGAACTGTTAAAACAATCACAAATCTGTCAAACATTGTCATTTCTGTCAAATTTTGTATGAAATGACGTACCAAAATTGACAGATTTGACAACTTTGAGATTGTTTTAAGAGTTCATGGTTATGGCCCTGAACTGTTCAGCGATGAACCTATAATGATGAAAATATGTTTTATTTTATAATTATTTTTATGTTCTTTGTGTAGGGTTTAAATTGTATGTAAAATTCAACAATAAGCAGTCTGCACCACTTTCCACTTTCTATATAGTTGTCCTCTATCTGAAGGTTGTCTGGAAGAGATCGCTAAGCGATAAGGCCGCCTAAATTCTACATCTTTCTGTAAACATCAACTGTAACTTTTTTGTCTGCTGTGCAATAAGTAGTACCTATCCAAAGTTTGAAAGTAAAGGTTTGTAAAATAGGGATGACGAATGGGTAAATAAAATGAAATTCTATTTAGTCCGTCAGTAAGATCATCCAAAATTATGCACTCTTTCTTTTTCTTTTGTCAATCAACAAAAAAATTACAAAGATAAAGCCCATCAAAGTTCAGGAGAAGGGGGGCTCGTGACGTGATTTTTAAATAAAAAATTGTACATATGCGTGACGTCATGTGACATTTCAAAACGATAGAATATCTCTGTAGTATCATGGAGAAAAAAATACTATGTTTAATTATGCGAAAAAAGAAAAAAACATGACATGTTTAAAAATATTTTTGTTAATCTACCTGGTAGACAAAGAAAAAAAGTTTTCATCCCTACTTAAGCGACCACGCGACCGAAGTCACCTGACAACAGGTGTTCTGTTAGCACGAGGCCGACCAAATATAATAGCCACAAATATTACACAATATATGGTTTTTTACCTACCTACTGCATTTATATGGATTCGTGCTAATTTAATAGTGCTTTCAGCGCAAGTTGTGATCCAACAACTTGAAGTAACAACCCGAAACAACAAGTACGAACATAATAATTACTAAAACACACTGCGGCCGTGTCAGTCTAGTTTCAGAGTCGTAATTGACGCCCGTCAGACATGTTTAATTAACTGATTGCCAATAATGGTGGTAGACGGTAGTGCTTTGAGGTAACATCAACACGAGAAGCGTGGAATGCCTACGCTTACAGCATTGCTAATTTGGAACTTTGAAGTCCTTTTACAGGCTGAATAAATGTATTAAGTGTATATTTGGCTATGTGAGTGCTTGGGATTAATTACTAAAGTAATTAAGCTCACCTGAAGATAGATTAAAGGTATGATTCCGAACTCAGCTGCACGCAGCAGGTATGATTCCGAACTAGGCAGCTGCGTGCCGCCGAGTTCGGAATCATACCTTTAATAAAGTAGACTTAAGTACTTCCTTTTTGCGTTATCGATTAAACTTTAACATTGACTTAAGTCTCGATTTATTTATGTGAGTAGGTATAACTTTCTTCTAAGGGGTGATTCAACTGTAAATAATGGTAAATACCACTTTTTGTATGGGAATGGGACCAACACATAAATCGCAAAAACACTTCTACATAAAAATTTGTTTTAATGGCATATAAATAATATTCTTAGCTTTATATTAATTAATTTATTTTAAAGAACAAACTATTTGCAGAGCTACGATAAGGATTGGCAGATTACAACAGAGAAGTATTGACGACTAGAGAAAAACGTTTGCCCAGAAGTGGGATGCTAGGTATTATGCTATAGGTTAAAAAAAGGTTTCATAGCACTTGAATTTCTGCAAACAGATGGTAAAAAAATAAGCTCTCTTTGGCGATCTCTCTGTAAACTTTCTTTTCCTAGGATGTTAATGAAAATCAGAAATCATGCTTCAACTCCGCTTGCACAGCCACGTCAGGTTTCCCCCTGCCACTGTGGCTGACTGAGCCCCCCGCTGAGAGATGTGTGTTCTTGTCCAAATTCCACACTCCTGCGCCGGTTGCTGACACCTATAAAACAACACGCGCTGTCAGTTTTATAAGTTACGAATAGAGTAAGAGCAAAAATTGAGCTTCTTTAACGTCTTTAAAAAAAGCGTTATTCACAAAAAGATTACTTTTCTTTATTGTATTGTGTTAGGTGTTGTGATATCCTCGAAACAAGTGCTTTAGTTACTTACTATCAGATCAGAGCAGTATAATGTTGTCCAATATCCATTAATTTATTTTTGGCATAGGTACAACCAGCGGCTCGGAAGTTGAGCGCTGGGCGAAAGTAGCGCAGAAGACCATTACAATTACGTGATTGGCTAGTCGTGTGACGCGCCTGCAATGTGGGGCACATAGTAGATAGAACTGATGGCCGATGGAGCAAAAACGTTTTAGAACGATGGCCACGTACCAGTAAGTGCAGCGTAGGACGTCCACCTACAAGGTAGATAGATGTTTAGAGACAAGCTGCTTCCGTCCGGCCATCCTGGAAGTCAAGGGGAGGCCTATGTTGAGCAGTGGATACTGTGGCACAAATGATAATGATGATGACTTACGCTAGTCTTTCCTCCAATCTGCTTGCTGATATCTAGGGCGGCGTTTGCATCCTTATTGGACCAGTCCAGCCGCCCGCCCAAGTGACTGCTATCGCCGCCCGCGCCCAGCACTCTGGTACCGTATGCTTGGCCTTCCAGCTTCCCGCGGTTGTCGTTGAAGATTTCTTGCTTGTAACCGCCTTTGCCCTGAGAGAAGTAAATAATAATATGAGGTATTTCAAAATATCTTCTTCGTCTTCTTCTTCAGGTGCTTCTTCATTGTTGAAGGTTGGCCGCTAACTTATTGAATCCAGCCCTGTCCGTGGCGAGTCGGAACAGTTGCTCGACGGATTTGATTCAAAATATCTGACGCCGCTGAAAGTAGGGTAGTTTAGCGCGTTTGCCGGACACCCCCTGTTTTCGGACACTTTTCAGTTTTGTCGCAATAATAAGAAAATATGACCTTACTCGTTCAAAAACCAATGTTTACTTGATTTTGTCGAATGTAGCCCATACATTTTTAAATTTGTATGATATTAATAGTTTATAGCCTGGTCAGTGGGCTTCTAAAGAGTAAAGTAGTACGTTGGTGTGCCTAGACATAGCAAAAAAATAGTGCGCAGGAGTTACTTGCAAGGTAAGTAAAAGTACTTACTATTGTATATAATGTTTTGAAAATGTTTTAGGACATTGTGGATTGGTTCAGTAAGTGATATATTGGTCCAACTAAGTGATATTTATAGTTTGTGTTAACTAAATCTAGTGGCCAGCTAACCAACGTACAAATTAGTGAGTAATCTAGTTCTCGGCCGGCCGGCCGAGAACCGAAATGTAATGTATTAAATCAAATAAATTGTACATATGTATATGAAAGAATTATTTAAAGAGACACTATTTTTTCTTAAACTCTATTCATTTCTACAGCGAGAGGTTAACAGTCGGACGCAAATTTTGACAAAAAACTTGCAGAAAAACCCCATTAACTTATTAGGTATTTGAAGGCCGAAAACTAAATTTTTTGAAGTTGGTTTTCGACATACCCTAAATCGATGTCCAAGAAATGACAAGTAGCTATTTCGTTTTCGGCCATTGAAAAGGTACCCATGCTTTTATTTGTTTTTTTTTATATTTAAAGCTACTTTTCAAAGTATATTTTATATAAAATACATCAAAACAAATATTTAAGTTTGGGATAATATATTTTAGATTTTAAATTATATTCGACCAGCTTATAAGTTTCGGCTGTGTTTCAAAGGCTTTGTCAATTATTAAGTATAACTACAGTTTTACAGACAATGATAGTATTTTTTTTATTTATAAAAGATTAAACTTTTTATAACAGGCGACTTTTTATAGCTTTTTATGAATACTTTTAATATCACTCAGTTCGTACTCAACTAAATAAAGATTACAATATTTTTATTTATTTATTTATTTTTCAAGTCAATTCGCACTAAAAATATTTAAAACTTTTTTAAATATCTACAGTTTAATCCTAACAGCCAGCAAAAGTTCGTTAAATTCTAATTTAATCATCTAACAATGGTGGAAGAAAGCTAAGATGAATAATGTGGTTGGTATTCAATTATAGTTATTTTTGCAACCTTACAAAAGCCATTTTCGATGTTCAAAATTAGCGTCCGAAAACTAACACACTGGCGGCCGACAACTAATGTAAGTGTCCGAAAACAGACGAAATCGCTAATTATGAACATTTACATTTTTTGTAATTTTTTCAGTGCTATTTTCATGCAAATGACTTCAATTAATGAGAGAGCAATACCTGTTTTGTTAAAAAAAATGTTGACCAGACTTTGATTAATAGATCATTGCTAGGTGTAATGTCAAAGTCAGGAATCCGCTTAACTGTCCGAAAACGGGCTAAGTTACCCTAGTACATTAAATAGATTACGACAATGAAGAAATTTTGTGCTGCGGACGTTTTTTTTAAATTGAAATAATAAACAAAGATTAAGCTTTATTTTACCTGTCCAACTAGCCTGTGCCCTGTTGTAACCCTAGCCCAGGGTAGTTGGACAGGTGTGGATGGTTTTAAACAAAATAAAGCTTAATTTGGGTTTAACTGTTGGTGCTCGTAGCTCAGTGGCGGCAGCGCTTTGGTATCGATTACTAAAGTTAAGCAACCAACGCCGCGGTCGTGAGTGGATGGGTGACCATTCCGACCATATTTAGTGACATTTATCACGAGCATCTCCGTGCTTCGGAAGGCACGTAAAAAGTTGGTCACGGCCAATATCGCTTGATATTGGTCGTGAAGCCTAGTCAGAGGCCTTAAGGCGGCTTAATAACATCTGACAGTAAGGTTTAGTCACTGGCCTTACAACACCCCTCCACCAAGCCGCACCGGGCCCGCGTGGTGGAGTATGGCCCAAACCACCACATAGTTGAGGTGAGGCCTGTAGGCCCTGCAGTGAGACGTATATAGGCATACCTTACTTTAATTATTTTATAAATTAAAAAAAATGACGTCCGGGGCATGAAATTTCTTCACTATCGTAATCTGTATAAGTACTTAATATTTTCACCAATTGCAGCGGCGGCAGATATTTTCGTTGAAACCTTATATAATTGAGTGTAGAGTGGTATACTCACAAAAAGTCCTTGGTCGTTGTTGCCCAGTGTCCCGAAGACCTTTCCGTTGCCAACTTGCTTGTCCCATGACACGTCCCTAGTATGCCGTATGATCTTGGACCATTTTAGATGAGGGTTTCTGAGGTAAGGAATAATTGATTACTGTTGACATAATTAGATAAATGTAGAAATATGGCAGACAACACACTAATGGCCTGTTTCACGATGTATTGTTAATTGTTATAGTGTCCAATCAGTGGCGGGCATTTGTTTTATTTCGAGGTAGGTAGGATTGTTACAAATGCGTTTTATTGATGAAAATCAGTGGTTTTTGTAAATAACACACATTTGTAAGTACCTAATGCCTACCTCATTTCATTTATCAGGTAGGCACTGCCTAATTGCCAAAATGCACCGCACGCAAGGAGGATTTTGCCATAATCGCCACGCTTGGCAGGCGGGTGGGCGATCGCAGTTTGTCCAATGGTGGAAAGGAGACGCTGCTGCCCGTCTTCTTGTCCTGTAGTCGCCTCTTACGGCACCCATAGGGAGAGAAGGGGTGGTGAAATTCTTTTAACGTGCCGGCACCACACGACTCGAATTAAGGAATAAACAAACTTAATTGTGTTTTAACAAGGTTCCTTAATAGTATAGGAGAAAATTAATTTCGCCAGGAGTGTCGCCAAGTACACCTAGTCACCTACTTTTGCTATTTTAGACATTTTCGTTTTGACCTTAGACATTCTGAATTGGCCTTTACCGAAATCCGAACCCGGGGGGTTCAAGACGGATTATCGGGCCACTATGCTGTTCTGGTTAATAAATTGGTATCAAATGTTTTACATGTTTTAAAAGTTATTTTACTATCGTTCTTGGTATTCCGTATCAAATTCATGAAAAAATATTTACTTACTTTTTCAACTCTTCCGGCGAATATTTCATTACTCTTGCATTCGCACAAGCGAAGATGGCTACGCAGATTATCATGGAGAGATGCATGTTGATCTGCCAACAAACAAATAGCTCACTGTAAGGGCATGTTTCACAATGTTACGGATACTTAAGTTCTGCATTGGTTCTGAATAAGTTATATTTTACTTATCAGAACGATAAACACAATTTTTGACACATATTTTACATGTCAAATATGTGTCAAAAATTGTGTTTCATGATGTTCAAGTATTTTTTTATCTTTTACATAACTTTATCTGTACATTGTAAAACAGGCCCATAATCAACAAAACTCATAACCAAAAAAAAACTCCCTTCTTAATTTAAAAACTCAATGAAACGGGAATTAACGCGATCATAATTTAGGTACAAAATGTTACCTCTTTTGCCTGACGTTCTTAATATTTAAAGGCCTTACAAAAGTCCTACAACGAAAATATTTCGTTCATTCGAACGTTTTCAAAAGCAAATTTAAGTAATAACAAAATATAAACAAACGACAAAGGCACATCGTTAGACTTAGATTTATATTTAATAAATAATTGATTGGATTTGAACTACGCTCAGTGGTAGCGTTGGGAGATGCTTTTTGTCCAAGGCACCTAGTCTGCTAATTCAAAAGTGGCATAATTGAATATCAATTGGATCTTATTGTAATTTTCTGATACATTAGGTATTCTGATAGACTGCTACCAAATTATTTCTTAAATTTTAATTTTAATTTAGTAGTAGAATACCAAAAGTGTAATTGAAACAAAAATTAATTGCAAAATACCAAATGTATCAAACATTTGGTATTTTGCAATTAATTTTTGTCTTAAGTTTAAGTCACTTATTTAGTAGCAGAATATTAAATGTGTCAAGTAATTACATTGATATCCAATTGATATTCAATTAGCAGACTTAGGGCCCTGCACTGATGCGGACTGATTTTGATGTTTTTTGACAGGTATTACAAACCAGCTAGCTAAGAATTCCCATGAAAATGTAGAGGGAGTTTCAGGAGTGAACAGGATAGTTGGTGATTAACATTCGGCGACCGACTGTGGATGACAACTATTATAGGCGCCTAAACTTTGGGCTTATATAAAACTACACGTAGAAACTTCTGATTGAGACTACGCCTGCCTTAGAAATAGGCCAAAGAGGAACCGAATCATCCCACCGGAAGAAAGGATTATTTTGGCTGAGTTAAGTTAAAAGAATTAAAATTAGATTGAGTGACAAACTTACACATCTATAATATTACAAACATTATTAAATAAAAAAATAATAAAAAGTTCCTAATAATTTTAATTAGAATTACTGTGAAGCTACAACAGCAGACCAACTGACCAGAGTTTGAATAGTTATGTTTTTTTCGATATTTTCATGTTGTTCCCATAGAAAAAGTCATTGTATAATATCGCGTTTTTATTTGGCTAGAAGGAAGATTATAAATTGGAACCTTTTATTTTTGACTCCAGATATTTAATTAAGCCAAGCGGCTAATTACCTTGCTTGAGGCTGATTCTGGTCTCCAAATATACTCTAATTAAACTAATTAATAGAATTCGAAGATGTTTTGCAGGTAGTAATATATTCTTTTAACATTACTTACCAACTTTTCCTTGTCTGTTAGTCGGACACTTTTTAGCGACTGTACTCAAATGAGGCTAAGAAAGCAATTTATATATTTCAAGATCGACATGGTAAAGTCCCTTGACGATAAGCGATTTGTACACTGCAAGCTACAGTCTAGTCAGTTCAAAGCTTTTAGGGTTCCGTACTCAATGGGACTCTATTTCTGTTTGTTACTGGACTGCGTCGTTTGAACCGTAATTCAAAGAAATTTTTACTCATTGTGTATGCTATGGCCGCAACTACCAATAAAAAAAACAATATTATAGAGGATCCTAATTCTAGAAACAAGGATTTTTTGTGTTTTTTTCTCGATTTTATACACACAAACAGCTAACTAGTATAACGATAAAATGCATAGCATACCTAGACTTACCTACAGATAAACCCCAATCTCTCTCTTGATCTGAACCAGCCCTCCTAGCATGAGCAACAAACACGAGTCACGATATGATATAATATATGATATAGCGATTTATCAACACCCAACTTACTTAATATCCGTTTTTTGGTTACTCTTACCTACAAGAACATAAATATAAACCGGCCAAGTGTGAGTAGGACTCCCGCTAGTTTGTTCTCACGCCATTCAGGTCCAACTTGGTCTAAGTATTAAACATTTATTATTTATTATTTATTTATTTATTATTATTCTTTTACAAAAAAATAATTTAATAAATTGCCTCGCAAACCACTTCCGTGGTTGACTGCGGGTGCGAATCTCACTTAGTTCGATTTAATTTAACTATACTGACTTATATAAGCATAAGTAGCATATTTGTGTATGTAAACAAATTCAGCATATTTATGTACACACACAAACACGCCACAACACACACATACGCATTTATATAATATATGCTACAACATGTCTATGTAGTGCTGTTTAAGCTTAGTGCCAAATTCTTTTTTGCTTGTCAATTTAGCTATTTCGGGCGGCAGAGCGTTAACCAAATATGGTAAGCGTTTATGCAGTGTACGATCTCCGTAGTAGTTTTGAACCCTGGGTACAACATTCCTGCCGCTCGAAACAGCCCTCGTGAGGTGGCTGTGTTGCAGCGGTGTCATGGTAGGGTACGAACTGCGATCACTGACCTACGAGTCACACTGCGTTCAAAAAAAGAATGCTACTAGCCTTGGTCAGTGCTACTAGCAAAAACGAAAACACCAAATTAATTGTGCAAAAAATTCTATAGCTGGATACCAGCTTTATCTAACGGGGAATTATTCATTTCGAAAGCCAGGTACTTTTCGTGAGTCAGCTCTTTCAAAAAGCATTTCCACGTAAACTAGCATTGTTGGCTATTCTGCGATTGCACGAGTACCTATGTGTTATTAATGACGTCAAAATTGAATTGTGTTAGTTGACTTTGTTTAAACAGGCCGACCCAAGACCAAGGACGCCATACGGGCCTTGGGATGTAGGCTGAAGTCTACCACAACTAATTAGTGGTATAAGTATGTATAGAAATATTATACTAGATAAGACATAACAGTGGTATGTTGCCATGGATCGCATTATTGGTAAGTATAATGCGATCCATGATGGTTCATAACTTTCTAATTAAACCGAAAAGATCTTCAACTTGAGCTACAAATGCCGAAGTTAGTTACGATATCAGGTAAGGATAGTCAATAAGAAGTAAGGACAATCAATACGCCTAAAAACTTTACAAAGGCAATCGGCCACTGTGCGTCTTGTGTACGCATATTTTTATCAAGGATTTAATAATTAAATACACTACTTTGGTACAGTTGGTAACAATTATAACTGACTGAAAACTACGTATATCTTTATTTATTCAATTTCACACTTTCTAGATGCTAAGGTCTAGATGTAATATCGATTGATATTATAATGACTGGCCGGTCATAATCCAAGAAAAAAATCGGGAAGGGAAAGGCGTGCATTGCCAAATGTTAACTTGACTTTACAATAAACATCGTCTCGTCCTCATTTAAACGTCTCATATTCTTTTGTTTTTAGTGATGTCCCTATTTCGTGACGTCACACGTGTATCGCGCGAGCTTTATTTTGTCGACATGCTCCAGTCTAAAGTCTAAAACAATGAACTTTTGCGTCGCTGTTCCGAGTCAACATCGACAGATGAGCAACGGGAATGTAGGTCGGGAGCGAATACATGGTATTCTGGATTTCTCATTCCAGGAATTTCTATTTTATCTGCATTTTACAGCATTACGAGTAGATGACCTTCTATGACGAAAGTTAAATCATTTATCGATTAACGCTAGCTTCAGTATGTGGTTTGTGGAACTTGAAGCGGCTCTTATCATCGGATCATCATTTCAGCCGCAGGACGTCCACTACTGAACATACTTAGGCCTTCCCCAGTGACTTCTTTCGACTTCTAGATTGGGTGGTTGGAAGCGGTTTCCTGCAACCTTTATCTTTAACTTTTTATTTGCTTTGAATTTATTTATCAAATTAGCGTGTCATTATCAAATATAATATCTGAATTATACTACTTAACATGTTCACGGACACAACAGAAGTTCGATTGTTATCACGTCGATCATCAATGGTATGGTGCCAGTTTCAAATCTATACAACATCTAGGAAGTTAGTAGAAGTTTAAAATTATAATGTTGGATACAAAGGTACCTATTTAAACACTAGATTTTAAACACTTTATAAATAGCTATTTAACCATGTTCTGTCACCGACAATCTTCATTAGACGTCTGTCGTAGACATTTTAGTATAACACAGCCGGTGTTTAAAATCACAAAACAGTACAAGCATCCAGTTTTTACCTCCTTCAAAAACTGATACTTGAATGAAGTTCTCCGGGCAAGCTAGCTTGATAGTGTTGGTTCTTAGTTTGTAAGTTATTTCATTAGCGTACTACCCGCGCATGTTTTGTCCGCACGGGCTGTAATTGCTAAAGTTGCAGCTTTGCAGCTTGCTGCTTGAAAATGCCTGAAGTGTTGAGCACTCCTCCGTAGCCGAGAGGCGAGCACGCCGGACTATATGGCGTCGCCATCACTGAGGTTCCGGGTTCGATCTCCGGTCGGGTCAATGTAGTAGAAAACGAACTTTTCTGTATTATCTCGGGTCTGAGTGTTGTATGTAATGTCGTTGTTTCTGATTTCTATAAGACAAGTAGGTACTTTAACTACTTAAATTAGGATCAGAGCAATGTATGTGTTGTCCGATATTTATTTATTACTCAAGACTCAGGACTCACTTATTTCACCTGTCATTGTGAGACATTAAATTAATTTAAGAGTGTTAACATCGCAAGGCTTTACATACAAAGTATAAAAATTAAAAAAAAATACAAACCAATTATAAAAGACTTTCCATGCCTAAGCAAATGCTAAGCAAGCAGTGAGAAAAAATAACATATTTAAAAGTTCTGAGTTCGTTTTTTTTTGCTTGTCCAATATTTTAAATTCCTAATCTTGACATTCCATTTTAAAGAAATTATGCATTATCAGCATTATTTTAAGACGCAATTGCTTGTTCAATTATAAATATTTATCTTTTTATGAATACTAAAATCTTTTAGCAATTTTTAAACTGTTTCAGTCGTAAAGTTTTTTTTAATATTTATGAATGTGGCTGTTAAAAAAAAATAAGTTTAAAAAAATTTTAACCCGACTACGTAAGAAAGTGGTCTAAAAAGGACGAAACAAGTAAATAATTAAGATAGAAATCCAGAAATGCGCAGGTACAAAAATGGTCAAGGTAGAGCCGTGGTCGCACCCACTGTATGTAACCTACTATCACAGTACCATTTCTGTTCAATGGAAGTGTTCCTGGCACCAACAATATCATAGTAGGTATACAGTGGTATATATTTGTAATATAATATTTGTTTTTTACGAATTGTTTAAAAAAAACCCGCGTCAATAATGATTACGAGATTGATTATAAATTAATTTATTTCAAATGAGACTCATTTTTTTTTCATCTTCAATACCTGCTGCTTATAGAAGCATTTCAGCTTTGATTTTAGTTTCGCTATCTTTCATTATCACCAAATTCATTAGGATGTGATTCATGTTCGGAACGGAAGGTAGAAGCAGACTGGACTAAACGCGTACCTAGGCCGCGCGTTTAATGTACACTGGCCTTGCACGCGAGAAGTCGCCAACGCGCATGCAGGCTGAACGCGTTGGTTTGGTTGAAGCTTAACTGCAATCGTTTGGTGCGCCTCCTTAGCGCAACTCATGCTTTTGATTGAGTAACGGAACGCGTGCTGCGTGCGTACAGCTCACGAGCGGATCGCGCGCGGCGTTACCTATCAATATTATTAGGGTTATTTCCTGTAACGGTAGTGTTTGTAAATAACAAAAGTAAACTAAGTTAAGTAAAGAGCTAAAACAAAATTAAAGAAAAGAAATTTATTTATAATTATGTTCATAAACTAAACATAAAAACATTATACCTAGGTCCTTACTAAATACTTAAAATTATAATTAACACATCTTTATTCTCATTACAATTTCTGGCCTAACTTAAACCTTAATATCTGCTGTCATAATGCGATGTTCTACTTAAACCTGGAAATGGATGGAAAAGAATAGCCAAGGATTGGGATCACTGTCGTGCATTTGGAGAGGCCTCTGTCCATCAGTAGACTGACGTCATCACATCATTATCACACCATCATTGTCTGTAGGTACGGTAGGTATCTTGGCTTGCTGGTATGCTATATCAAATCTCATTCGTTTTAGTACCGTCTCTTCTGTCATGTTCATGGTCAGAATTAACAGAGCGAGGCTGCAGTCCGCCTTATTTACTTGGCTAGACCCAAATGATAATTGCGTCCAAGTACAATATCCTCAATGATTGCGTCACCTGCTCCTGCTTCAAAAAATGGTCTCTAGACTGCCTTTTACTGCCTCCATCGTACCGTCAGAACTTCATTGTAATATAGAAATCTTGTAGTTCCAGTCTTCAGATCAGTTAGTTTACTTTTATTAATAACTAGCTGACCCGGCGAACTTCGTAACGCCTAACAGTTTTTTTTCCGTCAGCTTTTCCATTTTTTATTTATTTATTCTACTATTCGGGGCCGAGACAAATCCAACAAATTACAAACCATGAAACTCTGTCCAGCCGTTCTCGAGTTATAAGTGTTGTAACAAATACGACTTTGTTTTATATATAAAGAAGATTACATAGATATGTAGCGAATCCTAAGTTTACGGAAGATTACGAACACATTTTTTTCACATCAAAATAATGTATTTGCAATGTCTTTGTGTTTGACACTACATGACAATGACATGACAACCGTCTTTAAAATAAATTATTTTTAATTCTTCATTTATATCAAGCACTAAGGAGTGTCGATATCAACTTCGAAGCAAATCACCCCCAAAATAGCTTTCTACCCCTATTTAACCCCCCTAGGGGATGCATTTCAATAAAATACAAAACATGTCTTCCGTCAATGCTGTTAAATAATGTTTATGCAAAATTTGAAGTGATTGGACCATGGAATCACGTTGTCCCATACAAACTTTGCCCCCCGGTTTCACCCACTTTGGGGTTGAATTTCGCAAACTCCTTTCTTATCGAATGCCTACGTCATACAAAAAACACACACTCCAAGTTTCAGGTCTCTACGATCAGCGGCTTAGGCTGTGCGTTGATTCGTCAGGCAGTCATTCAGGACAAAGCATTTAAATGTATAGATTATGACTGAAACAATATGATATATATACATATTCGTAATGTGCTAGCCAAGAACTTTCTTTTGATACCAAACACGTGATGATTATCACAATTTAAGTTTTTTTTAGGTTAAAAACTGACGTTTTATTTTCGTCTGAGACAATTTTGATAAAATTTATACAGCCTATTTTACCCGGGCCATTAATACGAATCTATTGACACCTCGATCATTAAAATCGGTTCAGTAGTTTAGGTGCTACGGTGGAACATACAAACATACATACATACATACATAGACTGCCAAAATCATTACCCTTCCTTTTGGCTTCGCCGTAGTCGGGTAAAAATAAGATTACACACAATAAAAACCTACTCTGTGACACAAAATTACTTTTGGCGCTAAATTTGCTCTGAAAGTCCTAAAAATCGCTGAGGCTATATTCTCGTAACTGAAATTGAATGCTAATAGTTTGACGTAGTATAATTTATACCCTGAGCTAAATAGGTAGGTAGTATTTTTACGTAGTACTTTCTCTGTGGTAGTATTTTTGGCTATAATCAACCCGCAATTATTTTTTTCGCAAACAGCGCCATCTAGCCTTTTATAGCTTAGGAAAAACGTATACTCACAAATCACAAATTGTTTTCATTTAACTGACATAGATGGCACTTAACAGGAATGTTTAAAATATTTTTATTATTTTCAATAATTTAAAATGATTTGATAAACATTTTACTTACCAAAAATTATGTTTTTAAATTGGAAATTATGTGTGCGATTTTGTACTGAAACAAATACACTTACAAAAGTAAATAAACTATGTGCGTATCGCCATCTAGTATTGACCACGCAAAATATCTGAACGGATAATGTGTGACAAATGTTAGGTTGCCTAGTTGTTGTAGTCACAGTTCGTTCAAAACATTTACGATAGATGTCTCTAACGATATACATTTATAAAATTAATCAGGAAAATAAAGTTTTTGTGCGTTACCTTATTCTGCAAGAATTGTTAATTACATGAAGTTGATAAATTGAAATACTTCAATGTATATTAATAAATTCACATTTATATGTTAAGAAGTAGGGCGCCCTTATCAAATAAATGTGAATTTATTAATATGCATTAAAGAATTTTAATTTATCATCTGTTCTGAAATAAAAAAATCTTTTTAAAATTGCAGGGTTAAATTCTATTAGGTAGGTACATATGTATTTTACTTAGAAAGGAAATTCAAACATCATTTTTTTAGTCTTTAAACATTTAATCTATACTAATATTATAAAGAGGAAAGATTTGTACCTATTTTTGTATGTTTGTATGTTTGTAATGAATAGGCTCAAAAAGTACTGGGCCGATTTAAAAAATTCTTACACCAATAGAATGCTACATTCTTCCAATTTGACATAGGCTACATTTCATTTTGAAAAAAATTAGGGATCCTTGGTAAAATTTGAACAATGTAACCGAAGGTGTAGAAAAATGAGTCTTAAAATGTCTTTCGTCGAATGCGCTGCCGAATCTATTAGCGATAATTGTCTACCCCGTGCGAAGCCGGGACGGGCTGCTAGTTTTAGTATATAAGTATTTTACTTAGTCCATGGTAGGTACCTAAATGATCAAAACTACTGTTCAGTAGAATTGTATGTGCAAAATCATGCATTTTATCATTCACTCACTAACAATAGTTGCTTGCCTTGTCTGTCTACCGAGCTCGAGTGAGCGAGACAGCATGCTGCGAGGGTCAGGGCCAGGCCGCTGTCACAGTGTGGTATGCTCCACACAATTTACGCATAATATTTCAGGACATTTTTTACCGGAAAATTCATTTACCAAATATTTCTTCATTGCTTTCCCCCTCAACGTATTCCATGTCATTTTCAATTTTTACTTCATCCTTTATTAATATTTCAGGCATCTGTAGAAACAAGTCACTTTTGTCCTCGACGTTTTCAAGTTCATTTTCAATTCGTAATTCTTCTTTTATTTTTTCATCAATGTATTTATCAGTTAAAACAAGAGTGTCTGGTTCCAGTTTTATATCCGAAAAAAAATCTGTTTCCGTGCTGCTTTTATTTAAGTGTTCTCGAATTTCTACTTCTGTCGTTTTGTAACGCATTAATGAAATTGCATCTGTTTGCAGAATTATGTTTTCAATTTCAGCTGCCTCATTGAAGTCAGATTCCAAAAAGAAAGGATCGTTATGGTATTCTTTGTACTTTTTAGGCAATCCTGAAAGCGCATCATTAAACACTATTGAATACGGTGTATTATGATTTGGGAACAATTTTGATTGAGGCAAAGCTGTATTGTTTACTTCCCACTGAAATATATGACAGCCTAGTCCCCAATTTTTCTGAGCAGTATTTATCATCCACTTGGAAAATTTATGAAGCATGTCAATTGACTGAGGAGTAAAACCCTGCGAAATTTTTACATTTTGAGGTTTTAAGCCTAATTTACATATTTGCTCCATAGCTTCAGAAAAGAATATGTGTTTGGCTGGCATAATTATGAATTCTTTAGGTAATCCAAAGCTACTAAATATTTTTAATAACTCAGTGGCTACTTCAAAGGGGCACCTTGCTAAGAGTGGCCTCAGTAGAGTATAAAACGTGTCCCTGTCATGATAAATGAATAAAAACTTGAAGTTCCCGTCGTAAAACGGGCGTTCTAAACCGAGGAAATCCAGTTCCACTAGTCTGTTAAACCCTCGTCGTCCTAAGCGTCCCACGACAATTTTTTTGTCTGGGTTTAATTCGGGTTCAAAACAAGAAATACCATTAACAGCACACACATTACAAGACAGCAAAATAAATTCCAGATAAATAGCATTAGTCGTGTAGTTTTTTTCACTGATAAAATTTATCATTTCTGTCAATCCACCATGGTAGGACGATCTGTGAATGTTTATAAGAAGGTCAAATGAATTTTCTATAGGAAGATATCTTACTATGGGACTTACTAGAAACAAGTTTCCATCATCTTGGGGGGTTTTGTTATTCATTATTAAAACAGGTTCGCCTTGCCCTTCCGTTTCGTTTTCTTCTCCGTAGTCCCAATAAAGTTCAAACTCATGGTCCACCTCCTCCGTAACGTTACGCTTTTTTATTCTTAGCAAATTCATGATAGCCAGGTTGTATTGTTTACGTGTCAACGGTTCATGTTGGGTACTGTTAATAAATTCGTAGTACTTAGCTTTGGATTTTTCGTAATCAAAGTCATTGTCTGTTAATTTTGCTTTCCTAGGTTTCGCGGTAGCCATTATTGAATGACAACAAACAAACACACCACACTCAATGAATAACATAAATGACAGGGAACGAACGAGCGAGCGAGCGAAAGGATGTGAGATTGTGAGGTCAGCGACGCTGAGCAAACGAGACGCTGTTATAAGCTAGATAAGCAAGCGAGAACGAGAGAGTAGATGGTGCTTTCAAAACTGAACCCGATTGTTCGTAGATTTACTAAGAGTTAAAAGAGGGCGCTGACTGGCATAACCGAAGTTGCTTTTTGGAAATAATTTCTTAGTACAATAGGCTTTCGTTCCTTGCTTTTATTTAGTATAATTATTATTCATCACAAGTAGGTAGGTAACCTAATTAAAGCAAAGTCGTTTGAAAATAGCAAAAGTTTATAGAAAAAAGAAATATTTTATTCTTGCATTAATAATTATTCACCAGCACCTTCCAATGCTTTTAATTTTTAAAAAAACTTTTACTTACTACTTTATAACAAATGGTCCAACAACTTACTACACCTACGAGCATTGTTATGGGTAAATTGGGGAGGTATCAGTGGCGGATTTACCAGCAGGCTGAGTAGGCTTGAGCCTAGGGCGGCGGATTTTGGGGGGCGGCAAATTGGTCCCAAAAATTTTTTTTTCAAAAAGGTCAAGTAAAACTTTTATAACTTAATTGATTTTATTGTGATCATCAAGCAGATTGTTAACAGATACATTAATAGGAATGTTGTTCGTATTGTTTTTAAACTATAAGTCCAATAAAAAATACATATTTAACAACATTTACCGAATGTAAATTATTTTGTAATCTGTGTTCATTCATAGTGTGTAAGTGGTTTTAAGGCAAACTTTAGTCCATCTTATAAGCAATACATGATTGAGCTTTTCTTAGCTCCGAAATAAAATTACTTCGTGTGTAACCTACACTAAGTCGTGGGTTGTAAAAATATCCCCTAGATATATAATATGATCCCTAGTTTACAGTCATACCAATAACGGAAAAAATCTTATAAAATGAAGATAAATAGTGTCGTGTGGTGCCGGCACGTTAAAAGAATAGCACCACCCCTTTTCTTTCTATGAGTGTCGTAAGAGGCTTCTACAGAAGAACCGCCACAAGAAGACGGGCAGCAGCATCTCCTCTCCAACATTGGCCAAACTGCGATCGCCAACCCGCCTGCCAAGCGTGGCGAATATGGCAAAATCCTCCTTTTGGAGAGGCGTGTGTCCAGCAGTGTACTGATATAGGCTGGTGATGATAATGATGAATAGTACACAAGTCGTGTTATTCCATGCAAGTTGCAATTTCATTGACAAAAAATTAATATGATTAATTGATTATGACTACACGGAGAAAAGTAGGTATTATACTAAAAATGATTATCTTTTTTAAAAACAGTATTTTCAGTTTCGAATGTTGAATCAGGAATAAAATGTAGCAATAATTATCAAGCTTCAGCAAAAAAATTATTTCTCAAGTTACCAAACTTTATTCACTGAAAACACAAAAAATTACAAACCGGCTTAGTAAATTTACTAACTATTTATCTTTTTATGTCAACCATTTATTAAAAAATAGTACAAGTATTCTTATATAGTTTAATATTTGTGATGAGAATACCAATTGTTTAGAAACTGTGCAGTTATTTTTGGAATTATCTTGCTTACTAGAAATTCGTATGCTGCTGTATGTAAGTATGTATTGATTTCATGGATTAAATTATTTAGAAGCTTAGAAATTTTACTAAACTGGTTTAGAATAAATGTTATTAGTTTAGAAAATTTACTGGACAGGTTTAGAATGACTGTAATCAGTTCGTTATTTTTCATAAGATATAAATTTTAAAAAACAATGAATTATTTTTTAGTCTTTTAATTCTAAAATATTTTCTTCCACCGTCTTTTGTCCATGTAGGGTATCGAAATGCAGAGTTCAGAAGGGGCGGCAAAATTTGAAAAGCCTACTGGCGGCAAATGTCTTAATCCGCCGCTGGGAGGTATACGTGGTTACGTAATAATTGTTTTTGATTTGGTTTGTTTATTTCACGAGCGCTGAAGGGTGGCGCTACTTGTCTCCACCGAAAACGACTTAATAATTATTAAGTACCTACCATGGACTAAGTTACCTATCCTATGGTGCTTACTAATAAAAATAGTTCCTATTTAGGCCACCGTTCATTTTACGTGACGCCAAGTACCTATACGAAACGACACCTGAATCAGATATTTTATGATGTTTTAGTATTTGTGACAATATTCAAATTCCACTACTTAACAAAAGTTATTAGAGCAGGAGAACTTACTTTTATCTTGTGACATTATTCTAAATAATTAAATTAGTCTTATTACTGACATTATTTTAAATAATAACATTTATCAGAATAATGCCATTATTCATAATTCCTTTTTCTTGCTTCCTTCGGGAGGGGGCCTGGTGACCTGTAACACAGGTTTTCTTAAAACCCATCTCAGGCACCAGGACCTTAGGACACATTTTTGTATTTTTACTGTAAATGCTTTATAGTTTTAAGAGTCCTGTTGTGAGAGAGAAATAAATTGATTTGATTGATTTGACAATTTAACACATTCTATGGCGTCTAATAGGATAGTAAAAACTGTAATTTGATTATCAATTGAAGTTTTGTTATCGGTAGCAATACTTGCCTAGACAGGTGTTTGTCCTGAGGCTAGACTTACCTAGACATTAGACTAGGTAGGTACCTATTAGTTTAAATTCGTCACACTATTAGTTATTTGAAAGAGAATGTAAGATAGATGGACACAAATTAATATGTATTCCTACTAATATCATAAATGCGAAAGTTTGTAAGTATGGATGTTTGTTACTGTTTCACGCAAGAACTACTGAACGGATTTGGATGAAATTTTCTACACTGATAAAATATGGCTTGGATTAACTAAGAGGATTTTTATCCTTTAAATTGTCTTATAAGATATATTGAATATACAAAGTCAACACGCAAATGTAATAGTTCAATCAACATAAACCGACCATAAATCCTAATATTTTCTTAATAAATGAATGAATTATTTTAAGAATCATATCAATTTACCAATTTATATGACCCGAAAGTAGTTTGCGGCTATTTGCACTCAAAACTTTATTAAGTAGGTAATGAATTTTTATCCTGTTTTGTGTTTTGTGTATCCGTGGGATGAATCATTCCTCTGTAGGCTAACTCCTGAAGTATTGGCAGACGGAAGTTGCAAGCAAAAGTTAGTAGGTGCTGGAATGCTAAAGTACAGAAATAATAACCTGAGCTAACTCATAAAGGGGCAACATGAAAATAATTAAAAAAAACGCTTTCACTCCAGTCCTCTTAGGCAACGTGCGTGAGTGACAGATAGATCTTTTAAATTTTAAGGGGGATTGTCCAATGTTGGTAATAAAAAGAAAGGACCAAAGACTAGGCTAGACTAAGAAGAAAATCAACTATCATCAAACTACACTCAGAGCGCATCATTTGTTTCACATCCCTTAAGAATTTTTTATTTTTAGGATAGAAAATAGTCCGTGTCCATAAAGTCCATCTGAAAAGTAAAAATAAATATACTAAAAAATGATCTATAATCTCGTCTTCATTCAAAATAACTCTACTCTTTTTAATAATAAGATGTCAGTGTTTTAACTACTTTTAACCAGTCTAAGCATACATCGTGCCTACGAATTACATACCGAACAAGACACAATGAGTAAACAGTGATAGTAGACAGAATCTCAACAGGAACTATAAGAAATTATAGGATATGCTACCTCCTGGAGTACCTGTTTTTTTTTTTTTTTATTTGTTTATTTCCAAGCTTACATCTATTTTTACAGGGAGCCTAATACAATAGAGCAGCAACAATTAAACATAAATTACAACACAATTCACATTAATAACACAGAATACACAGTGTTACCCTAGTGAATCCTGTTAATCCCCAATAATTGCCGAGTATTAAACTCCTGAGCTGTTTAGCACAACGAAATTGATTCAGTGGGCTCACTGCCGAGTATAGGCTAGTTGACACCACCAATTACATTACAATTACAATTAATTACAATTGACATTTAGTTATAGGATTCTGGCAGCAAAACGCCATACGATATGATGATGATACCAATACCACCAATCAATTGACATACTTTTTATGTGCTGTCAAAACGCACCTCTGCTCTATATTTTTTATGGCGATAGCAAGCTTTTACGTCATTGTTTACCGAATTCGAGTCCTAACTTTTTATTGATTTTGTAGCAAACAAAATTCAAATTCTTCTAATATAAGGTGCCAGATTTAATAAATGATGTCTTAGAATTATTTATGATAGGTGTCCACAACCCTATTCGCACATATTTTTAGCTCTTACCTCTTTGCTGATTTTTGAGTTACATTTTTTTTATCCCCGAAAGATTTAGAAGAAACTTCCATCCGAATTTTACCCCGCAAATTTTGTAGTTTTTATTGTGGAATCTAAATTTTGTCTTCTTTTTCGACAGTCAAATCATAATTTTACATTTTTTTTATTAAATAATCAAGCATTTTGATTAAACAGAGCGGTAACGAATAACAAAGCAAAAAACAAAATATTATATTTCAATGCAAAAACATAAGTCGCAGCACATTTCAATCTTAACATTATGTTATTATTCCTGTTGAAAAAATAAATAAAGAAAAAGTTGAAGTTATGGAGAACAATAAGATATTTAAAAAAAAAGAAACTCGTTCTATCAAGTACTATTAACGTACGCCCGTGCGTACGTAATGAGCCTACTGAGTCGTTGAGGTGAGTTGAGTTGAAGCTGCAATCTAAGCCCTCTACCATCTAGCACTCAATGATCGTTGAGTTGAGATGTTTAATAGGTATTTTATTAGTTATAGAACACTCAAACGATATCAATAGATCTTTTTTTTATCTAATTCTATGGTAAATAGTCAAAGTAAGTGATAAAGAAATCAGAAAAAACGACGGTACCTCAACCCAGACCCGAGAAAATATAGAAAAGTTCGTTTTCTTTCTTAACCCGACCAGGAATCGAATCCGTAACCTCAGATATGGCGACACCTAGTCCGGCATGCTCGCCTCTCGGCTACGGAGGTCGCCAATTTTTAATATAATTTTGTGACTCAAATAGCGAAAATAAATTCAATAAAAAGGTCGATAGCGGACTTTACCTTTACAAAGTAAATTCTTGTCCCACCCGAATCGTATACCATCCGAAATCCCGGACCGGTTTTAACCGGTTTACGTCACATGTCCGATAGTCCCCCCCTCACCCCTCGAGTGACCGTCCCAATCCCCGGATGCTCGGATTCTCTCAATATACTACAACAAACTGAAAAAAGTCGAAAACCAAACGCAATCAGTATAGCTGAATGTATGGCCTGCTTCTAGATTTATATGGAGCGGTTAAAACCACCATTGAGTTGAGATAAAATCATACTACCTTTATTCGTCCCACTGCAGGATACATGCCTCGAATCATATCTAATGTTGTCTCAAAAGTCAAATATGAAGCGGTTTAAGCCATACAGTACGTGGCATCGATGTAGAGTTCTGGGGCAAAGAGTGGGCATCGCTTTGCGCATCTTACGAGACGAGCATCGTATTAGAGACGCGTGTGCGCGGAGCTAATAACCAATCCCGGACGAGCAATTAGCCAATCACGTAATCGTAATTGTCTTCTGCGCAACTTTCGCCTAGGACTCAGCTTCCTTGCCGCTAGTTGTACTCCACCGCACAGGCCCAGTGCGGGTTGGTGGACAGGTTTTGTGAGGTAAATAACTAAACTGACTGTCAGATACTTCAACGGCGTTGCGGAAACCAGTGAGAAACCCACTAGTCCTGTAACAACCATCTGCAACAGATGCAGTGGCCAATGATGATGATGATGTCAGATGCATTTAAACCGCCTCTGACATGGCTTCAAGTCAAGCGATATTCGTTAACTAAGACCAATTAGTGCTTTCGAAACAAACAATAAGTTTGATATCCTGTATCTAGGTTTGGGGAGCGCACTTATCAAGAAAAATCAAATTATGCAAAGATAGTACATTCTCAGTAAAATAAATTAATTTAAGGTGCGTCATAATAATCAGGGTGATAAATTTCAATACCCAAGTACTTCACGGACAGTTAGTATATCTGCATTATTCATTGCTTGCTAAAGTTATTAAACTTCGCATCCAAACAATGGGCTCGCCAAGAAACCAATTCTAAGTTTCAATTTTGGTAAATGAAACCGTAATTAATTCTGATTCAGACCTTTCCGCCTTTAGATGTGTAATTGTGTTTGTTCACAGATTTGCTGGGTGTTTTTAATTACATTTTTCTTAGTTTTTTTTTTAATGAAAGTTTATGAAATAATAATGAGGTCAACTCATCATATTTTTTTAAAATCCGTACTTTGAAGATAATACAGGGTTGTTATTACACTAATAACCACCCAAGGGTCAACCCTTCAAGGAACACCAGAATCAATTCTGGTGCTAAATACTACAACTATATAGGGTGTACGAACTATACAAGGAAGTTAATCAATAAATAATGACAGTATTTTGAGTAATATCTGAAATATTAATATTTCAGTATAATCAGTTTAATTTGTAAAATAATGGGTCTATGATAGACATACATTGGTAATTTAAATTTATAGTGGAACTTCACTGGGTTTTGATCATTGTGTTTCGTCGTGTCACTTCACTAAATTGTTGAATATAAATAATTAATAATAAAAAAAAAATACTTAGTTTTTTAATCCATTATTGCTTAAAACATTAAAATAGTTTATACTATTTTAATGTTTTAAGCAATAAATTATAAAGATCCGAGTCCTGCCTTACCTATGAGACACCAAATTATTCCTTCAATGGATAACAAATAACAATGCAATAAACACATTCACTCCCATTCATTAACAAAAAAAGTAGTTGTATCAGCTCTATAGCATTACCTCCTTTCTCGACGGGTCGGTACTATCACTTCCGGTTACTATAAAAATGTTTGTGCATTCTTGCAGTTATCATTGCAGTCAGGGACGTCGAACTAAGCTTAGACAACATGAGGACCTTCGTAAGTTGATTTATTTATTTTTTTTACTAATAAATTTAAGGATTATTTATTTATATTAATAAATAAAAGGATATTAACAGAGAAAATAATATGAAAGATTTAATTTAAAGGACCTTATAAAATTGAAGTTATTATTTATAGTTGAAGGCAAATACTTTCCTTCTTATTAAAACTGAGATTTAAATATTATTTTTTAACATATGCAAAAATAATTTTAAACTTCACCTATTGCAATAATAATATTTAAATGTCAATGTGCATTTGACCCAATAAGAAATATTTTTGACGATTGGGTGTTTGATAACTATAAACTTGAAACTACTTAAAAAGTTTTATTGATAAAAAATACTAGTGCGCAATTCTTATTATCCATTTTTTTCAAATTAAATTATAACTCCAACGAGACAAAAGTTTTAACAAAATACTCAACACAACCAAGTTAAAAATACCTATCTTACAAGAAAGAATTACAGCTAGCAAAAAAAACGTATACTTTCGCTTAGTTAGTAGATTAAATTCTTTGTTTCGACAATAGCCATTTTACTTTAACTTAAAACAGCTTCGAACTTTCCTTTTGAGCGACCCAAGGAATTTTAAAATAAACTCTGAAAATATTAGTCAAGTTAAAAACTACTTTACCAAGCAAACTAAGGACTTCATGTTTTATATTGAAGAAAGTACTGGAACCTTTTGATTTTATGCTGAAACGCTGTATCATATTTTTGTAAGGATCTTTATGAAAAATCCATGTACAGTAAAACTCATTTGCTAAAAAACATTAAAAAGCTTTAACACATTAAAAAACGAATGTCAAGGTCAAAGTAAAAACCCTAATGTCACTAACATAAACCATACTTGAAGATAAATAACACTTGAAAAAAACATCGACCTCAGGTGGGACTCGAACCCACGTCCCATCGCACCCACCTGGTTCGAGTCCCACCTGAGGTCGATGATTTATTTCAAGTGTTATTTATCTTCAATTAAACCTTGCATAGAATTGCTAAAAATTTTCATACTTCATTAATTTACAATATAATTTAAAATATTTTTTTAAATAAGTTTTATTAAAGAAAACCGAATCAAAAAATCTTAAATTAAAACAACTTCAAACATACCTTAAAATTTCAATAAAGAATCGCAAAAGCTTACTATATAGACTTTACATAAATAGTACAATATAATCTGAGTAGGTATATTAGATTAGACGCAACATTTTGTTAACAAAAAAATAATATTTAAACTGTAATTAATATTATTGCGAACCGACATAACAATAATAGATGGTGTCAGACAATAGTTTTGTTCAGATTTTAATCAGTATAAAGGCTTTGCAAACCTCATGATGAATTGCTATTGTTCGCAGTTTTGTATTCATTACCTAAAATTATGTGTTAATTGTACATAACATTTAATGTAAAAATAACAATACAATTGGACTTTCCTAATCCACCCTATATTTGTTTGATTATTGGATCTTCTTACTTCAAAAAAGAGACTAAATACGACAGCAAAATAGCCCATCACCAAAGAAAGAAAAAATATCAGGATGACCTAAAAGTAAAAAAAAACACAATGAATAATTGGCAACTAGATTGGCGTAATGCAGCACTGATTGGCCTTGAACGCAAAGTTTCTCAAAGTCGATTCCCGGATTGATGATGGGCGATGAAATAGAGAGCTTTTTAAAACTGATTTATTTATTTTGCGAAAAATTCAAATACCAATGTTTGCAAATTAATGGCGAGCCTACGTACTTATCTCACAAACAAGAAACTACCTGATGCTCAATCACGCGTAAAAGGCCGAACGGATTTAGATAAAAATTGTGCACACATATACAGAGTGTACAAAAGAATATGATACTCCTTAAAACCACGTGATCAGTTGCTGATATAGGTACAACAACTTTTTGTACCAATACACCACCCAACATATTCGTATATCTCGATGACAATGTATGGAGCATCTGAAAAAAAAACACGATGTCGACGTTGCTCCCATAGAAAAAGTTGTTGGACATGACCATCACGTGGTTGAGTGTCTTATTCTTTTGAAGCATGATCTGGATCCTTTTATCCTGGTTTAATGTTATAAGTGAGATACCAAAAATCGTTTAGTTCACGCAAACGAAGTTGCAGGCACATCTAGTTTACTATAGAAAAGTTCGAAATATGTACCCGTAGGCTGCGGGATCATTTTGCTAACAACCCTGTATTCAAATCAATGATTCATTTAAAACTATTACGTAACATCAGATCGGATAAAACGAAGTTCTTGCTAATAACTACCGGCGGTTATAAACTAGAAATCCAAGCTTAACTCAGGTTAAATAAGGCCCTTTAGATTTTATCTTCATTGCTTTTAAACCTTATTGAAGTATACTAAACTTTCTTTACATCAGGAAGTGAAGGTAATGTAGTGTTTAAACTGCTACAAAAAACAGTAAATTTTCATTATTTTTTTCTTTTTTTAATGTGCTAATCGATTCTAAAATAATTAGCTATGGTTAAATGTCATTCTAAATTAATCAAAAATACACTTTCAGAATGACTTTTACAATGATAGCACTAACTCCGATATCTTGAAAGAAAAACTTGCTGTCCTTTACAGATACTTAAAGCTTAGAGCATTTAACCAACGCTCTAAGTTTACAATAGACATCGGGTGTTTTTGTATGAAAACGGTTTTTTTTTTATACAGGATGTAAAAAAAGGCTTAACGAAGCCTTAAACCACAAATTCTATACATAAAACCAAGTAGAATGCAAAAAAAATAATTGCTGGGAAATGACTTATATTTTTGGGTATCAAAAAAAATAACTTATTTCTAACACGCAATGTATAGCGCGCACGCCACAGACTATGCCTGTGTATGTAAGCGGATCATATTTCTTTGTAAAAAAGTTTAGTGTTATTAATCAGGAGTCAATTTTGTAAAAAATCTTTGAAAAAAAATTGTAACTTTGACTGTCAATAACTCGGTAACCCGTCATTTCCCAGGTATAGTGTAAAAGAAAAAAATGATCGTAATAATACGTAGAATATGTGGTGTTCGGCTTCGTTAAGCCTTTTTTTACACCCGATATGATTTCGGAGTTGGTTCAACAGTACCTAAAAGCTTTACCTGGTTGAGTCACCTTCTTTCGGCTTTTGGAAGTCCACTGCTTTATAGAAATCCAATGCGAATGCCTCGGGGACGTTTGCATCTAACTTTGACTATATATGTATAGTCGCATTACAATAGCCTAGTATGTTTGTGTCCCACGGCGGAAAAAAATGGCCAAATTAAAAAAGGAAGTATTTTTATCACTTTACCATAATTATTACATACCATACTTATTTAAATTATTATAAAACGTTTTGGCAATTTTTCAAAATCAGACCTTTATTTAAATAACCCTCGTTTGGGAGTCGGGTAAAAATAATAATATCCAAAGTAAGTACCTATGTGATTACTGAGTAATCGTAATGTATCTGCTGGCGATAATAAGTGATAGTAGCCCAATTAGAGATGTCTCTGGTTCTTGTAATTCGACCAATGTATCGATACTTGTTTAACTGGTCCACGAGAGAAGGGACACATTCACTTTTGCATCTTTTTTTGCCAATTTAGAGCGGTCAAGTGAAGTTATTTATGTAATTCGTATTTTATACGAGCAAGCTATTACAGTAACGACTTGTCTATTTTTAGATGTAGTTTATCACGTTTTCTATTTATATTATAATAACTCGACTTTTTCACTTTAAACTTTCCGGATTTTTAGGTGACTGACAGGGTAAGCTTTTAGAACGAAGCATTAATAATTTGCTTTAATATTATAATTTATTTTAAATCTGAGAGATATCTTTTAAAACATGGAAATCAAATGCTTTATCCATTTTATTTTGGTCTCAACTAATTAAAATTATAAGAAATCTTTGAAAAGTAAACAATTCCAAAAAGTGTTTTAATGGACTGCTCCTGCTCACAAAGATAACGGTTTTCAGTATTTAATGTATTAAAAAAGAAAGTTGATACATTATCCTTAAATTTCCACAAAATTTCATTATCTTTTATTTTACCACAAAAATATTTAAACCTTGAAGATAAATAACACTGGAAAAAATCATCGACCTCAGGTGGGACACATTTTTTTCAAGTGTTATTTATCTTCAATTAAACCTTGCATGAAATTGCTCAATACAAAAATTTACTATATTTAAACCTCTAAATTGAGCCCCGAAATAACTCATCGTTGGAAACGAAACCACAATAATTTAATCAACCCAAAAACCAGAACAAATGCTAACTTGTAGAAGTTGTAGGTTATTAAGGTAACGGGAAAAAGACAAACTGTAGTATTATGCAAATAATACAACTGAATTAAAGCAATTATTATATTAAACTGCGGTGAGACTCGCTATTTGTGAGATGAGAAATGCTTGAAATAATTAGAAATAATAAAGAACACTTAGGCATCATTTAAATGAGGGTATTCATAACAAATTGCAAAATCTAGACAATTTTTAGTCATAATTTCAGATCTGTTTTCTTTTCAGACATAATTCACAAAAAATACCTACTTACTCAACGCGAGTCACTATTTTATGACCCGATTGGTAAAGTGGCCTGCAATTCCCACTAACAGTTTAATCGAATAAATAGTCTAGGAACGCATAATATGACAAACAAACATTCTCAAAAAGCAACTCGTTTGCCAGTTGGTCTACTTTCAAACTTACAAATTATAACACAAAAAAAACTGTCGGCAATCGCATTACAGTTCAACCACAATTGAATAAAATACAAACCTACATTAAAATCAGTTTATTCAAAAATGTCTTCCACAAAAGTTTTGAGGTAGATATTAACAAGGAAAGAGATTCCGTTTGTTCAAAGTTACGTCATTTTATGTAATGCATTCTTTCAAAGTAGTCCAAAACTAAATTAAATAGGTTTTTGACGAAGCGTAACCGCGGTATAAAACGTTGTGGTTTTTTGTTAACGTACTTACCTATTTTCATGGTTAATTTGGTATTTTATTAACTAAATCATTATTCCTTTTTTTGTACGAAAATAAAACAAATGACACGCGCAGGGCTAACGTTATCGAATATCGTCAATTTGGAATTTTTATAAAACAATAAAACAAACGATCGATGAAGTGCTTTTTTTTTAAAACATAAAAATAAAACACCTTCATCGATCGTTAAACAATTAAATGTACTTATTGATTTTATCAAAGTACATGTAAATAAAATCAATTACAGTGCGTTAGTTCTGCAAAAACTCAAGAATGGCCATGGAATTGACCGCCTTGAATTCTTTTATGTTTTGTCAAAAGCCTTAATACTGGGGAGGATTGGAATAAAAGCCGAAAAAATATAAGATTAGAGATAAAACAAACAGCATAAACATTGAAAAAAATGACAATGCATTTTAAGTAGTACAAAGTTAAGTGAGTCATCTATCAAAGATTGCGAAAACTTACAATAAAAAAATACAAGTTGGAGTAATCCATTTCGAACAAGTAATTTGCGTCGTTTAAGCGCAGTATAATGATGATGACTGAAACTTGTGTTTATTTTCTTTTAATTTCACTCGGAAGGAAGCGTAGATGAATGTAGAATTACGAGCGATTGTTTCAAAAAGTCAGTAGGTATAATAGTTTGCGGTAAAAGTTTGCACGAGACGTTTTACGTGAGAATGTTTTTACCCAACAAAGCAGTTTATTTAATTTATTATACGTTACGACTTATAATTCCCAAGTTAATCTTTAATTTTAAAATCTACTTATCACATGAAATTAAGAACCAAAATAGACTAATAAGAGGCTTGTTTTTTTTACTTTTGGCGACTCGTTAGTTGTCCTATTTTTAATTGAATACCGTAAAATTAGAAAAAAGTTTAAAATAGAAAAACTTAGAATAAAATTACGGCGAAGGTTTTTAAAATCACAGGGTATCGGCCAAATAAAAAAAAAGTAACCCTTTTTAGTCTGTACTACTAATTGTAATAAGTTTTTTTTAACAATCACACCAATTAATTCACTAGCCCTAAAATTAGTAAAGCTAATTTAGTAGATACTAGCTTTGTCAATAAGCTAAGTTTTGCCAATAGGTAATAAAAAAAAACTTAAGTACATACATTTGATAAACATTCATAATAACTTAGGATGTGCTTGACAAACATCTTTTACGGCACGCCTGGCTTTTGTACTAAGGAGAGCGTACTAAGTCAAACTTCGACTAATGCTTTACTACTTTACACGAAATTCTAAGATAAAATCTAGATAATTTCAAGTTACAGCACACTGTTACACATACCAGAAGATATTATTGGAGTTGAAAAACAAAACAATAGCAAAAACAGAGCGCTCTACAGATGTACGCAAATTACTATGTTGGCTTGGCACTGACAGGAAATAATCAAGTTATGTCATCATATTATGTGTGATTGATATCTCTAGAAGCTTTACGGAGGCTGTTATTATGACTGTAATCCACCAAATGCGAATTATCTTTCTTAATTCTTAAAATAATCTTAACAGATGTATTGGTATTTAAGCCCATATAAAAATCGTGTCCTTTATTCACAAGCACATTCCGCTTTGCCACTTAATTTTTATTTATTTAAAATACGCTTTTTAATTACTTTTGTTGATTAGAGAGAGAATTACTATAAACTTTGCTGACACAGACATGTTTAATAAAGATACAATTGAACGTTAAATTTTAATAGTCTTGTTATAATAATGTGGAAACAATTTGTTTATTTTATTAGAAGTATAGCATTCAGTGTACAAAGACATTATTAAACAGTACATTATAAGAATTACGTAACATTTTGACCATGACAGAAAAACTGAAAATGACTGGGTGTCTGGGTCACATTCATTCACTCTTTTACACTAACTCGGTCATTTTGAGGTCACTGAACTATTTTTTGTATGTTTGGGTTTTACTTTAAACCAGGTAAGTAGTCGTTTTTTGTCATTGAATGGAAATGTTTTGTTAAAAGCAGCTTAGTGGTCTAAAAATTGGAGTCTCGAATATCTCGACGATGACATCGCATCCCATAGTATAGCATGAAACTATGTTTTTTGGAATCTAGGTTAAAAGTTTATTAATAAAACTAGGTAAAAAGGATAAATCTCCTTTTTTAAAGTTTGTGGTTGTGGAACAGAGCCAAATTATTGTGTCCAATTAATACAAACTTTTACTATGAGGTCAATATCAAAAATATGAATTTAAAGCTGCTTCAAGGTACATTATCTATCGTCGATGTAGGTAGAGCATGTTTGTGTGAAGAAACGAAAAAAAAATATCGCGATGTTTTCGATTCCAGTGTCCACAAAAAAAGTTATTATCTGATCATCAGAATCAGCCTCTAGGTAGTTTTGCGTTATTTTATTAACATAAGTATTGCATTAACAAATAACATAAAACATTCTCAGTTTTATAAATGCAAAACAAACAGACAACCGTAACAATTCAATACAAAAAAGAAATAGAATAAACCTGAAGAGCGTGAATAATACAATTTGTGTCTACTACTTTTAGGGACCATTGAAGAATCTTAAGAATGGTTAACTTACAAAAGAGTGTAAAATATGATAATCTTGTCTAAGTACTTAATCTTAGGTATTGCTCTTTAAATAACTAATACGTTCTACAAATCTGTTACCAACTGATCATGAGCAGTCTTTTTCTTTACTTCTACATTAACTTTATTGCCTACGGAACCCTAACCAAAACGGAGCTATTCGGACTTGCCTATACGCTGCCTAACCAAAACAACGACATCTAATCTATAACTCTTACAAAATATTCAGGTACCGTCTATTATTCATAGGCACAATGATATTATTGTACAAATCAGAGCATGAAACAACAAAAGCTCAGTCTTAGATACTAGGCCGTGACGTGACAGACAGGAGGAAATAAAGAAAAAACCGGCCAAGTGCGTGTCCGACTCGCGCACGAAGGGTTCCGCACCATTATCTATAAAAACGAGCAACAAAAATCACGTTTGTTGTATGGGAGTTCCCTTAAATATTATTTTATTCTAGTTTTTACTATTTGTTGTTATAGCGGCAACAGAAATACATCATCTGTGAAAATTTCAATGTTTCTCTACCTTAAGGTTGTCTGGAAGAGACCGCCTAAATTGTACCATTCTAAATGTATTTTTTCTTTGTACTGTTTGTTTTGCGTGGTGTGTAATAAAGAGTATATATCTATCTATCTATCTTTTGTAGTTTAGGATCATGATCTACCATACATTCTAACTGCAAATGTAACTTTGTACGTCGTACAATAAGAGAAATACTATGAGATTTTATAAATTGTCTTACAAAAAACTGTAGTGCCAGTCGCTCGTTTCGGAGATTAGGAATTAGGTATTTTCTTAACTCTCTAAAGGTACGGAACCCTAAAAACGCTTTTAGTAAGTGATTTGATGTGTAATGCAATACTAGCCCAGTTTGGCTTTTGTTTGTTTGTCCATCTACGTGCGAAAGGAGGAAAATTACTGCAATAATTAAGTAGCCCCTCCATAATTGAACTCTATAAATCTCTCTATTGAATAAATGAGCTCTATATTGAATAATATGACTCTCTGTATCCAACTAAGCGACAATTGGCTGGCTGTTGTAGGAAAACTATAGCCGAAACTAAATTAAACTGAAATAAATATTATAATCTCTGGCTGCTATCAAATTAAATTCAATGCCTGTTTGATTATGGCTATTAGTCTACAAATGACGGGGTACAAATATAATTCTGTACAGGGAATTCGGTATCATCATGTCAGCCTATTGCAGTCCACTGCTGGACCAAAGAGCGTCAAAGAGCACGATCTCCCACCTTTTCATCTATCCAATGCCAGCCATCTTCCTAAGGTCGTCGGTCCAGCGGGCTGGGGGGCGTCCTACACTACGTTGGCCAAGGCGTGGTTTCGACTCAAAAACCCGTTTCCCCCTTTCATATACATATTTCGCTTACGTTACTTACGTCTTTTTTCTCGGTACTCACTACAACAAATCAGCTCACAAAATATCAAGCAACTTAGAATTAAAATAATATTTAATCATTACTTAACAATGATTAAATATTCTTTTGTTATTTTAAGTTGGTCATTCTAATCAATTTAAAAATATTTCTACTAGTCACGGCTTCTTGACTGATAAATGTATGAATGGTTCGTTCATTAATAATCACTACTTACTTTGGAAAAAAGATAAAAACCATATTAACACTTCAGTTAACTCGCTCACAAAGTGGGTATAATCAGTATAATGCTAACGAGCAAAAAAGAACCTGGTCATAACAATAAAAAATAATGGTCATCCGATGTAACGTCATCTTGAAATGTATAGACAGGTCAATGAACTGAATCATACAAAGTACATAGTGAAAAAAACGTCGACGCGCAAAAGATAAGTCAGACTTCAGTCAATTTGCTAAAATTTTATGTGGTTGACTGCCCTTTACTAAGATGGGGAGCGCTTTGAATGCACGGGTTCATAGTTCGATTCCCAATTCTTTTTTTTAATTGCATCTGCTAACTTAATTATGTACCTAGCACAAGAATTTTAATCATTTTCCTTAAAAACATGACTGTAATGGAGATATTTGTTCAACGAAATTTATTTTTTATTATCAAACCTACAATACCAATACGACTGCCAAACTATCTACGTACTTATTAGATTTTCATGAAAAGCTGTAAACATTTTACTTGTAGGTATGTTAAGGGATACATCATTCATAGATCATACATCTCAATGTCTCTGACATTCCATAAATTTAAAAAAAATATGTTTGATAAAAACTACCTAGTGTATAGGTACTTAAAGTGTACTATGACTTTTATTAAAGCACTCTCGTATTTTGTAAGTCATGTTTTTTTTCTATAAGGTTGTGAAATAGTAATAAAAACATTTAAATAATAAAACTCATATAACTCATTCGTAATTCGTTCTGTAGCTAATAGCTATCATTAATACATAACATGGTTGGCATCTTTCAAGCTGTCTAGCTTATCACGTGTAGTATCTTTTAATGTGTCTGTGTCTAGCCTCGTCTAGCCTTTATTAGTCTACAATTGCTAGCTTACTATTCTATCTTCATTTAATCACCCGTTTCTAACTACTTTCATCGGTGGCATTACTTTCGTAACAGTTACCGAAAATCGGCGAAGGCAAATGGAAAAAGTATAAAAATCGAAAACATTTACTTTTATTAACCGCCTAGTGCTTTAAGGTAAAGATGTGAGTTCTTTAAAATGGTCACTTCGTATAAGTCAATCGAATAGTAAACGTTAATTCGTATTACCTTGCGATCGATTTGTGGGAAGGAATTGTTTGGTGTAAATTCCTTCAGGCCTTTCAGGTCGACGTGTTAACCTGTTCTAATCCAAATCATAAAATTCAAAATCAAGTATAATAACGTGTTGTGTATGGTTGATTGATAGGTTGTTAACGTAACATGGTGCATTGATGAAAAAATGATTCTCTCAGTGTTTATTTTAATTAAGTCCCTAGTAACCAAACAGTAAAGATTTCCAACTTTTTAAACTTTCTTATTTAATTTTTTAACTAGACTATCCACTACTCGGGTATTAATAATTTCCAGAAAGAGGTAGTGTAGTGTAAACCATTAAAACATCCTAGAAAGTTGTTTTTAAACTGGTTCGATGCTTTTGTCGTTACTGGACGAACAAATCAATTCACCTTTTTTTCGTCTAATAATATGACAAGCAGTGAACGTTCGAGTGAAAGGATTTGTCACTCCATGTACCTATACGAGTATGTTATTGCAAATAATAGTTTTGCTCGCGGACACATTAGACACGACATTAGATTTGATTTCAGAATGATTTTAAGACTGTAATATTTAATAATATATCCATACTGAAAATATTATCAATGATTGTTACTAATTACTACTCAAAAATGGCTAAGGGAACCATCATGTGAATACGAACACTTTTATGGTATTTGTTGAAGAAGTAATATAAATTAAGATATATATAAGGTGTAAACTTATCAGTTAACTCTTTTCTAGTGGATGATTCTACTGCTCAAATAGAACAATTTTTTCTATGGGACCAACTTCAAAATCGCAAAACAAAAAACCATTTTCCCATACAAAACGGCAGACCAGCTGATATCAGTTTGTATGGAGATATGAAATTTTTTTTTTTAAGATTTCGATATTGGTCTCATACAAAAACTTGTTGTTTTTGAGCAGTAGAACCACCTCCTAGAATTACCTGATACGTTTACATCTTATAGATTAATGATTTTAGTTATTTATTACGTACTTCGTAATTAAGATACTTAACTAAAGAGATCTTACAAAGCTTCGCTGGGTGACATTTATTAAAGTACATTTACTGGCTATGTCAATATTAAATATTACGCGTCTTCTTACTTTGTCTTTGAAAATGAAGAATATTACCGACCTAAGTAGGTACTTATTTATTTCGAATTATAACTTGAGTGTTTGAGCGCGTTCCCGATTCTTTTTCATCTGGTAAATCAGCTTGATGAATAATTTTGGCTAATCAGTCCTGAATAATACCCCCGTAAGTTAGAAATGTAAATAGTTAGTTTTCTAATTCGTCAAGTTGATAATAGGTATGACGACTACCCTTTTTTTCGTCTATCAAGTAGATTATTAAAAAGTATTGAAGACGTATTTTTTGTTTCTTTACATAATCCAAATATTACAGAGATATATTGATTTGAAATGTCGCATGACGTCACGCCTAGGTACAATTTTTACTTAGAAGTGACGTCACGAGCCCCCTCTCCCGAACTTTGGCGCGCTTTATCTTTTTGTAATTTTTTAGTTGATTGACAAAATAACAAAAATCGAGTCTATTAATTTTTGATAATCTAAATGACGGACTAAGTAGAATTTTATTTTCTTTACCGTGTAGTCGTCCCTATTGTAGATTTAAATAGAGAGAAAGAAAGAAAAAAATAGTTCAATTCCCGGTTTGGGTCAGAAAACGATCTTTTTTTCATTATTTTTCTTTGGGTGTCGACTCAGGCTTTCATATATGTGAAGACCAAAACTCAGCCACCGATATACCACTATCGGTGGCCTTGCAATGATCTTCGCGTGTGCAGGTGTAGGGCACGCTGGGCATGTAAGAAGATGAGCCATTGTCTAGGGGGGAATACCCCATAGACATTTTTTTCATTTATTTCATTGACATGAGCCTGATTGGCTGAGAGACGCACTTAGCTAAAAAACTAGTTCCACATTGATATTACAAATAAACGAGACCTTGACAATATTAATGTGTTCTCATATTCTGGTGCATCTTTTTATCTAACAATAACCATAGACCAGCAATGCCGCATCTACATCTTATTTCTGCGTATGAATTTTTTAACTATTCACGTCTACCCCTCAAAGTCGGGACGTCCCACATTATATTACCACACTTATCAACACTATTCCAAAGTCAAATCTTTCAGCTGTTTTTCTATCTTTTAACGTGAATCCAATCTGTAGTATGGCTTTATTTCTTTGTTTTACTTTCATTACGTAGAGCTTCATCTAAATGTTAATTAGGTTTTTGAAGAACGGCGTGATGAATAGCCCAATTTTACTCGACTCGACCAAAGAGAGTAATTTTAGACGAATAATGATGGCAAAGAAAAATCTAGTAGGAAAAATGGATTTTTGTAAAAAAAATACATCAGGAACATAAATTTCAGAAATACATTTAAGGGATGGTATCTGCTGTTCAAATACAACAAAAACAATCAACATGGCGTTGATATTTACGGCAGTTGTTTCTTTTGGTGCAGCTAGTGTTAGTGGAGAAGCAGGCATTATTTATAGTTTCATAAAGAATAAACCAAAAACACTAAAATTTGTGATAATCTTGTCCCTTGAAATGATGCTAAGGGAGCAGTACTATATGAATGACAAAGATCAAAGAGATTTTGCGTGAACTGTTTTATTTGGGCTAACTTATAGTTCACGACTAGCTTCTAACACCTTTTTTTTTTCTTTCCAGGTATGTTTGTTGATGGCAGTAGCCACCTGCAGAGCTGGATTTGAGATCAGCGGGCATGGGAATGGGGTTGGTGACGAAGGGGGATCAGCCGGTGGGTACGATTATTCAGCCCCACTTCAAGGAGGCAGTCACGACTTGGGGGGGCAAGGTGGCCACAGTTTTGAAGTCCAAGGAGGCCAAAGTTTTGGGGGCCAACAAGGCCACAGCTTCGGGGGGCAAGGAGGCCACGACTTTGGAGCCCAGGGCGGACATGACTTCTCTGGTGGACAGCAAGGAGGACACGATTTCACGCTTGCTCTAACTCAAGGAGGCGGCCAAGGTGGCCATGACTTCGGACAGTCCTTCGGAGGTCACGGACAAGAGCAACAAAGCTTTGGAGGTCACGGTTTCGGAGGCGACTCTTATCTTCAAGCCGCTCATGATTTGGGAAACCAGAACTTCGGCGAGAGTGGTCATGGTGCTGAGTTGAGCGGCCACGGAGGCGACTTTAGCAGCCAAGGAGGCGATTTGGGTGGTCACGGAGATTTTGGTGGTCAGAGCTACGGACATGGTGGCCAGCAGTCTTTCCGGCTCCAGGACCATACCGATGAAGGTTTTGGAGCTCACGTTATCCCTGTTGGTGAACACACTGATATTCAGAGTCCAGTTCAGGTTCCACTGTACAAGCATGTGACCTACCCAATTCATAAGCCAATCCACATCAACGTACCCAAGCCTATCTTAATTGGAGTGCCTCAGCCTTACCCTGTCAAGGTTCCCGTGAACAAGCCAGTTGCTGTACCCGTTGAGACCGAGATTTCTATCCCAATTGAGAAAGTTGTGCCTTACCCTGTCGTCAAGCACGTGCCTTACCCCGTGGAGAAGCATGTCCCCATTAAAGTGGAGAAGACGGTGACCGTCCATGTGCCTCAACCTTACCCTATTAAGATCCCAGTGTACAAAACCATCCACCATCATAAGGGTCATTATTGAGGCCCTGATGTGTTTGGTCTTCTGTATGTCTGCGTGTGTGTTCCTTTGTAAATAGTGTTTTGTTGTTAATTAATTTTAGGTCATTTTCAACTGTTCATGTTGTAGTTGATTTATTTATTGTTTGTTGATTTTTTTGTTGAATAGAAATGTTGTTACCAATTTTTTATTGGCAGTTTTCTTTTCCTCATTGATAGTCCTTATATTTTATGCTTTTACTGTCTCTCTTAGTTTCTCTCTAAGACCCCATAAAAAGTCGTTAGTCGATGAGTCTTGATCAGCTGTTCTATACAAAATATTAATATTCATTCGACCAAAATGTATGGAACAGCTGTTTTCTTTTTGCAGTTAGAGAGTGGTCCAATAGAAAGAGTTGTTCGTTTGTATCACGGGAGTCTTCTCAGAAGGTTTGGATGGTGATAAAAAAGTCAACCTGTATGTATTTATTTATGTACTTCTTACTAGTTATAAAAACAAGATCTAAATATTTAGTGCTCTCTAATTTAAATTTATCTTTGTCTTTATTACCTAGCTAGCTCAACATGAAGCCTGGGGCGTAAACTAGCTAATCATAATAAATGTCAGACAGACGAAGAAGACATTTCAACAAAGAGGAAAATTAATATCTCTCACGTTGGAGGTTTTGCTGTTAAGGAGGAATGTATGCGATGCTGGGAATGTTAGGTGTAGGGCACATTGTAAGAATATATTTATTAGAGCGCAAAATAAGGTCACTTCAATCACTTTAGTTAGTAGTGTCTTAGCATTAACTTATGAAATGGCACGGGATTTGTACAAACTTCCAATACCAAAATGTTGAAATACCCTACTAACCTATGCGAATGAAATATAATAGCAAAAAAATAATATAAATTTTATAAGCATAAGTACGTCCACTCACAAGGTGGACAGACGACCTGGTAAAAGTTGAAGGAAGGCGCTGGATGCAGGCCGCTTCCAACCGGCCAATCATAAAGTCACTAGGGGATGACTATGCTTAGCAGTGGACGTCTTATTGCTCAAATGATGATGATGAAGTTAAAGCTGGATTTAAAGAAAATGCTAGTCTAGCTAGATTGTGTCCAGTTAATAAAAATGGTAATTGTGTATAAATCTTCTTAGATGTTCTGCTGCATGTAGATTAAATTACTGGTAAATTCGGTCCTAAAATGATTTTAAGGAATCTAGAAGCTCAAAATCTAGAATCAAATCTCACAAAGCAATACTCACTCAGGTTTATAAGATTGATGTGAAACTCCGTTGCAATTTTTGTAAATGAAAAAGGAAGAATAATTTTCTCAAGCCTCTTGAAATTAAAAGAGAAATCCAATATAGTTCCCAGTTCTCTCATACTTGTTAAGAGACAGAGGAGCTAATCGAAATACCTTGTAACTTTGCGAGTGCCGAGATGTGCATGGCTACTATGTATTGTACTCCAAGTCTGACCCCGCTTGTCACTGACAGGCAGAGAACCCATTCGCTCGGAAACAGTGACATGTTTTGAGCTAACGGTCTGCAATGCTATTCTCAAAGCAAATACTTTTTACAATTGACATTTTAACGTCTATTTTTGTATGTTTACTTCCTTATGGGGGGAGGGGTATGTAATCTACAGCTCAAACAATTTTTGGTATGGAGTTGCAGGATTGAAATCGCAAAAAACCTTTTTATGCACACAAAAAAATAAAGAATAAGATCTGCTGTTATTTGTTTCATTTAATTGCACAGATAAAAAAACAAAAAAAAAGACTTAGTGTTATAAATATAGCATACTCTACCAGTCGACCATTAAAGTCGGCTAAACAGAAATGTTTGTGGACGGTGCTATAAACTCAAGTAATTTTAAAATACTCTACTTTTGTACCCCGAGCTTAGCTTTTATAATACTGTACATGTTGCAAGTTATGAATAAACTAATTTGAGTCTGCTGACGCGTGAGCTCGCCCTTTTGAATAAATCCCCCAATACGAATCCTACTCTCTGAGATGGTTTAGTTAATTTATTCTTTCAATAGTCACTCCAATTATCTAGCTCCAAATTAACTTGTACTACGGTGACTACACAAGTGACTTAGAGCAAAAATACATTTCATTATTGTATTTGCGCTCCGAAATAAAAAACCAGCGGTCTCGGGTTTGGATCCCGGAAGAGCAAAACGTCCATTAATTACGTGAGGTTATTTAGGCAATTTTTGGATCCCCCTCACCTTTCGTGAGATAGTGTAAGATTTGGCTCAAAGTACCTAAAAATTAGGTTACACACTTACATACAAAGGACACTAAACTTAGGATTACCCGACGGCACTTAGTGCAGCTATGTTTTTGTCCCAAAGCCCAGAAACTCCTTACCTGCTTAGTACTTGAACTGGGACATATGTGTCCCGTCCCGATTAGATAAGCTGCTAAGCTTGCTAAAGCCGGCTAAGCGTTTAGATAACTTGGTGTTAAGTAAAGCGATAGTTCTAAGGGCTGTCGACGATACAAGTTTAAATTTTAAACCGACTTTTAAAAAAGAGGTTTAGTTTGACTATTAATGATGTGACAAAACATTTAATCTCATGACTGGCGCCAACTCTAATAATATATTACTTAGATATTAAAAAAAAAAAGAAATTTGTATTTTTCGTATTTGTCTTTGATTTTTTCATGAAAAATATAATGGAAATTGTTACTTAATAACATTGATTTGCAAATAAAAAAAAAATATATTAAAATTCTAAATCAAAGAATCATATTTTAAAGCTTAATCCTAAGGGATAAGGGTGATAAGTCATAAGGTTGAAAACCAATGAACATTTTGAACATGCTCTGCCTCATTGGGTTAAGAGGATGCATTAGGTAATTCTGTTACGCCTTGTTAGGTTGGGAACCCTATCCCAGCAATTAATGCAGTGCACTAGGTCATTGTGTGTGTGTGTCTTTCGCTTTTCACACACATCATTTAGCAACGTTTTCTAATATACAATTTATATATTAAAGCCAATAGAACGCCACAGCAAAAACGACCTATCCATCATAATAAAGTAATTGATCTTTCAGTACGATATTTCACGAATCTCAAATATTCACCTAAAGAAAGGGAATTTGACTTTATTCATCATCATCATCATCATTTCAGCCATAGGACGCCCAATGCTGAACGTTCGGCCAATGTCTTCCAGATTGGCCGGTTGGAAGCGGCCTGCATCCAGCGGTTTCCAGCAACCTTTACCAGGTCGTCTGTCCGCCTTGTGGGAGGACCCAGTAACAGTCCACCCACAAGGCGTCGTAAGTCGTAAGTAAGGAATAATGAATAGAAATAAAATATATCAACCGAAAAATTATTAATGACTAATAATTATTAATGATTCTGTAAAGCAAACCTGTATTTAAATTACACACACTATGAATGCCTATTCAAATACTTAATTTAATTAATACGCCAAAGATAAGGGAAGAAAATATTTAAAGTCTATCTGGAAGGAACGAAAACCGTCCCTATGAAAATTCCCTTTGCTCGGGCTTCGTGGTTTTATTTCTGGGACAAATCGGGGAACTACAGAACTCTAATTTATTTCTTGCTTCATTTCCTTTCGGCAACTAATGCGGTATTTACACCATTCGGTATATTTATTCATCCAAATTTAATGTTGTTTATGGTCCTATTTTGTTCTTATCAATTGAAGAATGTTCACTAATTTTCTCTCTCTCTCGCTCTCCATATTCTCTTTCAAAAATAAAAAAGTAAAAGAATTACTTCGATACGTCAATTAGTTTCCGATTTATAGAAGTAAACGGAGCGGAGCGTTGTAAATTGACGTCACATGCGATCACGTGACTGTTTGCGGGACTCGATATTTATCGTAAGTTTAAATGCCTGTAAAATCAAAACTAATAGGTATTTTTGACTACAACAAAAAGTATTGTATTTGTATACATACAAGCTTTACTGTAACAAACTTTCAACCGATTTGGCATACCTACCTATTAACATTCTCCATTAGCCGATTAGCTGCTACGTGTTTTACGAAAACTTTTTTAGATGTATTTGAATATTCATATGAGCGCTAAAGCATTATGAGAAGTTTACAAGGTGTATTTTAAAAATGCACATTCTTACTACCTACCTCAAACAACAACTTTTTCTTTGGGACCAAACTCTATTCTCCAAAAATATTAATCATGGTATCAAGTAGTAAGGTATCAAGAGTACGTCCCTGACGTTTTTTTGCCAAGGGCGTGTCTTCGGTCCCAGGAGGCCTATTACGAAAGTATTACGGTCGTTTGGAAGTATTAACCTATCAAATTATATAGCCGTTTACTTGTATCAAACCTTTGACAATTTATTAACAACTGAAAACGGTCGTGTTTTTTACTCGACTATAGTTTGAGTTAGTCATATTTTTATATGTCCGAACTACTCCGAAAGAACAATACATTTTCATAGTAGGTTAGGACCGGAAATAACAAAGAGAACAAAGTACGCTTTATGAATTGAAACGATCAGGGAACCAAGTACGTTATCACGACTAAAACTACGCGACACTATGGGTTGTTCATTATCTGTTAGTGTAAAACCCACTGGGTACTGTAAATAAAAAATCCCGGCGTGAAAGGAAGATGCATAATTAATTGTCAGCTCCTCCTTTGTTAGTTAAAACAAGTTAATTTGCAAAAGAATGTTCCGGAAAAATCCGGACTCAGAGAATTTGTAGCGCTGTGGTTCGCCAGTGAAAGTAGGGTTATTTTGAAGGAAATTTCTGAGTTTGTGTCTTCCGTTTTTGTTTGAAGAAATCTTTGAGAAGCTCAGGTTTGAACTTCGAACCTACGTTATAATATTTTGTAAGGTAAGACGTTAATGTCAAAATAAATAACTTTCATTATGTCACCGATATCGATTTAAGAAGAAAACTCAATTGAAGATTTACTTTTTTTATGTGGTATCGGTTAAGTTCAACCTCCTCCACAGCCTCCAGAGACGAGAACGACGGACTTGTGGCGTCGCTATCTCTGTGGTTCGATTCTCGGTTGGTCAATGTAGAAAAACGAATTTTTATTGTACTTTTTATATTGTACCGGGTCTGGGTGTTGTACCTTCGTTGTCGTCAAAGATATTTCCACGGTTACCTAAACGGTGCCCAAACTAAGTAATCATATTCTTAGTTCTTTTTGTATTCTGTGGGTAAGTTAACCTTGTTTATTCCTTGGAATCATCTTAACATCATACATAATTTTTTAATAGAATATGAAGAGAAATGGGCAGAATTGTATATACTGACTAAACTCTTGGAAACACGACCTCGCGTAATGTTTGCATGCCTTGTCCACTATTAACAAACACTACATTTTTTTAAGCGCACTTACAAAATTTACATCGCATAATTAAATTCAGTGCTAATAAGGAAACCAATAACTTTCTTTTCTTTTGTTGGTGGTAGATTGCCGCAAAGTAATTGTTGATTTTATTAAAAGTGCCTAAAAACAACAGGACTCCATTAACATCACTGCATCACATATCTGAATGTAAGACGTACGTCTAGAAAAAAGAAAAAGAAGTGCTGCATGCGGATGCGTAAAAAGGTTCCTATACATACAGAACCTTTTCGTAAATGCACTTTAAAAAAAATAACTCTATCTCGACACTCTAGTAATAGTCTAGACTAGAAAGTAAGCAAGAACCAACGTATCATTTTGCCCATTCTCCTTCAAAAATGCAAAAAAATGGCTAACAGTTTTAATCGGGCAGCCATAGCATATCTATACTTGATATGATAACGGAAACAGAAAGGTCATGAATGAATCATGATTCCGATTTCCGTTAGAAATATTATAATAATAATTTTTTAATTGAATGTTTGGTAGGAAATAAATTTTAATCATTTTACTCGTTTAACTAGGAGGCATTTGTTATTATTTACATTATTTACTTTAGTAAAAAGATCAAGCACTGCAATTATAGAATTTTGAATGCCAAATGTACTTTAGCAGTAAGGATCGTTCGTAACACTGTTAATTAATACCTAAGTATTAATTAACAGTGTTACGAACGATGTACCAGTAAGTAAATTAGAATAAAACCTTTCTTTATTAAAAAAAAAAATAGAAAAAAAACAGCCAAGTGCGATTCGGACTCGCGCACGAAGGGCTCCGTACCATTATCTATAAAAACGGCCAAAAATCGCGTTTGTTGTATGGGAGCCCCCTTTAATATTTATTATATTCTGTTTTTTAGTATTTGTTGTTATAGCGGCAACAGAAATACATCATCTGTGCAAATTTCAACTCTTTAACTATCACGGTTCATGAGATACAGCCTGGTGACAGACGGACAGACGGACAGACGGACAGACGGACAGACGGACAGACGGACAGACGGACAGACGAACCGACGGACAGACGGACAGACGGACAGACGGACAGACGGACAGACGGACAGACGGACAGACGGACAGACGGACAGACGGACAGACGGACAGACGGACAGACGGACAGACGGACAGACAGACAGAGAGACAGACAGACGGATAGCGGAGCCTTAGTAATAGGGTCCCGTTTTACCCTTTGGGTACGGAACCCTAAAAACTTCAAAATTGTCCCGAACCGGAAATGGAATTTGGGCCCCTCAAATTCAAGGTGAATCGCGATACTACGCCAACGGGTCGTCTAATAATACAGGTTGACTTTTTTATCACCTTCCAAACCTTCTGGGAAGACCAAACATTTTGGTCGAATGAATTAATGAATGAATGATATTTTGTATGGAACGCTGATTTTTTTTGCAGTTGGAGAATTGGTCCAATAGAAAGAGTTGTTCGTTTGTGTCCCGGGCGTCTTCTCAGATGGTTTGGATGCTGATAAAAAGTCAACCTATATAATATAATGTCACCTTAGCTGACCCGCGGTTCTAGGAACAAAATAATGATCTACTTGGTGACTTAATACTCCCAAATTATACTGGGATTTCCAGAAACGAAACAACGATATTCCCATTTCCCATAGTGCTGAATAAGGATAAATATACATAATTTTGCGATATCCCGAAAGAGGGACCATTTAGATGGACACGAGTTAGCATAACATTCGCAGTTTTAATATGGAAGCGATAAGGCGTGTGTAAAATTAAAATAAAAGTGTTTAGAAGTATTATCATTTATTCTATTCACAAGGATTGGGATGGGACTGTGACGCTAACTTTCAAGTAAAATACTTTGCAAAGGTTAGTAGTTTTATACAAAGTGTAAAAAAGGCTTAACGAAGCCTTAAACCACGAATTCTATACGTTAAAACCATGTAGAATGCAAAAAAAATAATTGCTGGGAAATGACTTTTATTTTCGGGTATCAAAAAAATAACTTATTTCTAATTGCCGGATGTGTCCTTTTGAGGCCTTTTATGAAAGAAGTACTGAAATTTTTTATCATGTTTCTTTGTAAAAAAGTTTAGTACTATCAACAAAAGTCAATTTTGTAAAAATCTTTGAAAATAAATTGTAACTTTGACTGTCAATAACTCGATAACCCGTCATTTCCCAGGTATAGTGTAAGAGAAAAAAATGATCGTAATAATACGTAGAATATGTAGTATTCGGCTTCGTTAAGCCTTTTTTACACCCGATATCATGTAAGGTGTGGTTTTCAATTTTATTTACTGCGGGATAAACATCGTAAACACGAAATTAAACGATTATAATATAAATGATAAAAATGTGTGGATTTAAAAAACTGCTTAGCTCGCAACAAAATCTTGTAAAAATATTTATTTTAAAAGACGCTGACAATAGAGACCGAGTTTCTTGCGCTGCTTCTACTCGGCACTAGCCCACAAATTGTCCCGAAGCGGTGGTGGGGGAAAAATATTGGGAAGTGTAAAAGTGCCTTTAATGGCCAATTTGCAGAAATAAATTATTTTGATTTTTGATTTTCATTTTTAGGGTTCCGTACCCAAAGGGTAAAACGGGACCCTATTACTAAGGGTCCGCTGTCCGTTTGTCTGTCTGTCCGTCCCCAGGCTGTATCTCATGAACGATAGTTAGAGAGTTGAAATTTTCACAGATGATGTATGTGTAGCCGCTATAACAAAAAATACTAAAAAAAGAATACATAAATATTGAAGGGGGCTCCCACACAACAAACGTGTTTGTGTGTCCTCGGTAGCTTAGTGGTCAAAGCACTCGCCCGGTATGCGATGGGACGTGGGTTCGAGTCCCACCTGAGGTCGATGATTTTTTTCAAGTGTTATTTATCTTCAATTAAACGTGTTTTTTTGCCGTTTTTATAGATAACGGTACGGAACTCTTCGTGCGCGAGTCCGACTCGCACTTGGCCGGTTTTTTACCTGTCTTTGATTGTCCATTAAACAAAATGAAGCTTAATCTCTAGTTTATTACTTTAAAAAAATTGATGAGGTTCAGCCCCTCTAGCATGAGCAAAAAAACACTACATGATAATAACATGATATAGCGATTTAATGTCACCCAACTTTCAAAATATGGTAACATAGCGCCATCTTGAACTTTTATCAAAACAGTGAGCATGTCCGTGCCGGCGACATCACGGTCATGCTGATTTTTCGATTATAGTTCATATTTGACAAAAAATATGCGATCAATCGCTATATCATATCATATCGTGTTTTTTGCTCATGCTAGCAGGGAATGAAATTTCTTCACTAAAGTAATCTATATAAGTAATACTTTCACCCATCTGCCATTTTTGAAACACATTATATGTATTAGGTAAAGAACTTAGATTCTGTAATTTTTTTTCAACATTTAAGGCTCAATACTTTCGAACATTAGCCCCCCAGTTCCGTACCCTAACAAACAATATATGTTTAGTTGAAATACCTAATCACTTATTTTTGGAGTCAGTCAATGCCAAGTCAACAATAGAGATAAAACTGATAAAATAATTTAATTTTAATGCAGCTTTATTCTAAAGCCAGTAGGTATAAACAGTGACACTGTATTTAATAATAATAAGAGTTCTAATGTTCGCATTTAAACCAACTGATTTTTTTAGGTTTGGAATAGAATAGAATAGAAATAGAAAACGGTTTATTTGACACAAATACAAGAAGAAAATAGTTAAATTACATTAAGGCTTGTGTCAATGACAGCCGGGGTTTCGTACCCAAAGGGTAAAACCGTTTTACTAAGACTCCGCTGTCCGTCTGTCTGTCTGCCTCTGTCTGTCTGTCTGTCTGTCTGTCTGTCTGTCTGTCTGTCTGTCTGTCTGTCTGTCTGTCTGTCTGTCTGTCTGTCTGTCTGTCTGTCTGTCTGTCTGTCTGTCTGTCTGTCTGTCTGTCTGTCTGTCTGTCTGTCTGTCTGTCTGTCTGTCTGTCTGTCTGTCTGTCTGTCTGTCTGTCTGTCTGTCTGTCTGTCTGTCTGTCTGTCTGTCTGTCTGTCTGTCTGTCTGTCTGTCTGTCTGTCTGTCTGTCTGTCTGTCTGTCTGTCTGTCTGTCTGTCTGTCTGTCTGTCTGTCTGTCTGTCTGTCTGTCTGTCTGTCTGTCTGTCTGTCTGTCTGTCTGTCTGTCTGTCTGTCTGTCTGTCTGTCTGTCTGTCTGTCTGTCTGTCTGTCTGTCTGTCTGTCTGTCTGTCTGTCTGTCTGTCTGTCTGTCTGTCTGTCTGTCTGTCTGTCTGTCTGTCTGTCTGTCTGTCTGTCTGTCTGTCTGTCTGTCTGTCTGTCTGTCTGTCTGTCTGTCTGTCTGTCTGTCTGTCTGTCTGTCTGTCTGTCTGTCTGTCTGTCTGTCTGTCTGTCTGTCTGTCTGTCTGTCTGTCTGTCTGTCTGTCTGTCTGTCTGTCTGTCTGTCTGTCTGTCTGTCTGTCTGTCTGTCTGTCTGTCTGTCTGTCTGTCTGTCTGTCTGTCTGTCTGTCTGTCTGTCTGTCTGTCTGTCTGTCTGTCTGTCTGTCTGTCTGTCTGTCTGTCTGTCTGTCTGTCTGTCTGTCTGTCTGTCTGTCTGTCTGTCTGTCTGTCTGTCTGTCTGTCTGTCTGTCTGTCTGTCTGTCTGTCTGTCTGTCTGTCTGTCTGTCTGTCTGTCTGTCTGTCTGTCTGTCTGTCTGTCTGTCTGTCTGTCTGTCTGTCTGTCTGTCTGTCTGTCTGTCTGTCTGTCTGTCTGTCTGTCTGTCTGTCTGTCTGTCTGTCTGTCTGTCTGTCTGTCTGTCTGTCTGTCTGTCTGTCTGTCTGTCTGTCTGTCTGTCTGTCTGTCTGTCTGTCTGTCTGTCTGTCTGTCTGTCTGTCTGTCTGTCTGTCTGTCTGTCTGTCTGTCTGTCTGTCTGTCTGTCTGTCTGTCTGTCTGTCTGTCTGTCTGTCTGTCTGTCTGTCTGTCTGTCTGTCTGTCTGTCTGTCTGTCTGTCTGTCTGTCTGTCTGTCTGTCTGTCTGTCTGTCTGTCTGTCTGTCTGTCTGTCTGTCTGTCTGTCTGTCTGTCTGTCTGTCTGTCTGTCTGTCTGTCTGTCTGTCTGTCTGTCTGTCTGTCTGTCTGTCTGTCTGTCTGTCTGTCTGTCTGTCTGTCTGTCTTTCTGTCTGTCTGTCTGTCTGTCTGTCCGTATGTCACCAGGCTGTATCTCATGAACCGTGATAGTTAGACAGTTGAAATTTTCAATTTTCTGTTGCCGCTATAACAACAAATAAAAATTATATATGGGGGCTCCCATAGCACAAGCGTGATGTGTTTACCGTTTTTATAGATAATGGTACGGAACCCTTCGTGCGCGAGTCCGACTCGCACTTGGCCGGATTTTTTTAATTATAATACAATGTGATATAGGCGGTACTTCTAACCCGTTAAGGCTAAGTGCGATATCTAATTTTAAACCAAACCCACACCCCCTATTGAATAGCGGCCATTTTGGTTTTTAACACTTCAGGCAATAACAAAGGTTTTATGTGTCGTAGAAACTTGAAAGAAATACCACAAGATAGCTAACAGAACAAAGTAACAGAACATAAACGTTATTTCTAGTGTTTTTAAGGTTTCCATGGCTAGAAAAAAAAAATAGTTCTTTTTCAAAAAAGTCTTTATTTTTACCCGACTGTCAAACGAGAGTTATGTTTTTCAAGCGTATGTATGTATGTAAGTACCTATGTCCATTTCTTTGGCACGCCCTACAGCCTTAACCGTTTAACGGATATAAAAGTATATAAATATATCAATAGATTCGTCTTAATTGTGGGAGTGACAAGGGGTATGTTATTTCCCGAAATTCCCGCGGGAACAGAACTTACGCGGGAAAAACGGATCTGCCATACTGATAAACCGAATTTGAAACTTTCTTTTATTAACTATGGGTCACATATTTTCAGTGCTAATACTTTATTTAATACTTTATTTTCCAAAATTCCTACGGGAACAGGCAAAAAAATACACTGAAAAAATAGGAAGGAAAAACTGTTTAATGGATTGAAACATATGATATGTCATTAGATTCGTCTCAGTTGTAGGAGTGACGTAGGCTATGATATTACCCGGAATTCCTATTGGTACATGAATTAAACGGGAAAAACCGATTTCAGATACTACTTACTCGAGATAATAAAACCTTTATTTTTCTCAATGAAGAGTAACAAATAAGGCTTTATAGTTCATTGATAAGTAGTAGTAGAACACTACAAACTAAAAAGTCAATAATAAAATAAATTAATTTAAAAGATCTAAAAACCCGACTGCGTAAAAAGTGAACTTAAAAGATAAAAACCAAATTTAAAGAATCAATTTGCAGTCGGAGGCATCAAATCCATTAACGGCATAATGATGATTGACTTCGTATGCACTGCGTTAGTACCTAATTAAGTAATTTAAATCCGTGTAGAAAAAGTCGTATCAAGTAATATAAATTTGATGCCTCAGACTGCAAATTGATTCTTTAAATCTTGTTTTCATCTTTTAAGTTCACTTTTTACGCAGTCGGGTTTTTTATTTTTTAAATTAATTAATTTATTGCAGATTTGTTTTGATCCCAATTTCTTTTTTTGTTAATAAAATTAGATACCGAACTTAGCCTTTATCGGTTAGAAGTAAGTACCGCCCATATGACATTATATAAGCACCTATTGTTGCCAATCCAATGAGATTACAATTCCAAACCACAAACTTATCTAATCGAATTTAAACAACCTACTTGTTATGGACAGAGCTACAGAACAGTGTTTAGTTATTAAATTAATTTTGAATTTAAAAATGTTATTATTTTACCTATTGTGATAAATGATGCCAGCAGTGCATTCATCTCAGGGTTTTCCGTACAAACGTTTGTTCAAAGCGGGAATCGAGTTAGAAGATTTTGACTGTTTATTAAGTTTGTCAAATTTATTTAATTTTTTTATTAAATAATTTATTTTATTTTATCTCTAATTTTATGATGGTTTTTTAAATGCTAACGATTTTCAGACTTTTTCATTTGCTTGTGCTTTGCTTGTCAAATTTCAGGACTCTAGTTCAAGGAGTACTCTCAGGTTTTAATGCCTTGCAAGTATCAAAAAAATAATTATATAAATATAAAATATTTTTTTACAACTGCAAGGAATTGTAGACCTAATTATTCAGAGTTAAATTAAATTTTACCTTTTTAATTACAATAACGGAACCCTTAAAAGATTTTAGACCTTAATTTATAGAAATTCCAGAAACAAAGAATCATCAAATAGCTTAATCGGTCCGTCCGTAGCGATGATACCGGTTTTGTTGATGCAATTTATGATTTTTGAATGAATAACAAATATTATTGTTTTTTTATTATTCGTTTTTAGGGTTCCTTACCTAAAGGGTAAAACGGGATCCTATTACTAAGGCTCCGTTGTCCGTCTGTCTGCCTGTCTGTCCGTCTCTCCGTCTGTCACCAGGCTGTATCTCATGAACCGTGATAGTTAGATGGTTGAAATTTTCACAGATGATGTATTTCTGTTTTATAGATAATAGTAAAGAACCCTTCCGTGCGCGAGTCTGACTCGCACTTGGCCGGTTTTTTTAGGACTTTTGAAACCCTGTGGTAGCCTAACTGATGATAACAATATTTCTGTTTAAGGTATCGGTAACATTAACAACGGAGCACGACTGCCCAATATAGCCCAATGGCAAAGCGTAAAAGGCGAAGTCGACGTGTCGTTAACAGCATAGCACAACACTCTTCTAGCAAGCTGAATGATGAAAAACCCAATGCTGATGAAATTGATCACCCTGTATGTACGATAGATCAAGAAATAACAACTAATGAAGCCTATCCAAATATTTCAAACAAGTCCTTTAATGTAGGCATCTTTATCTTGCACTTATTCATTAATTGTATAAAAGGAACCGTTCGTGTTGTTTTTAATGTTATAAAAAGTATCTGTTGCATCGAGAGAGAAACGGAAAAAATTGATGATTGCTCGTTGGCGGAAGATAATGAGGGAATTTTAAATCACCAACTCACAGAAAAAGCTTGTGATAAAAATACTGACAGGTTGGATTATGTCGAACTGAATAACTGCCCGAAAAGTAAATCGGAAGATAGAAGTAGGTTACGACCTAAATATACAGAAAAAGTTTGTGGTAAAAGAACTAACGGCGTTTGTAGTGCAAACTTTGGGACTTCTACATTAAGAAACAAAACGCCTGTTTTTCATGAAAACATAATTATAAGATCGAAAATAAAGTATAAATTGTATAATGCCAGTGAAAACGATCGAGCTATATCAAGTAGCCCGGTGCTAAAAAATCATAATGATGAAAGCAACAAACCGAATGGTGGCAATGACGAAGTTTTAACATCAAGTAACTTTAGGTCAATCATTCTAATAGAAAAAGCGAATAAGCGGAAAATAAGAAAAACATCTCACAATAAAAACAAAAATTATGAAGCTTCTATACTAAGCAACTCAGTGTTTGAACGAGAACCATCACAAAATGAGAACCACAATGACCAGCATTTTAAAATTAATAAGTTAGTATCGGAAACTCAAGAAAACGACGAAATGCAAGAAAAAATCAATAACAACAAAGCATCTTTCAAGGAAGATAACAATGATGATAAACTTTATTATAACGAAAGCAATTACATGAATATCAGTAATACATCTAATGAGGAATATAAAAATGAAGAAGTTTCTACATTGAGTAACTCAGTGTCTAAAATTCAAGGCCAAGGGAGCAGATGTACAGAAGTAAGCACTGCATATGGTAATAAAGCTAAAAATATGGAACCTCCAACACCAGGTGATAAAGTGTCAGAAGTTAATGTAGAATTAGTAAGTATTGAAAGAGCAGAACGGAAATCATCTTACGATGACAATCAGGATAACGAAAACTTTGCAACAAGTATTAAGATAGAATCAGAAGTTCATAAAAAACACCGAATAAAAGAAACCCCAAAACACCGAAAAATAGCATTTCATACTGACAATGGCTTAAGTGAAAATTTAATTTTAAGTAACAACGTTGCAGAAGTTTATCGAGATGATGAATGGAATAACAATAAAGTTTCTACATCAAGTAACTTAGCGTTGAAAATTCAAGAACAAGAAATAAGGGATACATGTCTGAATGACGCTAAAAATGATGAAGCTTCTTCATCAAGTAGTCAAGTGTCCGAAGTTTTATTGGAATTTGAAGATATCAGAAATAAAATAACGAAATCATCACAAAATGACAATCACAATGTAGAAAATTCTACATACAGTGCTGCGGTCTCAGAAGTTAATGAAGACGAAATACAAGAAAACATGAATAATAACAAAGCGTCTTACAATGATGGTGACAATGACGATATTTCAACATTAAGTAACAAAGTGTCAGAAGTTTATCAAGAAGTAAGTTATATCACGAAAACAAGCGATTCTTTTGATGATGAATATAATAACGATGAAGTTTCTACATCAAGTGGTCTAGTGTCAGCAGTTTTTGGGAAAATCGAAGGTATCAAAAGAAAAATATATAAAACATCACCCAATAAGAATCATAATGATGAAAATTTAACATTAAGTTACGTAGTATCAAAGGTTCACGTAGAAGACGAAATAAAAGAACCAATCGTTGTTAACGAAGCATCTAAAAATGACGATGATAAAAGCAAAATTTTAACATTAAGCAATCAAGAGACAGAATTTTATCAAGAACTAAGAAATAACACGGAACCAAGCAATTTCTCTAATGATAAATATAATAACGATGAAGCTTTTACATTAGGTAACTTAGTCTCACAAATTTTAGACAAAGAGAGCATTACCACAAATTTTAGACAAAGAGAGCATTACTACAAAACTACGGTATACATATTGTGATTATGACCCTGAAAATGATGAAGCTTCTTTATCAATTGGTCAAGTGAAAGAAGTTTTAAAAGAATGTAAAGGTAATGGAACAGAAATAATAGAATCATCAGACAATGAGAATCAAAATAATGAGAATTCTATATCAAGCAACGTAGGATCAGAAGTGCATGTAGAAGACGAAATAATAGAAATAATATATGTTGCCGAAGGGTCTTTCAATGCCGGTGACAATGGTGAGACTTTAACATTAGGTAACCAAGAATCAGAAACTTATCAAGAAGTAAGCACTAACACAGAAACAAGCGATTCTTCTAATGATGAATATGGAAACGATGAAGCTGCTAAATTTAATAACATTGTATCGCAAATACAAGAACAAGAGAGCAATACAACAGATATAAGAGAGGCATGTCATTATGGCGATGAAAATAATGAAGATTCATCATCAGGTGGTCAAGCGATAGAAGTTTTTATAGAATTTAAAAATAATGGGAGAAAAAAACCAACACACAATGAGAATCATAATGACGAAAAATCTAAATCATGTAACTTAGTATCAGAAATTCAAGTAGATGACAAAATAAAAGGAACATTATGCAGTGCCATAGAATGTAGCAATGACAATGACAATAGCAAAGCTTTGACACTAAGTAACCAAGAGTCAAAAGTAAGTAATAATACGGAAAGAAGCAATTCCTCTAATGATAAATATAACAAAGATGAAGTTTCTACATTAGGCAACTTAGTTTCGCAAATTCTAAAACAACAGAGCAATACTACAGAAATGAGGAAAACATGTGATAGTGGGGCTAACAATGATGAAGCTTTTACGTCAAGTGTCCAAGTGTTAAAAGTTTTTATAGAATTATTTGAAGATTTAAACAAAAGAATAAGAGAATCATCGCCCAATGATAACCATACTGACAAAAATTCTATAACACGTGATGTAGTATCCGAAATTCTTGAAGAAAACGAAATAGAAGAAACAATCTATGGTGCCGAAGCATCTAACAATCACGGTGACAATGGCGAAGTTTCAACATTAAGTCACCAAGTGTCAGAAAATTATCAAGAAAAAAGCAATAACACGGAAATAAGCGATACCTCTAACGACGAATATAATAACGATGAAGTTTCTACGTCAAGTAACTTAGTGTCGCAGGTTCAAAAACAAGAAAGAAATACGACAGAAATAGGAGAAAATTTGCACAATGAAGCCGAAAACAGTAAAGATTCAATATCACATGATATTGTGTCAGAAATTTATATAGAATTTGAAAGTATTAACAGAGAAATGGGGGAATTATCTTACAATGACGATCATAATAACGAAGCTTCTACATCAAGTTCTAAAATGACAGAAGCTCAAAATGAAGAAGAAATAAGTGAAGTATTCAACTACTACGATTTTCTGAAAAAAACTGTAGAACAAATTAGAGTGAAAGAAAGTGTAATATCTTTAAATGAGACTAACAACGGTAATCATAGTGAGGATTCTATATCAGGAAGCTTTATAGAAGAAGTTCGACGGGAAATAGAAGACCGGAACGGACTGAGACCAAGAACAACATCTTATGATTATTATAGTGATGAGGACGAACCTTTAGCAGAAAACCGAACAGAAAAAGGCACTGAGGAGCACTATAGACAAAGAACAGAAAAGGTAAAAAAAAGAACTTATATTGATAATAATGACGAGGAAATTACTAAAATTATGAGTAAGATGGCAAACGTTTTAATAGATGAAAATAAAGTAACAAAGAAACGTAGCAGAACAAGTTCACCTTTAAATTATTATAGCAATAACGTCAAATTTCAAAAGACAGAAAAGGTTGACAGAATGGAAGTAAGAGTAGCATGCTTTGATAGTGCTACGACATTAAGTAACATAGCGTCAGAAGGTCAAAAAGAAGACAGCTTTGGTAAGACAGAAGAATTTAAACCATCTCATAACTGGAATCAAAATTTCGAAATTTCTTCATCAAGTAACAACGTATCAAAAAGAACAGAAGGCACTAGTACTGAAGGAGTAGAAACATCTTCTAACTACAGTGACGATGAAGAAGCTTCTACCACAAAGGGCATGACTAGCGAACAAATACGAAAGATTAGAATCGCAAATTTTAAAAAGATGATGTTGGATATTCTAAAAGAATTAAGAAAACAAAAACGGAAGAAGTTAGAAGATCTCTTAAGAGATCTCGACATTATGGACGACTTCAATAGCTCTGACGATGATAATAATGGTATCCAGTAATGTCTCATCAGGGACTCGCTGAAGGGATTTCTAATGAAGAAGGCCATCTTTATAATTTATAACCTGTCTGATTGATATAAGTCCAGTGTACTAGACCGTTTCCTTGTGGTACTACTATTTTGTCAGATCGGTATGACTACGGATTTAGATGTTCTTAAATCCCTTGAAGGAAAAACGAAACATAAAATAAACGAACTACGTTCCTAAAATCAGGTGTTATGGGCATTGGCATGGGTAATGTAACTTCTCTAGAAAGCATGGTTTTTAAGTGTTCTTATTCATTCTGTAAATGTTATTTAGCAGTATGTTAGGTAGTAAGTTTCTGTACTCTTTATAAAATAAGGTTATTTGTAGAAAATCTGTTTGATTTAACATTATCCTTTTACAACATTTTAAGAATTTCTACTTTAATTTCCACCAAATAGATAGTAGATAAGTACAAAATGTAATTTATTAAAAATATTGATATAATAGAAGTGCAGATACAATCTAATTTAAAAAAAATCTAAAAAAAGTATATTTAAACAAAATGGTATATTGCTTCTTTATCATCTCTTAAGAGTAAATAATGTGTATAAACTCGTTGTTGTTAGTATTAATTAAGTTATTTGTAAGATTAAATGGATAACACACAGTGTGTTTTTATCTCGTATTTGTGTTTTAATGTAATGAATCATTCGTTTTGGCGAGATCTATGCAAACGAAGTCGAGGTCAGAAGCTACGGTAACTCCTAGTTATATTAAGTTACACTTTAGCCAAACCCATAGTTTTGGCGCCATTAAAAGTTGTCATCCGCAGTCGGCCGTCGAATGTTATTCGCAAACTATCCCGTCCATTCCCGGAATTCCCTCTGCATTTTCATGGGAATCCGTTGTTCTCGAGTGGCGAAAAAGTCAGAAACTGCGCCCGGTCCGTCCGTCCGTAATACTCCGGAATTTGAATAAAGAGCACGTTTAGATCGGAATAACAGTAGTGTTGTTGAAATTTTATCCATAGTTATCGACAAAAAAATGAGGAAAAAATCCAAATAGGATCTGAAGTAATTTAAAAGTAGGTAGTAATAATCCGGTGTTGATCCTGTCTCACTAACATCAGCCTCTCAAACGGTATTCTCGTACACTAAAATGACAATGTCAATAAAACAAATCAGTCCAAAGTGATCGTAATATGATTATGAGTGGAAAATGGCAAAATGTTTGTCCATGGAGTGTGGTTGCAGGGAGTGGTGTGATTGGGGTACCTGTGCCGGCGTAACTGAGTGGAAATTGTAAGCAAAATAATTTTATTTCAAAATTACTTTAAAAATAGCAGTTTGTTCAGGCCATCAATTAAAATATAAAGATATTAAAATACAAAAGTAACTTCAAATCTGTTCTTCAAACGCTGAGCCGATAATGATGTAGCAAAAAGGTTAGTAGCCAAAATTTTGAAAGTTTTCAACTCATCATAAAATGCCTATAGTTGGCAAGGATTTTGATGGTAAATTTTTGTAACTTAAACCATAAAAATTGGATTTAGGACAAGTCAAAATCATATAAAAAATACGAAAAAAAAACTTAGGTGTGTAGTTTTGGAAATATAGCATGTATCTTTATGTGCACATTGCCAGCTTTCTAGATTTACACTAATAAAAAGGCATGTGCATTATAATGCACATTGCCCTATGCAGGGGCAATTTAAAACATGGTTTATTTGTTTGTAAAAAATCTTTATTTATAAGAAAATAGCTACAAAACCTTATACACTTCCTTATTAACATTTAAGAGATGAAAAATAAGTATATTTTACAGAAAATTTGTATTTGTCTACTAATATTAATTGTTCCAGCTCGTGTTCCTTTATAAGGCACCATCATTGTATCTAGACTAGATCGAGATTCCTCTTCAATTTTCAGCCAATTATGAATTTATGACGTACACTTTTTAAAAGAGATATCACTTTCTAGTACCTGTCTCAATTGTCCAATAAATTATCAGCAAAGTGTAGTAGGCATTATATTAGCAATTGGATTGTAACGCAATTTTTACATCAACAATCTCTATAAGCTGGCATAATTATTTACTATACCCATCAATATTTGAATCGCCATGAAGTCTCGAATTTCAACCGTTGTGACGGGAGAGGTCCCGAGGATCCTGTATAAAATAGCATCGATGACTGTTCAGATCCAAAACCATAAGACGAGACCTATACAGTTGCTGAGAGGAGTGAGACAAGGAGATGTTTTATATCCGAAGTTGTTCACGAACGCACCGGAAGACGTCTTCAGGAAGCTGGATTAGAAAGGAGTAAACACCTCACGCAGCTCCGGTATGCCGATGACATTGTTATCATGGCGGAATCGCTGGAAGATTTGAAAAAAATGCTGCATAGGCTTAACGCTGCCTCACGACGTGTGGGCCTAGGGATGAACCTGGACAAGACTAGAATTATGTTCAATGACCATGCCATCACCGGACCTGTCTCATTTGAAAGTGTGGCGCTCGAGGTTGTCAAGGACTATGTCTACCTCGGGCAAGTGCTGCAGTTAGGTAGAGACAACTTCAAGCAGGAAATCGCTAGGAGAGTGCTAATTAGCTGGGCAGCATTTGGGAAGCTGCGTCACATCTCGTCGCCACTGCCACAATGCCTGAAGAGCAAGGTATTTCATCAGTCCTGCGTCCTACCTGTGATGACCTACGGAGCCGAAAAGTGGAACATGGAGATGCAATATAAGTATTGCTTGTCCCAGCTAAAAAGCTAAAGGTGATAATTGCGGGACGTTGAATGCTGGTAATAAGGCGTTTGTAGCCAGTGAAGTTTAGTGTTCAGATTGCTGTATTTGGCCGTCTGGTACAGTTGGAAATGTAGCTGAAGCTAATATGGACGGTGAATTTGGGCCCGGAGAATAAGAAGATACTTGAAAACTTGAGTTTGCATCCATCGCTGAAGAAGTAATGGCATTTGTTACACAAACCATATCTTCTCCACTATCCATTGAGGTATAATGTAATAGTAGCGTACTAGAGAACATATCTCAAACTAAATGTTTCAGCCAAGCATTGTAGTATTGAACAATCAAGAAGCAGTTTTGACAACTTCAATTATGGACACTGACTGAAGCTTTGTAGTCCACTGGACTACAATGCTGGGCTGAAACATTTAGTTCGAGATGTGTTCTCTAGTACCTACGCTAGTAAATTATACCTCAATGCCACTATCTGACAATAAATGAAGGTTTTCGAATGAAAACGCTAGTGATGAAGGGTCCAGACTCACATTTGAGTCTTCAAAATTACGGTAAAACACTGGCGTAGTTGAGTTCATCTTGCGAAGAATCACTCTCATCAATGTTGAAACCAGCACCAGACTTAGGCGTTAACGCCAGAAGTCTCTACGTCCCTATGGTAGGCTATAACAAATATAAAATATTACAAAACATGCAAAATAATAAAACAAATTTTATAAAAATCCTACTATTTATTAACAAAAAATATATATTTACTAAGCAGGCAATGTATCTTCAAAGGCACACGACCATATTCAGGTAATACTGTTGATGAGTTGGCAACGTGCATTTCTAGATACATGCAAAATGACACAAAGTTTTAACTAAGAGAACCGATTTAAATATACCAAATTCACTATTTATTCAAAAGCTTGTATATTTAGGTAATGTTTCTGATAGAATACTCTTTTATTTTATCCATAATTTATAATATTTTAATCGATTTTTACCTTGTATGCCGTAGGCGCCTGCGCACGCTTCGCCATCATGCGTTCTTCTAAGTGTTTTAGTGTTACCAGTAGTCATAATTATTTTTCCCGGTAAAATATGGTTAATACACTACGCGATAGGGACGAAAAACAAGAAAAAAACTTCTTAGTTTTTGCTGACGAATTTGTTAAAAAAAGTGTGCACTCAGGTGCACATCGTCAAGTATAGGGTTAAAAAAGTTTAATAAAATTTTCAGCGCTTAATTTTATCACATATTAATCCAACGTTATGCTACTTTTGTATTTTTATCTGTCCTAATATTTAATTAAAGTTGTAAGTGTCAATAACAAACCGAAAAACATACACCGACCGCAAATTACGCAAATATTTCTTGATTACTAGATGTGAAAAGGTAATTTTGATTTCCCTTTTACGTATGTAATACGAATATCGAGTAACATTAAAAACAGGAAAATCAAATTACATTTTCGCGGTTAACTTTTATGCCGTTTACAAACGGGCGTTGATGTCCACACAAAATTGGATTTCATGGCTGACATTTTATTTTGCCCGTAAATAATAAAATATGGCTTTGTTTATTCGACAGCAGTTATTTGCTTAAAATTGTTGCTGAGGTTGGTTTGAGTTCCTGTAAAAATCAATTCAAATTTATTGATTACGGTCCTTTTAGGGTGTTAATCAGAAGATTAAGGCAGAAGAAAAAGGTTAATATTAAAATTGTAAAAAAAAAATTGCATGAACTAATAGCATTTAAGTAAGCGGTTAAAGGCACATACTGTTTTGGTTGTTAAAAAGAAAATTGACGTTCTTTAAATGTTTGGAATCAGCTGTTTTGAGCGGAACGCAAGCCGTGCGCTTAAAGTGAGCATACTACAGATAGTTTTTTTTTTCAAGTAGTTACACAATTTTCCATTTCAGCAGGTCAAGATTGAAAGGGCTATTATAATTATTTTTGTTTTCTTTATCCGTAGAACCACCTCCTAAAACTCAATCAACTAATAAAATGTTATCTTTTATTGAAGTAGTTAAAATTATAACATTACTTCATTTTGTTAATTTATCAATGGTTTGCTTTGCCGTAGATAGTCCAGCTGAAAGGGCGATTAGGCAATGCAATCACTGCCACAGAGACTTAACGTCTTGTTTCCTAGAGTGGGCAACACATTAGCATAGCTTAGACTGGCAGCTAAAGCCTGTCGTTGTTAATGGGTCACAATGACCACTCAAGCTAAGGCTACATAGCTTGCAGCATGCTGTCAAGCGTTTGGTGATTAGTATCGTTAAATATTATAAGACCACCTAAATTGTGATGTCCTAAATTCCTCTTTTTCTGTTATATTTTTTTTTGTTGTGTGCAATTTAAAATATCTATCTGTTATTAATAATAAACAGCTTTAGCTTTTTTGACTGGTAAGCGAGTCCTCTTTGATTTTTATTAATATGAAAACAGATAACTCTTTTTCTTGCACAATTCTGGTGGAAACGCGTCTTACACCTATAATTTATATCTAAGTAAACATTTGATTTCACGCGATTTAATTGCCGTTAATGTGGAATTAGTACAAACTGAATTTTTTCATCCTAGACTTACCTAACCTCTTCAAGAGTTAAATTTAAAAAAAAACTTTAAGTAAGTAAGCAAGTAAGGGTGTCTGTACAAAAATTCAAGTTTTTAGGTACTTCCTACAGCGGTGTTGGCTGCGCGTTAATTGATCAGTCAGTCAGTAAGCTTTTCTTTATAATTATATATCATTTTGTAGTTAGTATCTAACTATTTATACCCAAATATATAATCCCATAGCTGCTCAAAGGTCTTCCCTAGACTCTTCCGTGAATCTCTTTACGGGGTGTAGTTTCGAACAGCAACGCCTGACTTAGGGGTGACCGTGATAGTACACATGAAAGTTATTACAAGAAAAATATAAAATAATATTTAACTATTACTTCATTAGTAAAAAAACCTTGTTCAATAGTATCCTAAAACTTCTGAGACGTGTGACTTGTGTGCTTATTACCGCCCGCACCACCCTCGCATACCCCGCTACACCACCGAATAACGAGTAATAATACCATAATTTCCTGATTTCATGGATTTTACCATGAAATTTTAAGGTAAGTATTTGTTTTTTTATTTTTTTGGCATCAATGACGTATATACTACCACCCCTAAGATGGGCGTTGTTTTGCAAAACCACATCTTGTATAGTTGGAACAGTGGCGGGCATCAGTTTTATTTCGAGGTAGGCAGTAGATACTAATTAAATGTTTTATTGGTAAAATCAGTGGTTTTCATCAATGACACACATTTGTAAGTACCTACTGCCTACCTCATTTCATTTAGCAGGTATGCACTGCCTAATTACCTATATGCACCGCATGCCCCTGAGTTGAAAACATAATTCTCCATCGTCCAAAATGGTTTGCTTGCAACATGGTCTTATGGTCACGGAGGTGGTTTGATGCTGATGGCAATAGCTTCAATTGTAACTGGATTTGCCGTAAGTATTTAGGATCAAGTATTACCGCATAAACATACTGACTCCATAAACGTACAAGTTAATAGCTAGGGCCAGTAAAAAGCAATGAAGATAAATTTCACGGTTACAAGACCAGATTTTGATTCACAGATTAACTAATGATATAACTATGACAACCTCCGTAGCCGAGAGGCGAGTACACCGGACTATATGGCGTCGCCATCTCTGAGGTTCCGGGTTCGATCCCCGGTCGGGTCAGTGTAGAAAACGAACTTTTCTTTATTGTCTCGGGTCTGGGTGTTGTGGTACCGTCGTTGTTTCTGATTTCTATAACACAAGTGCTTTAGCTACTTACCTTAGGATCAGAGCAAAGTATGTGATGTTATCCAATATTTATTTATAGAGTTTATAGATGATGTTAGGTCAATAGTATATCAAGCCGGAACTAGTCTAACTATAACTGTACAGTCAACAGCACGTCGACCTACCCCAAAAGTCAAAAATTCTCCAATAGATTTTCAACTTTAAGCCTGACATATAGAGTTCATTTTCAAATGAGAAAATTTGTCATTTTGTGGTAGGTCGACGTGCTGTTGTCCGTACTATTGATATGCATATGTTAACAAACATATGCATATAAATAGTACATATGGTGAAGTCAGAAAAATATCATCATTTTATAAATAAATATTTTACATACACAAATTTAATCTAAGAATTTTGTTTCTTATGAAAATTAAAGAATAATATCAAATTTCTGACTTGATATACCATTCACCTAAACATTCTGTATAGATAAGGAAAGAGTTACACAATATTAAAATAGCGTTACTAACTAATTGATAATTACAAGGCGTTGCGCCGAAAAGTAAGTTATCTGACGCGTAAAGAAATAGTCCTCTCTCTTCTTGTTTCTGGTGTTAACTGTAAAAAAGTAATCTAGTTTAGGCAAAGGTGATTGTTGTTCAATAACTAGGCCATCTAGTCTGGCGTTTTATATAATTTGATTCATGTAATATGCAGCCACTCTGTATAAAGTGTGATGTTTTGTTTTTTCATTTATAACAAGCTCATAAGTGAAACGTATGCGTTTATTAATATGTATAACTTTTACAACGGATCAACGTCGAAACCAATTAAAAAAATGTAGGTACCTATTATTTTGTTAGATATATTACTGTACAATACATTGTATTTTTTTGTATTTACGAGCACATTAGTTTTAATACGCCATGTGTTATGATGTGTGGGAGTATTATAAGTTACTATCTAGGTTGTGTGTTTGTCCGTCCTAATCTTTATAATGGCTTCACTGGCGACAATGGAACTCATTTATAGACTTAGGCCCAAGTAATTTAGGCTCTTCCAATTGCAAGGGAAGCACGATTTTGCCTTTAAACGACTAAGTTAACATTAAATGTAACTTCTTTGTTATGTGAGCAATAATTATGGCAAAGACTGAGCAATGGATCGATAATTTTTCAAAGAAGTCCAAACTTGATTTATCGCTATCGATTATCGATACTTGTATTTTCCCATCACTACCTTTACCATCTGTCGTTCACTAAGCGAATGTTTCAGAACATTTGACTCGGTACTACGGCACCAAATCTTTTTTCTGTTTCTTATCCGTGATTTATGCTGATTTTGGGCCTAGGATAACAATTCATAAAATTCTATAGAAATGCTAAAGGTATGCGAAAACAAATAACAGACTGAACAGACAAGTGAGAGTCAGATTTGCCCACCGAGGGTTCCGTACAAATTTGTAGACCGTACATATTATAAAAATTGTTTTCGTTATATGACGAAGTATAAAAGTTTTTTTTTTTCGTTATAAATCGAAAACTATACCTACTTAACATCGTAAAAATAATAAAAATCTGTTTAAACTGGGGTCAATAAAGCCCTTTCATACAATACCTCAATGACACGGTTAACTCAATTCAGGATCGCCGTTTCTTGCATAGACAGACAAGAGACTTGAGAGACAGACGGACGGACTACAAAGTGATCCTATAATATAAGGGGTCCATTTGTTACTTTTGAGGTAGGGAACCCTAAAAATACACTTTTACTTCACTTCTTCTTTTCACAATAGATAAGCAGAAGAACGTTACATGTAGAGAAGAACACTACATATACAGGGTGTACAGAAGAATAGGATACTTTTTAAATCCACGAAGATCAGCAGCATAGTATAACCTACCATGCAAGCAACATGACGTTTTTTTAGATGTTTCATTTATACATTATTTTATTATCTCTATGTAGCGCTGTGGTTTGTATGGTGCATCAAAATTGTTGTTTTGGATTTCGATGTAGGTAGCTCCTAAAGAAAAAGATGATGTACCTATATGCACCTAATTACGTGGTTTTAAAGAGGGTCCTATTCTCTTTTACATCCTGTATAATTGCAGTTAAGAGAGGACCAACGTGTTTCCAATTCTGCGTTTAATCTCGAATGTTCATAACAATGCAATGCATTTCTGGTTAGTTCTGTGCGTGCTAGGGTTGTGTCGTGTGCTGTATTTGGAAATTGTTGAAAACTACACAAAAGGTTTAGGTGATGCATTAAATTACTTTCTAGTTCAAATACGAAAACTTTTTATCGATATCGCAAGAAAACAACAATTCCCCGTACCATAATAAGCCACCAGACAGCTAACATCAGTTTTTATGAAGAAGTGTTGTTGATCAAAAAAGTGTGTTATTATTGCGGCTCCAAAACAACAAAAAAAAAATGTAAGTATTTAATAAAGGGTGCTATAAAGGATTGGCCTTTAATAGGGGGTTAATTTGGATCGAGTCTCAAATACAACAAACCAATGCTATTAACAAACACTGTTGTATCATTAAGAAATTAAAAAAATAATATAAATATACATGTATTTTATTAAATGCTTGATTATAAATTCATATAAAAATTGACCGATTTTAAGAAAATAGTAACATAATATTTTTTTACATCAAGTGTAAAATGTAATTTGACTTGTAAGTTTATTTTATTCAACCCTAGCTGCCTAGTTCAAGCCAAGCCCAAGCAAATCAAAATGTAATTACAACTTGCTCCTTTGGTCTACTTAAAGCGAATGATTTTAACGCCACAAACTGTGTTCAGTAAGTGACATAACAACATACTAGATTTGGACACTCAAAGAGATTTAGCGATTTTATATAAAAAATTAAAAACCCCAACTAAATTGGTTGTGCCTACAAAAATCAAGTCATATTTTGTAAAAACTCGAATCATTGCTCCTCATTATTCTTAAGGCATTATAGTTTCTTTTAAGAATCGTTACCCTTGCCTGGTCAGTGCACTCAGTGCCTCTGCCAAAGATTTCTCTAAAGATCTTTGCTTCATTAGTCTCTTTGATGTACCAGTAACCAGTAAATTAAGGAAATGAAAACATGTTTCTGAAAGAATTTATTTACGTCACGCACGTTGTAAATATGATGTGCAGTCTCCGTACTAAATATGCTAAAGGCTTACGCGTCTTGATATTATTCAACATCACGGAACGCAAGCTGAGGCGTTTTCGTATTAGACACGTACATACAGTGAGAGAATACACTGTTAAGAGAAGCGGGAATAAGTACTTCTTGTAAAGGAACCAGGAACGATTACGACGATGTTCTGTACACATCGAGAACATACCTACCTTGTATAAGGGCAATATGAATCATCTTTCTATTCTTTCTCCCAATTAAGTTATTGATTTTTAACTAACATTCAGTATGAACTAATAAGTCCTGTCAACTCTTTCTTTTACTAAAACAGTCAATTAAAGGTAAAATAGTGGCATAATCTGCATTGTTGTACGTATTGTTCCACAGAAAAAGTTTTTTTTTTCATAATTCCCCATGAAAAAGAAATTATTTAATATATACTTCAATGAATTGAATTGTCATAAATTATTTTTAACAGAAGATTATACCTGTTCCTTTTCTAGTTTAATAATATTTAAAGTGGTTTGCAATCTCAATTATAGTAGAAAATTAAATGGCTATAAGTAGGTATAGCCGCTTTATGTCGCTAGAAGCAGCGACATAAACAGTCATAACTTATAGCCGCTTTATGTCGCTAGAAGCAGCGACATAAACAGTCAGAAAAAAATATAAATGGTGTCAATTACAATACAAGTCATCTCAATAAATTTTAAATAAATCACATGTGTACTCATATTATGGTAAGTACAAGTATGTGCTCCAGCCTGAAGGTAGTGTGCCAGATTTTATAATTTCGTTCGGTTGTCAGATCGTGATTGAGTAACAATTGTACAAACTTAGACATTTATGGGTTTAGGTAACTAATGTTGTTTTTAATTATCATCATCATGTCAGCCTGTTGCAGTACACTACTGGACATAAGCCTCAAGAGCGCCAAAGAGCACGATCTCCCGTTTTTAGGGTTCCGTACCCAAAAGGGTAAAATTAAATTAAAACGGGACCCTATTACCACAGAGAAAGAATAATACTACGTAAAACTATTACTAAGGCTCCGCTGTCCGCCTGTCTGTCTGTCCGTCTGTCACCAGGCTGTATCTCATGAACCGTGATAGCTAGAGACTTGAAATTTTCACAGGTGATGTATTTCTGTTGCCGCTATAACAACAAATAAGTACTAAAAAACAGAATACAATAAATATTTAAGGGGGTTCCCATACAACAAACGTCGTCGTTGTCGTTTTTATAGAAAATGGTACAAAACCTTTCGTGCACGAGTCCGACTCGCACTTGGCCGGTTTTTCATCTAGCCACTGCCAGCCATCTTCCTAAGGTCGTCGATCCATCAAGCTGGGGGGCGTCATACACTACGTTTGCTATGCTATGCTACACCTTGTTCTTTTTACCCGACTACGGCGAAGCCAAAAGGAAGGGTAATGATTTTGGCAGTCTATGTATGTATGTAAGTATGTATGTATGTATGTATGTATGTTTGTATGTTCCACTGTAGCGCCTAAGCTACTGAACCGATTTTAATGAACGAGGTGTCAATAGATTCGTAATAATGGCCCGGGTAAAATAGGCTGTATAAATTTTATCAAAATTGTCTTAGACGGAATTAAAACGTCAGATTTTAACCAAAAAAAAACTTAAATTATGGTAATCATCACGTGTTTGGTATTAAAAGAAAGGTCTTGGCTAGCACATTACAAATATGTATATATATCATATTGTTTCAGTCATAATCTATACATTTAAATGCTTTGTCCTGAATGACTGCCTGACGGATCAACGCACAGCCTAAGCCGCTGATCGAAGAGACCTGAAACTTGGAGTGTGTATTTTTTGTATGACGTAGGCTTCTGATAAGAAAGGATTATTCGAAATTCAACCCCAAAGTGGGTGAAACCGGGGGGCAAAGTTTGTATGGGACAGCGTGATTCCATGGTCCAATCTACTTCAAATTTTGCATAAACATTTTTTAACAGAATTGATGAAAGACATGTTTTGTATTTTATTGAAATGCATACCCTAGCAGGGTTAAAAGGGGTAGAAAGTTATTTTGGGGGTGATTTGCTTCGAAGTTGATATCAACACTCCTTAGTGCTATATATAGAATAATATAAAAGAATTTATTTTAAAGACGGCTGTCATGTCAGTGTCATGTAGTGTCAAACATTATTTTGATGTGAAAAAACATTGAGGTATATTGTACTAGTGGAAAAAAATATGTTCTTATTCTTTATTTATAAAATAAAGTCGTGTTTGTTACAACACTTATAACTCGAGAACGGATAGACCGATTTTCATGGTTTATAATTTGTTGGATTTGTCTCCGCCCCAAATAGTATGAATAAATAATTTTAAAAAAGCTGACGGAAAAACAAACTGTAATGCGTTACGAAGTTCGCCGGGTCAGGTAATTATTAATAAAAGTAAACTAACTGAACTGAAGGCTGGAACTACAAGATTTCTATATTACTACAAAGTTCTGACGGTACGAATGGAGGTAGTAAAAGGCAGTCTAGAGACCATTATTTGAAGCAGGAGCAGCAGGTGACGCAATCATTGAGGATAATGTACCTACTTGGACGTAATTATCATTTGGGGCTAGCCAAGTAAAATAGGGCGGACTGCAGCCTCGCTCTGTTAATTCTGACCATGAACATGACAGAAGAGACGATACTAAAAACTAATGAGATTTGAGATAGCGCAAACCAAGATACCTACTGCCTTCAGACAATGATGGTGTGATAATGATGTGATGACGTCAGTCTACTGATGGATATAGGCCTCTTCCAATGCACGACAGTGATCCCAATCTTTGGCTATTCTTTTCCATCCATTTCCAGGTTTAGGTAGAACATCGCATTACGGCAGCAGATATTAGGGTTTAAGTTAGGCCAGAAATTGTAATGGGAATAAAGATGTATTAATTATAATTTTAAGTATTGAGTAAGGACCTAGGTATAATGTTTTTATGTTTAGTGTATGAACATTATTAAAAATAAATTTCTTTTCTCTTTTTTGCCTTAGCTCTTTACTTAACTTATTTTACTATTGTTATTTACAAAACCCCTTCTTGACTGGAAATGCCCCAATAATAATGATGGCGCAGCGCGCCATCCGCTCTCGAGCTGCACGCGCGCAGCACGCGTTCCGTTACTGCAATAGTTTGGTGCGCCTACTTAGCGCAACTCATGCAAGGCTTTTACAGAGTGCGCGATCTGCGCGCGTGTATTTCTAGTTCACTTTCCAGGTAGGTCACAGGTCGCGCGCATCGCACAAGCATAAAATCCAGGCGTGCGAGCTGCGCGTTCGCGGCGCATTCGCCAGACTTGGACGCAGCCTAGGTTTAGGTGGGTCTACGCTAATGAGCGGAGCACGAGCCGACCCAAAATTCGTGTAGTGTGGACCGACTTCGAGCCTCGAACGAGCGCGCTTCGAACATTTGACTCATGTTCGACTGTGCTCCGCCTATTGTCGGTTTTTTGACGAACACAAAGGGATTTGCCGCGAGCACACTGCGGAAAACTACGTTCGAAGAAAGTGATCGTTGTACGTCTACACTTGACGCCGCGAACGAGGAAGCCGAAACGGCTCCGCTCGTGCTCGGTTCGTTAGCGTAGACCCACCCTCCTTTTTACGTCCAGATCTGGCGAACGCGCCGCGGATGCGCATGTCGCGCGCAACGCGCGATCCGCTCGCGAGCTGCACGCGCGCTGCCTGTGAGCTACCTGGAAAGTAAACTAGATGCACGCGCGCAGATCGCGCGCAAGTCGTGCGCACTGTACATGCCTTGAATGAGTTGCGCTAAGTATGGAGGCGCACCAAACGATTGCAGTTAAGCTTCAACCAAACCAACGCGTTCAGCCTGCATATATGCATGCGCGTTGGCGACTTTTCGCGTACAAGGCCAGTGCATACCAAACGCGCAGCCTAGATACGTGTTCAGTCCAGTCTACGTCTGCCTTCCGTTCCAAACATACTCCTAATGAATTTGGTGATAAAGGATGAAAGCGAAACTAAAATCGAAGCTGAAATTATTCTATTAGCAGCAGTTATTGAAGACGAAAAAAATTAAAAAAATATCATTTGAAATAAATATCTGAACGCTACCGTGCACGCCATCGCGCACGCAGGGTGAACGCGTTGGTTTGGTCAACGCTTAACGGATCGCGTGCTGCGCGCGTGCAGCTCACCTTATCTTTTTTTTTCTTAAAATGCTACGATGTAGATACTACACGGCTAGTGTATTTGCTCGTTCGGGAAACGGAAAAATATCAAATAAAAAATAAGTTTAAAAAACTATAACCCGACTACGTAAGAAAGTGGTCTCAAAAGGACGAAACAAGTAAATAATTCAGATAGAAATCCAGAAATGCACTGGTACAAAAATGGTCAAGGGAGAGCCGTGGTCGTACCCACTGTATTACCTACTATGATTATGTGGGTGCCAGGAACACTTCCATTGAAAAGACATGGTACTGTGATGGTAGGTTACAGTGGGTGCGACCACGGCTCTACCTTGACCATTTTTGTACCAGTGCATTTCTGGATTTCTATCTGAATTATTTACTTGTTTCGTCCTTTTGAGACTTAGAGCATTCAACCAACAGGAGACGACAAGCTCGCTAATTTCTATGAGAAAAAGTCTGTCATTTCTTGCGGGGGGAAGGAAATAACGCACACATAGGGAATTAACACTAACGCATTTTCAATGACGTTGCTACGCTCGCACACACAAAAATTATCTAACACTAGCGTAAACTAGACGCACACAAATATATTCACACACAAGGGCAACTTATCCATGCACGAGTGTGACGTCAGTTTTAAATAAACGAAGATAGTGCTTAACACTATCGATACATTTTATCGATGAGTTCTGCCAGTATTATGAAAAGGTTTTATTCAATTCAGACTCTTTATTATGTGTAAGATAGAAACTTTATGTAGAGGCGACTACAGGAGAACCGCCATAAGAAGACGGGCAGCGGCGTCTCCTCTCCACCATTGTCCAAACTGCGATCGCCAACCCGCCTGCCAAGCGTGGCGATTATGGCAAAATCCTCCTTTTGGTGAGGCCTGTGTCCAGCAGTGGACTGATATAGGCTGGTAGTGGTGATGATAGAAACTTTCTTTTTGGCTGTCATTAAGATCTACAGGGTTATTTATTAATATACGTCAGTATGGTAGAGTTTAAGGATTGGACTATACCCAGCCGGAAAACCGGTCCGGGTAAGGACGGTTTCAATCCATCGCAAGCAATAAGGTCATCGTGAACGAATTCTAGCTGATTCTAACAGATTCCGGCTGGTTAAAGTCCAAGCCTACAACTGCAAGAAATAAATGCAAAATTTGGTTTTCAGGTGTATTGTCATAATTATAATAAAAAAAATACTGGGCTATAACCCGCAAAAATCGTAAATATAATTGAAGGTAAAGTTAGAAGGATTGGGTGTTAACTATTTTAGCTGTATTCGCGCTGTATACTATTTCGAAAAGTGCGTAGGTAAGGTAGTTCTATATCGTTGTGGATATGATTCATCTAGCCCCTCCCTCTTTGAGTAAAGGCATTCTCCAGATAGATAGATAAAGATAATTAAAAGACCTGTAAATTTAATATCAATCTTGCTTTTTCCACATCTGGCTGGCCCAACATATTACAAATATTTTCACCTCTTAAAGCGAAAACATGAAATTAGACTAGAGAAATCATGAAATAAGAATATCATAATACCAATTTTTCTGCTTGCTTAGAAAGACAAAGTTGTAAATGAATTCAAATATTATTGGTCTGGGTCTGTCTATGGTGGTGACTGGAGATGGTTGGCTCGGAAACATTATAATATATAAAGTTTTGTTTCTTTGGAATGGATTGATTTCTATGACTTACTCAGTAATTGAGAAGGTGGTGAATAATAATGAATAAAAAACATTATCCGAAACATTATCAAATCCGCAAGAATCCGTTCAAAACATGACGCTATTGCTGAAGCGATGGATTGAAACCGTACTTACCCGGATCGGTTTCCAAATGGGTATAGTCCGAGCCTTAACATACGCTTAAATAATAAATAATCTGTTAACTTTTAGCAACAAGCAAAATGTCTAAGTACAAAACACATGTTTCTCTAGAGTTTAAGATAAATGATAAGATATTTTAGGTGCCTCAAAGATTTTGTCGTAACCTTTTGTAATGTTATATTTTCGCAAAAATAATGAAAATTAATATTTAGTGGCATCTTAATATGGACACATTATAATAATGCCTATTGTTATATAAATAACACGGATCTTATAGTAAAGCAACCAAATTAAACAAAATTTATAACACAATACAGTTTTTATTGTATGTGTAAATAAATAACAACAAAAATGCTTGTAACCTGAGCCTTAACATCATTTTTGTGTTAAATAAATTCATATAAACAATAAAACCTAATCCACCCGTTTATTTTCCCATCGGGTGGGTTTATTGGGAATGTTCCGAATATATTCCCATTTTTGAAATACATTCGGGTGGAATGCCAACTCTAGGTGACCTAAAGGTCAAGTGGTTAAATCGATATCGATATTTTGTTTTTGTGCTATCCCATCACCAATTTTACTGCAGGGTGGCCAGCGTATATTCATAAAAATCTCAAATTAATTAATCAATAAGGTGATGTTCGCAAATATATTATATTATTGAAGTAGACCGACCTTCCACGCTCACCGTGATTTGACAATGATGGCGGAACGCGCTGCAAATAGTTTTATATAACCTCTGAGACCGACGGTCATAGATTTGTGGCAGAGGGGAATGCCTGTCAATGGCGTCTCCTGTTGGTTGAATGCTCTAAGTTTTGAGACCACTTTCTTACGTAGTCGGGTTATAGTTTTTTAAACTTATTTTTTTTAAGTATCATTATTAAGCGCTAAAACATTGCACAATCAATTGTTAGGCGTGCAAGATAAATCATTTCTTTTTTTATCTTTTATTTTTAAGGAGCTTTATTCTCACTGTTGAATATGCCAGCTCCAAACATCTAAACTTCAAACATCAACTTAACTTAAAATAATATTTAATATTATATACACAAAAACTAACTACTAAAAAGAAAATACTAAAAAAATATATATTTAACTAAATTTGTTATTGCTTAGGAAACCGATCGAATTGCTTGTCTCTGCAGTAGCTTTAGTTACCACATCGGGTAAGGTAAGTAACGCATGCACTAATAAAATCAGCTTTTGAGATTATCCAACCAAGCGGTTACACGTTCGAATCCCAAGCAAGCTAAATGCAAGCGATTTTGTGAGCACGAGCATTTATACCCAAGTTATTTTTACCAAAGGTTAAAATTTTAAATCTTAAAGTTCAACTTGACGAGCGATTGGCCATTAATTTCATTTTGTAAAAAAGAGGAGTGAATACAGGAGAGTAGGTTGTTGGTAGGTACTTTGAGGTCGCTACTAGAAAACAAATTTTGGGCACAAAGATTAAACCTTGTGTTTGAAGGGTAAAAAAACCGCAACTGTATAAAAACCCGAATAAAAACTACAGTAAGTTACATTAAATACATACAACACAGACAACACAGATAACTTTTCTACTAAGAAGAACAGAAGATTTGAACCATGGCACGTTTATCAACAGACTTAACAAAAGCAGGAGCGTGCTCAATGCGTTGGATTGGAAATATTGGAATCCTTTGTCATTGTCAGTATAGGTATATGTATGTTTGACGTAAGCTCGACACTGCTTACATTAAGTAACATGTACCTACGAAAAAATAATCGTACGATACATACGCACATGGTACTATAAATAATCGATAATTTTGTCGACACCATAATGCATGCACACAGTAGAGGACGAATCCTTGAAATCCTCGCTCATCGGGGTCAGTGTGTCTTTCGATATATTTGCTAAGCGAAACATGACCTTATCTCGTCCGGATAAGCGTGTGTGTTAAACGCAATTTGCATTTAGTCCGTTGTTATGATTTATGCGATGAGCCGCAGTGCGGATTCCATTCTTTGTGGACGTGTAAATAAACATGGAATACTTAAATGGAGGGAGATTTTAGCTTAATAACGGCAGTGCTTTAGTTGTGAAATAGAAATAGAAAATTATTTATTTGGTAAATGATACACTTCAATGATTTCATAAAAATAAAATACATTGCGTATCCGCTCAGTATTATCAGTATTATGGTATTAACTATACTATCTATCTGACCACCGGTGGTGTAGTGGTTCGCGCTCCGGACTACAATGCCTAGCGGTTGCGGGTTCGAATCCCGCGAGGTGCAAATGTTATTGTGATGAGCACGAGCATTTGTACCTAAGTCATGGATGGTTAAAAACGTATTTAAGTATGTTTATCCGTTATCTAGTCGCTATAATACAAGCTTTACTTAGTTTGGGGCTAGCTAATTGGTGTGATCGTGGAAACAATTTATTTATTATCTCTATGGTATTAAGGTCGTGGACGGACAGATGAGATGAGGGCGCTGCGCTGCCTGCCCCCCTAGCATGACTAACAAAATATGATATAATATAGCGATTAATTGACACCCAACTGTCAAAATATAATACATAGCCGCCATCTTGCACTTTTATCAAAACAGCGAGCATGTCCGTGCCGGTGACGTCCACGATCATGCTCGCTGTTTGGATGAATGTTTATATTTTGACAATTGGGTGTCGATAAATCGCTATATCAATCATATCCATATCGTGTTTTGTTGGACATGCTAGGGGGGCAGATGTTGATGTCCATACCTTCACAAAATTACAGCTCATAGTGTAAATAGTCTCCAAGCAAAACCTCGGACGGACAGACAGTCAGATGGACATGTCAAAACTATAAGGGTTCCTTGTCAGGAGTACGGAACCCTAAAAATGAAGAGGACATCTTTACCAATTACCAATAAAACTAACTAAAGACACGCACGGCCCTTATTTTGTGTTAGGTACTTTCTCTGAAAAAAACATCATTGGCTGTTTTCAACATCGCACTTACCCCCAATATGATACGTCAACGCTGAGTAACGATTCTAATGTCAATTTCCACATCGCTTGTTTTTACCCGACTGCCAAACGAGGGTTATGTTTTTCGTTGTGAAGGTTGTCTGTCCACTTCATGTTACATAAAACGAAGGATTTTTCCTTCGTTTCGGTTTTCATTTTTGAAAAATGTGAATTGTGAAAAGACCACTGCTACTTTAGGTCAAGAAATAATAGTTATCATAGTCATTTATTCATTACCTACATAGGTAGGCCTTTCCGGGCACCTGACGCGTCCCAAAAATATACCTTTGCTGTACCACCTTCGGTCGGGACTAAATTCGGCTGGTGAAGATAAGAAACGGCACAACCACCTTTATCAGCATTTTTACAAATAATACAGTTACTAGACATGTAGTAAGTGACAGCTGATCAGATTATAAAGACCCTTACATAATCGTGTACTTTAAATTAAACTTTTTTCTTCGGGGCATTTTTATGTAAGTAAACTTTTGAACTTATCCACAGGTAGTTGAAGTATATTTAAAAAAAAAGTATACATTTTCCTCAGAATAAATCACCAAGTTTGTATTTAGTTATTTGTTTCTCGAAACTGGGAACGGCAAGATTATTTTTGTTTTGAGCATTATAATAATAAACCTTTATGTAGTTTAAGAATCTCGCTTCTATAACACCCTGAAGATTTCCCTTCAAGATTCAAGGTAGGTAGGTACTTACATAGGCTAATTGCGAAGCGTTCCGTGATAGAGCACGCGCTAAGACGTTACTCAATGCGACGCGAGAATGGCATCATGTAAGAATAAGCCAAGAATTTGATTTGGTTATTTTATTATTTCATTTTGCCGCTAGCAATCCAGCAAAATCCAAATTATGTTACATTTGCAATTTTTTTTGTAATGATGGCAGTCTTTAAAATAAATATTGAACACTTACATCTATTTGCTATACAGGGTTACTTTTGGATCCCCCGCCATATTTTTCCACGTCATCCTGTAGAAGCAGCACATCAAATTTATGAAATAAAAAAATAAAATTATAACTATTATTTTTTATATTTTTCCAAACACAAAACAAAATTTTTGGCACTCGTTCGTTTTATTTACTAAGTCCAGCACGACGCAGCCGCTTTGTTGCTAATTTAACGCCTCGGGCATTAGGCGCGCGGCGTGTCAAGAACTCAAGAAGCGATAGGGTGATCAAACACGTCTAGGTATTTAAGATTTAAAAAGTGACTGTAAAATCCGGTTACATCACTTTTTTTATTACTTCCCTTAAATTATATTTCATTTTTGTGGGAGGGAGGGAGGGGGCTGGGGGGTAGTTGTAGTAGAAGAAATCAACCTATTATAGCTGCAGACTACCCATTCTATGTTTAATGAAAGTCAATGAATTTATGTGTGCATAATATGTGTGTGTTTAAATGAACTTATTTTACCACCACCATACCTACCATACTACTATTTAATACACAAATTGCTGTCAACAGCATCATTCTCCTAAGATAAAAAAAGTGGACAACATCACATACATTGCTCTCATCCTAAGGTAAGTAGCTAAAGCACTTGTGTTATAGAAATCAGAAACAACGACGGTACCACAACACCTAGACCCGAGCCAATATAGAAAAGTTAGTTTTCTACATTGACCCGACCGGGGATCGAACCCGAAACCTCAGAGATAAATGGAGTAAAAAAAAAAATGTAGCAGTAGTTTAGCTACAGCTACTGCTACATTTTTTTAAATACGTACGACGTAATGGAAACAATAAAGCAAGTTAATTAATAAATAATACTATCGTATGGTAATTAAATTGTTTAAGCAAATATGTATTTTCAAATAAGTTAGTGAAGGCCATATAATATCAAATAACAGCACTTGAACAAACTTAATTTTGGCTAATTTGACGTCATTCAGATTCTATGTATTTCTATAATACTTTGTTTGTGAATTAATTACAATTAAATGCGTGATCGAAACGCGTACACACAGACAGAAGATAAATGTGTTGTTTAGACAGTCTGTGAGATTTTAACATGTCAAAACTATACGTAAATTAATGTGCAGCTTTGCAATATAATAGCAAACACTTCTGACCTACTTAATCTCAGAAAAACGTATACGTCACGCTATTCTACAAGCGTGTTTTCTTATTTACTCAGATGTACACACTCATGGCATATTTATACTACTTATAAATAATAATAGGCAATTGTAGCTGTGACTGATATAAAAGGATCTTATTTCGTAATTTGAAATATTATCACAATTGATCTTGCTTGTTCAGTCGTGCTTCAATTCGCGAATAATATTATTAAAATGAAATCTGTAAGTATTTTATATATTTTTATAACGTTGCAAACATTTATTAAAAAGGAAATAACACACTCATGTAGGAAGATAAATACAAAACCAAGCACATTGTTTTATAAACAGATTTTGATAGATTCTGTTTTATAGTGTATTTTGTTTTCCATTTTTTATTGATAATTCATTCACTAATTACATAATATTATAATCAACATAAATATGAAATATCTCATCATATTTAAAGTCGGCAAACATCAATCAATATTATTAAGTTAACGTAATTAATTACAGTTTTATTTCTTTTTTTTCAGTTCATATTCGTATGCTCACTTCTGATCTCACTATCAGCTGTGATAGCTGAAGAAGAATCGGAGCAGAACTCAGCTTCAAACTCGAGCAACCTTTCGAGTGCCGACTCATCTTCTACATCGCAGCCAACGCCGGACAACAATCAACTTCTCCAACAATACTTACAGTACACTCAATATCTGAAGTACCTCCAGTATCAGCAATACCAACAACTGTATTCAGGTGTCAACTCACAAAACCCACCAGCTTCTTTGCAGTATCCATCGTATTCGTCGGCACAATCCCAGTATCCTCCAATTGCATACCAGTATCCACCAGTTCCATCTCAATATTATAATGCTCCTAGCTCAGCTTTCCAGTATTCGCAATACCCATCAGTATCCCAGTATTTGCAATACCCACAGTATCAACTACAGAGTTCATACTATTCCCAACAAAAGCACCCATTAGGTAAATTAAGAAATGTGTTATGAGTAAAACGACCCGAAATGCGCCATTTCTTTGGTGATGTAGTACAATAAAGGTATTTTTAGCTTAATATTAATGTAAATAATAAACTTCAATAAATATTTTGTACATATTTTAACAATTATTGTCACTATTTATTATTAATTAAGACCCTGGCCGCGTTTGTTAGTCGTCCGTCCTGTCTGTTTGTATAAGCTAATAAATCTACTGTAGGGATTCTTAAATTTTATAGCTAATGATTATTTATTTTTTTTGGTTTATACGTCCGACCGAACGAAATTATTTCGTAGAAGGTCTATTATCACGAGTGCTACTACAGGTGCTTAGGAGTTCTGGCAAGTTCAAGTTTAATATAACTGCCTTCATTTGTAGGACTAAGGTCGTAAAACATAGTTTACGACACGTTCCCATATTCCTCAAGCATCACCAAGCGTTAGTGACTTAGTGTACGTAAAGATCCTGCTGGCATTTATTTTCGCCGTAATGGTACTTATACTTTCAATACAATGCGCCAGACAGGATACCAATTGCCATGGTTTCGAACACGGAATATTAAAAAAAGATTTCGAATTATGGAATAAAAACCTTCTTCTTAAGAGGAGGTAAGGTACCAAACAATAACTGCTACCACGGGTGTTTCCTAGCACACCCAGACCCGTGAATTTATCGCGGTTCGCTTTTTGGAATCGAGCCTGAGACACTTTACGTCCAAGGCGCTTCATTATCGTTGATCAGTTTCATAGCGCTGTTTGACTTTCGTAATATATTTGGTTCTCTCCCTAAGTTTCTTAGCAGAATTATGATTAAGCACGTTGTTTATTCGTGCATAATGCCGTCCATCGCAACAGGCGAACGGCAGATAACAGCGTGCGCCAGAATTAATTAGGGAACTAAAAACTTAGCTCGTTCTGCTTAATGTCGACCGGGAAGGAAAATTAGTGTTCGAAATTGAAGAAAGGGTACCATGAATGTTTTAGTACCTCTTCTGTCAACAATTATAAAAATGTTACAATAAAATACTTAATATTTACTTTGCGAGATCAAATCAGATTTGGCTAACAAAAGTCGCTGACATAGCCCAACGAATTAGCATGCTGAAGTGGCAGTGGGCGGGGCACATAGCAGTTAGCACGAAGAACTGACGGCCAATGGGGCAGAAAGGTTCTGGAATGGAGGTCACGTACCGACAAGCGCAGCGTGGGACTCACACGGTGGACAGACGACCCGATAAAGATCATCATTTCAGCCACAGGACGTCCACTGCTGAACATGGTCCTCCCCCAGTAACTTCCAGATCGGCCGGTTGGAAGTGACATGCATCCAGCGGCTTCGTGCAACCTTTACCAGGTCGTCTGTCCACCTTGTGGGTGGACGTCCCACGGTAGGTTTGGGTTGAGATATTTTCCAAAATCCCATAAGTACTATCCTAAAATATCTTATGCGACGTACATTTTCGTAGCTCCACCACCGAGGGTGTATTACAAGCTCACCGCAAACAATCTGCACTTATATTATTAACTAAGAAACTTGGATGAACAACTTGAACAGGGCCACTTAAGTTAGTCGGCCATTTTGGGAGTCTGTACTTCGCAGAACAAGATTTGTTGTTAAGGCGGAGCGTTCAGTGCAGATCGCAAAATGAAATACCTACACTGTACTTTTTATACCCTTTTTAAGAAAAATACTGGCTTACTTTCTACTTTGTATTTAAATCAAAATTTGATTTGAGGTTGATATGATAATAGATTTTTTGAACTCAAGATCTGAAGACTGAACAATCGCTTTAATTATCAATTAACTTCATTCACTTTTTTCTGACATACCTAAGTTTTAATATGACGGATTGATTAATCATGAAAATGGCTAAATATGGATTAATGAGGTAAATGAATTATTTAAAGATATTAAACATAATTTATCGTTCCTGCAGCCGCGAATTAGATTTTAATAAGTATACCTTCTATTTAAACTAGAGATAACATACTACTTGTATAAAAAAGTAAGAAATCTAAAATTTCGCGTGCTAAAAAATCACCCTTAAAAGCAAAATAATAAAATTATTTACGCGAGTTCGTAAATAAATGCTTTCTACACCATAGATTATGAAAACAGAATCTGTAAAAACCCCGGTACTAAACAAACGAAAACTTTAGTGAAAGTCAAAATCTATTAAAAAGTGTCTATTACTTTAAACGTTTTTTGTTTTTTTTCACTCACAATAATAACTAAACTTTTGTAAATATCTCGTTACAAAAACCAAGTACAAGTACTTCGTAAACTTTCATTTTTAATCACGACGGACGCAAAGTTTGCAAAGACACTGGCATCCCTTGATTTTATTTGGTTAATTACCTCTCTTTTAGTTTATCGTGAGGGGATAAAATTGTTCTCTATTACAACTTTATTACTAGGCACGGTTAATCCTTTTTTGGCTAATCACTACATATAGTAAGCATAATAAAAACTGAAAAAGAAAGTCCTTCGAACGTGTCAACTTTTAGGCTCTACCACCTTATTAACCTCTAATACCTTAAATCATATCAAAAGCTACAATTCCGCTAATTCCCGGCAAACAGGTGTGAATCTTCGTTCCAGGCTGGTCTAATTCTGAAATATTACAGCGGTAAAACGACAAGGATGTACGATATCCGAAACTATAACTATCAAATATCCGGAACTTTTAAAATATCCGTAATACCTATTAAAGCGACAGCTGTTTAATGGTTATTATTAACGTTAACTCTGTTTTGTACTTTCTATAAATTTAAGTTATGGTTGCCAAAATTAAAAAAAATTAGAGTGGAGGATAGGACAGGTACATCCGTAACTAATACTATCAAAATAAAAGTAATAGAATATCCAGTAAAAATAATAAATTTAATTAATTTTTAGTTGGATAGGAAGAAGTATTTAAATTAAACTATGATTAACACTCGTTTTTGGTTCGCAAAATGTATAGCACTATATAAATGCACCACGGGCGCTTGTTAATAATATTACGTTCCAAGCGAAATACGCTGTCGCAGCCAACTGGATTTAAGGAAAAATCGATTGGATGGCTAGCCTATTTACTGACAGAATTTCTTCAAAATTATTAGGTAACCTTATTTCAGCGATAATTGGTTACCTTTTTCAAAGTTAAACACACGCCCAAACAATTGTTCTTGTATGCGGTTCTCGAATACGGTTAATTATCCGTATCCGTATATTTAACCGAAATCTCACAGCCCTAAGAACCAGGATATCCATTTAAGCCCCGCTGCAATATCATTTCATTTATGAAATGAACGTTATGGTTTCTAACACTTTAATCCGTTTCGAGAAAATTGTTGTTTGCAGATTATAAAATGCCGTAAAATAATGTCATATTAAGCTTGAGTCAAATCAATCTGCCGTAGATAAACGTAGAAAATGAAAATAAGCGCGGTTCTAGTGACTCTCTCAATTTAGAGTGATATTTTTTTCATTCAAAGTTTATATTAAAAGTGTTCCCGTTTCAAAAGTATATAAACGCAGAAAAAGATATTATTTATGTGTTTACAATATACTATTAACGAAGAATTACAATTTAATTTAATCATGTTATTACGAGTAGCCTTTAAAATTCAAAGTATAAAAGTTTCACAATGTTTTTCGTCAACATTTTTGTGTAAGACAAGTTTTTAATAAAAGTTGCCAACTTATTAGCGATCCCAGCTTAATAACTCAAAGTGTGAGAGCTGCTGCAAAATATTGCCTGTTTACAAAACCAACATGTTTGACACGAGAAAAATATGAATTTGAGCAATAATCATCTTAACACACGGTAATCCTACTAAGTAAGTAGGTATGGATGGATATTTGTTACCATTTCACGCAAAAACTACTGAACGGATTTGGATGAAATTTTGCATACATATAGAATATGATCTGGACTAACATATAGGGTACTGTAGAGGTTTATAGCCGAGCGAATAAAACCTCTACGTCTACCAAGGTATGTTCAAAATATGAAACTTGTACGTTATAGTACTGTGGGATACATTGAATAAACTAAAGATCACGCGAGCGTAGTCGCAGGCAACAGCTAGTATTATAATACATTTATGCAAGCTGTGGAAAAGAATAGGACACTCCTTTAAACCACGTTATCAGCGTGCTTAATGCTCATATTATTAAATCCATTCTTTTTCTGAGGAAGCAACATTGAAATCGGCAAATTATTTTTAGATGTTCTCTACATACTAACACCTAAATCATAAATGTATGAAGCATCTGAAGAAAAAACACTATTCTGATTGTTGCTTGATGATAAATGTTGTATAAGAGCAGCTGATTACGTGATTTTCAGGAGAGTCCTGTGCTTATGTACACCCTGTTTAATCAATAAATATTTTATATTACAGATACAACGCATTGTAATGTAGTGTAAACAATAAAATAAATCAGGGCATTGATATCGAGGCCAAAGTGTTGTGCCCAAAGCGACGACACCACGGTGCTGTCAGATTTGACAGTTAAAAAGTCACTTTTTGCCGCGCTTTTGCTTGCTGTCAGATAACATTTTCCTAATTTCGTCATTGATATTTTCTATATTAGCATATCATGATATTTATGTGCAATGTAAATATAATGTATTCACTGGACCGACGACGCAACCGAAAACGTTGCCGGAAATTGCTTTCAAATGGGAACAATTATTGTGATAATAAATTTATCGCACTATAAATCCGGAATTATTGCAACCGCAGATCCGTCATTATTCGTCGAATAAAATATTTATTTAACGACGTATCAGGCCTAGGGTTGACACTCAACTTAGGTTTCATTATAATTTTAATCCATTTGGGTGGAATTAAAGATAAATAACACTTGAAAAAAAATCATCGGACTCAGGTGGGACTCGAACCCACGTCCCATCGCATGCCGGGCGAGTGCTTTACTGATACGTAAAATTAAATACCCTATTTACGCCTACTTGCCCCCAATACCGTCAAACGGCAACGTCACGAGACTTATGAATGGGATTTAAGCAGTGCATATACGCTAGGTACTATCATGTACTGATACGTCACAAATTACGTATGCATACGTATTACGTAGGTACTTATAGCGGCGGCGATTTTGTGGTTACGTACGAGTTAACGGGGATGCCTTTCGTTAATTAACATACTGTATATTTTATTTTATTTACGTTGGCTTGGAAGCTTGTTTTATAGGCTTCAAAGAAAACATTCAGTCGAATTGAAAACCTCCTTTTTTCAGCGGTTAATATTAGTTTTTATAAAAAAAGGAATGTGTCAATGTGTGTGAACCTTAAAATTTTCCCTCAATTTGATATAGCCATAGATGAAAAACATTCAAACAGACAATATTTCCCTAAAATTTAAAATTTTATCCAGTAACCGTTGCACACAAGTGCCCAAGGTAGCTTAGTGGTCAAAGCACTCGCCCGGTATGCGATGGGACGTGGGTTCGAGTCCCACCTGAGGTCGATGAGTTTTTTTCAAGTGTTATTTATCTTCAATTAAACCTTGCATGGAATTGCTAAAAAAACAAAAATTTACAATGTTTAAGCATTTCTGATCTTAACCAATAGTCAAATATTTGTAAAAATATTTCTATAGGGTGTTGACGGTAGTATACTACTGAGCTATACATATAGCTACAACATTGATCAGAATACGCTTTGACAGCGAGAAAAAACACTTGAAGAATTTCATCTTGTCACGTGACGTCCTCGGTAGCTTAGTGGTCAAAGCACTCGCCCGGTATGCGATGGGACGTGGGTTCGAGTCCCACCTGAGGTCGATGAGTTTTTTTTCAAGTGTTATTTATCTTCAATTCTGACAAACTTATTCAAGTTTTTTCGTTTTTTTTCAAATATTATTATTATCTATAAGCTAATTCAACAAACGTCTGTGACAACCCTGTACGACGATCGCTTGTCATTTTTTTTGGCCTGAAAATTTATTTTACGCTTACGTTTTATTCGTAGGCATAAATGTATTATGTATAAATATTGAATGGAAATCGGTGCTTATACAAATATGTATTATGTTTGGCTCATCATAAGGTAGATCTGTCGAATTACGCCTAATTAACTTTGAACTAATTTGAGCTATGTTATTATGCAAGGAAAAAAGAAAACAGTGTGTGAATCGAAGGGTTGTTTAGTATATTTAATGAAAATAAATTTTAAAAAAGCTTCGTTTTTAGAAAACACTCAAATAAAACCAAAATTGCAATACAGTGGTTTTGGCAGAATTAAACTACTGAAGTTTAATTACGCCTACGATACATTTCTAAACATAACTTTCTAAACTAGTGTTATCGTAATTATTTTTATTATGGAACATAATCAGCCTTTGAAATGCTATCACAATAATCAGTTCTTTGTAATTTTTTAGAATATATAAGTTAAGTCTATAATTGGATAAAAAATATCTTACATAACTAAGGTAATAATATAAATTATCACATTTTGTCAATGGCACGTGTTTAAAACTTAATTAACTCGTCTTTAAATAAGTATTTTAACAAAAAAAATCTTTTAAAAATAAAAACAACACTAGGCGTTAATTGACCCAGTTGGGGTAATATCGCCTACCTAAAAAAAACACAATATCTATACGACGACGGTTTGGAAATGTCAACCTCGGATTAATTATAAGATTCAAATGAAAATCGTAAGCACTAAATGTATTTTTTTTACAAATTGCCAAAACACAACAAAGGGTTGTGCTTCAAAACTAATCTTAACATAACACAGTACTTAGTCACAGCCACTAGGACATCTAAATATTTCTACGTCAGTTTTAGTCAAACCGACACATTCTTAATGGTACCATTTTTTACAATAAGCACATGGTCTCATATTAGCAACACGGTCTTCGTAACAGGCGTTGCAATACCAGTCCTCAGCACCATTATTGTTTTCTTTTCCCTTTTCACGTTTTTTTGTTTTACTCTTTTTAGTTTTTGTTTGATTGTTTGAATTTTTTAAATTTTTATCTCTAAGCTCCTGTCTCTTAGCACATACAGATTTGTTTTTAACATCTTCTATCTCAACTGCATTTTTCATGTCGTCTCTTTTGGTTGTTTTTTCAGTTTTGGTTTTATAATCTCCTTTCCTTTTTATAGCTTTTGTTTCGTTCTTTTTAGTTTCAGGTTTAATTTTACCATTTCCCTTCTTTTTTGTCCCTTGTAATTTGAAGCCTTTCGGCGAGGTCTTTTTTTGGTAATTGCGTAGTTCGGTGTGGGCATAAATAAATGAAACTGGGATTTTCCTGATAACTCAACCAATGGTACATCGTCAGAAGTATTTGTTTCAGTATCCGATTCAGATGAATAAATACGCAAAGATGGTTGGACGGTGGGCCTTGTGATAAATTTGGTCATCATTTCAGAAAACTCCTCACCGTCAGAAGTATCTTCATTGTTAGAAGCGTCTGTAGACTTGCACTCAAGACTTATTGCAGGTCGAGACATCTTAATGCCACTTGTAGAAGGAACCACATCCGGTGAACGCTGTGGAGTTTCCTCTGGAATAGAGTGTATAATTTCACGAGCACTGTTATTATAAGAAGCATCTTCACTGTTATGAACGTCTGTTAAAAAGCGTACAAGTCTTTTTGCAGGTTGGAAGCCGCTATTAGAAGGACATTCAATAAGTGAGCGTGGTGGAGTGACTTCTGAAACAAGCCTTGTAACTTTAATGACGTTAGAGGCAACGTTTTCACTGTTATCCTCATCTGAAGACGAACTGTAACAGACGAGTTTATTTGTAAAACTACCCGCAACCAGTGAGTTTGGTGGAGTGACTTCTGGCACTGATGGATAAACATTCAACAGATATTGCAATTCGTCACTGTCAATTATTGTTGGAGACGAGACGCAATGCTCAGTGACATCTTCGTTCGTAACTTCTGTAGGTGTTGGATGATCATTTAACAGACGTTGCACTTCTTCACTGTCGAATCTATTTGGAGACAAGACGCAAGGTTCATTCGTATTTTCGCTTTGAGGTGCATGTTTTTCCGTCAATACAGAGGGTGCAAAAGCGCTTTCAGGCAAAATATGTGGATTGAAGGGATATAACCCTGTTGCTCGGAAACCGCTTGTGATGTTGGCATGTGACATGCATTTAGACCAAATTTTGGACAAAATCTTGTTGAATTCTGGTCGCGTCAATTTTTGAACATGGGTTTTATAGAAATGTTGCATCACTTCTTGGTCCCAGTAACTTTCAAATGGTTTGTAGCACGCTTTATCGAGTGGCTGCAACTCGTGTGTGGTATTCGAGGGTAGGCAGTATAGAGTAATGCCAAGCAAGTCAGCTTCTTCAGCAATCCTAAAATCCAAGTGACACTTTGCCCCATCAAATATTAAAAGGGAGTTTCTTGCGGTTTTGTGTTTGGCAAAATGACTGAGGAAGTCAATGAACAGCTCCGAAGTCATACTGCCCTTCGGGGCCATTTTGACAGTTGTACCTGGAGGTAAATTGGTTTCAAACTCAGGCTTTCTTCGAACACCTTTAAATATAATCATTGGTGGTATCGGACTCCCCGCCGCATTTGCACAACCCACGACAGTGACGTTTTCACCGTGTTCTGATGCTTGTATGTGAACTCTTTTTGCTCCTTTTTGAGCGATTACAGTAGGTTGTGTATGCATAGTCAACCGACAGCCCTTTTCGTCCATATTATACAGCCTTTCGGGATTGTAATGGATCCCAAGTTAGTCGTATAGTTTTTCAACTTCTTTAAAATGATGTGAAACGATTGCTTTATTGAGTTTCTGGCCTCTAGCTTGGTTCAAAAACTGGGCTTTACGTTCTGCAACTATTCGGTTTCTTTTTAAAAATAGTTTTAACCAATCCCGTCCAGCAAGTCGTGATTGCTTGTTAAAATTGTTTGGAATACCATACTTCTCACAAAACACGTAGGCTTGTTTCCGAATCATCTTTGCAGTTAGTGGGATCCCCAAATCCGCAAATCTAATAATCCTGGTGACAAAATCTTACTCCCGTTCTTTACTTAAAACAGATTTACGCCCCAACTCTAGTTTCGGCTTCCCACTTTTTATGTAATCTCGCAATGTTCTCCTTGGGATTTTATATGTTTCAGCTGCTTTATAACTAGATAGCCTACCAGTTCGGACAGCAGTGACCGCTTCTTCTAATGCACTTTGTGTCCACAAACTGCGCTTCTTCTTTGTAGTCGACATTTTTACCTAAAAAAAGTTGTTATATATTAGTTTAAATCATTTTTCGTAAAGAACCAGTAGTATATTTTTAGGCAAAATGAGGTAAATCACTCGCACTTTTTACACAATCTCAAATCCCACTAGGTCCGCAACGGATGCACCATGGCGACTAAACAACGGATAAATACATTTAAATAAATTTATAAACATCCATGACTTAGGTACAAATTATTATTCGTGCTTATCACACAAACATTTGCCCATACAGGATTCAAACCTGCAATCGTCTAGCTTAGTAGCTCGGAGCGCAACAAACTAGACCAGCAATCGTCAAACTGAATAATATGAAATCATAAACACAAGAAGTTGGAAATATCTTCGTTATAGTTAAATACGCCTACATGTATGGTAAATACGCCTACGGTAGTATTTGATATGGGTAATATCGCCTAGGCGTTATTACCCGTCCTGATATATTCCAACAATATTGTACATAAAATTAAAAACTGATCACATAATTTCAACACACAAGCTGGTTACGGACGGGAAAATAGTTAGTTTAACATGTAAGCATTAGATTTGTGTGCAAAACTCACCCAAATAATTAAATAATACCAAGAATATCGTGCCTTGTGCTGGTAAAAACGTCACAGCAACCACTCCCGACGAAACTCAGTGCGCTACTAGCTCGCAGGGTAGAGAGCGCCGCTGGCGGCGTTCGGGACTGCGGCGGGGCGTTTTAATCTTAGTGCTTAGGCATTAAGATTCAATTTGGCAGTAGTGTATCTAGGTTTTTTTGGTCATAGGCGTAATTATCGTCTAGGCGTAATTCGACAGACCTACCTTAATTCCATTTAATAAAAAAACGTTCGTTCTTTTAGTAAAGTAGGTAATATGCTAGCTATATTTATCTGCTTGCTATTTGAGTTTCAGGATAAAGTTTTTCATATCTAAAAATAACATAAAACCAGCTGGAGATTCCTTCCATAAGGTTGTGTATATGTCACCCTTGTTTGCTCAACATCGATTGTCTTATTCAGAGTGCATTTGCTAGTCCGGGACTTAGGTTAAGCCACTTTAGTACTAACGTACTGTGGGTGGGTATAGATCACAGGTACATTTATCTTGTAATGTAAACTATACACTATTTAAAAAGAGGCTGACAATAGTGACCGAGTTTCTTACGCTGCTTCTTCTCGGCGCTTGGCCAAAATTGTCCCGAAGCAGCAGTATGGGAAAAAAATGAGATGTGTAAAAGAGCTTAGTATAAGTCTATTTACAGAAATAAAAAAATGGTTTTACCCATGTCCGACACTGTGTACTTATTATAACTAACGTATAAATTGGACAACACAGGTTACAGGTTGAGTAGGGAGTTTCGTTTATATGTATAAATAAAACTGCAATGTTTAGTATAGGCAAAGAGAAAAAATAATACTACGTTATGCGTAAGATCAGTAGGCTATCTATTCTATGCCAAAGCCCACATTAAAACAATTGCTCTGATTACAGTCGGCCAGGCATTGACCGCGGTACACGACCTATCCAATACGAATTCAGATTATTAATTCGGCTTCTCGCCACCAGAGGGCCGCAGCGGGAATTCTAAATTTAAATTGTCCGTTGCATTTGCATAGGCACAGCTGGCGTGGGACAGAAACCAGGTTTTTGGGAAATAAAGAGACTCTTGTGGGACTTATCAACAACAAGAAAACCATATAACGGCCTGGCAAAGCAGTCAGTATATCGGTCGGCTCGGATCGGTAATCGGTAAATCAATTTTTAGATTTCAGTTTAGTTCCGATCCACGGGGACTGATTCCTCTGGCCGAAGTGCCCAAATACCTACAAAAATCGTTAAATTAAGGAAACAAACAAAAATAAATATTTTCAAGAACAGTACCTACCTACTTGCTTCATAATACAAAGGTTAACAACAAAAAAAACGAATGAATAGTGTCTGTATGTGGTTCCGTTTCTAAATAGAAAGGACGAAACTTTTTATATTCGTTCATTGAGTACATTCCAACATGTTTTTGTATGATTTTTTTGTTTTTACGCGGGTCGAAAGATTGCCAAGAAATATTATCCAGAATCAGCACTGATAGAGTGAGTGGCCGTGTTAAAAAGCCTTATCAGCATTTTTGTAAAAATAAATTGGTTTTTATGGTTTTGATGGCTATAAAAAGAGAAAACTTTTAATACCACAATAATAATTTTGGTACTTTTAGGTTGAAAGATCTATTATTGTGCTAAAGTTTTTTTTAAATAGCCTGCATAAGCTGTCGATAGAGCGATGGAATTCTACCAACAATTACTAATGATGCAATGATATAGCCCCAAACTAAGCAAAACTTGTGATATATACGTCATCGTCATCTTTTTACCCATTGGCCGCCCACATTGACTTTCAGATTGCATACAGCAGCTTCCTGCAATCTTTACCAAATCGTCTGTCCACCTTGTGGGTGGACGTACTAACGCTATACTGGCTGGTAGGTAAGTAGGGACTACGGATACTTAAATACATTTCTAACTGTCTTAATGTATTCATCGCACAAGTTTTTGGCAAGGGGCAACAGTGATGTTGTCTGGATTTGTTAGCCAGAGCGCAAAACACTAGCGTCTCGCTAGTGTGCTAGTCTACAAAAATGACACAAAGTTTGGTCACCCTACAGGCCATTTCCATTTCACTCGGTATCGGCGACGGTTGGCGTTTGGCAGCCGATAAAATTTAGTTCCGATACGACCTTAGCGCCCTGCGTTTGTTTCATGGACATTTTTGTGAGAATAATTTTAACGTTTTTACTTCTTTCATATTATTTACTCTTCGGGAGGATACCGCGGGGATCGTCCGAGGCATTAGGCAAGCCACGAATTTTAAAAACCTTTTTTATGTGAAGATACCTTTAGGTTTACATTTATGTTATCTAGTTAAAATTATGGATGGTGTGTTTTTGAACAGTAGCCGAAAAAAAGGCGAATGTGCAAACAACTTTTTCAAAGTTGAGGTTAATCACCGATATCGCGATTTTATTTCGCTTATGAAAATAAACTAACGCTTTACCTCATCTCATAGATGCCTACCTCGATAGTGTACGGAGCAGTATTATTTTATTTAATTCAAAGTCGACCTCATACTTAAAGTTATTTGTATTGATTGAAGCCAGAGCAAATAAACCTAGATTTCTCTGAACATCATTCTTAAATTTTAGAAAGCTGTAAAATTGTTTGCAACAGACGTACGTACGATCAAGTTGGAATGGTGTGAAGTTGGATTAACTTTATAGCCGCCATTTTATATGTGTTGCACTTGTGTGCAACGGTTACTGGATAAAATTTTAAATTTTAGGGCAATATTGTCTCTTTGAATGTTTTTTATCTATGGCTATATCAAATTGAGGAAAAATTTTAAGGTTCACACACATTGACACATTCCTTTTTTTTTAATAAAAACTAATATCAACCGATGAAAAAAAAGAGGCTATAAATAATTTTTCTTCGGCAAATATGATGTAAGTCGATGACTGAAAACATTAAAAATTTTTGCGATTAATAATAATTAAAAAGTCACGGTGTATGTACAGATAACCGCACACACAGTAACCTTCCACAACGCGTCAAATTTTCTCAATTTTTGCTGAACTCTAAAAACTTTGATGAAACGTGTGAAACGTTAAACAAAGTTGAGTTGAGAATGCGTTGGAGTTGTTTTTGTACATCAGTCGACACGCACCTTACTAAAAAGGGGTGAAATGTTAAAAGCGAGGGTATCTGACTCTGTGCAACTCGACCCCAAAGTCCGTATTCCGTAATTAACGCTGTTAACGGACGGCAAAAATGAGACCTAGTTTAGGGTTAGGCAGGAAATCAGGATAATATATACACTTTAGTATATTTTATTTGAAAATTTTCGTAGATTTTCTTCCTTACAGTAAGTACTTATGGTTCAAAGTACCTATTTCATCGTCAATCATCAGCCTGTCGGTTATGAAAACGCAAGTAAACTCAAATCTAAATATCACCTAAGCGGTAGAAACAAACATAGACAGTATTTTGTTTAGAAGTGGGCTTACTTACATTACGTATTGTCGATGAGTGACTTCAGTGTCAAAGTGACAACGCGTATCACCTTAGCAGTACATACGAAGTTGGACTCTATTTTGTTATTAAGTGGGTTCACAATTCTTTGATGAGTGTTTTTTTTACAGATTTGATAGGCAGACTTTATAAGGCCACTTCTTGGCTAGGCATATGCCTTCCTATTATTCACACAAATATTTTTAAATAGTCGATGAATTTTTGATTTGATGATTGTTTTTTTTTATTCAACTACACGACGTTTAAATTTGAGTTAAATATTAAAGATGACGTACTTTGTAAGCGTGTACGTGTTGAAGATACGTTGTACAACGTATCTTTGCCAAGATCTTTACACACACACATTCACATTTAACATTTGACGCGTTGGATTCCAGTTATTTATTAAAAAATATGGAATATTAAGACATAAACTGACTGCCTCATAAAACTTTAGTTACAGAAGCATTTTTCGTTTCGGTAAACCATTCCTTAAAAACTTACTAAGCCTTACTTTTGTATGTTTGTCGATGTAACAATTAAGTAAGACCAATAATTTCTAGGTACGTACTAATAAATTGCTCTGAGCCCCCAGGAAAAAATGTTTCACATATTTACCTACACATATATTATTTGTTGTAAATATTATAATTTTGGTTACAATAATGTTAAAAATAAACTGGTCCACATACAATTAAACTAGAACGAACTTTGCCAGTTTTTAATTAGGCAAACTTTGAGCGCATCAGTCGCCATGAAACCCGTAGCGACGCCAGTGCCGCCACGCGTGAAGTTACGGAACTAATGTTGCTGGGCAATTTGAGACAGTCCCGACCACACCGCTGCTAATGAGGCGATTCTCTTTTGTTTTAGTTCTAGTACTTGTTTAATGGATTTAAAAAAAAGTATTATTATCATGGGAAACTGGAGAAAAAACTACAACTGTAGACTGTAACTGTATTTTAAGGATGATCGTTTACGGAAGCAGGCGTAACAAAACGATTTTTTAAAGATTTTTCATATTTTTTTAAAGTATAATTTAAATACATATTCTACTCTATTTTAAGGCAGCTGCAGTAATAATATTTTCAACTGAATAATAATCACTTTAACTTAATAATCACTTTAATTTGGTAAGTTTTTTATAGAATTCAATGTTGTAAACGTTGAATTTAGTAGGTACTCGGTACTCTCACTCTCAAAAAAAGTTGCTTATTTTGTATCGAATAGCCAGTCCATATTATTTTTCGGGGTTGATCCAGATCCCTTAGATTTAGGGTCAACCGTCACGTTAAGTTTCTCTAGCTAGAGCTCTACTAGGTATTAGCATAATATTCCATTTTAATTTTGAACTGGGACAAAAATTCAAAGACCAAAGGATTCCAAAAACTTGGAATGGCGACTCGGAAATTCCAAGGAATGTGTGCAGTGTGCGGTTTTATCACAGATATTTCTACTGTATATTTTATACTTATTAACTACTTAGTTAGCGAAGGGACGAATTCCTATAATTTTGACCTTATTTATTTATAGTTATTTTAAGACTTTTGTATTGGTGGTGAAAGTAGGACTTTTACATTTATGTGCTATAAGTGTAGACAATCAAGACACAAGTCCTAAGTTTGTTTGTTCAATAAGGAGAACATAAAATATATAATTAGGTCTTGAAATATGAAATTGCCGTTTATTATCAAAAAGTGAAACAACTTTTTTTAATTAATTGTAATTATTATTTAATCAAAACGAAGTACTTATGCGCCGTTGTTATTAATACACTTCCGCCATTTTATAGGCAGATCATTGATCCCTTTGAAAAAAAAAACCTTCCTGGGAGCGAGAATCTATGAACGGTTTGAAGGCGGCTTTGACTGCCTCATCAGATTTGACTTTTTTTTCTTGTAAAAAGTTATCCATATTTAAAAAAAGTAGTAATCGTTTGGGGCAAGATCTGGAGAGTATGGTGGGTGATGCAAAAGTTCCAGTCGCAGCTCCTCTAACTTGGCGACCGTTTGATGTGCAGTGTGTGGTCTAGCGTTATCCTGAAGGAGCAGTGGGCTAGAGCAATTCACCAGTCTCGGTTGTTTAATGGCGAGCTTTTCCATCATTGTTAGCAATTGTTGACAATACAAGTCTGCAGTAATCGTCTGACCTGATCTCTAGAAGCTGTAGTGGATAACACCAGCACTGGTCCACCAAACACTAACCAGAAACTTCTTTTTGGTCAGTTTTCGCTTAGGGCAAGGTTTTGCCGGTTCTCCAGGGTAAAGCCATTGTGATGATCGCTTCCGATTGTCGTACAGGATCCATTTCTCATCACAAGTCACGATACGGTTCAAAATCCCCTCATTACTGTGACAATTGAGCAAAGAAACGCAGCAAAAGACGCGTATTTGTTGGTTTGCTTCAGTCAATTCGTACGGTACCCACTTTTCGAGTTTTTTGACTTTTCCGATTTGGCGCAAATGGATAAGTGTCGTTTTGTCACTTACGCCGAACGCTGCTGCTAATTCAGAAGTGGTTTGAGATGGATCCGCTTCCACTATCGCCTTTAATTCTTCGTTATTCACTTGAGTATCTGGTCGTCCACGAGACTCATTGTGTAAATCTAAATTTCCAGAAACCAAAAACGCACCGTTCGTACGTTAGCAGTGCCTGGTCCGAGCACGTCGTTAGTAATACTTCGATTCGTTTCTGCAGCATTGGTGCTACGGTGGAACTCGTATTCGCAAATACCGCTAATTTTCAATTTGTTGTTGTTATAGCAATGTTGATGCTCAAACAAATGATGTGAAAACTACTAACAAGTGAAATACGAATTAAAGATATTATTTTTTAGCTTTATTTCGAAATAAATTAATTTGGAATTCCTAATCGAACGCAAGATATTTGATTTTAAAGTTGCCAGTATTGGGTATCGGTTTTTCATTGTAAGGACCTAATATTTGAGAGTAATCTTACGGTAAGTACGATGACTTTCCCTCCATCCATGCTAATGGAATATTCATAGTAAACAGGGATCACCTTGTCACTGATCAAGGCAATATACCTAACTGTTTATTTAACAATGAATATTAGAAAATGTTTGTTTTGTTTCAATTCCATGCAAGGTTTAATAATTAAACCTTGCATGGAATTGCTAAAAACAAACATTTTCAATTGTTTAAGCATTTCTGATCTTAACCAATAGTCAAATATTTGTAAAAATATTTCTATCGGGTGTTGACGGTACAACATTAATCAGAGATAGCGAGAAAAAACACTTGAGAAATTTCATCGTGTCACGTGACGTCCTCGGTACCTTAGTTGGTAAAGCACTCGCCCGGCATGCGATGGGACGTGGGTTCGTGTCCCACCTGAGGTCGATGATTTTTTCCAAGTGTTATTTATCTTCAAATGAATATTAGAATAGAATAGAAAATGATTTATTTTACACACACAGAATACAAAAGAAGTAAATAACAGGATTAAAAAAAAATGTGACAAAAAGGCCCCCGCATATTCTTAACATGTTCAACAATCTCAATCTGTCTGTATAAACCAACCATTAAGTACTTACCCGCTTAATTTAATCGCTCATTTAGATAATTATGACAAGAGAACGCAGTTATTAATCTTCCCAGTTAGTGATTAACAATTCAAAACTAAGTAATAACCAAATAAAATACGCTGACTTAATAATATGCAAACGTGCAAATATTAAAAAGATGAAAATTATGCATAGTCTAATCCCATTTAATTCAACAAGAGGCTTGATTAAATTGTTCTTCTAGAATAATTTCATAGCAACCGTAGCTCACATCACGCATAGTCGCGCATCCATAATAGTAAAATACTGACGGCTAATTTAGACGTCACAGTACCTACATACTTTTCTTTGAAACTATCAGTGTGAAGTGTCAATCAGTGAGAAGCTCGCTGAGTGGAGCTATGGAAATGTCGATGCTTGGGATTTCGTTAAAGGATACAATCCGAAACGAGATCATAAAGTAAAGGACTACAGTAACGGACATAGTCCAAAAATGTAGCAAGCTTAAGTGGCAGTGGGCTGGCCACATCTGTCGTAGAACCGATGAAAGGTGGAGTAAACGGGTTCTCGAGTGGAGACCACGCCTGGGCAGAAGTAGTGTAGGACCCCCAGCCTACCCCCCAGCTCGATGGACCGACGACCTTAAGAAGATGTCTGGCAGTGGATGGATGTAAAAAGCGGGAGATCGTGCTCTTTAGCGCTCTTTGGGGAAGGCCTACGTCCAGCAGTGGACTGCAATAGGCTGAGATGATAATGATGATCAGTGTGAAATAAGGTTCGCCCTAAATATATCTGGATATTTTCTACTAGGCTCAGACAATGAGCAGGCGGAATTTGTTAGAATTCGCAAGAATCAATTCAAAACACGACTTTATTGCTTGAGCGATGGATTGAATCCGGGCATATCCGGAAACGTTTAGGCTGCCTATAGTCCGAGTATGTAAAAAACGATACCGGACAAGCCTGGATTCAATCCATCGTTAAGTTATTACTTATTATGAAATATTCTTGCATTGACTAAAAATAAATCCGATGCGGTACTGGATGCCAATTTAAAAATTCCCGGCTGGATGTAAGTCCGAGTCCGACCCTAAGGCTCGGTCTATACCCAGCCAAAAACCGGACCGGGTTAACGCGGAATCAATCCATCGCTTAATGCTAGGTATTCCTGCAAAAGCGCCAGCAAGCGACTGTTGAAGTTGCCGCCCGCGCTCGCACTTTTAGTTGATACATAAGCATAGTAAGTAAGACAATAATTGTATCGATTCAAGCACTGCGATTTTGTCTACCTATATTCAATGGCTTTATTTGGGTATAAAAAATAAATGTAAAATATGAGAAGTATAAACATAAAATTGAAAAAACATTACAATAAAAAAAGTTTAATAAAAAACTAAAAGCCGACTTCAAAATGAAACTAAAAAGCGAAAAATAATATTGACTAAAACATACCTAATCAGTTCTTTTTGGAGTCGGTGCCAGCCATCGAGAGTTAAATTGTGTTCATTCGCACCGACTCCAAAAAGAACTGATTAGGTATGTTTTAGTCAATATTATTTTTCGCTTTTTAGTTTCATTTTGAAGTCGGTTTTTAGTTTTTTATTAAACTTTTTTTATTTTACAATTTTAAGTGTTAAGTCCACTATTTTTTCCCTCCTAACTTCGCCAAAAATTACTTTACAGCAAAGTAACCTTAACTAATATTGGTCCTCTATGGACCCCCCATCCAATGGTATGATAAAAATAAGGTGTTATATAGGGTCAATTTTTCGACGAAAATTTTTAAGTCTTAAGAAAAGTGTTTACCTACACTCCAACCAGAACGGCGGCTATTATTTGGTATATTGGTGTCGTAACCATAGGATAAGGTCTCGCGTTAAATAACAGGTTAAATTAAAAATGAAACTTTCAAATTATTTTTCGTTACTGGGTGTGCGGGTACGCCCCCAGTAAATAAAAATTGGCGGTCTGGTACTTCATAGGCTCCACGTCTGCTCAACACACTGCGACATACGTTCTGTCGACAAATTGCAGTATTATCTTCTAACTCCTATCCGTTAAGGAGTTCTGTGGCTTCCATCATCAGGTCAGAGCAACATGACATGATGATTACCAGACCCAAAAATCAGCATCGAGTCAGAAAATATATGCAAAACATTATGGGTGCCTATACAAATTGAGGGTTGCCCTCGATTTCCCAGGGATCCCATCATCAGAATCTGACTTGGTGGAAATGGGACCACCTCGGGAGTATACCCTTTCAAACTAAAAAAATAATTTTGAAATCGGTCCATAATTGACGGCGTAATCGCGTAACATACATACAAAAAAAAAAAAAACAACATTCAGAGGAATTGAGAACCTCCTCCTTTTTTTTGAAGTCGGTTAAAAAGAGGTATCTTTTGTATTTTTTTTTATCGAGTGAAGTGAACTTGGCTAGAGGAGATTATAAACTTATACATATCTTTTTTTCAGACTTTCAAACACTATTTTCTTTGGCTTAGATGGTATTTAATAACTCAAAAGTGCGGCCCTTGTTGGAATACCAAGCCTTAAGCAATAAGGTCGTTTTTTGAACGGATTCTTGCGGATGCTTACGGATTCCGGCAGCGTATAGACCGAGCCTAAATCTTTTTTTTGTTAGCACTTTCACTATCCATGGATTACATATAAGTTCGGAACTATTTATTGCACTACAGCCCTAGCTCGTAAAAAACAAAGTCTCGCCACTCAGGTCTTCTACCGGAAATAAATAAATAAATAAAATCAATTTACTTCAGACATAAATGTCCATACAAAATTACAAAAGATGTTAGTATATTTGACTTATGGAACTATGTTAGTCGAGTTTATTACATTATAAAATTTTATTTGATTTGATTCATTCAATTTCCTAATTTAATTCAATTCAATTATTTAAGTACTTAAATTGAAATCAGTTATTTCATTTAACTCAATCAATCAATTTAATTCAGTCCCGTTCAAGTCCCAGTAAATAGTTGTGAGATCCATGTAAGTGTAATAACATTAATATATTCAGTCCTTACTTAAAGGACCTTCTGTCTTAAGTTATTAAGTACCTAATTTGTTAAACCAAAAACATCTAGTGACCATAAATCAATATCATCAATATTTTATTTTTTAAATAAGTAGAGAGATTTGGTCATCGCATGAATACACAATGTATCTCACAAGTAATATAAAATATATTAAATTTAATTGTTTAGTGCGGAGGTGAGATTGTAAAAATATGAAGCGAATGCTTAATTTAATTTGATAGGTTAATACGTCAGAAAGAACGAAACGCTTTCATAGTAGCGCTCCCTGATATGATGATCGTCTTGTAAGATGCGCAAAGTGATCCCCACTCTTTGCCCCAGCGCCCCCAGCGCTCAACATCCATGCCGAGAATGACGGTATGCCAAATCGGTTGAAAATTTGTTACAGTAAAGCTTGTATGTAAACAAATACACTAGATTTTGTTGTAGTCAAAAATACCTATTAGTTTTGATTTTACAGGCATTTAAACTTACGATAAATATCGAGTCCGCATGTAACGTCAATTTACAACGCTCCGCTTAGTAGCATAGCAAGTCGCCAGACACCGTGCTGAGAGCGCGAGCGGACTGAGGGAGTGTTGTGAGATGACGTCACACGCAGCGCAGAGTACGAGTCCGCATCGCACGTTTACTTCGTTACATCAAAAAATACCTAATTGACGCATCGAAGTAATTCTTTCCCTTGTATTTTTTTTGACTGAGAATATGGAGAGCTAATATTGAGCTTAAATTAGTTAACATTCTTCATTGTAGAGTAATAATAATTCTTACAATTTTGTCTGAGTTCTGGCACACTACAGTGTATGCAGATGAACCACCGACTAGCTCTTGCAGCTGACATTAACATAATCGCCGGATGAAATGTAAATATCAGCGCGCCCGGTTTTTGCCCGTTCTCCTCCAACATAAGTTATACTTTAAATTTAGCTTTGGTATGTGTAACAATACTAACAACATAATATATAATTTGCTTTTTATTTTTAAAGTAAGTAATGTTATTCTTAGTGTTTTCCTAGAAATATTTCTAGAAACACTTACGAGACGACGAAATGCGGCAGTAGACCGCTAGCTACAGCACCATGACGATACGGTTGGTCTGGATCTAGTTATGGTCAGGATACGGCCGCGGCCGGCCAGCCACGGTGGAGGAACAGCGGTTTTATTTCAAAACTCACGACACGAGACCGGAGTTGTATTCGGTTACGCAGTAGCCGCCGCCGTTGCGATTATCGCCAGAAAAATTTGGCGGGCACCCGCCGAGGCGCGAGGCTGCGGTTACCGCGGCCCCGTGCGATTCTACTAAGTACGTAGTTGCCCGTAGGTGCAGCAGCGGGGCCCACAAACAATCGCGCGCGCTGCGGGCTTAAAACATGTCAGGTAATGTGTTTAGCTAAGAACTCACGGAGCGGTTTCTAACCGCGCCTGCCGCGATTGCGGGCTTGCAGCTTCTGTAGAATGTAAATCTGCAAAAATTATAGCATATTTCACGATGCGTTTCACGCCCGCGGCGGCGGCGCGCGCGATTGTTTGCGGGCCCGCAACCGCGGCGGGCGCGGCTGAAAACCGCTCCGCGAGTTCTTAGCATAAAAATACTTAAAAGTAGGGTACACGCACCAAATTAACTGGTTTTAACTACTCATACTGCGTAGCATTTAATTAGATAATAATATGTTGCGTTACGGCGATGTATTTGGTAGTGGTTGGGAACCTTAAGTAACCCAAATTAATTTTTAAAATATTTATTATTACTAAACCTAAGTAATAGGTAATTTCTTTAATAATAATTTATTATTTTCAAATGGTTTCTATAAATTGGTATCTGAGGGTATTTGGTTCGCGCCTTACGGATCGCGCTCTTAAACCTGGCGACACCAGCGCCACATAGTTTTAGCTATCGTTAACCGAGCGCCGACCATATTGCATTGTCATTCCTAACCTGCACGACATCGCGAGCGCGCCTTCTCGCGTAATTTTGGCGAGGAGTTCGTTTTTCTCCGTGATGGACAGCTGAAAGTTGCCTCAAACTCGTGATAAATGAACCCAACAGTGATTTGACTATCTGTTTCGTGAAAGTGCTTCACGGTGTGAGCTGCTGATAGGATCTGGTGAAGCGTTCCTGAGCTGGTCTGCAGGTTAGTGGGCCTATAGTTTTCAGTGCTGACGACGAAACCATTTCTCTTTCTTCAATTCGCATTCATAGAAATCAATATAATTAATCTACAAACATAATCTTTCATAATTGAGCTCCCCGCATGTCAGCGGCTATTTACAAGCTGCTACATCAGGTAGTAAATTACTATTACGAATTTAAATAGTGGGAAGCGTTCTTTGCTGTCAGTAGATTTTATTCTTAAGAATAACAATGTGTTTTTATAACCCACTAGCCTTTTCCCGCGACTTCGTACCCGTGGTCCTTAGAGCATTAAACCAAATGCTCTAAGCCGTGGTCTTTGGTTTTCTCATTTTCTGCGGATCTTTTTAAATTTAATTTATAAAGTAAGAGAGAATAAAAAACACAACATTTTTTTTTTTGTAAAATCGGCCTAGCCTTTTCCGTACGGGAGGCATCTATTGGTGCCAAGCAAAAAGTTACTCCTCTTTACGGGTGGCATCTATTGATGTTTTGGCAAAGCCAATACAAAATAGAGTTTTGCTAAAAAAATGTCTATGGTAAGTTACTATTTTATCGATGGTGTCTAGTACGGGATTGGTTGATCTATTTGAGAAAGAAGTATTCAAGAAATTTACTAGATGTCTCTATAACAAAAAATACCGACAAAGTTGAGTACCGAATCATGGGCATCTAATGATGCCACCCGTATTGGCGAGGTGTTCTTTGAGAAAACAAAATGGTGGATTTATAGTGATGTATGACTTCAGCATCGATATAATTTTATTAGTTTATTTTGTATTTATATTATTAAATTATAAAACAAAGTCGGGTTCGTTAAAACACTTATAAATCGACAACGGCTCAACCGAATTTCATGGTTAATAACTTTTTGGATTTGTCTCCGCCACGAAGAGCAGAATCAATAAAAAAACATTGGAAAAGCTAATAAAAAAAATGTTTATTAGGCAGTACGAAGTTTGCCGGGTCAGCTAGTTATTTATAGTTGAAATCAGTCTACTAGTTGCTATTAATCGGTCAAGTTGTTTGTGCTATTTAAATTACATACTATGTCTAGTGCGGGTTGTACCTTAAAAAAAAAAATATTCCCACATTTCAAAACACTTACCTACTTTTTGTCGTATTTTTGGTTTTATTTTGTAAAGCTCATTTAAAACTTAATTTCACTATCGCAATATAATATCTACTTCTATCCGTGCCGGCTCGCCTACCTCGTTACCCTATTAAGAAGCCATTTGCTCTGCCTGCAACCAGAACAAATCTCGGTCGCCACGCTCCCCTTGCTAGATGTTTTTCGCAATACAATGAGAGACATGGGACAGGTCTTGATATTTTTAATGACTCCTTACCGAGGTTAAGGCAGAAACTTACCTTCCTGTGATTTTTTGTTAGTGTTCTTTGTAAATTAATAAAAATACTTGTTATTATTTTTAAAAAATGCAATATTTATAAGTACTTATAGTAGAAATTTTTAAGTAAAAATGCTGTGTACGCCTATTATTGGTATATATATAAGAATTTGTCACCTCATATTATAATTTTGTCTTTGAATGTATTTATATATATACTGTTGGTGTTCCTTACTAAATAAAATAAAATAAAAATAATACCTACTAGTTACGTACTCAAGAAATATGTTTATCGATATTATTTTTCAAAGGCACGTCACTAAAGTAGAGTGACTAACATTGCTTTTATAAATGGGTGTTTTTTCCTAAGTTTTGAGGCTTATATCTTTTATATTTGTAACTGAATTTATTAACAATTTAATAACGTGCTTAAAAAGATAACTTGTGCATCAATAACTGTGCGCTGGAGCTCGGAAATGGAGTTTATATTTTATGTGAATAAACTTTGTTTTTATCAAATAATAACAAATAAAGTGTAAAATGTGTATGTGATTATGAAACTACATTAGTTGCAGAATATATGTTCAAAATTTCAATACCGTAAGTCTTATAGTTTTTAAAATATCGTAAGTTAAAGTCTAACAAAAATTCTAACAGCGTAAGAAAAGCCCCGTATTGAGAGGCGCACTTCGGTTTCCAAGGCCCCGTATGGAAAGGGCTAGAAGTTCACGCGTGATGCCGCGCCGTGACCAAGGAATATTATTATGTATTAATTTTTATATAATTTATAATATTATACTAGCTGACCCGGCGAACTTCGTACCGCCAAACAGTATTTTTTTGTTCGTCAACTTTTTAATGTTTTTATTATTTATTCTGCTATTCGGGACGGAGACAAATCATAAAGCATGAAAATCGGTTCAGCCGTTCTCTAGGTATAAGTGTTGTAACAAACCTGGCTTTGTTTTATACTAAGGCTCGGTCTATACCCAGCCGGAAACCGGACATGGTTAACGCGGATTTAATCCATCTCTTAGACTATAAGGCCGTTTATTCAACGAATTATTGCGGATGCTAACGGATTCCGGCAGCTTATAAACCAAGCCTTAAACTTGCTGACTCGGCGAACTTCGTACGGCCTAAGGCTCGGTCTATACGGCCTGATTGCTTAAGAAATGGATTGAATCCGCGTTAACCCGGTTCGGGTTCCGGCTGCGTGGCTGGTTGACCGAGACTAACAGTATTTTTTTCTCAGCTTTTCTTAAGTTTTTTTCATATATTCTGCTATTCGGAACGGAGAAAAACCGTTTTATATATTATATTTAGGATATACCATAGATATAGGTAGCGAATCCTATACCTATATGTCTTTAAGCCATAATTTTTGACTGTAGGCAGTCTAGGTTATTACAGGTCAGTGGAAGTCAACTAACTGTTCAGTTCACCCACTCAAATCATTCATTCTTTGGTTTGCCTTTTTAAGTCGTTCGGTCGGTATTGCCAGTCCGGTCACTCCGCTCCGGTCAGTCAGTCAGTCAGTGAGTGACGTCAGCGTGCTGCTGCACAACAAGTCTGCTGTCAAAACAAACCATGAGTGCAAAAATCCAAACAAGTACCAAACAATTCCACTTTATAAATTCAAAAGCTGCATTCTACCAGTTAATCCTTCAAGAACACCTTGAAACACTCGACCGTAAATGTTACACCGACATTATCAAATCTTTACGTTTCAATCAGGACAACACCGACTTCGCAATTTGTAATAAACAATATTCGTACGCCCGCAATTACGAACTTTTTGAGGACAACGGTACTCAGGTATTGATTAAGAAAAGAGAAAATCCTGACGATCCAGTTATAAGGTATTTACCATTAGAAGATACTTTTGATTTTTTAATTGCGGATCATTTATCGCTGGGCCACGATAAAACTGAAAAATTCCGCAAAACCATAGGACAAAAGTACGTTGTTAACGAGAGATACGCCGATTTTATTCTTCTAACATGTAATGTTTGCTCAGAGAAACAATATTTAAATGGAATTGAAATCAAATCTGGCGAAAATTTACTAAAACAGCTTAATAACAAAGTAAGGTTGGAAATTTGTGACATGGCACAATTTGGACAAGATGGTCGATTCAAATTCCTGCTTATTTATGTAGATGTAGAAACGTCATACACTTTACTACGTCCACTAATGCTAAGATGTGCTTTCGAAGTAGCAACTGAGCTACTAAACATATTTGCGGGTTTCGGACCGCCTGCACAACTAACAACAAATGAAAGTGAACTACCATTCTTTGCAGAGGTTTTAAACAATGTCAGCAAATTTTCTCCCGGATTAAAAATGCCTGACGTGAAGGATTTTAAAACAAATTACAGTAATGATTTATTACGATTATTTGATGAGTGGATGACACAAACAGATAACCGAAACTGGGGTATTGCTTGCCATTTGTTTCAATGGTCTCTGAACAATACCTTGACGGGAATATTTATTTCAGAATCTAACTCATTAGAAAGGTTGACGAAGTCGGAAGGTGAAACACCATTTATTACTGTGTTTAGGAATTTGAGTGACGAGCTCGATATTCCATTTAGTGCTTCAACTGATAATAAAGGAAAAAAGAGGGAAAAAGTGCAGGAGAGGGCTGCTAAAGATAAATCTGACAAGCAAAACTCAACCCAAGATAAAGCCAGCAGTGAATGGTACAAGGGGAAGCCAGCACTAGGACTAAAATATGATGTTATAATAGAAGATGAAGTCTGTTGTGTATGTGAACGTAGAATGCTCAAAGCTTACACCTGTCGCATTTGTCATAATAGTGTTCATTTGTTTTGTAGTGAAGATCCTACATATTGTGACCTTAATGGTCTTGTGTACACGTGCTTTAATTGTGGCAAAGTTGAGAAACAGGATTGATAAAAATCTATAAACTAATTTGCGGTACTGTCCTAAATGGTATCGGAATGATGCGTAGCGTAGCGTAATATCAGTTTGCCTTTACCATTCCTCTCGCACTCATGTGTTAAAGCTATAGCGCTGTCTTTGTTATCTGACAGTCCAGTTGACAACGATCGTTCCTATTCATTCCTCATTCATCGTACGTGCTGTACTGATTGATTCATTCGTTCATTCACATAAGCTACGACATGGTTTTAATTGTTTGTTTAGCTTTTTGTTTTATTTGTTTATAAATATTGTCATTTTTGCATTTAAATGTAAATTATACGTACGCGATGACGTACCTAAACTAAGAAACTTTGAACCTATAAAATATATGCTGGCTTTGAAGTGTATAAATAAGCAATATGGACTTCATAAATAAGTGTAGATTATAATATTAATTATTGTGATGTGAAACAATTACTTTGACTTCAGGTGTCAAGATTATTACAGGTACTTATTTCCAATATTATTAAATCAATGTAGTTATTTTTTCTTATTGGAACTAAGCTTAACTTCTCTTTGAATATTGTTAGTTGATAAAACCTCTACATACCCTTGGGATAGAGCCTTAGGCTATAACTATAAGCAGCCAGAATTGGATAGAATTCGATGGAGTCCGTTCAAAAATGACCTTATTGCTTGAGCGAGCTACTCATTAAATCCGGGCTCATCCATAGCCATTTCTGGCTGCCTATAGTTCAAACCTAGAACTAATAATTTTGCACTAATTAATGAGATTTATAATCCTCACACGGGCGTGCATTGGGTTGGAGTGTAGCAAAGGGTGCGGTTAAACCATGCGTCGGAAAGTAAAAGTCACAAGTATAAAAAGCATTTAATTTGAGCCCCCTTATACATTGAAAAACAAAGATTTGAGTTTTATTATGTTTTATATTTTTGATGAAAATTTTTCTAAGTCCCAAACGCCTCCCTTTGCTACACTCCAATCGTGCAGTGTATATAGGCAATAAGGCAGTGCTGTATCTGGTTAATAAAATGAGGTAGGCAGTAGGTACTTACAAATGGGTGTCATTTATGAAAACCAAGGATTTGCATCAATAAAACACTTAAGTAAGTATCTACTGCCAGGGCCGGATCTACCATATGGATTTTTGGGCTTCAGCCCAGGGCCCCATGGATTCAAGGGCCCAGCTAAGTCAAGTCAAAGTCAAAAATACACGATGCGAAAAAATCCATAATTTATTAAATTAAACAGATCATAAGGTTTGCAGCCCTGCGATTCTTGCAATTAATCAAACCTATTCAATTAATTTAAGAGTTTGAAAAATAGTGATGTGAGCTTGTGACCACCAGTTTTGCGAAATACTGATTTTATTAATAACATGAGACATCCTTTGGTATGAAATGACTGAGTTTCAAAATAAAGATCCAAAAAATATATATTCAGCTTTGTCAAAGAAATACAAAGAACAAAACAGATTCTTCTCAGACAGGTATTTTATTAAAAAAATTAAAAATGTCCATTTACTGGAAAAATCATGGTTATTTTATTCGCTAAGGGTTGGTGCTGTATTTTGTTTGACATTCAAACTTTTTTCTAAAACCACTTCTCAATACTCAACCGCATTTTCTGATTGGAAACTTGTTCAGAAAATCACGAAAATTCTAATGAACATAAAAATTCAATGTCGGTGTGGTTGACATGAAAAGAAAATGAATCCTTTTTAGACAAGCAACTTCAAGAGCAATTAAGAAAAGAAACCGAATATTATAACAAAGTTTTAAAACGGGTCGGGTGGGGCTTAGCATTTAGCGGTACTTGAAGAATTTGGTTTGTACATAATAAAGTAATTTTATGGATTCTCTGGAGTTAGTGCCAGAGTTTGACCCATTCTTGTGAGAACAGAATTTTAGAGCACCGAGAGCTGCAACCAAAGTCGGAAATATCATATTAATCTAAACAGTGCTTGAAGAAATTATTGAGATTATGTAGGAACAAGTAATCAAACAGAGTATAAATCAAATAAATAATGACGATACAAAATACTAGAACTTAGAATGTGAAAAGCAAATAATTAAAGAATTGGCCAAAGGAAAGTGCAGAGAGGTTGCTTTTATTTACGGTTGTATTTACCAAACACTAAGGCATAATATATTATACTATAATATAAATCAAATATTTTATTGCTTTATTTTTTCTTATACTCTGAGTAATTAGGTGGGCCCCTAAGTAGTATTAGCCCAGGGCCCCCTAAACTCAGGGTCCGGCCCTGTCTTCTGCCTACCTCGAAATAATACCAACTGCTACTACAGAATTTAGTTAATTAATTCAGTTCCTGAACTTCCTGAAAATAGAAACATAATTATGTAAATAACTAACTGGTTATTGAAAAGTATGCATTTGATATTTTATTAGTAAGGTACTCCATGGTTACAATTTATGAACATAATGTAAAGTTTAAAAAATGTAAAATTAACATTCTTGATTTAATTCCATTTGACGACCTCCAATATATTTATTTATTTACCTACTGATTGATTAATAACACCTTACATTCTGCCTAATAAAGGAGACAACAAAAAATAATAATGACTTCTAAAACTATTTAAATAAAAATTACTTAAATTAAATTAAAATAAACCCAAAATACCAGCGTCGTTATGGCTTTTGGCTTTGGCTGTAACGACAATTAATGCTGAGCTTTCTATTATCGAAAATTTTAGTTAAAATGTTACCAATACAACCATCATGGCTCTACTTATCTAACTTATGCGTGACAACTTTATGTTGGTACTGTTATGCCTAATTACATTATGATGAAAAAAATTATGGGACCGAAAGGTCTCGGACCTTGGCGGACCTGTCGTCGCCATCTCTATGGTCCAGGGTCCGATCTTCAGACGGATCAGTGTATAAAATATACAGAATAAATAATATTTTTTAGTATTCCCACGATACTAACTCATTCATCACTTAACCGATTCTGATTGCTATGTTGGAATAAAGAAACCACCGCATTTTATTTTAAGTATTGATTGAAGACTGCCGACTATTACGATTCATATAGTACATACAAATTAAGACATAGGAAGTAATTTTTAGGTAAGTCTTCACTTAAGGAGATAATGTGTATAACAAATGACACGCAATTAGTAAATTTATAATAAAATTAACACAAGTGAAATGTAGTTGTAGCATGCTTAACATTTTTAAAGCCAAATTAAAAACAGGGCAGGTAGTGCTGTCTGATAGAGTAACAGTTATGCCAAGGTAGACAATAAAGGTAGTGAAAACTCAAAATCACATCAACACTAAAATATAATAATATATAGATATTACGCTCCTTTTTAGGCAGTCGTGTAATAAGTAGTTGGTTACATTTACTAATTTAATTATTATTTGTCCACAGCTCAATTGCTCCAACAAAACAATATTTTTGTGCAGTAAAACATGAATACTGCCCCTGAACATAGCGGATTGCAATGTCAAGATTTATATGTAAAATAAAGAACATTCTCGACAAGTTACGAAGACTATAATAAAACTACTTAGTTTGGTGACAAAATGGAACAGATAATAAATATAAAAATCCCCGATTTAGACATTTTCGACTATGACACTGTCAAAGCTCAATTCATAGATGCAGTATTGTGTGCAGACCCATTATCAGCTTACTCCTTGCCTCGAGAACAATACGACAAAAGGGTTCACTCCGTATTATCATCACTTAGTGAACATGACAACATACTTTACGATGTTCATGTGGAAAACGGAAGAAATATTTTAGTTAAGAAAGGAACAGCGCATACTGATGAGATCGTAAAGTATATGCCTCTAGAAGACATTTTCGATTTTATCGTCAAAACTCACTTGACAAATGATCACGCCAAACGAGCTAAACTGTACGCTTTACTAAGGGCTAAATATCCTAGTTTCCAAATACCCAGAAAATTCGTCGAAATTTTTTTACCGCTTTGCAATGTTTGTAATAGAAATAAACCTCCAAATGTTGGTTTGTCCACAACAGTTGGTGATAGAAAATCATCTCAGAAAATCAATGAGTTAATCGACGTTTATATTCAAGAAATGACAAATGTAGATGGTAATTTTAAATATATTTTAATATACACAGATTCTAGTAGCTCTTTCGTATTGTTAAGACCGCTAATAGAAAAGAGTTCCTTCGAGGTAGCCTCAGAAGTTGCAAAAATATTTTTGAGTTTCGGTTCACCCGAAAAATTAATAGTCGACCCTTTGGAATTTGATTTCTACGTCGATATGTTATGTAATTTAAAACAATTGTGTGACTTTGACGTAATTGTAGAAAAAGGATTACCAAAAAATAAATGGTATAGTAAAATTGTATATGAAGTCTACAACTGGATGAAGTTAGCGGAGAGTAAAAACTGGGCACTCGGTTGTCACATTGTGCAGTTACAAATAAATCAAAAAACGCAATTTGTTGCGACTCATTATAGATCATCGTATCAGCGCATGTTTAAAGAATCGTGGGATGGTACGACGTTCGATGAACGTGAACGTATGCATAATAAGATGATGCTAGATAAAAATGTGCAAGGAAATCGGAATAAAAATATAGGTCCCGAAAAAAATACACGAACCTTCAATTTTATAGACGACGATAGAGACAATAATACTTTAATAGATACGAATGAAAGTGTAATAGTTATTGATGATACATTGAATCAAGGTCAGCAGAGTTTGATTGAGGGAAATCAGGATAACGATGATAGCAAAACCTTTGTTATAAATGAAAATGATTTGGAGGCTGCAATTAGGTTTGAGCTGCAGGTACAAGAAAAACCAACTTTCACGAAAATCAATCATAGTCGACAAACTTTGCAAGATGAAAATGCTGAGCTCGTAAAAGAAATATGCAATGAATTCCAAATTAACATGACTGCAAATGATACTACTCCTTCTGTGTCTCAAATCGTGGACGTTGCTTCAGACAGTCAGAATCAGCAAGACGAAATTAATAATGTGTTTGTCTGCAAAGTTTGCAAAATCATATTATGTAAATTATTTCTATGTAAAGTATGTTTACAACCTGTACATTTATATTGCGCGGCACGACTCCCAGGCAAGGAAATAGTATGCTTTAATTGCTTAAGGGACTCCAAATCAGGACGTGCTAAGAAATCCAATAAATAATCAGGTCACTTTGTCAGTTTAAAACATACCTACTGGCCAAGTGCGAGTTCCAGAGAGTACATTAAGTTAAAATTTATACACTTAATCAAAGGCAAGTAGGTACACTTTAGTGACATAGTTTTTTGGGTTCCTTACCCAAAGGGTAAAACGGGACCCTATTACCAACACTCCGCTGTCCGTCTGTCTGTCTGTCGTGTCTTTCTGTCCGTCAGTCACCAGGTTGTATCTCATGAAACGTAATAGTTGGACAGTTGAAATTTTCACAGATGATGTATCTGTTGCCGCTATAACAAAAAATACTAATAAAAAACCGGCCAAGTGCGAGTGGGACTCGCGAACAAAGAGTTCCGTACCATTACCTATAGAGACGGCGAAAAAATCACGTTTGTTGTATGTATATTTTTACCCGTCATGACATACGGAGCCGAAACGTGGACACTCACAATAGGGCTGGTCCACAGATTTAAAGTCGCTCAGCGAGCTATGGAAAGGGCTATGCTCGGAGTTTCTCTGAGGGATCGGATCCGAAATGAGGTAATCCGACAGAAAACTAAAGTCATCGACATAGCCCATCGAATAAGCAAGCTGAAGTGGCAGTGGGCCGGCCATATTTGTCGCAGAACCGATAACCGCTGGGGTAAACGAGTTCTTGAGTGGAGACCGCGTGTCGGCAAGCTTAGTGTGGGACGCCCTCTGACTAGATGGAGTGACGATCTTCGCAAGGTTGCTGGCAGGAGCTGGATGAGAGTAGCCGTGGATCGTGCAGAGTGGCGTGCAATTGGAGAGGCCTATGTCCAGCAGTGGACTAGTGTGGGCTGATGATGATGATGATGATGTATGGGAGCCCCCTTAAATATTAATTTTATTCAGGTTTTTAGTATTTGTTGTTATAGCGGCAACAGAAACATCATCTATAAAAAATTACAACTGTCTAATTATCACGGTTCAAGAGATACAGTCTGGTGACAGACGGACAGCGGAGCCTTAGTAATAGGGTCCCGTTTTATCCTTTGGGTACGGAACCCTAAAAACCAGAATAAAATAAATATTTAAGAAGGCTCCCATACAACAAACGTGAATTTTTGCTCGTTTTAACTTTTAATAGATAATGGTGCGGAACCCTTTGTGCGCGAGTCCGACTCGCATTTGGCCGCGTTTTTTTGTTTTAAAAGATTTCTTTTGTGGTCGAATTGTCTTTACGATTACTTATACTATACTTGTAAAGTTTTTGATTTAAATAATGTAAAAATAGGTAATTTATTACTGATTTAATTATGTTTTAGTAAATGTTGTAAATTAACTAATAAAATTAGTATACAATTCAAATTCCTACCTAATAAGATGGAAGAGAAATGATTTCTTTGAGAAATAAATAATTTAGAGATTTGAAACTATTTTATTTACCTACTTCAAAATCGCTATCATCATGATCACATCAGCCCACGTCAGTCCACTGATGGTTATGTCAGTGGCGGGCATTGGTTTTATTTCGAGGTAGGCAGTAGGTACCACAAAAGAGTATTAATGATAAAAATAAGTGGTTTTCACCATTAATACACACCCGTAGGCACCTTTTGCTTACCTCATTTCATTTATCAGGTAGGCACTGCCTAATTGCCTATATGCACCGCACGCCCCTGGGTTATGTCCTCTTCCAATGCACGCCACTCACCTCGATCCTCTGCGGATGACGACCGTCTGGTGTTGTGGTGTTGGCACTCGGTACTACAAAATCCCGCAAATCTTTGTGATGAGCACGAGTATTTTTACCTGAGTCATGGATGTTTAAACGTATTTAAGTATGTTGATGTTGTTGATCCTTTATATTATTATAGTCACCATAGTACAAGCTTTGCCTAGTTTTGAGCTAGCATTAGCTAGCTATAGTTATTAGCACCAATTATGGTGTGATTGTAAAAACAATTTATTGTTTTTTTTTCCATCCGCTGCTGGTAGCTAAGGGAATGTCATCGCTCCACCTTGTCCACCATACTTGTGTTAACTTTATACATAATTTATGTACTTGGTAACAGAGGCCCCCAGACACTTCTTTTTCAACAACTTACCTTCATATCTTATTCTTTAGCCTGTCTCGAACGATTTGGTGTACCAAATCGTTCGAGACAGGCGTAAGAATAAGATAGGCATACATACATGCCTCCTTCAACATTTTTAATTTTTCTCGGCATTGAGCCTTTTGCATCCAGTTCGAGCTTGCAAACCTCTTCATGTCGTCTTTCCAGCCAGCTTTCTCTCTACTGCCCTTTGGGCCACTTCCAATCTGTTGATGGTGTCTTTGGTGACAACCTAGGTTTCGGCTCCATGAGTGAGCACCGGTAGGATGCACTGGTTAAATATCCTGGCTTTTTGTTCCGCAGAGAGTTTCATCTCAAACGAAAAGTCATGTTTCGGCTCCGCCGTCCGTCTGTCTGTCTATCTGTCTGTCCGTCTGTCACCAGGCTGTATCTCATGAATCTTAATAGTTAGAGAGTTGATATTTTTACAGATGATGTATTTCTGTTGCCGCTATAACATCAAATACTAAAAACCCTTCGTGCGCGAGTCCGACTGTCACTTGGCCGGTTTTTTTTTCTGTTGCTCCAAAATAATATTATCATCGAGGTATGCGATTGAGTTTGTATGGGATAGCAATAAAAATCGATGTTGCTCCCATAGAAAAAATTGTTAATGACTAACTGATCACTTTGCTTATAGGAGTGTCCTATTCTCTTGTACACCTTAACTTGTACGAGTATATGTAGCCGAAACGGCTCCACGTTAGCCCGGATTCAATCCGTCGCTTAAGCAATAAGACCGTTTTTTTAAACGGGTTCTAAAATATTCCGGTTGCTTATAGACCGAGCCTAAGGTTTGACACTGCCTAGAACATTCCGGTTGCTTATAGACCGAGCCTAAGGTTTGACACTGCCTTTAAGCATCCCTCGAATCCACACTGAAGTATATCATGCTACTGCGAGTATTATCGCGTACGATATTTCGGCATAACTCCATATTACGGCACGCTAGTTGGTGCCATAAATTGTCCTGCTATCAGTTTTCCAAGCCAATTGTTTGCAACCCTAGCAGGATTCTAGTTGACCGCGAGCGATTCCGGTAGGAGGCAGGCTGGCAACCCTAGTCTCGAAGATAGCGGTACCACGGTATTAACCGTGGCGGTACACTTTGCAATCAATATTCTTTCAATAGGTAGGTATTCTATTTTTAATAGGTCTTTACATATGAAATTGTTGATACTTAATACTAGCAACTTTGTATCGTTAACAACGGCGCATAATTCGATTGATTAAATAATAATTTCATTATAAAAAGTTGTTACACTTTTTTGATATTGAACGGCAATTTCATATGTAAGGATGTCCAATATTTATATTTAAAAAAAAACTACACAGCTTATTTACGTGGTAGCCGTGGCCGGACTCTTCTTTCTCAGCAACTGGCCCTGTAAAAATAAATTTCACTAACTATCAAATTATCTAGTCGGCATAGTCGACTACTAAAAATGCTTGAATACGTTTATAAACATCCATTACTTAGTTACAAATGCTCGCGCTCATCACACTAACATTTGCCCCTTGCGGGATTCGAACCCACAAGCCTGGCTTTGTAGTCCGGAGCGTGAACCACTACTCCTTTCTTAGGTACCTCCTACCCACTGTCATACTTAAATGTTTGAAATACTTGAATACTGATATACTTACTTAAACGTTTGAATTGATACAACAAACGTATTTATATAGATAATGGTACGGAACCCTTCGTGCGCGAGTCGGACTCGCACTTGGCCGGTTTTATCTTTAAACATACTTATACTTACATGCTCGTACCTAAAATACGTAAATCATCTAGCGATGATTTAGCTGCTCAACATTTATATGAAATCAATATCGACGAAAAAAGAGATGTAAAGTAATACCGTGGCAGTGGGCGGTGCACATTGCTCGCAGGACTGATGGCCGTTGGGGCAGGAAGGTCCTTGAATGGCGGCCGCGGGCCGGAAGGCGTAGTGTTGGTAGGCCCCACAAGGTGGACCGACGATCTGGTGAAGGTCGCGGGAAGCCGCTGGATGCGGGTGGCACAAGACTATGTCTAGCAGTGGACGTCTTTCGGCTGATGGATGGATGGAAAGTAATACACACTGTTTTTAGATTTTTATAAGTAGAAAAAAAGCACCACTATTAATTTTCTAGGGTTTTTCATATTTTAAGTTACCTACATAACAGTAAATTTTGTTTTTTCTATTCCTCTTCACCATCATCATCGAGCGGCTTTGGGTCGCTAACTTTCAACGGCTGCCCGCAACCTAGACTAGATGGTCAGTCTATCAGGTATTCAGGTGAGGGGCCAGCACTCGCTGTTTTATACAAGGTGAATAAATATTCGATTAATCGTGAACTTCAGGATGACGGGTGTATGTCAAAAAACAGTAATTCTATTACACATGTTAGGAATGTTCTAGCAATATGTGAAATGTGTGTAAAATTTAAAGATACCTATGTGCTTTTTATTTGTTACACAATTATTATTTTATCTTTTAACCTATATGCTTTTAAAAAACTAGAATTATTTCAAAAAGTTTGTGAGCCGACATCCTGATATCAGAATGACGGGTGAATGCCTATAGTTATAGTAATATTTAAAATGTTCTTTCATACATTTAGTCGGATTGCAACTTTGCAAGTATGAAATAAGCAGGCGTTTATATTTAGAATTTTTATTTTCAAAATTACTTTGAATCCTTGCATCGCATCTGATTTTGGTTTTGGCACGTTCGAGCATATTATCGGAACATTGCTATGGATGGTAATGTTTTCATCCTTAGGTTTTAAGGATAGACTTAGCATTCGCTACGAAGTGATTTGCTCGGATTAAAAATATACACGTCATATTGATATTAGGCTGCGTTGCAGCGATTACTTGCAAAATTTTACGTTTACATTAATGATCTAAATATTTTGTTATCGGTAAGTAATTGATAAATTTTTTGGTTGACTGAGAAAAGAAATAATACGAGTTCATATTTTTTTTTTGATAATCTAACTGGCGTACTAAATAGAATTTCATTTTCTTTACCCAGTCTGACACTTATTATCTGGTTCCAAACTAAGCAACGCTTGTATTATGGCGACTTGAAAACGGATAAACATCCATAAATTAATACGTTTATAAAAATCCATGACCCAGGGAGGAACGCTCGCGTGCTCATCACACTTACATTTGCCCCTTGCGGGATTTGAACCTGAGGAGGGTTGTAATCCGAAGCGCGAAACACCATACAATCATTATTTTATTTTAGTCTTTGGAAGCCCCTCCTTCATAGACGACCTCCGTAGCCGGGAGGCGAGCACGCCGTACTACAACTCAGAGGCACAAAATAGCGCGGCGCCGCTATACGTAATTTGTGTCCGAGGTTCCGAGATCGTAATGAAAATGAACTTTACTTTAATGTCTCGGGTCTAGGTGTTGTGGTACCGTTGTTTCTGATTTCTATAACACAAGTGCTTCAGCTACTTACCTTAGGATCAGAGCAAGTATGTGATGTTTAATATTGATTTGATTTATAGAAAGTCCAGCAGATTCCCGCAACTATGACTTGTCCAATAGTCCAATGGGTCTCAGAGTCCATCGCACTGGACTCTTTTTTACAACATCAAAGTTTAGGGGGAGGGAACTGTCAGTGGATCTTGATTATAAAGAGCACGCATTGTTAACCTAGTTATATAGTACATTTTATACTAAATCCGTGAACGAACAAAAGTTGCTGACATATCCCGACGGATTAACAAGCTAAAGTGGCAGTGGGCGCGGCAAATGGCACGTAGAACTGACGGGTGATGGGGCAGAAAGAACGGTTATGGAATGAATTCCACGCACCGATAAGCACAGCGTAGAACACCCACAAGATGGACACACGATCTGGTAAAGGTTGCAAGAATTTAGATGCAAGCCGCTTCCAGTTCCAACCGGGCAATCTGGAAGTCACTGGGGGAGGCCCGTGCTCAGCAGAGAACGTCCTATGACTAAAATGATAATCATGATAGAGAACATTTCGAGGGGTCATTCTACTGCTCAAATACAACTCTAATGGAACCAACATTAAACCTTTAACCAGTGGTGGCCAAATAGCTGCCATCATATTTTGAACTTTATCCCTTGCGTTAGGATTGAAAACCAATAAAAATTAAAAATGTTTATAACGGTCAAAGCGCCTTAACACGTTTGAATGATCTTGTCCTGGCGCGGGCATACACAAATGCGCACGTGCTCTAAAAATTTGAAAAACATGTTTATTTATGAAGTTAATACAAATAAAAAGAATTTAAAACATGAACATTTCCACAATCTTGTTTTGTGTATAACAAAATAACGAAATTATGAAATAAAATTTTACACCTTTTGTGTTTATTTTAGGCCCTTTATACACTGCGACTTTTTGCAGCGATACAAACGCGCGACTGCATCGAGACACCAGCGATTTACAAGTAAACATTTGAATAGACCTTTGTCGCGCGGCTATCAAATCTGCGTTTGTATCGCTGCAAAAAGGCGCAATGCACAAGGGAGTTATCAAAAACACAAAATTATTCAACTCAAGATGTTTATATTTTTATTTTTTAGATTCAAGTAACAGGTATTCTCATAATTTGATTTTCATATGCGGGATTTTAGGCGTTTCTGTCATGAAAAGGCATTACTTAAGTACTTAGATAGCAAAAAAAGAACACTTCCTACTAAGTGGCTGATAAGGTGTATTGTATTGGAAATAGAAATAAAGATAGTGAAATTTCTTGTATTATAGCAGAGAATAATTCCCTAAAAGACAGCTAACGAATCAGATAAGAATGTAAACCTATTTTAATTAAAACTCAATGAAGCGGGAATTAACGCGATCATAATTTAGGTACAAAATGTTACCTCTTTTGTTAGTTTAAAAGTAACTATTATAATTATTAAGTTCCAGAGAGTATTTACCCAGTACATACATTTACAAACAATTAAAATGTTAAATATGTTAGTATATTAATTATGTTAGTGTAGATTAGTTAAATAAAACTAAATAGACCGATAATAATAATATAAAGCTGATACCTCACTATACACGCTGTCTTCACTGTTAAAATATTTTAGCTATTCTCCAAACAATATGTCTAGCCTAATATTACCCAACCTATCTACAACATAATCATGTATCGGCTGTAATCTGTCTGTGTACCTATTATAATAAATAAACAAGGAAAATCACAAGCTAACGACTTTTTCACATTATCTTATCTGTAATGTGACACGCAATAAATATTTGAATTTGAATCTTCCTTTTTCTACTTATTAAATAAGATAAAATATAAATTTTGTATCTTAGGTATCTGGTTTTTAAATCATATTAGAGATGCGTATTTTGGGCTACAGTTTTGTTTTATGTTAACGAAATCCCAAGCATCGACCGTTCCATAGCTCGCTGAGTGACGTGAAGTTGGTGGGCCAGCTTTAACGTCATGTTCCACGTTTCGGCTCCGTAGCCCATCACCGGTAGGACGCACTGATCGAATACCTTACACTTCAGGCATTGAGGCAGTGGCAATGAGAAATGTGACGCAGCTTCCTAAATGCGGCCCAGCCAACCTGCACTCTCTTAACGATTTCCCGCTTGAAGTTGTATCTACCTCTTACTGCAGCACTTGCCCGAGGTAGACATACTCCTTGACAAACTCGAGCGTCACGCTTGGCAGCGTTGAGACTATGCAGCATTTTTTTGCAAATACTCCAGCAATTCCGCCATAATGACAATATCATTGGCAAAACGGAGGTGCGTGAGATGTTCGCCGTTGACATTGATGCCTGTTCCTTTCCATTCCAGTGCGTTCGTGAACAACTTCGGAGATATGATATCTCGTTTTCTCACGCCTCTAAGCAACTGGATAGGTCTTGATTTGTGGTTTTGGACTTGAACAGTCATCGATGCCATTTTTTACAAGCTACTCAGCACCTCTTCATATCGCCAATCGACCTAGCATCGCTGTAAGGACTCTAGAACAGCCTAGTTCTCGACGGAGTCGCCAGCGCTTCGAATCGATTTGGATTTCTAGTTGGAACGCTTCAGAACCATGTTCTGCTTAAAGCAGTGTCGGACGGAGAACAGACCACACCATGCGGCTTCTTTCCAGCTTCAAATTGATATTTAGAGTGCCTCTTACCGTCGTCATAGTAAAATCTATCTTATTCATCGTCTTACCATCAGGACTCCACCAGGTCCACTTTCTATGGGGTTTTTTAAAACCCCATGCCCCAGCCCCATGTTGAGAAAGTTGACCAGCACTTGCCCTCTATGGTTTTTTACTTCTAACTTTGAGGAGACTGATTAATTAAACATCATACCATAGAGTTAAATAGATAATAGTCTTCTAGCGCATTTCGATTTCGTGTTATACGTATCGTGTATAATCAACCTTATGCGTTAGTTTAGTATCTATCACAAATAATTATCTGTGACGGTCATTATTATATCAATACTTAAAATATACCAGCGTAATGGAATAAAAACGGTTCGTTAAATGTAATACTTGCATTGCCGCTTAAGATGGGTTGCGTCAGTGTTGAGTAAAAGTGTAATCTACACTACATCGTCACTTACGATCTGGTGAGAGCAAATAAAAAAGAAAACAAAAATACTAATATTAGAACTAACCTAAAAACCAAAGATTGTGTCTAAGACTAAGTGTAAAAGATGAATTTATTAGTATTTTGTTTAATTCTTGTGCCAATAGTGCATACAGCAAGGATATTGGGTTTTTTTCCTATACCATCAGTGAGCCATCAAGTGGTGTTTAAAAAACTAACATTCGAACTAGCAAGACGGGGTAATGAACTTGTTATCATCACGCCCAACCCGGCATTACCGAAGGATAGACCTAAAGATAATATAACAGAAATTGACATCAGTTTTGGATATAACAGAATTAAAGAATTATATAAGGGTTTAAAACATTTTAAACGTGGAGTAGTAGTCAGACCAGAGTTTTTCACTGATGAACAAGCTTATAAAGGAATGTTTGATTTGTTCATTGACATTTTGGAATATCCTGCAGTTAAAAACCTTATAACGGATAAAACCCAACACTTTGATGTGCTTCTAATAGAGGCATTTAACACTTATCCACTAATAATTACGGAGTTTTTCAAAGTTCCAACAATATGGTTGTCTTCAATGCATGGACTTATAGAATCTTATGAAGCCATGGGTGCAGTGGCAATGCATCCTATGTTTTACCCAAATTTGTTTAGAGAAAATTTTGCTGATCTGAATGTTTTCGATAAAATCAGAGAAATTAAATTGGAATATGACTTATATAAAGCCAGTAAACGGACGGAGCAATTTGAGAATGAAGCTCTCAAGAAACACTATGGACCTGATGCACCTACTACATCTGAACTGAAGGAGAACATTGATTTGTTGCTGGTGAATTCCAATTCACTTTATTGTAACAATCGTCCACTGCCCCCAAGTGTTATCTATGTAGGGCCATTACATTTGAATCCTCCGAAAGAACTACCACAGGTAATGTGACGTTTTAATGTTTTATTATCTACACACGTTTATTAGCTTGTCTTGTAACAGCTTACCGACAAATTAATAACTATGTAATCCAAATATAAATGTAATTTTCTTCTAATTGCAGTATTAATTAATAAATTTAAAACTTAATTGAAGATAAATAACACTTGAAAAAATCATCGACCTCAGGTGGGTGGTGTTATTTATCTTCAATTAAACCTTGCATGGAATTGCTAAAAAAACAAAAAATTACAATTTAAAACTTTGCAACCATCTGATATACGGAAGACAATACAATGATTTGACACCACCAATTTAAGTACATCAATTTTAATCACCTTGATTTAATCAAAATACATTTCAGGATTTAAAAACCTACTTAGATAATTCCAAAACAGGTGTTATTTACGTTAGTTTGGGGACTAATGTGATGACGGATTTGATGGACAAGGAATTGCTCGATGCATTTTTGTATGCGTTTAAATCATTGCCCTATGACATACTTTGGAAATTTGACGCAGGGGAACTGAAAAATGTTTCCAAGAATGTAAAAATTCAAAAATGGTTTCCACAACGAGATCTTTTATGTAAGTACTAAGTGCTTTACAAATTGTCGTCATTTTTAAACTATAAGTGATACTATCTTTTTTTCCTGTTGTTTGCTCTGGGACTATCGAATTGTAATGCAAAAGTTTTAATAAGCGGGTCTCATCTCTCACAGAACTGACCACCGTTAGAAATAATATTTCTCTGGAACTAACTAACTGGAAGACGTAGGCCTCTTATCCGGTGGACTGATGTCCTCGTCAGGGTTGTGGGAAGCCGCCAAATGATTGCCATTCTAGCACCATTCTTTCTCAACCACAATTGTTCTGCTTAGCGACAGAATATTATTCAAATCTTCGACTGGCTTCGACAGCGAGAAACACTTGAAAGATTTCGTCAGGTCAGCTAACGTCTCGGTAGCTTAGATGGAAAAGAACTCGACCGGTATGCGATGGTCGTGGGTTCAGGTCCCATCTAAGCCTGTATATATTTTTACAAGTAATAGACCTATCATCTCGAATTAACCTAGTATGCAATTGCTAAAATACAAAATTTAAAAAGAATATTCTTACAATAAACTTTTCTTGCAGTTCACCCCAAAATAAAACTTTTTGTGACCCAAGGAGGGTTGCAATCAACCGATGAAGCCATTGATGCTGGAGTTCCTCTTGTGGGAATACCGATGTTAGGAGACCAGTATTACAACGTTCACAAATACACAGAACTTGGTATTGGAGCCAGAATAGATGCTATAACAATGGATGGGAAAGCTTTGCTTGACGGAATAAATACTGTTTTGAACGATGAAAAGTATGACATTCTTTGTACCTCTACAAGTATTTTCATGATTGGAGACGGCGATGCTTGGTGTCATCCTCTCGCTCATATCGCGCACACATGTGTGACGTGGCCATTGTTATTCAATCGTTTTTCTTTTCGAGCATATGGGTTGATGAGCTAATTTCATGTTACATCAAAGTTAGCGAATATAAATCGGAAAAGGCTTCTAGTTTTTGAAATTCTCGAACAAATGTGGAATTTATGTTTGGTGACCTGTTTAAAAATTTTAATGTGTTTTATTTTGGATACATTTTTCACAGAGCATGGGTTCAAATTGGTTTTTTGTATGTAGTTAAGGTGTTTGACTGTGGCATAAGGTACCTACATTTTATCCCGCAAAAATGCAACGTTTTTATGTGATAGATTATCAATCGTATCCGAGGAAGCTTCTATTGTAAATTTTATGAAATTTCTAAATTTTTAATTAAAATCGAAATCTAGTAGGAAAGTTATTGTCATATGATCAGCCTTTCGAAATCCACTGACATAGGCTTCTTCATAGAATGCAACAGCGAGAGGCTCTGGGCCGTTTGCCCAGCAACTTTCTGCAACGACTAGGTCGTCTGTACAACGGGTAGGTATCCTGCTCTTGCCGCATGTTTGAGGAAATTTATCCTTTTATGGAACGGTGACAACTGACAACCCAGCTAATTTATTCTGTTGAGTTTGGTCGCGTTTCTAGGGATTTAGTTATCGTCACTTTTATGAATATCACCCCTAGAATAACAAATTAGTTTTAAAATAGGGCACACATCCTTACCGTAGTATGATGTCAGGGAAACGTGGTATGGAAACAAGATTCAGATCACATATATTGTTGTAAACCTAAGAACCTCAGGCTTAATATGAATAACATTTTCAGATACCGTAAGAACATCAAGAAACTAAAGGCATTGATGAATGACCAGCCACAAACGCCTATAGAGCGGGCAGTGTGGTGGACCGAGTACGTCCTCCGGCATGGCGGGGCGAAGCACCTGCGTTCCCCAACAGCTAACATGCCATGGTCAGAGTATTTGATGGCTGATGTCATCATCACTGTGCTGTCTATAGTAGTTATAAGCGCAGTGATATTGTATATAGTTGTTAAAAGCATTGTAAGTAAAATTTTTGGAAGGAATGTGAAGGTAAAACGAAGCTGAGAGTTAGTTAATAAATAGGTTATTTTGATTTTACTTTTTTCACTTTTCTCATCAGACATCACCAACGTAAGCGAACGCCGCGCCAACAAGGACCTAATGCAGTGCACGATACCTTTATTGCAATTTAATGAACCAATCGTTAACTATCCATGATAACAGCAGATAAAATAATTCAAATTTTGATCAAAATTCTGATTTTGTTTCTTACTTTTCGTAGATCGATTAAGTTACTGATTCCGAATTTCCGAATCGGATAAAAATTTTAAAATTGGTATAAAAACATTTTGCTATGCATCGATTCGCTAGAAATTGACAATGGCTCCATCGATGTGGCTGGTATCTAGTTCCTTCGTGTTTGTAGTTGCCAGGACAAGTTTCGTAAAAAAGCGATTTCAGAAAAGATTTCCGCATTTTAAGTTTAGTAAGTAGGTACCGTACCGATAAACGCCGCATAGGACGCCCACCCAAAAGGTGAACAGCAGCGATGCAGGCCGCTTCCAACTGGACAATCTGTACTAAGAGGGTCTTATCTATGTCCAGCAGTGGACGACCTATGGCTGAAAAAAAAAAAAATGATGGCTTAAGACTACATGTTTTTATGAGATTTGGCTGCTACTAGCGCAAACGTTTGATTGCAAATTCTTATGGCCAAGTAACTTCTATCGAGCCAGCATAGAACCTAGTTCTGACAAAGCCAGCCTGTACAAGCTTCGGCGTATTGAAGCATCATATATAATAGATTATCCTCCGTGGACAGTCACGCTAACGTTTACCATTAAGGCTCGGTCTATACGCTGCCGGAATCCGTAAGCATCCGCAAGAATCCGTTCAAAACACGACCTTATTGCTTAAGCGATGGATTGAATCCGCGTTAACCCGGTCTGGTTTCCGGCTGGGTATAGACTGAGCCTTAGAAAATAAATTACTCACTAGTTTTTTCAAATTGTTTTCTTACATTCCAGACTCGCCCCTGAACCACTCCCAAAAATGTGGCGCTCACTTTTTAACAACCTGTAAAATAGTTGCCGACTACCCCTCGCCTTAAACCGTATGTGGCATTATTTTCCCGTTAACCCCCGTATCGGCGCACGCAGTCCGCTAATGGCATAAATTATGCTATTATCGCTTTTCGGTCCACTTGACACTGCGTTATCTTGCTGGTTGACGGTTCGGATGGGCCATTTTCCTAACTAAATTCGACGAGAATACGCGACCTTAAAAGTGTATTGCAATTTCGACTCTATCGTCTGGGAATAAAGATCAATAATGTTAGCAAGGTATAAAAGCAAAAGACAGGTGTAAGAGTTATTCGGTTTTTATTAACTTTAATATACGATAAATTTAGTAGGGTTAGTAAATAAAGTTAAACTGCTTCTAATCGACCAATCTGGAAGTCATTAGGGGAGGCCTAGTAGTATGGCTGAAATGACGATGATAAGAATTAGGTTTTATTTTAAGTATTAGTTATCATCACAGTCCACGTCCAGCCCATTGCTTGCTGGACGGAGGCCTCTTCCAACTCCCAATTTACGCCACCCAGCCCAATCTTTGGCTATATTTTTCCATCTATATATAGATACACTTACGCCAATGAATAATCCAATCATCAAAACATTTTTTAAATGCTTTTTCTGGAATCGAGTTCAGTTCTCGCCGCGAATTCTCCTTTATAACTAAAACTTATAATTACGGGTCTAAACGCGACGTACTATAGTATGTAGTAGTATTGATACTACTTACATTCCTCGACGTTTCGACCGCGATGCTACGGTCGTGGTCACGAGGGGACTGGTGCGCGGCGTCTTCGTCTGCATCGGGCGGCCGGTTCTTCTGCTACCCTCGAACTCTCCGATATTTAGACCCGTTAATTATAAGCTTTAGTTATAATGCAACGCGAAAGATTTAAAAAAAAATCTCCTTTATGTCTTCTACCGAATGAAACCGGGTGCCACGAAGTGGTAATTTGAGTTTAGGAAAAAGAAAGAAGTCGGCTGCAGCCAGTGGCGGGCATTGGTTTTATTTCGAGGTAGGCAGTAGATACTTAATAATGTGTTTTGTTGATGAAAATCAAAATTTTTCATCAATATTACACATTTGTAAGTACCTCTGCCTACCTCATTTCATTTATCTGGTAGGCACTTCCTAATTGCCTATATGCACTGCACGCCTATGGCTGCCATATGCCATATTTTGGAGAAAATTCAGGTCTTTTGGGACTAGCCGAGCGGCAACATGTTTCATACCCAATTGATTATATATTTTTTTTGTTTTTAGCAATTCCATGCAAGCAGCAATTCCATTTGTACCATTTTAAATAATCAATTGGGTTTAATTGCTGCGATGCGACGTGGGTTCGAGTCCCATCTGAGGTCGATGATTTTTTTCAAGTGTTATTTACATTCAATTAAACCCAATTGATTATTTGAAATGGTACGAATCGACTCGTGTGACACAGCAAGTTCGACGGCTAGCTCTCTTAAACTTGAATGAGGATTTTCAGTCACTATTTCCTTAACTTTTGCAATGTTATCTTCAGTAGCAGACGTTGATGGCCTACCAGAGCGAGGCAAATCTTCCATCACATCTCGACCGCTTTTGAACGCTTTGTACCACTCATAAACACGTGTTTTTGATAAAGTCGATTCACCGTAATCCTTCTGTAACATTTTCAGGGACTCCGAACACGAAATTCCATTGGCGATACAATCATGCAAAATTTAAGACAAACTCTTTGTTCGATGTTTTTGTCCATTATGAAATTCGCAATACACACTAGACATGGTATAACTAAAAAAAATACTGTATTTAATCTAACAGATGTAACTCAAACTCCGCGCCAAAACGGAAAACAGTTGTGCCAATCTAACAACAACAAAAAAAAAAATTTTTTGAATTTGGAACCATAAACAAATCATCAATTCCCGAAACTTTTTTGACAGAATGTATGTATTGTATACTACTGTGATATCACTGCGCACTGATTATGCACCAATCTCAGTTCGTTGTTATCGTAACCCAATTATTTTGATACCAACCAATATGGATTCCATACAAAAACTTGCAAATGAAACAAATTCACGAATCTGATAGGGTTGTCTACGCTTAAATATTATTTTTAGGTTATTGGGTAAGTATAATAATAATATTATAAATTGTTTTTCTACAATATAACAACAAAAAACATTTAGTAGCACCACGATATCAATAAGTTATTGATCCTTGTTCAATAAATGCTAGAACTGGGGGTCAATTATGGATTGTAAGGTAAGCACAGTTTTCTTTTTAGACCATGATAAATTCATAAAAATCTTTTATTTAAGAACATCCACTGTCGCACATTGGTTCTCCCAATGACTTCCATAATGAGATGTAGGTACATATTTATGTCGGCCATTGTCGGGCCGAAATAAATAAAAAAATAAATAAATACATCACATTATGGATAGCGTTGACACGCGTGACGCGATTACAGACACTTTGTACTCATTATTATCTGTATATTTAAAAGGCAATAGTAAATTAAACGTATTTTCTTATCAGTAATAAATGAGGAAAAGATACAAACCTATGTTACGAAATGATAGTTGCTTGTTACCCGACGACGGCGAAGTCATAAGGAAGGGTAACGATTTTGGCAGATGTATTTTGTATGTAGGTATGTATGTTTCACCGTAGTGCCTAAACTACTGAACCGATTTTAATGAATAGTGCCAATAATATTCGTAATAATGGCCTGGGTGACATAGGCTTTATAAATTTTATTTAAATAAAGTGTGACTGAATATCAACCTCAGAGCTGAGGCTTAGATTGTAACCTCATAAAAAAAATAGTGAGATATTCATCACGTAGGTAAACGTAGTGTATGACACCCCCCAGCTCGCTGGACAACGACCTAAGAAGATGGCAGTGGATGAATGAAAAATGTGGTAGATAGTACTCTTTGGCGCTCTTTGGGGGTGGCTTACGTCCAGCAGTGGACTTCAAATACTGCAATAAACTGAGATGATGATGATGATGATTCATCATGTGTTTAGTATCAAAAGAAAGGTCTTCGCGAGCTCACTACAAATATGTAGAGTTCACATATTGTTCAATTCAAAATATATCTTTAATTCACGTATGTTATAAATAAATAAATAAAAATATTGGACAACATCACATACTTGCTCTGATCCTAAGGTAAGTAGCGAAAGCACTTGTGTTATAGAAATCAGAAACAACGACGGTGCCACAACACCCAGACCCGAGCCAATATAGAAAAGTTCGATTTCTACATTGACTTGACCGGGAATCGAACCCGGAACCTCGGAGATGGCGACGCCATTTAAAGTCCGGCGTGCTCGCCTCTCGGCTATGGAGGTAGTTTTATAAACTTTATAGTTAATTACATAAATTCTTTTTCTACCTTACCTAAGTATAATTATATAAACTTGATTGAAAATTCGACAACCCTATACTGTGCCTTCTATTTGTATCAAATCAGAGCGAACGTGTGAACGACGTTGACTTATTTTTTTTGTAACTATTCTGCTATTTGTGTAACCTTTATTTTTTGCGACACAAGGTTGTTTATTCTGCAGCAATAAAAAAATATCGGTATTCGTTTGTCGAAAATAGCCCGTCAGTTTCAGGATAAAAGTTATTTAACACATACAATTATTTGAATGTGTGTTGTTTTTTAAACGATTAACGGCTGTTTTTTGGGATGTTGGGGATATTAATTATAGTACCTAGACATAATAATTTTTGCCTCTTTGATTTTTATGGTGTCTACAGGGTGTAAAAAAAGGCTAAACGAAGCCTTAAACCACGAATTCTATACATAAAACCAAGTAGAATGCAAAAAAAATAATTGCTGGAAAATGACTTTTATTTTTGGGTATCAAAAAAAATAACTTATTTCTAACCCGCAATGTATAGCGCGCACGCCACAGACTATGCCTGTGTATGAAAGCGGATCATGTTTCTTTGTAAAAAAGTTTAGTATTATCAAACAGGAGTCAATTTTGTAAAAAATCTTTGAAAAAAAATTGTAACTTTGACTGTCAATAACTCGGTGACCCGTCATTTCCAAGGTATAGTGTAAAAGAAAAAAAATATCGTATCAATACGTAGAATATGTGGTGTTCGGCTTCGTTAAGCCTTTTTTTACACCCGATATATTAACTAATATTATATCTTTGGGAGGCCTATGTTAAGCATTGGACGACCTATGGCTAAAATGATGATGAAATGATATATAATCTTGTGTTAACTGGGTGTATTTTAAGTAGCCTTTAATATTTACGGTGTCCATCAATACAAATAACTTCTTCTATGAGGTTACTATGGAAATTGCGTTTTTTTTTTGTTTCACCATGTCAAACAAACGGTTTTACCTCGAATATTTATATGGAGGATTTTTATTTAATTTGACACTGACCGCTAGGTAATAAAAGTCGTTTGTATTGATGAATTCATTCGCCTTTTTTGAAAAAGTCTGTATTAAATCCACCTTCGCGTCGAATAAAAGTTATTATTATGACGTTACTAAGTTATTCGCTGTTAGTAATCTAATATCCTCGCTTTACATCTTTTCAAATTACTCCGAGTTTTCAACACGCACGTGACACAGCGCGTAGTATACCCTACGGAACGTGTGCACGCTAACACCATCTATAGCTGCAGTCATGAACTACTGCGCCATGCCACAGTGCAGTGTGGAGACAGTAACTTACATTCCGTGCCTTGCGCAGAGGCAGCGGGTGGTGCGTGCTTTGGTTGTGATTACTAAAGTTAAACAAGCAACGCCGCCGTTGTTTGTGAGTGTGTGGGTGACCATTCAAAACTTATTTAGTGACAATTATGAAACCGCTTTGGCCGTTGAACTTTCCAAGCACTTTTATGACAACCAACTCCGTGCAGAAGGCACGTTAAAAATAGGTCTCAGCGAATATCGCCTAATAGTAGTCGTCAGGCCAAGACAGATTCCCTCTTAAGGTGGCTTGTAGTGGAGTATGGTCCAAAACTACCTCATAATAATTGTAGCGAGGCTTGTGCCTTGCTGTTGGACGTAAAGAGGCTTACTTCACTTTATTTTAAGAGACTGCTGGAAAGGGCGGTACAGTTAGCCAATGAAAATTCACCGTGTATTAGGAATACTTTAACTTTTTGGTAAAAAACGAAAAATACAGTAATTAAGTACTTTTTAAGGTTTTAGAAAAGTTTGCTCAAATGACGTTTGATGAAAACAACCCTTTTCATTAAGGTGAATCATCGTTATTTCCGATATTCAAGTAATACACAATCTTTACACCGTTATATCACACTGTAACTCAGTAATACACTGTTTTTAACTCTAAGAACAAGCAACTCCTAATAGACTTAAAAAAAAAGCTTTTATTATCTTCCTAATCGTATACAAATAATTAACAATCTTACATACTATGACACAATACTACTTTAAAGGAAAATAAAGGGCAGTGGTTCAGCTCATGCTGCTTCGAGACTAGGTCGCGGGCAGCGTTGATTTTCAACCCCCACCCTCCTGCTCTCGACAGATGATATTTTTAATTTATATGTTTAATTGTTGCTGCTCTATTGTATTAGGCTCCCTGTAAAAATGGATGTAAGCTTGGAAATAAACAAATAAATAAAAATATTTGAAGCTATTTGTGATGGTGCTACTACAACTTGCTAATGCATAAACTTAAGATACTGCTATAATATGTATTATAACACGCTGTAACACATAAAGTGTTCATGAACTTCTTTTAGCACGTACCCGCAGTTTATTAAAAACAAAGTTGGTCCGTGACCTCGTCTTCCTTCGAGGATAAAAATCTACAATTTAAGAATATTGCTTATTTTTTGTTGTAGTATTATTTATGCCAGAATATTAAAACTAGGTATTAATATCCCGGCATAATAAAGTATTTAATATTTTTAAGTTAAGGTATCGAAATATCTCTTACACATCGAGCACATAGCCTATAGATAGAATTCTCAACTTTTTATAGAATAGAATAGAATAGAAGATCGTTTATTCAGAATCATGCATAACATACAATATAGTAACAGGAAATTAAAAAAATGATAACAGTGTTATTTACTTATATGTATACAACGGTACATGATACTGAAAAGGTATCTACTCAGAATATGTCGGAGCATATTACTAGTGCTACGACGCTGGTCTTCCGTAGATGCCCAGGATAAAAAAAGAGCGCACTGCTACACCATAATATATAAATTAATAAATAAATGAATAAATGTATTTTATGTGAACATATTATTAATTATATAATCTTATCTGTATTTTACTTGTAAATTAAAGTTATATTATTAAGTTGAAATATAGGTAATTATATAGAAGTTTAACTAATATTAACATTGTAAATTTTTGTTTTTAGCAATTCCATGCAAGGTTTAATTGAAGATAAATAACACTTGAAAAAAATCATCGACCTCAGGTGATGGACTCGAACCCACGTCCCATCGCATACCGGCCGAGTGCTTTGACCACTAAGCTACCGAGGACGTCACGTGACAAGATGAAATTCCTCAAGTGTTTTTTCTCGCTATATGTATAGCTGAGTAGTATACTACCGTCAACACCCTATAGAAATATTTTTACAAATATTTGACTATTGGTTAAGATCAGAAATGCTTAAACATTGTAATTTTTTTTTTAGCAATTCCATGCAAGGTTTAATTGAAGATAAATAAATAAAAACACTTGAGGAATTTCATCTTGTCACGTGACGTCCTCGGTAGCTTAGTGGTCAAAGCACTCGCCCGGTATGCGATGGGACGTGGGTTCGAGTCCCACCTGAGGTCGATGATTTTTTTCAAGTGTTATTTATCTTCAATTAATATTAACATTATTACTCAAATATAAAGTTTTACTTATTATTTTTTGTATACAACCTGTACAGCTTTGTATTTAATTTATTATGACGATTCCTTTTGTAAATTTAACAGATAGTATTTGTATTTGCATTTAAAGGAATGTAATTTTAGACAAGTTTTTATAGGGGGTGGAACGAGAAAAAGCTATATTGTTCTAGAAAAGAAGATTACAATGTCAGCAATTATCCAAGCTATAATAGTTTACTACAAGCAACTTTTCTTCTTTCTTACTCATCATCAATCCTTAGACTCACACAATCCATCTCCAAGTACTAATTACAGCAATTATTTTCCTTTAATAAACAAAACATTTGCGCGTCACAATACAAAACACTCTTTCAAAGTCTTCATTATCTTTAATGGCGTCCTTATGTTTAGTCATTAAAGTTCATTCTCGCTCAGCAAAATAACAGACATTAACGACGATGCCATGTTTCCAGCCACTAATAAATAGGGAATAGTGTCGTGATGCCCAACATTGCTATTACGAGGTATTTACCGGGAAATGGACGAAGAATAACGGGAACGGGTGAGCAGGTGAGCGGTTAAAAAAACGCGCGTTTTGCATTTAAAGTTTTTTTCTGTTTTTATGCTGGAGATTCGTGCGGTTTTTTACGGTACCGTGATTATAATGTAAAACCACATTTGTGATTGATAATTTAATCGAAGTGATGTGATTGCACTGGTTCTTCCTATAAAAAATACATGTTTTAAAAATAATTTTCACTATGTAAATTTTAATGTTGAAGAAAATAAAATACCAAAATTTGTGTGAAATTTTATAGCTTATTGTCAAACAAATTTATTTTTAGTGCATCCTCAGTACACCATATTTTTAAACGCAAGGTTATTTTACTTCGCGTTTATTAGTCTATACTAATATTAAAAAGAGGAAAGATTTGTACCTATTTTTGTATGTTTGTATGTTTGTAATGAATAGGCTCAAAAAGTACTGGGCCGATTTAAAAAATTCTTTCACCAATAGAATGCTACATTCTTCCAATTTGACATAGGCTACATTTCATTTTGAAAAAAATTAGGGATCCTTGGTAAAACTTGAACAATGTAACCGAAGGTGTAGAAAAATGAGTCTTAAAATGTCTTTCGTCGAATGCGCTGCCGAAACTATTAGCGATAATTGTCTACCCCGTGCGAAGCCGGGACGGGCTGCTAGTTAATAATAAAGGACAATATTCCCAAAAATATTCATTGCAGTTAATTATACACACTATAATTAATGTGTCTACGAAACAATTAGAAGGTTAAAACAAATTAAATAAATAGAGTTCTTAGCTCACAAAACCTTGATTACATCACGTCTGTTTGTCAAAAACTGGCAATGAATAGCGGTAAAGCTATGAAAAAGAGCACAGAGGTCGCAAAAATGAAAAACATAACAAAGGGTTTGATTTGTTCGCACTTTCGTCTAGTTTGTGGGACATAGAATACAGCATTCTGATAGACATGGAGCTAGTGTTAGTTCTATTATATTGTCAAATTTATTAGCGTATTTTGCATGTCCATAGTATGAACTCCATACTTTATTAATTCATTCATATCAGCCTATTTCAATCCACTGCTAAATGTAAACCTCACCAAAGAGCGCTAAAGAGCATGATAAAACTGAAGAGTTTTTGTCATCCAGCCACTGCCTGCCAACTTCCTAAGGTCGTTGGTCCATTGAGCTGGGGGTGAATTACACTATGTTTGCTGAGGCGGCACAGGCTGACTTTAAAAGTAATTATCAGTCGTAAATGTATGTGTGTTTCCAGTGAAATCGTCATCTCATGACGATGACGACCTCCGTAGCCGAGAGGCGAGAATGCTGGACTATATGGCGTCGCCATCTCTGAGGTTCCGGGTTCGCTCCCCGGTCGGTTCAATGTTCTACCTGCCCTGGCGGTGCAGTGCGTCTGGCATGTTCGCCGAAAACAGGGTTGATGACTTCTATGCCATTATGCGAAAAAGGGCCGCTTCATTTATGGACCGCATAAGACATAGCAAAAATAAAACTGTATTATCTGTGTATGAAAGTTGCAAAATTATCATATGTGACCTGTTATGCTAACTGCTTTTTGTGATGTGTAATCAAATGTAATGTCGTAAAATCGTAAATGACTCAAATCTTGATTAAATTTACTGCAAACTAAACTTTAAAAATGTACCTTTTAATCATTAGAAAAATTGTCAGAGTTTTTGATATATTGTTTGTGTGTTTTGAATTGAGCTCAGTTCAGACAGATTAATAATGTTTCAATTTCAGAGCTCGACAAGATTTTGTTTGTTTGTGACTAACTAATATGAATTATAAATAAATAATTAATTTAATTTAATCTAATCTAATTTATCTAATCTAAGTAATTGAATGTAATCTATGAGAACTTTTTTCTTGAAATAAAGATTATTTAATTTAATTTAATTTAATTTAATTTAATGTAGAAAACGATATTTTCTATACTGTCTCGGATCTGTGTGTTGTGGTACCGTCGTTGTTTCTGATTTCTATAACACAAGTAAGTAGCTACTTACCTTAGGATCAGAGCAATGTATGTGATGCACGGAGGCCTTTTAATACAAGAACGTCCAAATCCCGGTCTGAAAATGTTTAACTAATGGCATACATGACCTACTGTTTGTATACTATTTGTTTACTGTGACCTTGTTTTGTTTAGTCTATAAAACTATTATTTGAGTGTAGAATTGACGCATAAACAATTCTGCTTTAGGTTTGCAATCATGGTACAGGGGCAGGACAGGACATCGGAGACTGCAATTTCATGGGAAAATGACAAGAAAAATAAAGTGGTTTTATGCAGACGAGCGATTCAAACGCCAAACTTTTTATTTTAACAAATAATTGTAAGTTATCGATTTCTAATATTAAGTTAATAGTAAAATATTATCTAGACACTCAAGTGATTGGATCACTTGAGTGGATTGTAATTTTGTGGCAGCAGGCATAATTGCTTTTTAAACCATATTTGCGCGTTGCCTTTGGTCGGAAATTGTACCTTTCTTTGAGAATTATGCTTTTGACTGAAGACAATAGAATAAAACTTATTTGTCAAGTTTCACTCAAATCAGTTCAAACATGTTTCACATTCACACGTTGTTCTTGCACAATTGAACTCCCTCTAGGACTACAGCAAAGCATTGAAGTATGCTGAGGAACTTTTGCCATACACCCAATACGTCAGTCGCTGCTTAATATCCGGCGCTATTCAATACAAGAAACGTTGATGCAGTAGATTCAGTTATTTCTGATTTTAAGCGCTGAATTGTGAAGACAAAAAGGCACATTCCCTTACTCAAATACAACAGTATTTTCAATGAGACCATCATCACCATCTGCAAAAAATATGACTGCATATAATATGCTGTTGGATCATTTTCATTATGATTATAATCGTTAAAAGATCGAAACGATTACACAAGTCGTTAAAAGCAAACCTCTGGTCTAGTACAAAACCAAGAGTTTGCGGGTTTGAATCTCGCAAGGGGCAATTGTTTGATGATAAAAAGGAGTGTTTTTTTTACATAAGTCATAGTGTTTAAAAGAAGATAGATAAAGGTAAGTGTATTTAAAAAAGCATTAATTAAGAAGATTTTTTGCGTGCGGCAAATGATACAAAGAAAGAAGTATCTTTTTTGTTTTGATTATCAAATAAAACCAAAATTAATCAATTTTTTCAGTATTTTTCTTTTGTATTTGATTCTTATTCCTGGTAGCATCTAACGTCAATCGATTGTACGTAAATGGAAAAATTAAACAAATATATAGATTTTGTTTACAGTAATTTACAACATTGCTCACAAAAACAATTCATCATCATCATATCAGCCTGTTGCAGTCCACTGCTGGACATAGGCCTCCCCCGAGGAGCGCCACAGCGCACGATCTCCCGCCCTTTGATGACCTGAAGAAGGCAGCTGGCAGCGACTGGATGCACAAAAACAATTAGAATTTACATAATTATTTCTTTTTAATTTTAAACTCTAACAAAAGTGTTTAATTTACATCCCCTGCATTATTTTGCTTATAATGAGTCTACTGTATGTTTATTTACTGTACACCGATCGGCAAGTGGAGAGTGCACGTTTGTCGTTTGTCGTGTTGATTGAATAAGTTTTGTTGTATGTAGGAACATTAAATGCATTGCATTGAGGATGGAGAATTGTTTGTAATTGGCAAGTAGTTAATATAATATAGCAATGCATAATAAATAGTAGAATGTACAACAAGTGCATAGAACCCCCGACTCAAAAAGCAACATATAAAAAGTAAAAAATAATATGTAAACTATTTGTTAACTCTTTGGCCCTTCAACTTTATTACAAGAAATGTTGCCTAGTTATGTTTCGATGCCAGTCATCGAGAGTTAAAATGTGTTCATTCGCACCGACTCCAAAAAGAACTGATTAGATATGTTTTAGTCAATATTATTTTTCGCTTTTCAGTTTCATTTTGAAGTCGGTATTTAGTTTTTATACGTGGCAGTGGTACCACATGTCACTTCACATCATAATAGGTCGTGGTCTGTCTGTCATGGTTTAATACTTATTTCTTAGAAAACTTATAATATTGCTTAGTTTTATTAATTAAGTGGATTACATATAAAAATTAAGTAACGGAATGAATTATCAAGTTTATTTAACGAAGTTGCTGCGTGTGCGGCTGTTTACCTTTGACGACCTTTGTCTTAGAGTCCTGAGACTGAGACGAAGATTTTACTTTAAGCACTAGTATAGCATGAAAAGCGATTTTATGCCGCCTATACCCAGCATAAAGATGAACTTTACGAGCATAAGAAGTGAAAATATTTTTTGTTTATTAACTTACTTACTTTATTATATACAGGGTGTACAAAAAAATAAGACACTCCCTAATACCACGTGATCAGCTGGTCATATACAACAACTTTTCCTATGGGAGCAACATCGATATCGTGATTTTATTTTCAGATGCTCCATCCATACATTATCATCGAGGTATGCGAGTAAGTTTGTATGGAGAAGCTGTTTTTTTTTATTGACATCGATGTTGTTCCTATAGCAAAAGTTGTTGTATATGATCAACGGATCACGTGGTTTTAAGGAGTGTCCCATTCTTTTTACACCCTGTATAAAATAAAGTAAGTAAGTTAATAGTAAACAAAGAATATTTTCACTTCTCATGCTCCTAGGTATTCTCTTGTACAGCCTGTATATCAAGTCAATTTAAAATTTAAGGGTTCGATCCCCGGGTCAATGTAGAAAACTCGAAATACGCAAAACCTTTTAAGAGGCCGATTACGGTACTAAAAAAAACTATGAGACGATAATAACAATAACATTTACTTCTTGGTCACGTGATATCTATTTATTTGTTTGTTTTTTTTATTTGATCATCATATCATTTGCGTAATTATGAATATTGTGATAGAAGTTTGTACCGCCCATCTCTGAGGGCCCCGGTTTGATTCCCGGTCTGTTTGTTCTGTGTTGTGAATGTTTTAGTGTTGTTGTTTGTTAATGTTTTTCTTTAGCCTTCTCCTCAAGGCTATGACGTTAGTGGACCATCCACTTAAAGTTATTTCGGAGAGACATTATCAGGTTTATTTACATTTGGTATGAAATAGGAAGTCTTGTCGAATGTCGCTCATACTAAAACGTATGTCCAGCTGTGGACTCCCAAGGCTGAAGATGAGAATAAGAAAAATAAGAATTTATTGGCATAGCACACGTCTACTACAAATGGTAACATTCTTAAATGCGTGCAAATATTTATTTAACAATTCAATTCATTATTATTCAAACAGTACAATTCAATTACATTAAACAAATGAATAAATATAAATATTGGACAACATCGCATACATTGCTCTGATCCTAAGGTAAGTAGCTAAAGCACTTGTGTTATAGAAATCAGAAACAACGACGATACCACAACATCCAGCCCTGAGCCAATATATAAAAGTTCGTTTTCTACATTGACCCGACCGGGGATCGAACCCGGAACCTCAGAGATGGCGGCGCCATTCAAAGTCCGGCGTGCTCGCCTCTCGGCTACGTTGGTATACATTTAACAGTTATTATTATTATAAGTAAAACTTAGGTATTGGTGGTCATAAACAAAATGATAGAAAACATTTATGGTTAAGATAATGACATTAAATGATCTTATATCAGTGGATGTGCCGCTACGTTCACTCACCCTATATTTTTATCTCGCACGCGTGTCACGCCACTTTTTCCTTCTCAACTGGGACATGCCATTTATCACCGAAAAAATACACCCAGATAATTAATTTACTTTCATTTGGTGTGTTTTTAGAAAAAAGTCATTTTGGCAGATTGTTATGAAAAAACTGGAAATCTTATTATCTGGTTGTCTGGATAAGATCGTTAGTAGCGATAAGACCGCCTAAATTGTACCATTCTAAATGTATTTTTACGGTTTGTACTATTTGTTTTGTGTGGTGTGCAATAAAAAGTATCTGTTTATCTGTCTGTCAAAACTCTTTTCATTTGAATTCGTGGAGGTTAAGCTGACATTCATTTCAAATAAGTACCAATACTACAATTAAAAAGCTGTGAAAAAAAAACAAGTTTCTAGTCAATGATATCAAAAGACACGTCCGGTAAAAAAACTATAGCTTTCTTTCAGAATCATGAAATTTGGCAAGTAGCAATGTCTTAAGAAATTCCGTAAACAGTACATTTCTAATTTTATCACAAAAATATATTTTTTAACTAGGAAAAAGCCGTAATATTATTTTATAGCTCGATTTCCTTTGTGAATGAACTATTGGTGAATGAGATCCGTACCCTGATTCCGTATGTTGCAAAAGCAATGCGATAGCATAAATTTACCAATTATGGCTTTAAAATCGCAAATTGGTATCAAAAAACAAAAACCAAGCAATCTACTGTTAGTGCTGCTCATATATTTTGACACTTACTATCAATCGGGCGATGACTGCGCGATTATAGCTGATCGCAAATTTTTAAGGAATTTTTACCGATACGCAACTGGCTTGTGTTTTATGTTTACCATGCAACTTTTGGGAAATAGGAAAATGCCCTACATCGCTGACACTGCTAATGTACTGCTTAAAAGGGGTTATCGGGTAAGTAACATTGATAAGTACACACAAGCCACAACACGAATGACTAAAAATTTTATTTTATTATCAGAGCATTTTTTTTAATTTGTAACGACGATACAACCCTAACCTACGAGTATACAATAACATTGTATAGGGTTAAATTCGTTTTCGTGATATAATATATTTCCGCAAACCTTACGTCTACACATTTTCACAGCCTCTTCCCATTTTTGCGGAAAATCCAATTCTTTTCAACATTGTTTCCATTACAAGTTTGCAAACGTATAATTGAACTTCTGCCTTCGAGCCGTAAAGTTTTACGATGATGTTCAGATAAATACGAATTAAATACAGTCGGCTTTATGAAATTTTAATGCAAAAGCGCAAAAATAAAATCGAGTTTTGGCCCAAGGATTGGGCTGTAGCGTGTCTTTATAACTAGCGGCATGGATCTTGAGCGCTGGGCGAAAGATGCGCAGAAGACTATTATGTTCACGTGATTGGCTAGTCGTGCGACGCGCCTGCACCGCCGACCTTGATTGGTTGTTTGCTCCGCGCACACGTTACAAGTCTCTGTTACGATTATCCCCACACTTGCCCTAGCGTTCAACATCCATGCCGGCGATTGTACCATCATTATCGGCCTCTTGAAGTAGGCTGTAGCGTATCTACGCTAGCATTCTATATCACCAACTTTTATTAATAGTTTTTATTAAAATTAGTCATTTTTATTTTTTGTTGTCTCCTTCATTTCATTTGTAACAAATGATAATGAATGTGTTAATGGACCAATAAAAAAAACTATCCTATTATATCTTAATCAGCTAAGGGTATCTTCTTTACCATCACTATTATCAGCTTTTGGAAGCCCACTGCTGGACAAAAGCCTCCCCAACCAAGTACAACTCCACAACGAGCGGCCTTGTACAACCTTTACTGGTCGTCAGTATATTTGGTGGGATGTAAAACGCTAGGTCTTCTAGTTGTGGTCGCTACTTTATAATTTTTTTCCCCCAATGGTTGATTGTCAGTTCTGCAAGTAATATATGATGAGGAGAAAGGGAAAAAATCATTTTTTCCTATATCACAATTCGAATAGTGGTGTCATCATCACTTCCATTTCAGCTACGAGACGTCCATTACACTGAACATAGGTCTCAAAATGGCTTTCAGATTGCCTGGTTGAAAGCGGCCTGCATCCTGCGACTTCCTGCAATCTTTACCAGGTCACCTGTCTACTTGTCAGGGTTCCGTACCCAAAGGGTAAAACGGGACCCTATTACTGAGGCTTCGCTGTCCGTCTGTCCGTCACCAGGCTGTTTCTCATGAACCGTGGTAGCTAGACAGTTGAAATTTACGCAGATGATGTACTTCTGTTGCCGCTATAACAACAAATAAATTTAAAACCAGAATAAAATAAATATTTAAGGGGGATCCCATACAACAAACGTTATTTTTTGCTCGTTTTTATACATAATGGCGCGGAACCCTTCGTGCGCGAGTCTGACTCGCACTTGGCCGGTTTTTGGATAGACGTCCTACAGCTGCTGACTGGTCTTGCCGACACATAGCCTCCATTCTAGAATCGTTCCGCTTCAGTGTCCGTCAGTTCTACGCACTTTCTGCCACAAAAAATGGTGGGATACATCTTTTTAAAGTTGGATTCTAAAAACATGTATTGGGTTTAAAATTGAAAACGATTTAATTACATGTTATAGAAAGCTGTCATTTGAAAGGTTTATATGTAGGGTTGGTTATACTCGTATGTTCTGTTGAGACGATCCATGCTTAAACAAATTAAAATTAGATTTTTGCATTGATCCAAAGTATCCATAAACTAGGTCGCGTCCAACATAAAATCGCTATCTCTTATGAACTTGCTCCACCCTAATGAGCAAGGTGAAAACGCCTCGTCGTACTTTTACGATGCTATAAAAAGATATTATAATGTGTCTACGCTTCGTCCTCCTAAAATACGCCATTGTACTACTTTTTTGTTAAGGTGCGAACTTTGGATGACTTCAATCTGGAATGCAAATTAGTTTTTGTGGCTGATTATACCACTTGTATTAAGTGTTACGACAGTGAGAATTTTGTGGGATTAGAAGGATTCGTTTGGAGCTACGGTGCCGAGATTACGAATGAAAGGATGAGGGCCTTCCTTAATTGTTTCATAAACTCTACAAACATACGGCTTTCCCTAAGGACGCCCGCGCGATAGTGTTTTGTTTTGTTTATTTGTATCAGAGAAAATTTAAGTTTCTTTGATTTGTATTACTTAAATTATGAATATCGTAAATAGTGACAGAACTTGTATTATAGAAAACAGAAACTATGAAACGTTACAACTGAACCCAGACCCGAAACAAGATTAACCAGACCGGAAATTGAAGCTGGGACCACAGAGATGGCGACGCAAAGTCCGGCCGTACATCCGTCTCTACTACGGAGGTTGTAAGTAAAATTTTATTATAGGTACGAAATATTTTTAGAATCACCACTCGTTTCATTTTTTAGTCTGAACAAAAAAAAATTGTTCAAGAAATTATAAATCTCAGTTTTATATAGAGGGTGTACAAGATAACGGGTCACTCCCTAACACCACGATCAGCTGATCATAATACTTGAATAACATCAAAAAAAAGTATCCGGCGATAAATATTGAACATCGACCTTTGAAAACTATTCTAATATTCGTTAAAAAATATATAATAAATATTAATAACATAGTTAAAAATATTAATAAATAATATTTTTAATATATTTACTGTTCTTAGACATATTCGTTTGTGTTCGGAAATGCGATTATTGCCGATGTGCAATATTTATTGCCGGGTACTGTACTTACAATTGGTTCTCATTGTAAATTATTTGACACATTTGGTATTCTGCTACTAATTTAAGACTTAAATATAGGACTATACAATGTAGCAGAATACCAAATGAGTCAAACAATTCCAATGAGATCCAATCATGGATCCAATTGATATTCAATTGTGCCACTATTACATTACCAGACTTGGGGCTTGGGGCCCTGCACGGTGTCAAATTATCGAATTGTCATCCGAATGTCAGCTTTTTAAAAAGTTTCAAATTGGCACGTATTTTTTAAATATGAAGCCTAAAACCTATTTCCAAGATCGTGAAGCTAAATTATTAATGTTTATGTAATAAAATGAATAAATAATATTCATTTATTCTTTATTGCTGGAAACAAATGAACAATTGGCGAATTTAATGCCTAAAGGCATTCAAATGGTTAATGACAAAATAAAAGTATTTATTATGTCATTAGTCATTACTTACTTTTTGTATTATATGTCTTTAGAAACAACACAAGCTTCTGATATTCAATAATATTGAGCCCTCCTTAGCTTAAAATGGGCTGTCTTATTATACCGCTATGAAACCTAAGGATCCTTATATTAATACTCGCCATAATTCTACTGGAATACGCCATTTTGTAACCCGTTACGATCTTTCCGACCGAGCCAAATTATTTTCAACCCTCAACATAATCTGTATTAGAGTTCGATAAAAGCGAAAGTCATATCGAGCGTGTGAGGGGTTAACTTTGTATTAGACGGTGCCGTTTCTGGTCAAAAGTGCCTTTAGATTTAAGGTTGGCACTTTTTATTTGTTTATCGGCCAATATGTTTGACATATTATTTTTATAACAAATCTATTCATGGGGTACTATTGAATTGGAAAACCTCCTTTATGGTGTAATTTTTTACTTCCACTCGGACTAACGTGGGCTGAACAAGATTGACGATCGTCTATTTATTTTATTTATTTATTTATTATTATATTTACAAAAATTAACTTAATAAATTGCCTCGCAAACCACTTCCGTGGTTGACTGCGAGTGCGAATCTCGCTTAGTTAGATTTAATTTCACTTAAACTACCTCATATAAATATAAGTATAAGTATCATGTTTGTGTGTGTAAACAAATTCAGCATCTAGTGTAGTGGTTCGCGCTCCGGACTACAAAGCCACGATTGCCAGGTTGTGGGTTCGAATCCCGCAAGGGGCAAATGTTTGTGTGATGAGCACGAGCATTTCCTAAGTCATGGATATTCATTACCATGTATTTGTTATCTAGTCTCCACAGTAGCTTGTACAGTAACTTAGTTTGGGGTTAGTTAATTGGTGTAGAAAAGTAATTGATTTATTGATGTATATTTTTTATGAAAATTATAGTTCCTAAAAGATTTTTAGTCAAAATATAATTTCTAACCTCACATCTATAGAGAAATAGAAGTGAAAATCAGCGGTTGTTGCGATCACGGTCCCATAGGTAACAGCACCAGCTAAGCCACCTCCAATTGCTGCATTGTTAAAAATATCACCTTGTATGTTTGTATCTCTATTTTGCCTTAATTAAACATCTTTTAAATTAACTTTGTTTGGTGTGCAATAAAGAGTATCTATCTACGTAACTATTTCTTATGGAACATGCCTTTTAAATCTCGCTCCTCAATATTACTTTTATTATTGTCTCGCGCCAACCCTACCAGGGTCATCAAAAGGGACACCGACTGTAACAGAGTGCAATTTATGTAGCTCTAGTGTTATTTTATTACGTCGCTCGTAATATGTTGGCACGCCCAGCTCTGTTCAAAATTGTCAGGATGATGGCTCGAGGTTTAAGAGCTGTTAACTCTGTATTGTCTCGCATAGTGAGATAAGAGTGCGTATCTTTATAGATTCTGGTTTTGGCATACTTGTCTAGGAAATTGTATCAGTTTCGAGACATATAATGTATGTATATGTGACATATGACATGTAATGGGTGTGTAATAAAACCCTGTCCTAACAAAAAAGGGGTGATTCTACTGCTTATATAGAACATCTTTTTACACAGAAGCCCAATTCCCGTATTTGAACAATAACCGCAATCCAGTGTCGAGCTAGTTTGTAACATTACTATCACAGAATCTTTAACTTTTACATAAACAGCGTAATTAGCTTTATGCGTGTGTCACAAAAAATAATAAAAAATAAGCAAAACGCGAGAAAATCGCGGACAAACATACATACAAACATACAGGTCAAACGGAGAACCTCTTTTTTTTTTGAAGTCGGTTAAAAACCGGAACCGTAACCCTAGAATCACCAGTGCGTCTTCGAGCAAATTGGCTGCGTGTGACAGCCGGAGACTGTCCGTCCGTTTCTGATCCCAATGTTAAGTTACTGGGACCGGGCCGATACTGGCTTGCGCTAAAATTACGGGAATTGGGCGTCTGATGTCAGCTCATCGCCGATCAGCTGCCGTTTCGGTTTCGATCATTGATCGGCAGTTTAGTATGGGAAGTTTGTTTTGTTGTTTAAAGCAGTAGAATCATAAATAAATAAATTATGTCGTTGTACGTTTTCGCCTTCGTTGCTCATCATGAATTAAACGGTTGATATTTGCTATTTGTTTGATTGCTGTTCAATTTGTTAATATTTTCTGATCTGGGTGGTAGCCACGAACACTTAAAACAATCTCAAATCTGTCAAACATTATCAAATTTGTCAAACTTTGTATTTAATGACGTACCAAAATTGACAGATTTGACAGCTTTGAGATTGTTTTAAGAGTTCATGGTTACCCCGCTGTTCACCAGCAACGACACATGTCAACAGCTGTCTACTTTACATTGTAATTTTTCGTGGTCAACTATCATTGGCTATGTAGTATGTATGATAAGTTATCTCTCATGTAATATGTTAAATTATGTGTGCTGTTCTGTTGTTGTGCCAAATATAAATTAAATAAATTAACTACAATAAGACTTAATTAAAGATTTTTTGTAGGTTGCTAAAAATATATTTCACTGATTAAAGGTATCGATTGTCTAGGTTACTTCGTTATGGAGTGCTAATGTGACCATAATATTGGAAAGAGAATTGGGATAAACTAATTGGAATCAAAACATTTCATGTTCATTTAAGTAAAAAAAAACCGTCAGTCTAGCGAAACTGAGACACAATAGAAACTTCATCTTAAAGCGGTCTCAGGAGACCGCTTCTGTGTTGTCAAGTTTTCATATTATACAAGACACAAAACTCCATTGAGGCTCCACCGCTTGAGGTCGCCACTCGAACCAGGACACACGACCTGGTTAAGGTTGCAGAAAGCCGCTGGATGCAGGCCGCTTCTAACCGGCCGATCTGGAAGTCACTGGAGGAGGCCTATGTTCAGCAGTGGACGTCCTGTGGCTGAAATGATGATGACTCGAGAACCATTCTTCCTCAACGGTTGATCATTAGCTTTCCCCAATGACTTCCAGATTGGCCGGTTGAAAGCGGCCTACATCTAGCAGCTCCATTAACTTGCCTTAAAATGTCATTAAAGCTAAACTGAATGTATTTAATCCATTTTAAATGTTTTAAAGTAGTTTCGACTGAGGCTGAGCGTACCACTAGAGAAATATATTACCCGTTTAAATTAATTAACTTAAACAAATTTTTGGGACAACCCTGACAAATATTCGTCAGTCTTTCTTTTTATCGCTCTTTGTATGTAATAAATTCGTTGTCTTTTCAAGCCCAGAGTAACTCTAGCCTCTTATACCAAATTAATACAATTTAGTATCATTCCCAAAGTGTCGACAAATAATTTTTTTCTTATCCCATTATCCTCTTATTTAAGCGACTAAACAATTTCTCACGCGCCTGTCATGTTATTTCTTACAAAATGGCGGTTGTCTAGTTCAGATGTGCTATTACAATAGTGTTGTAAAACTATCGTTGGTTTATCTGTCGATGATTGACGTTGAAAATCAATCTAATATCGATCGGATGATAGATAAATATGTGCTATAGACAACACGAAAATTATCTAGGCCTCGACGTAAGGATTAAACATGTTCGTATTACGAGGTATCATAAAATAACTTTTGCCAGGAGCTGCTCCCAAATACACCCATATACTCAGGACAATTATATATAAATAAATATTGGACAATATCACATACATTGCTCTGATCCTAAGGTAAATAGCTAAAACACTTATGATAGAGAAATAAGAAACAACGGCGGTACCACAACACCCAGACCCGAGGCAATATAGAAAAGTTAATTTTTCTACATTGAACCGACCGGGGATCATACCCGGAACCTCGCTATTTTTAGTCCGGCGTGCTCGCCCCTCGGCTACGGAGGTCGTCAGTAAGTATGGTGTTGTGAATTAAAAAGTGATTTTCTAAAAGCAAATTAATAACAGTCTAATAATTATACGCCTACGGAAATACAGCCTATAAAACCTGGTAACCGTTACTTTCAAATAATTAAGTAAAAATATGTCAGTATCGATAATAATTGTATTATCGATAACTTATAAAAAAGGAACCTAATAGTAGGTATTGACCTACTATAAGGTTCCACTTTATAAGTTAACTAAGTTAAATTTCTTTTAGATGTTAATAATTATTAAATATGTAGGTGGTTTGGTTTGTGTATACCATTTGTCGATTACGAGCATTAGAATCTCTTCCTTAAAGCAAGTTGACTAATAAATTAGAAAACTATGAATACAATATCGATAGTTTTGCTTCTGCTTATTGTTTATCGAATCGATAGCATCGAAACTTTCGACACCCTATCAATACAAATAGTTTTTTCATTACTATCGTTACACTGTTTGTTGAATGGCAACATTAAATTAGTTTTTTTTAAATTCTAATAATATCTGTATACTGGCAACATTGTGCCTCTTCTTGCATCACCGTTCTACCAGCAATATACTCGTCCGATGTATTACATCTTTTATTTAAAAAACCTTCGGGAACCAGTAGTCAACCAGCGCCTAAAGTATATACAAACGCGGCCGCGCCCACTGTTATACTACTCAACGTATTATACCAGACAATCCCGCTACAAACATGACGTGTGGTCACGTAAAGTATAACACAATTACTGAACTCGCAATCCGAATTGGAATTGCTAAACAAAGCCTTCAGGCCGACGCTTACACAGGAACGTAACGGATTGCCAGGGAATATTTAACAGAGCCAGATTGAAACGGGGATAGGACTTGGTAATGAACTGAGTCTGGATTAGTTCTCTTGATAAACTAGTTAAGGGTGTATTAGAATACTCTAGGTAGATAGATGATGTGTAGAAATAGATACTCTATAGCATAATCGTAATTTTACGGTAAATCTAATTCTAGTAGAACTGAAATCTCTATCATCCATCCATCCATCCATCAGCCGAAAGACGTCTACTGCTGGACATAGGCCTCCCCCAAGGATTTCCACGAAGATCGGCCCTGTGCTACACGAAAAAAAAAACATTATTGTTTTATATGTACTAACAGGGTTTTTTCTTATTAGTTTTTGAGGGTTCCGTAGTCCTGACAAGGAACCCTTATAGTTTCGTCATATGTCTGTCCGTACGAGGTTTTGCTTGGAGACTGTTGACCCTAAAGAGTTGTCATTTTGTGGAGATATGTATATCAATCACGCCGACAAAACGGTTAAATAAAATTTAAAAAATATTTTTTTTTTCAGGGTAGCCCCCATACCTGTAACTGGGATGATTTATTTTTTCATTGTCTACCCCATCGTGAGGGGTATAAAATAGGACCTTAAAATGCCTAAGGGGTTGTTACGACAATTTTTTGATTTAGGAATTCATTTGCGATATTGTAAACTTTAAAATGTCAATTTTTGCTCGAGTAGGGCGTCCCCCCTCTAAAAACTAAACTATTGGCTTGAAAAATCTGGAAAAACTCATGATAATAGTGCTTTTTATGAACTTTCAAGAAAAAGCAGTTAGTTTAAGAGTAGTAGTCGTCCAAAAATTTGTTATGGAAAATGTTTAAAGTGATTTAAATGAAGTTATTGCTGAAATACATTGTGGTAACGACGAGCAACTAAGGAAACCTATACTGCGCGTGGCACGACACGCACTTGGCCGGTTTTTTATCAATTGAGTTGCGGTGCTTGTAGTTCAGTGTCGGCAGTGCTTTGGTTGTGATAACCAAAGTTAAGAAACCAACGCAACGGTTTTGAGTGGATGGGTGATCATCAGGGGCGTGCAGTGCATATAGGCAATTAGGCAGTGCCTACCTGGTAAATGAAATGAGGTAGGCAATAGGTACTTACAAATGGGTAAAATACATAAGCAAGTATCTATTGCCTACCTCGAAATAAAACCAATGCCCGCCACTGGTGATCATTCCAATCTTACTTACTCACATTATCACAAGCATCTTCGTGTTTCGAAAGGCATGTTAAACAATATTCAAAGGCCATGGCCTGGTCAGAAAACTTATGGTGGCTTGATTACGTCTGCTGGGCTAGTGTGATAGAGTATGACCCAAACCATCTCATAGTTAACATGGGGCCTCCTGTAGTGAAAGAATTAAGGCGTACTTTACTTATTATTATTATTACCAGATGGTTGCATGTATCTTGCTGTTCCCCACTGGTTTGTCTTTTTTTGCAGTCATCAGATGCTTTTTTGAGCGGGTTTATACTTTGCGACCACGTCTTTTGGATCATAGTGCACGCACTAACTATTTGCTTGCTTAGGGAGTGCTGGTTGTGTGGTGGATTATTGTTTGAGATATTTTCTTAAAATGGGATCTTAATTAAGATTGTTCGTTGTTTCATCTTCTGTTTCGTGGAAGTATTTGGGCAGCGGTGTTTGGACCCATTGGGGCCTGCCTGGTTATTTCAAACAACTCTTACTGACTCTCGGCGTCGGCTGGAGGCATTTAGGGTTTATTTTTCTATCATGTTGTTTTTATTTCTGTTGTTTTGTAATTGTATCTAATGTGTGTCAATTTTTTTTTCTTATTTTAACATTTTCTACGATAAATTACTATCCAGTGTCAGTATTCGGAGTTAGACAGTTTGCTTGATAAATAATTTACGCAACGGTGTGATAGCATCCTAATCTTCGGGCACTCGATCAAGATTTAGTAGAACGTGTTCAAATGGCGAGAATCAAGCAGATAGGTGATTGTAGTATCCTCACTAAATTATCAGCGTGTTGTTAACGACTTGCATATACAGTATGTTGGGGCTAAAAGATTGCTACAGCATGCAGTTTGGTTTTAAGTCTATTTATCTTTTGTGGAAACAATAAAATACCAAGGACATGAATGAATAGTTCTTGAAACAAATTCAGGTGTTTAATTCATGGGGTAAGTAAATAGTAATAGCCTTTTTTTAATAAATGCTAGTTATTTTAAGAAAATATCACACTGATTTTCATTTGAGAGTACGATACCTATAAAAACTATTTACCGATTTACGTTATTATAATACTATCTGTTAATTATACCAACAATGTATATCAAAAACCTCGTTCAGTCCGATGTCACCCTCTCGGTGACATAACTTTTACTAATGGACTAGTAGAATTGAAATCGCAAAAGTATAATTCGTCGCAATACATTTAACTGACCAGAGATCAGTTTGTATGGAGAGGTTTTTTTTTTTAACAGATTTCGTTCCTAAAAGTAGTTGTATTTGAGCAGTAGAATCACAGGGCTTTTTAGACCTTGTTTATTTATTTATAGAGATCTTTGGTAATAACCTTTAACTGCAACATTAATGACACAACCCTCAAACGCTGGCTCACTTGACAAACAACAAAGCAATCATCGTCAATCCAGAGATAATTGACCATTATCTTCCAAACTCATAAGGTAAGTAATTTGTCATACAAACTAAGTTATAACTTGACTAGACAGCTTCAACAATTTGTCTGCAACGTAAACAGGATTTCTGAGCTCGTAATTTGCGCTGCGGTCACTCGCACTGCGTCTAATTTCGCACGGACATTTTGGACTTTACCTGTCTCGTCCTGCTGACTGCCACGTAATTGCGTTCTGGATATTATCACGGGGAATATAGGGTTACTATACCTTGAAAGCTATGCACTTGCCTGTAATACATGTAATTTGTAATTTTACTTTCTAAAATAGTGTAAGGACTGCTATTTATGTATCCGAAACTAATCAGTTACAGAACAATATTAAAAAAACCGGCTAAGTGCGAGTCGGACTCGCGCACGAAGGGTTCCGTACCATTATCTAATTGCGGTTTACGATTTATGACGTATTAAAAAAAAGCTATTTACTAGATCTCGTTCAAACCAATTTTCGGTGGAAGTTTGCATGGTAATGTACATTAAAAAAACTATACTATTCAGTTTAGGAAAAAAATGATTTAGAAACCTCAATATCATTTTTGAAGACCTATCCATAGACACACCCCACACGTATGGGTTTGATTTAAAAAAAAATAAGTTACAGTTCTAAGTATGGAGAACCCCCAAAATGTATTGTATATTTTCTATTTTTGTGTGAAAATCTTGATGCGGCTCATAGAATACATCTACTTACCAAGTTTCAAAAGTATAGTTCTTATTATAGTTTCGGAAAAAAGTGGCTGTGACATACGGTCAGACAGACAGACAGACAGACAGGCAGACAGACAGACAGACGGAAAGACAGACAGACAGACGGACAGACAGACGGACAGACGGACGGACGGACGGACAGACGGACGGACGGACAGCGGAGCTTTAGTAATAGGGTCCCGTTTTACCCTTTGGGTACGGAACACTTTTGTCGCAGAACCGCCGAAAGGTGGAGTAAACGGTTTCTCGAGTGGAGACCACGCCTACCTAGGCAAATGTAGTGTAGGACGCCCCCAGCTCGATGGACCGATGACCTTAGGAAGATGGCTGGCAGTGGATGGATGAAAAAAGCGGGAGATCGTGCTTTTTGGCGCTCTTTGGGGGAGGCTTACGTCCAGCAGTGGACTGCAATAGGCTGAGATGATGATGAAAGCCGCAGCGTGAGAAAGCCTCTCACTCGATGGTCTGAAGACCTAGTCAAGGTTGCTCAAACCGCTGGATGCAAACAAAGGCCTAGGACCTGCACGCAATGGCGTTAATATTATAACGGAAGTAGGTACGGGATTGAAAGAACGACAGCACTTCCAGAAAGACGATTTATTTCTTTTTCGGTACAATCCTTCAAATACAAAACAAACGTGATTTTTTGTACGGAATGGTAACGTGAATGGTACGGAACCCTTTGTGCCATTCGTAAACCCTTCGCGAGTCCGACTCGCACTTGGCCGGTTTTTGGACTATGTCCGTTACTTTAGTCCTTTGCCTGATAATCTCGTTTCAGATTTTATCCCTTAACGAAATACCAAGCATCGACCTATCCATAAGCTCGCTGAGTGACATGGAGTCGGTGGGCCAGTTTTACTGTCATGTCCCACGTTTCGGCTCCGGACGTCATCACCGGTAGGACGCACTGATCAACTTTGCTCATCAGGCATTGTGGCGACGAGAAAATGTGACGCAGCTTCCCAAATGCTGCCCAGCCAAGCCATATAATATATCAGCTCTAATTGTCAGTTCTGCGAGCGCAAATGCCTAGCATTCGCTTTTAACTATTAATATAGAAGTACGAATTTAAGGGTTTCATAGTTAACTACGCACCCCATAAATAACTTAAATTGAACTTTTATTTCACACTGGCAACAATAAAAGTACAACATAAAATTAAAAAAAGTTTAAAATTTACAGAACAGTAGAATAATTTTCAGTTATAAATTATCAACTTTGCTCCAGAGACGGATTAGGGCAATAATCAGTATTGAAACAGTCGTTACAAATTTACGATTATCGTAAAAGGATCGTTTCTCAGAAACAATGGACAATCTAACTTATTACTTACTTGAGATATTGCATTGATTAGTTTACTAAGGAATTGTTTGCAAAAACGATGTTTTAGTCTTTAGAAAAATGAAAAAAAAAACTACCAGACATTCAATACAAACACATATTATCATGCCAATTTGACCATTTTAAATCGTCTGTCCCCGATCGACCAGCAGATCAAGCGCCGCAAGTGGAATTGGATTGGCCACACTCTCCGGAGGGATCCCGATCATATTCCCAAACAGGCTCTGGATTGGAATCCCCAAGGAAAACGCAAACGTGGTCGCCCCAAGCAGACTTGGCGTCGCACTGTAGCAGATGAGGCGAAAAAGATCGGCAAGACTTGGAGTGAAATCAAACGCGAAGCTCAAGACCGAACGCGATGGAGGACTACTGTGGACGCCCTCTGCCCCATCTAGGGGACCTAGGACATTAAGTAAGTAAGTAAGTAAGTAAATCGTCTGTAAAAAACATTTTTCCGGTTTTTTTTATTTATTGCTGGTCTCAAAGGATTTGGACCTGGTTTTTTGTCATTTGTTGAAAAAATTGATTTCCCTGGCCAAATACAAGGTTTTTAATCATGGATAAAAACTCTAAAATAAAGAATCATAAAAATTCATGTTTCAAAAAACTATAAATAATAATTATGTAGCCTAGGCAATGCTTACCGACTGAGAATGTGGGATTGGAATTCAATATTTATTTAATTTAAAATTAAATTCATGCACATTGCGCTTAAATTAAAAATTTATTTGTCAGTAGCTTATGACTGTCATATAATTTACCAAGTTAGTAGGAGCCAGGATCACCCTAACTTATCCAACTTTATAATTGTCCAACACTTAACTTGTGGAAAGGTGGATTGTAAATCCCTAAGTTTTATTATCCCATAAAATTCAGCTTCAGTCTGAGGATAATTTTATAGTTAATTAAACCGTTGATATAGCCGTAGCCTTAAATTGCTATGTAGCTATGAAGTTACCGAAATTCCGTAGATTTTTTCTAGTAAGATAAATGTTTTCGAATCTATCATCATCATCATTATTTCAGCCACATGACGTCCACTGCTAAGCATAGGCCCAGTCACTTCCAGCGGCTGTCAGCCCGACGGATTAGCAAGCTAAAGTGGCAGTGGGCAGGGCACATAGCAAGTAGAACTGCCGGCCGATGGGGCAGAAAAGTTCTGGTATGGAGGTAAGCGCAGCGTAGGACGTCCACCTACAAAGTGTACGACAACTTGGTAAAGTTTTAAAATACTACTCTGTCAAGAAAGTACCGGAAAAAGATTAATAATACACAAAATGTTAGTTATTCATCCAGATTTATTTTATCACCTTCAAAGTATGCTCCTTCAGAAGCGATACACTTACGTCAACGAATAATCCAATCATCAAAACATTTTTTAAACGCTTATTCCGGAATCGAGTTCAGTTCTCGCCGCGAATTCTCCTTTATGTCTTCTACCGAATGAAACCGGGTGCCACGAAGTGTTAATTTGAGTTTAGGAAAAAGAAAGAAATCGGCTGGAGCCATATCTGGTGAATAAGGTGGCTGCTCGATGGTATTTGTGTCTGGGGGGAAATGCATATAGACATGCGCTCTCGAAGCTGTAACCCCACCTGTGCATGTTCTCCTTGCTTCGGCTTACTTGGCCTATTACTTTCTTACACTTTATAAAGATAGAATTATACAAAAGCATTTGAAAACGTTTTAATTATCAGGATGTTCAAAACGTTTTCAAACGTTTTTGTTAAAGTAGGGAACTGTTAAGGGACAACTCTTGTCTATCTCAGTTGTTATCAATGTCACGATGATCACATCACACAAATTGTCATACTCCAGTATATTTTCATATTAGTATACTTATTACTAGTTAATGTGACACGGAACGTCTTTCCGATCTCATAAACAGCAAACGGATTTAATATTAGCTACCGAAAAATCGTTTAGTGTGGCCATGAAGTTAGCGGATAGGCTGTGGACTTGTTTTTAGGGTTCCGTACCCAAAGGATAAATTGGGACCCTATTTATTACCATAGAGAAAAAAATATAGACTCAGCTGTCCATCTGACTGTTGTCTATTCGTCTGTCACCAGGCTGTAGCTCATGAACCGTGATAGTTAGACAGTTGAATTTTCACAGATGATGTATTTCTGTTGCCACTATAACAACAAATACTAAAAACCAAAATAAAATAAATATTTAAGGGGGCTCTCATACAACAAATGTGATTTTTTTTGCTCGTTTTTATAAATAAAGGTGCGTAATCCTTTAGGCGCGAGTCTGACTCGCACTTGGCCGTTTTTTTTAAACAATCTGCAATAAAGTCGGTTATAATATCTATAACTACCTATTTATACTCCTGGCAACGGTGTGTGGCCTCACACGACCATCTAATACAGGATTACAAAACCAGGCAATTGCGGGTTTGTATCTTGCAAGCAAGGGCCATAATGTTTGTATGGTGTTCATAAACATTTAATTATGTTTATCCGTTTTCTGGTCGTTAAATACAAGCTTTTGCTTAGTTTAGGCTTAATAATTCACATAGGTAGTATGATTGTGGAGAGAAAAAAAAAGCTTTATGCCAAGCCGCTTATTTTATGGCCTCCTTTGGCCTTTACTTTAAATTGCAATCTACCCTTAAGCATTACCACGTGTTTGCTTCGTACGAAGATAAAAAAATCTTTTTCCGCGTACTTTGTTATGTTGGAATTGAAATAGGAAATTATCTTGTTTCGAAGCGAAAAAATATTTATGTTCTTCATGTATTCATATATCTAAATTGATTTAAAAGTAAGATGATGCACGAGGAAAAGAGATTTTAAAACAAATGCCTAACAAGGTTTAAAGTCTAGATCTAGGTTTTTAAAATTACTAATACGACTTAAAGTTAAATGCTCTGACTTAAAGTCGGCCTTTTAGACCTAGAGGAAAGTAAATCAGACTTGGCGTCGCCATTTTAGCGTTCCGTACCCAAAGGGTAAAACGGCACCCTATTACTAAGGCTCCGTCCGTTGTCCGTCCGTCCGTCCGTCCATCCGCCCGTCCGTCCTTCCGTCCGTCCGTATGTCCGTCCGTCCGTCCGTCCGTCCGTCTGTCCGTCTGTCTGTCTGTCTGTCTGTCTGTCTGTCAGTCTGGCAGTCTGTCTGTCCGTCTGTCACCAGGCTGTATCTCATGAACCGTGATAGAGTTAAAATTTTCACAGGTGATGTATTTTTGTTGCCGCTATAATAACAAATACAAAAAAACAGAATACAATAAATATAATAAGGGGCTCCCATACAACAAACGTATTTTTTTTTTGCCGTTTTTATCGATAATGGTACGGAGCCCTTCGTGCGCGAGTCCAACTCGCACTTGGCCGGTTTTTCCTATGGTTATCGGTCCATCGAGCTGGGCGTCCAAACACTACTTCTCCAAGGCATAGTTTCCACTTGAGAACCCGTTTACTCCTAGGCTTTGCGTCAGATGTGGCCGGCCCTCTGCCACACTAAAACGGAACTAGAAATTCACATATGTGTCAAATCTTAGCTAATTCCGTCCAGCCATTAAAACGTTAATAAGTAACAAAAATAACACGAAATGCCTTTTACTAAACGACGTAACGAGAATCATCCCGAACATATCTGTAGCGTATTTGCCCAAACAGCCGTTTGCCTTCCCAATAAAATCAATAAAAAAATCCCATTACCCAGAAACAAACTGACAAATCCACTGTTTTTGCCTACACTCCCTTCAAACCGCGTATGCGATTTTCAACTTAATTTTAACCTAGATAAGTGTGAATAATGGCGTAAAAGCATCGTGGAAAGAAATAAGGAATTTAATACAACCGCGGCAAAGAAATGCCTGCGTAGAAAATGTGCGAGATTATTGTGTTAAGAGAAGGGGCGTTGCGTGTCCCGTTCATATGGGACATACACATTTTTTTAATATGTTACAGGTAACATAATTAATTATTTACAGAATTCATAAAAAATGGGTTTTAGATCGTCGCCCAATATTTATATACAGGGTGTAAAAAAAGGCTTAACGAAGCCTTAAACCACGAATTCTATACCTAAAACCAAGTAGAATGCAAAAAAAAATATTTGCTGGGAAATGATTTTTATTTTTGGGTATCAAAAAAAATAACATTTCTTATTGCCGGCTGTACCCTATAAAGGCCTTTTATGAAAGAAGTACTAAACATTTTTATCATGTTTCTTTGTAAAAAAGTTTAGTATTATCAAACAGAAGTCAATTTTGTAAAAATCTTTGATAAAAAATTGTAACTTTGACCGTCAATAACTCGTTAACCCGTCATTTCCCAGGTATAGTATTAAAGAAAAAAATGATCGTAATAATACGTAGAATATGTGGTACTCGGCTTCGTTAAGTCTTTCTTTACACCCGATATATATTTTTTAAATTTTAGGTAATGGCATATTCAATGTAAGCAACCTACCGTAGTTTTAAAGCAGTGTTGGCTTAAAAATGGGATATTTACACATGGTAGAGTGATGATATACAAGATCATCAAGCTGCTGCCAGCAGATGAAAAATCCGAAAATCGGGCTCAATGGCGTTTACTAGGCTATTTTTTGGTAAAGATACTGATGGATGAACGTGAACGTGAGATAAATATGAGCTACCCGAAAATTGCCCCTAGGTTTAGGTATACAATCAAAAGTATATTAGTATTTTTTTTTAAATGGTTATGAAATAAATAAATATTACTCCATGAAAGATTCGCTGTAAATGAAAATTAATTGAAAAAAATGTTTTATTTTCTAACATTGAAAAAATGCCTTTGCCTTTGTTTCTGCATTATGATGAATATGTTGGCACCAAAACAATGCATTAATCAAATCTATAAAATCGAGTTTTACATACTTACTAAGTACCAATTTGTTGCATTTATTTGATACTTTCGCATAACTAGCGTGCAAAGTACTTTGTGTAAATATTTTAAATGAATACTGGTGTGAAGATAACAGTTTTAAAATCATCTAATATTACTATTATGGAATAATACTATCTAGTAAAAAAAACTGTCCCGATTACTTCGGCACAAACACACACTAGAGCGAGCGGTCACCAAAAATATCTACATAAAATCATTTAACGTTTTATATGTTGTACCGCGTTGTTAGGTAACGGTTACTTGAGTAAGATTAATTAAAATGAAATATAATTTTGCTGGTAACTTAATGGCTGACGAGCGGACGAAAGTCAACAGCAAATTACAACAAAATAGCTAATGTTATATGTTTTTAGATTTATCGTGTCTTATGGATAATTGCTTTTTAACCGACTTCAAAAAAAGTAGGAGGTTATCAATTCGTTTTTTTTTTGTATCTTTGTTACGCGATTACGCCGTCAATTACCGAATTACCAATTTCAAAATTTATTTTTTAGTTTAAAAGTCAGTGGTCCCATTTACACCAAGTCTGATTCTGATTATGAGATCCCTGGGAAATCAAGGGGAACCCAAAATTTTTCTGGTCTGGTAATCATCATGTCATGTTGCTGACCTGATGATCAGTGGCGTGCGGTGCATATAGGCAATTATGCAGTGCCTACCAGTGCCAGAAAAATCCTACAGGACAGCTAACCATCTTTATTTGCCAAATTGACAATCTATAATAAAGTCTAAGTTACCATTTTGTCGTCTTTATTAAACTTTCAAACTAAAGCGCGCTCGTTTCAATACTTTCAATACAAATGACCCACGGTAGGCGGTCGCGACACCGCTTACTATTTCACGCACACTTCCTTAATTTTCACACACACTTATATAATCTGTGCGCATACGTACACAGTTACAAAACACCAATTTTTGGTAAGCATTATGCGGCGCTTACCTGCTTAGCTCCCACCAGATGGCGCTCAATTTCCGCCTCCAATTTTAAAATTTAAAGTCTTCTTTTAAGTAAACTTTACATTACAACTTTTTAAAATAAAATTTCAAACCCTAAAATCCTAATTATATTTATAGTAAATAGTTTTAAGTTTTAAAACGAATAATTAATTGTTTGCTAAAACTATCCTTAAAATAATGTAAACAGAGATCATTTCGATCGGCCATTTTTTTTTTTCTTTAGTTTGCTTTGGCTTTCATCCCGCGAGTGTTTTGAAAAGTTGTTTTTACTCTTACGGATCATAAACTGCTTCTTTTGAGTGCTATTATAGTTATTTCAAAATTCAGTGTTGTGTTGTTGTGTTCTATAAAATGGAGAAACTAGAATGTACAGTATGTAATGAGAATTCTATTTGTTTTGACAAATTACGCGCCAATCCCTTAAATCAATTTTCATTTGTGGACAACCTAGTAGCCTATTTTCATTAGCCGGGTAATTTAAGTTCCGAATTGATTTGTAACGTAATCGATCTCACATAGAACTAAAATTTATTTGCATAGTTTGAATACGCCAAAGCTTATTTTAGCTTAATTCGGAACAAACAAAGAGATGTCCTTGTTTATTCTGTGGCCATAATATTTACGAGTGTAACTTAACCTCACCTCAGTTAAAGGAGATTTTTAAAAATATTAGTGAATAATCGGGTGTTAAGTTGTCAAAAGATAATTGTTCTAATAGTGTAAAGTGTATTAAAATGTGGTGAACAAATAATACAATTTTAAAAGTAGGTAAATACCATGTTAAAATCAACAAAATAGCCGATGGGGCGCCGGTTTTGTGTGTGTTTACGTCGGAGACAAGTTAAGTTTTTGTCACTAAACTAACAAGTTTATTTAATTAATTGAAGTATATAATGCTTACCGTTGCAAACATTTTACGATAAAAGATTACTGACATGTTCAAAGTTCGCGAAAAAGTAATAACCACGAAATGTCGCTGAGGAGTTATAAATATCAATTGGATAGTTGTGGTGCTCCATATAAATCTTCACTCAGTCAATTTTCTTTGCTTGTCTCGGAAAGCAAGAATGCCTGGTAAGTCTTTATTTGGTTGGAGTGTAGCAAAGTGTGCAAGGCGTTTGGCACTTAGAAAATTTTTCATTAAAAATATGAAACATAATAAAAGTCAAATCTTTGTTTTTCAATGTATAAGGGGGCTCAAATTAAATGCTTTTTATACTTGTGACTTTTTCTTTCCGACGCATGGTTTAACCGGAAAATGCAATAGAATATAGTGTTCAAACACTTAGAAAAAAATGGTGATATAATTATAAAACTTCATAAAATTCCAATCTTTGTTTTTCGTCGTATAGAGGGGCATAAACTAAACGCTTTTTATACTTGTGACTTTTTCTTTCCGACGCATGGTTTAACCGGAAAATGTGATAGTTTTTTTTTTTATAAAATTATTACTTAGTGCCTACCCAGCACAAAAATCAAAGCACGCCCCTGCTGATGATGGAAGCCTTAACGGATAGGAGTTAGAAGATAATACTGCAATTTGTCGACAGAACGTATTTCGCAGTGTTTTGAGCAGACGTGGAGCTTATGAGGTACCAGACCGCCAATTTTCATTTACTGGGGGCGTAACCGCACACCCAGTATCAAAAAAAATATTAAAAGTTCCTTTCTTAAACTGACCTCTTATTTAACGCAAGACCTTAGCCTATGGTTACGACACCAAAATAGCATCATTTTTGGCGAAGTTAGGAGGGGAAAAATAGGGGACTTAACATTTGAAATTGTGAAATAAAATATATAAAAACTAAAAACCGACTTCAAAATGAAACTAAAAAGCGAAAAATAATATTGACTAAAACATACCTAATCAGTTCTTTTTGGAGTCGGTGCCAGCCATCGAGAGTTCATTCGCAACGTGTTCATTTTGAAATCGGTTTTTAGTTTTTTATTAAACTTTTTTTACTGATTAGGTACCTACTGTTTTATTTTTCAATGTAGTAAATTATGGGCAGGATGAATGATATTTCTTTATTTAGAGACATATATATTTTGTTAAAGGATTATGCTGATGATACTCGTAAATACAAAAGAAATTTCTTTTTATACAACTCGGTCAAATGTTCTATCAGTAGTCTCTCTTTTTAGGGTTCCGTACCCAAAAAGTAACGGGACCCTATTACTAAGGCTCCGCTGTCCGTCTGTCTGTCCGTCTGTCACCAGGCTGTATCTCATGAACCGTGATAGTTAGAGAGTTGAAATTTTCACAGCTGATGTATTTCTGTTGCCGCTATAATAACACATACTAAAAAATAGAATACAATAAATGTTTAAGGGAGCTCCCATAAAACAAACGTGTTTTTTTTTGCCGTTTTATAGATAATGGTACGGAACCCTTCGTGCGCGAGTCTGACTCGCACTTGGCCGGTTATTTTAACGTCGATTTTGCTAGTGCAGTTAATCCTTTCAAATTGTTAAATTTTAAAGTTATTCTGAGAGGCTAAACCTACGGAGTATAAATAAATACTAGGTATTAAAATTATAATTGATCCGCACAGGCTCGAGGAAAATTTAATTTTAAAAAATACGGTACGGTACGGTTATCCTTATATCATATTTTATTACACGTTTTTGTTCATATACCCATTAAAAAGCGCCGTTTTCAACGTCAACCGAGTTATAAAAACCGCACTTAAGACAACGTATGGATATTGCTATACCCCGCCATATTTTAGCACAATCCTCGAGGGTATTATAAAAACAGGCCAAGTTAGAATATTATAAGTAATAGAAATCAAGGAATGACGACCGTCCATTGGTTCGCGCTCAGGGCCCCAAATCTGCTAATTTAAAAGTGGCATTATTGAATATCAATTGGATTTAATTGTAATTGTTTGACAGTTGTCTGTCAAGTCTGTACTTATTAGGCATAAAATGCTGCATTTATAAAACGTAAGTATTCTGCTACATACAAATTAACTTAAAACGACCTAAATTAGTAACAGGATACCAAATGTGTCAAACAATTACAATATGATTATGATATTCAATTATGCCTCTTTTAAATAAGCAGACTTGGGGCCCAGGCTTTGTAAAGCCTGGCAGTTGCGGGTTCGACTCCCTTGACTCGACAACTTGAGCGATATAGGGATAAATGTTTGTATGATCTTTATTTGACTTATACATGTTAAAATGTGTACCTGTTATTTCAAGTTTAAAGTCACCCAACGTGTCATGGAGAGAGCTATGTTCAGCGTTTTTCTACGAGATTGGATCTGAAATGAGATGATACATAGAAGAACCAAACATTGCGACAGACATAAGTGGCGGAAGCATATTATTATATTTAATAAATAATTGAATAATAAATTTTGAACAACATCACATACATTGCTCTGATCCTAAGGTAAGTAGTTAAAGCACTTGTGTTATAGAAATCAGAAACAACGACGGTACTACAACACCCAGACCCGAGACAGAAAAGTTAGTTTTCTACATTGCCCCGACCGGGGATCGAACCCGGAACCTCGTAGATGGCGACGCCATATATAGTTCGGCTTGCTCGCCTCTCGGCTACGGAGGTCGTCTCATTATTTATTATCATATATATAATCTAATCATATATATAAGCATATAATCACGTAGGTCCTACCAGTAGTTTGTTTAGATAAATCCTAATTAACATGTGCTATGTACGTGTATGACCATAGCGAATGCATCAGAAATCACACCCTATAACTTATACTCGTAGTAAGATACAAATAGATACACGCCTTTGACAGAGCAGAGATTCAAGCAATATTGATAATAAACTATTTATTATCGAGACCACTAAATGTGTTTGGCAATAGTTCTGTTTAGCTAAAATCGGTAATCCCTTTAATACGTTAACATGCCGTTTATTCGCCATTACCCTTTATTACGATGTCCACAAACAGCACTCGAGTTACGTAGCCTGTCGTAAACAGACAGCACACTCTGTTAATGTTCTCTGTAATTAACGAATAGGAGTGGGCTGTATTCGTGAATAGGGTTTGCACGTTATGTTGTATGGTCATGGTTTTACCACAAGCGGACAGATAAACAAACTAAAGACATCAGTAAATACGTCTTAGTTAGTTCCGATTTATGCCGTAAGCGCTAGCTTCTTTGCTAATTGTCCAAAGTAGACTAGCTGTGGCTCGCGGCCCTGTCGTATACTTAAACCACCGAACTATTTATAGATATATCTTTATTAGAAAAATTTAAGTCATCATCATCATCGTTTTATCCTATTGCAGTCCACTGGACGTAAGCCTCCCCCAAAGAACACGATCTCCCGCTTTTTCATCAAGCCACTGCCAGCTATCTTCCTAATGTCGTCGGTCCAACGATCTGAGGGTAAATAGTAAGTATAAATCAATGCTTCAGACATGGCACTAATTATCGTGGTCGAACAGTTTTTGCCAGGTCGTCAAATACAAAGCTGGAAAAGTTTGTTTTCTAACAAGGCCCGACCGAAAATCGAATTCTTGATCCATGCACTCAACGCAAATCATTGTAGGCGTCCAATCCAAGCTAAACTAAAAAGATTTATTTTCTCTCATCGCGAAACTTTCTTGACATAACCTAATAGATGCGAACAGCTGCTAACAGCGTAACAATAAAATGCCCATTGTTTCTCATTTTGCTGTGCTGAGGTAACGGGTAACGTGTTTTCTTGTGTGGTTCGCATTTGCAGTCATAATGCAAGTGGTTTGGAAGGCTTATATTTTAGTAATATAAATACTATTGTACCATTGTTATAATAAACAAAAATACTTTTTATGGGCCTTATAAGGGAGCACAGCGCGCTATGGAAAGGGCTATGCTCGGTGTTTATTTGTGAGATCGAGTTAGAAATGAGGAGATCCGTGAACGGACAAAAGTCGCTGACATAGCCCAACGGATAACCAAGCTAAAGTGGCAGTGGGCGCATAGCACCTAAAACTGACGGCCGATGAGGCATTAAGGTTCTGGAATGAAGGCCACGTGCCGGCAAGTGCAGCGTGGGACATCGACCCACAAGGTGGATAGACGACCTGGTTAAGGTTGCAGGAAGCTGCTGGATTCAGGCCACTTCTAACCGGCTAATCTGGAAGTCACTGGGGGAGGCATATGTTCAGCAGAGGAGATCCTGCGGCTGAAATGATGATTATAAACAAAAATAGTTAAACAAATTACTATACAGAACTAAAGCTAATAAAAAAACTAATGATAGACTGTCTGTTCTCTCGGCCCTGTGCCACATTTGACCCACTCTTCACTAATTACTCGGGCGGTCTGACTAACACATTCATTTACCTCATTTGCCGATTAACCGTAACCCCGCACATGAATTAGCATTTCCATTTGGGACTTTAAATTATATTTCCAAGTTTTGATAACGTTGCCGGGTATTTCAAAAAGTTTTCACTGGTGTAATTAAAAAGTATCTTACAATAATTAAAATATTTTATTTTTTATGAAGCTTTTTCGTTAAGGCCAGTACTAGTTAAGGGTTAAGAAGCTCTATTAGTAAGGCTAGTTGCACATTTAAATCTAGATTAAATTTGGATATATCATAAACATCTGCGGGGTAACCATGAACTCTTAAAACAATCTCAAAGCTGTCAAAACTGTCAATTTTGGTACGTCATTGCATACAAAATTTAACAGAATTGAGATTGTTTTAAGAGTTCGTGGTTACCGCCCTGGGCCCTAACCATGAACTGTTAAAACAATCACAAATCTGTCAAACATTATCATTTCTGTCAAATTTTGTATGAAATGACGTACCAAAATTGACAGATTTGACAACTTTGAGATTGTTTTAAGAGTTCATGGTTATGGCCCTGGTCTTTATCAGAATCGAGAAGCTTTCAGTATGCTAAGTATTGACAAAAAGTTCGTAATCGCAAAATTTGTTTTTTTGTCCCATATCCAGTCGTAGAATATGAAAAAAAAAAATTTTGCATTACGAAATATAAATTCATTTTTTAAGTTTACAAGAATATTGTTTTTCGTCATAATGTTACTGGATTGGATGGAAACTGGATTGCAATTACCTTAAAAATAAAAATACGGGAATGGATTCCTTACGTATCTTAGAAACACTTCTCTGCGAAAATTGTTCGAACTTCATTAACACCTTTACGACAATACCTCGATAGTGCGGTATGTCTTATTTCTTTGACGGCTTTTTCTATCCATACCTTGTCTTATATTCTATATTTGTGTGCAAAATTTCATCTAAATCCGTTCAGCCATTAACGCGTCATCGAGTCACAAACATCCAAACATCCACACAGACTTTCGCATTTATAATATTGGGATAGTGGAATACATAAACTATATTTAATCAAAGATTTTTGCAGAATAGTATTTTGAAGATACGTAGGTAAACAAAGGGGAGGGGAATGGGATACGTATTATCTTCCCGTGGTGTAAGCGTAGCGAGCGAATCCTAAGTCTATGGGTGTAAGTGACAATAGGTGACTTGGGCCTTATGCACTAATTACTACAACTGACGCATTGCTCGCGCGCTCATGGATTCAGGACGGAGAGTTATAATTCTAATAGAAATCCCAAGTATTTTTGAAGCATAAATAAACCTTTTTTTTCTGTAGGCCTAAATTAAGCACGTTTTACACGTTCCAATATATTTTTTTGCCCTACCACTGCTTCGGGACAATATTGTATGCATTATAAGTGCTTATACACGCAGGTAACATGCGCATGTTAAGGCTCTTATGCAGGTTATATGCCTCCTGTAGTAAACTACTGTGTAAGCTTTGATTCGGTTTCAGTAACGTAACCATCAAAAACGGTATTCTAAAAAACTGAAAATAAAATTGTCCAAACGTACATAAGGGAGTTGGGATAGCGTATGCTACTGAAATTAGCATATTTTTTTTTACATTTTTCAGTCGCATTACAAGCTGTAATAGCATTTTTTGAGTTTATAAGAATACCGATTTTGATGTAAATGTAACATGGCAGGGACCAGACTAAAACTTAATTGACATTTCTATTAAATTATGGTAATAGGGCTTCAGATAGGTAAATAATTAATAAATATTGGACATCATCACATGCATTGAAAAAGTATGACAAGTGTAGAACTTTCTTAGCTCTTCGTCCTATGCGCTAATGAGATTCCTGGCCAGATCTAGACTTTACAATGAGAAGCCGTCTATTGTCTATCGAGTGCCTTTTCAACCGAGGCACTAATGCCTAAGATGTGCCAGGATACTAAGCGGGTCATCTGGCTCGATTTCAAGAGGGTCAAAGACTCAAAGGGTTGGAACTCCATTGGTTAATTCTTTCAAAATTCATATAATCCACTAAGCTAATAACAATTTATTTTATTTCGCTTTTATTAAAATTGCTTACTAGTAGGTACTAAGAGCCTTTGAACTCAGCTGCGAACAGACAGACAAACACATGGCAACTACAAGTTGTAACAAAAACCCTATTCGATCCAAAAGGAGGGGGGGGGGGGGGGGGAGAGGGGGGATTCCTCGTCTCAAACACGACAGCTTTTCCAATTGGACCAACATTGATATTCCAAAAGTAAAAAAAATATTCCTTACTTTACTTGTAGCAGGGCTTAGCTCGGCCACTTGCTATTTGCCTTACATTGTATACTTAATTTAAATGTTTTGCAAATGTTTGAATCGCAGTCAACACTATGAATAATTCAACGAAAACTCTGGAAGTCAAAATTGCATAACGCGATGTTGCGGTCAAATCCGGATGTATCCCAAACAGTACAGCCAACGTACTGTTAGTATAGTAATCCACATGGAAGAGTAAGAGAAGATTGGAAGGGTGGTATGGGTGTGACAGGTGCAATGTAGTTTCTGATTTCTATAAGACAATATGCTCAATTTGTAGTGATAAAGAAAAAGCTGGTTAATTCGGACGCTCGGTTTATTGTAGGTTTAGCAGCACAAAGCACAACTTTCTACTCCAAATCTTTGTAAGACAATCCCCCGTAAAACAATAGAAAAACGTCCGTAATCACATTCTAATCCGCATTCGTTTCTCCTCTCGCGCACTCTGTCTTCCTTCTCTTTCAAACAATTCACCTTCCATTCCATAGTCACCTTAGGATCCAGAGCAATGTATATGTCGTGGCCCGATCTTAAAATTAAACATTTCATGATGTGGCCGGCCATTTTATAAAATGGTCGTATTTCATAAAACAGCAAAATAAAACTGGCCATATCGTTTAATCGTCAACGTTTGATGATATGTTAATCAACGTTTGGCCATATCATTAAAATAGCTATAAATATGTTTAAAAGCTACTGGAATTTGTTTAATATTAATTTTCACAATAGATAAGTAAAATATTATAAATCAATGTAATTTTGAAAGAAAACTAATAGATAAAAAGATTAAAATAACCTAACTAACCTCCTAAATTACGTGTCGAACTCCACGACTTTTGACGTTAAGCTTTTTTTTCGAGTAACTTTCATAAATATTACCTAGCTTAATGTCTTAACGATAATTCACTGCAATTTCATCTTCTATTGACATTTTGATTCACTTTCACAATTCACAAGAACAATAATTGTCCGCCGCCATGTTGTTACCACAATAACAAAGCGACATAAGCGCCTCTACCGGTGAATAATATAACTGTTTGAAGATATGACCGCCAACGTTTGGCCATATCATGAAGTAGTCGATCATATCGTCAAACGCTGACTGATTTATTGATCTGGCCTATCAACATCATGATGTGGCCAGCGGGTACAGTGCCGCATCATGAAAAACGACCATTTTATGAAATGGTTGGCCAAATCATGAAGTGATTAATTCTAAGATCGGGCCACGACATATACGTTGTTGTTCAATATTTACTATATTTTTATTATATACTTTAACCAACCCACTCGTTTACCGCTTCTAGTCGTGTTTAGAGTGCGTCGGAGAACTGAGCTATTTATTTTTACCGTTGAATTAAAATAGTATATATTTACTATATATTTTGTAAACATATATTGAACTTTATGAATTTTAAACATAAACGAAACTAGCGCACCGACCGAGTCAAAAAAACTTATGTAACTCTTTCGAGGTGATTTAGTACTCAAGAACTGGTGAAATACGTGTCGGGTCTACAAAATAAATGCTTTTATAGTTGCCCGCCACAATATGTGGTGTTTTCAACCTGTTATACTTATTAAACAACATCATCTAAGAAATTTTCTTCTCAAACTATATTTTCAAGTTAACTATGTAACTAACAGCTTACCTAGCTGTGTATTTCTTTTTTATTTCATGTATTAACTACTGTCATGATTTTTCTCACATTCATTAAACCACCATTTTGCTGGACTCTAACAAAAATAAACTTACAACCTAATATTACACAAACGGATATTTTTTAAATATTTTATGTTAAGTCCTTGCTTCAAGATTGCAATTGTTTTTTGATGACGCAATTTTATTTCCACTTAATCGATGTCATTTAAAGAGTGTTATCGTCGTATACCGTTCTATTTGAGCTATTGCGCTAGTGTGACATAAAACCCGCGCCAAAATGTTATAATTTGTTGTCCAACTAATTTTACAACAGTATAATTAGTTTATTTGTTGGAGAGCTTAATTATTATTTTAAGTGAACAATTTGTGTTATAACCAACAATATAGACTTAGCAGTTGATAAGAATTAATTTTACAGATATGAGTAATCGATACCTACCTCTCGTTCCGAATTGCGCTAAAATAACTATTAGCACAAATACATATAAATTTAGTAGGTATAAAAAACCGGCCAAGTGCGAGTCGGACTGCGGGTTTCGTACCATTATCGAATTGCGGTTTACGATTTACGACGTATTAATAAAAAAACTAATAACTAGATCTCGTTCAAACCAATTTTCGGTGGAAGTTTGCATGGTAATGTACATCATATATTTTTTTAGTTTTATAATTCTCTTATTTTAGAAGTAACAGGGGGGGGGGGGGACACATTTTACCACTTTGTAAGTGCCTCTCGCGCAAACTATTCAGTTTAGAAAAAATATATATAAGAAACCTGAATATCATTTTTGAAGACCTATCTATCCATTCCCCACACGTATGGGTTTGATGTTTTTTTTTTTGAGTTTTAGTTCTAAGTATGGGGAACAGTATAGTTTTTATAGTTTCGGAAAAAAGTGGCTGTGCCATACGGACAGACAGACATGACGAATCCATACGGATTCCGTTTTTTGCCATTTGGCTACGGAACCCTAAAAAAAATCAATATTTTCTGTTATGTTTATATTAATCTTCAGAATTTCTGCATTCGTATCATCTATGGTCTACGTAAGTACGACCATGTCTCAGAACACCGAGCTCTGCTAAAATGGCTACCGATACGACGTCGGCGCGAGTATCACATTCTTTCCTTCTTATTTTCTATATTATTTAATCCAAATTCACCACCATATCTAAAGGAGCGTTTTAAATTTAGGCAGTCTGCCTTGGGTCACGAAATGCGGTCTTCTAATAATCTCCACCTCACTTTTCCTTTACATTCTTCTAACACATATTCACAGTCCTTTACTGTGCAATCCATCCGCTTATGGAATTCCTTGCCGATGACTATTCGGCAGTCCGGATCACTTATAAGCTTTAAAAGAAAACTTAAAACATATCTCCTTTCCCTTTAGCTTTTTTGTTTTTGTGTCTTTTCGTCATGATTCTTTCATGTTAATTGGGTTTGCATTTATTGTATTTATGTATAAGGTATTATGTATGTATGCTTTATTTAGGATAATATAAGTATGTTTATTATTTATTTTGTTAATTTACGTATACGTATTATTAACTATATATATTAATTTACGTATATATATATTGTTATTTAATTTTTCTTTCTTTAACTCTTCACTGCCTTCCCCTCTCGACTTTGTAAACTGTCCTCTACCTGAAGGTTGTCTGGAAGAGATCGCTTCTAGCGATAAGACCGCCTAAATTGTACCATTCTAAATGTATTTTCTTTTTTTGTAATGTTTGTTTTGTGTGGTGTGCAATAAAGAGTATCTATCTATCTATCTATATGTTAATATTTATGACTATTATATTTGGTCGATTTAGCGTTGTTATTGCCTTTAGCGCAATTCGGAATGCGGCCCTCGCATCTTGTGAAAAGAATCTTTTCGTTTTTTTCCTGTCACTATCTTCGCGTAAGCCTTCTTTAATTCCATGCAAATAGCGCAGCCAAACTCACATCTAGAATTCAACAGTCACCCAGACAGGCATTCAGACTGCAGCCCATACTGGTCTTAGGACGAAAGTAGAGCTCAAGCGGTATATGCAGGGTCATACAAATATATGTTATGTTCCTTGAAAGAGGCTAACGATTTTTTATTATTATTTTTATTTGCAAGAATACAGTTTTACACTAAGGTCCAAATAAGACCAAATATTGGTTAGTCATAAGTATTCTGCCTGCAAGCAGACGCGCAAATTGTTAGTAAAATTGGTCATTTATTGTTAATATCTATACTGTCAACTTTTTCACTTATTACAATATTCAATAACTTATTTTATTTTATAGGATAACACTAAAAAACTACAGAGCCATAAGAGATACGATGTATTAAGAAAAATCGCTTCTATTGTTAACGTTGGACAAAATGGACAGACGACCTGGTAAAGGTTGCAGCAAGCCGCTGGATGCAGCAGGCCGCTCCCAACCGGACAATCTGTTGTGTGTTGTAAGTTTTTTAAGTCCTGTTGCATATGCATCTACCACCAAATGTACATCACTTAGTATGCAAATAAAGATTTGAATTTGAAATTTGAATAATGATGATGACGATGAAAACCCTTCAACAACAACAATCGACATCAACTTGTAATAAAATAAAACACATGTTACCTTTAATTTAGTAAATACCTTTTATTACAAAGAATAAATGTAAAAGTGCACCTAAAATTCAAAAACAAACATTACAAAAAAAAAACACATCAAAACCTTAACCAATTTACCAAATAAACCATCAAAATTTGTACCAAAAGTACATCGCAGAAAAACGTTAGGACTGTGCTTGATGAATTTGATGACCGTGAAGGTACACTCATCAGCTTAGCCAGTTGTTTCTTGGTCGGTCTTGGATCACCTTCAGGGCAGTTGGAGTACATCATATTGGTTTCACAGTCCTGGGAAACCGGGAAATACTGGTTTGAGTATGGGAAATTCAATTAGTGGTATAAGGCAATATTAAATTACAAGTCCTGGTAACTCTTGCACATACTAAAACAGAAATTTATGTGGAACAAATAAATTACATATACAGGATGTACAAGAGAATAGGACACTCTTTAAAACCACGTGATCAGCTGGCAGCAACATCGAAATAGTGATTTTTTTAGAGGCTCCATACATCATCGCGGTATGCGAGGAAGTTTGTAAGGAAAGACTAAAAGAAATTATCGATTTCGATGTTGCTCCCATAGAAAAAGTTGTTGTTTATGACCAGCTGATCACGTGGCTTTAAGGAGTGCCCCATACTCTTGTACACCCTGTATGCCTTCTCGATGGGGTATGTACTCCATGACGCAGATAAGTACCTACTCTCATTTCAGTATCGAATCTAGTTCTTCTCAAACTTTATTTTATGACTGAACCCAATTGATTAACTACTGCAGGACAAAGACCTATCCCAAATAATTAGAACTATTCCTATCTAAAGCCAATTCTTCCATCTTTTTCTCGACCTACCCCTAGAAATCTGCGCCTGCTCATAGAAAGCCGGTGACGATCCGTGACCACTTTCCAGGATGCATCCTACATTCGGTAGGCGTTGTGAAGAAGGCGACTTGCTTTGACGTTTCTTCTTTCATACAAAAAAAAAAATACGTTCGTCTTTCTTTCTTTATCTTCAGAGTTCAGACTAAGGGCCGAATTAGGTAGAATAATTATGTGGAGGATAAGTTCTTGAACTTAATTTGTCATATATCGCTAGTTGACGGTCGTAAAACGCAAAAATAGTGTTTAACCTTTCATGTAAGTAAAATATAGCTTATTCAGAACTTATGTAGATCAGCGAGGCGACAACATCTCTCCTGATGATGCCACGTGAAGTGGCGAAACGCGCGTCGAGGTTTTTATGTCGGTGTTGGGTACTAACTTTTGCATTTGTCTGTTTCGCATGCAATTTGAGGGAGGGAGGGCGGTACTCTTTGCATGAGCCTGTGATTGTCCTCAGATTGTGGGTTACAGGTGGTGTAATGGGGGTTCCTATGCCGGCGTAACTAATCGGAAGTTGTAAGCAAAATAATTACATTTTCATAATTATTTAGTTATGGATTTCCGCAAAGTAACGCCTGATTCTATCAATTTTTACTTATGTAGAACTTATTCGTACATAATCATTGTGAAACAGGCCCTAAATCTTGACAACTAATCTTTTGACAACAAAACTGAAACTGCGTTATTATTTCAGAATTTAGTTAATATCGAATTTATACCAATGACAGAAAGTAAACAGTTAAAAGTACAAACAACCTTTAACCCAATTTGTTATCATCTCTCATTCCAACAAAATGGTAACAACGAAATATCTGAAACGACTAAGGCTCTAAAAGTTCTTATCGTGAACACGCGAACACATTTCCCGGGAAATTTAAGAAGTGCAACTTCAACAAATTGTTTCCTCTTAAGGCGGATCGTTCAGAGCAGCTTGGGAAATAAATAAAAAAGTCCCATTTTCAAATAACGACTCTTGTATTTACGTGAAAATGTGATTTGCGGTTTGAATACTTATAATTTTACTAAAAAACAATTACTTACATAAATAATTAGTTTATTATTAACCGCCGAATCACCGCCTCCCTCTCTCAACATTTAACTAAACTGTCCTCTACCTGAAGGTTGTCTGGAAGAGATCGCTTCTAGTGATCAGACCGCTTAATTGTACCATTCTCAATGTATTTTTTCTGTGTACTGTTTGTTTTGTGTGGTGTTCAATAAAGAGTATTTATCATCCCCAAATATAAGTCTTATCACCATGGCAGCCCATTGCAGCCCACTGCTGGACGTGAGCTTCCACCAAAGGAATTAAAATTGAATCGAAAGAGAGAGAGCACGATCTAACGTTTTTTCTTATAATTACTGTCACTGCCAGTCATCTTGTTGATCAAATATAGGTAAGAATTTGTTTATAAATATGACTAATTCTTAAAACATGATACTTTCTACTATTTATTAACCATGCTTTGTTTAGCTACCATGCTTAGCGCTGGGGCAAAGAGAGGGGATCGCTTCGCGCATCTCGAGTATCGCGACGCGTGTGCGCGGAGCTAACAACCAATCCCAGCTGGCGGTTCAGGCGCGGCGCGCGACTAACCAATCACGTAATCGTAAGTATCTTCTGCGCAACTTTCGACCAGCACTAAACTTATGTTTCGCTAGCTGTATCGATATATAAAAGAAACCTAAAAAAAAATCGCAGACTCCCATGAACGACTCCCCTTAACGACAAGAATCTGGAGTTTTCCCGGAGAAAGCAAAAAAGTATTTCAAGAATTGCCGACGCTCCAATTGTTCTATATTTCAGTAGAGTAACTACAGTATGATGTATAAGGGAATTTTTTGTTCGCAATTCCCAATTTAACTTGAAAGGTTTTTATATACTATAGGAAATTATTTAGTAAGGTTTATCATATTTTATGGTCTTACATTATTTACGGTTCGCGTTCATTTTAATAAATAATTATTTATCTGTATTTTAAGGTACGTGACTGTACTTGTCCTTTGTTCCATATAATAATGATCATATTGTACATATTAATAATTATATACATACATACTCGTTCTTAAAGTTTCTTATTTTATAGAAAATAGTGGCTCCTTTTTCTCGATTTATCTCTTAAATATCCACTTATTACCATAAAGCCAATTGGCTGGCATTTCTTGTAATATGCCTCTTAACAATATCATTAAAACATTTACCTGGAAAACATCCCCCTCGGAGACAATTACAGAGAATTTCTGCAAAATCGTCGATTGATCGTGCGAGCACTTTGACTTCGCAGCGAAGAGCGCGTCGAGCGAGCAGTGGCGGAACTGAGCGCGAGCGCTATAAGCAAACCGAGCGAAATGTTAGTTGCACCATATGGAAAGCATTTTGACTTCGCAGCTAAGAGCGCGTCGAGCGAAAAGTGGCGGAACTAAGCGCGAGCGCTGTAAGCGAAGCGAGCGAAAAGTTAGTTGCGCCATAGTGAAATTGTGTGTAGTAAGTAGGTCAACTCTCGTGAGAGATCATATAGCTCATGTCGTCATTAGCTCATTTAGTAAAGTTCAACATCATAATCATCATTTCAGCTACAGGACGTCCTCTGCTGAGCATAGGCCTTGTGACTTCGCGGCTTTCTGCAACCTTTACCTTTAGTAAAGTTAACAATATTTTAATTAATTGCCTTCGATTGAGTATTGACTTAAACTTTAACAAATTCGTTTGTTCATGGAAAGTTAGTATAAAAGTACTTCAATATTTATATTTGACAATATTTTTAATTTGTACTTTATTCAAGGCTACTATTTAGGGTTCCATAGCCACTGGCAAAAAACGGAACCCTTATGGATTCGTCATGTCTGACTGTCTTGACTTTCTGCCCGTCCGTATGTCACAGCCACTTTTTTCCGAAACTATAAGAACTATACTGTTGAAACTTGGTAAGTAGATGTATTCTATGAGCCGCATCAAGATTTTCACACAAAAATAGAAAATATACAATACATTTTGGGGGTTCTCCATACTTAGAACTGTAACTTATTTTTTTTTAAATCAAACCCATACGTGTGGGGTGTGTCTATGGATAGGTCTTCAAAAATGATATTGAGGTTTATAATATTATATGATGTACATTTCCATGCACACTTCCACCGAAAATTAGTTTTAACGAGATCTAGTAAGTAGTTTTTTTATTACGTCATAAATCGTAAACCGCAATTAGATAATGGTACGGAACCCTTCGTGCGCGAGTCCGACTCGCACTTAGCCGGTTTTTGTGCAAGCAACACTGTGATTTGTATTATTCGATGCGATGTCTAAATGTGTAATGTTTTAACGGTTCCGAAGTTATTGTGTAGGTAGTATTTCTTTTATTGGAAATAAAGCCAACTTTCGAAATGTACCTTTTCGAAAATCTAGAGGACAAAAGTTAAACTTTCCGTACCCAATTATTACTTGCTTCTGAGCATAGTGTATAGAGGCTTTTACGTGTTGGTATAGACCAACACAAAAAGCATAGGGTTTTACTCACAGTTATTTATTTTAATTGGCAGGTCTACTTTGGCTTTTACTCACAGATATTTATTTTAATTGGCAGTACATCCCGTTAAACTAGTTACCTCGTTAAATCTGCCATCCTGTATTTTACCGCTGAAATAAAATCAAAGCAGATGTGTGACCTGTCGCAAACTTTTCATAATATCACGAATTTTAGTAGAAAAGTTTTCCATATTTCAGAAAGCCAATGCAGCGTGGTTTTAGCTCGCAAAGGTGGCATCTCAGGTGGGATGCATTTTTGAGCGGGAATGCTGTTTGCTTGAGTTTATAGGGAAAATTTTATAGGGTATTTTCGGGATTTGGAAGGAAGATACGTATTGAGTTTATACACATTATAAATAGTATTTGACGTTTGTAAGTAAATTTTGATATATATAACGTATTCACAAATGAGTAACGTATGTAGACCATATCGATGTTTTATAGTATTTTGCAAATTCGGCTTTTCGGTGCGTTTGGCGTGGATTGGCGTGCCTTTACAAAAATAAATATTATTTTAAACTTATACATAGAAAAACGGAAGTTTAGTACCATAGTGTGTAAAATATTGCTTTGAAAATGAAACATATGGCTTATCTGGCTCATGTTGGAGAAATCAATTTTAAAAGAAAAATAATTTTACTGAGCGAGCACGAAACCTTGCAAAGTCATTAAAATTAACTAACTGAGGACTTTACCACTAGGCATTGCTATGACGACCGTCTTGTGTAGTGGTTTGAGCTCCGGACTACAAAGCCTGGCGGTTGCGGGTTCGAATCCCGCAAGGGTCAAATGTAAGTGTGAGCATCAGCATTTGTACCTAAGTCATAGATGTTTATAAACGTATTTAAGTATGTTTATCCGTTATCTAGTCATAGTACAAGCTAAGCTTAGTTTGGGGCTAGATAATTGGTGTGATTGTGGAAAAAATAAACTGTTTGAAATATTTGATTTAAAAAAAAACTGTGTTTTACCAGCACAAATAGAAGTGAGTCTCGAAATGCGTCCATTCCTGGGTTTTGTTCTTTTGCTCATCTACCTGCTGCTTGAAGATGGAGTAGCAAGCTTCCCAATCATCTGCCGTTGCCTCTAAACAAATAGGGAGGTCATCGTACCCTGTAATGAAGGTCTCGTTAAGTTAAACAGCAAATGGCAACGAAGTGCAGACTTGATTGGACTCGGCATTTCTTTTGTCGTTTAAATAAGGTCTCGTGAAAAGTACACAAAATGACTATCGTATTTTTTTTTGACAGCATCACATAGATTGCTCTGATCCTAAGGTAAGTAACTAAAACATCTGTGTAATAGAAATCAGAAACAACGACGGTAACAAAACACCCAGACCCGAAACGATATAAAAAAGTTCGTTTTTCACATTGACCCGACCGGGAATCGAACCCGGAACCCCAGAGGTGGACCTTCGTATCAATAACTAGCTGTGCCTGAAACTTTGTTTGCGTGGACTAACTACGTACATGTTGTTAGTTAAGATACATAACGCAAAACGTCAAATAAAGGAAACATCCCACAGGAACATTTAACCGGTATAAAAAGTATCCTATATGATATTCAAGATCATATTCTAAAATATGCAAATTTCTGAGTCACAAAAATGCAAACATTTTCACAATTTGTCGTATTTATAATATTACAGGGATCTTCTTAATTATTAAAAAAAAAAAACTTTTAAATTTTCAGAAATAAAACACGAGGTTGTTAGCCATTCATTAGAGATCGAGAATAAGGACCTTATGCTGTTAAGTCAAGGTTAATTTACCAATCGGAAATTATTTAGGACTTCCATTTTTTTAAATCTTTAAGTTGATCGATTACTTACTGATTCTGAATCACTCCTGACAATTTGGCACTACTTTAGAATGTCACCTATCAACACATAGTCCAAGACGTTGATAAGCCGATTTAATTGATTTATTTGGACTAGGTCCAAAACCAACATAAATTATAGTTAATACCAACTAAAAAGTAAAATATGTAATAAATATTCAAACCACAAAGAAATACGTCTCGCAATAATAAAGTACAAACAGGTACTTATAAAGAAGTCAGTTTTAGCCAGGGTTGTCCCTAATGTATATAATGTAGCGATAACAGGTTTATTAGCACAGTAGCACATTGTTTCGTTTTGAGCTTTGAATCGGATTTAAACCCCAGTTAGGACAATTAGGAAATAAAATTTTGCATAGCTTCTTAGTTAGCCGAACAATTCTAAAATATTTAAAATTGTGAGTTAAACCTTTATTTCCTTTTGTTAGTTATATTGCTTAGCAGGCGCTAAGAAACTTGATAAGTGTTTCTACATTGAATTATCGGTGGTGTCAGCAGGTAAGTTCAACCAATTTAAAAATGTAAGTCAATCTTGCTAACAAGTCACACCTGCGCAAACATCTTTTTAGCCAGTGTGAGCAAAAACCATCTTTCGTGAAGAAGCACTAAAGTACATAGTGTTTCTCGATCGATATTAGATTTTGTTTATTCTAAGTGGCAGCCCTAACAAAGTTTTATAGAGGCACTACACAGGGATAGTTCACAGTTTCCGTTGCACACTGCTCATTATGAAAAATGGAAAAGATTACCCAGCATGCTCTTGTGGAATTTTCCTATCTCTTATAACATTTCTTCGGAAAAACGTTTACGAAGTTTTACGTTAATGTTCTTAGTAACACTTCGAAACTTTTGGAGTAGCACGAGTTTTTAATTTATTTCCAGGATTTGCATGTCTGTGCTTAATAGAGTTTGGGATTATAACGATCTTTTAGCGAGTTTGCGCAACCTTAGAATGCATAAGACGCTGTATGATATGACTGTTAATTCGATAGCGCAACGGTTCAAGCCTCATACCTACTAGTATAGTCCATTCAGGATAAGAAGATCGCTGTGACACATGACAGTTCACGCTTTTAGTGATGCGCCTCAAAGAGATCTTATTGATTCTTTTCGGAAATCGAGAAAGTTTTAAAAGAAAGTTCTAATATGAAGTAATACTGCAATGTTCTGTTGCTTGAGTGCCGGAAAAATATTTTTGGCATGTTGTTTAAAGCTTAACAAACTTAAAAAGCAAAACAAAAACAAAAACTTAACGAAAACCTCGAGAAAAATAGTAATAAGGCAAAACTGTAACTACTCTGAAGCACAACGAAAACACAAACCACTTATAAGGCAGACGCAATCATACTGACGACAAAGCACAGGCTTTGACAAGCCGACCGCATCGATTCAGGTATTTCAGGAGATTTTTTGTTCGCTTATTTTTAAAATTCGTAGCAATATTAATTAATTGAATAATCACTTAGATTTCTAGATGCAATGTTTTAAAGATTTATGCAATAATCTACAATTAAATTATAAAATGTTTTTCATAAAATATTAAATCATTAATTCGTAAGTGGACCGGAACGTGTGAAGTGTCAGAGCGAATTCATCATTCATTTCATCTTATCCTGAATGGACTTTAGATGCGTACGTGATGTGGTGCAATTTTCATTTTATTAATGCATTTCTTTATAATTTATGGAACAGATGAGAAACGGTAACTCGCTTGCGTTTAACACGTCGTGCTAATGAATATCAGTGACAGAGAACGATGCTGTCACAGTAAAAATGTAGCATTTAACAGAAAGATGTTATCTTTATAAAAGTGCCTACGCGGCAACAAAAGCACAAGATTAAAGCCTCTATTATGTTTTAAAACATCTGCACTTCCATTCTTCGAATCCTCGTCGCCAAATTGACCGTCTACATAGCAAATTCACCTTTATGCAGTTGAAAAAACGATTAACTGGCTGACAGGAGAGTTACCATTGTCCTCTTTAAAATGCGTGTGTGGGTCACTTCGTGTCAATCAGAGTTTTAGTCTTTAGATGACCAACTTACTACAATACTGCTTGAAGACAGCTGCTAGGTACATTTGAAATGAGTGAGTGAAAAGTAGCATGATAGGCACAATCTAAGATAATGCCAGAAAACTGCTTGCTGCTTCCATATTAATGTTGTAGCAATTATGAGTAAATGGAGATCATAAGAAGATACACGTATTATGTCAAGTAGATCATACCACTGAACCAAGTATAGGTGGACCGTCTTAATCGTAGGATGTTATATACCAAGTCATAGAAGAGTGGTCTTGCTATTGCAAAACAATTGACAGTATGCAGTTGCACCGTCTTCAATACAAATTGCTGAAGCATATAAGTTTCGCGGGTAAGTAACAGTTGGTTCCCAAAAGGAACTGCGCAATCAAACATATCCTCTTTCCTATTGTACTAACGCTTATATTCGCGTAACGTTTTCATTTCTTGAGCATTCTTGTCGCCAATTTGGTCACATTCACAGCAAATTCAAGGCTATTCAGAGACCTTAAAGTCTAAAATAGCTTACGCGCGAGGAACCACTCGTCATCGCAGATGTTGTCGACGACATGCATGTGCCCCTTGATGCTCTCGTCGTTGAAGTGGCTCTCGGTCACTTCGCGGCAGTCTGAGTTCCAGTCTATGGCACAGTTCGTGAGGTGACGAATGGCTCTAAAACAAATTGTACAATTAAATCCGTATGTACCCTGATTCCGTATCTTGTAAATGCAATACGATAGCGAAAATTAAGCAATTCAGGCTTTAAAATCGCAAATTGATAGCAAAAAACAAAAACCGGCCAAGTGCGAGTCGGACTCGCGCACGAAGGGTTCCGTACCATTTTCTATAAAAACGGCAAAAATATCACGTTTTTTGTATGGGAGCCCCCTTATAGTACATTATGATACAAGTGTGCTACGTTGGTCATTATACACGAGGCATTATTGTAAGCGCGAGCCGCAGGCGAGCGCGGTAAGGAAGCCGAGTGTGATAATGATCAATGCACACGAGTTGCATACGACGTTTTTCAACACAAATGCGAGGAAAAACAAACTAAAATCTAAAATACCTTCTCCGAATATGACTTGACGTTTTTGCTGTTTTTCTATGCATTTTGGCGGCAACAGGCTATCACTCGCGTTTCGTGCCTCGATAAGTATTTCCGACGGGGTTGAATATCATTTTACTTGTCTTTACTATTTAAAGTAGACATTTTTGATAGTAATTAACCACACAGCAACAACTTTACCAAATAATAATGGAAAATAGCACGTAAGTTTTGTTTTTTTCGCGCGCCACAATTTCGATGCGCGCGCAGGTTCAATAATGGCACAGGAAAAACTGGCTGTTCAGCCGAATAGCAGCAATTTAAAAAATAAAATAAACTATAAATTATTGTTTCTAAAAATGATAGTTAAGTTAGTTTGTGTTTATTAATATACAATTTGATAAAATGAAATATTTATTTGTCATCTTAACCCTTAAATAGTTTAATATTGGTAAAATATTCAATGTTCTTAGACACAAACTTTTGCTGGATTTTTTAAAAAAAAGTTTACATTACCGCACTAGTGCGATAATCTTTTTACAGCACAAGTGCGTAATATGATGAGTTATGAAACTAAAAACGGTGTTATAAGAGTTAATTTACGAGCAACTGTGTTGAAAAATATTTATTGTATTCTGTTCTTTTAGTATTTGTTGTTATAGCGGAAACACAAATACATGAAAATTTCAACTCTCTAGCTATCACGGTTCGTGAGATACAGCCTGGTGACAGACGGACAGACATACGGACAGCGGAGCCTTAGTAATAGGGTCCCGTTTTACCCTTTGGGTACGGAACCCTAAAAACAAAGCAACCTACTGACAATACTGCCTATAGATTTTGACACTAAGCATCAATCGGGCGATGACTGCGCGATTATATATATATATATAATTTTTGGGGAATAAGGGACCCGATGTAACGTTTTATAAAGCGCTGCAGGCATTTACATCGCATTATCGTTTTTTTTATCGTTAACAACTTTATAAAGCTTGCTACCGATATGAGAGTATAAAATGCAATTACTCGTTTTATTTATTATTAGCGAGCAAAATCGCTTATTATATAATGCTTAACACGTTCGCAAACCTACTGAATTCGGTTTTAAGAAATAGTTTTTTTTTATACCTAATTGCAATAAAAAGTTAGTAAAATTTCATCTATAGTTGAAGCTTGAATACTAAACATTTTTTGGTGGAAAATTGTTTTCTTCAAATAACGTTTGACCGTAATCTATCGAGGATAATGTTCCGCTCTATTTGCGATACTTCTCAGAATTAATCATAGAGAAATCACTTATTTTCTGTAGATATAAAACAAATTTGATCCGAAAAGAAATAGGGAGAGAGATAAACATTCGGGATCAATTTCCAAATTATTTTATCGAGTTACGATTTATATTAGTTTAGTTACCTAAACCTTCTGGGATAATTTTAAACCTGGCAGTTACTTTAACATCCCTTACAAAAACGGTAAACAGTACGTACGCACTTATGTGTTAAGTTTACGTCAAATTCAATAAAAAATATACCTTATCCCTATATTTACGACATTGTGAACGCAAGAAATTAAGTCTTAATCATCATCATAAAAACAGCTTTTAAAGCTTTTGATAGTTACACGGGTTTCAATCATGTTAATTGAAAAAAAAAACAAGTAATATGCTCGATATTAAAAAAATAGTTTGATATTAAATGGTATTTTTAGCACACCACAAATGAAATAAGAAACGCAGTAACTGGAAAAAGTACATTAAGACTACCATAATTAGGTGTATTCTTACTTGCACCAATCACTGATTTTCGCTGGCATAGGAGGCGACTTTCTACTCGAGTTGTACATTATAGCAGCCTCCACGGTACAGTTCAACGCGTACGTGGAGAAATCTTCGCAATTGATATTCTTCATCATGATCATCTTCTCTTTATCCTTGTTGAGGGTTGTGACGGGCTCGAACTCCATGTCTTCGGAAGTTGGGAATGACCTACGCGTTGATTCTTCGTCATAGAGATCTGTGTAGATAAAAAAATGGTTTTCTTTAAAGTCGGTTTACGGACAATAATTTTATTTTATGTGTTAACGTTTTTAAAAGAGATAGATGCGTCAAAAGCCGAACGCTTAGGCCGATTGTGCATGTGCATCTCTATCGCATGTTCCGCGCTCTCTTTTGCACTCTCGGCTAAGGCGAAACGAGACACTTTTGCATGCGTGCAGCTGGCGTTCATCGATTTATAAGACATTATCACCTCAAAAGACAAGCTCGAAACTAAGCAAATCGAAGTAGTCATGAGTAACGTTAGGTTTGGTGAAAACATGGTTGAGTTACAGTACTTTGCACTTCTGTTTTAAAACTTATATATGTAAAATAGCATTTGTTATGGCTCTGTTAAGCAAAAAATAAATTGCCGGTATAGCCTATCCTATGTATATATGAATTTATATTAAAAGTAAGGCATCACAAAAAAGAAAAATGTTCTCTGATACGTTTCCATTGTTTGAAAAAATACAGGTAGATTTTAGTGACCTATTCTTTTCGAGTTTATATTCAATTATTATAAACATCGAATAAGTAAAATTTCACATAAATAGGAATGATATAAAGTTTACACGAATGAGGTCTCTAATTCTATATTTATTACTACAACTAACCGCGATCTAATGTACAAACATTGCCATCTTTCGGTTGCGTAGAGAACTACGGCTAATTATAATTGAATTTGATTCTCAGTTATGCTTCGAAAGTTTACGTACAGGTTTTTAACTTAGTCATTGTTAAGGATGACCGCATACAGCTAACTCCTGCAATAATTCTGTGGCAAGTAGCATTTAAATCCGCTTTTATAACCGCCAGTATAACTAACTAAGAGTTTGCTTTTATGAGATAGAGAACTAACGGCTTTCTGTGATATCCAACCAATAAATTTTGATGGCTGTCTCGTCTAGTCTAGCAATCTAGACTATTTAGAAAACCATAGTCGGTTCAAATCCCGCAATAAGTATGTTTGTGTGGCAAGCATACGAATTTGTATTAGTCACGGATGTCCTAAGAGGTTGAATTTTCATTAGTGTATAATCAGATAAATAAATAAAATAAATTAATAAAAAAATCAAAAAATCCGACTGCGTGAAAGTGAACTTAAAAGATGAAAACAAGATTTAAAGAATCAATTAGCAGTCTGAGGCATTAAATCTATGTATGTTACTTGATTCGACTTTTTCTACACGGATTTAAATTACTTAATTAGGTACTAACGCAGTGCATACCAAATCAATCATCATTATGCTGTTAATGGATTTGATGCCTCCGACTGCAAATTGATTCTTTAAATCTTGTTTTCATCTTTTAAGTTCACTTTTCACGCAGTCGGGTTTTTTGATTTTTTAAATAATTTATTTTATTTTTGAATTTTTAGTTTGTAGTGTTCTACTACTACTTTTCAATAAACTATAAAGCCTAATTCGTAACTCTTCATTGAAAAAAAAGGTTTTAAAGGTTGAAATCGGTTTTTCCCGTTTAATTCATGTACCAATAGGAATTTCGGGTAATAACATAGCCTAATGTCACTCCCACAACTGGGAGGAATCTAATGACATATCATTGTTGAAATCCATTAAACGGTTTTTCCTTCCTATTTTTCAATGTATTTTTTTTGCCTGTTCCCGAAGGAATTTTGGAAAATTAAGTATTGAATACTATTAGCACTGAAAATATGTGACCCATAGTTAATAAAAGAAAGTTTCAAAGTCGGTTTATCAGTATTGCAGATCCGTTTTTCCCGCGTAAGTTCTGTTCCCGCGGGAATTTCGGGAAATAACATACCCCTTGTCACTCCCACAGTTGAGACGAATCTATTGATATAATTATACTTTAATATCCGTTAAACGGTTTAGGCTGTAAGTTGTGCCAAAGAAATGGACATACTTACATACATACGCTCGAAAAACATAACCCTCGTTTGGCAGTCGGGTAAAAAAGAAAGAGTTACACGTTAAGAAATACCTAGTTTTTGTAGGTACAAAACAAAATTTAACAAACTTATTTGTAATCCTTAATTCTTTTCATACTTATATAAGTTGTATAAACTCTATCGGCCTTACTACAAAAAGATAGACACGTGTTGAACACCTGTTTACAGATAAGTCACCCAATTTGAAATGTTTGTTAGTAATAATGTCTCGAATGTCAGATGTGTCAACATTTCAAATTGGTTGATTAATTTTAGACAAGTGTTTAACGCTAGGCTATCTTTTTTGTAGTAAGGCCATAAGTGTATAATGTTTTGCCTATCTTGTCGCTTTAATACGGACTTCGGTTAAGCTGTTTTTGGTAAGTTTGGTTGAGCTGGACAGTTTTATATTTGTTTTAAATTTATTTTAATTAAAATAATTTATTTCTGCAAATTGGCCATTAAAGGCACTTTTACTTACCTACTACTTTTATTGGATTTGAACACCGTACCTTTAGCACAAAAAACGTATTTGTATCGCCTTCGAAATATTTAGTATGAAAACCTAAGCAGCGCTCGCGTGGTCACAACGAGAACTACAAAACACTAGCACGAACCTTGTGACGTCTGCTTTCGTATCGTGTTCGAATAGTAAGCGTGACGTAAATTAAACTTTGTATGAAAAATGGTAGCACGAAACCACTTTTGACAATCGAGATCGTGACGTTAACGTTGAATTCGAAAGTTGGGTATCGAATTTTGTGTCGCTGTCAATTTTGCAGTGAGAAGGTGTTTTTTGGAAAATAATTTGTGTTTTTTAATGCATTGATATGAAGATGAGTGGCCAGCGAAATCATAATCCTTGTTTGAAATGCTCAGAAGACGTTAAAGAAGAAGAAAAAGAAATCCAACAGTGTCTAAGACAATGTACTTTTCTTCACAATAAAAACTGTCAGTTACATTAAAGTTTCATTTCTTTCCGAGAAATAAATAAATTGGTACATACCTAGCACAAAACCGCCACGCCGCTATACGTAATTTGTGTACATAGTTTTCGCAATCACACCAATTAGCTAGCCCCAAACTAAAACTTTTACCATAGTGACTGTATAAAGGATAAACATACATAAATATGTTACATAAATATAAAGGATAAACATACATAAATATAGGTAGGTACAAATGCTGGTGCTCACCAGACTAACATTTGCCTTTTGTGGGATTCGAACCCGCAACCGCCAGGCTTTGTAGTCCGGAGAGCGAAACACTACTCTGTGTCAAATAAGCCTAAAGAATATAGGTAATATAGAAAAAACTTAAAATCCTGATACTGTTAGTGAAGGGTTGTTCCAGCACCATATCGCCTCACCGCCAAATTGGGGACAGATAAAGTTTGATAGCAACAAAAAGAGTAAGTACCTATCCTTGGAACAAAAAGGGAGTTTACTTCCATAAGAATCTTCAAGAAAAAGATGCAAGTTGATAATTGTTGAAGGTTTGCTCTTTATTTTTATGCATCTGGTTCATGACGAAGCATTTAAGGCAAACAAACAACAGCTTAGAACGTTAGTTAGATGCTCTAAGAATGTTCTTAGTTAGCTAATAAATAAAAGAAGTAAATAGGTAACCAATGCTCTCAATTATACATACTGCCTACATACCTACTCGATAACTTAATAAGATTCCATAAGACAACAGCTCAACAGGATTATTAATTTGGTAAAATTGAATAATCAAAATTTTATATTAATAGTAAAAAAACTTTCATTTATCCCTTTTTGTCCGTTCCATAAGTTTTACCAATGCGCTCAAAGATGCTCTATGTCACTCTCGAATCCTCTCTTTCGAGTTCTTTTACTCTCCATATCATAAATTATGTGGCTCTGTCAGTCCAAAAGACCACCTTTTCCTCTTTTCAATGTGGTCACCACATTGTGGTGGTTGATGCTACCCATTTCGAAGATTCGCCAAAATATAAGTTTATCAAAAACATAGACTTAGAATTCGCTACGCTTAAAGACTGACAAAGCGTGCAAAAGAGACATCATATCCTTGCGGACACCCTACAGGATAGAAAGAAATAGATGTCAATGTATCTATGTGACACAAAAAAAATATTTAACTGACTTTATATACCTCCAATTTCATACGTCAAACCTAATTATAATAAAATATAAAAAAATACAAAAGGAGAACATCTTTTTTTATGTTTCTGTAGACAGGGGGTGTTGTTCAATTATTATTTGTGATGTAACAAGAAAATACAACCCCAAAAACACACATTTCACAGGTAAATACATTTTTGATAAAAATATTTTGAAACAAATTTGTGTCTAATTCCTAATAATAATCGACAAGGAACTTAGATTTTACAGAAGAATATGAACTTTGTTTTTTGTGTGTTTGTGTATTTCGTAATTAAAGGCATAATTACAATAAATATTAGGTAAAATAGTAAATTGTATGTTTACACTAGGGATTGAGCTAGCGGTGACGTCATAAGTATCGATAAAATATCGGCAGGCATTTGTGGGTATAGAAGATTTTTAGCGATTACTAAAAAAAGATGTATCATGTTTGTTTACACAAAAAACACTCTAATACTGTTATTTTGCGATTACATTATGAGCTTTTTGTTTTATTTTTAGTTTGACGACCTCCGTGGCCGAGAGGCGAGCATGCTGGACTTTAAATGGCGCCGCCATCTCTGAGGTTCTGGGTTCGATCCCCGGTCGGGTCAATGTAGAAAACGAACTTTTCTATATTGGCCCGGGTCTGGGTGTTGTGGTACCCTTGTTGTTTCTGATTTCTTTAACACAATGGCTTTAGCTTCTTGATGGGGTGAGTAGTTTCTTGAAAAAAGTTGTTTGTTAATATCAGTATAAACAAACAAGTTTTCAACTCTAAAAAAATTTTCTTTTAAAAAATGTGCACCTACGTCCCACCTGCAGGGCACAGAGACTATGTTTGTCGCCATTTTTAGGGTTGCGTAGTCCTGACAAGGAATCCTTATAGTTTGGTCATGTCCGTCTGTCTGTCCATCCGACGTTTTGCTTGGAGACTGTTGACCCTAGAGAGCTGTTACTTAGTGGAAATATGTGTATCTAGCTTGCCGACAAAGAGGTAGAACATTTTTTTAAAAATTTTTTTAGGGTAGACCCATACATTTACCGTGAGCATTTTTTTTCATCGTCTACCACATCGTGTGTCGTATCGTTGAATAGGTCCTTCAAAATTACTTAAGGGGTTACTTAAACTATTTTTCGATTTAGGGATACACACAATACAGAACACAGAACCACCTACTGTAAGTAGTATAATATTAACTCTGTGATAATAAGGAATATATGGAAGTGAAATTATGATATGAAATTGTTTTAAATAGGTTACAAATTTAATATTTGAGCAGACAACATGGTAAAGGTTGCAGGACGACGCTGGATGCAGGCTGCTTCCAACTAGCCGATCTGGAAGTCACTGAGGGAGGCCAATGTTCAGCAGTGGACGTCCTGTGGCTGAAATGAGGATGAGGACATATTTAAACCGACCGTTTTCTTATTTTCCATTAGATAGGTAAACTTGTTCACAATAACCAATTACTCATTTTTCAATTTCATGCGAGTAAACTTGTTTTTTAGATTTCTCAGTTTCCAGACTGTGAAGTTTGCATAACAAAAATGTGTCCTTTTTTCGACCATATCTTAACTTTGCACATACAAGCCCAGAAAGCCCCGTATCCTTTCCGTGATACTGATTTGTACCTCTATTTTGTTTAAAAATTAGGTTTAACTTTAGGTGCTTCAAGGTCCGCGGCGATTGTGACTTGTGCCAAATCAATTTGATTCCGGTTGCAATTAATCGATAAAAAAATTGTGGCTTGAACAACACTACTACACACACACACATACGTGTCACATTTTTTGTATCATTTGCAATGAAGCTTTGTCTATCTTGTACATTCTATATCTATGATCAAAACAAGATTTTAAAATATAAGGCTTGACAAGCATGACAAGCATCATTATTGTCAAGAAAGTCATTATTGTCAGATGAAGGCCGTTCAAATGTAATATTTTCTAACAATATGTTTCGTAACTAGGTATTTCTTGATTTATATTATTAAAACTATGCTAAAAAATCCAAAATATTAGTAATAAATTGCATGTGGCATAAATTATATTTATGTAACTTCGTAACTTTATTAGGTACAATTTTACAAAATAAAATAAAAAGGTTTATCAAAAATATCAGATTTTGGAACGCACCATTCATCCATTCCGGTCATTTTGCGCCGTGTAAAGAGGGCATCATTTAACGAAAGTGTCACTCTGACTTTCGAGTTGTCGTTAGTCGATAGATACCGTTTCGTGCTACCAAATACAAACGCAATCGTATCGAGTACGTTTTCGAACAGTAAAAAAATACGCAAACGATTCGAATTAGATAGTTCTTCTTTGTGCTAGAGGTACTGAACTTGGAAGATGTATACGAGTTTTGTATTCGGTAAAATATCATTCTTTGAAACTTCGAACACTCGGATGATTAACTTTATTTTGATGCCATCAAGTTGGTGCGATGATGTAACTAGGAGGTGGATAGTGGAAAATGGCAAGCATTGCTATTTTATTTGAGGTAGGCAGTAGTAGATACTTACATGTTTTATTGATGAAAATCTGTGGTTTTCATCAATGACACACATTTGTAAGTATCTGCTACCTATTATTTTCGTTTACCAATTAGGCACTGCCTAATGAGGGCTACCATTTATCTACTATATACAATTCTAAACTGACTGTTGGTCTATCAACGCACAGCCCAGACCGCTGAACCTAGAGACTTGAAGTTTTGCACATAGATACCTTATACAGTGTAGGCATCCACTAAGGAAGGATTTTTGGAAATTCCACCCTTAAGGGGGTAAAATAGGGGGTGAAAGTTTGTATGAAAGTCCGTCAGTTTTGAAGTTAGGATCTCCAAATTTTGTGTTTAGGCTGACGTATGAAAATGAATTAACACTTGTCTCAGCGTTTTTGCTAAATTCACCCCCAATGGGGTAAAAAGGGGGATAAAGTTGTGAATTGAAAGTCACTAAAATTATCATTTAGGCGTACGGTTGGGAACTCAGTCAAAGTATATCGTTGTTGTTGGAATTTCAACCCTTATGGGGGTAAAAAGGGGATTATTGTATTTAAAGTTCTTTATTTTCTAACTAAAATTTGTCTTTGTCTATAAACTGTCATTTTATGGTAATTGTCATAACATCTTACTAAAATGTCTTTCATGATTACCAATCAGCACATTTTAAACCGCGGTTTATTTTTATGTTATAGGACTAATAAAAAGTGCGTCGATGTCTTGCGCTACAACCTATACAATACGTATGTAATATAAGTTTAGCGACTTGCTTAAAAAAAATATTTTTACGGTTTAGATAAGTGCGTCAAGTTTCATTTTAATATTGTAATTGGATAAGTTTAAAGTTTATATTGTCCCTTATTTTTAAATCTAGATAAGAGCGAGCGTAGCCACGGGCAAATGCTAGTTCAGTATTAAGGCCCTCTTCCGGACACTTACTCTCGTCCCGTCCAAAAATATAGCTTCTGACAAGGCAATTATTATGGCAGACGGGCCCGGAAGTCTAATGTAATTCCCAACACTCTTTTTATTAGCTCCCAGCTTAATCTCGGGTATCGCAAAATATTCACAATAATTACAATAAACCTGCGTATATAGCCACCGACATACTGACGTTTCATGTGGAGGCTTCACGCGACACTAAGCGGCGGCAATTCACACGCGATATGCCTTATTGCCTATATGCATCGCACGCCCCTGATAGTGGAACTCTTCAATGGCTACAATAAAACCCATTAGTTTGGGACGAGACTAGCCCTAGGTATAAATATTACTCTTATAAAATTGTTTTATAGTTTTACTCTAATGAAAGAAAATGGCAGCAAGTTCTGGAATGGAGGCCACGTACATGCAAGGGCAGCGTGGGACGTCAACCCACAACGTGGACAGACGACCTGGTAAAGGTTGCATGAAGCCGCTGGATGCAGGCCGCATCCAACCGGCTAACCTCGAAGTCACTGGGGGAGGCGTAGTTCAGCAGTCCTGTGGCTGAAATAATGATGATGACTCCAATGATAACATATTTTAACCTTAACGTGAATGTTTGTGTACGAGTCTTGAAGTCAGAGAAACGATGCGTGGTGTTAGCATGATGCACCTCCACGATCTTTTTTCTCGTAAATAAAAGGTATAAAATACTTACAAACAGAGTTCATCAAGTCACAAAGCATTGTAAAAACTAGTAACTGTTGTATCATTGCGTCTGGTATACTTTTTTAGAAGCATTTCTTACAATTTATTATTTTTATTCACTAAAACTCATCGTGCGAGCTCTGTGACGTTTCTTGACGTTTGACCTTAATTTTTTCCTCTTTTTGACGTTTCTTCTTTCTGGTGGACATGCAGAATCTCAGTCACAAATACGTATAGCGGCGCAGCGCGCTGGACACGTCTCATTTCACGGTTTTCTATATTGCTCTAAGTTTTCTATAGAATAAAGCGAACGCAAATTATTATAAAACTAATTTAAATCAGACGTACCTACTTGCAAATACAATGTTTGACTGTCGTTTAGGTTTGTGCTCATAACTTTACTGATAGATAAATAAAATAAAATAGTTCTGAAATACACTCCGTTCTGTGGAATATTGGACATAGAGAGAGTATGTGATGTTTTTTTTTATAAGTTTGTTTAATAACCACACCGATACTCTCCGCCGCAAATGGTTGCGTAATATAATAACCGCTATGACTAAATTAAACTAAGCTTGTAATAGGACGATTAGATAAAGGCCAAACATACATAAATACACTTATAAGCGCCCATGAGTCACTCACAACTCATTAGCATTCGAAACTTATGAAATTCGAACCCGCCACCACTAGTTTTGTAGTCCAAGTGGTGTATCACTAGACCATAAAATCTTCATTGTCGTCGATAGATGTTAAATAAGAAAAAAAATATATTTTTGAGCTGAATGGCTAATGACTTAATTAACTGACAAAGAAAAAGACGGCATTGTTCCTACTGGTCTATCAGTACGAGTGAAAACCCTATTATCGTGATAAGATCATGATTTTCAGGCAGAACATTATTGTAAAATTAACTTATTTACATTGACATTCACATGTTTAGTCATATGGCGTCTAAATCAACCAAGTTTTATAATACAACATAGATAATGATAATTCATTTAAATCCTGCCCAATTTTCATTCCGTATTCGTATACGATTGTATCCAATATTGTTTTGGAAACCCAACCAGCAGAAACAAAGCAAACTGCGGTGCAGTTACAGTAACAATATCGTAACTAAACCGCTAGATTAACGGTCGAGATAACTGTAATTGGATAGCCCAGTAAAGTAACCCAGAGTGGAGCCTATAACTCAGAAGGGTATCATCAAGAAAAACAAAGCTATTGAAGGTTCTGAATGTAGAAACAATATGACAACGCTTTGAACTCCAATCTTTATAGAGGTAAAATCACAGTAAATTTTTTAAAAAGGTTCCATTTGTATCAGCTTAGGGATTTACGGATATCATTATTCAAAACAGGGTTCTCTTGACAATGGTCCTAGATGAGATGGTTGACTGATAGATAATTCATTTGGCATTAAGTCCGCCATTTGTACCATTTATTTTTGTTTGTGCAATAAATTATAAATAATAAATGAGATAAGTATACTTATTGCTATCCTTCTTTAGCGGAAAATCCTTCATCGATCTTCCGCGACGAAACACTGACGACAAATTCCGTGACGAGCAACGAAAACAGCGTGAGAATACCTGATTATTCGGGTTAGAATGGAGGTGTAGTCACGGCTTAAAAATGGTCTGGTCATTGTATGTCTGTTGCTGATCGAATGACCCTTAGACAAGGGTTAAGGAGACAAGACTGGCCGCACTTTGGATCATGGTCAAAATGACGACGAATAAGGCAAAATGCTAAGGATAGTAATTCCGTGACAGACTTACCGCATAATCTGGGGCCGATTTGAGACGGAGGACCAATTTGGACCGTGTCCTTAAAAAATATTTTTATACGTATTAAAAACAAAAAATGTAGAGTCATTGAAGGTTTTTTAACACTAAATAGTTTTAAACTAGAAATCTAAACACCTAGCTTTATCATATCATCTTCAAACCTAAATCATAACTTAGGATATCAGATATCTCCAATAATCGGTCTCTAAAGCACCTTCTTTCACAGACACCTATTCAGGGGCTCACAAATCTTAAATGACCACTCATTACCATGAGAAACCTATTAGGCGTCGAGGCGCTTTTCAATAAGTTGGCCTCAATGGAACCTAGATATGGGCGTGACAGGGACGGACTGAGGATCAGCTTTTGTTACTAGAAATGCCCTGATAATTTGTGAACCAAATCGTTCAAAATATATATATATATAGCAAATTCAGTTTAATAGGTACTATAATTTTAAAATTGTGTAAGTAAAGTAGTTCGCAGTAAACACGAATTCAAATACGGGTATACAAAATTTGTTACTATAAAACCAAAATCTAAAACTCAATGTCATGAATTGACCGAAAAGATGTTATGTTTTGTGTAGGAAAATATGTTTCTTTGATGGTTTCATTAAAAGTGCACAAATGCAGTTTGAGTACAACCACAGTACAACAAGCAAATTTATTTAGAATTCAATGCAAAAATTAGAGTTTTGCTGGTCTCTCGCATATCAGTGCATATTTCAACGCATACAGAATAAACATACTTCTGTTCAGGCACTCATTTGTAGGCGATAATAAACAAAATATACTCGTGCTAGCTGGGCAGGTGAAATCCTAAAATCCTGTATCCTGTGTGCCCGGACTTTTACTATTTAAAAAATAATTAAAAATGTATTAGCCATTTTAATAACTTGGTCTTTATTATCATCAAAACAAAGCGCAATCACTAAAAACCAGTGTCGTAGCCTAAGTTACTACATCTCTACTGTAGTGAGCTAACAGCCACCACTTAGTACTAATTTGCTAAGAGATATGCTTTTGCAATGGGATTTGCGACGAATGTTCTGTTGTTTTTACTTCCATCCATCCATCAGCCGGAAGACGTCCACTGCTGGACATAGGCCTCCCCAAGGACTATGTTTTTACTTATTAAGTGGTAAATGAATAATGTGGGTAGTTCTTGTTTGTGTACTGTATTTGTTCCTTCTTCTTATCTGGTATTTTAATTTCTTAATGTTTTGCTGTCATATCATTGTGATATTTTTTAGCGGTATCCGCACACAAAAATACAGATAACGGGAGACGATAAAAAATATCTTTTATTTTACTTTATCAATCCGGCTCTGTACTAAGGATTTGAAGCCGACCATTGTGCCAGACTGCGTTGTTTACCTCACTGTAATATTCGCGATATCTTTTGTGCAAAGTGCATGCCATTGAACTTTTGTTCGGCAGAGTTGGGGTTTTGGTTCTAGCCAATATCGAGTAGCTTTATTGGGTGTTTAGAGTTTCAGGATTGTTTCCTCCGTTTGGGTATTGATGTTCTCAAACTGATTTACTAATTAGTATTTACCCTATTTAAACATATAAATGGCTGCATGGCGATAAATTAAACTTAGAAAACTAAAAATTATTTTAGAATACGTAGAGGCCATGTGCCGGCAACTCCGGCATTGGACGTCCACCTACAAATTGGAAAGACGAGGTCGTCAGTCCAATTTGTGGGTGTCTGCATCCAGCGGCTTGCTGCAACCTCTACTAGGTAGTAAAGGTTGCAGCAAGCTGCTGGATGCAGGCCGCTTCCAGCCGTCCAATCTGAAAATCACTGGGGGAAGCCTATGATCAGAAGTTGACGTTATATGCATTGAGGTATAATATCCAGTACATTATACCTCAATGGTTGTATGACTGAAATGATGATGATGAAAAAATAATCGTTATAATATTACTAAGAAGTAGTTTATTATCTATTCAACATAATTATGTACACAATAAATCGTCTACTTGTCTTAATCGATGGCCATCCATTCACCTGATATATCGAGGTGCCAATTGATGTATCGATAACAATGCGATGCTCAGTTTGCAATTAACATCTAATCAGCTGTAATTGGAGACTATATATCATTATAATTAATCTCCATAGTTCAGAATAGTAATAGTAGAACCTAATATACTACAAGTTTCACATGATCATCCAGCAAAAAAAAAAACAAAAGACATATAAACGAGATTTTTCTTGCTCGATGCGTTAGTGTGCTTAACGAGACTAAAATTATAGCACCTATATAAAAATACATATAATATACCTATTTATCAGTTGCCTTTGAACAGGGTAGAAACTCTCATAGCCTAGCCTGCAGAGTGCTTATGGTAGAATTTTACATTAATATACAATTTTACTTACTTAGTAAGTAAAAACGTAAAACACAACACTTTACTTACTTTCATAAAAAATAACTATAACGAAAGAATATATTAAAATAACGTCATCAAGTAGGTAGAAACGGTTTGGTTGTCAAAGCGCGAAAAAAGGGGAATTAAGCTCACTTTTGAAAATTGCAACTGAGACGGTATACTTAATAGTAAGGAGTTTTCTAAGTTTCTCAAGGATCTATTTACCACCTCTCCTCAAAGACAAGGACACAAGTCTTATTATTGTTTTAAACCAGCAGAATACAAAATATTTCATCATAATTAGCGAACTTATTTCTAAAAATCTTTTCATTTGCTTTTCAAACTTAATGTCTCTAAACATTAAGTCCAAAGTTGTACACTTAGATTTCAAACGCAACTCCTCGTCGCTTCAGAACGTGATATTACTGTAGAAACCTAATTTGCGACCTGAAAGGGGGAGAATACTATTCAGGTTGAAATCCCTTTAGAGCCTGTAAAGTTGGGGACTGAATAAGACTAAAATATACTACGGGAAACTAAATTATTAGCATTCAATGTTCCAGTTGACTTTTTTGTGAATTTTCAATTAGTTAAACCATAAATTAAGTATACTGTACAGGGTGTTAGGTAAATAGTATATCAAGCCAAAACTAGCCCAATTAAATAAATAAAATAAAATAAATAAAATAAATTGTTTCCATAATCACACCAATTATCTTGCCCGAAATTAAGCAAACCTTGTGCTATGGCGACTAGATAACGGATAAACATACTTAAATACGTTTATAAACATAAATACATACACAAATATGCTACTTATGCTTATATGAGTCAGTATAGTTAAATTAAATCTAACTAAGTGAGATTCGCACCCGCAGTCAACCACGGAAGTGGTTTGCGAGGCAATTTATTAAATTATTTTTTTTGTAAAAGAATAATAATAAATAAATAAATAATAAATCCATGACTTAGGTGCAAATGCTCGTGCTCATCACACTAACATTTGCCCCTCGCGGGATTCGAACCCGCAACCGCCAGGCATTGTAGTCCGGAGCGCGAACCACTACACCAGACGGTCGGCAACAATTAACATACATTAACAAGTAATGTTATAAAAACCTGATTCTAAAAATTAAAAATCTGTTTAGAAACTTTTAACTACTTTTTTGACAATGTTTGACAAACCATAATATTATGTATAACCGACTTTATTGCAAATACATATAATTTGAATTTGAATTTTATGGTATCAAATTTCTGACTTTACCATACTATTTAAACGAATATGTTAACATAGGCTATATAGTTTGGACTTGATATCTTAACCGTTATAAACGCACTATTATCATTATTTTTTCCAGATTTTTCAAGCCAAGCTTTTAAAGTGGAGACCCTACTCGAACAAAAATTAGCATTTTAAAGTTTAACATTTCGCAAACGGACCCCTAAAACGAAAAATAGTCTTAGTCAACCCCTTAGTCATTTTAAAGGACCACGTTAGATGTAGGGGGGCCGACCCTAAAAAAAAACAATTTTGTATTCTTTCATTCTGTCCGCGTGATTGATTGTTTATACATAGATACCTCCACAAAATAACAGCTCTTTAGCACAGTTAGTATGAAGTCACCAAAAAAAACCCCGGACGGACAGACAGACAGACGGACATGACGTAATTATAAGGGTTCCTTATCAGGACTACGGAACCCTAAAAATGAGGGGAGTTAACAGCCCTGAGGATTAGACCGTAACCGTCAAGAAGTAATAACGGTAATTTAAACAAGGATACAAAGTGAATAGAAGAAAATAAAATATAACGGCCTCTTTGTGTATAAATTGGATATTATGTATAAAACAAATCTTACTTCCAAAAACACGAGGTAACCATTAATCAAGTTAAACAATAAACTCACTACCAAATTTCCAAGCCAAATCAATCGCTTTCAATTACAGTGGAAAGGCCTACAAACTGTTCGTGCTTAATTAAACAAACCCTAATTCTTCTCTCTTGTGGCATAATAAATTAATTCTAAACTGAACATGAATTCGTTCATTCACTCATTCATTAATTAGAGACCGAACTTTGATTTTAACTTTTAGCGGCAAGCCCTATGTCACAGAGTAAAAATATGTCCAACATTTATTTTGTGAACTGGTTTTTTGTGCGATTTTTGTATTGGATTTTGATATAGACATATGAAAGGGTTATTTGACCCGAAAAAGATGCAAAGATATCCTTTAAATTAATACAGCCCTTATTGAACGTATCGTATCACTTGTAAGCGTTGGGTATAATATAGGTCATGAGGAAAATAGTGATCTAGATACGAATGCTGACAGACAATGTTCACTATCATTACTGTTGATACTAAAACAAATAAAAATTAGAAAATGATCTATCTGTATACCTATTATACCTCAGTAGTGTCTAATATATTATTTTCTTTGGTATTATTGTTTTTTGGTTGTTGCCACAAATAGTCACAAACATACTGCGACCATAAATAAGTACAAACCAATATTCTACTCAATTAGACTACGCTGAAGACATGATACGAGAGTAGTGAAACGCAGGTACGGTGATACGAGATGGCAAATAATGGCAATAACTGGTATTCATTAACCATGTAAACAGGATCCTTTCCTTACATTTTTTGCGTATCTTAAATGATACGTTACAAATTGTGATACGCGTTGATACAAGATGGCCCTAGCTTAAGTGACGGGAAATGTAATAAAACAAGGGTTGCTCCCTGTAGCGCCATCTGTCGGTCGCTAATGAATTAACTTGGGACGCAAGCGGCGACGCGTTTAAAAGTGAAACTTTTCGCTATTATAACTTTGGTGTAAATTTTTTAACAAGTTTGACGCACATTGTTTATAAAAATGAGGTTTACATAGTGGAATTTTGGCTGACTACGCAAGACTTGTTCTTGCAACTCTTCTCTGAAGACTCGTGTGACATGCAAGTAAAATTATTAAGATCAGTAAGTACAACAAAACCCTGCTCTACACTGGCTACTCAAAGACAGATATGCAAAACAAAAGAACAGATATAACTTTTTAAACTATCTTGTTGCATTTTTAAACATAATCATTACACTCTAACGGGATTTCATGCAACAACATACCTAAAACGATTTGTTTTTTGTCCCGACGTTTCGGCTCGATAACACGAGCCGTGGTCGCGGGTTGACAGTGGTTTTAGGTATGTTTTTGCATGAAATCCCGTTAGAGTGTAATGATTAAAAGAACAGATTATAACTAGGAATTTAAAAAGTGGCTCGAGACCTACAACAATATACGGTTTGTTTTATTATGGATACAAAAGACAAGGGAATGCAAACTCCTTTTACCAGGGGCCAAACTACACGAAAAACAAGTTACTGATGCTCCATATATTATCATTGAGTTATTAACCTATCTTGTATAGAATAATAATAATAAATAAATATTGGCCAACATCACATACATTGCTCTGATCCTAAGGTAAGTAGCGAAGGCACTTGTGTTATAGAAATCAGAAACAACGACGGTACCACAAACACCCAGACCCGAGACATTATAAAAAAAATAGTTTTCTACATTGACCCGACCAGGGATCGAACCCGGAACCTCAGAGATGGCGACGCCATTAATTTATATTTATAGAAAGGTGAACTTAATTTCTTCTGTTTTCGATTGGTGCAATAATGAAATTATTCAGTTCATGATCAGAAGGTGAAAAGCACTATCTATCACTCAACATGAAGTGTCTTCGAATGAGCTGTTGTAAAAAATATAAAAGAGAAAGAAATCAGTAAAAACGACTAAATTTAATTAAAAATTTCAGAGACTAAACGTCTCATGTAAATCGCCCTAAATAATGGCGAAAAGTTAGCCCGTAGTGTGACAGCGAGATTTGTTTTTATTTTCCTTCAGCAAGTTGTTTTATGGGCGAATTTATTACACTGTCCCGCGTTTATTTGGCATAAAATTAAGTTTCTAGTAAATGCCAAAGCAGAAGTAAAAGCAGTTGGTCCTAGAATTAAACACAAAGGCAAACAGAAAACGCGCGTGTATAAATAATGATGCTAAAATATCGATGACTTGCTGTCGATAGAATAAGATAAAATCTGATCTATCTGAAAAGATGACAGTTTCTAAAAAGACGACATCGATTAAAGGAAGTACCATAGTACTAACTAAAGACTTGCTGACAATGTTACGCTAGTTTTCTAGTGATCATATCAATAAATACGACCGTCTGGTGTAGTGGTTCGCGCTCCAGACTACAAAGCCTGGCGGTTGCGGGTTCGAATCCCGCAAGGGGCAAATGTAAGTGTGATGAACATGAACATTTGTACCTAAGTCATGGATAAAACGTATTTAAGTATGTTTATCCGTTATCTAGTCGCCATAGTACAAGCTTTGCTTAATTTAAAACTCAATGAAACGGGAATTAACGCGATCATAATTTAGGTACAAAATGTTACCTCTTTTGTTCATCAAACGCAAGTTCTTTCCACGGATCGCCACTTTTATTCAAGAGTTGTGCGTGAAGCTATTGAAATCAAAAAGTATAAAAATTTCAATCGGGAAGACGGTTTCAAATTATCCGCGACATGGAATCCAGTGATTAAAAATAAACAATCTCGTTTTGTTTCGCGATCTAGTTCTCACCTGAATACGGACGCGGCGGTTAGTGTGCAGAATAGGGACACAGTGAGTGTAGTGTGTGACGGTACTTGGCGTGAAAATAATATTATGAGGGTAGATGAAGAATCTGCCTCTCATACGGAGTGAAGACATCGCTGTTCCAGTCAGCCTGTGACCACGGTCGGTGTAACCCGATCGAAACGTCAGGCAAAAGAGGTAACATTTTGTACCTAAATTATGATCGCGTTAATTCCCCTTTCATTGAGTTTTAAATTATGCAACGCGAAAGTTTAAAAGTAAGCTTTGCTTAGTTTGGGGCTAGCTAATTGGTGTGATTGTGGAAACAATTAGTAATATTAATATTAATAAACAATTAATATTAATATGCCACCTATGATAAGGATGATTAGATGGGCTACTTTGTCTGTCTCCATTGTACTTCTAATTTGTATTAAAAAAAAACTGAATTCGTTATTTTGCTTAAAATGTAACTCTATTAGTAAGATAAAGAAAAAGTTTTGTAAATTTCAAAGCTATTCAAAGTTGTTGGTTAATTATAACTTTTTAATCTAACCTAGAAAAAGTATTTGCGCATGAAAGAGTTGTTGTTATAAGTTGAATTCTTGCTCAATTTAAAGTAGGTGTTTTTTTTATCAAAATTCAACATGGACCCTTACTATGAAGTCTAAAAAGAAACCTTATCCAGGACGGAAATATTTTAAATTTATAACATCACTCATACTCATATAATATATAATCATCAACATTAATACAAAACTTCGTAGGGTTTCGTACCTCAAAATGTAAACCCTTAAAGGATCATTTTGTTGTACGTCCATCTGTTTGTTGAAACTTTTTTGTCCAGAAACGCGTAGATATTCAGTTGAAGTTATTATCAAATACTCAAGTTTACAATCCCTTGAAGCTGCAACAAAATAAAACTTCTTAGCCAACGAAATCAACAGATACGGCGGTTTATTTTGACAATCTCGGGGTAATCAAAATTATAGAGTACTTCTTGTTTATCTAGAGTCTAGAAATTTGGCAATGTGTTAGGGTGCGTTTATAAAGAAACAGGTCTCCGGCACAGACAAATCTGTGCGGATCGGTACCGAACGGTACAGGTACAATATTTCCATAATCATAATAATAATCATAATACTTTATTTGCATCAAACATGGTATTAACAGTTCTTCGTTACATTTATGAGTCACATATTAGGCTACGGGGATTAGCATGCAAATGTCATTTGTGAATACAATTTAGAAAATATTTTATAAATGTCACAATCAATATTAAAAATATGCTTGGTTACAAATGTCCGAGATTGCAAATGAGTTAATAGAAATACATTATGACCATTTCATAACAAAAAAAATTATACAAGCTACTTTTTCCAGTCAAAAAAATCCTTAATACTATAGAATTGTGGACATTGAGCCACCGGAACAGATGCTTTCTGAATAATGCCGCATTTTGCTATATGGTTCAGATGGTTATAAATATTTATGCACATAACCAGACAACTCTTGCCATATTTAGCAGACTTTGGGGCGTCAGCAAGTACAAGCCTGTGCGGGTCTCTGTGTGTCCTTGAGCTCCTGTCACTCGCCATCTTAAACAGATTCTTGTGTTTGTATACAAAATTACAGATTTCGTATATATATAGAGATTCCAGGTTATCTTATGCGGTCAATTTTAGAGACAGGTTCACAGGTAAGTAAACAGGCAACGTCTGTTTCTTTATAAGTGAGCGCATAAGATAACACTGGAATATTTTACCAGTACGGATCGGTACATACCCGTACGGTTTGTCTGCACCGGGAACCCGCTTCTTTATGTCCTCACCCTTACTCGTATAGCAGTAATACCTAAATGAAAAAGTCCGGAATTTAATGCAAAAATAGTAAATGAGGTTTAATGAAAAAACGTAAAACACTAATCAAGGCTATGACATTAGTTAACTTTCACGAACAGATGCCAAGTATATCATAACAGCCATAGACTTCAAATTAATACGTTCAAAGTAACACAGTATGTGACTAGAATATGTTCACAATGAAGCTACTCTACAGTGTAATGAATAGCTTGAGGCTAGATCTCAATTCACAGACAAATCACACAACTGAAGATGAAGCCGATAAGGATGTGTTAGGTTTGAGATATCGATAATAAGGAAAACTTATTGTAACATTTAAATGACGTTGACAAAAGGTTGACAAAACTGACAAACTGATTCACAAAAAACATTATAATCAAATCAATAAATTTGTAGACTGTGATAGTATTCACCAAATTACGTGAACTAAGTTTGAAATGCAGCAATAAGTTATTAAATGATGAGCGGTTGCATGAGACCGAGTAGCAAAAAAATAAATATTGTGACTCGTTTTTTTGGGCTTTATATGTCAAATGTATTTTTATGTTTAAAAAAATACCATAATATATTAATTTTTACAAAGATAAAATTTTGTAATGAAGATTATTATTCTATTACTGTTCTATTTACTGTACACACAATTACTGTGAATTATAATAAAATAACAGAATAAATTGAAGTTTTATCAACAATTCTTAATAACTGATATTTAGTATTGTTGATAAAACTTAACTTCAAACAAGCAAAGCTTTAGTTATGGCTTAATACACATACTTAAAAAAAATATATTTGAAGGGTTTGGTAAAGCCGAACAAAGTAACGAAACCCTTTTAGGATCACAAATGTGTTTTTCACAGCAAATTTCAAAATCCATGACTTTGGTACAAGGGTGCTTCTTCGAGCAAGGCATTATTTGGTGATTTGCGTGGCAATTTTCAAATTTAATATATTTTATAAATCGACCTCTGTATCTTAAAATATACGTAAAAGTAATGTTTTTTATGGAAAAGGCACATAATAGAGCGATATACTTACAGAGATAATCGAGGTCAAAAAATTGGAGGCCACGCAAATCACAAAACACTCCACGAAAATGATTTTTTATTTATTTAAATTTCTTAGATAAGTTATTAAATGTTATTTTATATATAAAATAGGTTATTATGTTATCAGTTGAAAAAATAGGTAAGTAACTAACACAGAAATTGTTTTTTTAAGCTTTTATTTAAATTTATATTAGAATCAATCGAGCATTATTTATTTAAAGACATGACATGAATGACAAACCTATATAATTACACTTGAGTTTTCGTCGTTAAGACAAGAGATCACAGCTCTAGTAGTTTTTGTAGTCATCAGTTCTTCGTAGTCTTTGGGCAGGCCTGGAACTTCTATGTCGTCTAGCTTTTTGTTCGCGGCGGTTCAAGTAATGAATACTAAGTATTTTTCCTTCGACTTTCCTTTTACAATATCTCGCCCGGCTTTTTACCTTGAACTCTTCATTATTTTTAAGCCTCTCTCTTCTTCTTCTTTCTTAGAAAGAAAGAAGTTATCCTTCTTTCTTTCTAATTTTTCCTCTCATGTTTTAGGCATTTTTGGTCTAAAAAATTATTCATTACAATTTTATTACTACGCAGCTACAATACTCGCCTCATAGAGGAGGCGATTGAGCAGAATCGGGGGTCGAAGCTCTTCACTAAAAGATTGGGAAAAAGTCACCTGACAAAGCTAAAAATCTCGGATGGCTGAATCTTCTCATCGGTTCCGGAGATTCTGGCCGAATTCGAAGGCTTTTACGGCCGATTGTACGCATTGTATTCCCTACATACAGCCGCCGACGCGAATGATCCAAGAGCCAAGCTTATCCGCCACTTCACTGAAGATCTCCCAGATGTGGAGGAGGATTACATTGAGGCGGCCCTCGGACAGCTTAGTAATGGGAAGGCTCCCGGCGAAGACGGAATCACATCTGAGCTCTTAAAAGCTGCAGGCCAACCTGTGCTTGGCGAACTTAAGAGGCTCTTCAACTCCGTCATAGCCAATGGGGCAACTCCGGAAGCGTGGAGTGGGGGCGTGGTTGCATTGTTTTTCAAGAAAGGAGACAAAAGTCTTCTGAAAAACTATAGACCAATCACGCTCCTGAGTCACGTTTACAAGCTGTTCTCGAGGGTCATCACAAACCGTCTTTCCGAAAGATTTGACGCTTTATAGCCACCGGAACAGGCTGGGTTTCGCAAAGGTTACAGTACCATAGACCACATTCATACGGTGCGGCAGGTCATATAGAAGTCCGAAGAGTATAACCAGCCTCTGTGCCTGGTCTTTGTGGACTATGAGAAAGCCTTCGACTCGGTCGAAACCTGGGCTGTTCTGGAATCCTTGCAGCGATGCCAATTCGATTGGCGGTACGTGAAGGTGCTAAGAAGCCTGTACAGTATGGCATCAATGTCCGTCCAAGCACAAAACCACCGAACAAAACCCATCCAGCTGCTCCGAGGTGTTAGACAGGGAGATGTTATATCTCTGAAACTGTTCACCAACGCACTGGAGGATGTGTTCAAGACGCTGAATTGAAACGGACTGGGCATCAATGTAAATGGCGAATATCTTACGCATCTTCGCTTTGCCGATGACATAGTTATTATGGCAGAATCGCTGCAGGATTTGCAAAAAATGCTGCACAGTCTTAATGCTGCCTCGAGACGTGTGGGGCTTGGATTTGGACAAGATAAAGTTAATGTTCAACGAACATGTCATCCCGGACCCAATTTCCGTCAAGGGCACTACGCTCGAGGTTGTCCAAGAGTACGTCTACCTTGGACAAGTACTACAGCTCGGTAGAGACATCTTCGAGCGGGAAATCGCCAGAAGAGTGCAGCTTGGCTGGGCAGCATTTGGAAAATTGCGTCACATCTTCACGTCGACACTGCCGCAGTGCCTGAAAAGCCGGGTGTTTAACCAATGCGTCCTACCAGTTTTAACCTACGGAGCCGAAACGTGGAACATGACAGTCAATTTGGCCCACCGACTACACGTCACTCAGCGTGCCATGGAAAGGTCTATGTTGGGGATCTCATTAAGGGCTAAGATCCGGAAGGTTCTCGAATGGTAACCACGCTTAGGCAAACGTAGTGTAGGACGCCACCCGGCTAGATGGACCGATGACCTGAAGAAGGCAGCTGGCAGCGACTGGATGCAAAGGGCGGGAGATCGAGCGCTGTAGCGCTCCTTGGGGGAGGCCTATGTCCAGCAGTGGACTGCAACAGGCTGATATGATGATGATATGATGACAATTTTATTATTTATTAATATAGGTAGCTTATCTGACACTATTTTTACTATAATAAGGTACTTATAAAATTAGAAACCCATCAACTGCAACATTTTAATTGTGATTTAAACGTAACTATTGACATTTCAAAATAAAAATGATCATACAATACTATTACAAAACCCGAAAGGTATTTCATTTGCATGGCCAATAATTGACTTGCGTGGGTCAAAACTGCCACGTAAACCACGCAAATCACGACCACGAAAATCAAAATAAATCCTTTATCCTAAAAATATACATAAACCTTTTAAGCAAATAAACTGTATTTTGAATATAGGTTACGTAACCTATTATTTGATCGCTACAAAATTTTATTCAATAAATAAATTTACAGACACCGGAGAAAATTGTACCACACAAATCAAATTTTTGAGAAACCATACCCATGCAACGAGGTTCTTACCTTAATTTTTCGGACACTCGACGCGTCGTCACACTAGTACTCTGCCCGGCCGTCGGAGCGCGACTAGTTTTAACGTGAATTAGGATGCCGCTTAAAAAACGTGTCTTAAAGAACGACCCACAAATAAACAAGCTCATCAAACAAACGTTTACTCCTTTTGGGATTCAAACCTACAACTAACTAGTTTTGTAGTCTGGAGCACGAACTACCAAACCATAGTTGTCGACTAAATAATCGCTACTTGTACATCACTATAGGCCAGATGGTAAGATCAAAATCAAAAAATTAAAATCATTTATTTCTGTAAATTGGCCATAAAAGGCACTTTTACATGTCCCAATTTTTACCTACCACTGCTTCGGGACTATTGTGGGCTAGTGCCGAGAAGAAGCAGCGCAAGAAACTCGGTCAATATTGTCAGCCTCTTTTAAAAATAAATAAATATTTTACAAGATTTGTTGTGAGCTAAGCAGTTTTAAATCCACACATTTTTATCATTTATATAATCACTAACGATGTAATAGCCCTTTTTCATTAGAGTCCTTTTAACATGCAATTTGAATTCATATACAGGCATTTTAACAATGGATTGTGGTAATTTATTAAAAAAACGAATACAATTGCCCATGAAAGAACTTCCTACCTTGTGCAATCTAAACATTGGAACGGCAAGTTTATCTTTATGCCTGGTATTATACTTATGTATGTCATTTTTCTTAGTAAACAAGTGCAGATTTTTGCGAACATACATAATATTTTCAAAAATATATTGTGAAGCGACTGTAAGTATGTTAATTTCTTTAAATAGTTCTCTTAGCGAATCTCGGGGGTCTAAGATTGTAAATAGCCCGAACAGCTCTCTTTTGCAGGACAAATATGGTTTCATTATCTGCAGCTGAGCCCCATAACAGTATGCCGTATGACATTAAACTGTGAAAATAACTAAAATACACTAATCTTGCCCTTTTAACATCAGTCAGTTGTCTTATCTTTCTCACGGCATAAGCAGCTTAACTAAGTCTTCCCGATAAAGCCTCAATATGAGCACCCCACTGCAAACGGGAATCTAAAGTTATTCCTAAGAACGTTGAGGAATTAGTCTATCTAGTTGTTCATCTTTTACAATAATATGCGTTAAGACCTGTCTCACATTAGGCATTGTAAATTTAATGCATTTAGTTTTGTTCGCATTGAGCAAAAGATTGTTGGTAGTAAACCAATGCAATACTTGCGAGAGGGCATAATTGACATCATCGAAAGATTCTTGGCCCCTTTTGATTTTGAAAATTATTGATGTATCATCTGCAAACAATACCATCTCACATAGATCTTTTGTAAAGTAAGGAAGGTCATTTATATATATAATAAACAACAGCGGTCCTAATATTGATCCCTGCGGTACACCCATAGTTAGAGGTGATCCGGAAGACTCAGCTCTATTTATACATACTTTTTGCGTTCTACCTGTGAGATATGAATTTATTAAATCTAAAGACTTCTTTGATACACCATAATGTCTCAGTTTTTTAAGTAAAGTTTAATGATCTACACAATCAAAAGCTTTTGAAAGATCACAAAAGACACCTAAAGCGTCTTGCTTACTCTCCCAAGCATCAAATATATGTTTCAAGAGTGCAACTCCAGCATCGGTTGTGCTTCTACCTTTCGTGAAACCATATTGTTTATTATGTAGTAATTTATTCAGAAAAAAATGAGATAATAGTTGATTGAACATATTTTTTTCAAATATTTTACTAAGATCATTACGAGTGCATCCCTTAGGCTTCAGAACGTTCCGTGAACTGAAAATTAAAGTTGCATAATTGTATTAACAATGACAAAACATAGAGTTAAATTTTATGGAGGGGTTGGGCTAGGGTGAAAGTTTTCAAGCAAAGGTTTTTCAGGTTGGACCACTTTAAATTCAGTTTCAAAAGTGTGTAAACACTTTTATTGCTACAAAAGCTTTATTGGGCATAATCTATTAATGAAAAACATTTATAAATTAAGCTTGGCCCTAAATTGAAAGTCACTGATTAATTATTTACTTATACAGTGTGTCTGGGTTTCGACCGGCGATAATTTAAGGGCTTTCAATTCATCTAATTTTATCGACAAAAAACCCCTCATGTTGGGGTCTAACTTATAAAGGGCCCCTTGAAATGGCAGCCATTTCAATATTTTAAAACTTTTACGGTATAGCATGCAAAAAATACTATCTATATGGATCTGGAGTGCCTAAACATTATGAAAAAAGATTCATTTGAAAGGCAATAATATTGCATATTGCCTATCATATAAAATAAAGACCAATTCAAAAATTAATAACTGTCATAGAGAAAAATATTAAATTATACGAAACTTGCTGCAAAATTTACTAAATTTACCAGTTTTTTAAACGTATTACAAAAACTATGTAAATGTGCTTTATTTTTGTATTATCTGATACATTATGAGATTATCTACAAAAAGATACCAAAATTAATATTTTGGGTGCCATACTTAGGGAGCTACAGTAGTTTGAATTTGACAATTCGCGAGCGCAAAACTCTAGAGTTAGACCCCAACATGAGGGGTTTTTTGTCGATAAAATTAGATAAATTAAAAGCCCTTAAATTATCGATTAAAGCCAAAACACACGGTGCCTAAAACTTTTTCAAGCCCTTGGCTAACCAAGTTTATTTTCTACATAACCTTGATGTTATGCCATGTAAAGTGTGTAAATGTGTATAACAACTTTTTGAACATATATTTTTGCATAGAATGAATGAATGAACACGTTCCCACGATAGTGCATAATAATTATATCTACTTGAACAAGAACATAATTAGGTTTTAATCGACTATAGTTTTATAAGCATGACTTTTATTTTTTACTGATGATTTTGTACAGCGTTGTGGATTATAATATACAAATAATCCTTAAAACCACGTGATCAGCTGATCATATACAACAACTTTTCCTATAGGAGCATTGAAACCGTGATTTTATTTTAAGATGCTCCATACATTATCATAGAGGTATGCGAGTAAGTTTGTATGGAGTAGCTAAACAAAAATTATCGATTTCGATGTTGTTCCCAAAAAAAAGTTGTTGTATATGACCAGCTGATCACGTTGTTTTTTGGAGTGTCCTATTCTCTTGTACACTCTGTATAACTAGAATATCCGGTGAACTTATTTCATTACACAACTGACAATTTTCTTTGGGATTTTCCGTATACCCTTTTGACCGAATTGATTATTCTGTTTTTCTTGTATTCTAAACTAAAATTTGGATAGTATTTGTTAAAGACCCTGTATATTATTGGACACTGACCATAGCCACCAAAAGCTATCAGGGGTTACCAAGACCACATACACATTTAATTATCGTTCGGTAGCCTAATATTTTTTACCCCCGTACGTACGTATGGTAATATTCATAATTATAGTAAAATTTTATGTTTTATTCACCGTTTATTCATAGTTGTGTTTAAAATGCATATGTTGACGTACAAATTTTAATATGATTGATCTGTAATTATTGCACGTGCAGGATTTATAGGGCTATTTAAAAAAGGAAATTACAGTTATTAGCTGACGTAGAAATACCGCCATCTATTGGTGGCGCATGGTACAAAGTACAGTTCAATAATAAATTAATGATGACCTTTGTGATGTTAGTCGTGACTTGCAGTTTTATTATAACCGTTTATCTCCTATTACGCATACACCCGAATATTACGACTGATTCCATTCTAAATACCACTCATACACAATATACCCACATAAATGAAGTTAGGTAAGTAGGATCACTCATATGCCAACTACTGACTTAGCACAAATTAACTTATTTTATATATCTATAATCTAGTAAAGTAGAATTAAAGGTAACTTAATAATAGAGTTATATTTGAAAGAGAGGCGCGGCTCAGCTAACGTTTCTTTATAGTTTTTCTGTAAGTGTATGTGTGCGTCTACTGTATTTAGATTGTATGTTGTGCACTAAATAACTATTTAAGGCCGAGTTATTTTCAAGGTAGCGCTTAAAGTGACTCTAGCTCAGTGATCGAAGTCTTGCGTTACATCTGTGGAACACGTGTTTTGAATCAAAATATTCGTACCACATACGTTTGTTGATTGTATGTACAGGTAAATTAGTACCAGTTGATTAATGGTGGGGAAAAATATCACAAGCATACACCTATGCATTCATAGGTACTATAAAAGGTACAATCATGTACATTTTTTTATTACCGAATCTTGTTTACCAAATATTTAGGCCGAACATAAAGTGTTAAAACAAAGTTACAATAAGTTACAATCAATTGATTTGAAAAAAAAACCCTTATAAACTTCGGACGTGTGTTAACCATAACCTCCATTGTGATTTAAAATTTATTTCCTCATGATCTAGCAGAAAACTATTCCTAGTCATCACGTATCATTCAAGACCAATTACCTTGTCTTTATAAAGAATCTGCATTTATTCAGACTAGTATTTTCCCTGTGACATAGGAAACTATGACACGTATCGCGTATTTTGTTCTAGTTTTAGTAATAAGTGCTAGTGATAATGAAGGAGCAAGGATATTGGCAGTATTTCCTACACCATCGATAAGTCATCAAGTGGTATTTCGACCTTTAGTCCAGGAACTAGTTAAGAGGGGTCATAAACTGACAGTTATAACTACAGATCCTGTGTATCCTAAAGGTGGAACACCAGCAAATCTTACAGAAGTAGATGTGCATGATATGTCTTATAAGCTTTGGGAGGAATTCGTAGCGACATCTACGGGAAATCAAAATGATCTTAAAACTCAATTGAGCGTAGGATTTGAACTGATAGGAAAGATATTTGGACACCAGATGGAAACTGCAGAAGTTCAAGACATTATCAAGCATAAGAAATTTGATTTACTACTACTTGAAGCACTAGTTCGTCCAGCATTGGCTTTGTCACATGTCTTCAAAGTTCCGTTGATTCAAGTCAGTTCATTCGGAGCATCACTTGGAAATTTTGAAACGATTGGAGCTCCAACCCACCCAATATTGTACCCAACGATGTTCCGCCAAAGACTTTACAACCTTACCTTTTGGGAGAAATTGTCAGAGCTGTATAATCATTATGATTTTTTGGAACTATACTATTTGTCAGAAAATCGTGAAAACGCAATGGTGAGAAGAATTTTTGGAGAAGATACGCCAAGTCTTTCGGAATTAAGTAATAATGTGGATATGTTGTTTTTAAACATGAATCCTATTTGGGAAGGTAATCGACCAGTGCCTCCAAGTGTTATTTTTATGGGTGGACTTCATCAAAAGCCTGTAAAAGAACTTCCAAAGGTAAACAATATTTCCACTTTGTTTAATCATATAACGATGAGGATTAGACGACTTCATCATGTCTTAATAAAACCCAGTTCGTTTTTTTAATGTTCAGCATTTAAATATAAACCTGATTAACTAAATAGTAGCGGCATGCTTCAACTTGAGAGCAGGAGACCCGGGTTTGATTCCCAAACAAAAAGCAAAAATAATTCTAAATTTACTTGAGTTCGGGTGTTTTGAAGACGTCACTGGCATAAAATATAATCCTCCTATCTTCCGCCATATAAAAAAAAAATCGTTAATATCGTCTACACTACTTATTTGGTAATATTTATTTATTCATACAATACCAAAAATATAAAGTAGGTACTTAAACCCAATTGAAAAGTTTATGGTTATAAAAGCAATTGTAAACAGCATTTAACTACCTACCTAATTTTTAGGTAACTCTTTAATAAATCATCATCTAGATAAGATGTTTCTACGGTACCTACTAATAAGCTAAATTACTTTCAAACCAGTAAAACTTGTTAATTATAATCTAGCCGTACCTTTAGATTTGCTACCTTTTAACATGTCAAGGCAAACATATTTTCACAGATGTTTATTAAGTTTGATTTGGTTTATATGTTTAGCTGCATAAAATAAATAGTTAGATGAATGCTTATCCTCATGATCGCTCGTTATCGTAAATGCTTATGAATTTTTGCACATCTGCAAGCAGACTAAACACAAACACGGTACCAAATTTTTGTCAACTTGTTTTAACTGTGTTTTGGCATTGAACTTGAACTTGAAAATCATCGTCTTTTTACACAAAGAGGCTTAAATATATTGATAGTCTATTCTATCATTACGAGATCAAACTTTTTTCTGTCCTTGGGTATTTGTAAAAAGCTCTCTTGATAAGCGCGTAAACTATTGGTTTTAATAACAAAAATATCATGTCAAGTAAGCTATTGGTCTATGTTTGGTTCTATTTAATTTTGATTTACACCCAGCTTTAAGAATAACGAGATTCAAACCCGCAACCAACTCGTTTTATAGTTTCAAGCTCAAATCATTATACCAGACTGTCTATTTTGCTAATATAATTTGGGTACAATTAATACCAACACAAAGTAAGCCACTACTAAACAACATTGTTTAAAGCACTTAAGAAATTATTTCAGGAACTCAAATCGTATCTGGATGCCTCGGCAAATGGCGTCATTTACATAAGTTTTGGAACTAACGTAAACCCGTCTCAGCTTCCCGCGGAGAAGATTCAGGTCTTGGTTAAAGTGTTTTCCAAACTTCCGTACAATGTGCTGTGGAAATGGGACAAAGATGTGCTGCCGGGACAGACAAAGAATATAAAGATATCGAAGTGGCTGCCGCAATCTGACCTTCTTCGTAAGTCGAAATGCATTTTAAATTATTACTAGCTGACCCGGCAAACGTTGTTTTACCATATAATAGTATATTATGATACAAGTGTGCAAAGTTGATTATTACATATGAGGCATTATTGTAAGCGTAAAAACGTCGTATGGAACTCGTTCCATACGACGTCCAGGAAAAAAACAAACTAAAATCTAAAATACCTTCTCCGTTTTTGTTGTATTTCTCTGGATTTTGGCGGCAGCAGGTTATCACTTGCGTTTCGTGCCTCAATAAGTATTTCCGACGGGGTTGAATAACATTTTACTCGTCTCCACTATTTAAAGTAGACATTTTTTAAAGTAATTAACCATACAGCAACAAGTTTACCAAATATTTAGGGAAAATGGCACGTAAGTTTTGTTTTTTTCGCGCGCCGCAATTTCGATGCGCGCGCAGGTTCAATAATGGCACAGGAAAACTGGCTGGTCAGCCGGAGTAGCAGAAATTTAAAAAATAAAATAAACTATAAATTATTGTTTCTAAAAATTATAGTTAAGTTAATTTGTGTTTATTGATATACAATTTGATAAAATAAAATATTTATTTGTCATCTTGGCCCTCAAATAATTTAATATTGGTAAAATATTCAATGTTCTTAGACATAAAAGCATTTGCTGGATTTAAAAAAAATAAGTTTACTTTACCGCACTAGTGCGATAATGTTATTATAGCACAAGTGCGTAATATGATGAATTATGAAACTAAAAATGGTGTTATAAGAGTCAATTTACGAGCAACTGTGTTGAAAATTACCTTTAAGCTCGCGTCGCGCACACATGTGTGCGCGGGTCATTGTTATATCAATTGTTGTCTTATTTTCTGAGCATTAAAAACTAGAAGTTGGTGATAAAGGGTGAATTTTTTAATGCCGAATGTTAACAAAAATTTAAATAAAAATAAAAGAAAAAAAGAGGATTCAAAATTCCAATCTGTTGGCTTGGTTGTCCGAAACATGACTACTAACACCAGAAGATCATCGTTGTCACAATAATGACACAAACATCTCAACTTAACAACGTTTGAATTGTTGCAACAGCAAATAAAATATTGTGAAACAAAAAATCCACACACAACTGAGTTTTGTGCCATCGAGTTTAACTCTCGTAATCATTTCAACTTGTTTACCCACCTTCCAGGGCACCCAAATATAAAACTGTTCATCACGCAAGGTGGTTTGCAGTCAACTGATGAAGCGATCACTGCAGGTGTTCCTCTCATAGGTATGCCAATGCTTGGAGACCAGTGGTTTAATGTCGAGAAGTATGCGTACCACAAAATTGGATTAAGGCTGGATATGGAAACACTGACTGAAGAACGCTTCAAGGATGCAATTGAAAAAGTCATTGGCGACGAAAGGTAAGCATCATAAATATCATGTCAGGTTATTTAAGAGTGTTGGTTACTAAAAGAGATAGAAGAGCAATATTGTAGCAACATTTTGGCTCACTCATTTGCATACTATAGGTACTAATTGAGTGAGACAGGAATAGAAAATAAAAAGTGTTGGCCTACCTTTCTGGATTTATCCTGCATACGTAACTTTGATTTGGCTGGTTTTGTGTATACATCTTTGAAAATTCACTGTCTGTTTATCAGCAAAAGGATATATTTTGAGATCTTGTAACTACTATAATGCCAAGTAAATAACGCACAAACACATTCATAAACATTAATGAATAATGACGTTTGCAGGTACTTTGGCCTACAAGTATAATAATTGGCCTTTGCTCATCACACAAAAATTGACCCCACAAGGTTCAAATTTTTCAAACCCACCACCTGGCTTTGAGTGCGAACTATACGGTTTACAAACAAATATTTTAATTTATTTTATTTCTGTATTCGCAGCTACCGTCACAACATCAAACGTCTCGGGACCCTTATGCACGACCAGCCTCAGCCACCCCTAGAGCGCGCAGTATGGTGGACAGAGCACGTAATCAGACACTCCGGCGCACGTCACCTCCGCTCGCCCGCAGCCAACATGCCATGGCATCAGTACTTAGAAATGGAACTTGTTTTGAGTTTGTTATTTATATTATCAGTCATAGTTAGCGTTGTTATAGCCATGTTATTTTATGTAGGTAGGATTGTGTCGAGACATTACTTGGTTGATGCGAAAATGAAAGCTAGTTAATTTTAATGCAGTATTTCTATTGTTTTTGTGTGAACTGTTTGATAAGTTATGTAGAGTATAGTTTTGTTAAATTAAATTTTATTCTTATCAAGTTTCTTCAACTCAATTACCAATGGTAAAATAATGGCATACAATCTATTATTAACTTAGATGATTTAAAAAAGTTTGTCGGTAGTTTTTTTTTTAAGTACTTATGCCATCTTTATTATCTTCTCATAAGATACAGCTCTCAACATTTCCTCTACTTGGTCCATGTATGTCTTTCTCTGTGCTTTCTCCTTTCTATTTTTAACACACTATTAACTTAATATTGTAATATTAAATCCTCTTGAAAGTAAGTAATCTACAAACTGCTGCTGTTAAATAAAACGTGATTACTAAAAAAAAAATAACTTTTTAGATAATCATGTTTAGTTATCAATATTGTTGCTTCAGTTCTCTTTTAAAATTTCAGTAAAGTATATGGGTATACAATGTTTTTAAGGAACAATCTTTATGATGCCAAACATTATAAAATTCTACATAAATAATAATTATTTTATTATCAATTTTTTTCACAAATTAAACAAAATATATCACGAATCATTCTAACATTCGTAGGTTTTGCTACAAAAAATTCTTAAAACCTCAATTTTGTTAAATTATTTCACGTGGCTACACATTAGTACCAAGTTTCCCTTAGTCGAGGTAAAAACGAAAAATTACCCTTATCATGAAATACTATCGTGCAACTTCAACCCTCTTATGGACCCATATAAACCCGGTCCCATTTAAGCATACTTAACAATATTAAATATCGAATATCCTAATAATATTACACAATATCTTCTAGGCGTCACCGTGATATGAATATCGCAAAGGTTCCGTAGATAGTATCAAATTGTTGTTGGTTGGGACTTCGGAAGTATTAGAATAGTCCATTGGTTCAGATAACTATGTTGAAGCGATGTGGGGTAATCAGATTTTGGTGCCCCATAGAAAAGGGTAACTAAGGGCCGTAACACACTATCGATTTAAGAGCTCAAAGCCATGCGATTCTGTAAACAAAACCGCGCTGAGTTTGACACTGAAGTCACATAACAATGTTAAGAAATGTGATCCCACTTTAACAAAAACATTGGCTATGTTCATAAGTAACCCTTTGAGTGAGTTTCAGATTGAGTTAACCGGAATGTTTCTTACAGAATGGACAGGCTGCGGGCTTAGGTATTATTAATATTAAATTATTTAATATGCCAGGCAACGAAAAATTTGAATAAAAATCATTGGTACCGTTTAGGTAAGTTTTAAAGTGGGTTCACCTGCGTGCTCTCTACAAGAAGAATAAATAGGCTAGGGCTTGCCTTCCGCGTCTTGGACAATTTGTTTCAGAATGGATTCTTACGAGGATCACATTGCAGTTAGCTTTGTTACTTTGAAGACGCAAAAGAGAAAACAATAGAAGAATTGCGATGGGTCGACGGCGCTATTGCAGTGTGTGCTCGCTGTTAACTTGCCTCGCTTTGAATTTACTTACAAATCGCGTAACGATTGTCCCATTAATAAACGTGACCACCCATCCCTACGTTGACGCAGCTAGCTTTAGATAGATATATAGATCCTATTTCATATAAGTATGCCACATAAAACAAACTGTAAATAAGGACATTTAGAAATGCATAATCATAGGCGGTATTGTCACAGGAAAACTTTCAGGTAGAGTCAAGTAAGATTAAGAAAATAAACTAGGCAATATAGTTAAAAAATATTTTTTTTCATCTTTCTAAACACATCAACTGTATCGATGTGCAATATAATATATTTTGCTAACAATCTAGTTGCTTCTACTAGACACAAAATTCAATATCCTTAAATAAAAAGTTAATAAAATTGGCAACAAAAGGTATCTACGTTTGCGCAGCGCCTAAAACCAACTGGGTTGACTTTGTAATTAGTAGCCATGAGAGAGTTTGTAGTTTTAGTCGCTGCTATGAGACTTTAGTAAGCAAACCTGCTTTTGTTTGGCAACAGGGGTCTAAACCATGTTTTATACACGAATTTAAGAGGAATCGGGAGTGGATTCCCAAAAAAAAAATGTAATGAAAGAAATGAACTATACCTTACCGAAAGTTTAAAAACATGTTCATCTATTGACTAGTCGCCATAGACAAATAGTAATTAAGTGATTGGATAGACAATGGGTTAGATAAATGGTGAGATTCTTGGAAGAGTGTATCTATTAAAAAAACATTTCATTTCGTTTCTTTGCACATACAAAATCTCAAGAAGGGTATGTACGTAAAGCACTTTCTAAGTAACTGATGGTTACGATACAACAATGTGTTCGAAATCTGTTATACTCGTATTTCAAGCTACATAAAACTTTTACTGGGCGGTTTTAGTACATACTGAATTCATCTTTTCTAGTTTGATTTAACTTCCTTTGACTTTGATGTTGCGTTTGCAAAATATTAATATTTTTATTATTTTTTGTGTTTAGTTTATTTAGAATGTTCTTTGCTTTTTATTATATTAAACTATAAATTTAAATGGTGTAGGATCTGATTTAAAACACGCTTTTACTAGCTCCATTGAAACTAACTACTTTATTTAAATCAAAAATATGGAAGTGGTTTTTAACTCACCGCTAAGTCTATAGACTTTATCTATGAAAATACATTAATTTGATAACACTGATATTGATGTTGGATCCAGGGCCCTAACTATGAACTGTTTAAACAATCACAAATCTGTCAAACATTATCATTTCTGTCAAATTTTGTATGAAATGACGTACTAAAATTGACAGATTTGAGATTGTTTTTAGAGTTCATGGTTATGGCCGAGTTATAATCGTATAATATCGTTTATCTATTAAATTCTTTTTTAGGCTCATTTGATTTATGTTTTTAACTATGGTATTGATAGTATATGACCAATACGTCAGCACCTGAAGAACGTGTGTATAGCATCAGTCAGTATCGTGTGTACTCGTGTGCGATGCCACTGTCAAAAGCACGCATTATATATGTAATCTTAATTGAAGCAGAACATCCGCAACATAACCAAAAAGTTATTTTCCCCATTTCGATTTATATTGAAATTTAAGCAGTAGAGACACGTTAACGAAACCTAAATCATCAGATTAGTTATGGCATAAATAAAGTACCTAACATACTTCCCAAAGTTATGAACCTAATAAATAGGGCTGAGTAATCGACAATCCCGTCTTTGTTATATTTAGTTTACGTATAAAGTATTAACAACAAGAAATAACATTAATATCAGTTGAAGGAGATTGATGTAGGTAAACATTATAAGGGGGAGATATTCACGCGCAGACATAATTAAAACTAATTGAATATGCAATTTCGGTAAGTGCAAATCTCATTTATCTTACAGAACTAATTTAAAACTTGTTTTATGTCTAAGTGATAAATGGTCTAGTCGAAAATTACAAGACGTATACCCTGTTTGAATTGTAAGTAGTAAATTGTTCAAAGGTAGTTATAGTTGTTTTTGTTTAATCCAGTTAATCAGTAAGAATTAGAAAATGAAGCATTATACCGAAGTACCTACATAAAGATATAACAGTTTTAAATTATTATTTATGAATTTACTTTTTATTGTACGTCTATCTAAATAGCGACGAAGAGTTTTTGGGCGTGTGTAATAACAATATTTCTCTCATATATTTATTTGCAATAAACATAGATTTAATTTTATATTCAGTACATAACACAACACAAAGTATTTTTCGTGGATTTATAAGCTTAATCTGTTACAGTTACAATATTTATTACAATTTATACCTGGAGACAAAATATTACCCCTCATAGCTACCTTTAACGATCGAGATTAACACACAGCATTACAAGTAACATTACAAGCAAGTGCTTGATGAATTATTAATTCATTTAAGAGGATCCCAGAGGCAGATCTCTCAGATAATGGACGATGAGGGATTATGGACGGGCCTGGATTTGCCTCGTATTAGAGCTGTTGCTTTGAAAGGTCAAGCTATTGTAAACTAGTTGTGTAAGGCGCAGGTAAAATGTTTTAACTAGTTTTAACTTGTATTTACATTTACTCGTAGGATCACTTTGGTGTCAGTTTGCCAGTCTGTCCCTCAGGAGTGTTTGTCAAAGCCTTTTTTACAAGGAAAGCGTGGAGATATGAAGAGAAAATTAAAATCCCACCAAAAACATTTTCATGTAAAATGTGGCCAAGACGAGACCATATGACTCGCACTGTCAAAAAGTTATCAGATCTCATGTAGAGCTTCAAACTCTACACGCCCTAGCTCTACAAGGCCTAACTTAACACCTTAGTCAAAATATATGAGGCTTGGCCGTTTCGTTTAGACAAGAACAATTGTATACCTAACAGAAAAGTAACAGAAGAGTGGATTTTTTTTTCACCCTACGCCTATGTAAGTGTATCCATTTCTGGTACTATCCAGTCCCAAGTTGTAAGGGTTAAAAAAACCGACGAATCGCTCCGAGAAAAGGTAGGAAGTGCCCTTGCGCTTCGCTTTTCTCATCTTGGCGGGGGCACTACCGTGCCCCCAGATAAGACAAGAAGCAACTTATGGCATAAGTTACCAAAAAAGTCATAAAATCATACACATTTGTAGTTACATCAACTAAAAAAATGTGAACTCGCCAGAAGCTCTAAAAATCTGTCATGGACAAACTATTTGCATATCTACAAGTTTATACTAGGGTTCACAAGGATCTATCAAACCGACCAATCATTGTTAATAACATTGTTTTTATGAGTGTCTTGTATCTAAAGTAGCTATTTGAGAAAATGCGAACATAAGTTATGCATCTGTTTCGTGCAATAAAGCATAAACAAATAAAAATCATAATTAATCACTTTGCTTTACATGCAACATTTTTTGTTCGAATATCTAAATCCATCAAAACTCGGAAATAAATCTTATAAAAACCACATTAATCTTCATTGCCAGTTAACATTACTCTTCGTAACTTCTAACATGAACAAGGTAAAAACCACAAATTCTTACGGAGTTACTACACATCACACAATCATCAACATAAAACTGAATATCTCAATAAATTTGAATACACCAGTCGTATATTTCACTTAGCCCCAGATTCGCCGGGGCTTCGTAAATCCCATAATAAAATGGGGAACAATATATTTTTATCACTAAAACGCGTGCAGTAAACATTATTCTCGTTTGGTTGAGTAAACAGGATTTGTAGGTAACCCGTAAGTAGATCTATAAATTGGAGATATGAACACATTAGGCGTTATGAGTATTGCTCTTCCGAAGTTGTGAAAATTAAATAAGTTTTGGAAACAACAACTTCATATGCTGTGGAGTGGACTGAGTTGTAAATGTTTAGTACGTCTGCTTTTGGGCTAATAGCACTTTTTAATCTTTGACAGTTAAGTTTGTAATGAAAACTATGTAGTTTACTGTACTAAAATAAATCACCATATTTTTTACCGTACCGTACTTTTTTTTCAGTCCCGCGTTATAATAATTTTATGTTCTATGTCTAGTTAGTTGATAAATATTATAAATCAGAACTTACTATGTTTTTGCTTGGGTACTTTTATAATTTTATTATTGCTAGTGACTATGTAATTCAATTAAATTCTAATTAACTGTTATGCGCGATTAATGAACAAACTTCCGAACTTTAACATTTATAATTATGCCTGAAATGAAATATTAATGCTGCGTAACTTAATATAAAAGATAAATAAGTAGTTGCTCCATGACTTTATGAGAACAAGGGCATATAATGATATGCGATCTGAAATAGTCTAGTCGTCATGATTGTTCTATGATGACGAATTTTTTCCCGACCTTTATCAATGTCCACATCAAATATTCAGGTTTGATTCTCATACCTTTGACAAAATAATATCAACCTCCATTGCTTGCGTTGAAGTCTGCCTACGAAGCAAAAAGATGGTAAATTGAAATCTCTCGCTTCTGAAATCAATAGCAAATATTGGATCTGAACACAGAACCGCGCGATTCCCTAGTTCAGATGAAACCGTTTTATAGACTTAAGTATTTTATTTACATATTTGCATGATCAAAGTTGGCATTGTTTAAGTTATAATTCGATTTCAAGTATCATTTTCAGGTTGTTGACATGTGATTGTTACCCGGTAAAGTGTTTTTAAAAGTATGTACGATTAGTTTATCAATGATTCAAATTTATTGCGCAGAAGTATTGCAGATTCATCACGGCACAACGCCTGTCAGGTAAAAGTACATTGTTTCCTGTGAGTTTGCTGTTAATATTTACGGAACTAGATAAGCGTTTAATTGTTGAAAGTGTCATTTAAATGTTTTGACTTTATTTTAAAATATACATCATACTAGTTTATTCATAATATAGTTTTAAAATGCAACCTATATTATATCTTTAGTAGGTATATATTATCAAAGTAAAAGGGACTTGATGACAGATACATGCGTGGTTAATTATTCCTTTAAGGCCACGTTGAAACTGAGCTTAAGGCCTCGTAACTCTGATAGGGTTGTTGATGAAGATACCTTTATAATTCAGGCTTGTCTCTGAGGTACCTAAACATTAGGACAGTAACACACAAGCTTAGATATTTAAGGCTACGTACGTGGCTAGCCTAATAGTAACTTATCGTCTTCTAATATAAATAAACATTTTAATACGGTTTGTCCCTTTATGAATCTTAGTTCTCGTTTAAATTGACTTGTAAGCTTGAGATTTACCATGATACTAGATGCAACAAATCTGCCTTACCCTATAATCCTATAATACAGAATGTACAAGATAATGGGACCTTCTTCTTCTTTTTACCTTCTCCATACAAACTTACTTGCCGGCTTCGATAGTAATGTATGGAGCATCTAAAAAAATCACGATTTCGATGTTGACCCCATAGGAAAAGCTGTTGTATATGGCGTTGCCATGTCTGAGGTTCTGAGCTCGATCCCCGGTCAAGTCAATGTAGAAAAATTTACTTTTCTATAATATTGTCTTGGGTCTGGATGTTCTGGGAACCGTCGTTGTTTCTGATTTCTATAACACAATTGATTTAGCCAGTTAACTTAGGAACAGAGCAATGTATGCTATGTTGCCCAATTTATTAAAACTAACAAAACCAACAAAAACTGCTGGTCATACACCTGTCCTATCCTATCCTTGGCTATAATTTTCCATCCGTTGCCATTTTCTTGGGATACACACCCAGTAATATGTGATCGTGTAGGTTTTCTCACGGAATTTATCCACGCTGTCATGGAATTGGTTTGAATCCATACAGAGATTCCTAACCTTACTACTAGACATGATACTAAAATGGCAGTGAGTAAGTAGACTACATGTGGCAAGTGAAGGATGTCCTGAACGAATGGTGACCACGAATATAAAATGAGGCTGTTAGCGTCCTCCTACTAATTTGATGGGTTTAACATAATAAGCACATGTCGGAAGATGACAATAGAGGGCCATTATCTACCGACATCCTTACCTTGAGAGGCCTATATCTTGCAGAAGATTATTATCATAAATCATTATCTACCGACCTCTCAAGGTGTAGTGTAGTATAGGCCTCTAAAGATATAGGATTATACCTTGAGAGGCCTATACCTTGCAGAAGATGAATGGTTACTTGCACAGATGGGACCTAGGATCATGGAAAAGCGTCTTCCTAGAAAAAAGGACAAAGCGCTAGGAAGAAGAGCTACATAAGAATAAGCAGTAAAAGCTTTATAAAATAGGCTATACAGTATAAGCTATACAGCAATTTAGCTTAATTTTGCAGTTTTAATAATAGTTTTAGTTTTTGAGGTGCTCGTAGATCAGCGGCGGCAGCACTTTGGTATCGATTACTAAAGTTAAGCAACCAACGCCGCGGTCGTGAGTGGATGGGTGACCATTCCGACCATATTTAGTGACATTTATCACGAGCATCTCCGTGCTTCGGAAGGCACGTTAAAAATTGGTCCTGGCCAATATCGCTTGATATTGGTCGTGAAGCCTAGTCAGAGGCCTTAAGGCGGCTTGATAACATCTGACAGTAAGGTTTAGTCACTGACCTTACAACACTCCTCCACCAATCCGCACCGGGCCCGCGTGGTGGAGTACGGCCCAAACCACCTTATAGTTGAGGAGAGGCCTGTGCCCTGCAGTGGGACGTATATAGGCATACTTTTTTTTTTAGTTTTTAGTATCGTTATAGCATCAACACGTTTGCTAATGTGGTTTCATCTTTATAAGTTGGGCCGGCAAGACAGTGTTCGTAATATTGGAGAAACTATGATCTCTTGTCCTTTATAAGGTAAAACAAAGTGTCCACATTTTTTATATATAAATAAATCATAAATGTTGACGCTCGCTTTGATTTTAAAAATACCAGCACACATAGAGCCCAGTCAATTTACAAAAGTTCTTAATTGAAACTAACCGAAAATCGAACCCGAGACTATTTCCGATCAAGGAAATTCCCACGCCACTACGTCAACGGGTCGTCTATTAGTCAGAAAAACATATTTTTAAACTGAGTCACGAGAACAGATGGCATAGGATCACTTTTTTTATTATCGTTCCGATCTAGCGTTTAAAACGTGTTAAAAAGTATTTTATTCTGTATTTTCTTTCCAATTTTACAGGTGACATAGGCAGTTAAAGCAAAAGAGTATACTTTTTCACGGTAAAAGCTAAGTAATACCGTGGTAAAAACTAGCCTTTGCGTGAAAACATTTCGACTTTCTCCGATCTTGTTTGTTTAGTCTAGATTCGACGAAACATTGAGTTATCCCATTTTAGCTATTACGAGAATATCTTTATTCGTGTTATGTACGTTTTTCCAACCTTCTTTGGCATACACTGCTCATAATGTTGTTGTTCTATGGTTTAAGTGTGAATAACAAACGAATATGTAAACCTACAAAAATTTATGAAATCAATTTTCTTCTGGGTTGTCTTGAAATGTCTCAACAATTCAATTTTGTAGGATTTGAGAGTGTCTCCAATTATTGACATCTTGTCATTTTCTAGTACACCAGTATGGGTTTGGCAAGTGCTATCTTTGACATTAATCTATCATAATATCTAAGAATAAGTAGGCATCTACTTATTCTTAGATTTGTGGTTGATAAAATAAAAAATTGGCTTATTTCTAGATTTAGGAGTGGTTTACTCTCGATTTACGACTTACTCTAGCTTGATAGAATCCGGCCTTAAACGTTTACTTTAGACCTGGATTAGGTTTGAAGATATTGGTTCAACTAAATTGCTAAACTAAATTGGGCCGAAGCCAAGTTTGTTAAACCATTTTTGCTGTTATTTTTATTTTGTCCTATTTTGTTTCGTGATAACTTATCACTACTAAATTTACGTACCGTGATTTAAATTTAGTGTCTCAAATGAAAAAAAAGTATTAAATAGAGAGTTATTTCTCATGATACTTCGAAGACTAGAATCACATTAAAAATCGTAGAATAAATATACAGGGTGACTATTAACGTAAAAAATCGTTTTTACATGATATTCTATCAATTATTATCAAGTTAATTATAGGGCCCAAAGTGGTAGCACGGAAAAAACCGATGCTCCATACATTTTCGTCTAGGTTAGTTGAAATTTTGTATGGAAAGTGAAAATGTTCTTCTCTGCAGCAGTAAATAAATTCTGTAACAGCAGTTTACTCGTAATACCAGTCACCTTGTTTCCTTCATTTTAGAGTTTCAATTAAATCAAACAACATATGAAGATAATTTGTAATTCCAGGTAGTCTAACCTGTATGTAACCTAAATATGTAATACTAACAAACTTGAACATATTTCACTACTAAATAATATAGCAAAAACATAATGTTCGTAGGAACTCCCAACTCTTTTATCGTGTTTCCGCCATATTTTTGGCACCAAATAAAGAAGTGCTATACTGTAACTTTTTATGGGCAATACTACAAAGTTTGTAACTCGAAGGCATGTCTAAGTATTATGTTTTGTGCCATATGTGAGGTAGCTTATATAGATGAGCAACTTTGGTATGCCGAGACATGGGTATGTTCGAATATGACCGCTATAACTAGGTCTCTGTCGTCACACACTTTGCGTTAAGCTTGATGGAATATTTGATTAGTCGAAGGTCTGGGTATAGTGGTGCTGTAAGGACGTTACACTAAGTTGTCTATGGCCAGTGTCATAGCTGGTAAACAAGGAAACGATGCTAAACGTAAGATTTGGGTAAGGAACTTAGAAGTAATATTGTGCTAATAGTAACAAGAGCTAAGGCTGTTGACAAACATTTATACAGGATTGTCAAAGTCCTAAATAAGGTCCTATAATATTAGTTAATTTCGTCTTAGGGAGTGATCCTACTGCTTAAATATAGCTTTTAATGACCTAGATGGTGATTAAAAGCTATATTTAATATAATCACAAAAATACCTTTCTATCAATATTCTGCTACCAACTAAAATTCGATGGTTTAAAGACAAGTTATTTTTTTGAGATTCCGGTGTTAGTATCATAGTAAAAACCGGCCAAGTGCGAGTTGGACTCGCGCACGAAGGGTTTCGTACCATTATGTATAAAAACGGCAAATAAATCATGTTTGTTGTATAGGAGCCCCCCTTAATATTTATTTTATTCTGTTTTTTAGTATTTTTTGTTAAAGCGGCAACAGAAGAACATCATCTATGAAAATTTCAACTGTCTAACTATCACGGTTTATGAGATACAGTCTGTTGACAAACGGACAGCCAGACTGATAGACAGACGGACAGCGGAGCCTTAGTAATAGGGACCCGTTTTTTACCCTTTGGGTACGAAACCCTAAAAACTGTATTTTTTAGGATAATAAAATCATTTGTTATTTTACTCAATACATAGTTATTTTTAAAATAAAAACTTGCGGCTTCCGGCAACTTCATCGGCATAAATATACCTTCACCGCTTCACCCCAATTTCGGAAAATCATTTATAAGTGCACCCCTCTCTCCCTCCGCCTGTCAACACCATATCTCACGGTGTCATGGTAAGGTAATATAATTGATATGTTTAAATTAACATTAAAGAACTAGTCTATTGACGGGTATGAAAAATACAAGCCTCTCTAGCAATGAATTAAAAAACTACGGGCACTTAATTACGAGTATGTCACATTCTAGGATATTTTCAAACAATTCTTTGCAATTTCTGTCATCAACTCATCATCTTCTTCATTATTTTCTTCATGATTTTATCCTTTTAAGTCCACTATCGACTATTGGATGTAAACTTTCTCCAACTAGGGCCAAAGAGCAGCCACTGCCAGTCATTTTGATTTCTCTCTTAAGTCTACTTCTAACTACTTAACCACATAACTGTAACTGATTTTGAAAAAAGCCTCTTATTTTGTTGAAAAAAAGTGAACCAACTAAAAGCGTGTTCAAAAATACCTTCCAGTAATCTACTTTTAAAGTTTAATCCACGTTATTGAAGTGTCATAAGCCGGTTAGCTGGCATGTAAATAAATTGAAGCTATCACACGCAAATGTGTTTCGGTCCTGCCTACACCTCATCAGATGTCATCACGTCGGGCCCATAATGTGGGCGTGAATGACGAGTGACAGCGTGTTGGATTTACAAAATAAGTTGTCATCATCATGTGAGCCATAGGATGTCAACTGCTAAACATTACGCCTCCCCCTATGACTTTCAGATTCCGGTTGCGCGCGGCCTCACCTGCATCCAGCGGCTTCCTGCAAACTTTACCTTGGGGGTTGACATCCTACGCTGCGCTTGCCGGTCCGTACCAGTTTGCATTCTGATAATATATTTATTCTAAACTTGAGTGAAAAACAGAGTGAATAGGCATCTTCCTGGCAAGCTCGTTCCATCGTAGATCCCATCTATGCTCTAGAGCAAGATTGGGGCCAAGAGTAAGCCCATCTCAAATAAAAAAAAATTAAAAAAAACTTAGCATATGGAGACATTAAGGGTCTGTTTCAAAATGTACGGATAAGTACTAAATAAGATATATTTTAATTATTATTTGATTTTTGACACGATTTTTAAGCTCTTTTATCATCTACATAGGTATTTTTATCTTTTACATAACTTTATCAGTTTGTAAAACAGGCCCTAAATAAGGTCGCCACGACTTTACCCTTATAAACAACTGAACGCAAAAATATGTAATAGTTGCGGCAAAACACGAATTCCACTTTTATTATGCGACTTATTGAGAGACAATTTTGTATATTCGACTCTTTCTCTATCTTACTCATTAAGAGATAGTAGCAAGAGTGAGTTAGAGTTTAGAGCCGAATATATGAGGGTATTGGATTGTATGACTATTCGCGTTTCCGTAGCGCATCTGCCATGTTTGCAGAGTCACGTAGAGGGTTTCGCCGCCATAATGCGTAAACGTTGCGCTGCACATCTCAGGCGCATTCGCGACAGCTCCAATAGTATCCTCTGTGCTCTCCTGCACGATTTGGCACACCGTTTGGACTCGCCGATTCTAGCTCGATAAGTACGGCTGCATGCAGTTAAGTAGACATTTTGCTGGCAGCGCAGGGTGATATATTTGTATGTTTGTTTGTCTGTCTGCCAATGTGTATTATTGTTGTTTAATTTTACTAACTTTAGTTCTAATGCCAATTCTAACTATACTAACCTATGTGGATCGAGGTGTCCAAAATAAGTGATAAACTTTTAATCTCAATACAATAAAACCTCATTTATTGCTTTTAACTTGGGCCACACCGTATCCCATATCCGCTGAAAGCATTGCCCAGAAAATAGGCGCCCACATAATGTCAGGGCCGAATGACAAAGCGGCGACTTTGGGCGTGTATGGCCGTTATGCCGGCAGTCGGCAGCTGGGCAGTTTTACTACGTAATTATCTACACGTTTGCACTAACTTAAGGACCAGTGGGCATTGGGCGAGCGAAGCGAAGAACCAGTTTGACAGATTTTAGAATTGGCAAGTTAAGCTCGACCTAAAATTGACAACTGCCTGAATTCGTTGTCTAAAGTAACGCATAAAAGTCGTTTATTAATTGTATAGTCGTCAAAGTAACAAGCTTAGCTTAGTTTGGGGTTAGATTAATGGTTTGGTTGATGGTAGAAATTATTAATAATAATATTATATTAATAAGCGGGCTGACCCGCTGGTCTGACGATTATTCTTTTCGGGTCAGTTCATTGTCCTTTATAGCCACCACTAGTTATTGATTTAGTCCATCGACCATGAATGCCGGATGGTCGGTAATTTTATTCTGAAAGGGTTCATAACGATCTAATTTTATTTCTCGTCAAACTGACGACTAGTCAAAGTACCACTTGTTTCTCACCCGCACTTCACGCGTGTGAGTGTAAGCCAGATTTATTTGTAAAACCTGTTACGGAAAACAATACAGTCGGGCGTTACTTGGATAAGGAATTCCACCCATATTTTAAATAGCCACAAAAAAGAGCAGATTCCTAATTCCTCATCACCAGCCTTTAAAAGTCTGCAGCTGATTCTCTCTCATGATCCGCCACAGCGAGCAGCACTGCCGTTTGCATTCTGTAGCTTCCTTCAATCTCGCCTAGGTCGTCAGCCAATCAAGTTGGAGGGCTGCCCAATCCAGGATACGACTTCAAGTTTATTCTCAATTCAACGCCTACTATTTTCACAAAGAATCTATCTATAAATAAAAAAAAGAATCCCTATTTTCCTTGGTAACGGCATCACGCGTAAACGGCTGGACCGATTCCGCTAATTATTTTTTTGTTGTGTTTGCTATTGTCAGGAGAAAGTTTTTATGAAAGAAAAAATTAGAAAAATTGCCCGAAAAATTAGAAAACTGAAGACAACGGGAACAAAGTCGCGGACAACAGCTAGTACAAGATAAAAACCTTGACTACAAAATTTTAAACCACCTCGTTATCATATCTTGCGAAACTTACAGACTGCCAAGTCCTTGTTTCTCAATCGCAATACATCGAAAACAGTTCACTACACACAACAGCTGTGTCTCCTCCCTCTAGTGTTGTAGAACTTACGATGGCTAGTGAAGTGACCAACAATAGTATGAATCCCAAAATACTTATCGATCGATATCTATTCTACCACACTAACGACAGATTTATCTATCGTTATGCCGGTTGATTTCTATTTTAGTAGTTTATATAAAACATAAGACAACTAACATTCATTACGGTTAAGCGCAGTATGTCCCACTGAATGCAGGGCACATGCCTTACCTATACTTACGTAGTATAATACTTACTCTGTGTCTATACTATTACTTTAATAGTAAATTTGGTCCATAGGACTCATTCGAATGGAAGCTCATCTAAGGCATTTGACTAGGCACGCTAGTATGTGGGCTTCAGATGATGTCTTTTTTTTTCTATATTATCGATAACGTAACTGACATCACAACTAGCGGCATGGAAGTTGTGCTCTGAGTGAAAGTTGCGCAGAAGATCATTACGATTACGTGATTGGCTAGTCGCGTGCCTCGCCTGCACCGCTGTGGCCGGCCATGATTGGTTGTTAGATGCGCAAAGTAATTCCTACTATTGCCCCTCAATATCGATGCCTCTGCCCCTGCGCTCAACATCGATGGCTCTATGATACTGTACAGTACACACAGCACTACGCTATTTTATCCTCCCTCTTATTCACACGTCCTATCTTGGATCTCGCCCAAGAAGACATAAAAAGTTATTGTTCTCAGTAGCAGTGGTCGATTTCAACCACTTTTAAAATATGTTTTGCATTTTAGGGTTGAAATTGGGGGGTCTGTGTTTTACAGTTTAATAAAATTTTGACCGCAACAGTGGATTTGTAATTTGTAACTACGTGGTGAGTTTTCACTTAATTAACTGTTTAATATTAATAAGTTAAAATAGGATCGTTGATCGAAACATTAAATTTTAATGAACTACTTTTACGTTGTGCACAATACCGATATTGCGAATCACATATTACCGTTACTGTAGGTAGTTATTTTATGCTATAAAAAGTGTTTTATAAAGCTAGCAACTTCATGTTTTTCTTAATTTTTGGGTATTCAAAAAGGGTAAGTTGAACGTTGTGAGAGTTACAAGTACTAGTATCTCAGTTGCAGTAGCACATTTGGTAGAAATTATTAAAGTAAAGCAACCCACGCTGCGGATGTAAGTGGGTGACTGTTCTAACCATTTAATGACATTTATCTTTGCTTCGTAAGTTGGTCCCGGCTAATATCGCTTGATGCTTGTTGAAGCCTAGTCAGACCGGCTTGATTAAATGTGACAGTTAGTCACCAGGCTTTCAATACCCATCCACCGATCCGCATTGGGCACGCGTGGGCAGTGCAGCCTAACTAAACCACACAGTTTAGATGATGCCCGTGCCCTGTAATTCGACGTATCATCATCATTTCAGCCATGAGACGTCCAATGTGTAAAAAAGACATAAGCCTCCCTCAATAATTTCCAGTTTCGCCGGTTGCAAGCGGCCTTCATTCAGCGGCTTCCTGTAATCTTTACCAGGTCGTCAGCCCACCTTATGGGTAAATACGACCGTCTGGTGTAGTGCTTCGTGTTCCTGACTACGATGCCTGGCTGTTGCGGGTTCGAATCCCCGATCCCGCGAGGGGCAAATGTTAGTGTGATGAGCACGAACATTTGCTAGGTCATGGATGTTTATAAACGTATTTAAGTATGTTTATCCGTTATCTAGTCGCCATAGCACAAGCCTTGCTTAGTTTGGGACTAGATAATAGGCTAGTTAACACCATCAATCAATTGACATACTTTTTATGAGCTGTCAAAACGGATATCTTCCTTATAATTTGTATGGCGATATCGGATTATGTCGTCACTATCCGATAAACTCAACTGCCTCACTTTTTTACGATTTTAAAGCAACCGAAAATCACAACACATCAAACAATGTCTGTTTTTAATAAATGTTGCCTTAGAATTTAGAATTATTTATGAATGGGGGGGAGGCAACATCCCTATTGGTGTGATTGTGGAAACAATTTATTATTATTAAATGACCCACACTACGCTCTCTGGTACGTGGTCTTCATTCTAAGACCTTACTACCTGTTAGAACATCGTACATAGTCATACTTTTTAATACGTTGTTGTATGTTTTTTTCGCTTTCCGACAAAGACCTATCCCAATCACATAGACTTCCGTACAGTATATAGGCCAAGTTTAAGTTTATTCTTCTTATCACATTCGCGCCACTTCGCCGGAGAGACGGAATTTAAAACATCCGGCACGTACGGGTTTTATCGCAGGGTGACAGGTGGCGAGACCCTTCGAAAAATGCCAAACTTGAATACGATCTTCATACATTGTCACGAGTTTTGCGGGAAATATCTCTCAACTAAGTCTCTCTCATGAGAGGTTCAGTTGCTTTAGCGTCATGGATTTCGTGCAGAAATAATTTGAAAAATAGTAAAGTAAGTGTTGAGATTTCGGTTTACTAGGATGAAACCGAAATTATTTTGGATACTTAGGCTGGGTTGCACCATCTTAACTTTAACCATAACTGTAACTATAACCGGTGTTTGTTAAAGTTAAAGTAAGATGGTTCAACCCAGGCTTAAACTTAGGCTTCTTGTCCTGTAAATAAGTATTTATTTTCTCAAAACTTCGCAAGAAGATTACACTCTAGTATGAAACCGACAAAAGGACAAAACATATTTAAATAATCTTGAGTCTGGAACGTCTAGGCGAAACTCACTTATTCGTCCTCATAGTTGCACCCCATATAACCCTGGGGTGAAATCAGCAAGTCCATAAAGTCTGTAGGGGTCCAATAACTCAGATATAGGGATAATATCGCAATCATCGTAAAGACCTTTCATTAAGGAACCCTGTTATGGTTCTAGGAGATAAACGCACTTATGGCTATGTCAATAAAGCTGCTAGATTAGTTTTGAAATTATGAAACCTGGGATGTCTACACCTCGATAAAGTTTATCGGGTTATCCTGCTAAATTAAGCCTTTTGAAATGGTGTCTTCGGGCTCCTTGAACAGTTTTCTCTAATTGAGATTTAACCAAAACATGGTTTTAAATGTAATGTATCGATTTAAATAGTAATCAGTGTAACAACCTAAATTGATGATAAGTACAACTTTTTTGATGATAAATAACACAAAAAAAAATCATTGACCTCAGGTGGGACTCGAACCCACGTCCCATCGCGTGCCGGGCGAGTGCTTTACCAATGCTTGCATGGAATTGCTAAAAAACAAAAATTTACAATGTTTAAGCATTTCTGATCTTAACCAATAGTCAAATATTTGTATAAATATTTCTATCGGGTGTTGACGGTAGTATAATATACTACTCGGCTATACATATAGCTACAACATTGATCAGAGATACGCTGGCTTAGACAGCGAGAAGAAACACTTGAGAAATTTCATCATGTCATGTGACGTCCTCGGTAGCTTAGTTGGTAAAGCACTCGCCCGGCACGCGATGGGACGTGGGTTCGAGTCCCACCTGAGGTCGATGATTTTTTGTTATTTATCATCAATTAAACCTTGCATGGAATTGCTAAAAAACAAAAATTTACAAAGTACAACTTTTTTATTAATTTAGCGATAGAATAAAATTCTATTCAGTCTAAAATACTGTGCTCACATGATTCAGGGGCTGAATTTTTTTTGGAAACTGATAACACTAGCTGGAGTTAAGTGGTGACGAAACAAGCTTAATTGTTTCTTAGTCAGAGCTGCTACAAAATTTTAGTAATTTAAAAGTAGTAAAGATGCGATGCTCCAGGTCTACTCTCGGCTCTCAACGTAAATATCCGGCATAGATCTCGCAATCCTAGCACATTTGACATACAGGTTTACAGGAATAACACGTCGTATTATAACCCTTTGGTCAGAATGTGCCGCACGTACAACGAGCTGGCCCGTAGTGGCAAAGACATAGATATTTTTAACAGTAGCTTCTCTCATTATAAAAAAGCCATATCCAATACTCTAAAGGCTGAAGTGATCTCGGCGTAACAAATATTATTAATTTATTTTATTTGTAATTTGTTTATTTATTTGTAATTAATCAAATAAGATAAGCCTGTAATTTGAACTGAAAGTAGTTTCTGCATGTATAATCTTTCCTTTTTTATGTTAGACTTTGTTTTAATATGTATAAGTTTTATGTCCTAGTAGCATACATTAGCATTTACCGAACATGTTGTGTATACTATTTATGGGCTACGGTCCAGATACGTCTGTTTATTGTAATAATTATAGCATGCGATGACTGTATCCTGTCTGTATACCGTATATAAATAAATAAATAAAAGATCAATTTTCAATGCGGCCCCAGATAGATTGCATCAATACCATTCTCGTACTCTAATAACATAAAATTACGTCACATTGTCCTAAATAACACTAGTCCGTAAAGCATTTTTAGGGACCCAATTACTAAGACTCCGCTGTCCGTCTGTCTGTCTGTCTGTCCTTCTGTCACTAGGCTGTATCTCATCAACCGTGATAGTAAGGCAGATATTTTTTTTAACAGATGATGTATTTCTGTTGCCGCTATAACAACAAATACTTAAAGACATATTAAAATAAATATTTAAGGGGGCTCCTATATAAAAACGTGATTTTTTTGCCGGTTTTATAGATAATGGTACGGAACCCTTCGTGCTTGAGTCCGACTCGCACTTGCCCGGTTTTTTCCTTGCAGCACCTTACACACTAGTGGAAATGCCATCAAAGCGGCTTTAAAGTATGTATAAGACTTTTTATTAACACAAAAAGACGCTGACTGATTGGTCAAAAAACAGGTCGGGGCCTAAGCTTGGTTTTCCAATTAAAGCAGAACTAAGCACAGCTCTTAGGTACATCGAGGTCGCCTATATCCGGAGCAGCTCGATTGTCCGTGCCTGCGCTCGCTCGCATTGTTTTTCCTTCCATTTCACGGACGATGGTATGCAGGAGCGAATCAAGAATTCCATTTACAAAAAAAAAAAAATTGGCTTCTATTTTTCTTTAGTAACTTGTGCGCCTTATGAAATATGTACTTTATGAATCTATTTCAGCGCAAAAATAGTTTTGTTCATACCATTTGCTAGTGCACTAACGAAATAAATTGCAAAAATTACTTAAATTATAATACATACATAGATTTAAAAACCACTTAAAATTGATAGTTTAAAAGTCAGACTTAATGAAATGAGACATTTTTTACCAGTCGACTATTACGCTAAATATTATATTACCTATGTGTTTATTAAACGCTGTGCAACTCTGGCTGAGTTTTTATTCTAATGTGGCAATAGGAATTATCATCAACACGTTAAAAAAGAATACTTATTGCATACAACCGTAAATTTTATTATGCATTGCCGATACAATAAAAAAATTACAAACCAATGTTATTAGTGGTTCACCGTCTACCTGACTTTATTTGTATTCTCTGCCCGTTCGAGTTGAATTGTTTGTAAATTGTATCGCGGATAAATCAGAGGCAGACATTTATCCGTTATGATTAAGAGGTGAAACCGTGATGAGTATTCGGGACGATAGTATTGTAGAATCAATAACATTTGTGGCCTCTCGTAATTATTTTGTGATTTTATTAAGTCTAGTCTACTTCTTCAACCGTTTTATCCCGTTTTGTCCGTATGCTTGATCATGAATGATTCGATTCCCATCGTTCCCTCCATCAGCATTAGAAAAATAAACCAGTTAGTTTAGGACCACGGCTAAATAGATATTATGTAGATTTTAACACTAGTCACTGGCCCGACACGAACGGGCATGAAGCCTCACACTCGGACGGGTCGCGGAGACCGCTAGTGGAGCGACAGGTCCATCCGGAAAAAAAACACTAGATACTATAATCTGAATATGAAGATTTGCTGACGATGTTTTCTCTCGAGAAGGTATTTGAAATCCGTGATAATATGTATGGAGTTCTGGGATTTAAACTCAAGAACCACTGATTAGATTTTGGCTACTCATTTAAGAATTAATATGAAAAAAAAAACGTTTATTAGTATTATTTTATTAATAACCTTAAACTTTTTTTTCCTCCAAGAATTGGGGGTGAAAAAAAAAGATTATCCAAAAATAAAAAGTGTCATCACTTAGGATTAGGACCCTTTATTTCTAAGATATTGAAAAAAATTGTCCAGCATCTTTATTAAAAGCGGTCGCAATATATAAGTAGTTACAAATAAGTAGTTTTGTTAATTTAATAAAGCTTTAATTCGCTAAAAAGGCACAAAATTTCAAAAATATCTTAAAAGCTCGGTGTCTTAGAAATCACTCATTTTCAACACCTATTTGATGGGGGTTAATTTATTGCATATGATCTCAAATATAATCTCTTGGAATAGATAGAATCACCAGTCGCTCTGTATATAAGATACTTCCAGTTGAACTTATTTACATTTATTTCAGAATTTGTAAGTTCATAAATTTTAACTGCCCGCTAACTAGGTTGTTAAAGAAAAAGTAATCGCAATTCAAAAGACTTCAACATTCACACCGACTGGACATGAAAGATTTTTTTTTATGAAAGCACTTTTAAGAGAAATAATTATTTACGACGGCACTAGACTTGAAGTATTCATTAGCATGTTCTAAACTCATTCACGAGATCACGGATCGATAGCGAGTACGGAAATGATACTTGTCTGGAGTTAAGGACGCGCTATCTTGTGAACTGATGGAGTCTTTAATTAGGTGTTCTCAGACACGATCAAAGCTTTTCTTTGACAATCATTCACAAGTCTTTTCGCCCCTTAAGGATAATGAGAACGGAATTCATTTCACTAACGTATTTGTCACGGTAATGAAGTGAATGGATTTTTGTCGCCCGTTAAGTAGCACGCTAGTACTTAACTGTCTCTAGTGTTAGTACTTCTGTTATATTTTATTTAATGTATCAGTAGATATGCAGTGTAATTAAAGATTTATTAGGATTATCAACTTTAATTGGATAACTTTACTTAGCCTTTTAATGACTACTTTAGTTTCATTTGATGCTATGTGAATATTACTCGTTTCAAACTTTAAACATCTAAACTCTGAAGTTTAAGTTAATTATACAATCGAGTTTTGTAAAATAATGTTACGGGGCAGAAAATAGATTGATACAATGCAAAGAAATGTGGTTAATAAAATTAGGCGGTACATTGCGAAAACAAATAACAAAAAAATAATAATAATTTGCTTAAAATTAGTTATTATTTCAGATTACAATAATGCTGCCAAGCTGCTTAGTGGAAAAATGCCTATACGATTTTGTGCCTCTGGCAGTTTATTTACCTTCATTATAACAAAAACAAAAAAAATGCTGGTTCCCTCTCGAATTTTTCGCAATAAGCTCGAATGAACAAGATGGCGATGCGTTGTATCGCGCGAGATGTCGCTGGCGTCGGGCCAACACCGCTACACCTGCGGCTTAGATAGTACTTTCTTCCCTATTTTCGAATTGATGCGCGTCAACGCCTCGACGGTGCAGTACTTACAGGATTTTTGAGCACGTACTCCGTAAACGAAAGTGTTCTTTTTTTAAGTAGGCTTTTGTTATGCATTTGGAACAAGTCTCATAGCGGCCTACGCAGCATTCATCATCAGCAAAAGCTAGCTTATACATTTTTAGTTGACCAGGGACCTAACTAAACATAAAGTTTAAGCAGTCTGATTACGATTTACCACAGAGTAAGTACTATAGTCAGATTAGACACTTTTGGAAGACTAAAGTTATACTGTTAAAAAATCTGCCAAACATAGCATCCATAGAAAATGAGTTAAAAATGCCTTAATAGAATGCATTAAATAGTTTTAGGTGTGCTTATTTTTCTTATTCGTGCACTCTTGGCAGCGTGGTCGTGGTCATATCTCGGTCAATTCTTGTGTCACCGCTGTTTTTGTGATGCGGACCATGTAGCTCGATGTTTGGCGGAGCGAGAGCAATTGTTGATGTTGGAGTGCGTCACAGATTTGATGAGGTCTGCCCATCGTGTTGGAGAGCGCCCACGTAATCTCTTGCCCTCAACTTTTCCTTGCACCAGCAGTCGTTCCATTGAGTCGTCGTTGCGGGTGATGTGCCCAAAAAACTTGATAATTCGTGATTGCACAGTCGACGATAATCTCTCTATAATGTTGAGTTCTTTCAGGATGGAAATTGGTTCGGTGCGCGTGTGCGGTTTAAGTGTGCATATTCATAAAAATATACACTCTCAGACTCACACTTACTCTCCTATTTGCACTTGTACAAACTGAAACACATCCATTTACTGTTAATATAATGTCATGTCCTATTTGAAGCACTTTATAATCCACACCAATACGTTATTAGAATTAACATATATTTGAAATACTTAATCATTATTTAAGAACCTCTTGTTTGTTTTCGCAAATCCCAAATCCTTCCTTTAAATCTCGTGAGAGTAAAACATCTACAAAATCGTTATCCAAACATCTTCGTAATTGGACATTTAATACCTCTAAGCCTGCTGTTTGATCATAGTATCTTAACATACTAATTGGTATATTGCCCTTGAGATATAGCTTAACCCTTAGGTAGATTTGGATATTAAAATATCTTGTTTACTAAGATATTATCAAAGCTTTTCTCGTCGTATTATTAATACCTATTAGGTACTTCTATTCAAAGAAGTCATGTATTTCTCTAAAAGAACTCATAAAATGAGTTTCTGATATATACCTATTCCCACGAAACCCAAAAAATATATTTGAATTTTCATACAAACTCAGTACATACATACATAACATCAGCTGACCGAGTCAATTTGTATGAAAATCCTAATTTTATGTTTGGCATTTTGGGAATGTGTAGAAAAAAAAATTGTTCAGTTTCATGGGCTAAGCTGCGACCTAAAAGGTTTTGCGTTATTTTATAAACACGTTGTTTAGGTCCTTTAGAAAAAGTTGTTGAATTTTAAATTTCTTTTGCACCTTTCTGTAACAACCCGTATTTCGGCCAAGTGCGAGTCGGACTCGAACACGAAGGGTTCCGTACCAGTATCTATAAAACGAGCAAAAAAATTCGTTTGTTGTATGGGAGCCCCATTAAATATTTAATGAATTCTGGTTTATTTGTTGTTAAAGCAGATAAACTTTTCAAAACTCGGATAAGTATGATATTTTATAAAACATACTCCTTAAATCTGAAATCACTCCCTAAAAGCAAAAATTAACATACAGAATAGGACATTAGATATACAGGATGTACAAAAGAATGGGATATTCCTTTAAACCACGTGATCAGCCGGTAAAAAAAAACTCGATTTTGATGTTGCTCCCATAGAAAAAGTTGTTGTATATGACCAGTTGATCACGTGGTTTTGAGGAGTGTCCCATTCTTTTGTACACCCTGTATAAATGCACCCTTGCTTTGAGGAACGAGAGTTTTAACCAGGGGCCAAAACCAAGAAGTTTGTATCGTTTCATACTAACTAAATCCAACATAGGTACTAAAATTACCTATAGACCTTACAAAGGCCGTAATAAATAACTCAAAAATTAAATAAACTACAACTACTTTCCCCTCGTATTATTAGAAAACTCATCAACAATAGTCAGATCACAATAAAGATAGGTAGAGTACACTTGCTTATTTGGAGACCGAACCATTTGACAGATAGACAGATATGGTTGGTTGGTTTGTTGGTATGGTTAATATTTTGGTTGATAGCGGGGCAAGTCTCTGCGTATTAAGGTACGAATGGCTTAGTAAATATCCTCAATTGCTACAGCATTTATGTTTTGATAAAATAACTATAAAGGGAGTAAGTGGAAGGTTAGCCTCAGACAGAAGGTTATATTTTTTTTAGATTTAGTTTATAATAATGTCGTATTTAGGGAAAAGTTTTACGTTTTGAAAACGTGTCTTGCTCAGCTGATTAAAAACGTATCAAACTATCATTGGTTATAAGGATAGTGTATTACATTTAATGAACAAAAGCTTAATAGTTGTATACATAATTATTTAGTTTTTAAACTGTGCAGTTATTACTTTTAAATTTTCGACCATGTCTTCTCACCAAGTGTTCTTCTTGCTGCATGTGCAAGTTTTCATACGATAATTACCTTCTATTCAATGAGCTAGTAATATTTTATACCTAAGTAGATTCCGAAAAAAAAACATGCATTTTTTTCAAGACTCAATTCTTTGGAGACCACGTAGTAATGGTAGTGCAAAACGTATAAACGCCACCTCACCAGCTCGATAGACCGACAACAGCACGAAAATGACGGAATGAATTAAGCGTCCCGCTTCGTCCTTTTTGGCGCTCTTTGGTAACATCCAGTATTGAATTGTTATAGGTTGAGTCACTGAGATGACGATGATAAAATCCCAACGCAGCCGCAACAATTCTTTAGATGTAACAGGACTAACTTCGGAGAATGGCTGGTCTAATTTAGTTTCAGCTAAGATTTGAACTTGTCGTGAGTTGAAATGAATAAATTATTGAGTGAGCCTACTTTGTCTATCCCAAATTTTTCCCAGAATAAAGTAGGTTATGGAATATAATAACCCAATTATGGTAACTGAATCATTTTCAGTGGTAGAAATTGACGAAATTATCGGAAATGTAGGGAGTTATTGGTACCCTAAGGAAGTTATATTATGTATTTATTGACTTTTATTTTCAAGTGACTTTTAAAAAGACCAAATTGGGTTGAGAGGAAAATAATTTTGATGTATTCGAAGACTGGTATAAAAATGGTAGGATTAGGGTAATTGTTGTATAAGTAATGATAATTGTTGTAAGAGAATAAGTAGAATAAAATTTAGGGAAAGGTTTCGTGCATGCTCCGAAATACAAGATGTTCTTCGATTCTTTTTAAAGCCAGTCGCTTACGCTGTATATTGAAATGTGATTAACGGCTGCATTACTTTATAATATTTTTACTAAAAATAATTACTTCAACAAATACGACTGACAGCATAATATTCTTAACGTAAATACTACCCTATTTGAAACGATATATTAATCGTGGTGGAATATTACCCTAAACACCTTATAGTTAAAGGTGAGGCCTGAGCCCTTCACTATACAGGCATACTTTGCTGGACTAGTGTTAAATATGACTGCGCAACACAAAATAAACCGCTAAATTCTTTCCCACACAGCGGGTTTTTGTACAGTCTAAAATTGGGAACTAATAGTATTGTGGGAATTTCGGCCAACCTTCGGCCGTTTGGCCATTGTGCCGTAATCGGCCGGAACCAGGATAGTGCCGCGTAACCCGCAACTGCCATCGCTTTTGGCAATTCCGGGAACATTTAGACCTTTTAGTGGAATTGGAATGCGAAGGGTTAAATATATGCTGGGTTATTCTGAATCCGCTTTTGAAAGGTAAAGTGGCTAATTTAAATATGCCTGTTTTGTTTTTGGTAATGTTTTTATGGCTTGCATCATTTAATTTTCTCACGAAACGATTCAATTCAATTCATGGTTTGAATAAGTGACTTTTGATTGACTCTGGTCTGTGTTGTTGGGTGACACGCCTGGCAAAATTAATTGTTTGGACCTTAAAACAAGGATGATTATCAGTAATAGGTATGTATCTTCTTTTCTAACCAGCAGCTTTCGATTTCTGTCATTGTTTGTCTCTGTTCCAATTATAACCGATCTCTGGAAATCATATCAGGGGGGTAGCCACGAACTCTTAAAACAATCTCAAATCTGGTCAAATCTGTAAAATTTCGTACGTAATGACGTACGAAATTGAATCTGTCAATCAAATCAGACAATCTCAATCTGTCTGTCTCAAATCTGTCAATTTCGTACGTTATTACGTACGAAATTTTACAGATTTGACCAGATTTGACATTGTTTTAAGAGTTCATGGTTACCCCGTTGACCATTTTTTTGGGTTGTTAATGTTGGTCACTTGACATTATGTCTTTCTTTACAATTATATTTTCCTTCCATACAAAATACCTAGTCGATCAGCTGTTATGTGTTATAGTAAAGTTGTATGAGAAACCTAAAATTCTAACGACTTTTATAAATAGCTACCCTGGCAAACTGTTTTTGCAAAAGGGTTATTTGAAAAAAAAAGTAGTAAAATAATGTAAATTTCGAGGGGTGCCTTCAACGAATTCATATAGCAACAAATTAATAAAAGTTTTAACTATTAAAACATAACATCTTGAGATATAAAATATCACTCACAGTAGTTAAAGAAAGTCTTTATTTAAAGATATAATATATCCCAGAGTAGTAGCTTAATCAAATCTGCAGCAAGTATAATAAATGCGTATTCCATTAAAGATTTGATCCACATATAAAATGCATTGGAAATGGTGTAGCTATCAATCTCCGCCAGGAAATTCCGGTCCATTAGAGAGAATTTACTTTAAAAGCCAACTTTATAAAATTTCTAGACCTCTGAAGGTGCGTTTAGATACTTTTAAGTGTAAAGACACTAAATCTATCGTGTCAAGTGTCTAAGCAATTCTGATCGACTGTGTTCATTTGACCCGACCAATTTAAATAGCGTGGTGATTTGCCTTGGAAATAAAGGGCACCAAGTTCGATTCCCGGTTAGGATTTTTTTTATTGACTTAAATCTGACTGAGAGTCGCCTCTGACAAAATTCATGGTATCTTGTAGCACAAGAAATATGTTAATATCTAGACTTCGACGAGATATTGGTGTGTTGGCACATATTTAAAGCACACAACTTACAAAGCGTCGCTATAAATTTCATGAAATATTTATCTACCGTAACATATAAATTAACATTTTATCCAGTTTATGTGTTTTCCAGTGGTATTATTATTAATTTCTCCATAAGGCAGCTTGATTTTATCTGACCGTTAGGTTTAGTTCCTTGCAACACCCTACCACCAATCCGCACTGGGACATGGTGGAATATTATTATGGCTTAATCAAATCGCCTCATAGTTTAGGTGAGACCAGTTTCTTGCTTGTAAAATTTTACCGTTCCACTAAACTTGCCTTTCAACTCGTTCAAACGCAGCATCCTATCTCTTGTCGCTTGAGTATGATCGATCACGAGGTATTATGTTTGGAATCGATTGCCTCTTTGTTCAGCCTTGTAATATAAACGGTTTGATTAATGTGCGGCGAGAAAGCCGGGGTATGTGCATTTTGAGACTTGGGAAGACGGGAGTCAGATTATTTACGCTAGGTCATCTCAGCCTATTGCAGTCTACTGCTGGACGTAAGCCTCCCCCAAAGAGCGCCAATGAGCACGATATCGCTTTTTTTCATCCATCCACTGCCAGCCATCTTCCTAAGGTCGTCGGTCCATCGAGCTGTGGGGCGTCCTACACTACTACGTTTGCCAAGGCGTGGTCTCGACTGAAGAGCCCGTTTACTCCATCTTTCATCGGTTCTGTTGCGACCAATGTGGCCAGCCCACTACCACTTAAGCTTGCTACCTTTTAGTTCCGTTTTAGTCCTCTGCCTGATGATCTCGTTTCGGATTTGACCACCATTTCTTAACTAGGTGCGGTACTTCTGTGGTGAATATTTAATTCATAATAATGCGTCCGGCAACACAACTGTCGAAGCAATAAATCAGAAAAAGATATTTACCAGGTGCGTCTCCGATCATGCCCGGATCGATCCAATTTAGAAACGGTTTCTTTCTGAAATCAACCGAAACAACACTTAGGAAAAAATGTTCTCGAGTAGCGACCACGGACTGGAAGTGGAGTAGCGACCACTGGGCAGTGGACTATTAAAAGCTGATGGTGATCAAGGCATTCCTCTCTCCTACCAAACTATGTTGTGCCTGTCAGGGTCATCTTCATTGTTTACCATTCATCTACTATCTGTACATTATGGAACGAAATAAATAATTGAGTACTGAGCATTAGTTATCACAAAAGTTCTTTTGATCTAATCATCATCAGCATTAAGCCACAGGACGTCCACTGCTGAACATAGGCCTCCCCCAGTGACTTCCAGATCGGCCAGTCGAAAGCGACCTGCACCTATCTTGATCTAATCTAAAGCCATAATTTATCAGTGTAGAAACTACCTCCTACGACCACAAATACAATCCAAAGTCGATATGGATATTGTTCAGCTAATAATACAGTTCGCTTAATAACAGGTAAGGCAACTAGCAATACTACAGCAATTATGTATCCATGGCCTATTATTACAGCCTATTCTGTTTGTGTGTCGATGTTTGACAAGCGGTGTATGTTATTTTGTGTAAGGTGACTCGGTCGTTCTGTTTGCATAAAAGCCATCATGTTGGTAAACAAAGAAACTAATTAAGGCTTGATTACTAGTGATATTATGGCATTATAATAGCTGTTGAACGGGAAAGAACAAATATAGCGAATAATGAACTGTGACAGTTATACTTCAACCTTGTTTTTTTTAACTTCCGCTGCTTAGATACTGATAAGAGTTCCTGGTTAGAACCATTTGATTGTCAAATGTAATACTCCAATAAAGATTCTTTCTTATATCACTATTAGTCACTAGCATACGGATGTTACAGAAGAGGATCAATGATGTCATAGGAGTTTTTAAGACACTTTAGTGTAAAACCAAAATTCGTTATAACTTAAAATTACCTCTAAGTTGTTAACAAGCGAGATTATATTCTAAGATCCTTGACATTCCACGACTTAAAAACTTCGTATCAAATATCACATTAAGTACATCCATACAAATCTTCTAAATCCTCCACAACATAGGAAAATACAGTAAGCTCGCTCCTCAATCAAACTCACGCCTGTCGGTCATCGCCATTTTAGAAATCACGCTGACCAGACTTATGACCTTTGACCTTTGAGAGTATAGAAATGAAATGAAATGAAATTCTTTATTCTGTATATAGGCCCTCTTCCGGGCACTTAAACACGAGAAATAGATGCCTGTATGTTGCTATACCAAGGTGATTTCGTTCATCATAATTGTACATAACATAGAAAAAGGTTTTTTTGTTATTCTATAATCATAGCCACCTGTCCAGCCGCTGACCTGCATCTATTCATTCTGCCTCCTGCTTGCCCAAATAATTTCAAAATTTAAAGTTGCTGAAGTACTTGTATGAGGGTTAACAAGTTAAACCCAAATTATAGATCTAGCCTTTTTATGGATTTGGGTCGTGGAAAATGATATTATTAACTATACCATCTTTGGAGTGATAATTCTCGGATTTGGATCTCTAAACGAATAGGATACGCAAACTCAAACAGACCATTGCATGCATTGCAGTGACAAAACGCAAAATGTAATTACAATATAAAAAAAACCCTCGCTGCATTGAAAATAGAAAAGGTGTAGATGTAGGTAATCTTAAACATATATGGCGGTCATACTAAACCTTCCTATATTGCGTCTTCCGTAACTTTTGCAAACAAAAAAGATTTGTGACAAGAACTTTGCTAAGTAACATAAAATCCTTATGCCAGCTCCATAAAAAGGAATAAAGATAAAAATGAAATATTAAAATGGCATTCAGGAAAGGATTGCGCATACATTTACGTATTCCGCAGATACAAGAGTCATGGGGTTGGTTAGAAGTAGGGTTGAATGTAATAGATGGTCTCTCGAAAAATTTCCGATTGAAACATTTTTGCGTATCGTAACACAATTATTCCATTTACCAGCTTCTGGAAGTCCTCTGCTAGACATGAACGCCACAGCTAGTCTTGGCTGTTTGCAGTCCCTCAGGCTTATACGACTGACCAGTCAGTCCTTTACCTGATGTCTAAGCAGACAAGGTTTAAAATGGCACTTTAATAACTGCACATACCAGTCAGTCGGGCTAAGCCTAAGTCAGTCCACCGGGTGGAAAGCCTGCTCACGCTTCGTCTTTCAGCTCGTGGTTCCCAGACGAGAACCTCAATTTATTATCTTATTTTATTTTATTTTATTTTATTTTATTTGGGATAAAAAACAATTGTACAATCGTTAGACAAAACAATGCTCTTATCAAATGGTTTGCGTAATCGTACAACCAACATCATTATCTACAAGTTATTGAACAATATATAATTCAATTTATAACGTGCTACTCTGCAGCACAACCGCAGAACCAGAATGCTCAGCAGTACACCTAAGCGAGCAGGCTGACTTATTTTAATAAACAAATATAACAATTATAATTATGAATTATCATAATTATATGAAGGGTTAGATAAATAAAGTTAAACATGTGACATCCTGCAATGGCTTAGAAAACTTATGAGGGTAATAATTAAAAACTGACTGGTTAAACAAAGAATCTAATTTCGATATACCATTCCATTCGAGGTACAACGGTAGGACATGATAGTAAAGTTGATAATTTTAATAGGTAGAAAACATTTAACAATCGCCTTGTATTAAAAAAAAAGTATAAAATCTACTTACACTTCTTTACATTCATCGCACAAGAACATAAGTAGGCTTAGAGTGAGGCTATTGCATCTAATTCTATTATTCGATAAATCTGGATATATCATTTTACGACTGATAAGCTGAGGAAAAAGTTTATGTTTTGTGCAATTTATTGATACCTAGATACACGAAAACGGGAAAATACCTATTGTTTTTTTTTTATTAGACATGGATGACGTACAAGAAATCGCGCGCCAGAGGACCGCTAGTACCTAAGAATTAAAATAAATGGAAATACCTTAAAATGGTTAAGTTGAAATAACGCAAAACCCTTAATGAAGGATTTATTTTATGCGTTGTTTCTCGATTCCCCAAAGGGTTTTTCCTGCAGAATAAGCAGGGTAATATTCTGCAAACTCAAGTTAATTTTGGTAGTTCGTTTAAAAATTTACCTGAACCCAAAATTAGTCAAGAAGAGAAGCCTTTTTATTCAAAACGAATCAACGCACCACTGCGCTAAAAATATTAATTCTTTTCACATCGCCAGCTAAGTCCTAAACAAACACCCTGTTTAAAGTTTCTTTAGTTTTGCAAACTAATCCAAAACCTACAATATCTCGGATCTGCTTTACGAACTGTAGTGGGTAACAGTACCTACCCGTACTGTTCAAATCCCTCGGGCGAGTCGACGTGACCGATAACCCATTGTGAGCCGGTTTGCCAAGAGACAAATGGTTGTTGCAGACTTCTGTACAATAGACCTGTATCTAAGTATATTGCAGTCATTAAAGTCAGGGCTTTCTTAGAATTGGGATTGAAAAGAAAAGGAGTTATTTCCGCAACTGCATTCTTATTAGGAAAATAAACTGTGAACAGTGAAATAACTGAAACTCAATGAAACGGGAATTAACGCGATCATAATTTAGGTACAAAATGTTACCTCTTTTGCCTGACGTTACGGACGCGGCGGTTAGTGTGCAGAATAGGGACACATTGAGTGTAGTGTGTGACGGTACTTGGCGTGAAAATAATATCATGAGGGTAGATGAAGAATCTGCCTCTCATACGGAGTGAAGACATCGCTGTTCCAGTCAGCCTGTGACCACGGTCGGTGTAACCCGATCGAAACGTCAGGCAAAAGAGGTAACATTTTGTACCTAAATTATGATCGCGTTAATTTCCGTTTCATTGAGTTTTAAATTATGCAACGCGAAAGTTTAAAAGTAATTAGTGAAATAACTGGTTTGATAGGTCTTATGACCCGATAAAAGCCTAGATGCTCATTAAATATTGGCCAATATTGGACAACATCACGTACATTGCTCTTATCCTAATTTAAGTAGCTAAAGCACTTGTGTTTTAAAAAGCAGAACTAAACGACGAAGGTGCAAAACAAAGCTCAGACCCGATACAATATAGTTTTCTGTTTTATTTTATTTTATTTTATTTATTGGTTTTAGAAAGACTATCGACTATTACAATTTTAATAGTACATACAAATTAAAACATTGGAAGTCATTTATAAGTCTACACTTATAGAATTTTATGTGTATATTATATTTTTGTTCATAAATATGCTTCAGTATCAAGAGTCCGTACTATAATTTATAGAGGAGCTTTGTTGTTAGTATTAAACGATTTGGATCACATCACCGGGCTACTGTCATAATATTTCTATATTGCCAATGGATATCTAAAAAAGCACTTTCAGCCAAATATTTTGATGCTTTTTAAGAGATTTTTTTTAAGTCTAGTTCAATGTCTAATATGTGAAAGTCGTAATTCCGTTCAAATGCAGGGCTCTCTCAAATGTTATCTGATCATCGTTACTCGAGTTCAGAACAAGGAGTCTTATCTCCAACTTTTATTGAGTTCTTAGTAATTAGGATTGGCGCTCGCAAACTCCGCTCTTAGTACTTTTGAAAGTACTTTTAGCTGTTTTATTTTACTACTTTTATTTTCAATTGTACTAGATAGGATTGGATGTCTTTAAATAGTGTAGTGTTATTTGTTTTTGCTTACATATTTCAGGATTCAACTAGTGCAGATGGCGTACTTATTTGCGTAATCAAAAGGGTCTGAAGTTCAATTCTTTTACTCATCAATTTAAAAAAAAGTGTTTTGGCTGGCGTTTTAATTCATGGGGCCGCTGCACTGGCCCAAAAATAATTGTTCTGAGCTGCGTAATACAAGGATTTGTCTTTTATGGTTGTAACTCTAAAGAAAGTTGAAAAATTTAAAAACCGTGGAACATACACGAAAGCTCATTGTGCTAATTATTATTTGTAGCATAAAAACATTTGCATTGTTTGTAAAACTGTGCAAATATTAGGTTTGTATTATAAAAATGATAAAAGAATGGATTATAATGTACGTATGAAGGGAAAATAATATTATTTCCGTTGTTATTCATAATTTATGCAGCTTCATTTCCTCTAATAAATAATATTTATACTCTATTACTCGTATGAGGTGCTCGTAGCTCAGTGGCGGCAGCGCTTTGGTATCGATTACTAAAGTTAAGCAACCAAAGCCGCGGTTGTGAATGGATGGGTGACCATTCCGACCATATTTAGTGACATTCATCACGAGCATCTCCGTGCTTCGGGAGGCACGTTAAAAGTTGGTCCCGGTTGATATTGATATTGGACGTGAAGCCTAGTCAGAGGCCGTATGGCGGCTTGATTACATCTGACAGTAAGGTTTAGTCACTGGCTTTACAACGCCCCTCTACCAATCCGCACTGGGCCCGCGTGGTAGAGTATGGCCCAAACCACCCCATAGTTGAGGTGAGGCCAGTGCCCTGCAGTGGGACGTGTAATAGGCATAGGTACTTTACTTTTTCTTTATTGCTTGAGAATTAGTGTCATTTTTTCGTGCCTGCAGCCGGTTATCAATTTTTAAGACGTTATCACGTTAAAAACTTTAAATAATAATAATTAGTTTACTCAAATTAAAATTCACTTTGACGCATCAGTGGTACATAATTCATTTACTTATTTATTATCGAATAAAATATCCGAGTTTTTGTTACTGACTGAGCACTCACATAAGTTGATTGACTTTTATCGAACAAAATGTTAAAGGTCAAAAACTACCCTATTATTTGGGACTCATTGTGTGATCCACACACACAATAGTTACGTTAACTAAATTGAAGGACTCAATATTAGCACAGTATAGTTAAGTGCAGAAAGCTCCCTATGCCTATTTAATTTCTATTTTGACGACCTTCGGAGCCGAGAACTTTTGACAGCTAATGATAAGGCTAATGATTGGTCGTAACTGGCCGATTCTTCCAGATGTTTTGAATCAATTTCTCGCATGTTAAAAGGGCAGGTTATCCCGACGTCCGACTTCTGTAAGCGCCACCGCGCGTCTGATTTGACTTGCGAATGGCGCCGTTTGCGTGTTTTTGACGTGTTTCGATGTATAAAAATAATACTATTTTATCAAACACAGCGACCACGCCTAGAAAAACATTTTGCCTACTGCTTAGTATAATAAATATATCAAATATATCAATACTTTAGCCACAGTAATGAAAAAACATTTGCGGGAAGAGGCAACTTTGGAGTGTTTTTCTATCGAGCCAAGTTTAGCAGATTGCGTTTCTGTGAGCCAATACATCTCTTTTATATTTTTAACTATAACATATATCATTTTCAGGATCTTATTACTAATAAATACTGTTTAAAGTAGGTTTTAAAAACATTTGACGGATAAGAGGCCCTTAACCTATTGTTTGAATTTTATTTTGGCCAAGAATGAGAACTAAGCATTCAGTTTTCATGCTATTTAGTTTAGAGGTAGTTTAGTGACATTGCAAGCTTCTCTAACATTTTCACGAACCAGCAGTATTCTTAATTCTTGTGTTTGTCTATTTTAAAGGGCCATTTTATAACCTATAACTCTTTACTTAGAAATCAGGCCATTTTGGACAATGGCTTTACTATTTGACCCAGGAATATCTAAATTTGCAGAATTCGTTATGTTTGTCTGTCACTGCCGATAATCTCCTCGCTCAATTCAAAGAGTGACTCTACTGGTCTTGATTACGTTACATTAACACAAATTAATTTTATGGGATTCTTATTTTATGGACTCTTTCGGTAAGTGGTTAATGCAGTCATTCGATAAACCTTAAAAGTTTCCTTATTACTTTCTGATTCTTAAGGAAAATAACAGGTTTATCCATGATCTTTGATGTCTATTTTCAGCAATGAACGTATACAGTCGTAAGTCAATTTCAGGATTTTATAATAGTTCTCATGAACTTATTAACTTAACAACATGTTCCATTATTAGTTAACTGACCAACTCCTAAACTTGTCCAGTTTGTCCAAGGGATACAGAAAATATATATAAAATAACATACCTGTGTGCGCAAACTGAGCGAGAGGATCCTCTCGCTCAGTTTGCGCACACATGTGTTATTCAATTGTTATCTTTTTTTTCGAGCATTTAAGGTTAAATGCGAAAAGAGCACGCCAAAATATATAAAACAACTTTACAAAACATCCTCGAAACTTTCCAGACAAAAGTACCGAATGATTGGACAAATATCATGGATTAAACTTAGCCTCGTTTAAAACTAGTTGGCGATTCGAGGCGCAGAAAGACTTCGCTTACAATTCTATGTCTGTACAGAAGAAAAATCCAATTTCTTAAAACACATACTAAGTGTCAAATGGAACTGAATTTGATAGCGTTGAGAATTTCTAAGACATTGCACGATAGGGCATCGACAGACAAGCGGATTTAATCGCACAGTGTGTAATTCTAGGGCGTGTCATGTCATGAAACACAATTTCTCTAGCTCAAGAGTCAAGAAATCAATGTAAATTATGTAAAATGTATTACTTTAAAATGAGTAATTAATAAATATGAAGATAATTGAGTGACATGACATTTTGATAGGAGTATTTATTGCATAGAGAAACGATATATGTTAGTACAGATAGAGATTATTTATAAAAGGTTAATAATTTATTACGACTATTCAAATATTAGTTCTTAAATTAAATTTTAGTAACAAAAATATTTCGTTAAGAATTACTTTAATGGAGTCTATATGTAACCACTTTCGCTGAGTGATCGATCTAGAGTAGGGACCTAAGATACGTAACAAAAACTACATAAAATAGAATTGATGTGTCCAACTTAAAACACACATACATACTTACACCTTAGTAATGTGACTTGCTCTATGAATAAATTATTTTGAATTTGAATTTTGAACATACGATAGCACTAATCATTATTTTTTTATAATTCATCATTTTTGTTAACTGATCACTTTCTGTCTTTAATTCGTCATTTTACCTTATTCGTCATTTTTGGCAGCTGGTCACTTTTGAAACTCGTCAATCCTGTACAGTCAGGATGATATACACATCTACTCTTTAACAGTGGGTAGTTTTCTTTACTTTACTTCAAAGTTGAGGACATTTTTTTAGAAACCTCCCTGGATTCGGTAATGCAAACACACACACAGCATTTGTAATTATACCAATAGACTGAGCCAAGAAAGCGGGTGAAAAGCAATAAAACAGTTAAGGATCAAACTCGGAGGCGTGCATTGTCAGAGGCCTATATCCAGCAGGGTCTGACGTGTCGCATACTGATTATGATGAAATCGCACGCATGCAGCTAGCCTTAGCAGCAAAGTCGGGTTCGTTAGAACCGTAGTCAAGTCATGTGCCATGAGTTGGCACTGACTCGAACGCATTAGACTCGAATAAAACGGTGATGACACAAACTTTGGACGTTACCCCCAGTGTTTTGAGTTGCGGAGTTAAAATTATTTAAGAACTGAAATTATAAGTCTTAAGAGGACTGTTTGCTGAGGCGCGAGCTAATTAGCTAAACGTACTTTGTTCGTTGTATAACTATTATTATATATATAAATATATTGGACAACATCACATACATTGCTCTGATCCTAAGGTAAGTAGTTAAAGCACTTGTGTTATAGAAATCAGAAACAACGACGGTACCACAACACCCAGACCCGAGGCAATATAGAAAAGTTCGTTTTCTACATTGACCCGACCGGGAATCGAACCCGGAACCTCAGAGAGTGCGGCGCCATTTAAAGTCCGGCGTGCTTGCCTCTCGGCTACGGAGGTCGTCAATTATTAGTATGCATGTTAGGTTAAACGAGATATATTAACTTCACATGTTGTTATTGAAACAAGATAAGAAACGAAGATGAAAGAGGATATTCTATTTCAAATAATGATAATAAAATATTCTTGTTTTAAACGTTATAAAAGAGATATTGTACTTGTCAGTACGAATTAAATGAGCCCAAACACGAGGTTATTGAATAATTTGACTAACCTCATGGCTCCGTTATTCGTATGCTATGCATGATTCTGAATAAACGATCTTCTATTCTGTAGGACCTCTGCCCACTACAGTATAACAACTCGATACACTGGCTCGTTCACACACGCACGCACAGCAATCTCGTACCCACTCGCGCCCACGGCTCTCGTGCTACTGGTGCGACACTCCGTGCGGCGTGCGCCCGAGACAGTGTGTATCTATGTATGTATAGATACTACTACCATAAACACTACATCCCTTTTATATTAAAAGATGTTTTTATTATTTAAAATCAGCTTTTATTTCAATTACTAGTAGTATACAATAATGAGTTATAAAATGAAGTTAAACATTACTGTTGCTATTTAACTCTTGGTTTTCATTTTCAAAATCATGAATATTTTTCCATTCTCCTTCTACTCTCTTTAAATGCAATACATTCCGCCTCATTGCCTGTCCTGTTTTCTCGTTCCTAATTGTAACATCTCCACCACATCGGCTTTCCACCACATGCGGCGCATGTTGTAATTTAAATTTAATTTATTGCCTTCCATTTCCTTAATGTATACTTTGTCCCCTTCTACTAGATCACTTTCCTTTGCTTGTCGCTTCCTGTCTGCATACTCTCTTCCTTTCTCTTTTTGCTCTTTATCTTTATCTCTAACTTCTGAATCATCTTCATTTCCTGTTTCTCTCAACGATGGTATTTTATCACGGCATTGCCTCTTGAAAAAAAGTTCCGATGGAGATTTCCCAGTAACGGAGTGAGGGGTAGCATTGTACATTAGCAGATATTCATATAAACTCTCCCGTAAATCTTTCCTTTCCATATGTCCTATTTTGAGCCTTTTCAAGATATCACGATTTTGGCGCTCGACTTCTCCATTTTGCTGCGGCCAATAAGGAACGGTATTAAACAAAGTTATGTTACAGTCCTGTAAGAATGATCTGAATTCTTGGCTGACAAATTGACGGCCATTGTCAGCGGTGATAGAAGCCGGGTACCCAAGCCTGCTAAATATTTCCTTAAGCAGCTTTATAATCTGGAAACTAGTGATTACTTTCGTGACCTTGACCTCTTTGTATCGACTATAGTAGTCAATAATCACTAGCAGGTAGTCGCTACTCGGTAGTGGTCCCAAAAGATCAATTGCTACGTCTACCCAAGGTGCTGAAGGTAGTTCGCGTCTTTTCATTGGCACTGGCGGATTTGGGGCTCCTACTAACGTGCAACCTTTACAGCTCTTAACGAGGGTTTCTGCGTCTCGGTCTATTCGTGGCCACCAAACCTTTGATCTTAGTCGACCTTTCATTGCCCCGATACCTGGGTGACCCTCGTGTGCAGCATCAAGCACAGCCTTGCGCAGAGTAACAGGTATTACCAATCGATTCCCCCTCAAAAGAATATCATCATAGAAACACAGCTCACTTTCGAAAATTTTAAATCCTTTAACAGAATCATCCCAGCTGCCTTTGTACAGACCTTTTTTCACATTCCTAATTTCCGTATCCTTGAGTGAGTGCTCTATGATATCTCTCGTTGAAACTGCTCGTGGCCTAGCATGTTCCACAATCTGGCAGACATGGTCTTCTCCTGGAGATATAATAGCTCCTTGATGGCACAACCTAGACAGCGGATCGGCTATATTTGATTTGCCAGATTTATATTTATTATTATATCGGTATGATTGCAGACGTAACACCCATCTTTCTATACGAGCGCAGGGTTTAGATCGTGCCCCAAACAGAATTTCAAGTGGTCAAAAATGTCAAAATGTTCGACTGCCCATACCAAAGCTAAAGCCTCTTTTTCAGTCTGACTGTATCGCCGTTCACAATCAGTTAACGTTTTATTGCCATAAGCTATTATTCTCGGCCCTCTTGAGTCAACTTGTACTAAGACTGCTCCAAGTCCCACAGGGCTTGCATCCGCTATTAACTGTGTCTTGTCTTTTACATCATAGTACCCAAGAGACTCCAATGCTGTTAACTCTTTTTTTACCATATTAAATGCTTTATCTTGTTCCAGCTTCCAGTGTTCTTCAATATTAGCATTTTTGGCAATTTTTTTCCGCAAAAGTTGTTTCAAGGGTTCGGTACATGTAGCTAGATTTGGTATCCACTTATTTATGTAGTTTACTAAGCCTAAAAAACTCCGTAGTTCTTCGATAGTTTTTGGTATACTAAACTTCTCGATACTGTCTAAGTACTTTTTCAAAGGTTTGACGCCTTCTGGCTTTAGCTCATGCCCAAGAAAGTTGACAGTCTGAACCTTGCGTATACATTTGTTTTCATTAAGTAAGACATTATTCTCGTTAAATACTTTCAATATCTTTTCAACTCGCTGATCATGCTCTTCCTCCGTATTTCCATAAATTAATATATCGTCTATGAAGTTGACTACCCCTTCACAGTGAATAATCATTCGTTCTAATATTTTTTGAAAAATTTCTGAAGCGCATGTGATCCCGAACATTAAACGCTTGTACTGAAACAACCCTTGAGACGTAATAAATGTAGTAATGTATCGTGAATTGGGGTGCAATTCAATTTGGTAAAACGCGTTCTTAATATCAAGTTTGGTGAAAAACTTAGCCTTGCTGATCTTAGGTAGCAGATTATCCATCGTCGGTAAAGGGTGATTTTCTCTTAGAATAGCAGCATTCGCTCTTCTCATGTCAATACAAAGGCGCAATTCACCATTCTCTTTAAGTATTGGTACGGTAGGCGAAACCCATTTAGATGGTTGCTTCACAGGTTCGATTATGTCACAATCCAATAATTCTTGTATCTTTTCACTCACTTTTTTCTCGAGAGGAATTGGTATCCGTCGGTATGGTTGAGATACTGGTTTTACTGTTTCGTCGATTGGGATCTCGACAAGGATATTTTTGAACTTAGGAAATTCTTTAGTCTCTACTTTATTTATTTCCACTCCTACTCGTAAAACCCCTAATTCTATAGCCGAGTCCTTTCCCAGTAAATCTCTTGTCCCTCCATTGATTACGTAAAATGTCCCATTTGTTTTACTGATTCCGGTTTGAATAGTCGCTTGAAATGAACCGTCAACATCCAGAGGGGTTTTGCTTCCGTAGGGAACCAGTCTCTTTTCTGGTTTCTTGACTTGGTTAAAAACGTTTGAATGTTTCCCTTTTAGATAGTCCCACGTCGTATCCGAAATCAAATTGACTTTACACCCGGAGTCCACTAGCAGGTCGACACTTACGCCTCCAATTAGACACTTTACGGAACAGTCATTGTCATTACAGATATTAAAAACGTATTCGACGTCTTCATCTACACAATTTATTCGAGCATCTTCCTTTATCCTCTTTCTTCCTTTAAAGTCTGTTCCCCTATTTTCTGCCTTATTTTTACCTTCCGAATCCTCAAATTTCCTTTTCTGACCTTTTCTGCTTCTACACCAGCGTGCAAAGTGTCCTATTTTTCCCACACGAATGGCATTTTTGATTTCTTGCTACACAAGAACTGTCTTATGAATCGTGTTTTTTATTTCCGCACCTTCCACACATTCTATTAGCATTAGTTCCTCTTTTCTTATTATTTTGTGTATCCTCTTCCTTATTGCTTATCTGATTTATTTCAATTTTCTTCGCTTTATCCTCATAGTCTTCCAGTTGTTGTTTAACTACTTCCAGAGTATTCGCCTCAGTGACAATTCTTTCGAGCGTTATGTCATCTCCAATGGTCAATATTCTCTTTCTTAATTCAACAGATGCACATTTTTCTGCTATTTGATCAATTAAATGGTCATCAAGCTTGTCAAATTTACATTTAGCCGCTTGCTTCCTCAATCGCACTAAAAATTTTTCAAACTTCTCCATTTCCTCTTGCTTAATCAAACGAAATACATGACGTTCATACACCCGACTTTGTTTTGGCAGAAAGTATTCGTCTAATTTATCAATTGCAATTTTGAATACGTCGATACCATCACTTGATTCTATAGAAGCTCCAGGCAGATTGTAGTAGACTTCCTGCAACATGGAACCGCCTAAAAGAAGCATAGTTGCCCGCTTTTTTACCGGTATTTGTATTTCTGCCGCTTCCAAGTAAATCTCCAGGGACCTCTTCCACTTCTCCCACCTTTGGCCGGTTGATGCATCGTTACCTTCTAAATCTAACTTTTCGGGAGGCGGCAGGTTATTTGCCATGATGACTTTTTTTTTGAGTATGATGAAGAGATCTGGAAAAGTATTTCTAGTCTTTAGCCTTACCAACTGCTAATATTCTACTAGTATACAACAACAAATAATTCTAACTGAAAGGATGTATGTCTTAAACTTAAATTATCGCCAATTGAATGGTCTTCCAATTTCATACATGTTCCAATTGAATGGATATTTCAAGACAGCAATATTTCCAATTTAATGGATGTCTCAAAACCACTATAATTATTTCCAGTTTAATGGACGTTTTTAAGATCGCAATAGTTCCAATTTAATGGAGATCTCAAAACCACAAAATTTCCAATTTAATGGATGTTTTAAGATCGCAATACTTCCAATTTAATGGAGATCTTAAAACCTAGTTCTAATTTAATAGATATAGGTACTTTAATAGTGCACGCTATTAATTAATCATAACCACGCTTGTCTGCTGCAAAAAGAAAACGGACCTAAAAATAGTCATGAAAGGTGGTGATAAATACAATTAATCCTATTATTATTATTTTAGTTAAGTTTATTTAATTAACCTAAACAGCTTCATACATAGGTTGTTGCTTGTTACATATTACATTTACGTATGAAACAACATGGATGGACTCCCGACTGATAACATGACATCCACTTTTTTATAGGCTCCATGAATATCTTTCCTAGTGGCAACATGGCATCCTTTCTTTTATAAGCTCCATGGATAACATACCGTTGCCTATGGCAACCATCCTTGCTTTTATAATATGCCTTGTGATATTTTATTTAGTAGAAATATAATGCAAAATAAGTTCGATAAAATATTAATGAATATATCGGTACTCAGTATCAATCGTTAATACCTATAGTGGTAGGTAGGTACGTTGAAAAAACTTCGACATTCGTTCGTACGAAACTAAATTGATGTTATTTATGCAAACTAATTTTGTAAATATAATTTACTTATTCTTTGAATCTACGAAAGGAAAGTCAAAACGATAATACCACCGTCTCAACGTATTAGTGGCACAAAACAACCAAGTCAATTGAATCTATCGAAAAGTAATACAAATTAACTTTGACTTTTCGAAAAAGAACACGGCCATTTTGTTGCTCTCGCAAAAACTATCTACGCATAGTTAATTAATTTTAGTGTTTAGTCATTGTTATGTTTTTATCCTTTTGCAACAGAATAAACGTAATTACGTACCTTTTAACTCGTCGCCAAATGTAGGACCTCTGCCCACTACAGTATAACAACTCGATACACTGGCTCGTTCACACACGCACGCACAGCAATCTCGTACCCACTCGCGCCCACGGCTCTCGTGCTACTGGTGCGACACTCCGTGCGGCGTGCGCCGGAGACAGTGTGTATCTATGTATGTATAGATACTACTACCACAAACACTATATATTCTATTATATATTAATCCCAATGTGTGGGTACAGTAGCAGGGGCGTGCGGTGCATTTACCTAGGCAATTAGGCAGTGCCTTCCTCAGAAATGAAATCAGGTAGGCAGTAGGTACTTACAAATGTGTTTTATTTATGAAAACCAATGATTTTCATCAATAAAACACATTAGTAAGTATCTACTGCCTACCTCGAAATAAAACCAATGCCCGCCACTGTAGTATACAGGGTGACTGGAAATTAGTGGCGGAGTCGTTAAGGGGAGTTAGTCTAGGGTTATTCAGACAGATATCACTATGAAACCTACCGTCCTTATTTAACCCTTTCCAAGAGGGAACGAAACGTAGAAGTTTTTAAATTATTTTGTACGTAGTAATAAAGAGTGCCATTTAAAAGTAAATTGATGTTTTATCAGCCATCAAAGTATTTTTTTTTTACATTTTCGGTTTTTGTTTAGCAGTTTTTGCATAAAATAATGACAGTTACGAAGTTTTAACAATGAATATTACTTATTTAGAATATCTTTGTTGCAAAACAAAAAAAGGTAGGCAAAAATCACATTTTTTTTAGGATTTATTACTATTTGATAATTTTTACTACGATTTTTTGGTTACACTCTTTAAATAGGAATATCTTGGAATGGGTTAAATAAGGACGGTAGGTTTCATAGTGATATCTGTCAGAATAACCCTAGACTACCTCCCCTTAACGGCTCCGCCACTAATTTCCAGTCACCCTGTATAAGAAGGTACTTGGAAACGGTTTTAGGATTTGATTACATAACTCATCATCATCATTTCAGCCACAGAACTTCTGTAAGTGCATGCCCCCTTACATAAATATGAATGCTGAAGTTAAGTTCGTAGTCGCGATTACTCTAGAGTTAATCGGGTTAAGTTAAGTAAGTTTTGTTTGTTCGTGCTAATTATGGTTGAGTTGCTTCTAGTGAAAGAACATTTAATTTTTATAACAAAGTAATTGTGGTAATCTTTTATGTATTACAATAATTCTTATGTTTAGATGTTAGATTACTATGCGTTAGAGAACAACGATTCGCGACGCATGTAAATTGCTGCAAAGACATTTAATTAGGCTACCTTATTGCTCAACGTTCAACAATGTGCGGTTGATAGCCAAACAACACCCACTCTGGAAAAAACCCTTCCCCAGTGGCTTCCAGATCGGCCGGGTGGAAGCGGCCTGCATCAGTGGCTTCCTGCAACCTTTACCAGATCGTCTGCCCACCTTGTGGGTGAAAGTCTCACGCTGCGCTTGCCGGTACGGCCCCCATTCCAGAACCTCTCTGCGCCATCGGCCGTCAGTTCTACGTGCTATGTGCCCCGCCCACTGCGACTTTACACTCAAGAGCAATGAATCTATACGAATGTTATAGCATTAAATAAATTTAGGTATTTACCAGAACGCAGAAAAAACCCTACGATGAAACTAAAAAAAAACAGTTTAAAAAGTCCATTAGCAGTTATAATAGACGTCAGGACAGTGTAAAAAAAAAAACTTATTTCAGATTACTAAAATGCAGATTATAAAAAAAACAAAGCTAATCACGAGTTAATCTCATCTAGGTTTATTGAATTGTATCGAATACTTAATATGATTTCCACACAAGCAATATTATTGATATTTATTCTGTAAAATCACAATCAATGCTGATATTTTTATTTTTCTTTTCGCGTCTTTCACTTTACTTTTTCAGGAAGTTTTAGATCTGTAAATTGTCAGTATAAAATAAACAGCATAAAGTTTTACTTAGTTTTACTTATAATTTTTTGAATTGAACGACTATTCTTACTCTTAAATACTAATAATATAGGGCTCACCCGCTAGAACTTATTTAAACGCATTGCAAAGAACTCAGAATAAAATAATAAAAGTGCTATAACCATTATCCATTTCTAACATCAACAAAAGTACTTTCCAAAAAAACACATCTACTGTATGAATATTGCACCTGCATTCTCGTTAGGAAAATTATTACAAATTCCTTATAGACTAGTATAAAATAACCATAAAACCGGCCAAGTGCGAGTCGGACTCGCACACGAAGGGTTCCGTACCAATCAAGCAAAAATCGTTGTGCAATTTTTTAAATTAATTTTATGTTTCAACAGATTTTATTGTGTTTGTAAGCCTAGAAGCCTTCTTTAATCGATCTTTTTATTACAGGGATTAAATTAATAATTATACTGAGTAAGACAAGATATAAATTAAAGAATAAGTCCCCTGAAAAAATAAGTGGAGCAATTTGTATTCGGGGCGACACAGTGCCCCGTTGCCGACATAACACGACAGGCGTTTACAGAGCCCGCAACTTACACGAATTCAATCTCAAAAAATGTTATTGTTATTATGCTGGTGGCACAATGAGCTCGCATTATTCTTATGACATATATTAAGAATTGTCCTGCATAACCTTTGATGTTATTTATATTATCACCATCATTCACCCGCCCTGCTCTCTCTATCATTCATTTGTCATCAATTCATGCTATTCGTCACTCAATCTATCCATACCTTTTCTTAGTTTGTCCTCCTTCTAATCACGTGGGAACAGTTGTAGGTTAAAAGTTTTTGGGACGCAATTCCAGAAAAAAACAGCTTTTGCAGCTGTTACGTAACAAGACCTATGCATGGCCTATGCAACTTTTATGCATTATCTATGTACAGCTTATGCCAGGACTCCGGCCTAAGTAGGTTATCCTATGCAAACAGGATTACCCCAAAATAAGATTTTTTAAATTTTATTCAAGAAAGAAGATTCAATAAGGGCAGTTGTAACACCTGCCTTTTTACCCATCATTCTGACCGTAGTTGCTTCTTTTCCATTCACATCACATGCTCATATTATATAAGACGTTTTAAAAAATTCTGCCGCGGCTGCAATGGATGAAAGTCTTCCTTAGTGAAAAAATTTCAGGCCCCAGACATCATATTTTTTTTTGTTTTATAAATAAATCAAAAAAAGATAGATAGATAGATACGCTTTATTGCACACCACACAAAACAAACAGTACAAAGAAAAGAAAATACATTTAGAATAATACAATTTAGGCGGTCTTATCTCTAAAAGCGATCTCTTCCAGACAACCTTCAGGTAGAGAAAAAACCTATAGACTAAGCTTTATTTTGTTTAAAACCATTTACACATGCCCACATTTAAAACTGGAATCCCAGTATCCTTGCTCCCGGTATGCACCAAACTGAATAGACACAGACGCCTTCCCACTTTGTCTTTGATTACACGACGCTATAGCAAACTCCCCATTGCCACGTTTTTACCTCTGAGGGTTTTGCAGGGTTACCAGGTTTGTTACTTTTGTTTCCTTTCACTTTGTTTGTTGGGAGATGCCTTCGAGCTATCAGAAATTAATACAGAATTCAAGCTGTATACAAGTTCTGTTTAGTTAATGTTTATTTTCAAATAGGTTACCTGACACAATTTGAACTTTAGAAATTAAAATGAAAACGATACAATCACTAGACCCAAATTAATATAATGATACGTTTTATTTCGCAGCTTTAGATGCCATGTAATCTCATCTCATGCTTAATTTTATAAAGTAAAACATAGCTAAGGAAGATAATATTTAATTTTATTCGGTATCATAAAGTCAAATATTACCTTGCAATGGTCAACTCGTATTAACATCTCCGATAATGTTTTTGCTTCTGCTCGTCTACAAATACTCTAACTACTAATAAGTCTCCTTAATCTGTCTTAAGCAAAACGTATACAAACTATATTACTCTATATCATGTATATTCTGCTCATACTTTCTGCAGTGGCGATCATTTTATTTAACACGTGTTTTAATAATACAAAATAATGTTGGTAGCAACCCTATTTCGCTGTCATTTTCCCCGTCGAGGAAACAGGTAGTGAAAGAAATTGTCACTGTCCAACCTTTTTCTTAGGAAATTGTTCCAAGAATGTTGTTTTGTTTTGACGATTATGTCGGAGGACAGTGAGGTATGAGGAAACGCTATGGAGATGCAAAGAATATAAATAACATGAGCCAGAGTTGGTTGTCTAGTCATTCTAGTACGTAGTATATTTTTTCTCTATGCTAGTACTCAGAATATGAATATTATTTTCTGACGTTGAAAAACTCACTTAAGTACTTAGTAGATCAAGAACCAATTTTTGCTAATCATATTTTTCTGTCACTATGGTAAAATCAAAAGAAAACGCTGTTTTATAAATTAATACTTCTCAAACTTAATTTTCGTAGCTTTTAATCGAATTCAGAAACCCAACTGTTCTTGTCCAGTTCATGGACAATTCATTCATTGCTTAAGTTTACAAGAAGTCAAACAATGATTTAATACAACGAGTAACTCATTATACGGAAAACCTCTTAGTGAGACTTCAGCTGCTTAAACATAATAGCAGAGAATTTATAATAATACTACGTAATAATAGCTTGTTATATGGCGGCAACATCTTAGAAATATACAAATGATGTCACGTGATAAAGATAATGTTGCATATTAGCTAGATTTTTGGTCACGTAGAAATAGTTGTTGTTTTTGAGCAGAATCAATCCCTACAAGCTGTATAGAATATTGCATTTATAGTATAGTATAGGAAACCTATTTTAACTATAATCTTCGTTTTAAGATTAAAAACTTAATCTACAATAGCCATTTAACAAATTCAATCATCAGCTTCTCTAATCCAAAAGGCAAACAAACATAAGTGCAAAAACTGCTATCGATCGTGGCAGAGTTTTTCAATTTGTGAATTAAATTGACAGTGATCCAGTAACCGAGTGACGTTGGCACGACCTCCGCATTCCAGTAATTACAGGTTTAAGGAGAGGCTCTGAGCTTTAAAATCTTCAAAAAGTTATCCAACTAGGATACACAATATCGTTAGCCAGCTAGAGACGTGCTCCTGCATATCGATTCTGTAAACCCTGATCCCTTGTGTCGTCCATGAAACCCTTGTGTCGTGTGGTACCGGCCCGGCACGTTAAAAAAATTGCACCACTCCTTCTCTTCCTATGGTTGTTGTAAGAGGCGACTACAGGAGAACCGCTACAAGAAGACTGGCAGCAGCGCCTCCTCTCCACCATTGTCCAAACTGCGATCGCCAACCCGCCTGCCAAGGACGCCTGGACTGATATAGGCTGGTGATGATGATAATGATGAAACCCTGATCACTACGGCACTGAACTCACTTATCGACGATAAGTAATGTGAATCCACTCTAACAAAATAGAGTTTATATAGACAGATAGATAGGTACTCTTTACTACACACCAAAACACAGAATACTGAAGACTAAATAAGTTACAATTGATATTTACAGAATGTGGTACAATTTAGACGGTCTTATCGCTAAAAGCGATCTTCTCCAGACAACTATAAAGAAAGAGCCTATGTTCACATCTTTCTACTGTTTGCTTAGAAATGCTCGGGGTAAGTGCCGGGGGCGCTAACATGTCATTCCTACTTACTTAATGGCACCGGTAGACACCGTCAGGTTTTCAGTGGCTTTTACTACAGAGGTCTGGAGTCCCACATAGCCTCTGGCCACCCCCGCGGCTGATGTGTTATGCGTAACGCATTTCCCTGACAAAAAAAGGTAAACTCACTTTGACATTGAAGTCACTCATCGACGATAAATGTGAACCCACTCAAAATAAAGGCTATGTTTGGTGGTATTTGAAGCGAGTTGACTTGTGTTTTTAACAGAATCGACAGGCGGTTTTTAATACCCATTTATTAGTTCTATTGGTGAAAGGCAGTCAGCCTGATCCAACCGGATATTAGATACTTTGAGGAAAACCTCTCAAAACCTGTATGATCAACCTTCAACCTGCAGAACAGGCCATTTTAGGCTTCTCTGCAAAGCTTACAAACTAGCCTTTAGTAAGTCTAGTAAGTGGTAGGGTGATTAAACCCCATTGTATTTATTTTCCGCACGTCACGTTGGCATGTTGGCGTAGCAATTTGCCTTGACCGCACAGTGTCCTAGGTTTGATTCCCAATCTATACTAATTCAGAACACGAACTTAAAAATATATATTTTGTAAATTATCTTGGATCTGGGCGTGCTGGGAAACGTTCCTGACAAAACTTACTATCTGGGATTTAAAAATATTAAACGTAAATTTATAACAATTTTGAAACATAAAATTATACCTAAAGAAAAAAAAAAACAAAATTAACAATATTTAAAAAATAAATCACAAATAAAAAATGGGTCAAAGTCCCAGATCGCCGTCCAAAGACAGCGACAAAGTGCCCAGAAGACTAGCCGCATTTCCAGGCTGAATAGCCAAACTGATGATGCGTTGGCTTAGAAATGCGCCAGCCCTCCGGTTGCCCGTACAGTCAATCAGCCGCTTGGCTAACAGACTGTGCAGCCGATGTGCACGATCCCCACGGCCCTATCTGGGATACCATGATAAATCACAAAACATTACTGTAGATTCCTTAGCCTATGAACAGTTAGGGCCTGGAGGCCTAATACGAAAGCGCATTGTTCGTTCGGTCGTATTATCCGATCAAATTAAAACATCCAATCCCCCGTATCAAAGGTTTGACAATTTATGAACAATCGAAAACGGTCGAGTTTTTTACATGGCTAGATTGAGTTGGTCATATTTTATCAAAGTATTAACACATGAAACTGGCCATTTTTATTTGTTGGGCTTATACGTCCGAACGAAAGATACACTTTCGTGCTAGGCCTCCTGTTTCACAATTTTCGGATACGGATAAGTACTAAATAGCACTATACGAGTAATAGTTGGACCGCATAAAGATATGGAGAGGATAAAATTGCTTGAAATAATGTGTCAGTGCTATTTGACGGTAGTTAAACACAATTTTTTTGGTTTTCCTACATATAAGAAGAAAATAGCTTATTCAGAACTTACGTAGAATATATCCGTATAGTGAAACAGGCCCTTAGTATCTTGTCTGACGCATATAAGTACCTATAACTGCGCCATACAAGATACCCTTACGTTTCTAATGGATATTCCTTAATATTATGGTAGCCTTTGTTCCCAATGGAAGTTCTAAAACTTAAACTCAACAAGTGAAGTCTACTTCAATTGTATTTGCTGCTGGAGCGTAAACTTATCCATGCAGGAGACAGTGACTTCCTCTTAACGCGTTCGGTATGTACAGTCAACAGCACGTCGACCTACCCCAAAAGTCAAAAATTCTCCAATAGATTTTCAACTTTAAGCCTGACCTATAGAGTTCATTTTCAAATGAGAAAATTTGAAATTTTGTAGTAGGTCGACGTGCTGTTGTCCGTACATAATTTAATGGCGATTATTTGTTTCAATAGAACGATCGGAATCGCTGCAAATGTATAAAGTTTTGAAACGGTTTTCAATTATGAGTTGGACGACTCAAGCTTGGCTTGTGATGTTGAGGTTTTGTTCTTTGATGCGATTGTAAGCGCTGAATTAAATTATTTTGGTAATATTCATCTTGTATTCAATTACGTTTGAGACATTAATGTGCTTATAAATAACAAGCTTCGATTACTTCGGAGTATCACTTATAAAGATCCGCGCGATATACAGGGTGTACAAGAGAATAGGACACTCCTTAAAACCATGTGAGCAGCTGGACATAGACAACAACTTTTTCTATGGGTGCAACATCGAAATCGAAAATTTTTTTTAGCTTCTCCATACAAACTTACTCGCTTACCTCGATGATAATGTATGGAGCATCTGCCAAAAAAAAACACGATTTCGATGTTGCTCCCATAGGCAAAGTTGTTGTATATCACCAGCTGATCACGTGGTTTGAAGGAGTGTCCCATTCTTTTGTACAACCTGTATGTTTCCATCTAAAGCTGATTTCGTCTTTTTCTCAGAAGATATATTGTATGAATATTCTAGTTTTCGAGAATAAGACGATCTAGTTCGGTTTTCGTCGTTGAAGTAATACAATTATGTCACCCAAGATTAGTGTAATTTTCTATTCAGAAACATCAGAAATTAAAGATACTGTCTCTGCTCTTGTCTCTGCATTAATAATTTGTATTATTTTTGTTGATAAATTATCATTGATAACCTCCGTAGAATTTTCTTACATCCTCTCACTAACCTCTATTAACCGCCGTTAATGAGAGGCGAGCACGCCGAACCAGGCGTCGCCATCTCTGGACGTCCCGGGTTCGATTCCCGGTCGGGTCAATGAAGAAAACGAACTTTTCTATATTTTCTCGGGTCTGGGTGTTGTGGTATCATCGTTGTTTCTGATTTATATACACAAGTGCTTTATCTATTTACCTTAGGATTAGCGCTATGTAACGTATGAGATGTTGTTTATTTTATTATATTTTTGTTTTACAACTTTGTGGAAAACTTACAGCTAATATTACAATTAAGTAGTGTTTATAATTACAAGTTTCCACATGTATTTGTCCAATATTTATTATATTTATTTATTTATTGTTATCTTTAATTGATTTATTAACTTATACCTACGTAGTTTTTACGTAGCTTAGTTTTAAGGTCGATAGTTGCCATGGATATCAGCTTAATTATCGACACCTTGATACTAATTTAATACCTATATAAGCTATAAGCTATTACACTTCCAATATCCTAAACCAAATTATCGTCAGCCAAACTGTCGATACTTCGGCATCACTATTTTTAACCCTTTGAGCCTTTAAAAGTATCCTTGAAATTCCTTTAAAGATCGCCAGATTCTGAAAAGAGTACATGCCCTATCAACTTGCGATCACTCTTTAAACTACTTTAAAGCTTGTTCTCAGAAAAGAAAACCCTTTGACTTAGAAATATAACCAGAATTTTCACAACATTGAGATTCTATTTTGATGTACAAAGATGTTTTGTACTCAAATTTATAGTCGATAATTTTATGGTTAAATCTTCCTGTAACCGAAAAAGCACATTGAAATGAAATGAAATGAAATGAAATGAAATTCTTTATTCTGTATATAGGCCCTCTTCCGGGCACTTATACACGTCCCAACATATAACTTAGCCCTACCACCGCTTCGGGACAACATATTGGCTGGTGATGAGAAGAAACGGTGCAAGAAACTCAGTCACCTTTGTCAGCCTGATTTTATTGCAGGAAATACAATTACAAGATAGTGTAAGTGCGAGCTAGGCAGGCTATTAAGTCCATGCACTCTTGTCGTTCAAGTAATCTTCAACTTTGTAGTATCCTTTTTCCATAAGGATTTTATTAATATGGTTTTTGAACTCATAAACAGGTAAGTCAACAAGAGTTTGTGGTACTTTATTGAAGATTTTTATACATTTCTCCAAAAATGAATTACCCACTTTCTTTAATCTGAAGCTCGGAAAGGCAAGTTTATTTTTATTTCTAGTATTATAATGATGTGAATCACATTTAAGGCTAAATGAACTGAGGTTTTTTCTAACATACATAATATTTTCAAAAATGTATTGTGACGCTACTGTTAATATTTTAATATCTTTAAAGACCTCCCACAGAGAGTCGCGAGGCCCAAGACAGTATTTTGCACGTACAGCTCTTTTCTGCAACACAAAGATTGACTCAATATCAGCAGCTGAGCCCCATAGCAATAGACCATACGACAAGAAGCTATGAAAATAACTAAAGTATACAAGTCTTGCCGTTTCGACATCAGTTAAAAGCCTTATTTTCCTCACAGCGTAAGCCGCCGAACTGAGCCTTCCTGACAAGGCAATTATATGGGGACCCCATTGCAGTCGGGAGTCTATTGTAATTCCCTAAAAGGTTGTTGAATTGACTGCATCTATATGATCGTCTGACATATTGATATGCGTACTGACCTGCCTCACATTGGGCATAGTAAATTTGATAAGCTTGTTTTTTTTTGCATTAAGTAACATATTGTTAGCAGTAAACCATCCTACTACTTGAGAGAGAGTATCATTCACATCGTCAAAGGTAGCTAGCTATACCTCGGTCAGTTTTAAAAATCAATGATGTATCATCTGCAAACAATACTATCTCACAAAGGTCTTTAGTAAAGTAAGGAAGGTCATTTATATATATCAGGAATAATAAAGGTCCCAATATAGAGCCCTGGGGCACACCCATGCGTAATGGGGCCCCGGAAGAGTCAGTTCCATTGACATTAACTGTTTTCGTTCTATCTGTGAGGTATGACTCTAACAATTTTTCTTATTCATTTGAGACACCATAATGCCGTAATTTCATTAATAACGTTTTGTGATCTACACAATCGAAAGCCTTAGACAAATCACAAAAAACCCCTAGAGCATCTTGCTTATTTTCAAACGAATTATTCATCGAAGATATGCTTAATGAGTGCAACTCCCGCATTAGTTGTGCTTCTACCCTTGGTAAAACCAAACTGATTCTCATGCAATAGTTTGTTCATTCTAAAGTGTGATAAGAGTTGAGTAAACACTATTTTTTCAAATACTTTACTAAGAGCTGGTAGTATTGATATCGGTCTATAGTTAGAGGGATCACTTTTATCTCCGGATTTAAATATGGGTATTTTGCTGTATTTCATTAAATTAGGAAATGAACCTTCGTCAATACACTGAATAAATATACAAGCAAGATGCGTTGCTATAATATCAATTATATGATTGATTATATTAATTGAAATGCCCCATAAATCTTCTGCTTTTTTTCTTCAAATTTAGCTCTCTAAAAGTTTTAACAATAATTTCGGGATTTATATGCCTGAAATTTAGAATAGAACTGCATTCCTCGACATTTGATTTCAAAAAAGTTTCTGCAAGACCTTGTGAAGAGTTTAATTTACTAGTTGTAGAAATCGGTATATTAGAAAAAAAAACCTTAAACGCGTTTGCTACCTCGTTGTCGGATTGAATACATTATTTTCGCAATCAAAAGGTCATTTTAATACGCACAATAATTCCGCAATAAGTAATGTAAATAGTTACGGGGTTCACACAAAAAGTACCCAAGAAATTAGATAACACGCAATTACAAAAAGACTAAGAAAACAAAACTGTGGTATAAAAATTGAAAATTCATACATTTAGTATAGCTAGATTTCTAATTTGTAAAGGAATAAAAGATAAACTCTAACTTTGTCAAAATAAAGTTCCAACCTAGATCTTTAATATTTTTGTAATCTAGTTTGTCATCAAAAATGTTTTCCCAACGTTTTTCCACTACCCCAAAGTAAAAGCACGTATTTGTTTTTTATCTGATAGCGGTAAAAAAAATGACCAAATTTCGTAAACAGAAATGGCCGAATTATCCCCATTATGAGTCCGGCCTCAAGCGACTTAGCAACACAAATTTCTTTTTGAAAAGTTGCCAAATTAAAAAAAAAACATGCGAAGAACACGTTCAATTCCTTTTACCCGTGTTAATGAGATCCCAACCCTTTGCTGTGATGTTTTGGTTGTTATAGTAGGACGTGTGGTAACTAGCAGAGTTCTTTTTTTTTTAATTATCACAACAATTATCTAGCCAAAAGTTTATACTATGTTGACTAGATAACGGATAACTTTTATAAATATTCATGACTCGGATAGGTAATGTTTATGACTAATCTGATCATACAAATACTTGTCTCTTGCAAAATTTAAACCCGTAATCTTTTTTTTATTCCGAAGCGTGCACCACTAAATCAAAGCGTCGCGTCGTCAAATTGTATTGAGTTGAGTTTAATTATTATGTAGTATTATTTATTTTATTCGTCTGAGTAGGTACATCGGCCTAAACAAAACCAGATCATCTATTACGTAAGTCAAAAGTAAGTTAACGGTTAGAAGCGTTGACCATCCCGTTTCATTTCTATTATCATTTTCGTTTGTTCTTATCCCAAGCCAAGCCGTTAAGAAAATTTAAAATATTTATCGTTAAATAAAGGTTTTAATCTTAGCTTTCACAACATAAAGAAAAAAATTTTTTGCTCCCTAAAATTTTCCAACAACCGAATTCACGAAACGCAGTTGCTTCATTCCAGTCTGCGGGCTAGTCTTTAGTACGCCCTGCACCTGTCTCACGTTATAATTGGAAATTCAACCTTATTTCTAAGATTCTAAAGTGTATATTCCTATAAATAAAATATGTAGAATTACGAGATTTTTTTGTGCTGAACAATTCGAGTTGACCCTTATTATCCACGCACTAAAGACGGTTTTAATTTTTAGGTTTAACGAATTAAATTTGTAAATGTATGGCAAGTAAATTGGAATGGAACGAAGAAAGCCTGAGTTATCAAAGCTAATGTAATAAAAATAAAATGTTAACTATGCGGTTATAAGTTTAATACAGAGCTATCAAAATGTCTATTGTCTATTTTTGACGTCGAGAATAACATGGTCTTACATAGTTAAGGTTTTGTTCCTATACTAGCAATAACTAAAAACATCAAGATAATGATTTAGTTACGTTAACACCTAATATTCTACTTAAAATATTGTTAATCTGATTCAGTGGCTACAGGCAGGAATCGAATCGTAATCACGATCTATGGAAAAGCCCGGATAACGAAAGGTAGTGGTTTCGGTGCCTAAGTATTTAAAGCAGTTAAATATTTTTTAAATCGAAATATTATTCATCTCTAATATAATAAATAACATTGCGAATACACAAGAAAAAAAAACTAGATTGTTTCACACTTGCACAAAGAAAAAAATTGACAGTCTCAATAATGGTAGGTATGATAAAAAATCTGATATCTGTCTCATAATAAATCTTTATTTTAATGAATCAACTCCGGAAAATCTACTTGATACTATTCAAGCCTCATACCATGTCTATGAATAAATTGTATGATATCTAGTTTGGATTAACTGTGACCACTTTGTTTGAGTTTGAAATGAGATGGAAATATCCACAAACTTTCCGAACGCGAGTGTGTGCTGTTCCGGAACATCTGCATTGTTCTGGATCTGAAATGGTTTCACAACTTTTTCGCTAGTTCCAGTTTCAGAAATCCAACGTTTTTGTAAGTTTACCGTAATTAATGGATGTTTCTAGTTCATCTTCCTTTGTTGTTGCATCTCCGTATCTGAATTCGTTTATTTAATGTCTGAATACTTAAAAGTAAAAACAAATTTTATTTACTTATTTTCGTGGTTTTTAATGATCTCGCAGTTGACGTATGTTTGTTTAATGAGCTTGGACGTCGAATAACGTAGAAGGATTTCACAGTAGTTTAGGCTGTTTTGAGTTTTTTTACCTCGTTTTCTCAGATGACCAGTTAATATTATTATACGTTGTCAACGTTATATTTTTAGGATGTTTCAAAAAATAAAACTTATACAACGCTATATATTACGTAAGGTATATTAATCACTGGAAAAGGGCCTCTATCCGAAATAATTTTGTATTATTGAGAATGATTGGTCCACAATTGGAAGGTAGTAACCATAATTATTTTCATTTTCAACAGAAACATTATTCAAACGCTTACTGACTAACGACAAACTAAATATACGAGGGAAAACGAAACTTTTATCGACTGAATACAAAATAGTTCTTAACATATTTTACCTAACACTCCAAGTCTAGAAGTTTTATTTCAGCCAGAAAAGAATAAAACGCCTTACACTACACATGTTCTCAAATAAGCCTTTAAGCTGCCCTGAGCTCTGAATCACAGTAGCAAATCTGCAAAGATTTTCACAGCGTATTTTTAAAATCACGTTATATTTCGCTGGCATATATCACGGTACTGTCACAGTGATGTTTGTAACATATATACTATTGTCACTAGCGCGACGCATTTCACTAGCCGAAAAGGAATATATTGTAGTTTTAATACAGATGGAAAATATGGACGGTTTGACAGCGCTTGAAAACCTAACAATAAAACTTTTAAAGCGTGTCTGATTAAACGAGGGTATCGATTTCACAGGATGTTTATCTATTTGTAAGAACAACTTTCATTTTAACGCCAACAGTGAAATAGAGATTATAATTTTCATTATGATGGCTGTATCACAACGTTATTTTGTTAACTTAGTTCAACAATAAAAATGACTATCTTCAATATCATACATAAAAAAAGTTTAATAAAAAACTAAAAACCGACATCAAAATGAAACTAAAAAGCGAAAAATAATATTGACTAAAACATACCTAATCAGTTCTTTTTGGAGTCGGTGCCAGCCATCGAGAGTTAAAATGTGTTCATTCGCACCGACTCCAAAAAGAACTGATTAGGTATGTTTTAGTCAAGATTATTTTTCGCTTTTTAGTTTCATTTTGAAGTCGGTTTTTAGTTTTTTATTAAACTTTTTTTATTTTACAATTTTAAGTGTTAAGTCCTCTATTTTTTTCCTCCTAACTTCGCCAAAAAATACTTTACAGCAAAGTAACCTTAACTAATATTGGTCCTCTATGGACCCCCCATCCAATGGTATGATAAAAATAAAATAACATACTGTTGTCTTTTATTTACGCGAACACAATACATTTAAATGAAATAATCCGTAAAAGTAGTTTCATTTAAAAAATAAAATAAGTTAAAAAAAAACTAAAAACCGACTTCAAAATGAAACTAAAAAGCGAAAAATAACATTGACTAAAACATACCTAATCTGTTCTTTTTGGAGTCGGTGTCAGCCATCGAGAGTTAAAATGTGTTTATTCGCGAATATTTTTAAGTCTTAAGGAAAGGGTTTTCCTACACTCCAACCAGAACGGCGGCTATTTTGGTGTCGTAACCATAGGATAAGGTCTTGCGTTAAATACCAAGTCAATTTAAGAAAGGAACATTCAAATTTTTTTTCGTTACTGGGTGTGCGGGTACGCCCCCAGTAAATAAAAATTGGCGGTTTGGTACCTCATAAGCTCCACGTCTGCTCAACACACTGCGAAATACGTTCTGTCGACAAATTGCAGTATTATCTTCTAACTCCTATCCGTTAAGGAGTTCTGTGGCTTCCATCATCAGGTTAGCAACATGACATGATGATTACCAGACCCAAAAATCAGCATTGAGTCAGAAAATATATGCAAAACATTATGGGTGCCTATAAAAATTGAGGGTTGCCCTCGATTTCCCGGGGATCCCATCATCAGAATCTGACTTGGTGTAAATGGAACCACCTCGGGAGTATACCCTTTCAAACAAAAAAATAAATTTTGAAATCGGTCTATAATTGACGGCGTCATCGCGTAACAAACATACAAAAAAAAACAAAAAACAACATTCAGACGAAATGAGAACCTCCTCCTTTTTTTGAAGTCGGTTAATAAGGTGTTATATAGGGTCAATTTTTCGACGAAAATTTTTAAGTCTTAAGAAAAGGGTTTACCTACACTCCAAGCAGAACGGCGGCTATTTTGGTGTCGAAACCATAGGATAAGGTCTTGCGTTAAATAACAAGTCAAATTAAGAAAGGAACTTTCAATTTTTTTTTCGTTACTGGGTGTGCGGGTACGCCCCCAGTAAATAAAAATTGGCGGTCTGGTACCTCATAAGCTCCACGTCTGCTCAACACACTGCGAAATACGTTCTGTCGACAAATTGCAGTATTATCTTCTAACTCCTATCCGTTAAGGAGTTCTGTGGCTTCATCATCATCATTCATCATCAGGTCAGCAACATGACATGATAATTACCAGACCCAAAAATCAGCATCGAGTCAGAAAATATATGCAAAACATTATGGGTGCCTATAAAAATTGAGGGTTGCCCTCGGTTTCCCAGGGATCCCATCATCAGAATCTGACTTGGTGGAAATGGGACCACCTCGGGAGTATACCCTTTCAAACTAAAAAATAAATTTTGAAATCGGTCCATAATTGACGGCGTAATCGCGTTACAAACATATAAAAAAAAAACAACATTCAGACGAATTGAGAACCTCCTCCTTTTTTTTGAAGTCGGTTAAAAAGTCGGGTTAGTTAATCCTTTAACTCAAGAACGGCTGTACCGATTGTTGTGATATTAGATTTTTTAAATTTTCCCTCGTTCAAATAACACAACAAAATACATCGGAAAAGTATACGTTTTTAAATATATTCATCGACATAATCTAAAAAAAAACCGGCCAAGTGCGAGTCGGACTCGCGCACGAAGGGTTCCGTACCATTTTCTATAAAAACGGCACAAAAAACACGTTTCTTTTATGGGAGTCCCCTTACATATTTATTGTATTCGTTGTTATAGCGGCAACAGAAATACATCATCTGTGAAAATTTCAGCTCTCTAGCTATCACGGTTCATGAGATACAGCCTGGTGACAGACGGACAGACAGACGGACAGTGGAGCCATAGTAATAGGGTCCCATTTTACCCTTTGGGTACGGGACCCTTAAAACAATTAATTTAAATGTTGTCAACAGTCAGGGGCGTGCGGTGCATATAGGCAATTAGGCAGTGCCTACCTGATAAATTAAATGAGGTAGGCAGTTGGTACTTACAAATGTGTTGTATTAATGAAAACCACTGATTTTCATCAATAAAACACATTTGTAAGTACCTACTGCCTACCTTGAAATAAAACCAATCCCCGCCACTGTCAACAGTGCACTTCTTCAATTGTATCATCGGTGAAAGCGATGAATCAGATTTTTTCGCGCGTGCGTGCGACATTCTTAACCGACTTCAAAAAAAGGAGGAGGTTCTCAATTCGTCTGAATGTTGTTTTTTTTTTGTTTTTTTTTGTATGTTTGTTACGCGTTTACGCCGTCAATTATGGACCGATTTCAAAATTTATTTTTTACTTTGTAAGGGTATACTCCCGAGGTGGTTCCATTTACACCAAGTCAGATTCTGATGATGGGATCCCCGGGAAATCGAGGGCAACCCTCAATTTTTATAGGCACTCATAATGTTTTGCATATATTTTCTGACTCAATGCTGATTTTTGGGTCTGGTAATCATCATGTCATGTTGCTGACCTGATGATGGAAGCCACAGAACTCCTTAACGGATAGGAGTTAGAAGATAATACTGCAATTTGTCGACAGAACGTATTTCGCAGTGTGTTGAGCAGACGTGGAGCTTATGAGGTACCAGACCGCCAATTTTTATTTACTGGGGGCGTACCCGCAGACCCAGTAACGAAAAAAAATTAAATTTCCTTTCTTAAATTGACTTGGTATTTAACGCAAGACCTTATCCTATGGTTACGACAGCAAAATAGCCGCCGTTCTGGTTGGAGTGTAGGAAAACCCTTTCCTTAAGACTTACAATTTTTTTTCGAAAAATTGACCCTTTATAACACCTTATTATTATCATACCATTGGATGGGGGGTCCATAGAGGACCAACATTAGTTAAGGTTACTTTGCTGTAAAGTCATTTTTCGCGGAGTTAGGAGGGGAAAAATAGAGGACTTAACACTTAAAATTGTGAAATAAAATAAGTTTAATAAAAAACTTAAACCGATTTCAAAATGAAACTAAATAGCGAAAAATAATATTGACTAAAACATACCTAATCAGTTCTTTTTGGAGTCGGTGCCAGCTATCGAGAGTTAAAAAGTGTTCATTCGCACCGACTCCAAAAAGAACTGATTAGGTATGTTTTAGTCAATATTATTTTTCGCTATTTAGTTTCATTTTGAAGTCGGTTTTTAGTTTTTTATTAAACTTATTTTTTACATCAATAGTTTGGTAGCTTTACCTAATTGGAGGTTGTTGGTCGATAAAAGGCCACCATGGCCTTACTACAATAAAGATAGACTAGCGTTAAACACTTGTCTAAAATTAATCAACCAATTTAAAATGTTGACACATTTAACATTCAAGACATATTACTAACAAACATTTCAAATTGGGTGACTTATCTGTAAACAGGTGTTCAACACTAGTCTATCTTTTTGTAGTAAGGCCGTGGTTGTTTATAGGATCGTAAATCGATGATCAGAGACTGCTTTCTCCAATACAATTTTCAGAGAAAAATAGTCTTGGTGTTTTGGATCTACTGGACTGGGTATTGTGGTATCATAGTTGTTTCTGATTTATATGATACAAGTGTCTTGCCTTCCCACCTTAAAATCAGAGTATTTTTTGTAATATTGTTTAGCATTCATTCTTTAAAGGTCACACATATCTCCAACACAATAAAAAATATACCGTCTGGTGTAGTGGTTCGCGCTCCGGACTACAATGCCTGGCGGTTGCGGGTTCGAATCCCGCTAGGGGATAATATTAGTGTGATGAACACGAGCATTTGTACCTAAGTCATGGATGTTTATAAACGTATTTAAGTATCTTAATCCGTTTTCCTAGTCGCCATAATACAAGCATTGCTTAGTTTGGGGCTAGATAATTGGTGTGATTGTGGAAACAATTTAATTTATTTTATTATACCTGGTCTGGTCTATTCACATTAAAAATTAATGTTTTGTTTTATATGAATCGATAGTTGTGGTGTCCATTCTACAATCGATCGATAAACAACTAATAGTCCCAATTATGAAATTCATAAATATAATAATAACTAAAAAAACCGATTAAAATTAAAAAATACATTTATATAATCTAAGACATTACCAAAACTTTTCAATATCGAAATAATTAAATCAACGTATTTCCTCGTAACATCAAGGCAAATAATTTAATCAACTAGAGAGGTCAGTATCGCTAACCAGTTCAGAATTTAATTATTCCCGATTCGCTTAATAAATCACGGAACCCTTGTAACTGAAGCACCCAAAAGTGATACCTTAATCTATGAGGATCCCTCATAAAGTTGGGCAAGCCAGAAAACAAATTAAATAGTATTGATTTTGGAAAATAAATAAATAATTTCAGGATTTTTGCTCGACCTTAGGAAGATAGCTGACAGTCAAGTGACCTTAGGAAGATGGCTGACAGTCAAGTGGCTATATGAAAAAAGCGGGAGATCGTTTTCTTTGGTGCTTTTAGGAGGAGGCTTACGTCCAGCAGTGCAATGTAATAGGCTGAAAATAAGTTTACTTTTTTCTGACGCAATATGAAGGCTAGTGGGCATGTAACTTAAGGGTATGTTATTTAAACAAACTGCTTCTCGAACATAACAATTTCTAAAGCTTATAGTGGAGTGGCAAGGTTGTGGCAATGCAAAATCTCGGTTTATTAGAATTATTTTATTTACCCATTACGTCACCCTTGTTACCAAATATTTAAACAGTCGCAACATAAGTTGACATGGTAATGGAGTCAGTAAATTTCCTCAATCATGATCATCATTAACAATAGTCCGCTGCTGGGATAAGCCCCTAAAATAGAATACCACAGCGTCTCTGGGCTGTTTGCATCCAGTAGTGCTTATAATAATAAATTAATTGAATATGGAAGCCACAGAATAGCTTAGCTTATAAATAAACAACAATTAGTTAAAGTGTTTTAGTGTTTTAAAATAAATTTGCGATTTTTTATCTTGACTAGAAAGACCGAAATACGCGGCCATGATGTCTGTAGTGCGTGACGTCACATTTTAACAAACAAAATAATACGGCATCACATTGGCAAAATTTGGCATGGCAATCTCCTGTAGGTACCTATTCATTTTCACAAATTCAGTTAAATACCTAGCGAAATATTATTATAAACTGTAATAAACAACGCAATACTCAACGTCGCAATAGTAAAATTTTGTTTATTGATAAAATACGACGCCATCAGTTAAAATGTCACGTGACTGACTGTTTAAGCGCAACATTTGAATTTAAATATAAAAAAACATGTTTTCTTATATGAAAATAATATTTTTTCGAGACAAAGATTGAGGTGAGATTTCTAAAATAATTAGCTAAAAGCTTAAAACACTTTTTCAAAACTTGTCAAGTAGCCAATTCTCTGGGTGGGGATTGCCCACCCCGCATTTTCCAGTTCGTGGTCGCCTTTCTTCTCCAACGGTTGTTAGTTATGCAAGCAATGTGGCCTGTCGTGTTTCTTTGGTAACCACGAACTGAACCATGAACTGAAAGTCCCAGCGTGGGAAGGTTTTCCACTAGGAGGACTGGTGACTTAACTGATGTTGCGGAAAACCGCAAGATGCAAAATTGCGAATTGATTTTATATGTAACATTTTAAACTTTCTCGTTGCATTTGATTTTATATGCTCATTGTGGGGCCTAATGGTGGAGGTTTATGACTAGCAGGGAACTCGGCTCGGACTATTATCTAGCTTGAAACAGCTCCGGGTAAGCCTTGAGCAAGAAGGTCGTTTTTTTGACTGGGTGCTAATAATTCCGGCCGATAACAGCTGCATATTCGAGCCTTAAATGCTGATGACGGTGATAAATCTATGTAGATGATAATGTCATCTAGAGATACCGTTTTGCATTGAATATGTCATATTCGATGAAAAACGTTATCTGTGTCGAACACGTCACGTGAAGACGCTGCTTATTCTTAAGTTTTCCTTTATCCATATTGGCTATTTAAGTTTCGTGACAAAGTTTCCTCTTTCCTGTTACCAGTTTGTCTCGGTATTGATTGCAGAACGCCCCCATGTTTTTGGGATACTGTTCCGGTCCTTTGTGATTGATGTTGGAAATCTCTTACGGAGTTACTGCCAATGTTCTGTTTAGACAAGGCAGTCAGTGAGTGTTAGTTGCTGAACTATCGATAGTTTTAACATCGATAAAAACTATCAATTACAAACTTTCGACAGGACTTTAAGAACAATAAAAAGTCATATTTTATAAGGTACCTTTTGACGGATGATTTTACTCCCTTAATACAGAAACTTGTTCTAAACGTTTTACTTTTCTATACAAACGGATATAAGCTGGTTGGGGGTTTAGAAAGAGAAAGTTTTTTTTACGACATCGATGTGTGATTTTCAGCAGTAGCATTGAGACTCTCGCGTAGAATGTTAATAAGTTAATTAATAAAATGGGGACCTCCTATTATAGGTACTATTGACCATAATTTTATTCGCTATACTAAAAAAATACTATCAATATTATTTGCTGTTTAAATGATAAACTTATCTATCCAAATTAAACTCTCGATGAAATCGGGAGTTTTAATTTAAAAGCATTGTTGCTATAGAATTAAGATTCTAGATCCTAATCTTTATTTATTAGTTCAATGAATAATAAAATTAATATTATCCTATCTTAACTTAATTAATCCTAATTAAAAAAACTGTGCTTAAAAAAACTTTTGTGTTAGGTCGTTATTAATAATTTTGACTACCACACCAGCAAACGAGAAACATGAACCATCGCAAGATTCATTGCGTTTGGTAGTTGAAACATATCGATAGCCTAAGTGATGAACGGCGAAATATCGATAAAGAATATTCTACATAAGGCTCCTAAACAAATTTTGAGCCAAAAAATCACCCCTGTGAACTAACAAAAAAACATGTTTTAATAACATCAATTTCGCAGTGCCAATAATTACATTATACCTAAATAAAAAAAAAGTAGATAAAATTCCTACAGAGATTTTTTCGTGCTATTAAAAAAATAATAGATAAATAGATGGAGTAGGATCACTTCTGTAGGCTACAATTTTTTTTAAAGTTTTTATAGTACGTTTTTCACATGCTAAGTATGTTGGTCCAGGCCGAAACTAGTGCTGAAACTTTGTAGATTTGTATTGACAATTCTATCAATGCTGGTTTAACAGGCTTATTTAGATTTGCGTCGTCGTTACGACATGTTTAATTTTGTTAGGTCGGTTGGTTTGTTGCTTTTTAGGGTTCCGTACCCAAAAGGGCAAACGGGACCCTATTACTACGGCTCCGCTGTCCGTCCGTCTGTCTCTCTGTCTGTCCGTCTGTCACCAGGCTGTATCTCATGAACCGTGATAGTTAGACAGTTGAAAACAGAATACAATAAATATTTAACTCCCAAACAACAAACGTGATTTTTTCGCGTTTTTATATTTAATGATACGGAACCCTTTGCGCGCGAGTCCGACTCGCACTTGGCCGGTTTTTTCTACAGTTACTACTATAGCGCGGTAGAATGTACCAAAGATAATAGTCCGAAGAAAGAATGAAGCACATAATAGGGTCTTTATGTTGGCAAAGCTGGGGTATTGGAGCACACTGCGACATTGAACATCAGAAATCTGAAAATTAAACCACTGGAACTCAATCTCAATCAATAATAACGCGAAGTAATAACATCGCGTTATTACTACGCAACAACGCGATGTTATGCACCAAATCGCCAGTGGCAGATGCTAGTGATCGATCGCAGAAAGTCGCTAAAACGCGACGCAGCATCGCCTCGATGCAAAGTTGGACCGGCTTCTGCAGGGCTAGCATGCGCAACACGATAAAATTTTGTCGCAGCATTTTATCAACTTTTGACTGGTCTTCGACGATAACAAAAAAAAACCAAAATATCATGGAAATGCCGTGTTATAACGTAAAAGGAAGTGGTTACGAAAAACGGGAGACCCTGAAAATATTGACAAAAAGGATTCGATGCGTCTGTAATCCGTTAGGTTAGGGAAAAAGACAAAATTTTTTTTCGAAGACAAAATTTGTCTTGTCTATCGATAAAATAACCGATGCGCTCATGCTAGCCCTGCTGGTCGCAGTCGTGGCCTCTGTCACTATCTACAATATTTTGATACCACAAAATATAAAAATTGGGAATTTATATTTGTGATAATATTTAATGTATTTTATATGTATAGGTGTGCACTACGTTTCCAGCCATAGTATGTTATCAATTAAGTGTATTTTATATATTTTTCTAATTAAGATTATTTTATTATTTTATAGAAATACATTTTTAAAACTAAACTTTAGTAAAGCATTCGCAAAATCGTTTATCGCAAATGTTAAGCATGTCGCAATGTGCCTAGACTCAGTGAGTAGCGAGCCTTCTGCATTAAATTCTGTTGCACGATTGGCAGGCCAGTCACGGTGTAAAATAATTATCACTTCCATTTTACAGAGACCAATTTATGTCAGCTTTGAAGGTAATTCGAAACGTGGAGCTATAAAACGGAATTTATTTTTTAAACTAGGAAAATATAAGATATTTTTTATTTACTGGACAGTACTGGACACCTTTTAAAGGTTGGTTCTGGTGTTCAAATTTATTTTAGAGACACATTGCCTTAACGCCCATTAGACACATCGAAGTGTTTTTTTGTGATTCGATGTAAATCTTAGGGTGGCTAGCTAATCAGATTTGTTGACACACACCCGCCTGTTTCATGGCCCCGTGTTAAAAGTAAATTGTAAATCTTGTTTTACAAAGCGCGAAGAGGTGAAACCCGAAATTGTTTCCCAAATTGTTTGCTCTACGAAGAGCCAGAAATTTGTTTGCACGCCATTTTGGATTCTGTGTACTGACAAACTCGAATTAAGGCGCCGACAAACTAAACATTGCCAGTATTACGAAAGGAAAAGGCTGCCAGAAGTATAAATATTATACAAGACATACGTTTGGACGTATGCTCTATATCTATAGAGCATAGATGACGACCTCCGTAGCCGAGAGGCAAGCACGCCGGACTTGGCGTCGCCATTTCTGAGGTTCCGGGTTCGATTCCCGGTCGGGTCACTGTAGAAAACGAACTCTTCTATATTGGCTCGGGTTTAACTTTATTTAACATTTAACATAAAGCAAGGCAGATTATGTTCCTAGATTAATACCGGTTAGATTTCAGAAGCTTCAAAAGCTATTATATACAGATTGTAGTTTTGAACAGTAGCTATTTTGGGTAATACTTCTACTATTTAATCTGTGGTTTCGTTATGACATTAATAAAAAACTTCAAACACTTTTAGTTTATTTTTATTTTCTTCTTACCGAATGACCCAAGAACGTTAGTACAAGTCCACCAGAGCACTAGTACCGTAAGTACCAAAGCCGTAACAAATATACCTAGCAGTGGTAACACAATGTCCAACATATAGTACTTGTACCAGGGCATACTAGCACCAGGATTGCGTAGGTGCTGTGCGCCAGAGTGTCGGATTACATACTCTGTCCACCAAACAGCGCGTTCTAAGGGCGTCTGAGTTTGGTCTTGCAAGATCTTCTTGAGACGAACCACGTTTTCTCGGTAGCTAGAAATAAAAAGAGGTTAGAATTTATTAAGAATCGTGGCTCTGCGGAACTCTTAGAAAATAGTTATTGCTCCTTATTCCAGTAAAGTAGACTCCTGAATCATCATCATTATTTCGGCCACAGGACGTCCAATGCTGAACATAGGCCTCCCCTAGTGACTTCCTGATCGGCCGGTTGGAAGCGACCTGCATCCAGCGGAAAGGATCCTGGAATGGAGACCACGTATCGGCAAGCGCAGCGTGGCGCGGGACGTCCGCCCAGGTGGACAGACGACCTGGTAAAGGTTGCAGGAAGACTCCTGAATATTGATAGCAATTTAAAAAAGACTCCATGATTTATATAATTAATTCTTTAAATATTATCTAGTGTCACTAGTGCTCTCTGTGATTTGGTCAATAGTTCTGATGCAATTAATTTAAGGGTTTAAGCTTCCTTTAACTACAAACGAACTAACCCTAAAGGCACTCCTGTATTGTTTCACATTTGCTTGGGCTGTCATCTGAAGGACAGGACCAATCATTTAATCAATTGATGACAACCATGGCCGAGAGGCGAGCACGCCGGACTATATGGCGTCACCATCTCTGAGGTTCCGGATTCGATACCCGGTCGGGTCAATGTTGAGAAAGAACTTTTCTATATTATCTGGCTGCTGTGGTACCGTCGTTGTTTCTGATTTCTTAAACTTTAGCTACTTACCTTAGGACCAGAGAAATGTAAGTGACATTGTCAAATATAAAATAATGAAAAAACAGTGACTGTGGACAATTAAAAACGCGATCATACCTCGTATTCTCGGCTACTGCCTTGACTCCTTTTACAAAATCTTCAGTAGTCAAAGTGAGAGCATCCAGTTTGACTCCAATACCAAAGTCGACATACTTCTTTGCATTGTACGATTGTTCAGCCATCATTGGAATACCAACTAGTGGGACTCCAGCATCTATTGCTTCATCGGTAGACTGTAGGCCACATTGCGTTACAAATGCCTTGATGTTTGGGTGAACTGCAGAAAAATAAAAATAGGTCTTAAATGAAAAAAATATCTGAAACAAACATATTTAAATCAAGTCGAGGCAGTTTCTGTAAGTGTGAGAGAAAAAAAAAATATCTTATCATTAAAACGCAAAAAAAAAATTATAACACAATGAGAAGGTAAATAAAATAATAAAAATAAGATAAACAGGCGACGAAAGCATAACCAAAAAAAAAGTTTAATAAAAAACTAAAAACCGACTTCAAAATGAAACTAAAAAGCGAAAAATAATATTGACTAAAACATACCTAATCAGTTCTTTTTGGAGTCGGTGCCAGCCATCGAGAGTTAAAATGTGTTCATTCGCACCGACTCCAAAAAGAACTGATTAGGTATGTTTTAGTCAATATTATTTTTCGCTTTTTAGTTTCATTTTGAAGTCGGTTTTTAGTTTTTTATTAAACTTTTTTTATTTTACAATTTTAAGTGTGAAGTCCTCTATTTTTTCCCTCCTAACTTCGCCAAAAATTACTTTACAGCAAAGTAACCTTAACTAATATTGGTCCTCTATGGACCCCTCATCCAATGGTATGATAAAAATAAGGTGTTATATAGGGTCAATTTTTCGACGAAAATTTTTAAGTCTTAAGAAAAGGGTTTACCTACACTCCAACCAGAACGGCGGTTATTTTGGTGTCGTAACCATAGGATAAGGTCTCGCGTTAAATAACAGGTTTAATTAAGGAAGGAACTTTCAAAATTTTTTTCGTTACTGGTTGTGCGGGTACGCCCCCAGTAAATAAAAATTGGCAGTCTGGTACCTCATAAGCTCCACGTCTGCTCAACACACTGCGAAATACGTTCTGTCGACAAATTGCAGTATTATCTTCTAACTCCTATCCGTTAAGGAGTTCTGTGGCTTCCATCATCAGGTCAGCAACATGACATGATGATTACCAGACACAAAAATCAGCATCGAGTCAGAAAATATATGCACAACATTATGGGTGCCTATAAAAATTGAGGGTTGCCCTCGATTTCCCAGGGATCCCATCATCAGAATCTGACTTGGTGGAAATGGGACCACATCGGGAGTATACCCTTTCAAACTAAAAAATAAATTTTGAAATCGGTCCATAATTGACGGCGTAATCGCGTAACATACATAAAAAAAAAAAAAAACAACATTCAGACGAATTGAGAACCTCCTCCTTTTTTTTGAAGTCGGTTAACAATCAAAAAACAAAATAAAGCGTAGGGTAAGTATGTGAGGGACAAATTTAAAAACAAAATTGAAATATGTAGTGTATAGAAAGAACAAGAAGCCCATATCGGAGCATCAATAATAAATATTTTTTCAAATAAGATCAACGTTTGCATTGAATTAAGGATTTTAGAAGCAGTATACTTTAAAATGAAGCCAAAGAGGGACGAATGATCAACCACAGTAACATAAAAAACATAGTTTAAACTAGATACTTTTTAATAAAATTCCGTTCACTGTCGCTGTCAGAAGTTAAATATAAAAATCTTTATTTCAAAGTAAACTACCTATGACTCGGAATTAACAATAGGTATAATAATTATTTATATAATAAGTTATTTAAATGGAGAATCTTATACTTACATAGCATATCTCTTTGAGGGAACCACTTTTGGTATTTGACGTTTATTGGCATATTTTCTAATGAGTCTCCGTCAAATTTCCAAAGAATATCGTATGGTAACTCTTCAAATGCTTGCAAGATTGAATCTAAGAGGTCCTTAGACATCATTGTAGGCAGTACATTACTACCGAAGCTGACATAAATGACACCACGATTGGAGTTGTCTAAATAAGTCTTCAAGTTCTTTAAATAACAATAAAATAATCTGTTTCATTCCTAATTCACACTATATCATTTCATTGATGAACATAAATTTGTTATGGCGACTAGATACTGGATAAACATATAAATATCCATGACTCAGGAACTAATGCGCGTGCTAATCACACAAACATTCCCCCTTTGCGGTAGTCAAACCTAGTCGGAGTCAGTCTTGGCTTTGTTGTCGCGTGAACCACTACATCAGCCGGTCGTCACACTAGACGGATTTAGCGGCTAAATATTGAAAAGTACTGTTACCGCCCAATATATTTTGATTTAAACGATCTAGGAATAATCAAAACAGAATCCGTGAGATGTTATGTTCATCTTCGATAATATTATATTTAATTTCAGGCAGTCACTTGTTTTTGGATGAATATGTATAAAAAGTGTTATTTTATCTTACCTTTGACATTTCTTTCCTTGGCTGCAATTGGACTGCACCCAAATAAATGATGTTCGGAGGCACTGGTCTATTATTAGCAAACTCTGCATATGCATTCAGAAATAGCATATCAACATTTTGTCGAAGCTGATTTACAGTAGGCGTATCAGGACCAAAGTTCTCTTTTAGCAAACCATTTTGTATATCTTCCAGTTTTGAAAACAGTTGATACATTTGGTATTCATAATACAATTCCTTTGCCCATTGAAATAAATTCATATTGTCATATTTATTTCTGTGAAAATGAGGATATAGAATTGGATGACGTGCTATCCCTCCCAACATTTCATAATGTTCTGGGAATCCCATGAAAGAAGGGAACATTATAACTGGTGCTTTGAAAATATGTGAAAGAATCAATTGGTAGTCGAAGAATCCTTCTACAATGATCAAGTCGAACTTGTGGTTCTTATCATTAATCAGACTTCGCACTGGTGGATGGTTTAGCTGATCTACAACCACTTTAATAAATTTGTGGTATATAGCATTTTTTATTATACTATCAATATTCATTATTACACCACGTTTTATTGCATTGTTGGGTTGTTTCCACATTGACACCATAAAATCATAAGAAAAACTTACATCTATATCAGTTACATTAGCTGGTCTCGTTGCATTAGGAAATGGATCAGGCGATATAATGACTAGTTCATGGCCTCTCTTGGCCAATTCTTCATTGTAGCTTCGAAACACAAATTGGTGACTCTTTGAAGGTATAGGATATATGCACAAAATTCTCGCACAGTCTATAGCACTTATTAAAAATATGTTACTAACGATAAAGCGCCACATTTTGGTGCACTGAACTCTGTAGCAGTCACTACGGAAATAATGATATCACTGTATGTATCGCTAAGTTTATTTTTCTTATCATCAAATATTACAATCATAGCCAATGATAACAACAATTGTTATTATTTTGATAAGTACTCGACCTAACCCGTGTTTTATTCAATCTGTCAATTCCAAGGTAGACTTTCTGCGCGAGACTTATGCGAGTGAGTGTGAAACAAGATAGTAATATTGTTGTCTCAGTCTTTCTGTCCAATGAACTTAGGTTTGGTTAAGTCCAAGCGACAAATCTCTCTGTGCAGTGATAAGCTTCTTACGTTACCTCTTAATAAATATAAAAATAAACTTTAGGTTTTTTTTCAAATTCATCGGCACCTTTTTAATTTCCACCAACAAACTTTAATACTTTTGGAACCCGTCATATAAAGTACATATTAATAGGATAGAAAAAATTCGAAAGAAGTTCATTAAATCTCTAAACTACCGAAAAAATATAACTTGCAAGTCTTATAAGATTTACTTAGTACAACACAAATTACAAACTCTTTCTGGTCGCCGTAAAATCTTTCGCCTAAATCGCCGGTCTTTTTCGCACAGCAAAGACGATTACCGCGGTAATTTTTGCGTGAAGAGAACACACTACCGTTTGTTCAGTGTGCGACATGACCTCGACCAAAAAGCATATGCTGACCGATATGGAGTGGTCTAAGGAGGGTGTCGAATTTTTAAGGAATGCCTAAGCATTGGTTTAATTTTGTGATCATGTAAAAGATTTATGCAATAGTAATTAACAGCCATAAAGTACAATACCGCCGCAGCTTTAGCCGCCATCTTGAGAAATGACATAATATTTATTGCCTAGTTCATTTCCATATCTCGGTAATCTCTAGTGTAACCACACCACTTATGGCGTTAATTTGGACAGTAATGTAATCCCATAATTAATGCGGTAAACAGGCGGTAAACGGTAAGGTAGTGTGGCCGTAGCATTAGAATATTATTTAGACTATTCTGTAGTTTTTGATACGGCGTCCCGGCGAATAGATCCAAGGTTAAGGTTCACATCGATATCTGCTTCTATTTCAAACTAAGCTACGCTCATTAATGGTATCATCTAATTATAATTTTATTATCTTTAAAGTAATAATAATCTATGCTCTAGAGCAATGCTCTAGATTGGGGTCAAGAGCAAGCCCATCTCAAATAAAAAAAAATAAAAAAAATATTTCAGAACATCTAGTTTTTTTTCTGGTCCTGTGCTCGTGTTAAATAATATATGATTAAATTTGCCGTTAATTTGAAAATAATAATTTAAATTTAACACTTTTGATCTTAAATAACATGAATTATTTGGTTATATTTTTTAATGTACTTGCAATCAAGTAGAATATTAATATAGTCTTAAAAGATTTAACTGCGATAATTTATTTAACGTATGCGTGCGCTATTGTACACGTATTCTTTACTGGACAATCTTAAATTAGCACCAAGGTCAGTGCCAATTTCTGTACATCCGTACTTGTTTGAGTAGGTACGAGGTAACAGATTTAGCCTCTCCATGGCTGGCACCGACACAAAACATAACTTTTAAGGTATGTTTAACAGTTTTCACTTATTAGTTTCTTTTTGAAATCGGTTTTTAGTTATTTACAATTCTTTATTTATTACACCTATCCAAAACAAAGTTCAGAAATTAAACATTTAAAACTAAATTTTTCAGCGGAAACTAACTGATCTATCTTAATCGTTATAATTTTCCTTAAAGTTCATGAAAAGCAATATAATCGTAAATTTTTCCAAAATTTTCAAGCCAATAGATTAACTTTTAGAGGGGGGGTGGGGTCGCCCTACTCGAACAAAAATTGGCACTTTAAAGTTTAATATTTCGCAAACGGATCCCTAAATCGAAAAATAGTCTTAGCAAACCCCTAAATTATTACTACCCAATACGAGGGGGTACACGATGAAAAAAAATATCCCCACGTTACATGTATGGGAGATACCATAAAAAAAATTTTTTTTCAAAATTTAATTTTACCACTTTGGCGACGTGATTGATATACATGTCGTAGCCCGATCTTAGAATTAATCACTTCATGATGTGGCCAGCCATTTCATAAAATTTACGTTTTTCATGATGCGGCACTGTACCCGCTGCCCACATCATGATGTGGTTAGACCAGATCAATGAATCAGTCAGCGTTTGATGATATGACCGAGTACTTCATGAAATGGCCAAACGTTGGTGGTCATATCGTAAAACTGTTATATTATCCACCGGTAGAGGCGCTGATGTCGCTTTGTTATTGTGGTACATCATGGCGGCGGATAATTATTCTGTTCTTAAAGTGAATAATAATGTGTAAAGTGAAGATAAAAGTGCAGTGAATTATCGTTAAAACATTGAGCTAGGCGATTTTTATGAAAATCAGTCGAAAAAGGGTTGTAACGTCGAAAATTTATGGATTTCGACATATAATTTTAGAGGTAAGTTAGGTTATTTAATTATTTCAATCTCTTTTATTTATAAGTTTACTTTCAAAATTACAAATATTTATGATGTTTTATTTATCTATCACCCAAAACTCACATTAAACAAATTCCAGTAACTTGTAAACGCATTTTAACCTATTTTAATGATATGGCCAAACGTTGATTAACATATCATCAAAAGTTGACGTTAAAACGATATAACCAGTTTTAGTTGACTGTTTTATGAAATACGACAATTTTATGAAATGATCGGCCACATCATGAAGTGATTAATTTTAAGATCGGGCCACGACATACACATCTCTACAAAATAACAGCCTTTATGGGTCAACTGTCTCCAAGCAAAACCTCGGACACAGACAGACGGACATGACGAAACTTTAAGGGTTCCTTGTCAGGACTACGGAACCCTAAAAACGTACCCGTTATGCGCGGGCTCCTCATTTTGGACTTGTCTCCTCTTTCTCTATCTGAGTATCAGAATAGGAACAGACTCAATGCAGGATAACTAAAGCCCACCACTCAGTCACTCATCCCATAATCCAGCCAATGCGACGTCCTGGTGCAGTGTACATGAGCCCTAAACCGCTCAACGCCTTTCGTTGCTGTCTATATCATAGCACTTATAGAACAGTCAGCTCGTTTTGTTTTTGTTTCGTTAATAGACAAAAGCAGGAGCGCAGCTAACACATGCCGCTGCTTGTACGACAGATCGTAGTTACAGAAGGGCTTCCGTTGGAGTTTACTGGACTGTAAAGAAAAAGGGACGGTTAGAAAATCTTTAATATCTTCAAAAGTACCCGACATGACATAGCTTTATGTAATAAAGACTAAATTAAAGTTTAATAATATCATCATCATCATCAGCCCACACTAGTCCACTGCTGGACATAGACCTCTCCAATTTAATAATATATTGAAATTAAATTATTTTATTTCATAAAGCTAGGTCAGGTACTTTTCAAGATATTGAAGATTTTTAACCAACCTTTTTTCGTTGCGGTCCAGTGTATTTTCTTTAAGCCTTAAAGTTATTTTGATGTGTAAGTCGGCCCCAAATTAACTTATAAGTCATTGTCTAAGTCTGGCTTTTGTTTCGTTTCGTTTGCCTCGAGCACTTTATCTTCCGAATCTTCACTCTACTACGTCAAATCTTCTTTCGTCACTTAACATGTATACCTGACAAATATCGGGCTTCTTTAACACCTTCGCTAAACAGACACCTTAATACAATACGTCTTATTAGTATATATTTTTAGTATTAATATGTATTAATGTATTATTAGTATAAAAAACGTCGTATGTTTCTGATATCTTTGAGGCCAAGCTGACTTGAAGTCCCAGTTGGTTAGTTTTTTTTTCAATTATAATAAGATTCTGTTTTTGTGCCTATCGTAAAAAAATAAAAGTCATTTTATGTTTGCTAAGATGACCTAATTATTTTAATAAAGCTTACTGATTTATGATAAAACTCATAATATTTTTTAAATCGACTTTGCATTAACATAAGACGTTACCAATTCCGACTGGGTTGTCTGTTAACTTTGAACTATGTACACTGCCAGCCAGAATTTCATTTCACCCCACAATCGAACAGATGTGACTGCGACTCGAGACGAAATAACGAAGAGTGACTTTCTAGAATTCGTAATAGGAATTTTGAAATTACGTTTCGTCGAGTGCCGAATATATAAGGCTATGAAATTCGAAATCCGGAGTACTGTTAACGTTTATTGGAGTGACGAAAATATTGAAAATGCTATTGCATTGACTTATTCCATTCTTCAGCTGCGGGTTTTAAGATTAACTTTAAATTTAGTAAGGGTGTCTTTATAAGATTTATGGTCCTATTTTAGTACCGCTCAAGTGCAACAAGTTTTGCTATGTATCCAACATCGAATTATCACAAGCAAACTGTAACATCAGCTATTTAGTTAGGCAAAACGTTTATGTTTTTGTATTTTCGATGAAAAAGTTTCATAAAAAACTTATTGTATTTCAGCAGTAGAATTAACCCCAGCCTATCGATTCTGTAAACAAAACCATGCTCACATCAACACTGAACTCACATATCGACGATAAAAAAAACACTAAACTACTCACTTTTTCAGTCTCGAAGCAGATCTTGTAGGTATCTGAGAACTTAGTAAAAGTATAAAACTTTTAGCTCAGTTCGCGCACACATGTGTTGCGGGGTCTTTGTTATTCAATTGTTATTTTTTTTTCTGAACATACGGGTTAAGTTAAAATAAAAACTAAGGTTAATATTAAGGGGGCTTCGTCCAAGTTTTTCTTATCGCTAGCGTGATTTACCCACATAACTCAAATATGACAGGATGAGAGAAATATTCCAACATTTTGGCCTAATTGCGGATTGATGGAGCGGTGTTGTAAGTCTAGTCAAAATCAAACCTAGTTAGTTTAGCTGAGATGTTTTCGCACTTAGCCTCTTGATTGGGCCATTGCTTGCTGCATCATTTTTCTTACTCCAACCAGCTCATCCCATCTCATCCCTTGAAGGCCTCAGGGAGTGATCCTGGTGAATGGAGAATCCGTTTTCGTTGTTCTGCCACGCTCCCGCATTTCATAACCATGTGCTGTGGCGTGGGAGGTCGCTTACAGTAAAGGTAAGCCTAGCCCACCCCACAGCCGGCTAGATTTGACTTAATAGTAACTATTATGTGAAATCTAGCCGGCTTAAAGTCTCAGACTAGAAAATTGATATTAATCGGGACCGGCTTTCAATGTTTGATAGATAGATATAGTTCAAATAAAAACCTTACCCACATTTTATTGAAGGCAAAGTTTTGACCAAGTGTGGCGAAAAGTTCCGGGTTCCGGGTCTGTTTGTTTTTGGGGAAATAAAACTGAGTATATTTGCTTGGGCGAGATAGTTTTCGTAGTAGTTGTGCCGTGTGGGGACGGCCGTAAAGAATACACTTCCCCACCGCTAACAGGAGGCGTGTCGTAAGAGGCGACTAAATCCTGTAGCACAAGACGGGGAGCAGCGTCTGCGTGCGAAATAATAAAAAAACTGCGCTCGCCAACCCGCCTGCCAAGCGTGGCGAGTATGGCATTAAGCCCCCGATGACAGAAGTCGCCTATGTTCAGCAGTAGACGTCCTGTGGCTGAAATGAGATAGTTTCAAACACGACCTCAGAGGATTTAGCGTTGGAAATTAAATTTTGTAACAGTTTATCCATTAGTCATGATATTGAGACTATAGTCGTGCGGGAACCATTCAGGTATATGGGTTCCACGTTTATGAATCCTACTTCGGTACTTATTGTATCTAGGATGTCCCAGAATAATACGATCTTCCACGAAAATAATATTCCTTATGCCGCGGCCACACATTGGAGATATTTGCACCAACGTTCCGTTTTGCGTCCAATGCACCAATGTATGTATCGGTACTTTGACACAATGTAGACATTGCATCCAATCACTGTCCAATGCCCAATACTATCCCGCTCAGTGTCGGTTTTTGTTACACGTTCAAAGGACAGGGTAATGAAAGGAGAGTGTGCGGGGGCATCTTGGAAGCAACGCCGCGCTCGCGCCACACATTGGTCTCTGTCATTCGTCTTGAGATGCGGGTCCTGTTCGCACGTGTTTTTGTTATTATTTTAGGTTATTATTTTTCGCAATGGCTGAATGGTTTAATGCAGATGTCTTGGAGTTTATTGAGCTATACCAAGGAGAACCAGCGTTGTGGGACTCAACTTATAAGTTGCATAAAAACAGAAATGCTTTGGCGAATGCATGGGAACGAATACACGCCTCTTTAAGCTTATTCGGCGTCACTATTGCTGAATTAAAAAGAAAAAAGGAGTCGTTAATGACGACTTATAGATATAATTTGAATAAGAAGAAAGTGCTAGTGCAAATAAATTATCGTCCATCGTTTTCGCTTCTCTGCAGCTGCACCTGGGACTGGCCTAATGAGCTAGTCTGTTTCCATTGCTTGGTTACAAAGTTGACATTGAAGCCAATGTATAGTGCAGTAGTTTGATCATTTCAAATTATAGCCAATATTGGACGCAAAGTTGAATCCAATGTGTGGCCGCGGCATTACAGTAGCGTGGGTAACTGATGAATCGATTAAATAATTAAGGTTGTAACAAACAAGCCCTTTAGAAGCAAACTGCCAAGGGTCGTTGGCTGTACTCTGTAGCGTTCTATGGTCCCCCATAGATTAGAAAGCCTATATAAACTTAGCTAAGAACTTCTAGGATATAAATGACGTAGATGATTTTGACGGTAGCTGAATCAGTTCTAGTAATTATCTAATTCACAAGCTACAATTATAAAAGATACTAAAATCTGAAAAAGAGTAGTGATAAAACAAAGTGTTTGCTAAAATAGAATAATTGTATTTGAGCAAACACTAGGAATTATTCCCTGCCCTTCTGTTTACTTAGGTACTTATTTACTTTAATTTAAGAGCCGTTATTTATAGTTTATTGCTTCAGCCAATATTTACATTTCCAAACAGAACTATTGGAATTGGAAGAAAGAACTATATACTATATCTTTTCCTTACCCTTACACAAAGACCAACCCTGAAACTTAAAATTTATTGTGATTTATAAGAGGAAAATTCAGGTCAATAATATTTCAGGCGTTTTTACACCCTTTACCTTTATATAAAACAAGGTTGTTTTGGTTAGTTAGTTACATCATTTTAAACACCGGAAGCTGAATATACAGGGTGTAAAAAAGGCTTAACGAAGCCTTAAACCACGAATTCTATACATAAAACCAAGTAGAATGCAAGAAAAATAATTGCTAGGAAATGACTTTTATTTTTGGGTATCAAAAAAAAAAACTTATTTCTAACCCGCAATGTATAGCGCGCACGCCACAGACTTTGCCTGTGTGTGTAAGCGGACCATGTTTCTTTGTAAAAAAGTTTAGTATTATCAAAGAAAAGTCAATTTTGTAAAAAATCTTTGAAAAAAAATTGTAACTTTGACTGTCAATAACTCGGTAACCCCTCATTTCCCAGGTATAGTGTAAAAGAAAAAAAAATATTGTTATTATACGTAAAATATGTAGTATTCGGCTTCGTTAAGCCTTTTTTTACACCCGATATTAACTACTAGCTGTGCCCGCATCTACGTTTGCGTTGACTACTGGGGTATTCATATATCAAGCACCGTTATTTATTTAAATAACTATTTTGTAATTTTGTGAACCTGAATATTTTTAAGTGATAATTGATCTTAAAATTTTGAATGATTTTTCAACAAAGCTAAAGGTGCTCAACTATATTATCATAATAAACCTATTTCATGACCCACTGTAACCACTTTTAAAGGAAATAAAAATTCTGATTCTGATAATTTAATAAATAGGTATGTGAAGAGGCAGTACAAAGTTTGGGTTATTGTATATTCGTCATAAGGTAAATTCGTCACATTTTTGTACTCTCCATACATTCAAAGTAAATTCGTCACATGCATTCAAATATGTGATAATTTGTCATAGGTAGATAAGGGTTACTGTAAATTCGTCGTAATTTCTCATTTTACATACTTTTTCCATAAAGTAGCGTTAGCAAGCAAACTTATAGATTTTGAGCGCTTGAAATAAAAGAAAAAACAAACCTTAATTATGAAATATTAAAGACAAAGGTAAAATTTAAAGACATGTGATGATTACTGTGATTTAATTATCTTTTTAGTTTCTTTTATAATTATAATGTGGGCAAATCGGCTACTTGAGAATTACTGTTAAAATTGATGATGTTAATGAAAAAAAATTACGTTTTTATTCTACATATTGTTTGATTTTTTCAGCTGTCTATACTGAAAATAACGACGTGACGAACTTACAATATTCAAAATTAATATAATGAAGAATTCACCTTAGAAAATTAGAACTGTGGCGAATTTACACATACTATTTTCCGTGACAAATTTACTTTGTGACGAATATACAATAACCCGAAATATTTACCTGCTCCAAATGTCCTCGAGGTTAGTTTCTATGGATAACCGAAAAAAAAATTAAAGTTGGTTGTATTGAAGAATACATTTGCCTCCTATAAGGCTACTGTTAAAAATCTAATCTTGTATAATGAGTTATTTCCCAAATTTTGCTTTCATGCATTCATATAGAAAACGTGTGTTGCCTAAAACGTACCAGGCAATCGGTACACATTAGGTTATTTATTGCTCGATAAATATTTCTAGTAGCAATAAATTTTATCAAGAGCCCCTTATACCAAAGGCATAGGGAACATAATGGCTTGGTACGGAGGCCATTTTGTATGTATTAACTGGCACATTTTATGCTAGTCATGCAAAAGTAGGCGAGCTGATTTATTTGAATCAGAATATAAGTGGAAACAATGTTGGTTTTCTGATACAAGATTTGGCAAATTGACATTAGACGGGACTTCTTCAGCCCGATGGACTAACGATTTAAAGTGGACAGAAGTAGATTAGATGCAGATGTTATAGCAAAATCGCTTCTTTATTAACTATAAGTATTTTTAATTTCATGGTGAAGTATTCGAGCAAACAAAGTTTCACCTTGATGCTGAAGTTTTATTAGGTAATCAACTAGTTTTGACTCGAACTTTTCTGTTTTGGTTTCGTCTGATCCATTTTGTTGTCACTAAACATTAGAAACTGCAATCCCCATTTTATAGAAACCAATAAACTTAATATGGCACAGACTAGATCAGTGTGAACGACAAATTTGGTTCATGGTGCTAGTGCATGATTAATACTAAACCTAACCTGACTTAAACCTGGTCTAACCATAGGAATCATTTCAATCACTTGACTGATTTTAATATACATTACCAACAGGCAAATTTATCAGTCAACACGTTAATTATTATGTACTAGCTGACCCGGCGAACTTTGTATCGTCTGATAGTCAATGAATATCGTGTTACCTTTTTACTGAATTTAATTAGGCTTTTATACGAAACCAGGGGACAAATAATGGAAAAATGATTTTTTCTTCATAATTTTGTTTTCGTCAGCTTTTCCAACGATTTTATGATTTATTCTGCTATTCGTGGCGAAGACAAATCCAACAAATCATAAAACATGAAAATCGGTCCAGCCGTTCTCGAGTTATAAGTTTTGTAACATACACGACTCTGTTTTATATAAATATATAATATAATAATATATAATATACATTTGTAAAATTTCACTAGTATTAATCTCGGCAGGAATAAAACAGATTAGTTTAAATTTTCAGCACATCAAAATGAGAAAATTTAAACTTCATTATAACGCGGTTTCATGCGACCAATAAAATAATCATTCCTAATTTCAACGGCAAAATTATTAGAATATTATACTGAATGTTACCTTCATGCAACAACAGAGGATTCCTTTATTTAGAGCTGACACCCTAAAAAATTATCAACAATTTTTTTCTGAGACAAAATATTAGGAGTCTCGTTTATGTATCATTTTTCACCTGTCGGCAGTAATCCATTAAAAATAATTGGTGCGACCGGAAAAAGAGTCAACACAAGGCAGAATAATGATGAGAAGTCGGAGACATTTAGTCAAATATGACGTTGAAAAATGGTAAAAATTTCAATGTTAGCATCTACGAGTAATAGGCGACTACAAAGATAGACACATGACTGCACCAAACAAAGAAATAACAGTTGATGTTTACAGACAGATGTACAATTTAGGTGGTCTTCTCGCTAAGAGCAACCTTAAGGTAGAAGACAACTATTAGATAAGATAAGATAATAATTTATTTGCTCTTGAAAAAGGGTACATTTAGGTGGTTATACATAAGAAGTTCAGCTTATTCAGCCATCTATGAATAGCAGGCAAACACAGTTTTAGTTAAAATATTATTACATTATAAAAGCAATTAAATTGAATTATTTCTTGGAATGTCAAAGTTTACAAATTAAAAAAAAACAATAAAATCAATGCATCAAACAATAATGTAACATAATTAAAATAAATAGTCAAAATGTCAAGTTGTAACATAGAAAAACAAAACACAGAATTAAGTAATTATTTCAGATTTAAATATTCATTCACAGTGTAGAAACAATGTTCATTTAGCCACCTACTGAATGCACCTTTAAACCTATTAAATGGCAAGTCTTTAATATTGTAAGGTATTTTTAGGTGAGGTACTTTTCAGAAAAAAAACTGTTACTGGATGAACTGTAGACAGGGGAAAGTGGTGCAGAGAGTAAGTATTGTAAAATTTAACTAAGATAAAATTCATTTTTTTTTTACTTGCTCGTTCTAAAGCATCTTCCTTATAGCTTTGTCCATTTCCTAGTCTGTCACTTGAAAGATCTGTAATACTGCAAGACTATAGCTATTACATATGAAATTCGTCTACCTATAAAGAATCGATAATACCATTATATGGAAACCCACTGGCGGCCTCGTAACAATATTTATTTGTGTCTTGTTTCCATGGCCTGATGGGTTTACATAGTCAAAATCAAAACAAAAAACAAACGAGATGATTAAATAATGTCTGTATTCTCTGATACCCATAGATAAAAATATGAACCATCTACTAATTATCGTTTAGTACTATAGCATCCTACTAATATAATAAATTTGAATAATGGTTAGTATGGATGTTTGTTGTTCATTCCCGCAACAACTGCTAAACGAATTTAGATGATTTTTTGCACAAATAAATAATATGATCTAGATTTACATAAAGAATACATTTTATCCTAGTTAAATTTGTGGGATATAAACTAAAGACAACGCGAGAAAAGTCGAGGGAAACAGCTAGTTTGGGTATAAAAAAACAAGTGAATAGTCACGTGCATATGTGTCATAGGTATGGCCTAAATAGCTTCCTCAAAACACCTTCCAGAATAAAACGCGCAATGATTACACGGAGATAGCAAATTACGCAAAGGAAGCTAGCAAATGAAGCGAAAATACGATTATTTTACTCTGAGACTTGCGAAAATTTATACGAAATGTTCGCTTTTATTTAACGACTTCGGGTGAGGACTGGGGTGTGCGGAAATGTATAAGTGGTTGTAGAAATTATAAAACATCATCATTCATTCATCATACAAGCGTCATTTAAACTATGGACGTCCACAGCTAAATAGAAGCCTTTCATCACCTCCATATTGGCTGGTTAGAAGTGGCCTAAAGGCCTGTTCATCTTTTAATTTTATCTTTTTGATCATTCATTATTAATCATACAGTTTTTAAGCCTTAATGTTAACATTGACCCGCAAAACTGTTTACACAGTTTGTCTGCGGGATCAGGTGAGTCTTTTAAATGTTGCTTAGTATTATTCACCAAGGCGCCAACAAGTGTTTCTTAAGTTATTTTTAAAGATTTTTTTTTATCTGGTTCCCGTCGTATGTCCTAAGGCAACTGTTAAGAAAGTACGGTAGACTTTTCTTTAGAGTTCTATCCCCAAAGTAATTACTTGCTTTAGGTAAGTACTGTTTTCGTGGGTATTATATTTTTTATACATAAGTAAATACTTAAATAGGTACCTAACTACTACTACCACTACTACTACTACTACTACTACTACTACTAATACATAATTTACATCAAATGTGACCAGACCATTGCCACTTCTGTGTCCTTATCAATCTTATCTTTTTCTTTTTACCCGACTGCCAAGAGAATTATGTTTTTTATTTTTACTAAGCTTTTTTTGCTGGAAAGGTTGTGTTTCAACTACTTTATCCTTATCTAAGCAAAGAATATCAGGGCGATAACCACGAACACTTAAAACAATCTCAAATCTGTCAAACATTATCAAATCTGTCAAATTTTGTATGATATCACGTACCAAAATTGACAGATTTGACAGCTTTGAGATTGTTAAGAGTTCATGGTTACCCCGCAGTGCTGATTTTTAAACCTTGTCAAAATATGGTTCCATTATCTGTACGCTCCTTTCATGCCACCGTGTCAGAACCCAACAACCAAATGATGTAAATTAGCATATCTGTGATTCAGGTCGACTTGCATTTGTTTATTTGTCGCATAATTTGCCAGTTTCTTGTTTCGACGAATTTCATTACGCTGTTTATGATTTTCAAGTTCCCTTGCCACTTTTCGCTGGGAATATTCAACCATCATCATTTTCTCTAAGCACTTAAATCTGCTTTGGGAATAATATTTCGGAACACATTTTTTGGAGGCCGTATTATAATTTTGTTTGCCCTTTCGTTTGCATGGTTTTGGTCATTTATTTTGGTCACAAACATGAATGTTTTGTTAATTTTATTTGTGTAGCTTAACAAATGTTTAAAGGCAATATTATTTTCATTAGTAACAGTTAATAATAATATTGACTTAGTATTGTTATTTAATTCATTTTTAAGTTTCGTCTTGCATACAATATTTGTTTTGTTCCCTAGTCCAATGATGTAACATTTTAGGAGTACTGAGTTAAAGTTATCTCACGTTATTTATCAGGTCCTAGTAATCTTATTTTTATTTAGGGGACGAATTTTTAGTGTAAACACGTAAATCTTTGGATTTATATTATTGTGTAGTATTAGACATAAAATTTTAATATAGAAATATGTTTCGCTCAATTTGACCCAGGTTTCTCTTAATTTTAATTTCTTAAGTTCTTTTTCTTACTAATATATTTCTCTTTTACGCAAAAACTACTGAACGGACTTGGATGAAATTTTGCACATACATAGATGGATGATATGATCTGGATTATCACATAGGATACGTTTTATGCCGGTGAAATGTTCCTGTTCCTGTAGGATTTTTTTTATATATTGTTCTTAATTTGAACGTTTTTATGTGACATATTAGACGAAACATCCTGTAGTCCCAGCTAGTTTAACATAATCCTATTACTTTTACAAGCAGCATGTAATTTTCCTGAATTTAATAGTATCTGTCAAACACCGCCTTAACGGTAAAACGGTACCATATTACAGATAAAAATCAAAGATCATCAATTTTCGTCTTCCCGTATGTATTCTTATTATGTTTTATGTATATGTATAGTAAGTATTAATATATAAATTTATATATATAGTATGTATCTATTCTGTGCATATTTATTTACGTAAGCATATTAGTATGTTGTGTTACATGAATGTAAGATATATCAGTTACTATAAGCTCCGCCACAAACTACATTATCTGCATTACCTCAAGGTTGACTGGTAGAGAATGCTGTATAGCATTAAGTCCGCCAATTGTACTCACCTGTGCAATAAAGTTTAAATAAATAAATAAATAAATGATGTAATAATATTATTCTTATTGCATATTAATATGCTTGTAACTGCAGTTAGTTTGTAATTTCGGTGGATTTGTGTGGCTTGTGTACTTAGATTCATATTTTGAGGTGGCACAAACTAAAAACAAGAAAAACATTTCAGCATTATTACTTACTAATAGCTGCCTGCGATATTGACTGCGTCATCTGCGACGTCACAAGGGAATTATAAATCGGGATAAAATATATTAACTATTACTATAATATGTTTTACTCAATATTGTTCATCAACACGGATAGCGTTTGCTATGGGATCCACATCGAAATTCAGATGGTCTGTAAATCATTGTCGAGTAGGACGTTAGATAGTTGAACACATTTGCCTCTTTTAATATTCTATCTATCTATTCAGCCTATTGTAGCCCTATCTAAAAATCAAACATTATTCTCTGACTTAATGATATATTCTCAAAACAAACCAAAAGTGGAAATGCAATTAAAACCTTAGTACTATTATTTGACGTTAACCTGCCCAATAGTAAAGTCTACCCTTGACAGTCCCGTTTCTAGGCAGGATTATCTAAATCCTTGCTGACGCGGGCGATGGGATGATCGTATTAGGGGGAATTCCTTGTTAGAAAAGTGTGGAGTCGGTAATTTGAAAGCTGCGTTAGCAGGACGACGTTTTTGTTAGAATTAACCCTTAACCAGGCGTGGTAGTCATAATTTTTGATTGGTTTGGTCAACCGTAAGGTAGGTGAGTAGGGTTCAAAAATGTGGTCTCTATTAATACCATGGCCTGGTTAAGGGTTAAACGGTAACGTAAGGGACTTATGAATTTGCTGTTGATTACAAAGACGAGGCTGGCATTCGTGTTCAACGCATTTTTGCAACGCATCGCGAAACGAGCAATCAACTTTGCTTGAGACTAAACCATTGGCTTGTAAAACAGTATACATAAAAACCTTGTTTTTGTTAGAGTCTGACACGGCACTATAGTTCATGGTTAGTCCAACTAAATATAGTTCCCAAAATAGAGTAGACGAAGAGGCATTGAAATGAAATGAATAAACAATTTTTTCAATTATGGTCAAAACTGGCGCTGAAAGTTTCTTAAAAATAAAAATGTTGCTACTAAGAGAACAGAATTTTTCGTGTGTTGTTTCTCTTTTGGCGTCTCACCAAGACTTAAAAGTCCTTAAGGATGCTAAATGCATCCAATAGTAAAGCCGCCTTCATAAAGAGCTTTACATGCCGCCTTTCAATGGGTAAATATAGGCTGACTTGAACAACTGACAATAGAACAATCTAATAAAGTCGCTGACGTAGCCCGCTAAATAATAAACTAAAGTGGCTTAGGGGGGGGGGGGGGGGCACATTGCACGTAGAACGGACAGGGGATAGGGCGGAAAGGTTCTAGGATGGAAGCAACGGCAAGCGCAACGTAGGATGTCCACTCACAAAGTGGACAGACAACCTGGTAAATTGCAGGAAGCCGCTGGATGCAGGCCGCTTCTAACCAGCCAGCCTGGAAGTCATTAGCGTGGGCCTATGTTCAGCAGTGTACGTCATGTGGCTGAAATGATGACGACGTTCTTCTTAGTACCTACTCAATATCGTTCCAAAACTGAGACCAACTTCATCAGCCTTTATCATTTACCCGAATCAAACACTTACTCACAGAAACATCAGCCTCCTAGTATGACCAACAAAACACTATATGATATGATATCCTCTGACGTGTCGCTTGCGGCACGGCAAGAAAGTAGCCGTCAAGTGCTACATGCCAGTTACTATTTATTCGTTCGTCCATGCATAGGTATCGTACGAGTATCGCATGCGTATCGTATATGCCGTAGCCGAGGGGCGAGCACGCCGGACTTGGCGTCGCCATCTCTGAGGTTCCGGGTTCGATTCCCGGTCGGTTCAATGTTGAAAACGAACTTTTTTATGTTGGCTCGGGTCTGGGTGTTGTGGTACCGTTGTTGTTTCTTATTTCTATAACACAAGTGCTTTAGCTACTTACCTTAGGATCAGGGCCATAACCATGAACTCTTAAAACAATCTCAAAGTTGTCAAATCTGTCAATTTTGGTACGTCATTTCATACAAAATTTGACAGAAATGATAATGTTTGACAGATTTGGGATTGTTTTTAGAGTTCATGGTTAGGGGGCTGAGTAATGTATGTAATGTTGTCCAATATTAATTTATATTTTAGTAAGTCAAATCGAAAGCCAATTATTTATAGGTTGTTCCTACGCCATTAAATGAAATAATTTAAAAGTTCATTGACTTTCACCCCTTCGAATTGATGATCTTATAAGACGAATGCAAATTTCCCAGTTCAATGAACCGTGCATTTTAAATTGGCGTATTTGTTAATGTAAGCTCAGAGTAAAGAAATACTTGTAAGCTTATAGGAATGGGAATTCATTTTTTAGTTAGAAATAATGCTTTTAAAATTTCGATATCTGCTGATTAATGCTATATTTTAAAACTACTATTTACTTTGCATTTTATAAAATCGCATTTTATCTAATGTCAAAAAATCTTAAGTAATTATTAAAACAATAAAGCCCGGTGATGCCAACTAGCGGTTCAGTAAGGGCAGACGGAATATATTTTCCAATAGAAAAAGTTGTTGTATCGGAGTACGAGATTCACGACTTCACGTGCTTTTGGATCAAACATGACAAATTAAACCTCATAAATTATTATGTAAGTACTGATATTTCACTTAAACTATCAGCCCAAAAAAATAATTTCAAAAAATTTTACGAGACAATAACATTTACCAACTAGTTAAGTTAATATACAGGGTGTAAAAAAAGGCCTAACGAAGCCTTAAACCACGAATTATATACATAAAACCAAGTAGAATGCAAAAAAAAATAATTGCTGGGAAATGACTTTTATTTTTGGGTATCAAAAAAAAAACTTATTTCTAACCTGCAATGTATAGCGCGCACGCCACAGACTATGCCTGTGTATGTAGCGGATCATGTTTCTTTGTAAAAAAGTTTAGTATTATCAAACAGAAGTCAATTTTGTAAAAAATCTTTAAGAAAAAATAGTAACTTTGACTTTCAATAACTCGGTAACCCGTCATTTCCCAGGTATAGTGTAAAAGAAAAAAATGATCGTAATAATACGTAGAATATGTAGTATTCGGCTTCCTTAAGCCTTTTTTTACACCCGATATAAACGTCTAATTCACCAAGAAAGTTTAAGAAACGCTCGAATACCCCATCAACGCAATCACGACAATATTCAGTTCTGTGGAACCAAATATCATGGAGTAAGTATTATACTACGTAAAACCAATACGTACATTTATAATAACTACGTACGTACATTCCCACGTGCCACACAACTCTCGGCTACAAATCGAGTCCTTGTTATAAGTTTGGGGATCAAAACCAGTGGATTTTGATTGAATTGACTTAGTTTGGAACCGTTAACGAGTGCGTTAACGGTTCCAAACTAAGTCAATTTTTACCTGTTTTGTTGGATTCAATCGCAAAACCAATGGACAAATAAAAAGTGTGAGATTAAGTAGTGTGAGTGCTCAAATGTGAGCAGTAGTTTTACCTCCTAAAAGGAAGTTACCTCATCCTTACTAATAGTATAAACGCTAAGGTTTCTACGTACGGATGTTTGTTAATCTTTTACGCAAAAACTACTGAATTGATTTGAATGATATTTTTCACAGATATGGAATATAATCTGGATTACCATATAGAATACTTTTTATCCCGGTTAAATGTTACCATGGGATATTTTTCTATATATTGTTCTTTAATCAATTTTTTTTTGTTATTTACATATCATATCTAACATCCTGTATACGCAAACGAAGTTGCGGGCACAGCAAGTAAAATAATAGTTATAGGTGTCATAAGGTAAGCTCCTTAAAATTGCATGTAAGATCAATGCACATAATACATCGCTTACGGACACAAAATCATGGAACACTGACAGAAGTTCGAGCTCGTGAGTTAAAAGATTTCGTGTTCGCGTGTCTCTAGCACGATTTGTATGATGCTTAACTTCTGATACCTGAAACTATCATTTACTATGTACAATATTGCATAAAGAGTCCCTTCCTAATGAGACATATTTTTAAAGACACATTGAATTCATCGCATTTGTCAAATTTATTTGCCTGAGGTAAAGAACCAAACTAAAAATCGAAAAGCTAAAGGTCAAGCCGCTGGATGGCTGCTTCTAACCAGCCAATCGAGAAGACATTGGAGTATACCAATATTCAGCAGCAGTTCTATAGCTATAATTAATTTTTAAAGTCATACGATTTTCATGAATTATAATAAACTAGCTGTTACTCGTAACGTCGTTCCCGCGGTCTTAAGTTTACTAATTTTCTGCGCTACTTTCCTATTTTTTTCTTTTATGAAAACCATGATCGGATATCAACAAACACAACAATAAAATAAAGGAAATAAGGATTCATTATACAGGGTGTACAAGAGAATGGGATACTCCTTAAAACCACGTGATCAGCTGGTCATATACAACAACTTTTACTATGAGAGGAACATCGAATTCGATAAAAAAAATTCAGCTTCTCCATATAAACTAACTCGCATACCTCGATGATAATGTATGGAGCATCTGAAAATAAAATCACGATTTCGATGTTGTTCCCATAGGAAAAGTTGTTGTATAAGACCAGCTGAACACGTGATTTTAAGGAGTGTCCTATTCTTTTGTACACCCTGTAAAGGTTCCTTATTATTAGCAACAGATATATTATTATCTGAAAATTAAAACCCTAAAGGGGCTTTGTTGTGGGGTCGTACATCGAACCGATTTACGACTCTGCGAAATGGGGTGACAGCGACAGATCGACACAAAACCAACGAATGAGACTCCATTATCTCTTTTTATTTCGTAACATTCTTAAAAGCGACTTCCCTTGATATATTTTGCTGTGTAAAAAAGTGTAATGGTGAATTATTTGTATTGTTTCTTCTATTTATTCTTTCTGCCAAATACATATGATACTCTTTAGTAAAATAAATAAATAAATATATAATAAATATTGGACAGTATCACATACATAGATAAATAGATACTCTTTATTGCACACTACACAAAACAAACAGTACACAGAAAAATACATCGAGAATGGTACAATTAGGTATGTACATTGTTCTGATCCTAAAGAAAGTTAGCTAAAGCACTTGTGTCTTAAAAATCAGAAACAACGACGTTATCGGTGCCCGGAGGAGGGCCTACCTACATTAATTTCAAATAATCACAACACCCAGATCCGAGACAATATAGAAAAGTTTGTTTTCAACATCAAGCGAACATGCCCAGTCCAGCAGCAGGCATGCTCGCTTCTCGGCTACGGAGGTCGTCCAAGTACAGAGATAAAGCGTTTTAACGCTTCTGTTAATTTAATATTTGGTATTATATTTACCTACATTTTGTTTACACCTAATTGTTTAACTTCCGCACTCAGACACATCAAATAACAATAAAAAGCGGATTAACATTTTGTTCATTCAATAGTAGTGTTTATTCGTATCGGCTTTAGGGTTACTCAAAGTAACTTTTAAAGTTATATGACGTCTCAGTGGTTTGAAGTTAAAGATAAGGATAAATTATTTGCTCAAAATATATTAACGTAGTACATAGATTTTTTAGGACTGCCATCCTAAGTAGATACGTATGTCAAAACAAAAAATACAAAAACCAGGATTCCTACTTAGTTTGTTATGGAGGCTTTGTGTTTCTAAACTAGGTTTTATGGGGCATTAAGTGCGACCCAGAATAATTAGGACCCTTTAACCCTTTGTAAGGCTCTGTTGATGTATTAAACATCATATTTTGAACTTTAATCCCTTATCATAAGGTCGAAAACTACTGAAAATTTTCAAAATGCTATGCCTCTATAGTTAACATTTAGCTCTAAATGGTGTGACCATACCTACATTGTTATAATCCGAGCTCATTAGCATACGAGTAAAAGCCTAATCTATTATTTGATAATTAAAATGCTTATTTATACAGGTTGTTATAAAAAATACCAGTCTATGGGTTATTTCAAAATTGAGTTAAGATTACAGTATTATTTTTTCTTAAAAAAGAAATATCAGGCAAATAAAAAAATATAGTCATTCTACTGACATTAATTAAAATGGAAACAATTTTTTTTTTTATTCTGTAATCTAGATTTCACTCTAAATAAACCCTTTAAAATTGTCTCGTAACTTCTACTTTTTAAACCGCTGTATAACAAATAAACTGAATGATTAGATTGCTCTGATCCAAAGATAAGTAACTACAGCACTGTGTTATAGAAATCATAAATACAGAGGTTACCACAACACCCAGGCCCAAAACAATAAAAAAGTCCATTTTATATATTGACCCAACCAGGAATCAAACCCGGGAACTCAGAGATGGTGACGCCAAAAACGGCGTGCTCGCCTCTCGACTAAGAATGTCGTCAAAGATTTTAAAATAAATGTATCGTCACCTAAGGTCAAATAGCTAAATTATTATTCTCAGAATAGAACCTATACACACAACATTCTATACACACAACACAAGTTTGGCTAATCTTCTTGCGAACAACCTGTATAATGACAGTGTGTAAGCACCTTTAAGTTACCAAATGGACTGTTGGCTCCTATAAATCCTCGTATGATATCACTTTATGTTTTCGCAAGGGCACTTTGTTGTTCGAAATTCTATTTCCAGCAGATATTCTGATCACACTTTAACCCAAAAATACTTGTTCCTAATAACGACTCAAACAAATCTCTTATTAATAAATTTTCTCGCAAAAAAACTCTTACAAACCTCGTCTAAAACAAGTTCGAGGAAGCCTCCATTACTGCTAAAAAGACAATATAAAAACTTGCGTCGTACATGATCGTACATTGTAAACGTGGTCACGTAAAATGTGTCATGGACAAACTGTAACAGCCACATCATCAGGCGTTCATCATTTCAGCCACAGGACGTCCACTGCTGAACATATGAGTGTATGGACTTAAACTGCCTAGCTCGCACTTACTATTGTCTTGTAAAATGTATTTCCTGTAAAATCAGGCTGACAAAGGTGACTGAGTTTGTTGCGCAGTTTCTTCTCACCACCAGCCTATATGTAGTCCCGAAGCGGTGGTAGGGCTAAGTTATATTTTGGGACGTGTATAAGTGCCCAGAGAAGGGCCTACATACAGAATAAATAATTTCATTTCATTTCATTTAATTTCATAGGCCTCCCACAGTGACTTCCAGATTGGCCGGTTGAAAGCGGCCTTCATCCAGCGGCTTTCTGCAACCTTTACCAGGTCGTCTGTTCACCTTGTGGGTGGACATCCCATCAAACTTTGGGAGTCCACTATAGGACATGGGCTTTCCTTATAAAACGCCACGACACTGTCTAGGTCATTGGCTTCCAGCGAATTTTTGCAACCTTAACTAGGACTTCAATCTTCCAATGGAAGGCCAGTCGATGCTTCTTTTTCCATTTAGTGGTCGCCACTCAAAAGGCTGTCCTTCCTCCAAAAGTTGCAAGTTATAGGAACGGTTTGTAATTTACATTAAAAAAACAAAGTAGTTACTATTAGAAAAAAAAACAAGGTAAATAAAAGCACATATTATAACCATAAGTTAACGATACGTTTGCTTTTTAATCGCAATAAAAACTGTAGCATAACATGAAGCTTTTACTTGTAGATGAGAACTACAAAAAAGTTAAAACGTATATTATCGCTGCCTGACAGCAAGCCTGAATAATCATTGTCGCTGCTATTACAGAATTATCGAAAAGCCTTACTGGGCCATAACCATAAACTCCTAAAACAATCTCAAAGTTGTCAAATCTGTCAATTTTGGTACGTCATTTCATACAAAATTTGACAGAAATGATAATGTTTGACAGATTTGAGATTGTTTTAAGAGTTCGTGGTAACCGCCCTGGGCCATAACCATGAACTCTTAAAACAATCTCAAAGTTGTCAAATCTGTCAATTTTGGTACTTCATTTCATACAAAATTTGACAGAAATGATAATGTTTGACAGATTTGTGATTGTTTTAACAGTTCATGGTTAGGGCACTGTTCTAATCTAGCTATGGCTTTGCGATTCATAAAAACTTTCGGGACAGGATATGAAAAGATCCTGAGTGTCGTAAAATACTCTTTGAAGCTCTGATTTGTTCTCGATAAGACATCTCTTTTATCTCAATTAAGCTCAAATGTCAGACAAAAAAATGAAACGAGACAGTATTTGCTTGGTAAATCGCTGTCCGATTTTTATATGGTGAATATTTTTTTTAACCGACTTCAAAAAAAAGGAGGAGGTTCTCAATTCGTCTGAATGTTGTTTTTTTTTTATTTTGTTTGTTTGTTACGCGATTACGCCGTCAATTATGGACCGATTTCAAAAGTTATTTTTTAGTTTGAAAGAGTATACTCCCGAGGTGGTCCCATTTACACCAAGTCTGATTCTGATGATGGGATCCCTGGGAAATCGAGGGCAACCCTCAATTTTTATGGGCACCCATAATGTTTTGCATATATTTTCTGACTCAATGCTGATTTTTGGGTCTGGTAATCATCATGTAATGTTGCTGACCTGATGATGGAAGCCACAGAACTTCTTAACGGATAGGAGTTAGAAGATAATACTGCAATTTGTCGACAGAACGTATTTCGCAGTGTGTTGAGCAGACGTGGAGCTTATGAGGTACCAGACCGCCAATTTTTATTTACAGGGGGCGTACCCGCACACCCAGTAACGAAAAAAAAATTAAAAGTTCCTTTCTTAACTTGACTTGTTATTTAACGCAAAACCTTATCCTATGGTTTCGACACCAAAATAGCCGCCGTTCTGGTTGGAGTGTAGGTAAACCCTTTTCTTAAGACTCCAAAATTTTCGTCGAAAAATTTACCCTATATAACACCTTATTTTTATCATACCATTGGATGAGGGGTCCATAGAGGACCAATATTAGTTAAGGTTACTTTGCTGTAAAGTCATTTTTGGCGAAGTTAGGAGGAAAAAATTAGAGGACTTGACACTTAAAATTGTAAAATAAAAAAAGTTTAATAAAAAACTAAAAACCGACTTCAAAATGAAACTAAAAAGCGAAAAATAATATTGACTAAAACATACCTAATCAGTTCTTTTTGGAGTCGGTGCGAATAAACACATTTTAACTCGCGATGGCTGGCACCGACTCCAAGTAGAACTGATTAGGTATGTTTTAGTCAATATTATTTTTCGCTTTTTAGTTTCATTTTGAAGTCGGTTTTTAGTTTTTTATTAAACTTTTTTTATTAATGCCTTAGTTGTTAGGCACAACTGTTCTACTCATATCGTTAATATTGCTTAATAATGTGTTAGGTTATAACTCTATAAAAAGTCGAAAAGGTAAATGTGCTAACATGTAAATACTATGGCAACGTAAGAAATTTGAACTCTTCGTTAAAAAAAAAAAACAACATTCAGTCGAATTGAGAACCTCCTCCTTTTTTTGAAGTCGATTAAAAAAGGTTATCCTCTATGTAAACCTTTTTTTGGACTAAATGGACTTAATTTCAAAATAATGATATGAAACTGACTTCCATAGCATTTGTATAGATACATCATGTTGAAAAATACCTTTTTTGGCTTTATATAATCTTAAACTTAGATAAATTGTCCATTTGGTTAGATGCTACATAAGTAAGAATTATTGTAACAAAAATAGGGATGACGATAATTTTTACTGACTTAAAAAAGGAGGAAGTTCTTAATGCCGACTTCAAACATTTCAGTAGGTTAGCACATACAAATAAAGTATTTTACTAATATTAAAGGTAGTAGGTTTGCTTAAGCAGAGTTTGAAACTACGAATATTTTTTTGCTTTTGTAATTCGGTTTTTTAAACGCAGTTTCTTTTTATTTCGCTTCGTCTATCTGGTAATTATCGAGCATTGGACTATTATTTTTTTCTTTATTGACATAGGTAATCAAAATATACATTGATTTGGAATGTCGCATGTCGTCACGCCTAGGTAAAATTTAACTAAAAAGTGAAGTCACGAGCGTCTACCAAACTTTGACGCGCTTATCTGAAATTTTTTTTGGTTGATTGGCAAGAAAAAATAGGAGTCTATTGTTTTTTTTTATAAACTAACTTATAGCTTAGCAATAGGGATGCTATTGCTGGTGAAACAAATAAATAAAATAAAATTAAACCTAATACCCTGTACTTATTATGTGAGCTAAGTACCATGGGGTTTAAAAATACTTAATGGCGATTAAACCTGGGACTCTTACGCTCAAGACAAATAGCGATTCGCATCGGTAACCACAATTTATTGATTCATGGTCATTATCATTATAATGACCATGAATGTTTATTCCTGCATTAGCGAATGAATCAAGGCGCAAAATAATGTTAAGTGGTGGAACCATTATTTGTATAAAGATTACCTTAAAATAACTTAATAATGTATGTCAGATACCTATTATCATGTTTGAATGATATAAAAATCTTTTAACATTAAGTACGCCGTTTGTGCAGTGGCGGGCATTAGTTTAATTTCGAGGTAGGCAGTAGATACTTACTCAGGTGTTTTGTTGATAAAAATCTGTGGTTTTCATCAATGACACACATTTGTAAATACCTACTGCCCATCTCATTTCACTTACCAGGTAGGCAGTGCCTAATTGCCTATATGCACCGCACGCCCCTGCGTTTGAACTACTTATTTTTTGTAGTATTAAGTATAAAAAAGTAAATAAAATTTAATATTATTGACGTACAAAGTGTTCCAAACGAGTTTATGTGGATCATAACGACTAGATTACAGTATTTTTAGAAAATCACAGAAAAAACCTTCAATAAAAAACAGAAAATATGCCCTGTCATCAATAATAATGAAAAAAACATAAAATCGTTTCGTCGACGCTTGTTACGTCACGCGCAAGGTCACTCGGTAGATAACCTAATAACCGTGTGCAATTTTGGCACTTACTTTTTAACACTTAGCTGATATACAAACCTTAAATCATCCATTAATGGAAATTTTAGTTCTGAATGCTTCACAAAAAGTAGGAAATATAAATTAAGATAAGAATAAAACTAAGTATGTAATGGGACCCATCTGAGGGTCCCAAGTTTGATGCTTTGGCTCAATAATGAGCGCCAGCCTTGAATCGTGCAAAGTTTTTATCATATTCAATTTCGGTGGTGTTAGAGCCATATCTCACTAGGAGGCATAGGCTAGCTTGCTGTTGTGAATAGGAATATTATTTTTGAACAGACTTTGCAAAAAAAACAAAAATTATAATTATTAACATAACACACAACTTCAATAAGAATTAATTGTAAAATTTACAGTACACGTTTGGATTTGTAACTATATAATATTAAGGTACAAATTTTAATTTACAATTAAAATTGGTAGGTTATAATTCTTGTTGGTTGGGAAGACTGTAAACTTTTTATTAGCTTTACTTGAATAAATAATAGAATTAGGCCCACTTGCGCATGTCAGGATTAGCGAATTTAATCCCGAACTATCCAATAACACGGTATTAAAATCATTCTATAGTTGTCAGTTTGTATGACAATGACAAAGACAGAAAGATGTCTTAATCTCGTAATCCAGTGGAGCACAAATCCACCTTAGAATTTGGGCACATTTATTTCTTTTTGACGAATCCACAAAAATAATGATTTAAGCCTAGTTTATGAACTGAAATAATAATACGAGTATGAAAATTGTTAACAATGATTAACTGGCTAGTCAGTGAAAGAATACTTTATACCTGCTCAATTTTATCTATCAATATAAGCAGTATTAGTCAATAGCTGATTAATAATATTGTAATTGAATAGGTAAGTACTTAGAAAATTAATCTTATAAGTACAAAACTCGTATTTCAATACTACGATGCGTGTTAATAAGTACATACTACCTAATGGTACTTTAATAACTCTTATGTGAGTGACACGTGAGATTCGTAGGAAGCAATCACTTATGGTAAACGTGATGATTACACTACAGTTTGTAAATGTAAATAATAATAATCACTTATTTACACACAGAGGTTTCACTGTACATACTATTTGAGTAAGGTAGAATGACCTTCGGCTCATTCAATTTGGTCTCCTCGGTGTAAATACCGAAGGGCCCGAGCTCCGTTGATTGTAAATATAGGTTATACTTGTATGTATGAACTTTTTGACCTTTCATAATAAATCGATTACTTGACAAGACTGTTAGAATTGCCCTTGACATAAATTACCATATTTCAATCCACGTTTATTTGAACACATCAAAATTGGTTTAATTTCATGGACTTACCATAATTATCCTAAATATGCCTGAACCTTTTAAATATAATTTAATATAATATGTTTTTTGTAGATCGTCTCTAGGTCATCTAATGGATATAATATGAAAGGTTTAATTATTTTTTTACATTTCCGCCTACCTACTTTTTATTTGCTAACTGGTGTATGGGTTGCGTAAATAATAATGACAATATAAATAAATTATTCGTTTATTTTCAATGCTTTAGCATTAAATTTCCTTGACAGGTAACTTCTCCTTGGTCATCTCCTCCATTATTGGACAGTAGCAATCAGAATGTCTTTGTTGTTATTAATAAACACCAACACTACTTACTTCAGTTGGCACATGTTGTAATACCTATGTAACTCACATTTTATCCTAAATACAGTTAGATACAACAATAAATAACAAATAAATTACATTACGAGCTTACTAAATCGTAGACAATAAAATCACAATTCATCATTACACTAAATACCAACAAAACATCACTAGCTACTCTTAACCTTAATCCTTAAAGCCAGCTTGTTTAAAACTAAGTTAAACAATAAGTAAAGGGTTATCACAGACAAAATTATCACAGTTGATAAACCTAAGGCTAAATAAGTGACTAATTCTAGTTCAAAGTACTGGTACCAAGACATGTTTGCTCCTGCTGCTCGAAGATGACGAGCACCAGAATGTCGGATGGTATACTCAGTCCACCACACCGAACGCTCTAAAGGTGTGTCGGGCTGGTCACGTATCAGGGTCCGGAGACTCACCACGTTTTGTCGGTAGCTGTAAAATAAACGATTGGGCATCACATACATTGTTCTGCTCTGCATACCTTAGGAAGATGGCTGGCAGTAGATGGATGAAAAAAGCGGGAGATATTGCTCTTTGGGGGAGGCCTACGTTCAGCAGTGGACTGCAATAGGCTGAGATGATGATGATGATGATACATTGCTCTAAACTTGTTAAGTAAGGAAATGCACTTGTGTTTTAGAATTCAGAAAAAAATACGCTACAATACCTAAACTCGAGACAAATATGAAAGAGTTCGTATTCTACATTGACCCGACCGGGAATTGGATCTGGAACTTCAGAGATGGCGACGCCAAGTTCGGCGTGCTTGTCTCTTAAGAATTTGTCAAAACCACTGTTTTGATCTCGACAGACTTTTATTTCTTAAGGGAGAATCTTGGACGGAAAGTTGTTGACCGGAATTCCATGTCCAAAAGGTTTAAAATTATGCATTCAAAAACTATGAAACCTCTTATGATATTATAAGACTCTTCAATAAAAATAAAATAATGCTAAAATCGAAGATTTTTATGTAACCATCAATTATTTCAACGTGGATAGTTGCGTCCTAGCGCCTTCATTCATCAGGTTAATTCAATAACAAATTATTGTGATGTCAACCGCATTACAAATTTTACAATGCTTCTAATCGATACGCAAAATAAAAGAAGGTCAAAATCATATTCTTAACTTATAAGATTACAAGTAGTTTGAAAATGGGATATAATATAATCGGAAAATAAAAAGTTCTCCAAATCAAAGTCAACACTGTCGTCAATAATGTTTTATATCCATGGGCAAAAGATAATTGACGTTATATCCAAACGACTTGGTCAAAGTCCATCCCAAAGTTTAAGAACAACAGATGACGAATTGCTATCACAAACTAATAAAAATGATGTCATGATTTAGTTATTTATCGTTTGTAGTTGGTCAAGGTCTCTACACCATAAACGAAGCTTGATAGACAACTTCTGTTGTTTTGTCGAACATTTGTAACTTATCTTGTCGTCACAAAAAATGTGATGTACGAGTTTAGTTCTTGTTCTTTGAATTCGACTGTAATGTTGATTAATTACCTAGCCAAGATACGTATAATCAAGAATAGGTATAATCCTTTTCCCTTGGTTTTAATAACATTAACAAATTGTAGTATATAGATGTATTATTGACGAACTAAATAGCACAGTAGTGCATGTTTTACATTCAACACAATAACAACCCTGCAATGGGGCTCGATTTCCAGTCAAGCAGTCTAAGAAATTAAACTTTTCTCAACTGCCTCGGGTCTGGCTGTTAGAAAGAAACAAATAATTTAGAGGAATATATTAAATATAAAATACGACTGACCTCTCATCTTTCAGAATTGTTTTAATGGCATTGCTTAGTTTTTCTTCAGAAATTGTGTCCATATCAACTTTCACACCAATTTTGTGGTATATATATTGCTCAACATTGTACCACTGGTCTCCTAGCATTGGGATTCCAATGAGAGGTACTCCTGCTGTGATAGCTTCATCTGTAGACTGCAGTCCTCCTTGAGTGATGAACAGTTTTACTTTTGGGTGCCCTGAAAAAATAAATAATTATTAAACACTTCAGTGTAAATTACTCAGCTTATTGATACTTAAATACCTTGACCTGACTTATTTTAAGTATGCCTTATTTAGTTACATTTATAAATTTGACGATTATTTCTAAGTAAACGAGTAGAGCCTACTTCACCAAAATTCATTTTATTAGCCGATATTTTAATACTGCTACAATATTTGTATAGTGCGATTAATATTTAAGAGGTGTTAATTGTTAACTTTTTGTTAGAAACTGCGCCAACTTCTAACAAAAAACTAATATCAAGTTGTTAACTATATTTCCTAATTGGCAAATTAAATCGAAAAAACGTTCAGCAAAAACTACATTTTTAATATACAAGTACAAGGACAAGTAATCCTAAATAAGATAGCATTGACTTACTAATGAATACGAATTAGTGACTGTAACAAACTGACAGACGAAATTAAGAGCTGGGATTCTATTCGTTATTAAAAAAAATATTTTTAATCTTTTAGGATCTAAATAGATCATATAAAAATGTACTTACGTAAAAGATCTGACTGTGGCAACCATTTTGAGATTCTAATATTGGGTGTCCGTCCAGGCAACTCATCTTGATTCCACTTCCATAGCACGTCGTAGGGTAATTTAGAAACTGCGTTTATTATTGCCTGTACTTTTTCTGGTGGCAACAGAGCTGGTTCTACGTTTGTACCGAAACTGATGTATATGACACCATGCTTCGAATTGTCCAAGTACGTTTTGAGATCCTGAAAATAGTTTTTATCTGTATTTACTAGCCCTATAATTATCCTATCTACCAAAAGTTAGGTTAGATTGCATAAACTGATTGCTAATCAAACTCAACCCATTGAAGTAAACAAAGAAATATTTAGAATTAGAAGAAAACTATTTTCTGGCAATGGAACTCACAATACCATAAGACCAAGACGCGAACTGTTAAAGTTCTGAAGTGATGTTATTTTAAATCCAAACTATACAAGGTTGAGATAATAATGATGATAATGATCACTGAACTAATTTCGCTTTATCATGGTGAGTTAAACATATTTGAAACATAGATAAAAATTGCTTCTAGTTAATATTAATTCGAAATTAAAATTATGCCATTAATAATATCACAAAAAGAAAACAATTTTTGTTTTCTTTGTGTGCCGAAAAAGTTTTATTTATTTATATTGCCTTAACAATAGTATTATGTAACAAAATAGTATTATTTCGATTTTTTTTTATTGCCATTATTAATGTCAAAATTATAATTTTAAAATAAAAAAAAATATTTTTTTAGAAAACATACCTTAGGTAATTCTTTTTCAGGCTTTTGGTGCACTCCTCCCATAAAAATTACGTTAGGCGGAACCGGTCGGTTTCTTTCCCAAAATGAGTGGACATTCAGAAACAACAAGTCCACATTATTTCTCAAATCAGCCAGAGGTGGTATTTTTTCTCCAAATATCTTAGTTAGCTTTTCATCAAACATTTTATAGTATTCACCAAAAACCCTTTCCAAATTGTAGTGGTTATAAAGCTCGGTAATTTTCTCCCACACAGTAAGATCGTAAACTCTCTGATGTAAACACGTCGGATATAAAAGAGGATGGGCTACCGCCCCAACAATTTTTAAATTGTCTTCAATAGATCCAAAAGAGCTGACTTGTATGACAGGCGCTTTGTACTTGTGAGATAATCCGAGCAACGGGGTGAAATAGGCTTCCAATAACAACAGATCAAACTTCTGGGTTTTATCCTTTAATATGCTCTGAATTTCATCAGATGACATTTGTGCCTCAAAAACTTTGGCCATTACCTGCATCATTGCTGACATTTGGTCGTTAATATCATCCTTGTTACCAGATGTTACTGTTGATGTTACAACTTCCTTTCTCCACATTTCATATGAAAGATCGTGAACGTCAATTTCAGTCAGATTAGTTGGTGCTCCTCCATTTTTGAAAACTGGATCTGTCGTTATGAGTACCACTTCGTGGCCTCGTTTCACTAGTTCCATTATCAAAGGTCTAAACACTACTTGGTGACTGATAGAGGGAGTGGGGAATACGGCAAGTATTCGAGACGCTTCATTGTTTACCACAAAACACGCGCAAATGAGGAAGTATTTTACTAAACTGGTCATAGCTGTTTCTATTCCAGCCTTGTTTTGTTTAATGTGTCTCTGCTTGAAATCTTATATACTATTAGTAAATATGCAAAGTCATTATGATTTATATGAACAGAGTCTGTTAGCGCGTAATGTTTATTCGGTCTGATTATTTTTTTTTATCAATATCACGCGTTCCTATCTTCCTGGCACGCAACCTCTTGGTAATGTCATATTTTGCACAAAATATTAATTGGTTTATAAGTGCTAACTATATTAATATCCTAATATTAAGTTCGAATTACCGAATTTCTATGGAAAATTGCAAAAGTAGTAAAATAATCTTTATCGATCCACTACCAGCTAAGTAAGCTAAGCTAGCTCGATAAGTAATTTTACATGGTTCTCCAATGCTTGTTAAAGGTCAAACATTTCTAATAAAAGAAATTATTAGGTCATAATTATTATGATTTTAGGCAAAGTGAAATGTAATTAGATAAAATGAACAATTTTATTTAAAAAAAGGTTAGAATAAATGAGTTTTTTTTTTATAATTTTAGATTAATTGAATATTTGTAAAGTGATATTAAAGTTAAATGTTGTTCAGCGAAACAGGGACCTCCCTACTTACGTTACGATTTGGCTATTTGACGTAGTATAGTCAACTTATTAGGCGATGACGTCATTTCATTATTTTATAAACAGTGTACCAGCCGTAATATCCTTATCGCTATCCTTGTATAGCATTCATTAATCAATTATAATCGTCTGATCCACTCATCAAAAAGTCAAGAAAACGCTTGTTTTCGTAAAAAAAAAACTTAATATTATCGACAAAAAACCTATCTATAATAATAATTCCATGTATTTAAATACACAGGGTGAAAAAAAACTGCAGTAGACTTTAAGGGGTTTGCTCAAATAAAAAACCTTTTACTGCGGAATCAACATTATAGCAGTTCTCTAAAATTATCAGCTAGGCGGTAGTTTGATAAGGACAAGTCATTTTTTTATATTTAGATATTATTTCTACAAAAAAAATAAGTTTTTAGCAAAATAATCAATCCGTATAGTACAACTGCACTTTTCTATTAAACCAAGTACCTATTTTTAATCATCTGTGACTATAAAAGTGTAAAACAGTCTATTGTAGCCACTGTCACATATTTTGTCGTTACTGGCGAGGGAGCCCTAGTGAGATATAACCTTTGCAGCATCAGATAGCGGCTTGTGACTATAATTACTGAAATTTCGTCACTCCTAGCGTTCCCAGAGAATATTCAGAGTGAAATTTTGGGGCTTGTATTTTCTTGTGTTTTCTGTGATAATGAAAGCAGGGCTTACTTACGCTTGAAATTTTAATAAAGGTTTGCTTGTGTGTTGAAGACTATGAGTTAAGAGATGCAATTTGCAGTCCTATACGAGTCCTATGCTCAAATTCTTAAAGGCTGACTCTGAAGCTTAAGTAAACAAATAAAAAAAAACTTCTTAATAAATAATGCCCTATTAGGAGTTTGTAATAATAACCCAATACATAAGTGCTTCGATGATAGCACCAATGGCAAATGTGATTGCAATGTTTCACCCAAACCACGTGGACAACTGCAAAGGTACGCGAATAATTGTAAAGTTGTGACGCGCCACGTCACTGATAAAGCAATTTGTGTGGCGGAAATTGGTGGAATACTGGTCACTGAATTGCGAAAATAAGCGTTTAGAATGAGGAAAAAATATAAAAATAAACCTTTGAGATGTCGATGATTTTTATTTCCATTTATACTTACTTTAAATAAACACTTCTTGCAATCGAGTATGCTCATTCGAATTTTATGCTTCAAAATAACAACATTTTACAGCAAAATTTCTTGAAGGTTAAGAAATTTTGCTTTCTAAATACATTTAAAATAATTAATTACTAAATTATAACCATAGAATATGTACTAAAAATTATATATTCGAATCATTCAATTAGTTTTTATTTTACAAAACAGGTGTTTCGATTTCTTGCACAAATTATTTCAAGCCAATAAACAATGATTAAATTGTGCAAGATAAATAACTTGAAATCATGACATTGCTTAATGAAACAACACAGTATTTTAAACACAAATGGCCCTACTACAAAAAGATATTTTTAATAATGTCTCGAATGTCTGATGTGTCAACATTTCCAATTGGCTGACTAATCTTTAGACAAGTGTTCAACACTAGTCTATCTTTTTGTAGGAAAGCCAAAAATATTTAAAAACTACAAAGTGATGCAAAATAGAGCACATTCTAAGATTCAAAATTACTTTGCAAGCGGATACCCAAAGAGCATTTTGCAAAAAAATAAAACTTTAAAGTCCTTTGAACTAAAACGATTTTTTAAGGTTCCCTTAAAAATCGTGTTTTAAATAAAAAAACAGTGTAATGTTCAGTATGTGTCTTTTGTAGTGTAAGTAATAAACCTGTGGTCTACATTGCATTCTGTGGCAGCCTATAATTAAGACGACACTTAGCTTTAAGTTAATATAACTCAGATTCTGTACCTTTCTTGTATTAGTTTTTGTCTTGTTGTTTGTCCTAATGAATGAAATAAAACAACTAAAAAAAACATAAAACCGTCCATTAGTGTTGGTGCAGCAGCGTGTAAATAGCCGCTGACACGCGGGGAGCTCAATTATGAAAAATTATGTTTGTAGATTAATTATGTTGATTCCTATGAAACCCACCCTGTGAATTGAAGAAAGAGAAATGGTTTCGTCGTCAGCACTGAAAACTATTGGCCCACTAACCTGCAGACCAGCTCAGGAACGCCTCACGAAGCTCCTCTCCGCAGTTCACACCGTGAAGCACTTTCACGAAACAGATTGTCAAATCACTGTTGGGTATTTATAACGAGTTTCATGCAAATTTCAGCTGTCCATCACGGAGAAAAAACGAACTCCTCACCAAAATTACGCGAGAAGATGCGCCCGCGATGTTGAAAAGGTTAGGAATGCAATGCAATGGTCGGCGCCAGTGTTGCCAGGTCCAGCGAATTCAAGAGCGCGATCCTTTGGCGCGTGAACCAAATAGCCTCAGATACTAACTTATAGAAACCATTTGAAAATAATAAATTATTATTAAAGATATTACCTATTACTTAGGTTTAGTAATAATAAATATTTTAAAAAATAATTTGGGTCAACTAAGTGTTTTCCTAGAACGGGTAGCCCGCCCAATAAGTTTAAAACGATTTCGGTTTCGAACGAATGGATTCGGTCTTGGAGTGTTCATATATATTATAAATAAATAGTACTATTTAGTAATGTCGGATATTCGGATTGATAACAGATCGGATGTAGTGCGAAACCGCTCTAAGGCTACTGAATGTATATCTTTTAATTATTTAGTTTCAAAGACCCAATAAATAATGAAATCATTTTAGTAATTAATTAGGTAACTTGATTTTTAAAGATATTAGATATAAAGTTAGTTATTATTTAAATTCACTTTGAATTGGTTTTAGCTTCATTAATCAAGAAGAGTAATTTACTCTAACGCTTGCTTTAAAATGGTAAGTAGGTATTGATTTGCTACATAGGTTTGAAAATGTATTTTATAAAATTCATTAAACAAATCATCATCTTTTAGATAAAAAAGGCCAGTCCGCTTTCCTTGTAGAAAAATCTATAGAACTTGATAATTTTGAAAACGATTGTAATCAAAAACGTTTTAATTTATGACATACGCAAACGCAACAATTTTTACAATCGTTCTTACAATGAAACGGCAATTTTGAATTCTGACTATTTTGTGATCCTGACGTTTGCCCTTTTGTAAAAGCAGCCCAAAATTGTCCCGAAAAAAATTGAGACGTGTAAAAGAGCTTAGTTTAAGCGTATTTACAGAAATACATTGTTTTTGTTGGTTATAAATATTTATTTAATATTAGGCTTAATTACAAAATGTCTTAATTTTACTTACATTAAGTTAAAAAACATATTTAAGAAATGATCCTGAACGAGGATCCTTAGTCCTCAACCTCAGACGACGACCCACTCACCCACGTTGTTGGTTATTGGTTGCATAAATGAAAAAATAACATACATAATTTTGAACCGAAAGAAAATTTGATAAGCTTTGAAAATATTACCATTTTAATATTCTCGCTCCAATCTTTTACTCTAAACTTTAAACGAAATGTGTAACTGAAAAAGAAAACAAACAGTAAAAAAGTGTTATTCACAAACCGGATTACGCCCCAAAATTACCGCCGACACTTTATTTGCATAAAAAGTTGCAATCCTTGGTTGCTTCCACCCTTTATTCAACGCAAAAAAACTTTTAGCGAAGGGCCTTACAAAGAGAGTCACATTTAAAAAAAGATCTCGGGCCTCATAAGTTATGAGAGGTTAGGAAGAGTCCTACCGATAAGCCAAACGTGTGCTCGTTTCCCGTAAAATATGGGGACGGTAATAAATTTTACCCGTGAATTTGCCGAGTTCCGATTGTGCCAGTATTTTTTAGCAACGGAAATGGTGTGGACAGGTGAACGGAATGCTTTTATTTCAGCCAAGTTTCGATGCATACGACTTTAATGTTAGCGCGCTTTGACTTTCGAGTGTAGTTTTCTGATAAATCAGTCAAGCGTAATTTTACGCTCGTTTGGTGTAGTGGTTCGCTTTCCGGAGTACAACGCTTGGTGGCTGCGAGTATGAATTAGGCACGGGGCAAATGATTGTGTGATGATGAGCATGAGCATTTTTTACCTAAGTGATGGATGTTTATATACGTATTTAAGTACGTTTAACCGTAAGTATCTAGTTGCAATAATACTTTTTAATTACTTCCTCGAATTTAAGCAATTTACCTCGAATCTGTTTTGACGAGCCTCAAACATTAAAATAGTTTTTGGATAAAATAAAAGCTTTAGTAGGTGATTAAAAAAATGAACGAAATTTGGCACACGTAACACAAAAAGAATAATTTAACTACGGAAACTACACTCCCGAGAGAAACGACAATGCCATTTTAACATGATGTAAATTTTATGTAGTAGGTATTCTTATTTTGACGATAATTATAAATAATTATAACGGACAAAACTCTACCCAACTAGCCTCAGTCTAATAAAGCACTTAGTGGCGTCATAAATTATTGACACAACCCCAACCATCATTTTCAGGTAGGTATAAATAGGTTTCCGGCATGTTATGTTAATCCCAGGGGCGTGTTAAGAGTCTCACGTATCTGTCATAAGTGCTCTATACTAGTTTCTGAGGATGTGAATGTTCGCTCTCGAGCCTAAATTACTTACCTGATTACATCAAAGTCGCATGTGCTTTGTAGGTGGGCCACTAAAAAAGAGATTTAATAATTAATTATAAACACAATTTCTTACTTTAATTTCGTTTTGTTATAAGAAGGCGTTTCTTATAACAAAACGAAATTAAAGTAAGAAATTGCAAACTTAAACGATTTCTACTCAAAAGTAATACAACAACAATGTTTTAATACCATGTTTTCTATCTAAACGTCAAGCATCTACAGTCGTTTTATGCTTCTCCAATTTGGTGATATGTTAACTTCTTGAACTTGTCCTGGTTTTATTAGGTGAAAAAATTGGGCTGTACGTACAGTTTACAGTTGTACAGCCCAATTTTTTCCTGTTAAGTTAGTCCAATTTTAACCTTATTCTTGCCTATTTTGTTCAACATAGGCCTTCCCTACTGACTTCCAGTGGGTTGCGCGCAACCTGTATCCAGCGGCTTCCTGCAACTTTTACTGGGTGGACGTCCCACGCTGCGCTTGCTTGTTGCCAGATATACCATAATTATTTTTATCCATTCGATTACATACTTATAAAGTTTACAAGGCTTGCATACAGACCCCCCTACAAATCGTTTTAGCTGAAAACTATCTGTCTTTTTTCAATTTATGGCTAAAGGGTGAAATGAATGGTACTTTTAATATTTTTATAATAAAAACTTTTAAATTTTGCATGTCATAGATTATGGCTAAATAAGTCTTAAGCAACACAAATATCTGTATAATATCTTCGGAGCTCTGTAACCACCTATTTAAAGCAAATAAACGATTTGATTTGATTTGATTTGAATGGTAAATTGGCTTTCCGCTTCATTTGTAGCCACACCCGGTTTTATCTTGCCCATACGTGAACGGTTCTAATAGGAGTAATGTCTGATATAGTCCGGCATTAGTTTCAAATAGGTAACTGTTACATGAAATTGTATCTGAAATTCTACTATAGCTTCCAGCTTCGTAAGCAAGCGCATGGCACAACACAATTGCGGTAATCACAGACACCTAATTTATCTACATACAAGACCGGTTATGATATACAAGACAATCCTACTAATATTATATAGAGTGTACAAATGAATGGGACACTCCTTAAAACCTGATCAGCTGGTCATATAAAACAACTTTTTCTATGGGAGCATCATCGAAATCAAGATTTTTGTACATCCTGTATATGCGAAAGTTTATGATTACCTATGAATGTATGAAAAATGACTTTATGAACAAATGAAATATTTTTAAATTAACACTGGACGCAATATTTGACCTAAAAATTGCTCTAGACCTTTACTTGTTTGTGACTAGTAAGATAGGTTTCATTCATCACGAAACTTTGAAGACAGTACATCTTCCCTCATTATCATAAAGCTGACAATAATTACAAAACAATCTGGTAATAGGCCGTGATGTACCTTAATACCCACCACCATCAGTAATTTTAGCAAATTCTCGTGATTAATATTTTGTCACGCAACGAAGTTAGATGATATTCAAACAGCCTATCGCCAGATTGTTATTAAGGCAAGAGCAAAATAATTAACAGCAACCGCCGCCTTAAAATAATTAATGACACGTCAGAATGGTGGTTAGACACAGTTAACTAAAGTAAAGTAGAATTAGTTGTATTACACAACCAATTTTTAATAATGTGTCGTCTATGGGTGTGTAATCAAATGTTTAGTTCTTATAATAGTTATGCATTTCGATGAAAATTAAAAGAAAAAACCGATAAAGCTGTAGTACCTACAATAATGATGATATTTCTCTATAATGTTGGAATATTATGTGTCCAACGCTCAGGTAAAAGTTTGGGATCAGGCATGACGTGGACACAGTCAGAGTGGATACGAGCAATCAGAGAAAACTCTTTTTTATTCTTGGGGAATTTATTCAGAGAAAATATAATTAAAACATTACTACTTCCTAGGCTAGTGTTGGCTTGGCGGCGAACAAACGAATAATCTTGTCCGTCCGTGCACCGACCCCACTTAGTTCCTCTGCTCTGACTGACTCTGCGTAACGCCACCAGGTGGCGCTTGTGGTTTTTTTTTCGGTAATTTAATAATTATAGAGGGCGCTGTAAGCATCCGTACTAATGACCGAGGATGCGACATATGTACAAAGTTGGATGGCTTCAATATAGCACAAAGAACAAACTAGGTATAAAAGGAAATTTGGCTTGATATGTTCAGAGATAGTACACTGGATTCATGCTTGCGTGATTCGTAAGAAAGGTACTACTCGTTTTATATGTAGCTTTCTAGGGATTGAGCTTACTGCATACGTAAGTATATTATAATTCAGAGAAGACTTGTTGTCGTTAAGTGACAGTACACACAAATACTATTAAAGGACAGAACATAAATACTGGTATATCATTCCCAGTTTGAGTATACAAATTCTTTTAGAACCCAATTTAAAAATACGATCCAATTGAAATAATTTCATTCCGATTATTAACCCGATCAGGGGATAGAACGCGGGCTATTCAATAACATATTCTGAGCAATTGCTGGTGCCGTTATGGCCAATCATCAACTTCATAAGGCTAAAGGAGTACACTGCTAGACATATGCCTCCCTTATGGAACACCACAGCGAGCGGCTCAGAAGACATACCTACTACGAAAATGTTCATTCGTTCTAACGTATAAACCTAACAAATTAAAATAACCAGTCACTTGTATTAATCCTTTGACAATATAATTATGATCAACTCAAACTAGCCGAGTAAAACACGACCATTTTTAATTGCTCATAAATTGTCAAAGGTTTGATACAAGTGAATGTATATTTTAATTTGAAAGGATAATAATATGGCCAAACGAATAAAACATTTTCGTAGTAGGCTTCCTGGGTCGTTTATATTTACAGTAGGTGTCAGTCCACCGGTACCCTGATTCCGTATCATTCAAAAGCAATTCTGGCCTTGAAATCGCAAATTGGCAGAAAAAAACAAAAACATAGCAATCTACTGTGAGTGCTTCCAATAGATTTTGACACTAAACATCAATCGGGTGATGACAGCGCGATTATTGCTACTTGCTAATTTTTAGGGAATAAGGGTTCGGGTGTGATACTTGCTCACGCTGCGTCTAACAAATCGTGGTCGCCACTCGACAATCTTTCTTCTCCAACCGTTGTCAGTCTTGAGCGCGATGGGGCCTTCCCGTTTCTATTCCTACATCGATTGCTTTGGGTCTAAATCCCTTATTAAAAATCTTATCTTGCAGAAAAACGCCAAGCGTGGCTAGAGAGAGTTTCAAGTGATATGCCTCTGCATTTACGTTGAGTGACTTTGAGAAGAAACAGCACAATAAACTCAGTCACCTTCTACAGGATATACAGTTACAAAAAAAAGTTTAATAAAAAACTAAAAACCGACTTCAAAATAAAACTAAAACGCGAAAAATAATATTGACTAAAACATACCTAATCAGTTCTTTTTGGAGTCGGTGCCAGCCATCGAGAGTTAAAATGTGTTCATTCGCACCGACTCCAAAAAGAACTGATTAGGTATGTTTTGTCAATATTATTTTTCGCGTTTTAGTTTCATTTTGAAGTCGGTTTTTAGTTTTTTATTAAACTTTTTTTATTTTATAATTTTAAGTGTTAAGTCCTCTATTTTTTCCCTCCTAACTTCGCCAAAAATTACTTTACAGCAAAGTAACCTTAACTAATATTGGTCCTCTATGGAACCCCCATCCAATGGTATGATAAAAATAAGGTGTTATATAGGGTCAATTTTTCGACGAAAATTTTTAAGTCTTAAGAAAAGGGTTTACCTACACTCCAACCAGAACGGCGGCTATTTTGGTGTCGTAACCATAGGATAAGGTCTCGCGTTAAATAACAGGTTAAATTAAGAAAGGAAATTTTAAATTTTTTTTCGTTACTGGGTGTGCGGGTACGCCCCCAGTAAATAAAAATTGGCGGTCTGGTACCTCATAAGCTCCACGTCTGCTCAACACACTGCGAAATACGTTCTGTCGACAAATTGCAGTATTATCTTCTAACTCCTATCCGTTAAGGAGTTTTGTGGCTTCCATCATCAGGTCAGCAACATGACATGATGATTACCAGTCCCAAAAATCAGCATCGAGTCAGAAAATATATGCAAAACATTATGGGTGCCTATAAAAATTGAGGGTTGCCCTTGATTTCACAGGGATCCCATCATCAGAATCTGACTTGGTGGAAATGGGACCACCTCGGGAGTATACCCTTTCAAACTAAAAAATAAATTTTGAAATCGGTCCATAATTGACGGCGTAATCGCGTAACATACATACAAAAAAAAAAAAACAACATTCAGACGAATTGAGAACCTCCTCCTTTTTTTTGAAGTCAGTTAAAAAGACATAACTATAGTGTGGGCCAGGAAGGTAATGAATACCAAAAACAAGTAATTGATCATTAAGGACAAACACTAAAGTGCTTATCATTAACTACGTCAAGAACCCACACTGACAAGGGTGTGTCTATAGAAGATCAATAGGAAACCCTCATCCATCATAAATGGGGGCCGTGTTATTAATTATTTCCAGCTATGGTTTCGCGTTAATTATTTTGCTCTTCACTATGTTACTAACAATTTAATATGTAGTATTTTGGTATCTAGTTATACATAGGGTGTAAACTTATCAGTTAACTCTTTTCTAGGGGATTATTCTACTGCTCAAATAGAACAAATTTCTCTATGGGACCAACTTCAAAATCGCAAAACAAAAAAACCATTTCCCCATACAAAACGGCAGATCAGCTGATATCAGTTTGTATGGAGATATGAAATATTTTTTTACGATTTCGAAATTAGTCTCATACAAAAAGTTGTTGTATTTGAGCAGTAGAACCACCTCCTAGAAAATAATTACCTGATACGTTTACATCTTATATATAGTAAAAATAAAAAAATTGTGAATTGGCTTGGATCTGGGGACATCTCGCAAAATTCAACTTTACGTAGGTACAACAAGGATATAATTCGTGAAAAAACAAATGTCTGGCACATTTAAATTCATTTATATCTTTTAAGAATGGCAATTTTTGCATACATTGCGCGCACACTAAACAAAATAAAAAAACATATGATTTCACTTAAAATAAAAACAACTTCTGGTGGGATCTGAAGCTATGCGAGTCGAGAAATACATACATATAATACATATAATCTCTTTTAAAGTAATGTCATCAGTTCCTATAGGCCTAATGTAACCAGACTACTTTTAATCAAGGCTTTATGATGTCTGTTTTCTTAGATTCTTCACGATATATCTTCTAAAGAACCCAAGAATTCTATGTTGTTTGAATAGCAGTACCAGAACTATAATGATGTATAATGTGCCTTTACTGAGATTCGAACTTATGACCTACGGTTTTTTAAGCAAGACTCCGATCACTGAACTACAATTTGAATGAATAATACTACGATTATTTGGCGTGGATGCAATCTGTCATAAAAATCCATTTCGCCCTCTTTCATTGAAATCAGAAATCCTTTGATGGAGGTAAGTAAAAATGCTTATCGAAATTCTTCAAACTGTAGCTACGTTAAAAATACTCGTCAAAAACTCTTGTCAATACCGTCTCTTCGAGATTGTAGATAATTAATTTCCCTTTGTTGGAATGTCAAAGGAAAGGCTCAGAATTAACGGCGCCAATATTAAAATGGCAAACGCTTCATCCGTCATTTTGCGAGTTTTGGTAATTATAAAACTTCGCGCCGGCAGAATGTAGGTACAATGTTTCACGCTTAATTGAGCATCTTTCGCTTAATTTCAAGATTTCAAATGCCAATGTACCCAGATTTGCTGTATGTGTAAGTCATACATTTATCATCATTCCATGGCTCTATTTTACCGGGATATCCTGGAGGTAAGTGCTAACACAGTTGCCGCCATTACCTAAATGTATATGTTGTGGCCAGATCTTAGAATTAATCACTTCATAATGTGTTTTATCATTTCATGAAATCGTGGTATTTCATGATCTAATTGAGAAAGTGTAAAAAAGCCCAAAAACCTTCTTATTTTTAATTCCATACAAACCTTTTCCTGAAAATTACAAACACAGTGAAAAAGAAATCAACCAAATACGTCGAGCCATTTTCAGGTGCTACTACAATAATACATATGAGACAATTTATTTTATAACAAAGAAGGTTACCAAAAATTATTTTAAAGTATTTTTATATCCTGGCATCTCCTTAAGACGGCTATCGCCGAAGAGGTCGACCCAAAGAAAGATGGTGCGACGATTTGTTAACCTGAGGGATTGGGATTCATTGACGAAAGGTGAATATCGATGGAAGAGTCTGGCGGAGACCTGTTCGATGTTTTTTTAGCAACTTTTTAACCCCCTCCCCTATGGTGATACGTGGTGAGGTTTTAGATTACCCCTCACCCCCGTACCCAAAGTCACGTGTATTTTTTGGTACAAGCAGTGATGAGTCTCCTCCCCCCCTTTTTGCCCAGCAGTAAAATGAATTAGGTTAAAACAATACGAATGCCATAGATAAGTGATAGTTCTTATGACCCAAACCACCTCAAATCAAATGAAACATTTGCTTATTTCAATTATTCTTCTCACACTAAAATGTAAATCAGTTAATCGAAACGAGATCGAGAACCGATTACTCAACGATAACATAGAATAGGTCCACAGATAACTTATACACCACCCGAGCGCTCATAAAGAGAGAACTCTATGGTCGTTCTATTATCTGCATATTTATGGAAGCGCCCCCTGGCGGGTTCCGAATAAAAATGCGGAGTTATGAGCTCTTGACAAAATCGGTTGGCTTAAATTATTGGACATAGGGTTTTATTTTTGTCGTTTAAAATTGAAAAAGATGAGACCAGTTATTTAGAATAAATGTTAAAGAAATCAGTTACTTAAACATTTTTTTAAACTGTTAACCAAACAATTTATTAAGGGAATTAGTAAAGGAATAGAAAAGCCATTAAAATATTGAGTACCACGTGGTGAACTGACAGCCTAGTTAAGGTTGCAGGCAGCCACTGGTTGTTAACAGCCCAGACTCTCTTGCCGCAGCGTTCAGGGGAGGCCTATGTCTAGCTGTGGACTCCCAATAGCTGACGGTACAATGCCTGGCGGTTGCGGGTTCGAATCTTGCAAGGGGCAAATGTTAGTGTGATGAGCACGAGCACGAGCAACCTAAGTCATGGATGTTTATAAACGTATTTAAGTATGTTTATCCGTTATCTAGTCGCCATAGCACAAGCTTTGCTTAGTTTAGGGCTTGCTAATTGGTGTGATGGTGGAAACAATTTACTTATAAAAAATAAAAATAGAAAAGTTTGTTTTCTACATTAACCCGACCGATCGAATCCGTGACCTCAGACATGGCAATGATACTTTGTATGCCGTACAAGAGCCCGTATGTAATCTTGGTTTATAAATGAATCTTACTTTGATAATAAAAACGTTCATTATGTCGTTGAAGTAATTACTGTGACAACTAGATACAATTTATAGCGATCATTGTTTGTTAATTGCTGGTGTTATTGTGGCACACCCTATATACGTAGCTAAATGTTAATATGGACTGTTAATAGCTTTTCGCCGCCTCTTTATAACAATGCCAGTGTCAAATGTCACAGTGAGAGATCGAAATTGATTAATCGGCGTATTGTCTCAAGACCCTTCTCAAAGATGGGCGCCGCGTGTTATTGACGGGGTGAACTTGCATTTTACTCGATCTCTGTCAACGGATTTATTTATTTGGTTGAACCATATTAAGTAAAATAATTTATTTTTTGGCTACACATAGCTTTAGTGCAAACACAACATACAAAGGAAAAAAACTTATAACTAACCCACATACAGTTTGTATGAGAGATTGGCACACATGTGGCTGAATTTACATGGAAACGAAGGTGGTCAAAGGGTGTCAAAGTCTGAGCGCTTATAACTACTTGCCAGTACAATTTCTAGGTTCCAGGGAAACACTCATTCAAAAGGTCTGTAGGGAGCTCCCCAAAGAACTATGTGGAGAAAGCGTTTGGCTAGTCTTGTAGTGGTGTCGAGGAAAGCGTCTCGATACCGTCTAGGCTAGGGTAATAACCTATCAAGCTTCAATTGCCCCACCGGTGGCCGCGAATAATAGATTTTTTATAGTGTCTCTTGACCTTGGCCTGACAGGTTAAGGTTTTGCGCATTACATTAAAATTACTAGGAGGAAGGAAGCGTGTGAGTAGCATCGTAGAGATAAATCAACAAGAAAAAAGACATAATACTTGTGCTGCTAAAAAAATAAGTTTAAAACCCTGTATTTTAAAGTGCTGGTCAATCTTTGATCAAGATAAAAAAAGTGTTGAATAACTAAAGTAGACCATTTCGCAAACTCGTTGACTGACTATTAATAGCCATTAATTAGAGCACTCAGCTTGAGTTTTTTAAGGCTCTGCGGCCGTTAAAATACAAACAGAAAGAAACAACCTTTGAAACTCGTAGAAGGCGATTAATGCTAAGTTGTAATATCTAATTAAAGACAATATCGTTCTTATTGCATTTTTTTCTGCGTATTCTCATTCTTAAACTACATGCATACCATCCATGTTATACCTTTTACTCGTATGAAGGACCCACTAATTACACCCAATTTTTCGATCACTAATTATTATTTATTTAGGTACCATTACCAAACTATATAAATCTACTTACTTACCGAACTTATAAAAAGAAATATCGATTTTGTTCATGTAACTTCTACCTAGAAACGGAGACAGAAGCCGTATAAAGTTGGCCATTTACCAGTTATAGATGTGCTTGCTTTTTACATTCTTAGATTATACGATATTGGATTGTCATTGGTAATGTTATTTTATCCAGATATTCATGAATGTTATAATTTTCGTCAAATAAAAAGAACGCTGGAGGGTGGCGCTACTTGTCTCCCACCGAACACTTATAGCAGTATTGAAAATGTTAGTTCCTATTTTGGCCACCGCACTTTTTACCTGACGCCAAGTATATAATTTTTCTCGAATACTTTAGAATTTTTCTTTTGAGCGTAATTTTTGTAATACATGATAATAGTAGTATGACAGTTGTCTACCCCTTATTATAATTATTGTTAGAAGGGCTAAGGTTTGAAAAACTAAGTCAGGATACTTAAAGACTCTCCGTTAAATAGGAAGTAAGTTTTCTGTCGTGATCTTATATTCTGATCGTTGGGAGCCATTGCATACATACATAATCATAAAAAGCAATATATATCTGGCCTGAACAAAGAAAAATGAAGGGTTCTATCAGAATAGCGTTTCCATACCAATTAATTCTTCATTTTACAATAAAAACTAAACTTTTGCGACATTGAACGCAACAAGTTTCGGTGAGCTGGTTGACTTCGTTTGCTTATATGTCACATTATAAATTGTAGGTGTTGGGAGTTATTAAGCAGAAATTTGGATAATGATTGTCGCTAATTTATGCCGATAACATTAGCATCGAATCTTTCCGCTTCAAACCAACAGACTGTGTCCGATTCCAAGCTAAATACAAAATACGCCACCCGGAGCCCAGTCACTCTGACATCCTAACAGCATCGACATTTCAGCCACAGGCGTACACTGCTAAACATAGGCCTTTTCCAGCGTTTTTCTGATTGGAAGCGGCCTCTATCTAGATGCTCCCTTCAACCTTTACCAGGTCGTCTGTTAACCTTGGACGCTGCGTTTGCCAGTTCGTGGCCTCCATTCTAGAAACTCTCCGCCCCAATCGGCTATCAGTTGTACGTGCTATGTGCCCCGCCCACTGCCACTTAGCTTCCCGAGGATAGTGTTGCCAAACTATCGATAGAAACTATAAAACCAGTACACTATCGATAGGTCTGTGATAGCTATTAGGAACGTTACAATTTAAATGAAGGTGATAATAATCATTATTATAAACTAATGATACTACTAAGCTTTCATACGAAGAGTGGAGAAACCTTTTCTCCACTCTTCGTATTATTGACCCCTGGTCAAGATTTTTCCATATCGGTTTCGTATATTTTGCTAATCGCACTTCCTTAATAATTTTATTATATTATTTGTGCTTTGTTTTTGACGAAATAAGAACGGGCAGAAAGTCACAACAAACTCTACTACTAGTTAATGTACGCAACGCAAATTTTTAATCAATTTAAAACTAGAGCAATCGAAATCCGTTTTCAGATACCAAACCGACACCCTAACTCAATCTTCTCGAACGAGCAACGTATTCTGTGAATGCGAAACTTTATTCCCGAATCACAGAAAAAGTTTACACCCACCAAGTTTCCTATTACAAGGAATAAAATATTTTTTCGTTCTCCAAGTTTTGCGAATCACCTATAAAAAGTTTGGAACATAAGTTACGAGTTATGTACAAGCTCTGCGTAAGACTTTACGTGTAACTTGTGGAGGCTAAACTTTAGGTAAGTAAGTTAGGAATTAGGTAGCTCAGTGGTGTTGCTTCGGTAATATTCATTGACTTTATAACCTGCCTACCTCACACTTACTATATCTCTTGAACCTGCATTTCCTGTAAAAAAATAAGCTGACGAAGGTTTTTTTTATATCTTTATTTATTTAAAGGGGTTTTTACAAAAAATGGTGTTTGAGTTTGTAATTCCGTTTCTTATCGTAACGAAACCATTGTTGGAAATGGTTTTCCTAAGTTGCTGACAATTATCTTTACGTAGGAAAGACGATTCGTCTAGGTAGGTATTACTTCAAAGTGGTAACAAGACAACGAATCCAATAGTTTGAGAAGTCTTTGGGAAACTATGTGATATTATCTCTTTCGATATCCCCCAGAGCTTATACTAAACTTTGAACAGTGCGTTTTGCCAGTGATAAAATGAAAATAAATTGAGACGTGGTTCTTAATTGTAGCTAAAGTAACTCAACGTACTATGGAAAAAGCTTTGGCATTGACTGTACAAAGCAGTGTAAGTGAAAAGTAGAAACAACTGACAAACTATAAAAACAAAAAAATTGATAGACACAAATGAAAGGTGCCTTTTATAATTAAATACATTCCCGTGCATACATTCACTGCAGGCATAGTTAAAGCAGAGTTGTCGGACTTCAGAATATCCGTTCAACGTTGCATCAATAAACAATGGATTGTTGCCTTACGTGAGTGCATTTATAACTAGGCGTAACTTATACGACGCATATGAAGTTTAGAGTTGGTACACACAACCAGACACACGACCATCCAAAATGGATGATACAACGATAGCCAGTGGCTATCAAACGGTTGGCCATTGCAAAATAACGACGTTTAGGTCAGCTATTTAATATAAAATATGTTATATAAAATAGCCCGATGGACCTACGACCTTCGGAAGATGTCTGGCAGTGGCTGGATAAAAAACAGGAGATCGTGCTCTTTGGCGCTTTAAGGAAAGGCTTACAGCAGTGAATAGATAAATAAATAAAATATAATATATTTTATACCCATTTACTTGGCTATTGTAAAGTGATATGACACTCCTTATAAGTTAACATTCTGCTCCACTCTATGATACTGGTCAAATGCAACAACTTTTTCAACAAGATCTAAAAAAACTTCTCCATACAAACTGATGTCAACTAGCCGGCGGTTTATATGGAAAAATATTTTTTGGGATTTCGTTATTGGTCATGTGATATTTGACCAGTCGAATCACTTACAGAAGAAAGTAAACTAAAACCAATTTATTTTTGCAAATAGCCCTAAACTAAGATTTTTACAAGTCCCAATATTTTTTTCTACCCAACCACTTAGCAGTGCCAAGCGCAGCGTAGGAGAACCCATAACGTAGATAATATTAACTTAATGGGAGAACCACATACAAGGTAAAATTAATAGCAGGAAATTCGCTTCTAAATTGGCTAATCTGATAAAGGGATGCTCTGCTCAGCAGTAGACTTCCGTGGCTGAAATGATAATAATGATGATATGCATCAGATTTTAGGCTTCTGACATTTCGACTATAACTATTGTGATTGTTGACATAACTGATCCCTGCTATAATTTAGAAATTTTAAATTCCCTTCCTAACGACATGTTGATAATTATAAAGATAAGTGTGCTTTACTGATTTTGCCCATTGATTGGAGTACCAGTGTCTGCAGGCTTTCCTCGCTTTAAGAGCGAGGTTAAAGCAACCGTGATACCCTTCACAACTTTAACACAGACTATAACAAAACAGAACTAGCAACTTTGCTAGAAGTTTAAGGGAGACGACATGTTATTGTTCCAAAATTAAACCATCATTTGTCCAACTTGAAATTTTTCTCTATAGCCTTTATTTCTGGGGAATAAGGCTGAAAATGGTGATGGAATACGTTGAGGGATTGATATCGTAAAGTTGTAATTTATAGCACCCTGTATCCTTCTCTTGTACAGATGCTCTGCTGTACATGAGGAGCTACACACGGGCAGTTAGATCAGTAAGCAAACTTGTTTAAATTTTCCATATTTTAACATTAAGTCTTTATTTTAGGCAGAGCGTAAAGTGAGAGAGATATGACGTAACTCACGTATATTTAACCTAAAATGGCGACTTATTATTATCATTTGCAGTATAACATTAACAATGTTTTATTTATTTGTAAAGAGTTAGACGTAACAACAACTTTTATTTGCTTGATAATGATAACAATCTTGGCAATAGCAATACTGAGATAAACTAAACAAATGTGGCAATAAAAAGGATCGTTTGCAATTGAAGGTATTTTTGTATGAATCCTATTTTAAATTAATAATTACGTCAATAGAACGTTACTTCAATATTGATATAAAAAATATTGTCAAAGCAAAGAAAACGGACCTTACGTACTCCTAAGGGTTTATGGTAGGAAGGCTTCAGGTGTTATCAGAATAGGCCACCTGGGGCTCTAGCTGAAAATCAACATAATCTTAACACCAACAATAAATTGTTAAATCTTTTTAACTCTTGCTGGTGGAAACTGGCAGATAAATGGGCAAACCTTTTATTTTTTTCTAAAAAGTTTACTTTTAATCATCTTTGTTATAATGTTGACACACCCGTTGTACGACCGCTTCAATTCTAAATATGATTTGATAGAAAACCTTTGCGGCATCCATTAAATCTTTATACAGGGTGTTTGGTAATGGGTATATCAGGCCGACACTAGCATAATTATGTTAAGAATGTAAATACATAGTATTGTGAAGTCAAATTAATGTCATTTTTTATTTTTTATACAAAACAAAATGTTTATCATCCGATTTGTATGCTTTTTTTTCTTTCAAAGATGTTATCATGAAATTTTTGAATGCATCATACTATTTATATGCATATGCTAATAGGCTAGTCGACACTAGCCTTGATATACCATTTACCTAATAACACCCTAATACACACCAATTCAACGGAACGCTCGAATGTGTCTTTATGAGACAGCTTCTTTCTGCTTTCAGGCAGAATACTAATAACGTACCAAATATAATAAGACCTTAGTGTAAAACTGTATTCTTGCAAATAAATATTTGATTTGATCTGATTTAAGACCCTAAATATTTTTGACGACACTTTGTCAAACCACTAAACTAGATCACTAAATGCAAGAGACTAAGACAAAAAGCTGAAACGTATAACACTTTATTCCAGTCCGTTTTCCAGAAAGCAAATACAATAAAGTATGACTCCAAACCAGAGACAAAGCATTTAATATCCTACAAATCCCAGCTTCGAAATTCTCACCTCCGATTTACCACTACCATAAAGACGAAAAATTGCTATAACGACTTGGTACGTTGCTCTTTACGAGCAAGCATAATATAGGGTGGCAGAACAGATAGCTTAGCCTAATAGACGCCACAAAATTAAGGGTCTTGTATAATTATTAAAAATTATGTTATTTTGCTATTGGAACATTCATAAGTCAGTATGGAAGTAACAGACTCAGTAGAAAGAGCTTGGGCAGAAATGATAATTATTTTATTCTTGAATCAAAGTCAAAGTATTTATTTGCTTAGAAGTTCCGTTGATATTTTGCACTTTTTGCCTTTTGTACTCGATACTGGCCCGATCACACCCACTGCCTGACACACACGGCCTAAAACGCATGAGTCTGAGCCTCACACTCGGCCGGGTCGCGAAGACCGATAATGGGACGGACCTAAGCTGAGCGCCTTCAGCGCTCGCCAAAACTGCTAGATTGTAGCTAAAATGGGCCTTTTCATTAGGCATTCAGCGATAGGTCTGTCCGAAAAAATAAAATTGATATTGTAGAAACGCAGTCTTTGTGTTATTCTCTAAGTTTCAATGTCTTAACATTTCCAAACTTTTCCTAATTTCTATCTTTATAGCAGATTTACTTGCATCGAGGTCTTTGGACAGACTGTTAACGCAAGTTTGCTTGCAAATCTAGTGTTTATTGATTATACATACATGCTTTGCATACTTTAAATTATGACTTTTCTAGGATATGTACATACCTAGGAAATGTAAGGGTTCGTTTCATTGGAGCTATATTTTTTAAAATTTTTGTCTTGATCTTGTAGTTTCGGTGTACAGAACTCAAACAGTTGCAGGACATAAAATATATTATTTAAGTAACGAGTATTGTACCTGAGACATGATTGTCATTTAACATAACTTCGGGTATTTCGAGTAACTTATTGGAAGAAGAGACAAGCTTTGCTGAGTTTGAAGCTTTGTTATTAGTCATTCCTAAAAAGTTGAAGTATTTACTTATTATTAATCGACTTCAAAAAAGGAGGGTGTTCTCATTTCGAATGTATATTTTTTATTGTCTTCAATTCCTAAAATGTTCACAACAGTTCCATTTTGCGGTGCAGTATCTATTGTAAAAAGTTGTCTATGAGCGGAAGGGATTGAAATTTTACTGAACACACTATGGCTGTTATATAAACAGAGTCTGTGAGTTATGGGTCACTTAGATATTATCTGACTCTGGCTCTGCAGTATGGAAAGGTTTATTGCTCATCGTAATAAGTGATATAAATGATGGCTTTCAAACGTTATTCTTAAATTTAGATTTCAAGAAGAACTTACGAATACCCAAGACCTTACTTCATAGGATCATAACTTACGTATACTGAAAGCTGTGAAATCAAAAGTTTAACGAGGAAAGCTTAGTAATAGGTAATCTTTGGGTACTAAAATCTAGAAAACAATCGTTGCAATAAAACTACTATAAAAACATCTAACATATTATCTAGATATGAGAACCTAACGAATAAAGGATAATATAGCAGTGCAGCAAATAATGTGGCAGATATAAATAATCTGTAATGTATACGTCCCACTGCAGAGCACAGGCCACAGGCCTCACCTAAACTATGAGGTGGTTACCATACTCGGATAGTGCGCGGATTTGTGGATTGTGGAGTGGTGTGGTAAGGCCAGTGACTAAACCTTTCTGTCAGATGGTATCAAGCCGCCATAATAAGGCCTATGACTAGGCTTCACAACCAGTATCAAGGGATATCAGCAAGGAGATGCTCGTGATAAATGTCACTATATGTGGTTGGAATGGTTAATGCTTATGGTGGTTTCTTAACTTTAGTAATCGATACAAAACGCTTCAATCACCGCTGCATAAATTATCTGAGATTAATCATAATATGAATTAATTATTTATCTAACAAGAAACCAAAGTGAAACGCTTAACGAAAAAAAAACAACCATTACATATTTTGTTTGAAATTTTATAATCCTAAAACATTTTTTTTAAATTAGCAATTAGGTACGCTAGAGAACTCACAAATTGACATAATCTCAAAGTAAAGGTATTTTAGTGTAATGAGACAGACTGATAAATAATTTTGCCAGGAGCGTGTTTCAGTACACCCAGAACTGAGGTAGTTTAGAAATTAATTTCCGGAACCAAGATATTTAAGTCAAGAAAGTTTTTAAGTAAGATTAGACATAATCTCTATTTACAATTTTAAGGGCTTTTGTGATATGAGACTTATGTGTATTTGATTTAATCAGAATTATTAATGGGTTATTATTATTTCGAATATATTGTAAACAAACGTGTAGATCTACCTCTTTAAAATATATTTCAGAAATTGCGACATTTGTACCTAAATATCTAAATCTATCCCAACATTTAATAAGTGTGCAAATTTTAAAATAAACATAACTACAAGAAGTGACTAGCTACTTTTTAACTTAGGGCTCTGTTTCTTAAAAACTAACTTGACTAAATAGTAAATAGATATTACTAACAAGGTTATTACAGATAGTAAACTTAACGCTACATAAGTGACTAGTTCTAGTTCCAAGTATTGGTACCAGGACATGTTGGCAGATGGCGAGCGAAGGTAACGTGCGCCGGAGTGTCGAATCGTGTACTCCGTCCACCATACTGCACGCTCTAGAGGAGACTGAGGCTGATCATGCATCAGAGATCTAAGGCGCAGTATGTTTTGACGATAACTGTAAAATTTAAAAAGCTTAATTATATATTCGTACAGTCTTCACAAAATCAGAAATTCTCAGAAAATGTTTGATCAAAATTTTTATTAAATAAAAACCTAAATAATAGAAATCACAATTTTAACAACATATTGCGAAGACAATATAATAAATGATCAAAAAGCCGAAAACTTTTGGATTATAAGGTAGGCTTGTTAGGTATCATTCTTGTGCTCTTCTATGATTTCAGTCAAAATTTATAGTTTATCCAAATTGACTAAGGTATCTACAGCAAAAAGTTGTCAATCACACAACCGTCAAACTTAGTATGATTACAGAGCAAACCCTGTAGCGCGAGCACAACTTGCTGTTACCTTATTGTCATTAGGTAATTAATTCCTAATTACGTAAAGATAATGAATCAACTTACCTATCGTCTTTCAGAATAGTGTTGATAGCACCAGTGAGTTTTTCCTCCGTGATAGTTTCTAAATTAATTCGGATGCCAATTTTGTGATACTCATACATTTCCACATTATACCACTGGTCTCCCAACATGGGCATTCCGATCAGGGGTACACCTGCTGTGATAGCTTCATCAGTCGACTGCAGTCCTCCTTGTGTGATGAATAATTTCACTTTTGGATGTCCTGGAATTAAAAAAAGTATATTTTCTGAATTGTAATATTACAGGAGCTCTAGCTTAGACTTCAAAGATGATTCATTTAATCAATTTAATATATTTACAGGTTTCGGGTTTGATCGCCAGTGGGGTCAATGTAGAAAACGAACTTTTCTATAATGTCTCGGGTCTGGGTGTTTTGGTACTGTCGTTGTTTCTGATTTGTATAAAACAAGTGTTTAAGCTTTGGATCAGAGCAATGTACATTCTGTCAAAAAAGTTTCGGGAATTGATGATTTGTTTATGGTTCCAAATTCAAAATTATATAAGTTTTTTTCTGTTGTTGTGAGATTGGCACAACTGTTTTTCATTTTGGCGCGGAGTTTGAGTTACATCTGATAATTAGATTAAATACAGTATTGTTTTTAGTTAGACCATATCTAGTGTGTATTGCGAATTTCATAATGGACAAAAACATCGAACAAAGAGTTTGTCTTAAATTTTGCATCGCTAATGGTATTTCGTGTTTGGAGTCTCTGAAAATGTTACAGAAGGCTTACGGTGAATCGACTTTATCAACAACACGTGTTTATGAGTGGTACAAAGCATTCACAAGCGGTCGAGATGTGATGGAAGATTTGCCTCGCTCTGGTAGGCCATCAACGTTTGCTACTACAGATAACATCGCAAAAGTGAAGGAAATAGTGACTGAAAATCCTCATTCAAGTTTGAGAGAGCTTGCCGACAAACTTTCTGTGTAACACGAGTCGATTCGTTCCATTATATAAAATAAATGGGTATGAAACATGTTGCCGCTCGGCTAGTCCCAAAAGACCTGAATTTTCTCCAAAAACTCAATCGCAAAAGAGTCGCTGAGGACATGCTAGAACGAGTCAATTCATTGTTACTGGTGACGAGACGTGGGTTTACGAGTTTAGGCTTCGGAGTGGCGCCTTCCAACTAAACCTAAACCGAAGAAACCGCGCCAAACTCGTCGAAAGTCAAAGTCATGTTGACTTTTGACTGTCGCGGTGTTGTGCACTCAGAATTCTTGCTAGAAGGTCAAACGATAAAAAAGAGTATTATTTAAGCGTTATGCGGCGTTTAAGAGAGCAAATAAGACGAATAAGGCCAGATTTGTGGAATGAAAATTCTTGGATTTTGCACCACGATAATGCGCCTTCCTACAAGGCCATCATTGTGAACGAATTTTAGACCAAAAACTCAACAAATACCATCGAGCAGCCACCTTATTCACCGGATATGGCTCCAGCCGACTTTTTTCTTTTCCCTAAACTCAAATTACCACTTCGTGGCACCCGGTTTCATTCGGTAGAAGACATAAAGGAGAATTCGCGGCGAGAACTGAACTCGATTCCGGAAAAAGCGTTTGAAAAATGTTTTGATAATAGGATTATTCGTTAACGTAAGTGTATCGCTTCTGAAGGAGCATACTTTAAAGGTGATAAAATAAATTTGGATGAATAACTAACATTTTGTGTATTACTAATCTTTTCCCGGTACTATATTGACAGAGTAGTATGTGATGTTGTCCATTATAAAAATATAAATATAAAATACATATAATACATCTATAAAAATATGTTTATAGCATTCTATCAATAGAATAATATATAAGCTACAATACGTAAATTACATGTAACAGTTTAAACTCATATCCATACAAAATTACTTTTTTTACTGATAACTTTGATAAAACCTTTAACTTTGACTATAATTTATTAGGTTTAAAGCATGCTTTGTTTGCTAGATCACTTTTCTAACATAACCTAGCTAGCAAACCTTTCTTTCATATTTATTTACGGATTTTTTTTTTCTGATTATTACTTTTAACGCACATGTAACTATTTAGCTTAAATAATGTTGAAAGCCATCTCTGGCTACTACTTACTTAACAGGTCTGACTGCGGAAGCCATTTGGATATCCTTATGTTGGATGTTCGTCCAGGCAGCTCATCTCGGTTCCATTTCCACAATACATTGTACGGTAACTTTGATACTGCATCTATTATTGCCTGTATTCTTTCTGGAGGCAACACAGATGGTTCAACGTTTGTGCCAAAGCTGATGTATATGACGCCATGCTTAGAAGAGTCCAGGTATTCTTTTAGGTCCTAGAAATCATAGTTTGACTTTAAAATATTTTGTGAGGCGCCAATGTTTCTCAATGGTTTTTTCTTAAACAAAATTTTAACCATAGTGCTAATTTTTAATATGTAGTCTCTTTTATTATAATCACATATTTATATTTTAAGTTTTAATAAACCTAAGTTGGTGTATTTTAGGTAAAATAACAAAAAAGTTTTGGTTAAGAGGCCGTATTTCTTCACTAATTTACCTACATTTAGAAGGCAAAATAATATTTCAAACCAATCTTACTTATTATAGTTTTAACAGTTTGCCTTTCAAATGTAAATGAGATGATTTGAGATATTTGTGTCCAAAGGTGAAGAATTTTTTTTATTAAAATAATCTTTAATAAGTAGCACTGTCATAAGTAGGTTAATTATAATTATATTAAAACTTAAAAAAACGGAATAGCACATTTATGAACAAAATTATACATTTTTACTAATCAGCTATGGGTAAACGATAAACAAAATAAATGGCACCTATGTTTTTAGAAATTAAAAATGTAATTAGTTAATGTTTACAGGTGATAAATTACATACCTGTGGTAATTCTCTCTCGGGGTTCTGGTGAACTCCTCCCATATAAATCACGTTTGGTGGTACAGGCCGATTCATCTCCCATGATGAGTGGACGTTTAAAAATGTCATATCCACATTATTTTTCAGATCACTTATCGGAGGCATGTCTGGATCAATCACTCGTTTCAGCATTTCGTTTCCAAGTCTTTCAACCTCATCATAAATTCGTCGGACACGATATTTACTATAAAGTACCTTAATTTTTTCGATGACAGTTAAATTACTCAGTCTTTGATGTAGACAGGCTGGAAAAATAATAGGATGAAATGCTGCTCCAGTAACACTTAAATTAGGTTCAGACATGCCAAAAGAACTAATATGTATGACAGGTACTTTGTATATATGGGATAAACCCAATGTAGGGACCAAATATGCTTCTAGTAACAACAGATCAAATTTCTGAGTTTTATCCTTCAACAAATTTTGCACTTCGTCCACTAAAAACTGCTTTTCGATCACCTCCAGTAATATTTTAAAGAATATTTCTAATTGATTGAGCAGATCATCCTGGCTCCCTGACACGAATCCTTCGGCTTGAACGTCTTTTCTCCATACACTGTATGATATATCATGAACATCTATTTCAGTTAGATTATTCGGTGCTTTTCCTTGTTCGAAAATAGGATCGGTCGTTATATGCACCACTTCATGACCTCGTTTCACTAGCTCCTTTATCAACGGTCTAAACACTACTTGATGACTGACAGAAGGAGTCGGAAACATAGCAAGTATTCGAGCTGCGTCATTATTTACGAATAGACAGCTGAATAATATAAAACAACTATTTAAAATATTCATAGTGACTCTATTGTTGTTTCTTCTATTTGTAAGTGCCGGCGTTTTATAAATAGTCAGTCCTTTATACTCTAGGCCTAAATTATCACATATTTCACAATGATGTCACAACGATAGGTACTGTTGCGCAATACATGAAGCTATTTTTATCTTCTAACGACCGTCTGGTTGATAGTGGTTCACGCTTGAGACTACAAAAAAGACTGGCGGTTGCGTGTTTAGATAGTTTACTGACAGTATCAATTAAGGAAATAGGAAGTAATGTTGCCAGTAACATAGCACCGATTGGGAATATAAGGTTACTTTTTGATAATATTTTAAAAAGAAAAGTGCTTAATAGTATTTATAAATTCGTCATTATCGTACTTTATGTATTATCTATCGTCATAATTAGACTGTAAACGAATTCCGCTGATCAAATACATAAGATAAGATAAGATAAGATAATTATTTTTCTGTATAAAACCTTAGCATAAATACCTACATGAAACTAAAGAAATTCTGTTTATTCCATTGTTATAATAATATTATAATATAAATGCCTGATGCCTAAAGTAAGAAATAATTTTGTTTGTATCTTAGGTATGTATTAAATGACAAAAATTGCCGATGTTACCGGCAAACATGCCAAACAAAATTTCAAATTGTTAAAACAGTATCGTTAATAAAAATTTAAGACTTTAAATGTATAGTTATAATTCGCTTGTATTTTTACTTGTTTAATAAACTAAATGGATTCCCAGATGATATAACATTAGAAAGTGATTTAACTATTTTTAATTTTCTATCGGAGACTTGAAGTGAATTGATAAGAAAGAGTACCAATAAATTCAAGTGATAGATGATTTATTAGGTGATTAAACTGAAAACAGGGGCATGTGGGACAGTAATTACAGCTGGACACAGGCATCTAAACCTTCTCTCTGTCTATTTTTTTCTTATTTGCTACTAAAGGCTTAATTTTACCATTTTTGAGTAGCTTCATGAAGATAATTAGGCCAGTAATGATGCTGTTTATATGTATGAAAACCTTTGCATTAAATTGGAAGTATAGTTTGTAGCGACAATTATCGCGGAGTCAAATAACTCAAGAAAAAAGTTAGCGAAATGAGCTTTTGTATCTGAGTCGATGTGAATGAGTACATATATTTATGTCTAACTGTTCATTATTGTAAAATATTTGATAAATTTGTAGCTTGATTCGTAATTTTTGTGTTCCCTGTTACTTATTTTAATAACTAGCTTCGAAGTGATTCCGTCTACTAATTTTTATCATCATCATCTTAGCCTATTGCAGTCTACTGCTGGACGTACAACGAAAGCCAAAGAGCACGATCTCCCGCTTTTTTCATCCATCCACTGCCAGCCATCTTCCTAAGGTCTTCGGTCCGATTAAGCTAAGTTTCATAATTAAGTCATAACAAAGGTATTAAAAGTCATCCCTAAAACAAAATAAAAATTAAAGGTGTTAAGATCAATTTGCTTTTTAATTTCAAAACCTTTAGCTACCTAAAAGTAAATAAGTAAAAACACATTTACATTTGTAAAATAAATAAAGAAATGATCAAATTTGTAACAAAGTTGGTTGGTATGGTTAAAAATAATACTGGTAGGCATAATATTATTTTAATGGTAAGCTCTGGTATTACCGCATACCAAAGAGTTAACTAATGTTGCAACTAGAAAAATTACTGATAATTCCAGGATTGGGATAAAATGTATAGATATTTAAGTATAGAGTAAATAATATAATCATAAAATGCAAAGAAACAGAAATATTAGGAACATGAAACAGCATTGAAAATATTCAATAACCCTCGTTTGGCAGTCGAGTAAAAAAAAAGACAGCAGCAAAAACAAAAACGATTAAAACAATGACAGAACTAAAAAGTATTTATAATTTAGTTAAAGTTAGATCAATTGGCCGATTATTGGAATATCAAGTATATTGTAACTAAACTGACAAGAGAAAAATAATAGACAACTTCCGTTGTGTGTTTGTGAAAAAATAATGAAATAATATTGGTTTCACTTTAAGAAAAAATATATATTTTATTCATAAAAGAGAAATTACAACTAAGATTTGTAGAACAGCAAAGCTCGATAAAATTTTCAAAAATGTTGTTGAATTTGAGTTTTAAAAAGAAGGCTAACCTGAAAGGTATTTATATCTTGGAAGAAATGCGTGTCCTTGATACAAGGAGATAAAGGCGATGGTTAAAGGTAACAAATAAGTACATTTCAAAATACTAATTCCAAATACTAAGCTGTAGTCGTGCAAACAATTTGTTACTAGGTTACATTTATACATAACACCTGATTCTCTATACCGACTAAGCAAGAGGTGACTAAAGATGACATGACTTTCAACACGTAATTTAAACGTCGGCAAAACAAACAACTAGTTTTTTTTAAATTTATAACCATTTTGCCTCAAAACAAACTTAACTAAATAGTAAAAGAATGATACTAACAAGGCTATTACAGATAGTAAACCTAATGCTACATAAGTGACTAGTTCTAGTTCCAAGTATTGGTACCAAGGCATGTTGGCAGATGGCGAGCGAAGGTGACGTGCGCCGGAGTGTCGAATCGTGTACTCCGTCCACCATACTGCACGCTCTAAAGGAGACTCAGGCTGATCATGCATCAGATCTCTAAGGTGCAGTATGTTTTGACGATAACTGTAAAATGTAAATAGATAGTTAAAATTATTAGTTTCTATAAAACAAAACTAGAGGCTCTTTAAAAAAAAACAATGATATCAGAATTCAGAAGCCTTCCATAAATGTTATCTGAATCTTTTTTTTATTATATCATTCTAGAGCTCTTTCAGTACATAAAAAAGATAGTTTTCGACTCAATTAATAGTTGAGCACAATTTTTGCTAATTAATCTACAGTTAAACTTTCATAACCACAACCTTATGATTATAGAGCAAATCCTGTAATTTGTGCGGATGTATAACTTGCTGCCAGCTTGTTGGTAAAAAGTGATTCAATTCCTAAATACGTGTAAAGTGATGAACCAACGTACCTATCATCTTTCAGGATAGTGTTGATAGTATTACTGAGTTTTTCTTCTTTTATAGTTTCTAAATCAATTCTAATGCCAATTTTGTAGTACTCATACATTTCCACATTATACCACTGATCTGCCAACATGGGCATGCCGATCAGGGGTACACCTGCGGTGATAGCTTCATCAGTCGACTGTAGACCTCCTTGTGTGATAAATAATTTCACTTTTGGATGCACTGGAATCAAAAAGGTAAATATAATATTTTCTAAATTGTTATCCTTTAGAAGTTCTGACCTGATACACCAACTAAATTAATGTATTAACATATTGGCAAGACTCTGGTTCCTCAAATACAGTCTTCACTAGTTTACGAGCCAGGTTTTCAATTAAATGTGTTTGTGTATTGCATCAAGAACCAAAAATTTATATTTTATTTTGTTTACAGTCAAAACTAATTATGACGGTTAAAACTTTTATTCGAAGGAACTAGGCATAAAGTTGTCTGGAGCGCTTTGTCAGCTACCATTTATCTCGTTCGGTTCGTTAAGTATTTTCTTAATAATGAAGGCCGATTTTAATTTTTACTGTATCACCATGTTAATGACGAAATTTAATCCCATCTCTTGCTAATTACTAAATAGTTCTAACTGCGTTAGCCATTTTGATATCTTATTTTATTAAATTGACTGATAACTTTGTTAAAACATTTTACCTTGACAATCATTAATTAGGCGTAAAGAATGCTTTGTTTTCTCGGTTCGGGCGTTAATGTTCTAACTTGTCCTAACTAACAGACCAATTACTAGATTAAACTTTAACCCACATGATACCATTTAACTTAAGTAATGTTTAATGCAATCTTTTGCTACTACTTACTTAACAAGTCTGACTGCGGCAACCATTTTGATATCCTTATGTTGAATGTCCGTCCAGGCAGCTCATCTCGGTTCCATTTCCACAATACATCATACGGTAGCTTAGATACTGCATCTATTATTGCCTGTATTCTTTCTGGAGGCAACACAGCTGGTTCAACGTTTGTGCCAAAGATGATGTATATGACGCCATGCTTAGAAGAGTCCAGGTATTCTTTTAGGTCCTAGAAATAATATTTTTACTTAAAATAATTAAAATTTGGTGAAGCATCAATGTATCCCAAAGTTAAGAGAAAACCGCAGCAATCAACAGATAATATAAATTCTGTCAAAAAAGTTTCGGGAATTGATGATTTGTTTATGATTCCAAATTTAAAATTATATTTTTTTTGTTGTTGTTAGATTGGCACAACTGTTTTCCATTTTGGCGCGGAGTTTGAGTTACATCTGATAATTAGATTAAATACAGTATTGTTTTTAGTTATACCATATCGAGTGTGTATTGCGAATTTCATAATGGACAAAAACATCGAACAAAGAGTTAGTCTTAAATTTTGCATCGCCAATGGGATTTCGTGTTCGGAGTCTCTGAAAATGTTACAGAAGGCTTGCGGTGAATCGACTTTATCAAAAACACGTGTTTATGAGTAGTACAACGCGTTCAAAAGCGGTCGAGATGTGATGGAAGATTTGCCTCACTCTGGTAGGCCATCAACGTCTGCTACTGAAGATAACATCGCAAAAGTGAAGGAAATAATGACTGAAAATCTTCATTTAAGTTATAGAAAGCTAGCCGTCGAACTTTCTGTGTCACACGAGTCGATTCGAACCATTTTAAATAATCAATTGGGTATGAAACATGATGCCGCTCAGCTAGTCCCAAAAGACCTAAATTTTCTCAAAAAAACTCAATCGCAAAAGAGTCGCTGAGGACATGCTAGAACGAGTCAATTCCGACCCAACATTTTTTAAATGCATTTTTACTGGGCCCCAAGTCTGCTAATTTTGTAAAAATCCAATTCTATTGATATACAGTTTCCAATCAATGTCAAGGTTTGTTCTATGGAGAAAAAATAGGTATTCTGCTAAATTTTAACGGTTATAGCAATAGTCTCGTTATGGGTTCGCAGTTGCAAAGTTGTTGGTGTTGCCCTATAAAAACTACCAAGGAACTACGTGAGTGAAAGAATCATAATATTATTTAAAATAATCGTTTTTTTGCTTTTCTGCGATTCAATTACAAATAATTTTGACCAAAATAAACCGTTTCGTAATTCAAACTAATTAAAACATGATTTGACAAAATTGAAAAGGCGTTATTTGAAATTTGGTGGCTAAATAACCCTATGTCTGAGAGGTAATTTTATTAAAAAAGCAATTGACATCTGCCATGACAATGTTACGTCAAATTTCGAAATTATAAATCTTATTTCATAAATTATTTGATCAGTGTTTTATATACGTGAACTTGTATTGTTTTAGATTTTCTTTACATTTCAAGTCGGTAAGTTATTGCAAAATTACATAAAACACACTGAAAATTTACTTTAGTGAGTACCTACATACATAATTAGTTTTATAAATCGGATTTGTAAAATGTAATGAATTCTTTAAGGCGAATAAGATGAGGATCCAGCCATTGGAGGCACCCATAGAGTTCTTAGAAGGGCAGCTGGAGCTATCCCTTGGGCACTGCTCACGCTCCAAAGAGAGGATGGACAGCCTGCAAATCACCAGTAAATTGAATTACCATTTGAATTACCTACTGTCTCTTTTAACAATGGAATAATTTGCCCCAATCATCACAATAATACACATTGCAACTGCCCATTTTCTTGAGTAACTTCATGCAAACAAAGCAACCGTATGTACCTGTATGTGGGCAGCTTCAGCGGTTTGGTTGTCGGTCCATCGGATCCTGCCAGTGCCTAGTTTCTTCGACCGACCCCGCCGGGCTCGGAGTCTGCTGAAGATTCCTTCAGGGTTGTTAAACTTTGGTGGTCATATAATAATATATGTGACTCGCTGTACGTCCTAATGTTAGGGTTCTCGCTGAAAATCAGCCTCGTTGAGGCTTCGGCTTTACCGACGACAAATGCTGAGCCGGATTGACATTCTTCGTGTTTCTTTTTCTAGTTCTTCTATTTCCTTAGGTTGACTGACTTAATCCCGTCGTTGCCTTTGTCTCTTTGGCTCATAATTATAGATTTTATCACAGAAACAATTCAACAAATCCAAGCCGAAAGGTGTTGTTGCACTATCGTACGTCTATAGTCAAATTGACACGTAAAGTCCATCGGCCAAAACGTCAAAATAAGAGTAGAATACCATTTTAAGTCACTATCGTGTTATATTGTAAAACGATAAGGGAGCAGACTACCCAAACAGTTCAATGGCAATACAATGGAATGACCAATGGTCTAAAATTTGTAGCAGAATACCAAATGTGTAAAAAAATTACAATACGATCCAATAATTATACAATAATGCAACTTTTAAATTAGCAGAATTGGGGCCCTGGTGACGAGACGTGAGTTTACGAGTTTGACATGCAAACAAGTCAACAAGCTTCGGAGTAGCACCTTCCAACTCAACCGAAACCGAAGAAACCGCGCCAAACTCGATCGAAAGTCAAAGTCATGTTGACTGTTTCCTTTGACTGTCGCGGTGTTGTGCATTCAGAATTCTTGCAAGAAGGTCAAACGATAAAAATGAGTATTATTTAAGCGTTATGCGGCGTTTAAGAGAGCAAATTAGACGAAAAAGGCCAGATTTGTGGAATAAAAATTATTGGATTTTGCACCACGATAATGCGTCTTCCCACAAGGTCATCATTGTGAACGAATTTTTAAACAAAAACTCAACAAATACCATCGAGCAGCCACCTTATTCACCAGTTATGGCTCCAACCGACATTTTTCTTTTTCTTAAACTCAAATTACCACTTTTTGGCACCCGGTTTCATTCGGTAGAAGACATAAAGGAGAATTCGCGGCGAGAACTGAACTCGATTCCGGAAAAAGCGTTTAAAAAATGTTTTGATGATAGGATTATTCATTAGCGTAAGGGTATCGCTTCTGAAGGAGCATACTTTGAAGGTGATAAAATAAATTTGGATGAATGACTAACATTTTTTGTATTATTAATCTTTTCCCGGTACCTTCTTGACAGAGTAGTATCTTTAACTGTTTCTAAAATATTGTTTTTAAAATATCTCTCACAGTTAAATCTCTCTCAAAATATATCACAGTTTGATAATAATTGGCAAAGTGCCAAAATAAACCCAAGTTATTTAAATCTGATTATGAAAGAGTATTGCTTAGTTTTAATCCGACTGCCAAACGAGGGTTATGTTTTTCGAGCGTATGTATGTATGTTGTAATTATGTCCATTTCTTTGGCACGCCCTATAGCCTAAACCGTTTTACGGATATAAAGTATAATATATCAATAGATTCGTCTCAACTGTGGGAGTGACAGACAAGGGGTGAGTTGTTTCCCGAAATTCCCGCGGGAACAGAACTTACGCGGGAAAAACGGATCTGCCATACTGAAAAACCGATTTTGAAACCTTCTTTTATTAACTATGGGTCACATATTTTCAGTGCTAATAGTATTAAATACTTTATTTTCCAAAATTCCTACGGGAACAGGCAAAAAATTACACTGAAAAAATAGGAAAGAAAAACCGTTTAATGGATTTCAACATACGATATCATTAGATTCGTCTCATTTGTGGGAGTGACATAGGCTATGTTATTACCCGGAATTTTTATTAGCACATGAATTAAACGGGAAAAACCGATTTCAGATACTACTTACTCGAGTTAAAACCTTTTTTTTCTCAATGAAGAGTTACAAATAAGGCTTTATAGTTCATTGAAAAGTAGTAGTAGAACACTACAAACATCAAGTAACATGGATTTAGGGAAATAACATACCCCTTGTCACTCCCACAATTGCGACGAATCTATTGATATACTATTATAGTTTAAAATCCGGAAACGGTTTAGGCTGTAGGACCTGCCAAAGAAATAGACATACATACATACATAAATACGCTCGGAAAACATAACCCTCGTTTGGCAGTCGGGTAAAAAGGGTGAAACAAGAAATGAATTCGGATAGAAGTATCTTTGAATATTAATGAATGCATTAAAATCTGTTAAGACGCTAAGTGGACAGTAAAAACACACATTACAGGGACTACCTCAATCATTACTCTTCCTTTAAGCTTCGCCGTTTTCAGGTATAACGTAAATATAGACGTGTTTATATATAATAAATACGTAACAGCCTTTCAAGAAATAAAAAAAACAAACCTAAATTAACGGAACTATAACATTATTAAGCTAATAATAACTGAATTAACATTTTAATAACAGACGAATAAATTTATTAGATATAAGATTAACAGATAAAGAACAAAAATAATTATAAATGGTTACTATTTATGTATTAAATAACTGATAGTAAACCACACGGAAAAAAAAAGAATGTTAAGCTTATACTGAAAAAAAAATGTAATAGCATAATGTTATCAGTTGATATATTATAACATACCTGTGGTAATTCTCTCTCGGGGTTCTGGTGAACTCCTCCCATATAGATTACGTTTGGTGGGATCGGTCTGTTCCTCTCCCACAATGAATGGACGTTTAAAAACAACATATGCACATTACTTTTCAGAACACTTATCGGAGGCATGTCTGGATCAATCACTCGTTTCAGCATTTCGTTTGCAAGTTCTTCAAGATCAAAATAAATTCTACCGATACTATATCTGCTATAAAGTTCCTTAACTTTTTCGATGACAGTCAAATTGTTAATTCTCTGGTGTAAACCGGTTGGAAAAATAATTGGATGAAATGCCGCTCCTGCGACACTCAAATTAGGTTCAGGCATGCCAAAAGAACTAATATGTATGACAGGCGCTTTGTATACATGGGACAAACCCAATGTAGAGAGCATATATGCTTCTAGTAACAACAGATCAAATTTCTGAGTTTTATCCTTTAACAAATTTTGCACTTCGTCCACTAAAAACTACTTTTCGATCACCTCCAATAATAGTCTAAAGAAAATTACTAATTGATTTAGCTGATCATCCTGGCTCCCTGACACAAATCCTTCGGCTTGAACGGCTTTTCTCCATACACTATAAGATAAGTCATGAACATCTATTTCAGTTAGATTAGTCGGTGCTTTTCCTTGTTCGAAAATAGGATCGGTAGTTATATGCACCACCTCATGACCTCGTTTCACTAGTTCCTTTATCAACGGTCTGAACACTACTTGATGACTGAGAGAAGGAGTTGGAAACATAGCAAGTATTCGAGCTGCGTCATTATTTACGAATAAACAACTAATTAATATAACACAACTATTTAAAATATGCATAGTGACTGTATTATTGTTTCTTCTATTTTGTAAGTTGTGTCGTTTTATAAACAGTTAATCCTTTATACTCCAGGCCTAAATTATTAAATATTTCACAATGATGTCACGACGATAGTTACTGTTGCGCAATACATGAAGTAATTTTTATCTTAAGACGACCTTCTGGTTGATAGTGGTACACGCGTGAGACTACAAACAGCGACTGGCGGTTGCGTGCTAAGATATATTACTGACAGTATCAATTTAGGAAATAGGAAGCAATGTTACCAGTATCACAACACCGATTGGGAATAATATATAAGGTTATTTTGCGCTGATATTTTATAAAGAAAAGTGCTTCATAGTATTTATAAATTCGTTATTGTCGTAATCTATGTATTCGCTATCGTCATAGTTAGACTATGAACGATTTCCACTGTTCCAATACATAACATAAGATGGATAAAGATAAGATAAATTTATTTCTGTATTAAAACTTAGCATAAATTCATGAAACTTAAGAAAATCTGTTTTATCATATAATTGCAATAATAATATAAAGTTGATGCCTAAACTAAGCAATAATATTACTTGTATGTTAGATATCTAATAAATGACTAAAATTGCCAATGTTACCGCTAATATTTATAGATAACTTTAACGCCATTATTCCAAGTAAATATCTAAATTGTTAGAATTGTATCGTAAATAAGATTTTAAGACTTAAAACATAACTAAGCTTGTATTTTAACCTTTTTACTAAATTAAAAAGAAGCCAGATTATTTAACATCAGTGTTAACATAATTTAACAATTTTTTATTTGCTGTCAGAGGCCTGAAGTTAATCAATAAAAAGAGTAAGTACTATTTGCTTTATAGATTTAAAGTTTATTCAAAATTTTGATAAGCGACTCAACTTAAAATTAAGTTGGTCACGTGCGACATTAATTTTAAGCTTGACACATGCGTCTGAACCTGATCTTTGGAATTTTGTTTCTTATTTGCTACTAAAATCTTAGCTTATACCATTCTTGAGTAGCCTGATGAAGTGAATTTGGCCAGTAATGATGCTGATTTTTAAAAACCTTTGCATTAACAGTCTGGTTTGTTGGTAGCGACTAATCATCGCATAATCAAATACTCAGGATTTTTTTTTGCGATTTAAGCTTTTGTAGGCCTATGTGTATGAGCATGAGTATTTTTATGTCTACTAGTTGTTCATGATTGTAAAATATTTTATAAATTTGGATCTAGATACGTAACTGTTGCGATTACTGTTACTTATTTTAATAACTAGTTCTCTAGTGATAGAAAGCTAGTGATTTCGTCTGCTGATCTTCATTATTAAGTCATTATAGGTAATAAAAGTCATCCCACAAAAAAGGTGTTTAATCAATTTGCCTTGCATATTATAATGGTGAACTCTGGTTTTAAATACTGATAATTCCAGGATTGGGATAAATTTAAAATACTTATATTACAGAGTAAATGATATAATAATAAATCAAGAACATAAAACGGCATTGACAGCGATACGAAAAGACAGCAAAATTTACAATTTAGATAAAGTTAGATCAATTGGCTGGTAATTGGAATATCAAGTAAAAAGTACCTAAACTGGCAAGAGGCAAGTAATAGGCAATTTCCACTGTATGAATTTGTGAAAAAAGACGTCAAATAATTTGTTTCCTTTTTAAGAAATAAATTTATTATAACAGAGAAATTTTAACTAAGATTTGAAGAACGACAAAGATCAATACAATTTTGAAACATGTTGTTGAATTTAAGCTTTATAAAATAGACTAACCTGAAAGGTATTTGTTGCTTAGAAGAAATGGGTGTCCTTGATACAAGGAGATAAAGGCGATGCTTAAAGGTAAAAAATACATTTCAAAGTACTGATTCCAAATAAACTTGACTGTAGTCGTGAAAACAATTTGTTACTAGGCTACATTCGTACATCTCACTGGTTCTCTCTAACAATATACCGAGCGAGCAAGAGGCGACTATAGATGACATTACTTTCAACATGTAATTTAAACGTAGGCAAAACATGGTGCTAGTTTTTCTTCAATTTATGACAATTTTTCTTAAAAGCTAACTTAACTAAATAGTAAAGGAAAGATACTAACAAGGCTATCACAGAAAGTAAACCTAATGCTACATAAGTGACTAGTTCTAGTTCAAAGAACTGGGACCAAGGCATGTTGGCAGATGGCGAGCGAAGGTGGCTTGCGCTGGAGTGTCGAATTGTGTACTCCGTCCACCAAACTGCACGCTCTAAAGGATACTCAGGCTGATCATGCATCAGATCTCTAAGGTGCAGTATATTTTGACGATAACTGTAAAATGAAATAGTTAAAAAAATATCAGTTGCTATAAATCAGGCTAAAAGTTCTCCAAAAATTAATAATAAGGATATTCTATTACTATAAAAATTTGGATTTTGACAAGGGTTTCGAAGCTCTCTATGAATTGAATATCGAGAAACATTTTTTATATTATCTCATTTTAGAGCGCATTCACACTAGCGTTTATCCAGCGTAGGTATTCGATGAACATATGTGCAGCGCAGACCCCGCGATAATTTAACTCTGTGGTAACGCGCCGCAGACGTCGCAAAATTTTTGTGATTGTAAATGACACCGCAGTACTAGCGCAGCGTGCGCATGTGCCCAGCAGAGACGCGCAATAGCACGCGTCGCGTTGTCGCGGCATCTGTGATGCGCATATGTCTATCGAACGCCTACGCTTGATGAACGCTAGTGAGAAGGCTGTTAGAGCTCTTTCAGTATCAACAAAGATAGTTTTCGTCAAAATTGATAGTTTAGTTTTTTACAACTTTTGAAATTGATCTACACCAAAACATACATACACACAACCGTATGATTATGTTCCATAATCTCGTCCTCGTTTTGTACTATGTAGTAGGCACCTTTGTGTAACTACGCGATCTACAATGTTTAAAGTATAGCGCCTTAGAGCGCTATTTATACTGAAAAAAATAAAAAACACAACTAATGGCATCCTGTACCTGGTGTCACGTTTGACATCTGTCAATCTTAATGTCATTGTACTTTTTTGTACGCTGCGCGATCGTACATTTTTTCACACGCGTTTATTTTTAGTATTTTACTGGATTAGTAACGTGTTTAGACTATAAAATATTGGCCAGTAAGGTCGACGAAGTCTCAAGAAAGAAAGAGTGCCAATTGGAGATGTTTTATAACTATTTGTGATTCAAAACGACGTCGACACCGCCTATCTATTGCAGTCCCGCTTCTGCTTGGCATACAGTTTCTTTTTCAGCCGTGTTTCTGAAGTCGTCGGTCCGTGGAGTTAAGAGAAGTCCTACACTACGTTTACCGAAACGTGACCTCCATAACCTGCAAGAATTTAATCAAGAAAACAAGGGAGTGCTGCTATGCTGACTTGACATCGGGGCTTTTACGAGGATTTCCTCGTAATCGACAGCCACAACCAATCGGCCGTGATGATAGTATGATCATTTTAGCTGTTCACCCCACATTCAACATAGCCCGTGAGAAATTAATCAAGAAAACAACGGATGTCAACTCAGAACCAATGATCAATGACGACCCGGAGCCTTCAAGGGAGGTTGGCCGTGGTGATCGCATGTTCATTCTAGCCGCTGCGTTGTCTCAGAATGACTACAAAACAGAGCCTTGATGGTGGATTGGGCTATTCATTCTAAAGTGTCGTCACAAGATATTGACCTGAGACTTAACATGACATTTGCTCTAGTAGTCTTCATGAAGGGTTGACTATGAGACCAAAGCCTGTGAGAAATTAATCAAGTAAACAACGGAAGTCAACTCAGAACCAATGATCAATGACGACCCGGAGCCTTCACGGGAGGTTGGCCGTGGTGATCACATGTTCATTCTAGCTGCTGCGTTGTCTCAGAATGACTAGAAAACAGAGCCTTGATAGTGGATTGGGCTATTCATTCTGAAGTGTCATCACAAGATATTGACCTGAGACAACATGACATCGGCCCTAGTAGTCTTGATGAAGGGTTGACCGTGAAACGAATAAATGTCTTGCACCAGAAATATACTACAAAGGATTAATAATATCAGCAGGTAAGCTGTAAACATCACACATTTATTCCAGCTTATTTGATGTCGCATAAATAATTACCAAAAGAACAGTATAATTACCTTTTCTATCTCGCAGCAGAATTTTACCACTTCCACTTGCTTTCACGAGGGGTCAGCTTGTGGCTTAACATTATTAATTAACATATTGTGGATCTGCAATTCATTATATAAAGCAATCATAGACCGACTTCATCTATTGAAATTGAATATATATTTGAATACAAAATGTCAAGGTGACACTGCCCCTTGAGCACCACTGAAGCAGAAGAAAAAGAGGAGGGGGTAAATATTGGTACTGAGACACCAAGACAGTGTCCACCCTCGATCTTAGCAGTTTTTTCTACCCAACATTTTGACTCAAGAGAAATCACAGAAAGAAGCTCCTTTATCAGCTGATATTAAAGGCTAAAAGACTTCTGAGTAACCAAGTCACGTACCTAGACAATTTCAATTAGATTTTAAATTTTTGACATTTCATATTTTTCTAATATATTCACTAATTTAGAATTGGGCCTTCCACATATATAAGGCTACCAAGTCTCAGATACACTTGGCCTTTTTTGCTGCATTCACATACATACAAGACAATGAAATAGCACTTATACCAATTGTGACTTCTCGCAGTGTGGATTTCCATCTCAAGCATTTAATATTATTGATGTACATCTTGATGTTGGCCCAAGAGGAAGAACATTATAAAGCATAGCCAGTTTATAATAGTTGGCATACACATACTTAAAATCTGAACCACAGTTTTGTGTTTATTAATATATATATATTTTTTTCTTTCATAAAATTGTAAGTTTGAATGAATAAATAAACATAACTTGCAATCACTAAATAATATCTGTAATCAAAGGATATTCTGTTTACCAGATTGGTGTAGTGGTTTAACATTGGAAGTTACAGGGTTTGATTCCCAATCGGGTCGGGCATACTGCCCTTGGTCATATGCATAATCTTGTACCTTGTAACATGGGAATGCTAGGTCCTTGCTTGAAGACCATTACAATTGGTCTGTTAACTAGTGCATATTTGTGTTATTGTTTCCTATGTTTCATAAGTTATGTGAAATCCCTTTTTTAGACTTACATTAAATCTAATACATTAAGTCCTAAACAAAATTCTAAGTTTTCATAATAACCTATAAATGCACTTAATAATACCTATTCTAATAGTCTGGCTAGGCTACTTGCCTTCATCAAGTGTGAACAATTCAAGAGAAAGGCACACTCATCTTATTGGTTACAAATAAAAGGTTTATTTACTTTTTGGCAATAATATAATGTAACCATTGTAAAAAGCATTTTATAAACACTAATCACTGTATTCCAAAATTTTTAGAGTCAGTCAAAAATCCATGGCAAGATTTATGAAGCCTTATTAATAGGCATTTACAAAAATGATACACTATTATATGACCCTTTACACTTGTTATATGGTTTTGTAACAAATAATTTTATTTTACAGTTAAATAGACCATGGAAGACTAAGAAACATTTTTAAATCAGTTCAGTTTTTGTAATACCTACCATTATATGGCCCTTATACACTTGTCATATGGTTTTGTAACAAATAATTTTATTTTACAGTTGAGTAGACCATGGAAGACTAAGAAACATTTTTAGATCAGTTCAGATTTTGTAAATAGAACATAAAACATCCCAAACAAGTTAAAATTGTCTTAATATAATACCTACTAATTATGTTTCATAAAAACTACAAGCTATTATTAAGCTCCAAACTTAAGAGTACCTACCTGTATGACATGTTATTTTATCAAAGTAGCAAGTATATGAGATGATTTATATAAAATGAAAATTTCAACTGAAAATTTGGAAATAAACCGAATACAATTGGCAATCAAGGCATTGGTGACAGCTGGCAGTAGTTGACAAATATGTTCACACTCCTCGTTATTGGATTGAGGCTGTCAGGGTACCAGACTGATGTCTGGACCACAGAAAAATTCAAGTTTGAATATTTTTTCTATCTTATTAGATGAGACTTATTGGTAAGTTTTTATTTTTTATTTTATCAGTTGAACAAGCATTGATCAGTTAAGTGTTGAATTTTTCTCTTATTAGGTTTCAGAAACTGTGTTGTTTCAGTAACCTATTATTTCCCCCCTGGAGATCCACATACAGTGCAGGAGTTTCACACTGATTTCCAGTTGTATATTATTAATTTGTTTTCTATCAATGGTTTTCTATCAAGATTAATCAAAAATTAATCTCATTAACTATAATAATGTTGAAACCATTGTTAACTAAAGGAAACTAATCTCAGTCTACGCGGAATCGGTGGGTTATTCCTTGCCAGTAAATATGTATGTGAATCCCTCTCCGACTGAATCAATACTTGCAGTATTTCTATTAGTTTTATTTTTTATTTAATAACACATAGGTAACGAAGTATTTGCCATATTAAACACTAATATTAATTTATTTTGAACCATTGATAAGTACAGACAACAGCTCGTCGACCTACCACAAATCATCGTTTTTATCAATTGAAAATGATTTCTACAAGTCAGGCTTAAAGTTAAAAATCTGTTGAAGAACTTTTATCTTTTTGGGTGGTAACTTTAAACGTGCTGTTTACCGTACATTGAACAGATGGTTCATTAAAGTTATTTACCAAGATTTCTATTTGAATATAATAAAATAATCATTTTTATAAAATTATTACCATATACCACTTGTACTGGGGTAAAGTTACCTTTTTAAATACCTACCTATTTACTAAGTATGTACATTCTTTTGGATAAATGAGACTAGGTTTAGCTTAAATCATTTTCTTGTTTTCATGATAACATTAAGCAAGCTGATGCCCGCGACTCCGATTGTGTGAACTTTAGTTTATGCATAAATAATTTCTATTGCGAAAATCGCTATTGCGTCAGTTTCATTTCCCATTTCCATTTAGATTACTTTTTTCGAGTTTATGAGTGATTTGCTTCTTTTTCTTGGTTCACCTGTAAGTATGGTACAACGGTCGTCAGTGTTATCAGTTGACTGCATCAATATACAGAGTTGTATTATCATACGGGGCTGTACCTCCATACAGGGTGGTACCATCAAACAGGATTGTACCATCATACAGGGTTGCACCGTCATACAGGGTTGCACCGTCATACAGGGTTGTACCACTATACAGGGTTGTCCCAGCATACAAGGTTGTAACATCATACAAGGTTGTATTATCATACAGGGTTGCACCATTATACATGGTGGTTACATCATGCAAAGTTATATTATCATACAGGGTTGTATAGATCTGAAGATGTTTTGATATTCAGAGTTAATTGATTAATTCCAATGATGAATCAAACAACTACACCCGCGTTAGATAAAATTTGAATGAAGTATCTACTTACTAACAGATACTTCATAAAATAACACCTAAAAATTTTTACATCTCAAACTTCAGCAAATCATTAGGTATGTGATCATAATAAATGATTTATTGATTTTGCAACACAACTTTCCTCTTTGAACATCTACATAGTACAAAACGAGGACGAGATTATGGAACATAATTTATTGATTGGACTAACTTACCTAGTGACGTCCAATCCTAATTATGTGAAGTAATCTCGTCCTCGTTCTAATCCCAGCCCAGCCCTGATTCTAGGTTTTTTAGAAATATATATATACGAATGTATATATAATTATATATATATAGTCCTTAATATATGTATACGCTTTTATGACCCCTTTTTTGATGTTGAAAGTTGTGTACCTATTCTTTGAAATAATGACATTAAGATTGACAGATGTCAAACGTGACACCAGGGACAGGATGCCATTGGTTGTGTTTTTTATTTTTTTCAGTATAAATAGCGCTCTAAGGCGCTATACTTTAAACATTGTAGATCGCGTAGTTACACAAAGGTGCCTACTACATAGTACAAAACGAGGACGAGATTACTTCACATAATTAGGATTGGACGTCACTAGGTAAGTTAGTCCAATCAATAAATTATAAAGCAAATCCTGTAATTTGTGCGAAAGTATAACTCGCTGTTAGCTTGTTGGTAATAATGTGATTTAATTCATAAAAACGTGTAGATAATGAACCAACGTACCTATCATCTTTCAGGATAGTGTTGATAGCATTAGTGAGTTTTTCTTTATTTATAGTTTCTAAATCAATTCTGATGCCAATTTTGTAGTACTCATACATTTCCACATTATACCACTGATCTGCCAACATGGGCATTCCAATCAGGGGCACACCTGCTGTAATAGCTTCATCTGTCGACTGTAAACCTCCTTGTGTGATAAACAGTTTCACTTTTGGATGTTCTGGAAATGAAAAGGTAAAACTAATATTTCTCAAATTTTTATCCTTTAGAAATGCTGATCTGAATATACTAACAAAATTAATGATTTCGCTTACTGGCAAGACTCTGGTTCCCGGAATACAGTTTACACTGGTTTATGAACCAGGTTTTCCAATAATTGTAATTGTGCATTGCATCAATAAACCGAAAATTTTTATTTGATTTTGTTAACAGTCAAAACTGATAACCATTAAAATTTAATTATAATGGTTAAAACTTTTAATCGAGGTTACTAGGCGTAAAATTTCTCTCTTTTGGCTCGCCGATTTTTGTAGTCATTGCGCTAACTATCCCTGCAACAAAACCTTCCTTTTACAGTATATAGTGTCTTAAAAATAAAGATCTTTTTTTAATTTTGACTCTAACACCATGTTAATGACGCAATTGAATCCCATGTCTTACTACTACTTACAATATAGTTCTGTCTGCGGCAGGCATTTTGATATCTCTATCTTGTTAGATTGACTGATAACTTTGTTAAACATTTAACCCTGACAATTAATAATTAGGCATAAAGCATGCTTTGTTTTCTCAGTTCGGGCGGTATTATGGTCACTGCTCTAACTTTAGGTAACAAACATTTATCTTATAATTTTTTACTCAAATTATTTTTGCCGATTATTAGTTTTAACTTTAACACACATGATCTCTTGCTACTACTTACTTAGCAGGTCTGACTGCGGCAGCCATTTTGATACCCTTATATTAGGTGTTCGTCCAGGTAGCTCATCGCGGTTCCATTCCCACAATACATCGTACGGTGACTTTGATACTGCATCTATTATCGCCTGTATTCTTTCTGGAGGCAAAACAGCTGGTTCAACGTTTGTGCCAAAGCTGATGTAGATGACGCCATGCTTAGATGAGTCGAAGTATTCTTTTAGGTCCTAGAAATCATAATTTGACTTAAAATCATTTGGTGAGATATCTTTGTATTTCAAAATTACGTCAAACCGCAGTATTTAACAGATAATAAACTTTAAATGTTTTTAAAAATATCTCTTTTAACACAGTTTAAGTAAAACAAAGTTATTTTAATCTGACTATCAAAGAAGTTTTGCTTAGTTTTTATTTCATAAAAAGGTCGTAATTCTTCTTGTTCTTATATACATTCAGAAGGCAAACTAACAACCTAATCTTATAAAAAAATACTTATAGATTACAAGGCACATAAATCAAACATTTTAGAAAAATTGTCATTACAGATACAGATAAATTTGGTGCTTTTACCACACTTAGTTTTAGATTTTCTACTAAACGGTCTGGCAACGACTTGCATGTTCAGTCGCGTTGGGTCCATCAGACCCCAAACACCTTCATGAATTACTTGCGTTCAATATAGTGGCTCAGAGAAAACTAAGAAGGAAAAGGGCCCGTGAGCTAGGAAGCCAATAAAACGCACTGTCACGTACGTGCAATATTTACCTAAATATGGTAAAAACAAACTCGCTTAAGTTCCAATGGACCCAGCGCGACTAATTAAAGGTTAACAGTTATTTTATCTTTTGAATGTAGAAAACAATAAAAAATAAAGTTAAAAGAAAAAAATATAAAACTACGAAAAAAAAAGCAAAACAAGAAAATTATTCAGATTTACATAGGTATAAAAACGGTCAAGGTAAAGCCGTGATCACTCCTACTGTTTAACTACTATATCTATTCAATGGAGGTGTTCCTTCCTGGCACCCATATACGAGTAAGTATACGTAGTCAGCCACAGAATGATACGTTGCCAAATAAAACTAAGAACATCCCCAAGAAGAATCTTTGTCAAACCAAAATGAGACATACACGAGAATTGCCAATGGCCACGAGAATACTAAACAGGGAAGACGGGATGCTGTGGGAACAAAAATTTGAAAATGCACTTAAAGGATCACCACACATACAGTCGCAATACAATAGCTTTGAAAAAGAAATTGATAACCTCCAAACCGAAATACCAATCGAAAACAAGAAACAAAGATGTCTTATAAATTCACACATACTTCAACTACTAGAAGAGCGGAAAGAACTGTACAAAGAAAAAAGAAATAAAGAAACTAGGATGATGATCACACAGAAAAGCAAAGAAATTAATAGAGGAACAATAAAAAACAAGAAAAAATACAGACAACAAGTTTTCGAAAAATATATCTCACGAGCGGGTGCAATTAAAAAAGCTTACAAAGAACTACAATGCACGTCAAAATGGGCTACTAATATGGTAGACAAACATGGCCAAAACTATTTCGAAACGCGAAGATATTATAAAAGAAGCCACTAGATTTTACCAGCAACTCTACTCATCGCAAGAAATATCTTGCCTCGGCCAATATGTGGAGAACACATGTATAGATGAACCATTACCTGAAATATTAACATCTGAAATAGAATTTGCAATTAAAACTCAAAAAAGGGTAAAACACCCGGCGAAGACAACGTAACGAATGAACTACTACAATCATTATCATAAACTCTACAAAGCCCTCTACAAACTCCGATTAATAGCATTCAAAAAAAGTTTGAAACCCCACATCAATGGTCCGAATCTTCTATCATCCTTCTTCACAAAAAAAGAGATAGAGGCGACCTGGGCAATTACCGTCCTATAAGCCTGATGTCAAACCTCTACAACATATTTTCAAAAATAGTAACTAACAAAAATCTGAGATGAAAACTAACAACGAGAACAAGCTGGATTTATGCTAGGATTAATAATATCAGACAGAATTAGAAATGAAGAAATAAGGAAAAAAAAAATCACAGAAATAAAGGAACGAATCAGAAGTTTGAAATGGAAATGGGCTAGACACGTGTGTAGAATGGATAGCAATAGATGGACAAAAAGAATAATAGAGTGGATTCCCCGTGATGGGCAAAGAAAGAAAGGAAGACCACATACTCGCTGGGAGGACATATTTAAAAAAAATATGTGGCTCTAATTGGAGAGGACAAGCTAGAGACAGGGAAAAATGGAAAGGATTGGGAGAGGCCTACGCCAAAAAGGCGACTTCCGTAAATAATTGATTTAATAATAAAAACAAAATAAATTAACAATTATATTAATGAATTAATAGTTTTAGAATTGTATTAAGTGTAATAATAATCAATTGAAATAAATCAAAGGCATGTAATATTGTTTGTAAAAGCGTGTTTATGTAGACAAACTTATTATGCCAGAAATTAATTTTATTATTTATTTTAAATTTTTATTAAGTATATTCATTAATGCATGAATTTTGGAGTTACTAAAACGATTAAGCAAATTGTAAAATTTATGGTAGAATAAAGCCTTTTTTTTATTTTTTATTATACGTTGTCATACGTCAGACCATGGCTTTAACACGACAATTTTTTGTACCTATACGTTTCTAAATTTCTATCCGAATTATTTTCTAGGTGATAATAATATAATATGACATACCTGTGGTAATTCTCTTTCGGGGTTCTGGTGAACTCCTCCCATATAAATCATATTTGGTGGGATCGGTCGGTTCCTTTCCCATAATGAATGGACGTTCAAAAACGTCATATGCACATTACTTTTCAGAACACTTATCGGAGGCATGTCTGGATCAATCACTCGTTTCAGCATTTCGTTTGCATTTTTTTAAGCTCATAATAAATTTGGCGGACACGATATTTACTATAAATTACCTTAATTTTTTCGGTGATAGTTAAATTGTTAAGTCTCTGATGTAAACAGGCTGGAAAAATAATGGGATGGAATGCTGCCCCAGTAACACTTAAATTAGGTTCAGACATGCCAAAAGAACTTATATGTATGACAGGAACTTTGTATACATGAGATAAACCCAAAGTAGGGAGCAAATATGCTTCTAGTAACAACAAATCAAATTTCTGAGTTTTATCCTTCAACAAATTTTGCACTTCGTCCACTAAAAACCTAAAAACTGTTTTTCAATCACCTCCAATAATATTCTAAAGAATATTTCTAATTGATTATGCAGATCATCCTGGCTCCTGACACGAATCCTTCGGATTGAACGTTTTTTCTCCATACACTATAAGATATGTCATAAACATCTATTTCAGTAAGATTTGCTAATGCTTGTCCTTTTTTCAGAATAGGATCGGTCGTTATATGCACCACTTCATGACCTCGTTTCACTAGTTCCATTATCAAAGGTCTGAATACTACTTGATGACTAACAGAAGGAGTTGGAAACATTGCAAGTATTCGAGTTGCGTCATTATTTACGAATAGACAACTTATTAATATAACACAACTTTTTAAAATATGCATACTGGCTGTATTGTTGTTTCTTCTATTCGTAAGTGTCGGCGTCATGTATAAAATCATTCTTTTATTCTGTAGACTTAAAATATCACTAAGTTACCAATGATGTTACAATGACAGTGTACTTTTGCGCAATACATGGTCACACGTCTTTTTAAACGCTTTGCGCTTAAAAAAGAAAAAGCGCAAAGCGTTAAAAAGGCGGTCATCGTAAGATAACAATAACTCCATGTATTGCGCAAAAGTACACTGTCATTGTGATATCATTGGTAACTTAGTGATAATTTAGGTCTACAGTATAAAAGAATGATTTTATAGGCGGCTGGAGGCTTGAATACCGTAAGAGGTAAAAAATTGTTATGATCAGCTGATCACGTGGTTATGCAATATCGATAGAAATTAAAAGGAATATTGAGAATATTTTAATTGCGCCGAGTGGAAACGTCAGGGAATTTAATAATATTTTATATGTATTAGAAAATATTTTTAAGTAAGTAATTGAGTAACAAACATGACTAGAAAAAAGATGAAGAATCAATTTTATAACGAAGTCGGCTATGGTAGACCATAAAGTATTATACAACATTTAAAAAAGGTGGACTTACGATTTTCCACGCAGGCTCTAAGGTTCAAATTATGCAACCGATTTGATAACCAATAATTTAAGGACAGAATGATTTTATAATAGCAAAAGTAAGTAGGTACCTAAACTGGCAAGAAGCGAATGACGGACGAATTTCGGTGTACCTATATGTGTGACAAAAAATAACATAGATATTATTGGTTTTACTTGAAGACAATAAAAATACTAATATTAACAAAAGATCAACAAAAGAAAGTATATTGCTATTTAACCAATTTAAACTATTTATTTAACAAATAAACTAAAATTATAGCTTCGTCAAATATAAATTTGTGTCCTTGACTCATAAGGAGGTAAAGCGATGCTTTAAGGTTACAAATACAATTTTAACTTCTTATTCCAGATAAGCTGGCCTTTTGTCGTGCATAAATTGGTACTAGTCTGTATTTGTACTTCCACTGGTTTTCTAGTTAACAATATACCGACCGAGCAAGAGGCAATTAAATATGACATGGCTTTCAACACGTATTTTAAACGTAAGCAGAACAAAATACTAGCTACTTTTTATTTTATGACTGTTTCCCTTAAAAACGAACTTAACTAAATAGTAAAGGAATGTCACTAATAAGGCTATTACAGATAGTAAACTTAATGCTATATAAGTGACAAGTTCTAGTTCCAAGTATTGGTACCAAGGCATGTTGGCAGATGGCGAGCGAAGGTGACGTGCGCCGGAGTGTCGAATTGTATACTCCGTCCACCATACTGCACGTTCTAAGGGAGACTGAGGCTGATCATGCATCAGAGATCTAAGTTTCAGGATGTTTTGACGATAACTGTAAATGCAAAATTAAAATATTTATCTTTGAACCCAGAAAAACGAAGCATAGATATATTTTATTATTACGCAGTCTCACGCGACCGCTCCTCATCCTATAATATAGGGTCAATCAGTTCAATATTATAGGATGAGGATGTGATTATCAATACAATCAACTTTTACAAGAAGGTCAGCATCGATAACAAAAAAAAATTGGTGTTTTATACTAAGTAACGCACTACTTCGAAGAAAATGAATGAAACGACTTAACTTTTTCGAAATTTTGATGTTGATCTCATTGTAAAATTAGTTTGTGTTTATTAATTTGCCTCTTTTATCATGAATGATTGTAGTTTGTAGATTGACCTTTCCTAATTTAGAGAATTCAAAAAGCCAAAACCATTTTATGATTAAGAAAACTATACCCGTATTTTTGTTTAATTTCAAGCTAAAGACCATTCTTTTGTCAAGCGACCCAAATCTCGCGAAAATCGCAATCCGTAAGACTATTATCTCATACATTTTGTTTAAGTAAAAAAATATATTTACCTGTCATCTTTTAGAATAGTGTTGATAGCATTGGTGAGTTTTTCTTCTTTTATAGTATCCAGATCAATTCGAACACCAATTTTGTGGTATTCATACATTTCCACATTATACCACTGGTCCCCCAACATGGGCATTCCAATTAGTGGCACACCTGCTGTAATAGCTTCATCTGTTGACTGTAGACCTCCTTGTGTGATAAACAATTTAACTTTTGGGTGTCCTGGAATTAGAAAAATGTATCAAATTTTTTTTTGTAATGCAAATAAGGAATATATTACTCTATGTGATTATATTTAGACAAAATTGAGACAATATTTTATAACGTATAAAGTAAACCCAATAAATAAAGTCGTTAGTAACAGCTGATACGACATAGTAGGTATCATGATTATAATCACTGATAGAATCAGGTGCTACTTTGCGGAAATCTCAGATCAGAGAAAGGACTTCTATGGCGTAAATCCATAACTTAACAAATAATTATTTATGATTAATCATCGCAATACACACAAACGTTACAGGCAGCGCCATCTCTTGTAGGGACTACTCGTACTTACGTAACATGTCTGATTGCGGCAGCCATTTTGATATCCTTATATTGGGTGTTCGTCCAGGCAGCTCATCTCGGTTCCATTTCCACAATACATCGTACGGTTGCTTAGATACTGCATCTATTATTGCCTGTATTCTTTCTGGAGGCAGCACAGCTGGTTCGACGTTTGTGCCAAAGCTGATGTATATGACGCCATGCTTAGAAGAGTCTAGGTATTCTTTTAGTTCCTAAAATTTTGTATTTAAATTTAATAATTAGGTAATTATTTATTTATAACTAAATAATTTCGTGAGAAGAACTAAGGTGTTGAGTTTTTTTTTAATCTGTTGTGAATCTTTAATAAGTGAAAGAACTTATTTTACATTTTTATGGTTGCTAATATTAATATTCTAATCTGCTTTAAAATAATGTATTCTTAGTTGTTATACAAAAGGTCTCTAATTATTATTATATAATGTGTAATATTACACGACATACCTGTGGCAATTCTTTTTCTGGGTTTTGGTGTACTCCTCCCATATAGATAACGTTTGGTGGGACAGGCCGATTCATCTCCCAAAATGAATGGACGTTCAAAAACAACATATCTACATTATTTTTTAGTTCACTTAGCGGAGGCATGTTTGGATCAATCACTCGTTTTAACATTTCATTCCCATATTGTTCTACTTCATCATAAATTCTACCAATACGGTACCGGTTATAAAGTTCAGTTATTTTTTCCATGAGAGTTAGATTGTTGACTCTCTGATGTGTGCTTGTTGGGAAAATTAAAGGATGGAATTCCGCTCCAGCTATGCTCAAATTAGGTTCAGCCATTCCAAATGAACAAATATGTATAACAGGCGCTTTGTATATGTGTGACAGCCCCAATGTAGGCAATAAATATGCTTCTAATAATAACAAATCAAATTTTTGGGTTTTATCCTTCAACAGCTTTTGCACTTCATCCACTAAAAACTGTTGTTCAATCACTTCCCCTAGTAATTTTATGAACACTGCTAATTGATTGATCAGATCATCTTTACTCCCTGTTATGACACCTTCTTTTTGGATTACTTTTCTCCATATCTGGTAAGATATGTCATGAACATCTATTTCAGTTAGATTAGCTGGTGCTTTTCCTTTTTCGAAAATAGGATCGGGCGTTATATGCACCACTTCGTGACCTCGTTCTACTAGTGCCCTTACCAATGGTCTAAATACTACTTGGTGACTGATAGAAGGTACTGGGAACATGGCAAGTATTCGAACTGCATCATTATACACTAATAAACAACTGACAATTAAAAGAAAACTTTTTAAAATTGTCATGATGACTGTATTACATTTTATTTTGTTTACAAATGCGGGCGTTTTTTATGTCATCAATCTTTTATACTTCACTTCTAAGCCTATCACCTATATCGCTCTGTATTTTTATATCAAATTGCGTAATTTCCACGAAGTGTGTTATCTTAATTCCTCATGATTTGATAAATTTCGCAATATCACAAATGCACTCTTTGCACTGCAAAAATAAGAAGGCGATACAACATTTATTATTTAAACATTATTAAAAGTTAAAGATCTAATCATAATTATGCAAAAAGTTTTTTGCGTCACATTATTATAAAATTGTGAATTATCCGCAATCGCCGCAGCATTGAAGTCATAGTTATAGGCGCAATAATCTTATAAAATAATATCATTTTATACATTGTTTTGTTACAAAAACTCAAAAGAAAAAAGGCAAAAAGCAAATCAACACCATAGCAAAAAATATTGAATATTATGTACCATGTGGAAATTTTTTACTGATCGTTTTATTTTTAATTTATTTGAGACAAATTTTTTTTTTTTTATTGGAGAAACGGCCTACTACGGCAACTATTTTTACAGTTGTGATAAGTTATGTAATGATAAGAAACATGCTATCTTAATTGCATCATATATTTATTTATTGTGCAATATATTGTATCCGTGAAAATTTTATCAATAGGACACAGTGAATATTATTATCATTCAATTATGTTTCGATGAAAAAAACAAGGTTGTCAAGTAACTGGAGAAAATAATAATTAAAGTATTACCTTTATCAAAGACTGGTATCTCGCCTAACTTCAATTCGCTCTGAAACGCCCTGAAGCTACTTAGAAATCACATTGGTTTAGGTCTTGCGTAGAGTCTGATTAGCTAGTTAAAGTGAGACTGTCGTCAGGTCTTCACTATCAATATTTTTATGACCGTCGATCCTTGGTAAAAAATTGTTTTTACCTTGAACAACTTTATCAATCAGATAGTTCGCGCGCGATCATAAATTGTTATAAACTGAACGTGAGGGCTCTGTAGCGATAGATAACAAACACTGACATCTACAACAGACCTTGAAGTGATTTTGAAGCATTCGAATTCCATTCGCATACGAATTCACTAGAATCGCATACGAACTCCTAGGCGATTGTATACGATTCTTAGAATTTCGTATGCTAATTGGGATTCGAACGCTTCAAAAATACGCCTTCTTGTTCTGCCTGTTGTTGTCGCTGCCTGGCTGTCTCAGTTAGCAACCCCGACATAAAGTGTCATTCTTTCGGTTTCTTTTGTTTTTATGATATCTCATCCTACGTTGGCTTTTGTTCTGGAATAAATAACTTATCAACTACTGAAGACTTTCTACTATCAGCACCGGCTCAGCGATTAAATCTACCACGATCCCCTACAGTCCACAACATAAGGTCCCACGTTTGCTTTTGCTCTGGAATAAATAACTTATCAACTACTGAAGACTTTCTACTATCAGCACCGGCTCAGCGATTTAATCTACCACAATCCCCTACAGTCCACAACATAAGGTCCCACGTTTGCTTTTCCTCTGGAATAAATAACTTATCAACTACTGAAGACTTTCTACTATCAGCACCGGCTCAGCGATTTAATCTACCACAATCCCCTACAGTCCACAACATAAGGTCCCACGTTTGCTTTTGTTCTGGAATAAATAACTTATCAACTACTGAAGCCTTTCTACTATCAGCACTGGCTGAGCGATCAAATCTACCACAATTCCCTACAGTCCACAACATAAGGTCCCACGTTTGCTTTTGTTCTGGAATAAATAACTTATCAACTACTGAAGACTTTCTACTATCAGCACCGGCTCAGCGATTTAATCTACCACAATCCCCTACAGTCCACAACATAAGGTCCCACGTTTGCTTTTGCTCTGGAATAAATAACTTATCAACTACTGAAGACTTTCTACTATCAGCACTGGCTTAGCGATTAAATCTACCACAATCCCCTACAGTCCACAATAGTCTCGCTTGTCGCTGTTATGAGCGACTGACTGGAATCGTCTTCTAACTCTCGTATAATTTAATGTAGACTAAAATTTTGTTGCGGCCTTGTGTTCTAAAATATGGTTTATCAGACACTGTTCATCCTGAAATATATGTATATCTGTGTAGGTAATATTTAGAACAGTTTCGGCACAGTTTCAAAAATGTAATATGTAAAAAGTTCAAAAAAGAGAAGCAAGTACTAATTTTATAATTATAAGAAGAATAACTATTAGGGTGGGTCAAAAATTTTTTTTTTCTTATTTTGGATTTTAATAGCGATAATATGTTGTCAATAGGAACAAACCTGATGTGTATAAAATATAATTACAATTGATACAGTGTATCTGCCTCCGGATCTAGTTCAAAGTTACAAAATAAAAGCGTATTTTTTGGTAATTTGCTCATTCTTCAAACAATGTTTTTTAATAAATTTTAAACCATTTTATATTTAAAAAACTGCTAAAGCATCTAATAAGATGATGTTAATGTTAAGAAATGACACCTAAAACGTAAATAAATACTTGTGGGTAAGTGTAAATATTTTATTAAAGACACAACCGCAACGTCATTCTTTTAGTCGTTTAGTTGCGCTGTCTTGAGCTACGTTATAGGTGTGTTATTGTATCTTTAAAATGAATCGTACTCGAAAAGCTTGGAAATGTCCTATATTTGGTGATACAAGTGACCTGAAGGACAATGTGCTTCCAACTTATGAAGAAGTAATAAAGTGCTACGAGTGGACGAGGTTTGATATAAAAATGACCAAAAATACGAAAAAGGAACCAAATTTTCAAGAAGTTGCTGATATTGTCACTGCAAAAATAGAAAATATATGGAAGAAAGCATCACTACCGATATTATCTCACGTAAGAATACAACAAATGCTCAAAGCTTATCATTTAAAATTTAAAAACATTTTGAAATCACATCCTAAGATACCTAAAAAGCGTTTAGAAGATTTCCTCGCTTCCAGCAAAGTTTTATTTGATGTTTCTTCCTGCAAGTGCTCAGATTTTGTCAAATGTATCTGCCCTAAGGAAAAGAAAGTCCCACCAAATGAGCAAAGCTTTCTTATTGACCAAAGAACTGCAAGAAAAATGATAATAGGAAACACGGATGTTGCAGCATCAAAAAAAAATAAAAAACGACTAGAAAGGAAACTCAAGCAGGAAATGTCAATAAAACAACACAAGCAAACTAGTACTTATATCGTCAATATCTCTGATTCTATATTAAATAACTCTTCATCTTCTGCGAGTGAAACATCCGGCGAAAGCGAAGATTATCAACCTGCAAAAATTAGAAAACTTAATATAGAATCTTCTGTTTCTATGAACTATTCTATACTGTCTCAAACTTGTGATCGATATGGAGTTTCAGACAGAGCAGCCGCAGCGATAGCTTCAGTGGTTTTACATGAAACTAGTATGCCCATTATTGATAAGAATAAATTAAGAAGGGAAAGAAAAAAAGCTCGACAGCAAATTATTGAGAAACAAAAAGTTTGCCAAATACCTGCACTATACTTTGACGGTCGAAAAGATAAATCAGTGATTACCAAGAAAAAAGCCGGAAAATTCTATAGAGAAATCATAATAGAAGAACATATTTCATTAATTCAAGAACCAGGTAGCCAATATTTAGGCTATATCACCCCAGCAGCTGGAACTGCAAAATTTATAGAAAGAGCAATAATTAATTTTCTTTTGACGGAAAATGTTTCTTTGGATCATTTAATGGCTATTGGATGTGATGGTACTAATGTTAATGTTGGAAAATTCGGTGGTATAATTAGATTAATGGAAAAAACATTAAACAGACCTTTACAGTGGATAATTTGCTTGCTTCACATGAATGAATTACCTTTTCGACATTTGTTTTCTTTTGTTGATGGATCGACTTCTGGCCCAAGAACATTTATAGGTAAAATCGGAAAAGCTTTGGAAAAATGTGAAGAAAAACCTGTTGCAAGATTTCGAAATATACCGGGACAACTGCCACTGATAGACTTTAAAGATCTCAGTTCTGACCAACAGTATTTGTACAGAATAGTATCGGCTGTAATATCTGGTGAATGCCCTGAGGACTTAGTTCATAAATCGCCTGGTAAAATGTCTCATGCTAGATGGCTCACACGTGCTAACAGAGTTCTTCGTCTTTACATTGCAACATCAGATCCATCAGATAAGCTTGTTAGTCTAGCAAATTATGTCGTCAAAGTTTACGCTCTAACATGGTTTGACATTAGATGCCACCCAAGCTGCAAAGATGGAGGAAGACATTTATGGCAGTTAATCTCGAGGTCTCGTTACTTATCTTCTGAACTGAAGGCTGTTATTGATCCAGTAATACAACGCAACAGTTATTTCGCACACCCTGAAAATCTACTGCTGGCAATGTTATCTGACTCTGAAAAACATATAAGAGAATTGGCTCTGCGGCGTATCCTGAAAGCACGTAGTGAAAAAGTAGAAACGTTGAGGCTTTTTCAGGTTCCAGATGTAAATATGGACGCAAATAATTATTTTGATCTTATTAACTGGCAGAATAATGTAACGGAACCACCAATCCTAAAACAAGTGTCTAACGAAGAGCTTCAATCTCTGATTTCACGAGGAGACGATAATAAAATAGATTTTTTGCGTTTACCTTGCCATACTCAAGCAGTTGAAAGGTCAGTCAAAACTGTAACTGAAGCATCATCAAGTTTGTGCACAAAATCAGCGCGTGAAGGTTTCATTAAAGCAAAAATTGAGTCTCGTAAACTTATGCCGAAATTTGATAGTAAAAAGGATTTTCGTATAGAGTAAAAAGCGTCTTAACAGAAAAAAAGCTTATCACTGAAGTCTGTAACTGAATTATATAATAAAACATAGTCATTTTACATACTCTTATTTATTATATACATCCTACAACTAATAATAAATAACTTAAAAGAGTTTTAGAAAATACAAAAAAAATATCAGTTTTTCAAAATTTCATGATCAATCCGGAGGCAGAAGATAATAACTGACTGTCATGAAACTTTCTAAAATAGTTCCTATAGCCATATAACACATATTTATTGGTATTATAAATCCAAAAAAAACACTTTTTTTTTCTCCATACCAGAGTGACCCACCCTAATAACTATATTTTATTTATGTTTACAATTACTTCAATTTAAGCGCCTATCTAAAACGCGTAGGTAGTTTTAGAGTCCCAAAATTGCTTTTAGTTTGTTCTAGGAGTTATAGCGTCTAAATATAATTATTATTTAATAAGTATACCTACATAAATCAAAAAATATATATCTTAAAGTACTCAAGCTAAAATAATTTATTATGGGCGATCATCAATTAATTAGTAGAAGTCTGTATTTAAACCGACAAAAATTAAGACTTAGTTTAGTTTTTAAAGTTTCTTTCTTGAACTGACTAGAGTTTTGAACGCAAGATATATTATTAAACTATATTCACGACACCAGGGCCCTAACCATGAACTGTTAAAACAATCACAAATCTGTCAAATATTATCATTTCTGTCAAATTTTGTATGAAATGACGTACCAAAATTGACAGATTTGACAACTTTGAGATTGTTTTAAGAGTTCATGGTTAGGGGGCTGGGCCATAACGAATTTTGGTACGTCATTTCATACAAAATTTGACAGAAATGATAATGTTTGACAGATTTGTGATTGTTTTAACAGTTCATGGTTAGGGCCCAGAATGGCAGTCTTACTTTTAACTGGACCTCACTTGTGTCACAAATTACGTATAGCGGCCGGTTTTCTATTTTGTGCTTGTGTTAAACATGTGTCAAACAATGACATATTCTTAATGATAACTTTTTATAAACTACTAAACGTTGCAAAATAAATTAAAGATTTATAAAAACTAAAAACCGACTTCAAAATAAATTTATAAGAAAGAAAATTGTATTGACTAAAAAAGGAAAAGGAATGCCTAATCAGTTCTATTTGGAGTCGGTCTATATATTATTTTGGTTTTTAATTTATTTTTGGAGATGTTATTTGATTTTTCTTTACTTTATTTTCATAATATTCAATGTTAAGAGCAACATTTCAGGAAAGTCCTAAGCACATACATAAAAATCCAATTCCTTCTATTCTAAAATTACTAGAAGGAAAGGCGGAAGAATTAATACGCTTTCATGCATTCGTCGCCCGACTTGGCTTTTCTACTTCAGTCGTAGTGACCAGTCTGTATAAGTCCAAATTATCTGTTATTTTTCGAATATATTTCGGAGACTACCAAAGGAGCTGCTCAATTTAATATCTTTATTTCACCGCCAAAGTTTCCACCTTTGACGGTGAAAAATTCAGTCAAATTTCGGGAGTAAAGCTCTTTCCTTAAATAGTGCTTCACGGCAGTCCACAGCGTTGCTTGATATGGCAATATATTGAACTTTAAGGAATAGGGATTATTGTGAATAAAAGAGAATTTACTTATTGCAGACGCCACCTTTATTAGCCACTTGGGAAGCCATGACAGGAAATCGGAAACAGACAGTAATACCATATAAAAATAAAATGTTGCCCTATAAAATATTTGTTGTTTTATTTTTAACACAATACCACTTATTCTGTAGTCCACGCAAATGAAGTTGCGGGTACGCTAGTATACATAAGAGCATTTTAAGACATTAAATGTACAAAGCTAACAAGTACCTATTAATGATTACTTATCTTGTGAATGAGACAGTACATTTAATTAGTTATTATCATCATTAGCTAATAGGTCGCGTTTACTGAATACAACTAGCGTTTACGATCGCACTAATACATGATGACAAGGCTTAATGATGACAAGGTTGTAATCCGTCATTGTATAAAATTCCTAGGAAATGAATATCTATACATATAATAAAACTGTAGAGAGGGTAAATTCTTTACATTGAAGATAATCTATACATATAATAAAACTGTGAGAGGGTAAATTCTGTACATTGAATATAATTTAAAAAAAATACTACTAGGGGTCTTCATATGACTATTTCACGCAAAAACTACTCGACGGATTTTGATGAAACTTTTTTTTATTATATAGCTATTAGTCCTCGGCAACATGCTATAATTTATTTTGAAGGTCTGAATACGTAATTTGGAACACCAGTGGCCCGTCTAATTTTTAATAGGAATTTATATAGCGCCTAAGGAAAAGTTGGTCAACGTCATCAGCACTTACTGTTGACATCAAGAAAAACGAGGGTCTGGTCTACTTGATGTGGAACCATAGCAGACCAGCTAAACTTTCAGAGCTATTAAAATAACGTCTTAGGAAAGGTTGTTCAGCATAATGAGCTCATGCTGATAACGTAAGAAAATTTAAATTCTAATAACTTTAAATAACTTATTCAGGTGTTTGCGTCTGTCAGTTATCATTCATAGTGCTGAGCTGATGATGAAAGTCACAAAAATCCTTAACGGCTATAGCAATTAATAGGTGATACTTTGATTTCTCGATAGAAAATATTTTGCAGTTTATTGGGCAGCCGTGTGACTTAATTTTGAACGAAAGATCTTAGACTGTGGTTACGACACAAGAATGCTTAACTGGACCTTACTTCAGTTAAACATGTTTTAGTGACCTTTAACCGACCTAATAATGATATGTAATAGATACCACTAAACGTTGTAAAATAGTTTCATAAAAACATAAAAAACTACCTCAAAATTAAACTAAAAAGCAAGCAAATTGTATTGACTAAAACATACCTAATCAGTAATATTTGGATTCGGTGCGATAAACACATTTTATCTCTTCATTGCCTTTTTTTACTTTATTTTCATAATATTCATTGTAAATGGCAACATTTTAGGAAAGTCCGCTGCCCGACCCGCCTTTTCTACTCCTGTCGTAGGGACCAGTCTGTATTAGTCCAAATTATCCGTTATTTTTTGAATAAATATCGGGGACAGCCAAAGGAGCTGCTCAATCTTATAAATTTGTTTCACCGCCAAACGAGGAGAGTCACAGTGAAAAGATTCAGTCGTGATTCGGGAGTAAATAGCTCTTTTTTTTATTTAAAAATGCTTTGCGCAGTCCACAGTGTTGCTTGATATGGCAGCACCACTCGATTCCTGTAGTCCACGCAAACGAAGTTGCGGGCACAGATATTAATTACTAAAATTGCATGGAAATGTGTAAAATAAATCATATTAGTCATATTCCACACATTCCTGGGAAATTGATACATTTCTAATATCAATCGGAAATGTATTAGTCACAATATAACTATCTAAATGAGCATAAAGTTTAATAAAAAAAAAGACTCAATTTTTATTGGGACTTAGTTATTTAAATGTCAGACTGATTACTTACGAAAAAGTATGAAATTTTGAGCTCTTTAACAATAAATACGTAGTTTATTCTGTGTTCAAGATGGACCTAAAAATGAATAAAAAGTTAGGTTTTGAAGCTTATTCAATAATAAAACGATTGATATTTTACTGTAAAGTTACTTACGTGTATAATATACTCGATTGTCTCAACGAAAACCTTCTATTTTATTTCTGTTTAACAATGTGCTTCTATTATTTTATTTACTTTTCCGTAGAAAAACGGCGAGTACGCCTATAGCCGGACTATAGTGGCGTCGCCATCTCTGAGGTTCTGGGTTCGATCCCCAAATCCCTGATCCGATTGAAAGTTTATAGAGTAGGATATCGGAATTTCATACAGGATATGTGTGTATTAAAGAATTTTTGAAACAATATTTTACAAATTTCCTATTAAGCCTCGGAATTTCATAGAATGCCTATGTTTCAAACATTTCCGGCAACATAATACACTGCAATGAATAAGCAAAACGGTCCTATAAATATTAATTCTACTTGAGACCCTCATCAGTCGTGGAAGCTGGCGTAAGGTGGTCAATCATACAAAATTACGATGACAAGATCACTGACAGGACTATTTTTAACATTATATACATTAGTGGTTACACATGAAGCAGCAAAAATACTAGCGGTGTTCCCAATACCATCCATCAGTCATCAAGTGGTTTTCAGACCCTTAACATTAGAACTAGCAAAACGTGGACATGAAGTCGTCGTTATCACAACAGACCCAATATACCCAGAAGGAAATAGCCCAGCAAATTTTACAGAAATAAATGTTCACGAGCGTTCTTACGAAGCATGGAGGAAAAACTTCTTGTCTGATACCGTGACTAGTGGTGATAAAGAAGATCTGCAAACACAAATTTCTGTTGCTTTCAGTACATTGAACAAGGTTTTTGAAATGCAGCTATCAACCCCTGAAGTGCAAAACCTCATTAATACTAGAGCGCAGAAATTTGATCTACTAATAGTAGAAGCTTGCGCTCTTGTGGCCTTAGGCTTATCACACGTATTTAAAGTGCCAGTAATTCAGATCAGTTCTTTTGGAGCCTTCGCACACAATTTGGGAACAATGGGAATGCCGATGCATCCGACCATACACCCCACATCAATCCGACAGAGAGTGCACAATCTATCTAAATGGGAGAAAGTGATTGAGTTCTACAATTATATACGATTGGAAAGAATTTTGGCTGTTACTGAAGAGGTAAGTGATGAAATGTTACGGAGAGTGCTTGGTCCAGACACTCCAAAGTTAAGTGAGTTGCGGAACAATGTGGATATGTTGTTTCTAAATGTTCATCCAATGTGGGAACTAAATAGGCCGTCTCCACCAAATGTGATTTATATGGGAGGATTGCATCAGAAACCAGTCAAAGAACTACCTCAGGTAACACATTCTGCTATTTTAATCATTAGAAAATATTTTTTGTGTTAATCTTTGCGTAACCGTAAATAGACTTGACACGATAGAATAGATATTATTAAATTGAAAAAAGACAACTCGTCCATGTCGGGATTTGAACCCTAATCTCCTGCTTAGCGCGCAGGCGCTAGCTAGCTTAATTGGTAAAGCGCCTGCGCGCTAAGCAGGATAATTAGGGTTCAAATCCCGACATGGACGAGTTGTCTTTTTTCAATTTAATAATATGTATTCCATATATTGGCAAAGTAATTTGCTTAAAGAAATACATAAAAAGTTAAGTTATTATGAAATAATAATTTACAAAAAAGTAAAAAATCACGCCTAATTTAGAGTCAAGGTGCGGCAAGCATCGACTCGAAAAAACAAAAAGGAATAATGCGTGCAGCATTTCCTAGATGGCGTTAATGTCACAAATAAATTGAGAAGGCAAATTTCGTCCGGTCGAGATATGTCCCTGTAGCTTAATTGGTAAAGCGCCTGCGCGCTAAGCAGGAGATTAGGGTTCAAATCCCGACATGGACGAGTTGTCTTTTGACGTGACAACGTCTTATAAATTGGTTTGCCGGGTGACACTTCAAGAAACTGCGTTACGCTCCGCTCACGTTATGCGCTCACAATGAGAGCGAGTGAGAGGCACGCGTCCCTTCCACTCGGGCATAGTTAGCCCGCCTAAGAGCGAGAGAGACAGACATAAAAAGTGAAAGGCACGCGTCCCTTCCACTCGAGCACAGTTAGCCCGCCTAAGAGCGTAAGTCGTTGTCACGTAAAACTTTCGCCCGTATACCGACTTTACAGGCAACCATTTTTTTTTTCAATTTAATAATATGTATTCCACATATTGGCAAAGTAATTTGCTAAAAGAAATACATAAAAAGTTAAGTTATTATGAAATAATAATTACAAAAAAGTAAAAAAATCACGCCTAATTTAGAGTCATGGTGCGGCAAGCATCGACTCGAAAAAACAAAAAGGAATAATGCGTGCAGCATTTCCTAGATGGCGTTGATGTCACAAATAAATTGAGAAGGCAAATTTCGTCCGGTCGAGATATGTCCCTGTAGCTTAATTGGTAAAGCGCCTGCGCGCTAAGCAGGAGATTAGGGTTCAAATCCCGACATGGACGAGTTGTCTTTTTTCAATTTAATAATATGTATTCCACATATTGGCAAAGTAATTTGCTAAAAGAAATACATAAAAAGTTAAGTTACGATAGAATAGCTTTGTATAGATAGATAACTTGTTAAATACAAAATAAATAAAAATACTGGATTTTTTGTTGTTAAGAATATTTGATGTACTATCTAGAACAACACCAGTGGTAATTAGCTGATATTGAATGATCTGACTGGCCCTTAAGGTATGGTGATTCGCTATGAACTAAAAAGAAATTGATATATCATTCAAACTGACGCGGTAACGTTAATGTTTGGAACATCTAAAAAAAATATCACGATTTCGATTTTGCTTCCCTTGTAAAAGTTTTAAAGAGTGTAAATCCTAACTTTAGTAATGGGTTTCAGGATCTCAAATCATACCTCGATTCTTCAAAACACGGTGTCATTTATATTAGTTTTGGGACAAACGTAGAACCAGCTTTACTACCTCCGGAAAGGATTCAGAAGCTCATAAATGTATTTTCAAAATTGCCTTATGATATATTGTGGAAGTGGAACAAAGACGAGCTGCCTGGACGGACCAAAAATATAAGGATTTCCAAATGGTTGCCTCAGTCAGATCTTTTGAGTAAGTTTACATTTTATATCTTGTAATTATTAAAAATATTCTCGTTTGGCAATAAAAGTCACGCGTCATACATGTGGATGGTTCGATACATGTGATTAGGGAAGTAATGTGCGGAATCCTGTCTGCATATTTCGCTACTGGATAAATTTTTAATCATCATTGTCATGTTGAAATAAACAAGATAACAAAAATAAAGAATACGAACAGCCTCGAACGAACAGCCAGATCATGTAGGTAATCCTTGTTACTAATTTTCTTAGTATGACTATAAACTTATGAAATTTTACGTACAAGTAAAAAAGACAACCTCATAATTATCTCATAAACTATGTACATATCTTGTGAAAACTCGAGCGGACACATGAGACCGAGTAACAGTAAAATTTACATTGTTTGTTTTTTCTGGGTATTTCTTATGTATTCCAAATATAAATTAAGGTTGTCTGAAAGAGATCGCTCTTAGCAATAATACCACCTAAATTATCTTTCTGTAAACATCAACCATAACTTCTTTGATGTGCAATAAAGAACATTATCTATCTAATCTATCTACATACATCGTTCATATACACCGCATATATGAAAATCAATTAATAACAGTTGACGATCATTATTCCAGGACACCCCAAAATAAAAATATTTATTACACAAGGTGGGCTGCAGTCTACCGATGAAGCTATCACAGCTGGAGTACCTCTGATAGGTATACCAATGCTGGGAGACCAGTGGTACAATGTTGAACAATATTTGTACCACAACATTGGTCTTCAAGTTGACATGGAAACCCTTACTGAGGAGAAGCTTGCAAATGCTATTGATACTATTATAAAAAATGAAAAGTAAGAAAATCAAATATATTTCAAAATACATTTCCAAATTAGTTAGCATTAAAGTTTCGAATCACGTGCACAGCACTATAGTCGAGTTTATATAGAACTAAGTAATTATAGAAGGCAACAATTACAATGCCCATTCACTGCGAATAATGTCAAATCATCAAGCAATTTTATTGTTGTGACAGACAAATCAAATGCGTTCCCAACAGTGCGCTGTAGTCTTTATAACATAGATAAAATTATTGTTTTTTTACAGCATGTATCGAAAGAACGTAGCAAAACTTCGGTATCTCATGAAAGACCAGCCTGAAACTCCCTTAGAACGCACGGTATGGTGGACAGAGTACGTGATTCGACACTCCGGCGCACGTCACCTTCGCGCGCCCTCTGCCAACGTACCTTGGTACCAGTACTTCGAATTAGAACTTGTATGTTACATTCTTTTGGGAGTTTTCTCCTTGTTATTTACTATAATTTATTTAAGCTTCTATTTGTATACAGTTTTCTTTGGACAATACAAAACTAGCATTAAGTTAAAGATGAGATAGAATATTAAATTTTATATTTGTTTTAGTAAATTTTTAACGAAGTGTTTTACTACAGTCGTTTTATTTTTAATTTTAAACAACTTGCAACTAAGAGGCGAGCAAGCCGGACATGGCATCTCCGTCCATGAGTTTCCGGGTTTCGCATCCGGTCGGATCAGTGTAGCAAACGAACTTTTCTATATTGTCTTGGATCTGGGTATTGTAATACCGTTCTTGTTTCTGACTTCTGTAACACAAGTGCTTTAGCTACTTACTATAGGATCAGAGCACTGTATGCGATGTTTTTTTATTATTATTAAATTAATTTCCCAAAATAATTTGTACCAAAAGGTAAAGAGGAAACGTATGGAAATATCAAGTTGATAATACTTAATTTTAAATTACTAACATGGTTTTTGAAGCTGTAAAAGCAAAACATACAGCCTGTCGATTCTCTAAACAAACCCGCGATCACTTCGACATCACTTCACTTGACGATTAAATAATGTAAACCAAATCTGTAACAAAATAGAGTCTATGTTTGTTTATACTGCTTTGGTGATTATCAACGCGCTGTCACTTTAACACTGAAGTCACTCATTGACAATATTAATTTGAAGCCATTTCTAAGCTAAATAGATCGTTTGTTTATATTGTTCTTGGCTAAACTAAATATTCCACAACACATCTTATATTTTAAGCACTAAAATATCTCTTGAGCTAGCAATCGTCGTCCATTACCAGTGACTTCTTCTTTCTATGGAACTGTATGGTGCTGAGATTTTCATCTGTTGTGCTAATCCAATCAGAGTAAGATATACCTATCCTAGATTTTAAGAGAGTTTATACTGAACAGTAAAAACTAATTGAAATCGGCCTAGTGGTAGTACCTCAAAAATAGGTAACATACCATGCAGGTCAAATTATTTCCATCAATTCAAATCTTTGACCTGCATCCCTAAAGAAAATTACATTGTCCACTCCTTCAAATACTTGAAACAATTAGTTGGCATGCATCCAGATAATTTTATGGCGTAAATATGAGTTCGAATGCAAAATCGTATAAAATGAAAAATATTTGTAACAGCTTTTAGCTGCATCGACCACTTGCAATTTGACTTCTTCTCCTTTACGAACTTACATGGCTCAGTACCTATCTTCGGCTCCACTCATACAATCTAATCGCTGAACATCACAGAGCACTTTGCAACTTTATTTTTTTATCAGGTTTTTAAAATTTCACATTTAACACTCCGCACCACGTTGTAGTTGGAACTTGGTAACCACCACATGCTCTTCTACCTTAAGAAAAAAAGCCTTTAAATATGGCAGAGATCGAGTACCTTTCGCTGGCCGTTACCTAAAGGTTATCTGGAAGAGATTGCTTTAATTGTTTAGACCGTCCAAATTGTGTATCTTTAGGTAAACTTCAACTGTTACTTGTTTTTATAGAATACAATTAAAAAATTGTAACTATGGTCAAGACTAATCTAAAATTACATATTTCTTCTTTAGACTCGAGACACAACGGAAGTTTTAAAGCTTTTCTTCTTGTGATAGTACTGACGAGTAGACTAGACACCTTTCTAAAGGAGGGATGCATTGGATAGTTTCCTGGGGTGTGGTCTATCGTCATTTTGTTGCAGGAATACCAGTTATCATTACCAGAATCCAGAAAATCGGTATCCAGGTACAAAGCCTCAGGAATAACCTATAGTGTATTTTTATTACTGTATGTTTATGTGCATGTAAGATATTAATAGTCCTTTTATTAATAATAAATACGCTGCCTAAACAAATTAAAATATTTTGCGCCGTTCGCATCAGTATAACAAGGGCTCAATAAATAAAACTACTTAGTAATACAGTTTTTTAATTAGCAAAAGTACAAAACGAATCTAAATCTACCATCTCATCACATTCTTCAGTCTCAAATACAGGATGTGTTCATCGATCCACCTTCTCAACGCTGATACCTTGGCGTATACTCCGGGGTAGTCGGGTCTCGCGCATCCGAGACCCCACGAGACTACACCAGCTAATTTGCCGTTGTGGATCAGAGGACCGCCGCTATCACCCTGTATAGTCAAATGAATATAAATGAGATAAAGAATAGTTACCCTGTTTGAACAAATAAAAATAATTAATGGATTTATTAGTATAGACAATGAAATATGTACACTTTTTTCAAACAGTGATAATGTTATATCTTTAGGGGCTTAACTATGAACTCTAAGCAGTGTTTTTGAACTTATTTCTTTTTACCTATTTTACAGAGTAAAATAGATTTGTGGGTCTGCATCGCATCACTTCTACTCTGCCGCTTGGTCAACATCTTATACATCGCTTTTTATTCACTTTGTACTTACTTGGCAAGCATCCTTCCCGCCCTCAGGAACTCCTGCGCATAACATACGGGACGTAATAGTGTACAACGGTGCGTACGCCTGACCACACACCATGGAGTTCACTTTCGGTACTTCCACTCTTTGCAGCGTCGTGGGGATTCCACCACCTTCCTGAAATTGTAAGCAAACGTTTCTATTTTTGGAGTGATGCGATTTGACTTGGAAGTAAGTATTTCTTGGCTTGATATTCAGTTTGGTCAATTTAGAAAAATATTTTTCTAAATTTGCATTGGAAGACGCTTCTGGCAAAAAGGGTCTGGTTCCTCGTAAACTCGTAATACAAATATGCTAGTTTCTTACTTCCTTATCAAGACAAATAAATATAATTATTGATTTGATGCCTGGTGCATTATTATTACATGCCAGTCAAACCAAAAAAAATATCACTTCAAAAGTTTCGACTGACTCAGGTAGGAATAAACCCACAGCCTATAGGGTCACTTTGTTTCCGTCTATCAATCCCATTTTCTAACAGAAGGAGTCATCATCATCTCAGCCTATTGCAGTCTTCTGCTGGAGCCTAAGCCTCCCCCAAAGAGCGCCAAAGAGAGCCAAAGAGCACGATCAAGCAGGAATAGAAGTATCAAATTGAAATTAATATTTATAACTAGTCTATTCTTCAGTCTTTTTTCAAATAAAAAAGAGGTAAGAAGTATAAAGTAAAAAGAAAGAAACCACGATATTACAGAAGTTTGGAACCCTTGTTGCTCGATTCCGACCCGCAGGTGGCCGGTTTTATTAATGTAGTCATGCTATATAACCAAGTGCATATAAATAACTAATAAAGAAGAGCTTAAACTGCGGAAGATTTGTTATAAAAACAAGCAATTAATAAAACTTGAAGTTAATTTTTACAACACTACAGTATAAACCATTAGAGTTCTCAACAACACTAATAAACCATTCCGAATGTAATTGTGCGATGAAAAAAGATACAAACTTTGTAATTGTTATCACTGAGCCATGTAAACATAATACAGATAAGAAGAGTAGACACACTCTGTCCGTCTGTCCGTCTGTCCGTCTGGCACCAGGCTGTATCTCATGAACCGTAATAGTTAGAAATTTTGACGAAGCTATTGAAGTATAAGTAATAAGTGAAATATTATTTATTATGAGAATAAAGAATTCTTTACCCGTAAATCGATTTGACATTGAATCTTATCTTCCTCTCCCAATATAACAAGATTATGGTAATACCATAGAGAAAAAAATATGTAATACTTATACACTCGCGAGCAAAGGTCTGGAATCAATAACTTGAAATTGGGTCCGCGCGATCTTGTGTACTAAATACTTTTTTAATAATTATAAAATTGACACGAAACATTTTAAAGGTCAACTCTTAACTTTAAATTGGTACTAAATACTATACCATTAAAATAGAGCCAGTAGTTAAGGAGCTATCCCGGATTAAGTGAAGGAGGTAGGAAAACAAGGAAATATGGAAAAATAATGAATGAATAAAACAACAAAAAATATTTAAAAAAAGAAATTGCCTTAAAATTAAGTTTCAGTACTTTGTGTTCCCTTCCCTCGCCCTAATAACTGCTCGAAAACGATTCTTCATAGACATCAGGTCTAGGTCAGGTCAGCTGCTGAATTGATTCTTGTGGGATACCTTCCCACTCCTCAATCAACGCCGATTTCAGCTCATTCAGACATGAAGGAGCAGGAGTTCTGGAACGAACCTTCCTCTTCAGTTCATCCCAAACGTGCTCAATGGCATTCAAGTCAGGGCGCTGGCCAGTCCAATGTGCCGATACCGACTTCTTCGAGGTATTCAGTTGTTACAGGGGCAGTGTGACAACGAGCGTTATCGTGCATAAGGAGGAAGTCATCACCGATATATCCCGCATAGGGAACGACATGTTCCAGCAGAATATCGGAAATGTAACGGTCCGATGTTAGATCGCCTCCTCGTCCCCCGCCAGGCACGAAAACAAGCTCGGTTTTACCGTCGAAGGAAATGCCGGCTCACATCATACAAGAGCCGCCCCCATAAGCCACTGTTTCAGCGAAACAGCACTGCGCAAATCGCTCCCCAGGCCGCCTGTAGACACGACCTCTTCGGTCGCTACCGTGCAAACACATCCTGCTCTCGTCGGAGAACAGGACTTGCTTCCATTGCTCAACCTCCTAATCAAGATTGTGTGCGAGCAAATTGAAGGCGTGCTTGTCGGTGAGCTGCCGTGAGTTTTGGGCCTATGGCAGGCCTTTTTGGAGTCAGATTCGCTTGCTTGAGTCGTCGACGAACTGTCCACACGCTGGCTGCTACCCCACGAACATCTCGGAGTTCCTGTTGGACATCGACACCAGTTAAATGCCGATTTCGGAGAGAGGTTGACACGATAAAACGGTCACCCCTTTCCGATGTGCACCGGCGCCGTCCAGTTCTTGGTCGAGACCAAGTTCTAAAATAAGAGAACACACACACACAAAGCGCTTGTAAACTTTCGAAACACAGACTGGCTTATTTGGAGCCGACGAGCGACAACCCGCTGGCTGAGTTCTTCTTGCAATAGGGCTACGATTTGTGCTGCTTCTGTAGGTGTTATCCCCATTGTTGTACAAGGTAAAGGGTCAAAAGTAGCGGAGATGTGTACCGGTCAACGTGTGAAAGAAAAACCGATAACAGGTGCTTTTATAGGGGGTCAATAGGTCGCAACTCGCGACGTATCAAACAATTGAATCACGTCTTTTTCGTTATTCCTTAACTTAATCCGGGATAGCTACTTAAAATACCTACTGGCTTGATTTTAATGAATTCGATATCAGTTTAAAGTTTAGAGTTGAACCTTTAAAATGATGTCATTTTTATGATTATTAAAAAAATATTTAGTACACAAGATCGCGCGGAACCAATTTTAAGTAAGTGATCCCAGACTTTTGCCCGCGAGTGTAGTTGTGTTTCTGCGTAGGTTGTTTGAAAAAAAAATCGCATCTAGCGTTACAATTACTTACAACCTTAAACAGAGTTACTTTTGGATGTCCCGTCATATTTTTTCACGTCATCCTGTAGAGGCAGCTCATCAAAATGAAATAAAAATCATTTTTTATAATATTTTTTTACCTATTATTCCAAACACAAAACAAAATGTTTGCCACTCGTTTGTTTTGTTACTTAGTACAGGGCCCTAACCATGAACTGTTAAAACAATCACAAATCTGTCAAACATTATCATTTCTGTCAAATTTTGTATGAAATGACGTACCAAAATTGACAGATTTGACAACTTTGAGATTGTTTTAAGAGTTCATGGTTATGGCCCAGGACGTGGCCGCCTTGTTCCTAAGCAACGCGCGTTTATTATTTCCCATAAATTGTATATGATTTTGGCAACGGGTCCAAAAGTAACCATGTATATTGTACTTTTCTAAATATCTGTACTGGATGTTTTGTGTGGTATTTAATACAATTTGTTTATCTATCTATCTTATTTAAAATTAGTTCTTTGATATAATTAAATGAACCTACTCTATCTTACTTCTTTATGGTCCCTAATTGTTACCACTGAGCCTGCCTGAAAGGGGCCGTTTAAAAATGGCAAGTTGCCAAGAAAACGCTGCATTGTCACGACAATGACCGCACGAGGGTACAAAATGAAGAAATTTCCGTTATAAAATTATATAATACCGGAAACTTTATTAGAAATGGCGGTTATGAATTCAATACCTTGTTAACTTAAGTCGCTATTGTGGTAGTACAGAAATTATATATTGTGGCTGGTAATAGTTATGAGGTTTGGTGTGGAAGCCTCCAAGACGGTGATATGGCGTGCTTTGGTTGATATTTACAAATAGGTACATAATACAATAATTAATTTTATATATATATTATCCTCATGTCTCATAAAAACGTTTCAGAACATAATTTCCAACCGTCCTTCCACTTCCACTCACAGAGCAAGTAAGACTCGCTACGCGCTTCTACTGCTTCAGAGACTACATATCGGCTGGCGATGAAAATAACTGGCGCAATAAACTTAGTCACCTTTTTTATCTCTTATTACAGGGCCAGATTTAAAAATTTCAGATTCTTAAGCCGCGGCCGTACTTGTGTCTGCTTCGCCCAGCGCCTAGCTCTTAGGTAGGATACCAAGAGACCACTAGCTAACTGTATGGGTACTTCCAGATCTAGCGAATGCACCGCAAATGCGCAGCTCGCGAGCTGCACCCGCGCAGCACGCGTTCCGTTACTGCAATCGTTTGGTGCACCTCTTTAGCGCAACTTATGCAAGGCTTGTAAAGTGAGCGAGTGGCGCGCGATCTGCGCATTTGCCAGATGTGGACGCAGCCTAGCTGGAAGCTCAAAAGGGGTAGGCCACCCAAAACGTATTAGTTTCAAGTTTTCAAGTGTGTTTTTTTCAGTTCTCCCGCTATCCTTCTACACGCACACATTTAAATGTTTTCTCGTTTCAGGCTCTCTGCCCCTACTTCAAGTCTTAATTGGTAATAATTCCAATACTTACCCTCAAATTCCCCCATCCTGTAACTTGGGCTATCTCGCCATCATCGAGTTCTTCGTCTGGACTTGTCATTTCTATTGCTGCGATCCTGTCATTAAACGTCACTGGTACCGACAGCCTTACAACAGCTATGTCATTATCCATTTTAGAGAAGCTGAAGTCAGGATGAGCTAGTATTCCTCCAACTGGGTAAACTACACCGCCTCGCTCGCTGAAGGACGAACCAGCGCGGATTTGGTAGTTCGATGGATCAGATCTGAAATATTTTAAGATTAAAATTCAAATCTTATTTGCACACTAAGTGATGTACATTTGGTGGTACGTACATTTGCAACAGGACTGAAAAACTTAGTAACATACAAGACATAGTAAATGTAGAAAGCAGCTTATAATCTAGTTGTAACACCAAGTATGAAAAGGTAAGTAGATGTAGTGGAGCGGTATTTCGTGTTAAACGCAAACGGCAAGTAATCTGGCGAAAAAACACACCAGTGTTTTTTGGCATATTTATTATTATTCTAGCAAGAGAATGTAAGATCGCTTTTACGAATCGCGTTTCAAACATCTTGAATTTTCGAAATATTTAGGTGATATACAGGGTGTCCCGTAAATCAAGGTCAACCTTGTAACCACATATTCTATACGTCATATTGAACAACTTTTGTTCTATTACTTTTTAAATTATGCATATGTTTTTCTTGACTTTCTGTACAAATCTAATTGACTAATTTGTTAATTTTGTATGGGATGTCGATAAATTTTCATGAAAATTTGCAAAAGTGATAAAACAAAAGTTGTTCACCATGATGTATAGAATATGTGATTACAAGGTTGACCTTGATTTACGGGACACCCTGTAGATAGACACATGTAAATAGCTGATAAAAGAAATTCATAATCAAATACTAAAAAATTCAAGCTTAAAAACATTTTAAATGTTATTATTACGTGAAAGGAAATTAGTTCTGAAATGGGAGATACACAGAGCAAGATCTTGTGGAATTATCAGGTACTGTATTTACTTTGATAATAAAACACACTTCTGCAACTCATAGTTATTTACGTTATTCCTTATCACATGTAGTAGCGATAGCTTAATCAAGTAATTGTCCATTAATTAGTCTCATAGATAAGCAGAGATTATATTAATTAGCCGTTGTATACTTCATGTCTTATCTTATGTGTTTATTATTAAAAATAATTACTACCACCTGTTGCCTGTGACTTCTATCGCCAAGATGTCAAATATAATAGATAACTATCACAAATACTTATTACAAATTTACGATGTTCTAAGTTTCGGCGTGGCTGAAAGGTCCGCCGGTTTTTTGCCGAGACAGAACCTTTGGTCGAAAAGGCCGAAACAGAAACCGAAACTTCGGTCGGACACCAACTTATTAATCATCGCTCATCGCATAATATCGTTTTTAGAAAGTCTTAAGCCCCATATGGGTTCAGCTATGTTTCAAAATATCAGTGTGGTTATAAACAAAAAAACTTAGCCAAATAAACAAAGGAGGACGATATTAAAAATATTCTTAGACCTTTGATGATAAATCAATTAGCCATGGTTTTCACCGGTGATCCTCAAACAATAGATTTTTGCTTCTGTCTATTTTTGTGGCAGTCAAAGAATGAATCGGCAGTTTATATGGAAAAAAAAACATTTTTTGTTTCATATTTTGACTTCTATTTCTTTCGCAATCTTGTCCAATTTAATGATTATGTCGGCCTAATATTCCGTAAATTATGATTTTATAAAAATACAAGAGGGTCTAAGATCGGATTATCTTGTAAAGGCAGTCGCTTTACGCATTCCAAAACAACTCTAATTTATTGTTCTCGTAACAACGCGAATCGTATTCGCATTTTCATTAAACAGAAGGCTAGTTTAGAGGAATATAAATTTCTGAATTCATTAACCGTTTGTTTTGTAACAACGGAATAGGTATTTTCGGAATATTGGTCAAATCGAGAGATCACTAAATATTTTGATGTTGAAGGAGTAGGTACTTTTTATCTATTTCGTAACAACCCAGTACGCCATATAGCTCCTATTCAATGTACACATTGAAGACCGTCTGGTGTATTAGTTCGCTTCAGAATACAAAGCCATGCGATTGCGTATTCAAATCCCGCAAGGGGAAAATGTTTGTGTGAATGACATGAACTATGTGTACTTGTCAAAACCTAAGTTAAAATTGCAATGGTATGGTCTTAGCATGCAGCTGTATGCTTAAAAATATCGAATTATTAATATCAACCGTAGTCTTAAGCGATACGTGCGTACTCTGAATTGAAATGATTCCTCAAATTTCCGTAAAAGCTACAAACAAAAATTTAAACTCTTAAGCCTTTTTAGGCACTTATAGAAGACATGCTTGTAGCGACTTAACGCTTTGTCGCTTCGCCCTTACTGAAATTTTCGTAGCCTAACATCACTTACCCACTAATGCAATGTGCAGCAGTTACAACGATGTCATTGGCTACCAAAGTCGCACCGCAGGAGTGGCGCCCTCTAAACAGCAGAGACACTTGGTACGGAGCATCTGTGATTTCGATGTCTTCACCCCCAACTATTCGGATGTCACTGATCCTTGAAGTAGGTGAGGCGACTGGAATTGAATAAAACATCAAAATCTAAGTTATGCAGCCTACGCCGTGGTTGTAAATAAATGGGTGACCATGCTGACCATATTTAGTGACATTAATCATAAACATCTCCATTTTTTGGAAGGCAAAACCTGGTCTTAGTAGTATCCTTTGGCACTAGTAGAAAAGCCTAGTCGAACCGGATGAAGAATCTTGAAGATTTGTCTAGAATTTTTTTAGTGCTACAAAAAGTTTACTTTGATTATTATGAAGGAATATGAATAAAAATTAAATTTATTGCCACGTCTTGTGTCGTCCTATCTGCCTAAATTTATGAAAAGGATAATCTCTGTAACTATAAAAACTTTAAGACAAGTAAACAAAATCCATTATGGACTTATTTAAGAAGAATGTCTAGTCTTGGTAATAGGTCCAGAGTAAGTCGACCGTAACAATAATGAATCCAAATCAACGTTACTTACCAACTAACCCCAAAAAGACAAAACCACACAACAACTGAAACATCTTGGGGTTTTAAGACTAATCATTTTGGTAAAATTTACTGCATTTATACCTGATGTTTCAAAAGATTATTGGGTCAATATAATTATCACTTTAACTGATAATTAAGGACCTTCACACCAATTTACAGATAAAACACTAAAGATATCATTGTTTAGGATTGGATTTTTAACGATAAACGACACGTGTGATTACATTTCTTAAGTTTAATGATAAAGTTACACAATCATTATCTTTTGTTGTCCTTTAGTATAATGCTGCTGTCTGTCGTGCAGTAAAAACCAATAACTATTTTTTTATTGAATTTTTAATAATCTTCATCATCAATTTAGCAAAAGGACGTCCACTGCTGAACTTAACTCCCCCAACTAAGTACTTTTAGATTGGCCGGTTGAAATCACCTGCATCCAGCGGCTTTTTGAAACCTTTACCAGGTCGTCTGTCTGTGGTTGGACTTTAACGTAAAAATTTAACAAAAAAACAATGTAAATAAAACTGTATCAACAGCTTCATAAAGAATAGGCCATACTGCAGCAAATAGCTGACTGCCGTTCTTCTCATTTCTTTTGTGACGTTTTCTAAACACCTTTTGACGGGATAAGATCTGCCATTGTTGACCTGGAGCTCTTGGAAGTCCTTAAAATGACTCCAGACCGAATTCGATCGGTCAAAGCAGAATCGGTCAAGGTGGGGTTTTACTGATAGTTCAAATGTCACCTGCTAGTGGTCCACCTAACACCCTGCTCAGGAATCAGGGAACGGTATTGCGCGAAAAAAGCTTAGAAATGCCACTGATAATGCAGCTCGCAAGGCAAATCACTGGGATCAAGGACTATCTAAATTTATTTTTACATCTTGTCAAACCCTAGGCGTCGGCAGTATAATTTTCATTGTGCCTCGTTTCCCTGGGATAAGGGGTTAGGACGATTGCAAAGATAGTTTGTGCCAACAGGCAGCTCCAAAAACCCGAAAACTAAACAAAGTCGCGGTAAGATAACTAGCTTTTTAACTCTTATATCGATCATAAAACTTTTAAGCTTTAACTTATCATAAAGATTGTAATTAGAGGCAATGACATGTTAGAACTTGTCAAAATACTCTTCGATTTGAACGATAATGCGATGCTTGCACAATCAATACAAGGTACTTCAGATTATCACTATTTGCTCTATGTATGTATTCAAGTACCTATTGTATCGCATCAAGTGCTTCTAGGTAAAGATAAGACTGGAAATCTTTTCAACTCAGTAGTTGTAGCACTCTACCACACGTTTTAAAGGTTACATAAATTGCGCCACTTCATAAAGATAATGCGTTGTCGCTAATATGTTGAATTGTGTTAGTTAATGGACTTTCTGTTTATTTGTCTTCTAATTAAACTTTGGTAGATTTTAAAGATTTTACTGAAGAATATCTATACGCTATGGCATATACATGGATACGGAAAAACATTTTCGTACCAGTGACGCTGTTGTGAAACGAGATTCTCCGTAAGCAATCCCTACAAGTCGCATTCTAAGTAATATTTAAACTCTTTATAAAAAAATAATTCTATTAAAACCTGAAATTAAACTTTTGTTTGGCCCTGATATTTGGCCAACCATCGTAATAGGCACTACTCATGAGGCCAGAAAGTCTGAGAATATAATAACTTTTAAGCTAAAATCGGTGTTACATGCCTTAGGGATTGATTCTTATAAATTCACTTTAGCCGATTTTTTTTTTAATTGGCTCGTGTCAGGTGTGCTGAACAACTTGGCCGGTAAAAGATAAGGTAGTAAAAAGAGATACATAAATCTTTATTTTGAGTAGGTAAAGATTTATTTTAAGTAGAAGTTGTCTCGTAATACACATTAAGTATTTTTATTTTTGTAAACAAACTGCTGTATGAGTAATTATTTAATCAAGAAAACGTCATAGGACGTCGCCATATCTAGAGTATAATAATTGAATTATGTCAAGGTAAAAAATTACTTAATTAAAAATTACGCAAAGTGTTATGAATGATTACATTTATTACTAGGTACTATTCCAGTTTGATTAAAATATCACAACAAGGTCATTTGATAATCTATACATAATTATATACCCTATTATATATACCCTTTAAAGTTTTTGTAGTGTTTTTTTTTTTCATAAAGTGCAGTGTCAACCGATCTATGTTTAAAAATATTGTACTCGTATATGCCCCAATATGCAGAGTAATACATTTTAGTACGATGTATCAAACGGACGCTGTAAGGTTCCGTTACTATATTATTGTATGCATGGTTCTGATTAATTGTTCTTCTATTCTAATTAGTAAATTACAATTTCAGCTAAGTACTTAGTCTGTGATGGCAATATTTGCGGTAAGGTGCTGCAGTGTCGTAGCGTTTATTTATTTCCGCTCCCTTTTAAAGACAGCTCTGTACGAGTTTACAGATGTTCCGTTTGATGAATAAAACTTTAACTCATACATCTATCAGGCAAATGAAAAATTTTGATTTGATACAAATTGATTGTTTTTCATGTCATGATAATAAAACGTAACATAAAGATTATGTTAAGATTTTCTTAATGTAGACAACAGAGTCCAATCTTCCACTGTTTTCTATCTGATGCCAGCAGCTATGCGTATTTAAAATAACATTATCATCATCTTAGCCTATTGCAGTCCACTGCTGAACATAAGCCTCCCCAAAAGAGCGCCGAAGAGCATGGTTTATTAAAAGTTAAAGTACAAATACTTAAAATTTTATCATTTTAGAAAAATAAAATATACTTTACATTTTCCATCACATAATACAATGTACAGAAATACAAAAAAACGTTTATTTTTGACCATTTTTTTCATTTAGGTGGTATGTAATCTGTCTGAAGTGAAGTGATCATAATTATGTTGATTTTACAAATTGTCACGAACCAGTGTGAAAGTAAAAATAATATTGAGTCGTATAATAAGGTGGTTTCAATGGCCTATTTGCAAAAATTAATGATTTTGATTTTTGGTTTTAAACTCTGATTTTGTTTTATAAGCTTGACGTACGTATGTCACACATCTTAACTGTATATTTCTATTCAAGTCTTGATTTCGCTTTGGGAGTTCGCCGTTTTAAAAGTTTTTATAACTTGTGATATTGTTTCCGATGTCTAAATTTGTTTTTGGCTCATTCGCTACTTATAATGCCTTAGAGGATTTCTTGTTTATGTGTTTTGTAAGAATAAATTGTTCTATTAGAACAGCGACCGTTATGAAATGACGCATTAACAAAGTTTAGAGTGGACACGAAAATAAAATGATGAAGATACAGGATGTGCTAGTCTATATTTTACGATTTTTTCGTGATTCCGATGTGGCTATAGTAGCCACTTTAGGAGTACTTAGCTTGTATAAATATGAAAGAAGTTTTGTTATAATTTATTGTTGTATGTATAATTAGAATCGAATAAAACTGTTGTTTGTAATAATTTAGGGTATTTTATTATTTTTGGAATAATAATTTAGGAAAAAGTACCTTCCTATGACTTTGTCATGTCATCATCATCATTTTAGCCACAGGACGTCCACTGCTGCACATAAGACCTCCTGAATGACTTCCAGGTTGGCTGGTTGGAAGCTGGCTGCATCCTGCGGCGTCCTGCATCCATTACCAGGTCGTCTGTCCACCTTATTTGTAGATGTCCTACAACTAGCGGCACGAAATCTGAACGCTCTGGGTGAAAGTTGCGCAAAAGACCATTACGATAACGTACTGCGCCGCGCCTACATCGCCGGTCGTGATTGGTTGTTGGCTCCGCGCACACGCGTCTCTGATACGATGATCGTCTCGTAAGGTGCGCCTAACATCGATGCTGCATACTGTATAATGCGCTTTCCGCTACGTGGCCTCTTCTTTACGATTTTATAGGCGTCGTCCAAATAGAATGTGGTCAGCCCATGCTCCTTGGCCTATGGCCAGTATTGTGCTTCCACCATCTTCCTGTCCTATTTGCTTTCTTTTTATATCAATTATAATATCAATCTTAATAAAAATAATTTTAATGCAAAAATTTTCAACTATGATCAAAATTAATCGACCAGATTACGCTGTAAGTAAAATAGCTTTCCAGTAAGAGATTTCACCGCTCCGTTATCTTACGGGCTGGTTTTGCCATCGTAGCTGTTTATCCCGGATTTTAATTGGAAAATTAACAATAGAATGGAAGCAGTGTCGGGGATAAATGGGGATTCATTTCGTTCCGGGATTCACCAAAGTAAAGCGAAAACACACAGACCACGATGAAACTTCTTACAATCATACGTCATGTATTATTATTACCAGAAAAAAAATACTTGACCCAACAATGTGGGTAAAAAGCTCAATTCCTTTTCCGCTTATTATAGCTTAACGTCGTGATGATTAAACATATTTTAAACGTGTCCGCGTGACTTTAGCACCTATGGTTTACAAAATGTGTTAGAATTTATTAAGGCGACCGAATCGCAGTGTGTAGATATTTGAAATTTATTTGACATAGGTACTTACATTATTTTCAAGGTTCCAAACGGCTAAACGAAAAAAATACTTAAACTTTAAAAACCCGGCTACGAGTGGACCGCGCGCTGCACCGCATTTTAATAATATATTTTGACTTAAACAATAACACAATACAGGGTTATTTGAAAAAAATCGACAACCTCGCACGACTAGATACCCAACATCATAAAAAACAACATATTTCGTTCTACGAGTTTTAGCATAACTCAATAAATTAATTTAAAATGATTTTCCAAGCTTTTATTGTACTGTCGTGACATTTGTAAGTCTATGTTAAGCAACGCGCGTGACGCTCGCTCTACCCAGTACCAGTTGGGAGCTCTATCCTCGAAATTGATGACAAACATGTTTACCTGGGACAAGTGATCCAGTTGGGTAGGTCCAATTTTGAGAAGGAGTTCAATCGACGAATCCAACAGGCTCATTGAAAAATGATTTGAATAGGAAAAATACGCAACATCTTCTCGTCTAAAATACCTCAGTGCCTAAAGACGAAAGTCTACAACCAGTGTGTGTTACTAGTGATGACATACGGAACAGAAACGTGGCCTCTTACTATGGGCATTATAAGAAAGCTCAAAGTTACACAGCGCGCTATGGAAAGGGCTATGCTCGGTGTTTCTTTGCGAAACCAAATCAGAAATGAGGAGATCCGTGAACGAACACAAGTCGCTAACATAGCATGAATAAATATTTTGAATCTTTCAATCTTGAATCTTAGCCAGCTAAAGTGGCAATGGGCGGGGCACATAGCTCGTAGAACTGACGGCCCCCGGGGCAGCAAGGTTCTGGAATGGAGGCCACGTACCGTAAAGGTTGCAGGACGACGCTGGATGCAGGCCGCTTCCAACCGGCCGATCTGGAAGTCATTGGGGGAAGCCTATGTTCATGATGTGACGCTCGCGTCACAGAACATTCAGACGTAAAATTAAATTGATATTTATTTTTGTATAAATGTAAAATGTGTCAAATTATTTAAAGTCATAAAACAAATGTTGTTGTGTATGATGTTAGCTATCTAGCCGTGCTCAATTTATTTAGAGGTCGATACTTTCTCAATTGGCCCGCACGTCTGGATGTCCTTGCAGATTTCTCTGGCAAAATACATGTAGTAGTAAGTACTCGTAAGTCGTAATAAAAGGATGTTAATTCCTAACTCCAAAAAAAATGACTCAGTGTGTCGTCTGGAGCATTTATTATTTTTATCATTTACTATTTATACCTTAAAATGATTTTCAAACAGGCTCTTACATTTGAGCTCTGATTCTACGAATAAAACGAGGATCAGGCTCAGACCGCGGTGCGTTTAATGTCAACTAACTTTTAATAGAATGAATCTTACTGGCTAGATATGAGCCATAGACCATTTTGTCTTATAGCATTAAGTTTGCATATTATGTTGTACTTATCTGTAATCTGCCTTAAGACAAATAAATACATTCTATTCTATTCTATATGGAAACCAAGGGGTTTACGAATTTGATATTTAATTTTTTGCTATTCGATGTCCGAAATTAAATACATAAATATTTAATATTGGACTGCATCACATACATTTCTTTGCATTTTTTTTTTCTCATTAAAGCTCAGACTAAAAATTGTGCTGTTATTATGGACACCATTTACTTGATTACCTACGTCATATAACAGTTTGTATGTTAAAAAACACTCAACCGTTGATTAGCTATACTAGTATAGCTAATCAACAATTAGGTTTATAAATATAAAATTACTAAGCATTATTTTTTTATATTTCATAAAGTTAGCTACCCTCTGTAAATACGAATGTTATTATTGTCAGTTTTAAACGTCGTAGTAGTAGCAGTTTCTAGTATTATTATTTATTCTGTGCCGAATCTTCAGCCCAAAATGTATTGGATAAAAAAAAGTTATGCAAGCAATCACCAACCAAAAATCTCATTGGTCGTTTTTCTAAACCTCACATCCAAATAGGGAATCGCCGGACCCAGATTTTCCCGGGACGCCTCCATTTCCCGACTATCAATCACGGACAGATTATATTAAGATCGAACGTGATGGATGGGATGTCGTCATAATCGATGATTAGTCGTGTTCATGAATTCTTAAAATTAGATTTTAAATTGTGAAGTTTTATACAGGGGACATTGCAAGGTAGTGCCAAATTTTAAAAATAAGATTTTTAGAATAAAAAATAACTTTTTATCGTTATAAATAAAAAAAATACAATGTCTTATCAGGGGCACCTAAAACATTGGTACATCCTCTCGATACTGTTCTCGATCTGGATCTGGAGCAAAACGGGGGCAACTTGTGTTAGGGCCGAAACACATAACCGCGTTGCGGCGCCGCGCCGCATCTCAACGCGCCACCGAGCGTTGCGTTGCGGCGCCGCAAAACAAAGCGTTCTACTGCCGAGTAGCGCAACCATTGCTTTATGAGTTTTAAACGTTGGTATATGTATCTCTAGCATAGATAGCAATAAACGTATTGCTCTTTTGTTGTTAAGAAGACGTTATTACACAAATTTAAATAGACGACAGAGAAGATACACATATCCATTTGTGTGTGACGTCATAAGCGCGGCGCGGTGCGCACTGCAAAATTCTATATTATAGCGGCGGGCGGCACTGCCGATTTTGGCGGTGCGGTGCCGCAACGCGGTTACGTGTCTCGGCCCTTAGCACTGCTTTTGCATTAGCTTGATATCGAGTAGCCGGACCATATAGTGCAGCCAGTTCAACTTTATGCGTGGACGTCATGTGCTGGATCATCCATTTTTTACAATACGCCCACTAGGCAGGCCGGTACTGCAAGACAGTTTGTAAGGCACCACGTCGGGGCGGTTGTCAACAAGTGCAAGTGAAGGGATATTAATGATTGGCTCATCTTTGTCGTGTCTCACTCTCATGCGTCGTCTGTTATTATAGACTTTCATGTTATTAATCATGTTATTATAGTTATCAATCATATTAAATAACGATGTTACGTACTATATAAGAATATTTTATTTTCTTGTATTGTTTTGTCCTTTGGGATATGTGTTTATCAAGCCATAGTAAAAAAATGGTCGTTTTAGGTTATAATACGTCGTCGCCGAGTTAAAATAAGTACAGTGGGTGATTAACGCCCACCTAACAATAATTTCAAATAGTTCTGGTATTTAAATGAATAAGAAAACAAACAACTTTCTAAACAAATGATGTTTATTTATGCTTACAAAATATGACACATTACAATGAGTTTTACTTGTAAAGCTAGCTCATAAATATCAATGGTTTGATTTAAGAATGATATTTTTTTTAGGTTTTACGTTCGAATAAACGAAATACTTTCGTACCTAATGTCCGTCTGTTTCAATTTGCTCCGTTTATGATGACACTGTGGTTACCTAATAATCATTTGTCGCGAAAAGTTTATTCTATTTCTTTTTTATGTTATTTCAAGCGAACCGTTTAACGATATCCAAGAAACTATCTACATGGCTATTATAAACGAAAGTTTGTAAGTACACTCGAATTAGAACAATACACAACAAAGCAAGCTAAAGCGTTTTGGGAACACGTAGTAGCGTTAAACGCTCAAACATGTCCTTTGTTGCGCAATACAATACCAAAAACAAGCGTAGTAGGTTCAATCCCACAAAAAACCAACACTCATTATTCTTCGTCTACCAATGCTTGCAGATGACTTAACGTTTCGTCTTTCCCAATAACATAGCTTCTATCATTTATTTTATATTTTTTGGTGCCTCCTCGAGTAGCGTATCATAGGTAATGTTACATGCGTCTGGCGCACCCTGGGCAATAATGGTCTGCGGACGGCAAGTCGATAAAGCAGACTAGCCGATCCTCCCACCACGACTCAATGGCAATGAAAATTTTAATTTATAAGTAATACTTGAAGGTACTACATGCTTGAGCTGCTTGTCACTCAATGTTGGTAGTAGTAGTGATTACCAAAGCAAAGCAACCCCCGCCACGGTTATGAGTTGATGGAACCAACCATTCTGACCGCTTTTAGTAACATTTATTACAAGCATCTCCGGCCTTTGGAAGGCACGTTAAAAGTTAGTCCCGGCTAATATTGCTTACTATACAGGGTGTACAAGAGAATAGGACACTCCTTAACACCACGTGATCAGCTGATCATATACAACAACTTTTTCTATGGGAGCAACATCGAAATCGATAAATTTTTTTCAGCTTCTCCATACAAACTTACTTTCATACCTCGACGATAATGTATGGAGCATCTGAAAATTAAATCACGATTTCGATGTTGCTCCCATAGGAAAAGTTGTTGGAAATGACCAGCCTGTATATACTCGTTGTAAAAACTAGTAAAAGGCCTTGTTTTACACCTGACAGTTAGTTTAGTCACTGGCCTTAGAATACCCTTTCATCAATCAATCCGCTTTGGGCCCGCGTAGTGGAGTCTGACCCCAAACTACCTCATATCTTAGGTAAGGCCCGTGACGTGCAGTGAGGTTTACCTTGCTTGCTACATAGTGGTATTTTGCTAAGTGGTACGTTACAAGTTAATAAACGCTCATTGAATTAATGCTCATTGATTGAAATATTTTTTTAATTAGTATAGCTATATTTATTGTTAGAATTTAACATAACTTCTCATAGTAATTCTGATGCATTTTCCACATTCAAGTGAATGCTTTTATATCTTTTTTCGCTTCGCACGTTCCATAAGTTACACATAACTAATTTTACGAAGCCTACTGAATCTACTTTTGCTGTGACTAACCTCATCGTAAGCCTTCATTGCGCAAACCTGGCAGCTTTTGTCCTGGATACACAGAAGTTTGTAGAACATCACAATAGTTAAACTAGTTTTAAGATCATCAAGAGATCAAGAGACATCGAAAAGGGCATACTGAATAGGTGACTCAGTATACTCTTTTCGATGTCTCTTGAACTCATTTGTCTCTTGATCATGAGATTTTGGTACAACTAGCGGCATGCGCGAAAGATGCGCAGAAGATCATTACGATTACGTGATTGGCTAGTCATGCGACGCGCTTGCATCGCCGGGTATGATAATAGCTAGCTCCACGCTCACGCGTCTCTGATATGATGATTGTCTCGTAAGATGTGCAAAGCGATCCCTACTCTTTGCCCCAGCGCCTAACATCGGGCCAGGGATTGTAATGGTCCATTTTGAGACCAATTTTTGAGAAGAAGAACTCAAGACAAACACATAGAGTTATGGTCTCGTTGTAAAGGGAACACATCTTTGTGCTACAAGGAACTAGTCAGCTATAGTAAATTTTGCTAGTGGTTTCTCCCAGAAAACCCAGGTTCTAGCCACTTTAGAAAAGTTTGTTTTCGAAACCAGCCACTTCGCTAGTTAGGTCATCAAAGAATTACTCCCTGCACGATATTTACTAATAAAACACTGCCGGCTAATTAGCTGTTGTAAGTCGTCCATCAATCTAAAACTAATTACTGAGTTATGGCGAATTCGTGGGGTCATTATCACTTTAATTGGAGTGACGTTCGACATCACTCGGTAATTCAATTTGGCGAGCCGTTAATTTTCCTGAAATTGCAGCAAATATTGCCAGTATTTCGAAAGGTATGTTAAATTATACATAGAACTACAACAGCTCTCTTTCAGATAGTTGCCATCGAAATTTAACGAAGCCAAAGAAACGTTGCAGGCCGAAATATAAGAAATAACTTAAGCTGCCGTACAAGTCACGAATCGTAAAAATAGATGAACACTTTTGATTTAACAAAAAAAAAACTATGGAGAGAGATAAATAATAAAAGTAACGAAGCGTATTCTCTATCAATCAGTGCCACTACACAAGTACGTTTGTACTAAATGTAGCAAGCTTAAGTGGCAGTGGGCTGGCCTAGATCGAGTGGAGACCACGCCTTGGTAAACGTAATGTAGGACGTCCCCCAGCTCGATGGGTCGACGACCTTAGGAAGATGGCTGGCAGTGGATGTATGCAAAAAGTGGGAGATCATGCTCTTTAGGGGAGGCTAACGTCCATCAGTGGACTGCAATAGGCTGAGATGATGATGATGAGAGATGATGACGGTTTTCTAAAGATTATGTCACCTAAAGTACCTGCCCCTTCAACATAAATTTAAAATAACCTTTATGCAAAACAAGTCCTAAATTCATGAATCAGACGATAAAGTTGCAACTTGTTCCTAGATTTCCGCAAGATGCCTACTTTTACAAAGTTTGAAACCTAGCTCTTGTGAATATTAAGCATCGCTTTGTGCAATCTGAGATGCATCTTGGCAAATTAGGTCAGACTTCTTGTCCGTAAAATTGGATTTAGTTTATGAATAGTTAAGGTTCATTGGAATAAATTTATACATGGCATGATGTCACCACGTTATAATTATTCAGAACAAGTAAATTTAAATTGACTTGTTTAAGAATATGATAGGAAATGCCTATGTATCCTAAAAGGTTTTGTAAAAAATATTTCAAAGTATGCCTTATATACGTCCTGCTGCAGAGCATAGGCCACACCACAACTATGAGGTGGCTTGGACCATACTCCACCACGCGGGCTCTGTGCAAATTGGGAAATTTTACTGTCAGGAAGGTAATTAAGCCGCCTTAAGGCCGTTATTCTAGTCGCCACAATACAAGCTTTGCTTAGTTTTGGGCTAGATAATTGATGTGATTGTGGGGGAAAATAAGCGACACCCATCGCGATAAATGCAAGAAAGGTTCCCCATTATTGCTAGAGATTCACGCTCATTAGGTACGTTAGATTCTCAGACCATTCTTGGACAATGGTGTCTAACCTTAGCACTAACTCAAAAGCGCTTTTGTGCTTTATTTTCCATTTACCAGGTCCTCCTCACTCCGGAAAGCGCTTTGCCATTTTAGATCGCTGAAAGGATGCGCTCTGTTCGCTTTAGGTGTCATTTTGATTTATTATACTGGTAAAGTTAGAGGTTGTTTAAATTTGCTCTTTTGTCACCTCTTTCTTAGGGGAGTAGTTTCATCTATCATCAGAGGTGACGGTCTTATAAATTGCTGTTGTATGCAGTTTTGTTAAGTTTTGAATACTAAGTTAAGTTATACAATTTCAAAAGAAGCTGAGCTGCTAGACGTATGCACAATGTGGAGAGGGCAAACATGCCGCTTCGTCATATATTTTTGCCAAATACACACCAAAACGCGGGCTCGTCCATATTTTAACGGAGGGCCTAAGTGATGCGTCAGACGTTACTCAACTTGTAAGAGTCTTGAAGTCAGGAACTCAGTAACATTTATTTACTAGCATTTTCTAAATTGACTGCTTGGGAATAGGATTATCAAGATTGCAACTTAATACTTTGATGGTGACATGAGTCAGCACACTGAATTTGTTTCATAAATTAACCTAATACTGTTAAATATAAATTTAATATCATTCAAATCCTGCAACTAAGCAATACAACAAACAACCTAGATCTGAAATCTTTTAAATTATTTCAAAGCTATTTGCTGAACGTGCCTCTTCTTCTAAAGAAATATGTCAGCCATAAATCTTTATGAAAATCCTGTTTTCTTTAGGTTCCTTGCTTTAAAACTCAAGTGCTCTCCGGCTAAGAGTGCTTATCTGTGCCAATTACTGTCATATTTTATCACTTATGTAGTGAATTACAGTAGGCTCTACCTACGGAACATATAAGGCCGCAAATTCGCTGCGTGGGGTGCAATGGTCCTATGGAAGATCCTCACTTCGCTCTACTTAATACACAAGTAGTAATAAACGCCCCATAACAACCAAAATGTGATTGGTGGCTTCCTTCTACACCTGAATCAAATTATAGAATCCGCCGAGGAAGTATAAAAATAATATGGTCCTTTGAGAAGTTCGCGGACTTCGTTGGAATTAGCAAAACAATAAAAGTCTACCAATCACTAATCACATTCAAAGGTATGGAAAGAATGAGGTGATTGTAAGCAATCACCGAAAATTTATTAACCTTAAGAGGTTATAATACATTTTCGTCGGTGCGCAGCGCAGTCAGATGTGCAACTCTTTACTATAAATCATGTCAAGGTTAAAAACACTCTAAAAATAGAAAAAGAATGCAGGACATGGAGGTGATTCCAAAATCCTAGAGGTGCTTAACATTCGCCAATCACTATTCATTGGGATAATCTGTTTACATCTTATTAACCGTTTTTTTGTGAATTTTAATCATTTGCACAGCATAGATATGGATACATTTTCATTGGACTTTAAACTTCATTGCAACGGAATAAGTTACGAAGTGTTTACATTTGTTCATGACGGAATAAACATAGTTCAGATAATGTGCCACGTGTCTCTGAGGAAGTGTGCCAACTGTATTCATCTCTAATGTGTTTTATCCATACTAAGACGCCCTGTAGCAAAGGAGTAAAGTAGCAAACCTACTATGTTGTCGTTAACAATAGAAGCGGACAAGTAGCCTTGTATTACGCTGAATTTAACGAAAAGAAAACTAAGAAAACTTGAAAGTGTTCGTGACTAAAGATAGTATGGAGAATGTATGCTTAGAATCGTACCTGCACCAATAAAACATGCTTACCTTACAGCCAATTAAGGATTTACTTTTAATATGATATATATCGTAAACGGTCTACAAAGAATAAAGTAAAACAAATAAGTATCTTCAAATGATATTATAGAGCATAAGTACTCATTTTCCTAGATGGAATTTTGTTTCCTAGATGAATTTGCTCTGATCGTCTTATCATTCTCATCACTATCATCATTAACTGGTGATATTATTTTTGATAGCTTCTAAAATTAAAAAAAAGGATAACAATATTAATTAGACTTCACACAGGAATAGAACAAACAATACATTTAAGTACGACATACAAAGATTTTTTTTTTCTTTTTTACTTGACATGGGCTTACTCTCGACCCCAATCTTGCTCTAGAGCATAGATGGGATCTACGATGGAGCGAGCTTGCCCAGAAGATGCCTATTCACTCTGGACTTAAAGAGAGTCAGGTTATATGCACTCGGAAATACAGACGCAGGCAGGGAATTCCAATCTTTAGCTGTGCGCATTATAAAAGATGATGAGAAGCGCTTAGTGCGGATTATGGGTATATCAACTAAGAACGGATGGTAGCCGGCCGTGCGTCTGGATGTCCGATGGAAGAAAGATACATAAAATAAGTAATTATTTTTTAAATATTGACAATTGTTAACTGACAATCTGGTAAAGTTTGCAGAAACAAACTAGCCAATCTGGAAGTCATAGGGGAGTACAGAGGACGTCCTACGGTTGAAATCACAGAAATATATCGAGAGTTGAAACGATGATAATGCCCCACGATAATTATTGTCAGTAGGTTTTGATAAGTAAGATTCATTGATTGCTTAGTAGAAATACTGTCTACTATGTGTAGTATGGTCATATAACCCACTTAGGTTACATTAGACCAAACCTAGTAACACGAATAAAAGGTAAAACCAAATTCATGTCACTTCACCAGTTAAACTTTGTTGAAAATTATGTCTGTTGTTTTGGCCTGTATGAATAAACCTGATTTCGCTTTTAGGGATTTAAGTGGCGATCGTGTTAATGGTTGGTTGAAGTGAGTGAAATAATACAGGCTGTTACAAAAAGTTGCACTCTTACTTAGAAATGATAGAGCTATACTCTTTATTGCACACGAAACTAAATAGGACAGCGAAACAATACCTTTAGTACCTGTAATGATATTACAATTTAGAAATTCTGATCGCTAAAAGAGATTTTTATTTCTAGTTGATCAATGATTTTAGGACTAACTTAAAAAAAATTAAAAAATCTCTTCTCAGTACAAACTAAATGTCAGTTATTTGGCGGTTTGTTATGGGGAAGTTATTATGATAACGATGTTCGAAATACCTCAGTAAAAGGTTTGATCTATTCCTTTCTAATACCAAAAGCTTATGCTAATGGTATTTGTCTATTATCGTAATTAATTTTCTATTCCCGACGCCACCATACCACTCATAAACGAATCCAAAAATAAGTGATATTAAATGAGATACAGTCAGTAATAAAATTGAAAACAATAGGAGCTAACTCACCTTGTAGTAATTCACTTATGTTGTTCGTAATTAAAAATGCCGGAATGAAGTGAATTGTGAAGACAAAAAACGACCATATTACATAGTTATCGATATTAAAAAGCACAGCTGCCCTATACTCGTATCAGCACAATTGTACCTACCTTAAGAACTGGTAGGTATGCAAAATAAATACTTGAACACATGAAATTTAACTGTTTCTGTGAATGTACCAAATGTTATGTTTTGTTATTTGTTGGAAATAAGATTAAGTACTTCATTGAAATTTTATATTTAAAATTTGGTATTTGTACGGAATACAAAATTAATAACGAAACGATAATTTACAAATACTATTGGTATTAGTTTTTGTTATTACAAAGAAATAGATCAAAATATTATATTATATTATTATCTAGTAGAGTACTAGTAATTATAGTAGAATCATTCCATAAAACAGACTGAAATAATTAAGTATATAACCTTGCTTGAAAGTAATACATATTTAATGGACCTGTAGCTTATAGTTGTCCACAGGGATCTTATTATGTCGATGTTTCATTCAGATTTGTTGACATAAAAATAAACACTGAAAGATATGAAATATCATATTGCTCGTATGTGACAGACAATCAAGATATTCTGATAGATAGGATAATCTGGTACAATATTTATTGGTAAGCAGGCTTTTATTTCTGTAATCTTTAGGTGATTTTGTATTTGATTAATTTTCTGAAACCTTCTTTATGGACCTGTTTCACAATGTATAAATAAAGTGCCAAAGGGATACCTAATAAATACATCCATTGTGAAATTATCCCTTAGATTTCAAAAATGTGTATGTATTAACAGTTACTTGAAGAAGTCATGACGTATCGCAAACGCATCGTACATTATTTACGCATCACATACAAATCAATCACAAGTCGTTCCTGAATCTCATACATACGAATATCACATCCATCATATAGCATCCCACACAAAGCAAACACACACGGACTCGCACACACGTACACACTTCGCTGTCTGTTTCAAGGCATTTGCGAAAGCTAGTAATCGTAGTCGTGAAAAAAAATTGCTGTTTCATACATTAACATCAAGAAAAAGTTTGTATGGAGAGACGTATATGCGATTTAATCTTGAAACCTTATAAAAAGTTGTTTATATTGAAGTACATGATTGCTTTCTCGAACTTCATTGTTTTAGTCCGGAAGAAATCGAAGATTAAGTCTCCGATTTCTTTCAGATTAGGTGCTTCCATTTATAAGCCTTCGAACTTACGTATTGTTCATACAATTTTATGAAAACACATGATTGTATATTATTAATTTAATCTTAATATATTATCCACAAAGTAAGTTTTCCATGGCTCTTTCTGTAACACGGTCCAACCCTGGTCTTTAATAACATTGTCTGAATACGGAACCCTCGTCACGAAATAAATTGAGCCATAGACAGCTTTTCTAAGAGGTCAATCCGACAAAGCCACTGGGTTTTAACCAATACGTTGTTATGGGTTATAAGAAATTCGGCCTAATATTTTCTTACGCTCCTCAAAAGGAAATGTGCATTGGAATACATACTGCGTAATGAAAAATAGTCCATTTCGTGATAAAAATTATTAAATTAAGTGAAATTCGTGGTGCTCGTAGCTCAGAGGCAGCAGCGCTTTGGTATCGATTAGGTTAAGCAACCAACGCCGCGGCTGTGAGTGGATGGGTGACCATTCCGACCATATTTAGTGTCATTTATCGCGAGCATCTCGTGCTTCGGAAGGCAAGTTAAAAGTAGGTCGCGGCTGATATCGCTTGATACTGGTCGTGAAGCCTAGTCAGAGGCCGAATTGATTATATCTGACAGTATGGTTTAGTCACGTGCCTTACAACACCCCTCCACCAATCCGCACTGGGCCCGCGTGGTGGAGTATGGCCCAAACCACCTCATAGTTGAGGTGAGGCCTGTGCCCTGCAGTGGGACGTTTAAAGGCATACTTTATATTTATATTTGTTCGGAATAAACCAAAAAATAAATGATTGGTGTCTCATACTGTGGATACTTTAACCTGTTCAATCTGTGGATTCATATCAATATTGTGGTGGTCATTATCATTAATAATCGAGTTTATTTATGTAATTGAAATTAATTGACCATTTGGTAATGCAATAAGTTATTTTCATTACTAATTATTACATTTCGTAACAAATGGGGCGCTTAAATATATTTTTCATCTACTTTGCAGGTTCTGTTCATATTTAATTTTAATTATGGAAGCAATAATTACCATTTATTTCAATACTATGTATCTATGCGACTTATACTTTGTTAAATAAACCCATTTTGTAAACGCCACATACTTCGATATGGCGCAGCTGGTATTATAGACCGAGACATTTTAGTGGTTGTTTTCCCGCGACAGAAAGATTTACCTGTAGTAGTACTATTGAACCATGCGATTTTTTTAAAATAAAAATATTTTTGATCGCAACTAAATATTTATTTATTTATTGTATTCTGTTTTTTTAGTATTTTTTGTTATAGTGGCAACAGAAATACATCATCTGTGAAAATTTCAACTCTCTAACTATCACGGATCATGAGATACAGCCTGGTGACAGACGGACAGACAGACGGACAGCGAAGCCTTAGTAATAGGGTCCCGTTTTAACCTTTGGGTACGAAACCCTAAAAAATTAAATTTAAAAATAAAAATAAAATTACTTTTAAACTTTCGCGTTGCATAATTTAAAAACCTAATTGCCTAAAGACAAAAGAGGTAACATTTTGTACCTAAATTATGATCGCGTTAATTCCCGTTTCATTGAGTTTTAAAAAATAAAATATTTTTGAATATACCTCATCTCATCCCAGTTCAATGCTACTACGGGACCACGGGACTAAGCCTAAACCGCAGTATTGTATAACGAAATAGAGCTATCTATCTTGTTCTTTGAATCCTAAGCTGAGTCCGCTTAGTCGCTGTCTTCATTCAAAAACACGTCTACCCCATCGCTTATTAGCTCTGCGGGATGAAGGTCACATTGACCTTGTGAGCTTGCTACCAGGCTATTCTTATTGTAAAGTCTTAGCCAACTCGCTTTATTTGCTCAATATTAACTTGTCTGCTTTAACAGCCATCGGCCCGGCAAACACACTTCAATCAAACATTCGCGTTTCAGAATCAAAATCTTTTAAGATGTCCATAATGTTTAATAAAAAAATATGTTACCGTTATTTTTATATAACGGGCGGAAACACCCTGAAATATGTAATTTCACTGTAACCGTATCCATATAGAAGAGAAAAAAGGAAACAACCGAAATAATAGACGGTACAAAAACATGCGAACACTAATAAATAAAGATTACCCGAAAATATTCTAACCGAAACAACCTTTCTGCGTGGCCAGTAAAAAAGCGGCTCCAAAATCAAAGAAAGTACAACGTATATTTTTAATTTCTAAAAAGCTAAAAAAATATTTCATTTTCTATAACCTGTTGCGAAAATCAGCTGAAGTGACTATGTCTATTTAATTTGGGCACATTGATAAAATTATGATCGTAGAATTTGACTGAAATAAATCTTTGTAAATATTCACTGTGACATCTTTGTTTGGTGTGCAATAAAGAGTATCTATCTATCTATCTGAATCTTTATTTTCTCATCTTAATAAGCAATAACAAAACTGCATATTAGATAATTAATAATTAAAATAGGCATATAAGCAGGATACAAGCAATGATTCAGTTTTGTCTGACAGATTTAGTATGCAGTAGTATGTATGTAACGTCTGGACTGCTTGCTTTTTTGTTTTGGTTGGAAATGTTCAATAATAAGGTGTTTATGCAATTCCCTGGCAATTTGGGCATTGTTTTATTTTTACTAGTAAAACCTGGTGATTAAAATAAGGAGTAACTAGGTACATCCTTAATCGCTTTTTTCGTAGCCCCACATCCGGAACGAGATTGTCCTTTCGATTGTTATTATCTCGGCAGCGAGTTTGGTGCCCGTTTTAGCTTAATAAGGCACGATAAAGTCGGAAAAAGCTGTGTATTTAGTGTCACTAAACTCCGGAGTTAGGTTCCATAATGGCCGCCTAGTTTTTTGTAGGCGGCAAACGACCGCTATACCTGATGGCTTGTGATCGTTTGAGGTTTTTCGTTTTTGCTACATGTTCATGTTCAAGGGGTATGAAAATGTTACTTTTACGGCGTGATCTGGGTGTTGTGGTACCGTCGTTCTTTCTGATTTCTATAACACAAGTGCTTTAGCTTACCGAATGAGAGCAAGTATAATGATGTTGTTTAATATTATATTTATTACCCTTTTTAGGGTTCCGTAGCCAAATGGCAAAAAACGGAACCCTTATGGATTCGTCATGTCTGTCTGTCTGTCCGTCCGTATGTACAAATTGATAGAATCAGGAAATCGGAAATCCGTAACTAAAAAAAAAAACTATGACTATGACTAAAGAATCAATTTGCAGTTTGAGGCATCAAATCTATGTTACTTGATTCGACTTTTTCTACACGGATTTAAATTACTTAATTAGGTACTAACGCAGTGCATACCAAGTCAATCATCATTATGCTGTTAATGGATTTGATGCCTCCGACTGCAAATCGATTCTTTAAATCTTGTTTTTTTATCTTTTATATGTTCACCTTTTACGCAGTCGGGTTTTTTGATTTTTGAATTAATTCGTTTTATTTTTGACTTTTTAGTTTGTAGTGTTCTACTTCTACTTTTCAATGAACTAAAAAGCCTTATTTGTAACTCTTCATTGAATTAATAGAAAACTAAAAACCGACTTCAAAATGAAACTAAAAAGCGAAAAATAATATTGACTAACATACCTAATCAGTTCTTTTTGGAGTCGGTGCCAGCCATCGAGAGTTAAAATGTGTTCATTCGCACTGACTCCAAAAAGAACTGATTAGGTATGTTAGTCAATATTATTTTTCGCTTTTTAGTTTCATTTTGAAGTCGGTTTTTAGTTTTTTATTAAACTTTTTTTATTTTACAATTTTAAGTGTTAAGTCGTCTATTTTTTCCCTCCTAACTTCGCCAAAAATGACTTTACAGCAAAGTAACCTTAACTAATATTGGTCCTCTATGGACCCCCCATCCAATGGTATGATAAAAATAAGGTGTTATAAAGGGTCAATTTTTCGACGAAAATTAAGTCTTAAGAAAAGGGTTACCTACGTTCCAACCAGAACGGCGGCTATTTTGGTGTCGAAACCATAGGATAAGGTTTTGCGTTAAATAACAAGTCAAGTTAAGAAAGGAACTTTTAAATTTTTTTTCGTTACTGGGTGTGCGGGTACGCCCCCAGTAAATAAAAATTGGCGGTCTGGTACATCATAAGCTCCACGTCTGTTCAACACACTGCGATATACGTTCTGTCGACAAATTGCAGTATTATCTTCTAACTCCTATCCGTTAAGGAGTTCTGTGGCTTCCATCATCAGGTCAGCAACATGACATGATGATTACCAGACCTAAAAATCAGCATTGAGTCAGAAAACATATGCAAAACACTATGGGTGCCTATAAAAATTGAGGGTTGCCCTCGATTTCCCAGGGATCCCATCATCAGAATCAGACTTGGTGTAAATGGGACCACCTCGGGAGTATACCCTTTCAAACTAAAAAATAAATTTTGAAATCGGTTCATAATTGACGGCGTAATCGCGTAACAAACATACAAAAAAAAAAGGGTGGCTTACAGGTGGTGTAATTGGGGTTCCTATGCCGGCGCGAACCAAGCGGAAGCTGTAATCAAAATAATTAATTTTAATAATTATTTCGTCCGTATGTATGTCACAGCCATTTTTTTCCGAAACTATAAGAACAATACTGTTGAAACTTGGTAAGTAGATGTATTCTGTTTACCGCATTAAGATTTTCACCCAAAAAAAAAAACAAAAAACATTGGTGGTCTTAAAACTGAGCAAAATCAATCTTACTTTAATAATACCATTTTAACAAACATTGTTTCTAATCAAAACTATATTTTTAGACGATGAAGAACAAACTGTTACCAAAAGGTTTTTGTCTCATTAATGGACGTCTTAGAGAAACTTGTGGGTTTCGCTTCTTTTAGAAAAGAAGACATGTTTATTTTAGAAACCTAACCACGACTACTTTTTAACTACTTACTTAAATCACAGAATAAATAATAGTAGAACTTTAACCAAGCTTGTCTCTTCTGTCTTTATAGACAGAGCTGCCCCTCTAGCATGAGCAACAAAACACGATATGTTATGATACGTTATAGCGATTTATTGACACCCAAATTTCAAAATATTATGGTAACATAGCTGCCATCTTGAACTTTTATCGAAACAGTGAGCATGTCTGTGCCGGCGATATCACGGTCATTCTCGATTTTTCGATCGAAGTTCAATACATTTTGGTAGGATGAATATTGATATTTTGTATGGAAAAGCTGTTTTTATTTTGCAGTTAGAGAGTTGGTTCAATAGAAAAAGTTGTTCGTCTGTATCACGGGATTCTTCTCAGAAGTTTAGGATGGTGATAAAAAAGTCAACCTGTATGTTAAAAAGCTATAATAATATTTTTGTGAAATTTTTATTACAATATTTTTATGTACAAGTTGGCTATTCTAAAACCGTATATGTTATAATTATTTCAGAGCATTTAAAACGCAAAGATTAAATGTTATTTCATTCAGTCCAAACTGAATAATGGCTTAAAAACTGTACCTACCCTTAACTTTTCATTATAATTGCGAAATTTGCTACACCAACAAGTCGAGCTGAAATAAACTGGGATTTTGATTATAGTTTAATAAAAACAAAATTGTGAATTAATTGAAATTTTACAACTAATTAACATACTAAGTGAATTTAAAATTCGTTTCAATTTTAAATTCACTTAGTATGTGCTTTGACCACTAAGCTACCGAGGACGTCACGTGACAAGATGACGCGTCCTCGGTAGCTTAGTGGTCAAAGCACTCGCCCGGTATGCGATGGGTCGTGGGGTCGAGTCCCACCTGAGGTCAATGATTTTTTTCAAGTGTTATTTATCTTCAATTAAACCTTGCATGGAATTGCTAAAAACAAAAATTTACAATGTTTAAGCATTTCTGATCTTAACCAATAGTCAAATATTTGTAAAAATATTTCTATAGGGTGTTGACGGTAGTATACTACTCAGCTATACATATAGCTGCAACATTGATCGGAATACGCTGGCTTTGACAGCGAGAAAAAACACTTGAGGAATTACATCTTGTCACGTGACGTCCTCGGTAGCTTAGTGGTCAAAGCACTCGCCCGGTATGCGATGGGACGTGGGTTCGAGTCCCACCTGAGGTCGATGATTTTTTTCAAGTGTTATTTATCATCAATTAAACCTTGCATGGAATTGCTAAAAACAAAAATTTACAATCGTTTGAATTTAGTTTAATTAAATCAATCCTAATGCAGAGGATTATAAATTTCAAATTGAATTTTCTGATTCCATTACCGTTTGTTTTTTTGTTTAGATTGTCAAACATGGGTAACGGTGCATCCACCCACACCGCACAGTTACATTTTGTTGAGCAACACTCTGCAACACGATAACATAAGGTAACATACTGTAACTTTTGTAGCAACTTGTTACTGTTTGTTAATAGGTTACTTGACATTTTTTTTAAATAGGTCTTACATTGTTAATTACTGTTCCATTAGACCGAAAAATATATTATTATATTTTTTTGAGACATAGAAAACTACGAAACTTGGAAATTAAAATATTTTTTTTAGAAACAGACAAAAACGCTGCCGGCTATGTTGCCCTATAGATTATGTGTGCTTTGACGTAAAATAACTTTAAAAAAATGCAGTACCTACGAATTAATTTCTCAGTATTAATTTTGACACGATTTCTAATAGTTTACATAGTAAATATACGTTTATTTTTGCGAAGATCACTTTGATTTAAGTAGATACTCACTAGACAATTATTTTAATACCAGTAAATTAAATACTAGTATGTATTTAGGTTATTTACCAAGAAGGCTACTTACTGGTCATTAATGTTTGATATCATATTAACAAGTAAAAAGAAAAAGAAGAAAAAGACGAAGATAAACATGAGAATAATGCGAATGTTATTTTGTTTCCGCGATTTCTAGCGTCATAATCGTCACGATCATGGAGGATGGCGTTATGGGTTTTCAAATTATAGATTTAATGATATAAATTTAAAATGGAATATGTCAAGTCATTTTATAGTTTTGTGTTTTAAAATCGATGTATTTAGGTTCCTAGAATCCAATAATTATTGAAATAATTATTCGTTCTATAAATTTTGATATGAGTCAAGTAGCCTATTGTTACTCATCGCGTCCATACCGTCTGTAACATGGATTAACAAAATATAGCAAACCGAGCACCCACACATCAGTTATTTTTTGTAGTTTTTTATTTTTGTAGATTTGTTAACGTTTCCAAGTGTTACCTAGCAACATCGTCAACAAATGTGAATTGAGTAGCACGACATATTATGTTCTCCAACTTCTGCAGGCAAAGACTTGTTACAGAATGTTGACTGTGTAAGGCAATGTTGCTCAACATATACAAACATTGTTAGATAATGTTGACTATTAGGACGTGTAGGGCAACGATGGTCAACATATACTAACATGGCAACATTTGTTAACAATAAATAACTTTTTGCTCTCCAAAATAATTGCTGAGTAACACTTGGAAACGTTGATCAACAATAAGTAAATGCGGTGTGGATGCACGTTTAAAAACCCACGATGGACCGAATTAAGTAAATTTGAAACCGTCATTCGTTCGATTTTTTCATATCTTTTAATTTTCTTTGAATTCCAACTAGTTTAGTTGCCTACAATTCGTGCTTTATCCTACTCGAAAAGCTGACGAATTAATTAATTTAGTCCATTCGTTACGCCAACGACTTACGGGCGAATGGATTTTGTAACAGATCGTCTGTTGGTTCAGAATATTGAAAATACGCGATTTCTGATTGAGCACGTATGTAGTAGGTAGATAATTGAAAATCTGTTTAAGCTTGTGCCAATGAAGCCCTTTCATACGATACCCCATATGACACGGTTAACTCAATTCAAAATTTGGATTGCCGTTCCTTGCATAAACACCCCCTGTTTTTTTGATGATTTAATTACAAATGTTTAGTTTTCAGATTTTTCCATATACTTGTAGTATAATAAGGTATTACTTGCGAAATTTCAAAGTTCTAGGTCAACGGGAAATACCCTATAAATTTTAATTCCCAGGAGAGTGAAGAAATTTACGTTTTTTGAGACTTAAACGACTCTATCTTTTTTACGTTAACTTAGAAGTTTGGTCTTTTCACAGCTTCAAGAGACCGTGGACCTGAGTATATCGTTTTAATTTTAACTGAATACCGTATGTAGGCAAAATTGGCGTTTTAAATTATAACCTCGTATAATGAGGTGCTTGTAGCTCAGTGGCGTCAGCTCTAGGGTAGCGATTGCCAAATTTAAGGAACCCACGCCACGGTTGTGTGTGGAGGGGGGACCATTCCGACGGTCCATTCAGATTTATGTTATAAACGCGAGCCTGTCACTGGAAGGCACGTTACAAGTTGGTTCGGGCTAATATCGCTTGATATAAGTCGTGAAGTCTAGCCAGCTGAGCTTTAGGGTGCCTTGATTATACTGACAGTAGGGTTTATGGTCTTACAACAACTCTCCGCCAATCCGCACAGAGCTCGCGTGGTATGTGGCATGTGGTAGGTCACTAACCACCTGATATTTGTGGCCTCTGCCTTGCAGTGGGACGTTAGGCTTAGTTTAATAATATATTGTTTATGTCTACATTTATATTATCAACACTTCTGTTACATCGTCATCGTCAGCCTTTGGATATAGGCCTCACCTGATGGTATGCCTGAGCAAGCGGCTCTGAAAGCCTACTACGAACGCGTTTTGTTCGTTCGGTCACATAATAAACGCGCCGCCGCTATACGTAATTTGTGGTTCGGTCGTATTAACCTATATTATCAGAATAACCATTCACTTGTATCCAACCTTTGTCATTTTGTGAATTACTATTGAAAGGTCGTGTTTTTACACGGCTAGTTTGAGTTGGTCATATTTTGTCAAAGGATTGATACAGGGGATGGTTGACACCACCAATCAATTGACATACTTTTTATGTGCTGTCAAAACGCACCTCTGCCCTATAATTTGTATGATAATAGCAACCTTTGACGTCATTCTTTACTGGACTCAACTGCCTAACTTTTTATTGGTTTTAAGGCAAACAAAAATCAGATTCTTCGAATAAATGTTAATGATCCGGGTTATCGAGCCTAAAATAAGGTGTCCGATTTAATAAATGATGTCTTTGAATAATTTATTATTGGTGTCCATAACCCAATTTTAATCTGTTAGGCAAAAACTTCCGAACGAATGAATAGGCCGTCTGGACCTTTCATCCAGCGGCTTTTCGTAATCTTTATTAACAGTCCCAGCTGTAACTCTACATTAGGAGCAAATTAAAATGAATATGAATAATCAGAGATCCCAAACAGTTTTTTTTATCTATTAAGTTTTTTTTGGAATCTTGGTTTTTTTATTTACCATTTGATACATTTTTTGGGCTTTTTTTCTGTTCTTACAGAGTATTTTATACACACCCTGTACAAAATAATAGAACACTAATTTAAACCACTTTATCTGCTGCTCGTATACAACGACTTGTCCTATTCGAGCAACATCGCATTTGTGTTTCTTTTTTGCAGATGCTCCATACTTTATCAGCAAGGTATTAGTTTGTACTCGTATGTAGCATCTGAAAAAATAATGTCGATTTCGATGTTGGTCCTATAGAAAAAGTTGTTTTTAGGTTGATTACGTAGTTTAAAGGAGTGTCCCATTTTGTACACTCTGTATAGGTAATAATCATTTTATCTACAGTTAGTATGTCATAACGTTACTGCTTAAACGCAGTAATAAATAAATATTGGACAACATCACATACATTGCTCTGATCCTAAGGAGCTAAAGTACTTTTGTTATAGAAAAAGAAACAACGACGGTACCACAACACCCCGACCCGATACAATATAGAAAAGTTCATTTTCTACATTAACCCGACTGGGAATCGAGCCCTGGACCTTACAGATGGCGATGAAAAGTTCAGCACAGTATGTGAATTAATGATGCAAAGAAAATGGTAAAATCTGAGTCTGTAATTTTCACCGCAAAGCTTTAATAATAAACACCTTAAGATCTTTTCTTGTTTATTCTGTTCAAAAGATGAGAAATTTCTGTACAATTAGTTAATTAACTTCTCGCGCTCCGAATTTGGAGTAATTTTGTCAAAGTTAATGGTTCCCACATAATAAGGACTTTAAAAATCGTCTCCTTCAATGTCGGAATTAGCATTTGTGGAGGAAGAATTTGTTTGAAGTTGGTATTTAGGTGACATCAAAAAGATTTTGAAGTTTAGGGTCTTTGCATGGTAGTACAGAATCAAATAAGTTAAGAAAATATTAGACAACATATCCTAAGTTATGTAGTAAGGGAAAGTGGTATAGAAATCAGATCAGTCCGACAATGTCGGTACAACAACACTGAGACCCGAGACAATATAGATAAGTTATTTTTCTATATTGTTCTGGAATCAAACCCGGGTCCTCAGAGATGGCGACGCCAAGTCCGGCGTGCTTTTCTATCGGCTACAGAGGTCGTGTACGACTCTCAGCTACAGACTAAATATATTATAAGTAAGAAGTCCATAAAAATGTGTTGGAATAAAGAAACTCTGTATGGAGACACTTTTGCACCAGAGTCACGTAAATGTATTGTTTTAGTAGTCGATTTTTATAACAAATGAATTTTAACCTTTTAATTAAATCTGAGCCCGATGACTTATTGTTAAAGCATTTTTAGTCTAGTTTTACATTTCATGTGAAATTTCCTACAAATTGGCATCTAATTCTTGGAATACGCGAGGAAATAGCATTTAATGGTTCAAAAAAACGAAACCTGAAACTGTTTCCTTGCAAATTAAAAAAAAAATCTGTTGAAAAAGCTAACGAAAAACGACACAGTGCATGTAAAGCTACTTTGGACATACCTTTGTCGCATGCTAATGAGCCTGATCCTTGACTGTTAATTATGGTTTCCATGAGAAAAATCTGCCCATTAAAGCCACGAGGATTAGCGATCGCTGTGCATAGCTTTATAGCACCAGTGACGTCTCTGGTCTGGGAATTTAGGCTATGCCAAAGACCGTGGTTTTATTGCTACTTTTAGTTTGCCAGAGCCTCGTTCATAGGTCAATTTGACGACCCTCGGGTGTAGTGTTTCGCCCTCCGGACTATAAAACCTAGCGGTTGCAGTTTCGAATCCCGCAAGGGGCAATGCTAGTGTGAAGAGCATGATCATATTTGAAGTGAGTCATAAAAATTGGTTACACTGCATTTGAATAGTGTTTTTCTCCATACGTTACTTAAAATATCAACTAAATTTAAAATCCACAGTTTCTACAAATAGCTACTCGAGTTTACATTGTGTACTGATCAAAATGTACATTATAAGACTGGTCTTATATATGTTCCTGGGAACAGCACGAGGCTTAACCTGAAAATGCCAGGCTTTTACACTTCCAAATGAATGCACGAAACGGCTCAAAACACTCGCCTCTTTAATATCTTAATTACTGTAAAACGTACTGACTTTTACCATTCGGGTGGGGATCCAGTAACAAGAGTTTGGTTTTTACCAAACGACACAAATCGGGTACCTATGTAATATGTATATCTATGTTGTCAGATAAACTGGTCACAACACACACACCAATGAATGTTTCGAAGTAAGGAATTAACTTCCTTCTGTTACCAGGCGCCATAGATGCTAATAGTTCAATTATTCCTATTTGGTTCAAGTTTTGGCACACGTTTGTTGATCGTGCTCATAATGAACTGCTAGCGAGAAAGAAATATTAATTCGATTAGCAATAACGATTATTAAAATTTCTAAGTAAAGTAAGTATCCGAATGCTATTTCAGGTTAGGTTTATGAGGTGATCTGACAAAATGAATATTAAAATTTTGATAAATGTCTGTATCTTTTGGTTTCGTTAGATTATAGGCAGTTTTTTTCTAATTCCTCAACTGTTAAAAGACTGTAAGTATCTGATACCTGTTTTATTTCAACAGAACAATAGCCGTGTCTGAGGTAAAAGGGTTTGGCTTATTGATATCAAAGTCATCATCACCATCACCAAAGTCATTTAGGTTTACACGTGTGACATTTTAGCTTACTATTTCTATTTATAACCAAATAATAGAAGACTTGCTCTGTATGACTATTTTATGTTTACTATTGCTAAATCTGTTTCTGCTACTATGCATCCGTTGAACTTAAGATAACGGACTATTCAAATCAATTTGCCAACAATCAAGGTGAACCTTACCTAACCTACCATCTAAATATATATTTAACTAGCAGACCCCGCGAACTTCGTACCGCCTAACAGATTTTTTTTCGTCAGCTTTTTTCAATGTTTTTATTGTTTATTCTGCTATTCGGGGCGGAGAAAAGTCCAACAAACTATAAATCATGAAAATCGGTTCAGCCGTTCTCGAGTTATAAGTGTTGTAACAAACCCGACTTTGTTTTATATATTAAGATGAGACACGCAATTAATGATTTGAATTTAAAGATAATTCCGCTACCCTCTCTGCTTATCGCTGCGCAGAATAAATTATGAGGTCATTTACAATTTTTAGCTCTAAGAATTTCAAGGTATAACAGCCTTTTGCGTTCTACATTTCATCAGGCATGGGTTGAGGTTGCCGTCAATGGCTTTGAAATAAGAAAATATTTTGTGTATAAATGGGCTTTTCAATTATTCGAATAAAACGAACGTGTAAGAAAATAATGAAGGAGAATAATTCAAAAGGAATTAATGAATACACTGAATAATGTGGTTTATCACATTTTGGGATTGGTCAGCTATGTACTGTTATTTCTTCAGTAGCAGACGAGATTAAATAAAACAAATCAGCGGGGTAACCATGAACTCTTAAAACAATCTCAAAGTTGTCAAATCTGTCAATTTTGGTACGTCATTTCATACAAAATTTGACAGAAATGATAATGTTTGACAGATTTGAGATTGTTTTAAGAGTTCGTGGTTACCGCCCTGTGATCCTAATCTGAAAAAGTTGGTAATAATTCTAGACTATACTCGTACCACTAGTAACAATGACCCTACTTACTGAACGGAGTATTTGACCAATCGATGCGTGCTCGCACCGAACATTGCTCGCTGCTATTCGCTGTACCCTCGTGTCTTGTGTCTCACATGCCTCTCGGCCATGTAAGATGATATGCTTGTGTGTAGACAAGCCGTGATCGCAATCTGTTTACTCAGATCGACACGTTTGTAACTGACTGACTCGATATTAATCGAATTTGAAATGCTAAACTACTGAGCTATGATACGTTACAATATAGGTTATCATTATTGAAATAAAATTACGGCTGATAGTGAAATTGACAATTATTTTTAAGCCGAATATACTCGCCGCTTGGAAAACAGTTTTTTTTAACGTGCAAATTGGCAAGGATTTTTGTGTATTTCTTCTATAATTTTGTATGGAGCATTAGATTTTAGCTTAGTACCTAATACCAATATCCATCAGAATAGTGTTTTTGGCTTTTGAGTCTTGAACTAGTAGAAAAACAACATGAAGTGGATGTGTAGCTGTTGTTATGACCATAGACCCTATGTTTCCTAATGGAAACGCGTTGGCAAATCTTACTGAAGTAGATGTGCATGACCTTTTTAATTTTTCCTTCAGGCGTATTTCGGAAAATGTTAACTTAACTACAAAACAAAGTAAAAAACGTGGTATTCGTGTTGTTTTGAAAACATTTTTTTATGGAGAAATTAATAAAAACGTAGTGAACAAAAAATTATACACGACATAAAATGAGTTTGATTTGATAAAAGTGGACTTAGGACTAGCTGATTCACAAAGTAACTGTTCTATAGTTTAGTTTAGAACTTAGAGCATTCGTGTGCTAATGCTCTAAGGTCTAGAATCTTTAAATTTTAAATTATAAAAAGTTGATTTCTTTTATGCATCTGCTCCTTTTTTAACTGTTATAGCAACAAATATTGTATCATTATCATTAACTTTTCAGCCATAGAATGTCCACTGCACTGTTGCTAAATACAGGCCCATGACTTCCAGATTGGCCGGTAGGAAGCCGCCAGCATCCAGCGGCTTCCTGCTACCTTTACCGACCTTTACAAGATTGTATAAACAATCGCAACAGGAAACAGGCAAACTCCAGTTCGTCCACCATGTACACAATAGCTATTTAACAGATGGAAGTAATAAATAATAAATAAATATTGGACAACATCACATACATTGCTCTGATCCTAAGGTAAGTAGCGAAAGCACTTGTGTTATAGAAATCAGAAACAACGACGGTACCACAACACCCAGACCCGAGACAATATAGTTAAGTTTGTTTTCTACATTGACCCGACCGGGGATCGAACCCGGAACCTCAGAGATGGCGACGCTTTTATAGTCCGGCGTGCTCGCCTCTCGGCTACGGAGCTCGTCTGGTGGAAGTGGCAACACCCTGGATGCTAATGAAGCGCTTGCAGTGCATTCGTGGTTTAAAAGAAACGTAGTCGCACGTTAAGATAAAATTTGACGATGACGAGCAATTAAATGATTAAAGTCATTTAAACTAATATGTTCTAGAACGACAATAACCGGTTTATAGTCGTAAGGTATTAATATAAGTACAAAAACTTTGTGAATCCTAGTCCAAAATTATGAGCAAATATTTTTGTAGTTAAGTTTTTGCGTTGGTTTTACGTACGTAAAGTTCACTAATGATTTGTATGTATGTATCATTATATTAGGAATATTCAGATGAATAAGAAATAAACAGTTATCACTCAGAGTCAATATCAATAATAAAGATAGTAAGAATATATAGTTATAAACAAAACTAGTAGTATAAAGTTGTGTTTATAACGGTAGAACGAAACAAAAAATTTAACAACTTATTAGTCGTATCTTTAGCTAGTTGAAATAGCCGTTTCAATTGCACGGTTTGTTCTTTTATTTAACAACGCCATTCAACGACACGCCTTAGGACTAGGCTAGCTGAATCAGGCATTTCAAACATTTAACATCACAGCTGACAAGTTCTTTTAACATTGTATATTTCTTCGCCACCGCGGTGCTCTTTTGTTTTATTTTCAAGATGCGAGTAACAGCAGGTGTTTTTTTTTATTATTGCGAGCATTTGTGGGCAACACAATACCAAAACCCGTAAACTCAATAATCAAAAAGAACTAAAGAAGGATGTAGTACATATATCGCACGAAAAATGAAAAATATATATATAGGTTCACGATTGAGTTAACCCGTATTTAATTATTAAGCATAAACCTCGGGTTTCCAACCGAAACATAAAAATTAAACCAATAAATTATCTCTCTAAACAGATTTCCTTTTCGGTCCATTACGCAAGACTGTTTGACAAAATGTTTGCTGGAAAATTTTGCCAAGGATACACATAATTTTTGTATTTAATACCACAAATAGGACAAAGATGGCGTCTAGACTATAGTATAATTAGCAAAGTATGTTTTGTTAATTCCTAGATTATCGCTACTTGTGAAGACCTATAAGTTGTTTAATAGATGCTATACTGATGTATTTTAATATTGTATAAACCCTGGTTTTCCTGTAATAAATAAATAAAATAAAATAAAAGTAAGTATTTTTAAACGATTATCAGTACTAGCTTTTGCCCGTTACTTAATTTGTCTGCGAGAATAAAGCCAAACAAGAATGAATAGAAACCGTAATTTAGTTACAAATATTGAAACAAACTTTCAAATTTATAACACACTTAGTTAATATGATTATGACTTTGATTATGGTTTATATGTAAATTATACAACTTAGCTCTGTCGGGTGATACTGTGGGGTATATACAATCATCAATAAACTTTTAGGTCACGCAACCAAAAGATACATACAACCATTTATGCTGCATATTTTGACACTCGTAAAGGTATCAAAACATTTTATGTTATGGTACTTACTAACTACCTAGAATTATGAAATTTGATTTATAAAACAAATAGAAAACATACACAAATTCAATCTAACTTTGAAATAATAATATTCTTATGTGTTCCAATAATCTGCAAAAGTTTTTCGAGGAGAAGCCTTAAAGTATACCTACCTAACATATTATTACTAAATTTTCATTGTGTGTTTGTCGCTTATTTTAAATGCATAATATAATGCTTATTTATAAAGTTTCCCTGCCCAGCCAGGGTTACAATGTTACTTACCAAATGAAAATTAATTTAAGAAAAACTGTGATGGACGAGATATCTATAAGTTTGTGTGGAACCCCCGGTGAGCGAGTCCAACTAGCACTTGCATTACGCATTATTTTTTGGTGTTTTTAGATATTAATGACATTTATTTGTTAGACGATATTTATAACAATAGTCCGAGTTTCAATTGGTTGTTTTTTTTTAAGTTTCTCCGGCAACCTTAATGTAACACTTAAGTACCTCCTGTTTTCTTTATTAAATTGTGGTTTTAAACAATATAATTCACATTATTAAACATTTACTAGAGATGCATTCCAAGAAGTTGAACAATATTTTACCTAGGTACTGCCAAAAAATCTTCGCTTGCCAAATACTTTTTACGCCAGATCACCCAGTTTAATCATAAGTCAAGCTTGCGTGATGCCGTTGAACCCAAAAAGAAAAAGAATTTGAATCGGTAAGACAGATTTAACTATCTTCGAAATGGAATCCAGTTATTAAAATTACACAATCTCGTTTTGGTTCGCGATGAAGTAATCACCAGAATACGGTTACGGCAGTAAGCTTACAGAATAAGGACACAGTAAGTGTGACGTGTGATGGTACTGTCTTGTGGCAACAATAATATTATTATTATTATGAGGGTGGGTGAAGAATCTACCTCTACGGAGTGAAGACCTCATTGTACCAGTCTTTATGCGATCACTTGGTGCAACTCAGTCATTAGCATAGAAATATTGATGGAGGTCATCAGACATATTAAAGGTAAAAAAACTCATCATTATTCGTTAATTCCTTTTCCGTTTTTCTTAATAATGCAAAGTGAAAGTCTTAAAGTAATTTTAATCAAGTTTTAAGGATGATGGCGTATTTTTGTTGTCACATTTTTTAAAATTATCATAGTCTTTGATCGATTGCTGTCGTGGTTACATTATGTTAAGATACTTTCCAGTTTTGTGTAAACCTCATTAAAACATAGATATATTTATACAAAACGGCGAACCGCTTAAGGTTTTGAAGAAAGTTACAAAACGGAAAGTGGCCGTCGTTTGTGTAACATCACGGTGAAATTTAAATCTACTGCTTAAAACCAACCACTTTTTAAGGTTTCGTACCCAAAGGGTAAAACGGGACCGTATTACTAAGACTGCTGTCCGTCTGTCTGTCAATTAGTCTGTCACCAGTCTCATGAACCGTGATAGTTACACAGTTGAAATTTTCACAGATGATGTATTTCTATTGCCGCTTTAACACGAAATACTAATAACCAGAATAAATAAATATTTAAGGGGGCTACGATACAACAAACGTGATTTTCTGATAATGGTGCGGAACCCTTCGTGCGCGAGTCCGACTTGCACTTGGTCGGTTTTTTTTATGGAATCAAAATCCAAATCTCATAAAAATAACAGTTTCCCACAATAAACCACCGACTAGCTAATTTCAGTTTGTATGGAGAATTGTTTTTTTATTTTTATTTTTTGGTTTTGATAAGTATTGGTCTAATAGTTTTTTTTTGTGCATTGGTATTAAGTTTTAAAGAATCTTTATTTCACATAAGAATTACATACAATTTTCACTTATATGAGATACTTAGTTAAAATAAATAAACCCTCAACGAGCGTACTATTGCATAGTTACAATTCATTATAATTAAAAGGATTTTTTTAGGTAGTCCCCAGCTATCGAGTTCCCGGCGCGATGCGACGCGAGACGTGTTGTTGTGAGTATATGATTTATAGAATAACACCTTAAAATTTTATTTTACATTTTTGTTACATTCGGGTAACGTTTAATTCATTGTGGGAGCAAATAAGAAACGATAAATCAATCTTTTAATATAATTTTTAGCATTTTCATGCTAGGTTTATTTAAGATGATATACTTGAAGAAAAAAACACCTGAGGCGATCCATTTTTTCAAGTATTATAATTATTACCATCATAAATCATTATTTGTTTTTTCTCGAATTTTATTTAGTAAATATCACGCAGTAAATTTACCTAGCACAGTGATAATAAAATGATTACGCTCATTTTCTTAATGTGTTATTAATGAAATAGAAAATCGTGTCCTTTTTAACTAGCGACCTATTCCGGCTTTACTTGAGTAGTGCTAAGTCTAAAGTTATAAATTATACAGTGTGTTTTAAAAAGCCACATACAAAATTGAGAGTATCGTTTTTTTTAAATTTAGGTAGGTAAGAATAATTTAATTCCAAAAATTACCGACGGTAATTTGAAAAAAATATTACATCTGCCTTTTATTAATAGAAAACAGATGTATTCTGTTAATTTATTTATAAAATTACTTTTTCTTTAATACAATATACTACGTTGTTCTAAGTTATAACGACTATGATGAGGTCACTAATAAAAATACAAAAATTGGATTGTCGTTGAAAACACGATAATATTTTTAAATATTATTTTGTTTTCGATAAAATTAAGTCTGGTTTTTTACGTTTTAGTTACCAGCATTCATAGTTTGTGCACTTTACAAAGACTACTATGGTTCAACCCACCCTAAAAGTTACGGTAAATGAAATCTTATAAGTATTATAAATGTGTTGGCTATTGAATCATCAAAGTTACAATATTTTCAATTAAATAATACACAAACTGTCCTCTTGCTGTAAAACTATTACTGAAAAACGAATCAAAACCCATTTACATAGTTTAAATAACAAAGACTAGCCTTTACAGACAGACAGAATGAACGAATCCTAATGTTAATAAGTACTTAGGTAACACTCATGCACGAGTGTGACACGAGTAATGACTGCGCAGAAATCAATATTATCTTCCTCATCATAATAAAATCCTGTTGAGAGCACTAGTCACAACACTAGAAACTAAGCTACAGTTATGACGCGAATTCTATCATATTTATTCTGTGTAACCGCTTTTGTAGGTACAAGTGAAGCAGCAAGGATATTGGCTTATTATCCGACACCTTCCATAAGCCATCAAGTAGTATTCAGACCTCTTAGTCTGGAACTGGCGAAAAGAGGTCACGACGTAGTCGTCATAACTCCAGACCCTATATTCCCAAAAGGAAGCAGTCCTAAAAAATTAAAAGAAATAGATGTGCACGACCTATCGTACAATGTGTGGAGAAAACTAATAAAAGATCTGGGAAATAAAATAGAGCACAGTCAATTCGTCACAATAACGAAGCTTTTGGTTTCACTGACAGAGGAACAATTAAAAACAGAAGATGCGCAAAAGATCATGCACGATAAATCAAATCAATTTGATTTGATAATCGTTGAAGCATTTGCTGAATCTGCTTTGGGACTGTATCATTTGTTCAAAGCACCAGTAATTCAGTTTAGTTCACTAGCTGGATTTACTGTTTTATTGGAAATGTTTGGTGCAGTTTCACATCCTCTTGTGTATCCGACTCCTTTACATAGACGTGTTTATAATCTTACACCGTGGGAAAAACTTGAGGAACTATACGATGAGTATAAATACAACCGAATTCACCCAGAAACTGAAGAGTTTACTTACGAAGTGATGAAGCGTATTTATGGTCCAGATGTGCCAAGATTGAACGAATTAAGAAAAAAGGTGGATATGCTATTCTTGAATGTCCATCCTCTTTGGGATTTCAATCGACCAGTGCCTCCTAATGTAGTTTACCTTGGTGGACTACATCAGAAACCAGCAAAGGAACTACCTAAGGTAATTTGTTTAAATTCATGTTATTAAAGATTGCGTGATGACTTAATCACTATGTCTTACCTTAAGTAGTGTAATTTACTATCCGTGTTCAAAGGTTTTCAAGGTATGACTTAGTTTTAAAAATATTCATAACCCAGCTTCCTGAATTTATTAATCTAATGACCTGGGAAGGATTGGACTAAAATCATTAATACGATACAAAAAAAACATGTAAACCAAAAAGTTGGCGTTTTTTTTTTTTAAAAAAGGAGTTTTGTTTAGCTGGCAAATCACAAAATTTATTGAATTATTCTTGTTGTTGTTAAGAATGATTATTTTATTATTGTTCTATTCATATTGCAGGACCTGAAAACATATCTGGACTCGTCGGAAAATGGCGTCATTTATGTGAGTTTTGGTTCGAACGTCGATCCCGGACTCTTCCCCCCGGAGAGAATACAAATTCTAATAAATGTCTTCTCAAAATTACCGTACAATATCTTGTGGAAGTGGAATCAGGATGAGCTACCAGGCCGCACTCCAAATATTAGGATTTCAAAATGGCTGCCGCAATCTGATCTCTTAAGTAAGTGCATTTATTGTTCTAAATCAATTCTAGTACATCATCTCCATCGATGTGGAAATATTGGTCAGCTGACTTCAAACGTGTCGAGCATCAATTTGAAATCCATAATAGTGATTGCTAAATATTGAAATTTATTAGTACTTGTCATTACCAACTGTTGTTAATGACAATGCAATAGGAAATGCCAGTTAACCGCCTAAATTATTTTTAACCTGACTAAGAAAACAATTTAGAATTTGGAATATATGCCAACACATGAAGAACGCATCTAATTTGTCGTACGTTTCAAAATTATTATTGCGTATTCTTTAGTCCCAACTTAAGCTGTGATTAAACTTATTGTTATTTTTTAAATGAATACCTTTATGTAAAGGTGACATGTATCATCCAATCCTACGAATACTTCATTGATCAGGTTCATTTTCCATGACGTAACAAAATAAAAGGTTTTTTATGTATAAATAGGTTTCCGACATAAAACCACTTACGATAAATATATCTTATCGCTTTGATTACAATAATAGTAGATTAGATAGATCACTAATTACTTCCGCTAGTTACTTAAGTGTTCTTAGGGTTCCGTTCCTCAAAAGGAAAAAAACGGGACCCTTATAGGATTGTTGTCGGTCCGTCCGTCTGTCTGTCAGGAACCTTTATCTCAGAAACGCGTGGAGGTATAGAGTACTCAGGTCTACAGCCAAGCAGTGACGAAATCAAACTTCTCTGTAAACATAAAAAAAGACGCCGTTTATGTCGCAAAAAACGTATATTTCGACACTCTTAAGGAAATAATAATCTATAGGTTATTTTCCGTTGACCTAGAACTAGAAATTTGGTAAGTATACCTACTACAAGTATACGAAAAAATCTGAAAACTATATATTTTTAAATAAAATCATAAAAAACAGGGTATTTATGCAGGGCACGCGGCGGTCCCAATTTTAAATTGAGTTAACCGTGCCATGTCGGGTATCGTATGAAAGTGCTTCATTGGCACAAGCTTAAACAGATATCTAATTATTTTTATGATGTTTAGTTTTCAATTTATGACGAAGACTGAAAAAAATGCCTTTTTTCTTTTTATGTATACGTACCTATTTTTTATATAATACGTACCAACAAATTTGTACGGAAACATACAAATAATGTATAGTACTACAGCATTGCAAGTAGTAGTTTTTATAGTAAGGTAAACAACAGTGTTGCAGTACCGTCGTTGTTTCTGATTTCTATAACAAGTGCTTTAGCTACTTACCAATCATGATCAGAGCAATGCAAGATGTTGTCCAATATTTATACACCGATACATTTTAGTGGTTGTTTTCAAGCGGCAGAACTATTTACCTTTAGTAGTCTATCGAACCATGCGAGTTATTTTTTTTTTTGAAATATTTTTGACTCAACTAATCGAAAAAAATCATCAACTCGAAAGCGTGAGAAACGATGGTTTCTTTTACGAGATGTGATGTATTTGGGTACTGCCTGCCGCACAAAATAAATGTTTAAAGTAAAAGAAGCTCCCGCACAAAGTAATACAGCATTTATAAACTGCATCGCACGCGCTGCAGGCGATTTGAATTTGAATGCCTACAGGTGGTTGGAATTAATAAAAACTTCATTAATCTATCGTACTACTTAGATAGAATCATTTTACTGCGGAAAAACAACCACTTAAATGTTTTGGTGTATTTACATACCTATCTTATAGCCTGATGATTTTTTTGGGTTAGGTGCGTATATCATTTATGTTTTTGTTTGTAATTTTGTATTCAACAACAATAAAAAGCGTCAAGCTAGATTACATTGCCACTAGATAGCACGTTAATATAAATTAATACGACCCTGGCGACACGGCGAGGAAAGGGGCACTCAAAATGTATGAGTTTATTGTAATACGCGTCGCCAGTCAGTGCAAAATACATTTTAACTCTATAAATATTTTTCATATTTTTTCTATCTAATAAAATTAGTAGTTTAGTATCTGAATTCTCCTTAAGATCTGCATTGTCAAATATAGTCGGTCAAAATTACCTGATCATCATCATTACCACTATCTAAACCGCTGAAAATAAGCTGCTCCACCAATGACTTCCTAATTAGCTGACTAGAGTTACATGACCTAATCTTTTTTTTTTGCATAGATGTCGCTTACTACGTCCTTGCAACTAACTTACTTCCTTGGAAGTCTTGTTATTGTAAAAAGATGATTCAGTACGTTTGGGAGTTAGTTTTTAAACAGCAACTTTTGATGCTGACTGTACCTACCTAAAGTGTATTAAGTCAAAATTAAAGAAGTTCAATAACTGTATAGTCAGCGTTAACAACATGGATCAATTTTTGACAGCACTTCAGGGCCTTTATTATTTTCTACATAATTATATGACTTTGTTTTAATTTTAATTCAAAACCTTACAGGGCACCCAAAGATCAAGTTATTCATCACCCAGTGTGGACTACAGTCAACAGATGAAGCTATCACAGCAGGGGTACCACTTCTTGGTATGCCAGTATTCGGTGATCAAGAGTTCAATGCTCAACAGTACTTACACCATGGAATAGGTGTCATAGTTAATATCGAAACTGTAACCGAAGATAATCTTAGTAAGGGAATAAATAAGATTCTACGAGATGATAGGTAAGTTGTGAATGTGATACTTGATATTGAATGGCTTCTTGTTTTTAATGCTGATAATAATAATGTATTTAATAACCTTATAATTAGCATAAATCAACACTACCGAAGGAACTTCTAAATTACGCCCCTTTTATCAATAATAATGTGCTCTGTTTTAAGCTGAATAACACAAAAAAGAGCCGCAGGCTAATAATTTATTATAAGTAATGCGTATTAAACAGTCCGAATTTATTAGTTTGATAACTTATATCTAAAGGTTCATTCTACAACTTAAATAACGTAACTTTCTACAAAATTAATATTTCAAAAAATAAAAACCTCCCGTCTTAATATTGGTTTGAGAAATTGGCAGTGGGTGGGGCACTTAAACGTAGAACTGACGGCCGATGGGGCAGAAAGACGGCAATCGCAGCGTGGGACGTCCACCCACAAGGTGGACAGATGACCCGGTAAAGGTTGCGGGAAGCCGCTGGATTCAGGTCACTTCCAACCAGCCGATCTGGAAGTCACTGTGTGAGGCCTATGTTCAGCAGTGGACGTCCTGACTCCTGTGGCTGAAATGATGATGATGATGATGATGAGAAATTGGCCTCATAAAAACTGACTTGATAAGAGTCACAAAACAGTCACGGTGACAAGAGTTACTCGTGGGCGCAAGCTCTTAAAGACGTACGCAAAGTCCCGTCACAAATACCAAAATGAAATGCATTAAAAAAGTTTTTATGTTTCCTTTCGTAAGTTGCTAGTTTTGGTCGGACGTCCAACTATAATCGCAATTGATGAAAGAAGAAAAATTATTTTTGAGATTATTTTATTGTTTTTATTTCTAATTTTACTGACTTTGGCTATTTTTTCCCAGTTACCGCAACAACATTGTGCGTCTCCGCTCGCTGATGCAAGACCAACCGCAGACCCCCTTAGAGCGCGCAGTATGGTGGACTGAGTATGTTATCAGACACTCCGGCGCACGCCACATTCGCGCGGCTGGAGCTGACATATCTGCATTCGAATATTATGAATTAGAATTAGTTGGTTTTGTTTTGATAGGAATAGTGATTATATTGACTGTAGTTATAAGTTTAATAATGTACATTTATAGGAGGGTTTATAAAATTAATACTAAAGTAAAAAAGAACTAATGTTTTCAGATAATAGTAATTTCGTTGTTTTGTGATTAGTTCCTCCCTTAACCAGCTTGGGGGTAAGGGGATACCCAACATCTTGTGTCCCAAATGTCGACCTGACCTGTCCTAGGTGTACCCTGTTGACAGACGGACGAGGCTCTGACGACCGAATCGATAGCGGTATAACTCTTCATGCCGAGTAAAATAGATTAAGCTGATGACGATGATTCAGCGTGCTCAGCCTTACACACTCACAGCGTGCACACTCTTAGGCAGTTAGTAACTTTCTCTAATAAGTGATGAGTGAGCACGATGAGTATGTAAGAACACACTCATCGTGATGTGTCTTATTCTAACGTGCAGTGGGTTAACCTTGTCCCGGACTAGCAAATCCACTCTGAATAAAACAGATGCGTACTTACTTCTATACACTTTCAGCGTGCTCACCCTTATACACTTTCAGCATGCTTACACACTATGAGTACCAGTATGAAAGGCACGTGTCCCTTTTACGGTACTGCGTAGCTGATGGACAGAAAGTATACAACCAGTGTGTGTTACCAGTGATGACATACGGAACTGAAACGTGGCCTCTTACTATGGGCCTTATTAAGAAGCTTAAAGTTGCACAGCGCGCTATGGAAAGGGCTATGCTCGGTGTTTCTTTGCGAGATCAAATCAGAAATGAGGAGATCCGTGAACGAACCAAAGTCGCTGACATAGCTCGACGGATTAGCCGGCTGAAGTGGCAGTGGGCGGGGCACATAGCACGTAGAACTGACGGCCGATGGGGCAGAAAGGTTCTGGAATGGAGGCCGCGTATAGGCAAGCGCAGCGTAGGACGCCCACCCACAAGGTGGGCAGACGACCTGGTAAAGGTTGCAGGACGACGCTGGATGCAGGCCGCTTCCAATCGGCCGATCTGGAAGTCACTGGGGGAGGCCTATGTTCAGCAGTGGACGTCCTGTGGCTGAGATGATGATGATGATGACTCGCCTCTCGGCTACGGAGGTCGTCAAGTTTCAGAATAGCGCCTAAACATCTTGTTCATATCACAGTTTTGGAAACCTTAGCTTATTATATTGTTTGCCCAATAAGCTTATCCTCAATTATTATTCAAGAGAAATACCTAAATCAACAACAGTATTACAACATTATGAAGTTCATACAGAACTGTGTAATTTATCAAGCCTTTCACCACGTGAAGTTTACATACCGGTATTAATCAACTCGATTTAACTCGCTAGACAACTAGTTTCTGCGTTTGTGTTTTAGTTTCTAGTCCCCTGGAATGTTCTAGTTCGGTCATCTATTAAAGTTGGAGTTTAACAGAATTTAGCAATTTAAATGTAAATGATAGTGTTTCGAAATCCATCTTAGGGTATAATACAATTAAACATTTCAGTCATTACGGATCAAACAAGTCGCCAATCAGTCCCAACTAAACTATAATAAAGTCATGTAGTGGTGATGATAGATAGATAGATACTCTTTATTGCACACCAAACAAAGAAGTTACAGTTGATATTTACAGAAAGATGTACAATTTAGGCGGTCTTATCGCTAAAAAGCGATCTCTTCCAGACAACCTTTAGGCAGAGGACAACTACAAAGATACAATGTTAATATCAATAAGTATAGACTACATACACGTACAAAAAAATACCTATAAAATATAAATGCTAAGATAAAAATAAACATACATACATACTTAAATATAATACATATATATATATATATATATATATATATATATACCTATATGTCAGGAAATAGCATGACTAACAACCAGTGATATTCCAGAAACAGCAATTCTCAAACCAGAAACGATTTGTTCTCACAGTGCAAGAACAGCAATTGATTCAGATTGCCGAATTACTAAGGGTAAGGAGTTCCATAGACGGGTTGACTGAACAGTAAACGACCGCGTATAATAGTTTGTAGTATGGAGAGGAAATTTAAGAAGCAGGCTTTTGGATGACCGCATGTCATGACCCCGTGATGACTGCAGAAATTGAAATACGGAGGTGATTTCGGACTAAACAATATTGTAAAAAGTAAAGAGAGAATATGCATATCCCGCCTGAGTCGGATTGGGAGCCATTTAAGCTACCATTTAAGATGACCATCCTACCTACTGGACATATCAGTCGACGATGTCATGCACCCTGTAACGTTTTACTATAAAAGGACTAGTGTCCCTTAGTATTATGAAACTAAGGTAAAAATTAATATTTTGGTATTTCTAAGCAGACCGCGGTTAGCTAAGACCGCTATCATTGCGATTTTAACCCAAGTGCTATAATATTACCGCACTTACATTATTATTTGTCACCAAAAAATGCCTTGTCGTGCCGTCCCAATAATGGTTGCAGTCCCTTAATCTCTTATTCGCGCAATGATAAGATTTTAGAATGGACGCTTCATACTGGCAAGAGCAGCGTACGCGTTCCATCCACTAGGTAGACACACGACCTGATAAAGATTGCAGGAAGTCGCGTGGTGCAAGCTGCTTCCAACTGGGCAATCTGGAAGTCATTGGGAGGTCTATGTTCAGCAGTGGACGTCCTGTGGCTGAAACGATGATAACAATTGGACGACCTCCGTAGCCGAGAGGAGAACATGCCGGAATATACATGGCGTCGCCATCTCTGAGGTTCCGGGTTCGAGCCCCGGTTGGATCAATGTAGAAAAAAAAAAACCTTTTCTTTACTGTCTCGGGTCTGGGTGTTGTGGTTGTTCGTTGTTTCTGATTTCTATAACACAGGTGCCTTAACTACACTTACCTTAGGATTAGAGTAATATGGGGTGTCAGAGTAACCTCCTCGTGCGGCGGGGTGTTACTAATTACATTCGGTTACGATCGGGTGTAAGGAGTAGCATCCTGTCCTGGTTCACCCTGGGCAACGGGGGTTAGTAATTTCCTTCGGGTTATTGCTAGCTCACGGCTAAACTCTGCGGGAGACGCTCCCGGCGGGCTTGAGCAGGCCGCTCGTGGATGCGTCTTGGGGCGGCACTTGTGGGGGGTGATGACTCCCTACTCGTGCTGCCTAGACGGTGGTCGTGGGGATGACCCGCGACCTGGCTGCGGGGCGCTGACCCTGCGGTTGGTGGTGTCTCTCGCTTCCCAGTATGGTTCAAGCTATTCTGGGCAGTGAGTGGGAGTAAGACGTGGGCGGCTTTTTGTTGCGACACTTTCTCGTCGCAAAGGGTGGCCACGGATCGGGCTGGGAAGCTAAACCCTTGCTGACCCGATCCTAAGTCGTAGAAGAGGGCGGAGGAGACGGCGTTGTGCCGTGCTCAGCTTCCCCCTTCTAGAGGACTAGTGGGTGCGGGGCGGGGGCCCTTAGCTCACATTGCACAGTCTGCCAGTCTGGGGTGATCCCGTGTGTACAGGATCACCCATTCCCTATGCCTGAGGCCCGGCTTAGCATGTCGTACGTTTGTGACGCATGGACGGAAACCAGAACACGGGTCCCCATGTGTTACTCGCATACGTTGCGTGGTACACCGCAGGTTTTTTAGTGGGTGATACTTTGTCATGGCACAGCGGCGAAAGCTGTTGTAAGATGACGAGGGAGTCCCACATAACCTACTGCTGCCCCCGCGGCGGTAGGTATGCGAAATGCATTTTTCCTACGCACCAAAAAAAAAAAAAGGATTAGAGCAATATTGAAATGATTGGACTTAGGATGTGACACGTGTGATACGTTAAAAAGAGCACATACCTATAAAGAGTAAATCGCCACTTATTTTATTTTATATCGTAGGTATACTTGGCGTCACGTAAAAAGAGCGGTGGCCAAAATAGGAACTAAAATTTTCAGTACTGCTATAGGGGTTCGGTGGAGACAAGTAGCGCTACCCTCCAGCGTTCTTTTTATTTGACGAAAATTATATCTACTGTTTTAGTGCAGGCGAAAGTTGATAAGACTTTTTAAATTATTTTAAGTTTCTTTAACTTTTCGGTTTTTGAGACAGGACAGACAGGATCTACAGGAACCGCGCTCGATGGTGGAAGTAGTCACCTAGAAGTCCCAAAAGTCAGCACAGCATAATTATGACGTCACTCATTTTACAACCATTCACGACTCTATCGTTTACGCAACTGATATAAGACATAACAAACACTGAGGATATACACATAGCCATCTCATTATTATGACATAGCTTTGTTACGTAGCTATTCAGATTCAGTTAAAGTTTGAAGGTTCATTAGTGACGCCATCAGGCTAAAATTGTCAGTGCGGTATTAAGGTACAGTTTTCCCCAAAATATCTTATGCATCAGAGCTTAAGTCTTCACGGTGTGAATTCAAAGAAGATTGGAAAAACCGGTATAGGGCGCGCGGCTACTTCCAATACGTATTCTAACCACTAGCTAGACAATGAAATAATATGCAATTATCATAGAAAAAAGGCAAAGTTATAGCTCGTTTATTTCACGAGATAATCGACTTTGTATTTTACATTATAATATTTTATTTTATTTATTCGGGAAAACCAACAGCGTGAATATTACACAATACATAGTTATTGTACAATCAGATAGTAAAGCTAATACTAGGTTTTCCTTAGACTATTTAGAAGTATTAAGTTGGAAAGCAGACGAGCACAATAAAACATTACAAATTGTACTCGCTCGAACAAGTCGAGCTCAGCAAAGAGGAAATAAAAGCGATCAGATTAAAATAAAAATTCAAAAAACCCGTTGACAAAGGTAAAAAGCTACACTGCAAATCAAGAACCGTACCCACTATAAGTCTCATATGTGTGAGGATAACTTATTAAACAAAATAAAATAAGATAAGAGCTGCAAGGTTAAGAATTTGTTAAATTAACAAAATTATATAAATCTACGTGAATAAAAAAAATTAAAAATAAATGAGATCAAGAACTTATCTGTCCACGAGCGTTTGTTTTATATACTGTACAATTCGCTGTTTAAAAGTATGTTTTGTAACTCCAAATAGTTCCAATTCCCTAAATTTTGTATTATACGTATGTGCAATACGCGTGAGGACACTGTCACCAGCATATCTAGTGGAGTGTCGAGGAGTGTGAAGCAAGGGAGTGTGGCGAGTGCGACGCGACGGTGTACGAAGAGCGATTTCCCCTAAAAGTCCCGCACAGTCTAGATGTCCATTTATGATGTCAAACAATAAACACATGTCGAGCATATCACTTAACTTACCTATAATATATAGGTTTTACTAAATATCATTTACGTATTTCCACCAAATTGCTTGACTTCAAATTCTACTTTGTTTGATATTAAAACCTAACCCTAGATTAGAGGATCCAGTGTTTTATTATTCTTGATGATGATTTGTTTTCAAGCAATGCTTCTATTTTTTTTACAACCTTTATGAACATTTCTCATCTTTCGGTAAAATTTTCTGGGAATTAGAAAACGTAATTATTTTTACCTATACCAAACTTCGTATATTTTTGCTCATTCTCTTTTTATGCAATACTTTTGAGGGAGACTGTACACGTAGTTCGTAATTAGCATCCATTAACTTGAAACTGCACTTCGCAGCTTCAACTGTACGTTAAAATGTTCTACCCACAAGTATTTGCGGTTGTCATGGTTTAAAATTAGTTCGTTATGTAATTTTGTATAATACGTATTCTCAATGTAAGGGTGCCAACGCTGAAGGTTAAAAGTCTTATAGTTTACATTTAAGTTAGATTGAGGATACTGTCCTGAATTTAGAAAGATCTTTTGCGGCAGCCCGGGAAGTTTTCTTTTTTTACGTTTTTAACAAATAACAACTCGTTTACATACTGATCACATTGTTATTTGCAACTATAATGATACTTTTACTAAATTGTCATCGCTGAAGCATAAACTTACCGCTTGGTGGGCTTGCGCAAAACCGGATTAGCTTAGTACGAGGTTAAGACATGCTTCTGTCTCAGTCATCGTTATTCAAACTGACAGCTATAGAATGATGTTTAATACCGTGCTAGTGGACATTGCGAGATTAAATTATTCGCTAATCCTAAGAAGCGCAAGTCGACCAAAAACTTTAGTCGAATATTGTCATGGTTTAATCAATCAGTCATTTATGACCAAATTTAAATAAATCGGGTAAATAAACCTTTTTTTCAATAATTTTCTTAATTTTTTTTAGATGAATCATTTATTGTGTTTGTATATGGGGTAAATTGAATATAAACATATTAGATTTTTATTTTAGTAAAACTATTTAAGACTTCTCGGGATGCACTGAACGATCCTTCTTGACTTAGTACAACATAATAGTGTATTGTTCAGTGCATTGCAGTTCATTGTTTTGATTATCTACAGAGTGAATAAAAAAATATGTTTGAAAGTATCAAATTTTTGAGTAGACACTACGACTTTTAAACGCAGCGTAAGGCGTCATTTGACAACGTGGAACGATGCCATTAAAAGCTGTTAGGCTTGCAGCAGCAGGTAGGAAATAATAGCAGATTGGGATCAAATGATAGGGCATTAATCAACAGTGTCTAACTAAAATAAAATCGGGTGGGGGCGACCTGCAACTGTTGTCATCCGGTTAGGGGTCCGGGTGACACCCAACCGTGAACATGAGTATCTATAAACATTCGTTAAACTGTGGCGGATTGCTGCTAGCCATTTATAAAATAATTTTTGTAACAATAATTTGTGGGTGCTTACTTAGCAGGTCAGTTTTTTCATTCAGGACCATTTTGTTGTAAGGGTTTTATTTGGTTTTACGGTGTCAGGAGCATAAAAAAATAATATATAAATATATATTATTTTTCATTTACAACATTCTTACGATATAATCGTTTAAACTTTCACGTTGCATTATTACTAAAACTTATAATAACGGGTCTAAACGCGACATACTATAGTATGTAGTAGTATGGGAGGAGTCCCCTCGTGACCACGACCGTAGCATCACGGTCGAAACGTCGAGGAATGTAAGTAGTATCAATACTACTACATACTATAGTATGTCGCGTTTAGACCCGTTATTATGAGTTTTTAACATTCTTACGACACAAAATATAAACTAAAATAACGTGATTTCGGGGTCTGCATGTCAAAAAAATTATATTTATTCCTTCTATCTGTTAAAGCTTCTATATTTTTACTAACTGAATTAGTTGCACATGTCGTTGCTTTTAATAATAAAAGAATGGTTAAAAATTATTTGTAATATTCTTATATCACATAAATATTAACAGTTTGATTGAGTTTTGGGGTGACACCTACAATATCTATCCGCCCCGGGTGCCACCCATGCTAGCTACGCTACTGCCATCAACCCATAATTCGGTTTTACGGTTTGGTCACAAAAAGGACCTGTTCACAAGCATTGTTAATGTCAAATATTTTGTATCTCTATGTATAAGATATTTTTAGCAATAGAGAATGTATTTTGAGGATACATTTTAAATTCAAAAAATCTATCTTGCTCATCTCAGAAGTTGAAGCCAGAACTTATAATATTAAGTATTTATTAAATGATATTGGTACCTCACAGCCATATTTTAATTCAATTCCTTTAAAAGTACAGTATACTAAAACTACTAGTTTTTTTTCACTTTGACGGTGACATTGAAAAACCTCGTATATAAAAACTTTGCTACACTATAAACTAAAGTTAAAGCTATCGCTATTCCTATTAATAAATATGAAACTAATTCTAATTCATAATAGTCGAATGTAGATACGTTAGCTCCAGCGGCGCGTAGGTGCCGTGCGCCAGAGTGTCGAATCACGTATTCCACCCACCACACTGCGCGTTCTAAGGACGTCAGAGGCTGGTCACGCATTAGGGTCCGTAGACGCTCAACGTTTTTGCGGTAGCTGAAACGGCGATCATTTTTTAGTTAAGTGGAAACTGTATAATGGAACGTAAAATGTGTGACAAGGAAGACTGAGTGAGCGAGAAGAGAGATGAATTCGGATTTGCATGTAATGGCGAACGTTATTCAATTGTTTTTGAGGATTAGATGTCTTAGTAAGTGCTAACTAAGCTACATTGAAAACCTACATTTTTATAGGTATTCCGACATGTATTATCAAGCAGGCAGTTAGGACAATCGATAGTCTGTTGCTTGCATCTAGCTGTTCTATACAGTTCAATTCATAAAATCTAATTTTAAACTGGTATAGGTTTTAATTGGAGACTACCTAATATGGAAGCTTATTCTACGATCTAATTATGCTTTTGTTTGGAAAGTGCTTGGCAGGTTACTTTATAGAAATAAGATGAAAACGAAATCAGCCATAAAAAAAACATGCAACGTTGACATGTTCGATAGTGATAAACGATTTTAAAGAAGGATCAAGTCAAAATAAACTGGACTTTAGGAGAAAAATCTATTAATGTTTTAAAAGAATTCGGCAAACATTTTTCAGAGATCGATCCACAAGATGTCATGATACTCCCAGCAGGTTTAAAAAGGTCTACGAGCCAATTTTTTAAAAAACGTAGTATTCTTAATTGTTTCCAAAGCAAAGCTCTGCGTTACTATAAATAATAAAACATGATGTATTTTATAAGAATAATATTAATGTCAAGTTTTTTTTCTGCAACTCACCTGTCATCATGAAGAAGAGTATTTATCCCTTTACTAAGTTTCTCTTCGGTTACCGTCTCCATTTCAACTTTGACACCAATGCCATGGAATTTGTACTGTTCAGCATTGAACTCCTGGTCACCAAATACTGGCATGCCTAAAAGTGGTACACCTGCTGTGATAGCTTCATCGGTTGATTGGAGACCACATTGCGTTATGAAAAATTTGATTTTTGGGTGTCCTGGGAAAAAAATACAATCCGTCAAACGAGTATTTAAAAGAAGGCATGTTCTTAAACATTTATTTGTGAGTTAAACCGAATCTTGCGCATTAAGTTTTAGCACCTTTTGAAGTTATATAATTTGAAGTAAGTTTTTTATTTATTTTTTATATAACTTATTTTTTTTACTGTTATGTACAAATAAATAATTAGCATATGATATCCTGGCTTATTCAGCAACGAAATTGAAACAATAGATAAATATCACGTTCTTCTGTAGTTTTTATTCTAATAAAATTGGGGAAACCAACACTTGTAATAAACTCTGACAAAGGACAAAATAAGTTAGCACAAAAAAATAATGTTTCCACTATTATTAATACTATAAAGTAAACAGACATAAAACATTATTGGTTTTTAAGAAAAACAAATATTTAGATTAGTCTTCATAAAGGTCTGTTACGTTCTTGAATTCCTTTCTTCTAAAGCTTTATAATTAAACACAATCTATCTTTCAGCCTATTGCAGTCCACTGCTGGACGTAAGCCTCCCCCAAAGAGCGCCAAAGAGCACGATCTCCCGCTTTTTTATCCATCCACTATCAACATTAAACACAATGGAAAATTTAAATTCCAGTAGATTACTTATAAAACCCTATCGTCCTTGATTTTGTATTTGACACCGTTAGTAAGTGCAATTAAGTGCCGTGTGGGGACGGCCGTAAAGAATACACTTCCGCACCGCCAACAGGAGGCGTGTCGTAAGAGGCGACTAAATCCTGTAGCACGAGACGGGGAGCAGCGTCTGCGTGCGAAATAATAAAAAAATTGCGCTCGCCAACCCGCCTGCCAAGCGTGGCGAGTATGGCAAAACCCCCCCGATGACAGAAGTCACTGGGGGAGGCCTATGTTCAGCAGTGGACGTCCTGTGGCTGAAGTGATGATTATGATGATGAGTAAGTGCAATTGTGTCAATTGTTCTAATGCAATCAGCAAGCGAAGATGACGCTGCGGCCGCGAGCGAGTGCATACCGCATGCCTCAGTTGTTAGCTTTCATGGAGATACAGCATCATTCGATCTTTATCAATCTGGAGTTTATGTTTACCGATTACTTATGATTGATGTTTAGGGTTAATATAAAATCATGTAGTTCTCACGCTCATATTTTATACACCTTTGATTTATTTTACTAATATTTAATAAACTTCTTTTACCTAAACCTGTTTATGTATATTTCAAAGTTATGGCGGAATTTAAAAGCGTAATACCCATAGAAACGAAATATATTTAACTTCTGTTTTGATTTGGCAGTCATTTAAAACTACGTTTCCTGATCTTAGAGAAATGAAATAAATAACTCTGTCCGTTTGTTACACTTTCTTGTTACACTTCACGAAAATCCTATTTAACCAATAATATTTTAATCCATTCAAAAAAAACTTGAATACTAGACAATTACATAGATATAACATCTTTTAAACCACCTGATAATTTTACTCGTAAATAAGGAAGTTACTCTGCATTCCACGCGAGAGATACCGCCGGCACTGCTAGTTTATGAAAAGATAATTATGCAACACAGAGGCCACATCACCAAAAAATGGCAAATGATTATGATGACATCAATGCTTAAAATAATCATAATAATAACCAGTAATAACCTTAAAGTGAGACAAGTACTTAGAGATATATAGCAAACAACTGATAACATTTTTTTAACTATGTCATCGTGTTTTATTTAATACGTACCGCCAGCCCTTTATCTTTACTGTTACCTAGGCTTGTATTAGAATAGTTTTATAATAAAATAAATATTTACAATCTACCAAAATATACCTATCAACCAAAGTATGTTCTGAATATTTAATATTTGTTTCATCAGTTTTGAAACAATGCACTATTTACTGTGTTAACAACAACAAATCTATTTATCGTAAAATTATACGAATTCCTTTTTTATCCTTTTTAACAATATTCAAATTGAAATTAACTTCTGTAACGCTGTTGTTCTTTAAAAAAAAAAAGAGTGTTCTAAATAATATATATTTTTGTGAGATCCTACAACCTACAACTTTAAAAGATAGCAATTTTTTTGCTTGTTTTGGTATTTTATTTACTGTTTCGTACTATTATTGTTTAATCTTAGTACTATATTTCTCTCTTCTTTGTCCAGCCTTCTTCTCATTTTAGCTGGAGTAGTTCTCCTTGTACGTCTGCGCTAGAGATCTCTTCTGGCTGGTCATAGTACTCAGATTCTCCTGCTGGATCTCTTTCTTCTACTTCATCTACTTCCACTTTTCGGGTATCGGTGCTACTTTAAACGATCCTCTGCTAAGCTAATTTATGTGTTTGTCAAATCGGCACCCTTATTCCCTAAAAATTAGCAATCAGCAATAATCGCGCAGTCGTCGCCCAATTGATGCTTAGTTTAGTGTCAAAATCTATTGGCAGTACTGACAGTAGATTGCTTTGTTTTTGTTTATTGTTGTCTTTTTGCGATTTTAAAGCCAGAGTTGTACAATTTTTGCTATCACATTGCTTTTGCAAGATACGGAATCAGGGTACGGGTTACACTTACCGCCCATCTGAGCATTTTCATTTCGCTGATGTGTAGACGTTTTGTGTGGCTTCTTCATAATCCAGCACTCTGAACCGATGTCGTGGTGGGTCATTCTAAATTTTGTATAAACTTTCACTTTTACTTTGATGGGCATTTTGCTGTCACAAAGAACTCCTATATTATAGGATAGCGATCTCTAAGCCAGGCAGTGTTCATGCCGCGGCCTACGTCTTTATTCACGTTTGCGTCAGGTGTGAGGACAGTCTCTAGTACTATAGGAATTTATTATTCGTAATTATATAATATTATCTCTGTGTTTTTTTCTCCTTTATTAAAATTTTCTAGTTAATAAATGCACACTCAAAATATGGATCAAATTACGCGAAGAGTTGTCAACAAGACTAAATAATATAAAAGCAAAATAACTACAAAAAATATTATATAAGTAAAATGGAGTTGCTTAAATACCACATACCTGCATTAGACGTCTATCTGTCATATAAGTTAGTATACCCTTGCATCAAGAAAAAAAAACTTACTTAACAAATCAGTTTGCGGCAGCCATTTTGAAATCCTAATGTTTGGGGTACGTCCGGGTAGTTCATCTTGGTTCCATTTCCACAAAATATCATAGGGTAACTTCGAGAAGACGCTCACTAGAACTTGAATCTTCTCTGGAGGAAAGAGTGCAGGATCGATGTTGGAACCGAAGCTAACGTAAATGACGCCATTTTTCGATGAGTCTAGATATTTCTGAATGTCCTGAAATTTAAAAATAATGTTCATATTCTTTCATTTTATAACGCGTCTAATCTCAGTTAAACAAAAAGTATAATTACTCTGTGGTTAAACTAACACAATCTCTGAATTTAATATTTTGACAACTTTGTTTTGACTACCGAAAAAGTATTACAATGGTATAATGTTGTTTGTAATGTCTTTTTTTAGCATTATAAAATACCTTAATTCACTTTAAAACAAGTACATTTGACAAATTTTATCACGTGGTTCGTTTTGACCATGATATTTTTTTGTTTTTAAAAAAAATAGTCCGTCGGTTTTCAAAATACATAACTGCATAATTTATATTTTTACAAACTTTATTTTAAAAACAAAACTTTTTAATAGAAAATACCGTGTGCTGCCACTATTTTGAATTTAGTTTAATATGTGTTTTTTGCTTATTTTGTTATAAATAGTTTTTTGACAAATTGCTTAGCATAAGCCTAAACTTTTAATTATAATGACTGTATCTGTAAAACTTATGTTATTTTTTGTATTGTTAACCCATCATTTTTCTTTTTTTCTTTTCTCCACTTATAAACCGTTCGTGAATCCCTTTTTCTTTAAATATTAGGGTCGGTTTTTTTTCTGGTTTTTGATGCATTCCACCAAGGTATACAACATAAGGTGGTTGATTAAAATCACTAAACACGCGCTTCATAACTTCCAAAGCTGAATCATAACCTTGAGTTAGCATTCGGTTAGTTCTGTATTTATTGCAAATTTTACTGAGTTTCTCCCATAGCATAAGATTGTACCTACACTCGTTAATAAAAGGGACTTGGTAAATAAGATTGTTGAATCGGCACCGAACTTATTTATTGTAATTAAACCACTATCCAACGAGCCAAACTGCATAACAAAGTGCTTTGTGAAAATGAAAATGACCTTTTGAAGGCTTCCACAATGATTAAATTAAATTTTCTGCACAGTAGGTATCTGTTTTTTTTTGCTCTTCTACCACCGATGTCATAATTTTCATTATTGAACCAAACTGATTGACTCCAATCTTATTTCCTATTTCTGCTTACAGTATTTTCCACATCTTGTATGTTTCGTAGGATAATTAGAAAAATCGGATAATCGCGAAAATCCTCGAGATGTTAAAGTAAAGTAAAGTAAAGTTTATTATTAAAATGTTAGCTTCTATGATTGCATTATTTCATTTTAAGCACATCTGATATGCCTTTATGTACGTAATATTTTGTGCAGTTACCCGTATGCTCGGAAAAAAGGAACAATTGAATAACAATGGCCCCGTTCGTTACACATGTGTGCGCGAACTGAGTGAGGGGATTTATGCAAAGAATTACAAAAATCCACCTCCTTTTTGGCGTCGCTGCGGCACACAAACTTTATGAAAGTAATTTAATGAACTCTTTTGTGTTTTCTTATGTATTGTGCCTAAATGCTTTGCAAATAAATGATTTATCTATCTGCTCTTAAAGTGGGTTTAAAAAATCAATAAGGGCAGATTCTGCTTGTTAAAACAATATTATTTTAAGAAACAATTAAACAAAATAATTCTTGACCTAAATTAGTAAGAAATGCAAATCGTACCTAATTCGATGTTGCCTTCCAATATTATTCCGATATGAGTAACATAATTGCTTTTTTTATCAATTGTAGATTTGTTTATTGATTATGTCGTCCCAAATAATAACGTTAAAGTTATTTTGATATAAAACCCGCTCAAATGACAAACGAACAATTATTGCAAGCAAAAAAATATAATTGAAAACATATGCAAAGTAAAAGAAGCCAGCTTGTTTTGTGGGCCAAGCTTATGTATTCTGTAGCTAGGTGAGAAATATTTCAAACGTCTAACTACAGAAACAAAATTACCTATTCAAGGTTTTTTTAGTTCCAGAAGTGAGTTCTTCTTCCATTTTTAAACTAGTCTCGTGATATCAATAAAAGTACAATAAGGCTTAAAGGCTGTGGTTTGCAAATATTTTTAAGCAGAAACAATATCCTGTTGGTTTTTTATATGAAATTATTTCAGCTTATTTAGAAGCAAATTGAATTTTAATATTATCATAACTGCAAGTTTTAATGATCAGATTTTTAAAGTTTTTACTAAGGTAAAGTCGACAATACGTGCTGTTTTGTTGGTCTACAGATCTTAACGGCTATTGGGAAAAATAACAGCAAACCTACTTGCAGCGATACTTTGAATTATTTTTTTAAATAGGGATAGTGTGATCAGATAAAATAAATTAAAACTTTTAAATGTAATTAATTTCCTTAAATTAAGATAAATTACCTTAGGTAGCTCCTTCGCTGGCTTTTGATGCATTCCTCCAAGGTAAACTACATTAGGGGGCACTGGTCGATTAAAATCCCACATAGGATTTACGTTTAAGAAAAGCATGTCCACATTCTTTCTCAATTCATTTACCTCTGGCACATCTGGGCCAAACACGCGCCTCATCACTTCCAACGTAAATTTTTCACTTTCAGTCATTTTTTGATTTAGAAAATATTCATTGTAAAGTTCATTTAATTTCTCCCAAAGCGTAAGATTAAACAATCTTTGATGAAAATAAGATGGATAAATAAGAGGATGTAAAGCTGCACCGAATGGTTTCATTGTATGAGAAGGAACCCCCAAAGAACTAAACTGAATCACCGGTGCTTTGAACACATGAGAGAGTCCTAAAGCAGCTTCAAAATGAGCCTCCACGATTATTAAATCAATTTTTTTTGACTTATCTTCAATAATTTTTTGCACATCAACTGTTTTAATTTGCTCTTCCACAAGTAACGTGATTAATCTGGTAACAGTAGCAAATTGATTCAAATCTATTTTGTTTTTCGTGTCTGCTATAATTTTTTTTGCTACTTTGTATGAAAGATCATGCGTGTCTATTTCGGTAAGATTTGCAATGGCGTTACCTGCTGGAAAAATAGGGTCGGTGGTAATGACGACCAGTTCGTGGCCTCGTTTTGCTAGTTCGAGTGTTAGAGGTCTGAATACGACTTGATGGCTTATGGATGGTGATGGGTAGTAAGCTAGTATCCTTGCTGCTTCACTTATGGCACAGAAGCCAGCCACACAAAACGCTAATGATAGTAAGCGTGTCATAGCTGTAGCGTTCTACGTATAACTGTAGCTGTGACCTCGGCGCTATTTATACTGTAGTACAAAATCGCGATATGTTCTACATTATCTTGTTATTAAGTTGTTATCTAAATATACAGGGTGTTACAAAAATACCCCTAAAGTGGAATGAGGGCTTAAAAATCCCATGTAAACAGTGTATGGGTAATTTTCAAAAACTATATACATAACGAACAAAAATAAATAAATATATTTATACAACATGAAATAATATTTTTTAAAACACAACCCAGAAAACATAAAACTAAAGATTAGACTACCCAGAATATTTTTGTTTTTTACCTTATTTTCTCTGAGAGGTAAATTACCACAACAAGATACTTATTATAAATTAATATCAAAATGGCTACTACGTACTATGTAAAATGTTATGAATAGGGAATATGCACGTAACTCCAAAATGGACGATATATGTTTTTTGTAAACTTAAGTGCTCGAAAAACATAGCTGTTATTTTTTTTTAACATGTATGATTATTTAATAGGGTATTAAAACTATCAAAAATTTTATTTTTTAAATGCCCTCGCAAATTTTCAAAACGCTACGCTAATTTGTGGATCTAAACGTTACGTCAAATGACTTTGTCAACAAGTTGTTCGTATGGTTTCTGATGATTGTTTGTATTATTTCGCAGTTATTCATATAAAGTTATCAGTTCTTTGTATTTTAGTATAAAATCTTTGTGAAGAAAGACTTACCACTATGACTGGGGTTGGTTTTGTAAAATAATCAGATAATCTTTCAAAATATACGATTTTATGATGATCACATATTCGGCTTCTAATTCAGATTTTACGTTTGCTGAAATATTTAAAAAAAGAAAGAAGTCGGTCAAAGACAGTTAAATAAAATAATTTCCTAATTACTTGTTTTCTTAATACTTCAACAACTAATTAATAAGGATATAATGAGCATAATAATGTATTTTTTCTAAATACGATGACATTGTGTTTTTTAACATTGTGTGTTTGCAGAGGCTCTTTAACTCCGTCATCCTCGTGGATAAAACGCCACAGGCTTGGCACGGGGGCGTGGTGTAGTTTTTAAAAAAGGGCGATAAGTCTTTGCTGAAGAATTACAGACCCATCACGCTTCTGAGTCATGTCTATAAGCTGTTTTCGAGAGTCATTACGAACCGTCTCGCACGCAGGCTTGACCAATTCCAGCCTCCCGAACAAGCCGGTTTCCGTAAAGGCTATATATAGTACCATCGATCACATCCACATGCTCAGGCAAGTTATACAAAAAACAGTAGAGTATAACCGGCCACTATGCCTGGCGTTCGTGGATTACGAAAAAGCCTTCGATTCGATCGAGACTTGGGCAGTGCTCCAATATCTTCAGCAGTGCCAAACTGACTACCGGTACATCGAAGTGCTGAAGTCTTTGTACACAAACGCCACCATGTCAGTACGTCTCCAGGACGAGAGCTCGGAACCGATTCAGCTGCAGCGAGGTATAAGACAGGGAGACGTAATCTCCCCGAAACTATTCACCGCAGCGCTGGAGGACGCTTTCAAGCTCTTGGACTGGAGAGGACTTGGCATCAACATTAACGGCGAGTGCCTGACTCACCTTCGTTTTGCCGATGATATCGTGGTCATAGCTGAGACCCTGGAGGATCTTGGAGCAATGCTCGATGACCTCAGTAGAGTCTCCCAACGAGTGGGTCTTAAAATGAACATGGAAAAGACGAAAATCATGTCTAACTCCCATGTCGCACCCACTCCTCTTATAGTTGCAGGCTCTACTCTGGAAGTCGTTGACCGCTATATTTACCTTGGACAAACAGTCCAGCTAGGTAACTCCAACTTCCAGAAAGAGGTCGATCGTCGAATCCAACTCGGATGGGCAGCGTTCGGGAAGCTATGTAATATCTTCTCCTCACAAACACTACCGCAATGCCTCAAGACCAAGGTATGGAATCAATGTGTGTTGCCAGTGATGACATACGGATCTGAGACGTGGCCGCTAACGATGGGCCTCATAAGAAAGCTCAAGGTCACTCAAAGGGTGATGGAAAGAGCAATGCTCGAAGTTTCCCTTCTCGATCAAATCAGAAATCAGACGATCCGAAGGCGAACCAAAGTCACCGACGTAGCTCTCAGAATTGCAAACCTTAAGTGGCAGTGGGCGGGGCACATTGCTCGCAGGACTGATGGCCGTTGGGGCAGGAAGGTCCTTGAATGGCGGCCGCGGGCCGGAAGGCGTAGTGTTGGTAGGCCCCCCACAAGGTGGGCCGACAATCTGGTGAAGGTCGCGGGAAGCCGCTGGATGCGGGTGGCACAGGAACGATCTTCGTGAAAATCCTTGGGGGAGGCCTATGTCCAGCAGTGGACGTCTTTCGGCTGATGGATGGATGGTGTTTTTTAAAGTATTTTGTATTGCACAAAACCCATTACTTGTATAAAATAAAAATACGACGCATTGCATACGAGCGTTCACGGAATTCAATACGTCTAGGCGTTTTGCAATTCGGCAGGTCACTAAACTGCCGCTATGGCAGTTTATAGTACCAATCTTCAAAACTCGCGGCGCTGCCAGTCATAACACAAAAAACGTTTTCAATTTTGTGGTAAAAATGCGTAAATAGTAGTTTAGATAACGAAAATATTCTAAATGATTGTATAATCAATGATTGCCAAGCTAAATAATTTATATTTGTCGCAATAGTGAACTGAAAGCCGTAGATATAATAACGAGATTCACAGGTATACGTCAAAACCACTAAGTTAGCTATGGAGTATAATTGTGCATGGCGGAAATATTAGGCGCAATTATAGGTGTAACAATATGATTATATTATGTATGCTACCGCACTGACAATTTTAGCCTAACGGCTTCACTAATGAACCTTAAAATTTTAACTGAATCTGAATAGCTACGTTTTCAGCATTCCCACTAATCCTCAGTTTAAATTTAGTCTTCTATTACCTAGTTGCGTAAAGGCCTTAGTATTGTGACGGGTTGTGTAACATGAGTGACGTCATATTTATTATATGCTGACTTTTGGAACTTTTAGATGACTACTTCTACCATCGAGCAAATACCCAATTAATACAGAATTAACATAAAAACGATTTTGGTAATTAATTTCGTTGGCCTTGTTTGTTATCAATTATTATTATTGTTTCGTAGCGAAAAAGATTAGTTTTTGTTGATTTTCATGTAGGATAAAACAACACAATTTGGAAGAGATTCGTCTTTTTCTTAATTCAAATTATTTATGGAAACTAGAAACATTGCCTTCTGATCTGAAGCTAACTGCGCTTGCGAGTTCATTTCACTCGTGTGAAGTCACACTTGGGTAATGGAGTCGTAAAGGAACCGCGCGCAACAACGGTGTTAAAATTCGGCAGCTAAAGCAGCGTCTGCCAGTTTATCTAATTAGTGTCATCTAATGAAGAAGATTAAGGGATTAAGCAACGGCCCTATCGGATATTTATATTGTAAAACAACGTTTGGTGGAAGATTACGGAATTTACATTACGCCGGGCACGGCAAAGCACGCGGCGCGGCACTGAGAAGAAGAGGTATGTTCTAGTATTTTTTTAGATGGGTTTACTCTTGACCCCAATCTTGCTCTAGAGCATAGATGGGATCTACGATGGAGTGAGCTTGCCCAGAAGATGCCTATTCACTCTGGACTTAAAGAGAGTCAGGTTATATGTTCTTCTGTCTAACCGACTTGTTAACAATTATCATGATTAAAAGCGCATTCTACACTCACTTGTAGGTAAATGTGTACATGTGTGCATGAAGAATAATAGATTACAATTGACAGCTGACTTGATTGATAGGCAAGTATGCACACAACAATCTTTGTTCGTACACTACACACCATCTCCAAGAAAAGATACAAAATGATTCATGTTTAACTACGTTTTAATTTATTTATTTTGTAAGTAAACATAACTTTTGAAAATGATATTAAAACAGTACCTACCTTATTTTTCGGTATCGTATTTAAAATGATATATACACAGATATCGCAGTCGAATTGTATAATCCGCCGTATTAAAACCAACAAGCTGTTTAACAAAACGGAGTTGTTTTGCAATACGCCAGATCGACGATACGGATGACGGATTGTCATTACGATGTGTTCTCCGATATGACGTCTTACGTTTAGCCGTATTGTAGGTAAAATTTAGTAGTAATGTACAGTTTTCCCCAAAATATTACGTTCATCAGCACTGAAGTCTTCACGTTGTGCGTTGTGTAAGCGAATGAAATAAAATCAAAAGCACTACAAAACTTCATAAACTTCCTTTATTTTGAGGCTGTCAAAAAAAAACAAATATCTATGGATAATGAATTATTTGATAATTATAAATAATCACTCATCATTCAGTGGCGTAGCTAGGGAAGGCGTCACCGGTTCACGGTTCAGTGTCGCCCACTTATGACACCCAAACGTGAACATGCCGATAGTTATAATTGTGGCAGATTGCTTAACAGGTACTTATAAATTATTTATATAAAAATAATATTATGTGGGTGCCAACTTGCCTAGTAAGTTTTTTTTATTAAGGACCATTTTATTGAAAGAGTTTTAATTTGGTTTCTTGGTGAGGTCAAAAAGGTGTCACGAGCATAATAAACTGATATTACAACTTATTTTTTACAACATTCTTACAACACAAAATAAAAACTTAAATAATTTAATTTCGGGGTCTGCAATTAAAAAAAAAAAATATTATTCCTTCTATCTGTTAAAGCTTTTATATTTTTACTAAGTGAATTAGTTGCAAACATTGTTGTTTAATTGCAAAATAAGGTATAAAAATAATTTGTAATATTCTCATAGCACATAAATATTAATACTTTTATTTTAACAGTTTGATTGAGTTTTGGGGTGACACCTACAATATCTATCCACCCCGGGTGCCACCCATGCCAGCTACTGCCATCAACCCATTATTCGGTTTTACGGTTTGGCCACAAAGAGGACCGTGAACCTGTTTACAAGCATTGTTAATGTAATTAATTCTGAGTCATATTACATATTTTTAGCAATAAGAGTATTTATTTACAAGTATCTATAATTGTAGGATTCATTTTTAAATTTATCAAATCTATCTTGCCCATCTCAGAAAATTGTAGCCAGAACTTATTAAAAGAACTAATTTCAACAAAATAATTAATTTAAAAAATCAAAAAACCGACTGCGTAAAAAGTGAATTTAAAAAATTAAAATCAATTTGCAGTCTGAGGCATTAAATCTATGTTACTTGATTCGACTTTTTCTACACGAATTTAAATTACTTAATTGGGGACTAACGCAGTGCATACCAAGTCAATCATCATTATGCTGTTAATGGATTTGGTGCCTCCGACTGCAAATTGATTCTTTAAATCTTGTTTTCATCTTTTAAGTTATTTTTTACGCAGTCGGGCTTTTTGATTTTTTAGATTATAATTTTATTTGACTTTTTATTTTGTAGTGTTCTACTAAGTACTTTTCAATTAACTATAAAGCCTTATTTGTAACTCTTCATTGAAAAAAAAGGTTTTAACTTGAGTAAGTAGTATCTGAAATCGGTTTTTCCCGTTAAATTCATGTAGCAATAGGAATTTCGGGTAATAACATAGTCTATGTCACTACCACAATTGAGATAAATCTAATGACATATCATATGTTGAAATCCATTAAACGGTTTTTCCTTCCTATTTTTTTGCTTGTTCTCTTGTTGTAGAATTTTGGAAAATAAAGTATAAAAAAAAGTTACAAAATCGGTTTATCAGTATTGCAGATCCGTTTTTCCCGCGGGAATTTCGGGAAATAACATACCCCTTGTCACTCCCATAATTGAGACGAATCTATTGATAAATATATATTTTATTATAAAATAGGTTTAGGCTGTAGGGCGTGCCAAAGAAATAGACATGCTTACATACATACATACATATGCTCGAAAAACATAACTCTCGTTTGGCAGTCGGTTAATAACGTTGGTACCTCACTGCCATACTTTACTTCAATTCCTTTAAAAGTACATACTATTCTTAGAGCATTCAACCAATGCTCTAAGATACTATTACATTATGTTAGTTCTTTTTCACTTTGACGGTGATATTGAAAAACCTAGTATATAAAAACTTTGCTACACTATACACTAAAGTTAAAGCTATCGCTATTAATATTAATAAATATGAAACTAATTCTAATTCATAATAGTCGAATGTAGATACGTTAGCTCCAGCGGCGCGTAGGTGCCGTGCGCCAGAGTGTCGAATCACGTATTCCACCCACCACACAGCGCGTTCTAAGGAAGTCTCAGGCTGGTCATGCATCAAGGTTCGTAAACGTTTAACGTTTTTGCGGTAACTGAAAAAAACAATAAAGTTTTCATTTATACGGAAAGCGCGGGATAGAACATAAGATGTGTGACTGAGAAGGAACATGGAGTGAGCGGGAGTAGAGACAAGTGTGGATCTAATGCGTAACATGCGTTTATAGTCATTTATGTATATGGTTTTAATCTGAGTATTCGAAATCAGCCAAAAAAAAACATGCGACTTTGCTATCTTAGATAATGAGAAACGACTTTCAAAAAGGGTAAAGTCAATCAAACTGGACCTTATGAGGAAAATCTTATAATATGTGAAATAAAAAAAATCGTTAAACCGTTTTAGAGACCGAAAGACAAGATGTAATAATTCTCCCAGCAGGTGCAAACAGATCTATGAGCCAATTTAATAAAAACTTGGGTATTCTAAATTGATCAGAAATGGGAATTTAATCCGAGGCTTATTTCCAAAGCAAAGCACTGCGGTAATAAAATATGATTTCTTTTATAAGTATTGTCATTGAGATATTTTCTGCAACTTACCTGTCCAGCAGGGTGCACCACGGGCAGGTGAGGTTGGCACTTGGGGCAGAAGATGTGCGTGTGCCCCCTTACACCCGAGGCTTTGTGCTGCGCTCACCAACCCGCTTGCCCAGCGTGGTGAGTACGGGCATATACCCCCCATGAATAGTGCGCTGTGGCGCTCCTTGGGGGAGACCTATGTCCAGCAGTGGACTGCAACAGGGTGATATGATGATGATGACTCACCTGTCGTCTTGAAGAAGCGTATTTATCCCTTTACTAAGTTTCTCTTCGGTTACCGTTTCGATATCAACTATGACACCAATGCCATGGAATTTGTACTGTTCAGCATTGAAATTCTGATCACCAAATACTGGCATGCCTAGAAGTGGTACACCTGCTGTTATAGCTTCATCGGTTGATTGGAGACCGCATTGCGTTATGAAAAATTTGATTTTTGGGTGCCCTGAAATAAGCAATCTGTCAAACGAGTCAACAAAAGAAGGCGTAAGTATTTATTATTCATTTGTGAGTTACCAAATCTTGCACACTAAAATTTATCACCTTCTGATGCAGTGATGCAGATTATTCAGTCATTTCCATCACGTTTCTAGATCTTAGAGAATTAATAATTAACTTTTTCAGTTTGTCACACTTTTGCGAAAAATCTATGAAACCAATTTTGCTTTCATCCATTTAACAAATCCAACCAAATTAAATTTACACTAGAGAATAGAATTGATGTCAATTCTTTTAATTCACCTACTATGGAAGTATTCCAAGCAAGCGATACCTCTAGCACTGCTAGGTTATAAAAACGGCCAAGTGCGAGTCGGACTCGCGCACGAAGGATTCCGTACCATTATCTATAAAACGGCAAAAAAATCATGTTTTTTATATAACTTTTTAAACTATATATCACGGGATTTTATGCAACTACATACCTAGAACCATGACTCGTGTAATCGAGACAAAAAACAAATCGTTTTAGGTATGTAGTTGCATGAAATCCCGTGAGACTGTAATGATTATCATGTTTGTTGTATGGGAGCCCCCTTAATTATTAGGTTGGGGAAAAATTTTCTTCGCATTTTTTAAGAAAATTTAAAACATTTTTTTTTAATATAGTTTATTTACATTTAACTAAAGTATGTAGGTACCATTTTATTCGATAACTTTTGCCATCTTGTAGGTAGGGACATGATCCCATTGCTATAGAAATTTGGGGCTTCTGATCAAAATACCGCGACAAGTGGTTTTGACTGTCCTCTCGTGATGTTAACCTGACACTGCCTAGAGAATTCTGAAGAGAGCGAACCAGGTGGAAATCTGAAGGTGCAAGGTCAGGACTATACGGCGGATGTATTAACACCTCCCAGCCAAACTCTCTTAATTTTTGCTGAGTAGCTAAAGATGTGTGCGGTCTAGCGTTATCATGATGAAAAACCACACCCCATTCTGTTGATTAGTTCCGGCCGCTTTCTCTTAACTTCTTGCTTTAATCTCTTCAGTTGTTTGCAGTAGAGTTCAGAATCGATGGTACTGCCTGGTGGTAACAGCTTATAATGAATAATGCCCTTCCAATCCCACCACACACACAGCATCAACTTGTTGCGAGTTAACCCGGGTTTGGCCACAGTCTGTGTATTCTGACCGGCCTTTGACCACGATCTTTTTCGCATGTTCTTGTCGTACGTGATCCACTTTTCATCACCAGTTATCAGCTTCTTCAAAAATGGTTCGGTTTCATTACGTCGTAATAAAGAATCACAAATGAGTACACGGTTCATTGGGTTTCTTTCAGTGAGCTCGTGGTGTACCCAAATATCGAGCTTTTTTGTGTACCCAGTTTTTTTTTTCAAATGCGCCAAAACTGTTTTGTGGTCAATTCCCAGTTCTTTAGCTACGTCGTTACTACTGTTAGGCCGATCTTGCTCCACTTTTTCAAAAATGGCATTAATTTTATCCGTAATTGAGCGACCAGAGTGACGTGCATCTTTGACATCAAAATTTCCGAATTGAAAACGCTTAAAACAAACTTGTGCTGCTCTCACAGACACTGCACTAGGTCCATAAATATCGCAACTTTTTTTCGCGGCTTGCGTTGCATTTTTACCTTTTTTGTAGTAAAATTTTAAAATGTATCGAATTTCTTCATTAAAATCACTCATCTTGACATTTCGAAAAACAAATAAAAAACACATATTTTCTTAATTTGAATTTGGAATTATCTTCTTTAAAATTTAAAATTTTAATGATACCAATACCAGCCAGATACAAATAGTACAGCCAAAGAGATTTTATTACAAGTTCATACATACTATAATGCGAAAAGATTTTTTCCCTAACCTTTATTGTATTTTGTTTTTAAGTATTTGTTGTTATAGCGCAACACAAATACATCATCTGTGAAAATTTCAACTGTCTAACTATCACGGTTTATAAGATACAGCCTGTTGATAGACATACAGACAGCAGAGTCTTAGATTAGGGTCCCGTTTCACCCTTTGGGTATTGGACCCTAAAAAGATAATGGATGCTATAATTAAGATAATTGATTAAATGCTTTACAGTGGCCATATCGCAAAAGTTGACGAACAGTGATCATGACATCAATGCTATAAATACTCACGACAAGTAATTCTAGACAAACCTTTTAAAGGTATATTCATTTTTGTTACGTAATCATGTTTGATTTAATACATACCTACCTGCGTACCGTATTATTGTTCGTTATTATAAATAAGTTATCTCTGGTAATATTTTAACGAAAACCATTATGCAGTTTTTCTAAATTACATCATTCCTGATTAAGTACGTTCAAAATATAGATCTCATTACGTGAAAGACTAAATACTTAATAAAAATCAAAATATCTACAGGAGTATAGTACAAGGGTATACCCTTGCATAAGTAAAAAACAAACTTACTTAGAAGGTCGGATTGCGGCAGCCATTTTGAAATCCTTATATTTGGGGTACGTCCGGGTAGTTCATCTTGGTTCCATTTCCACAAAATATCATAGGGCAACTTCGAGAAGACTCTCACTAGAACTTGAATCGTCTCTGGGGGAAAGAGTCCAGGGTCGACGTTGGAACCAAAGCTAACGTAAATTACGCCATTTTTCGACGAGTCAAGATATTCTTGAAGGTCCTGAAATAAATAAAAAAATATTGATCAAATTCCATCATTTGCATAGGCTAAGACTGCAGCTAGGTCTATCCCAACGCTATATCTAAAATCTTTTTTTTACGACTATTTGTTTACTGGAAAATAGTTAAAGGACAATGGGCAGCAATGTAGGTATGAAAGTTTGACCTAGCATCAATAAAAACGATCATTAAACCTAAAGTAGAAGATGCTTCATACATTCAATATAACCGGAGAGCAAACTCAGATTTGCTGTGTGATCATAGTTATTCTTGATCATACTTTGTTTTTATATAAAGTAATATATCTTCATATGTTTTTTTTCTTTTCCGTTTTAAAGATTAAGGCTGCATATTAAAGTGGCATAATTGAATATAAATTGGACCTCATTGTAATTGCTTGACACATTTAATATTCTGCTAATAATAAACTTGACTGAAGACTAAAATTAGTTGCAGAATATCAAATGTATCAAACAAATACACTTTTGTTATTATGTTACTAATATAAGACTGAAAATTTAGTAGCCAAATAGCTATACAGAGTGACTTTTTTATCACCATCCCAAACCTTCTGAGATGATTCTCGTCATACAAACGATCAACTCTTACTATTTTTACCAACTCTAACTAAAAAATAAATCAGCTATTCCATTTTAAACATCAATATTCATTCGACCAAAATGGATGGAACTGTTGAATTGGAGTTGGTCCGATTGTAAGAATTGTTCGTTTGTACCACGGGAGTCATCTAAGAAGGTTTGAACGGTGATACAAAACTTGTAATTAGAGTTTAAACTGACGTCTTGTTTTAATTATGTTTTATTTGAATTTAAAAAAAATTCTTAAAAATGGTTTGTTTTTGGAGTAAATCACATTTAAACCTCCAAGGAACTTTTCTTTTAATTTCATTTTTAGGGTTACGTAGGCAAATGACGAAAAACGGAGCCCTTATGGATTTGTCATGTCTGTCTGTCCGTCCGTATGTCACAGCCACTTTTTTCCGAAACTATAAACACTATACTGTTGAAACATGGTAAGGATGTATTCTGTAAACCACATTAGGATTTTTGCAGGAAAATAGAAAAAAAAAACAATAAATTTTGGGGGTTCCCCATACTTAGAACTGAAACTCAAAAATTTTATTTCATCAAACTTATACGTGTAGGATATCTATGGATACGTCTTCAAAAACGATATTGAGGTTTCTTATATCATTTTTTTCTAAACTGAATGGGTTACGCGAGAGATACTTCCAAAGTGATAAATAAAGTGGTAAAATGTGTTACTTCCCCCTGTAACTTCTAAAATAAGAGAAAAATAAAACTAAAAAAAATTACCATGCAAACTTCCACTGAAAATTGGTTTGAACGAGATCTAGTAAGTAGTTTTTTTTTTAATACGTCATAAATCGTACATCGCAATTTACCTTTCATACAATCAACTCAATTTAAAACTAAATTAAGGGGCTCCCATACACCAAACGTGATTTTTTGCTTATTTTTATAGATAATGGTGCGGAACCCTTAGTGCGAGAGTCTGAATCGCACTTGGCCGATTATTTGTGTTACTTTTGGACAGTGTAACGTTTAATGTAATAATTTTATCGCAAAATAATCTTGTCATCTTGACAAATAATAGTAATTTTTCAACACAGTTGATCGTACATTGATTATTATAACACGTTTTAGTTTCATAATTTATCATATTACGCACTTGTGCTGTAATAACAAATCGCACTAGTGCAGCAATGTAAACTTTTTATTAAAATTAGAAAAAGGTTATTTTAAAGAACATTGAATATTTTGCCCATATTAAATTATTTTAGGGTTAAGATGACAAATAAATATTTAATTTACCAAATTGTATATTAACAAACACAAATTAACTTAACTATCATTTTTAGAAACAATAAACTTATAGTTTATTTTATTTTTTAAATTGCTGCTACTCCGGCTGAACAGCCAGTTTTTCCTGTGCCATTATTTAACCTGCGTGCGCATCGAAATTGCGGCGTGCAAAAAAAAAAAACTTACGTGCCATTTGCCCTAAATATTTGGTAAAGTAGTTGCTGTGTGGTTAATTACTATCAAAAATGTCTACTTTAAATAGTGAAGACGAGTAAAATGTTATTCAAACCCGTCGGAAATACTTATCGAGGCACGAAACGCAAGTGATAGCTTGTTGCCGCCATAATCCAGAGAAAATAAGCAAAAACGGAGAATGTATTTTAGATTGTAGTTTGGAATTTCCTCGCAATTGTGTTGAAAAACGTCGTTTGGAACTCGTGTGCATTGATTATTAGACACTCGGCTTCCTTACCGCGCTCGCCTGCGGCTCGCGCTTAGAATAATGCCTCGTATGTAATAATCAACTTTGCACACTTGTATCATAGTGTACTATTAATTACTGTTATAATTATTGTTTTGTGAGTTATATATACTTACATTGAAGTGATCTTCGCAAAAATAAACTTATATTTATTAGCTAAACTATTAGGAATCATGATAAAATTAATTTTGAGAAAGTAGTTTGTAGGTAGGCACTACACGTTTGTTTTCAAGTGACTGACGTCATCAACTGAAGACAGAAAAACATGGACGGCTGCGTTTTTAAAACCATTATTTTAATATTAAAGTTTAATAGTTTTACAATTCTCAAAAAAATATAATAATTTTTTTATCGGTCTAATGGAGCTGTAATTAACACTTTAGGACCTATTTCCAAAAAGTGTCAACTAGCTTATTTGCTTTCTTTTCTCAGTTACAATTTTTTTTTTAGAACTTTTTAATTAGTTGGAATTAAACACGGTACTACTTTTTAATCACCTTTCGTATTCTTGGAAATAGGAATTGGAATAATTGGAAAATATACATGAAAATTTTAAGAATGGAGTAAATTAAATAGTAACTTCATCTTGCACGTCTGTCAGGTAAACATTTTTCCGCTCATGATCCAAAATATGTACATTAGTCCAACTCCGGCGCGGCTGGGCAGCGGTCGGGAAACTACGCAACATCTCTTCGTCCAAAATACCTACCTCAGTGCCCTAAGACGAAATTCTACAACCAGTGTGGGTTACAGTATTACCTGTGATCTAATAAGGAACAGAAACGTGGCCTCTCACTGTGGGCCTTTTAAGGAAGCTCAAGATTGCACAGCGCGCTTTGGAAAGGGCTATGCTAGGTGTTTCTTTACGAAATTAAATCAGAAATGAGAAGATCAGTGAACGAACAAAAGTCACTGACATAGCCCGAATGATTAGCAAGCTAAAGTGGCAGTAGGCGGGGCACATAGCACGTAGAACTGACGGCCGATGGGGCAGAAATGTTCTGGACGTGAGGTCACGTACTGGCAAGCGCAGCGTTGTCCATCCACAACGTGGACAGGTGACCTGGTAAAGGTTGCAAGGAGACGCTGGATGCAGGCCGCTTCCAACCGACCAATCTGGAAGTCACTGAGAAGACCTATGTTCCGTAGTGGACGTCCTGTGGCTAAAATAATAATGCTGAGTCCAACTTCCGAAAGTGACAACATAATGCAACCAGTTCAAGGCACTAATAACCAAGAAAATAGTTCGAATCTTCCGACAGACAATGACATACTGAATTAGAGAAGGTATAAAGGGATAAGCAATTTAATTAATCAGCAGCAATATTTAGCAAGATGCTTAAAATATTAATATGACACTTTTTTTTGGCTAGCACTTCGAACTTTTGATATTAAATTATCAATGCCCCCACTCCTCAGTCAGCAATTGATACAATCGGCACTTACCTAAAGCTAGTAAAAAATGGATAAAGAATGATTGCTTTGAACTATTTAGGTATATCTTTCAATAAGTCTGGTTTGGTGACATTAAATAAATAAAAACTGTTAAATGGAATGAATTCCCTAAAAATCTAAAAAAGTTAAAAGCCAAATCAACATGAATTACCTTAGGTAGCTCCTTCGCTGGCTTCTGATGCATTCCTCCAAGGTAAACTACATTAGGGGGGACTGGTCGATTAAAATCCCACATAGGATTTACGTTTAAAAAAAGCATGTCCACATTATTTCTCAATTCATTTACCTCTGGCACATCTGGGCCAAACACGCGCCTCATCACTTCCAAAGTAAATTGTTCACTTTTAGTCCTTATATTATTCATAAAATAATCATTGTAGAGTTCCTTTAATTTCTCCCAAAATGTAAGATTAAACAACCTTTGATGAAAGTTAGATGGATAAATAAGAGGATGCAATGCTCCACCAAATGGTTTCATTCTATAAAAAGGAACTCCCATTGAACTAAACTGAATCACCGGTACTTTGTACACATTAGATAATCCTAAAGCAGCTTCAACATTAGCCTCTACGATTAATAAATCAAATTTTTTTGACTTGTCTTTAATAATTTTCTGCACATCAACTGTTTTAATTTGCTCTTCCACAAGTAACGTGATTGATCTGGTTACAGCAGCAAATTGATTCAAATCTATTTTGTTTTTCTTATCTGCTATAAATTTTCTTGCTTTTTTGTATGAAAAATCATGTGTGTCTATTTCGGTAAGATTTGCAATGGTGTTACCTTCTGGAAAAATAGGATCGGTGGTAATGACGACAACTTCGTGACCTCGTTTTGCTAGTTCGAGTGTTAGAGGTCTGAATACGATTTGGTGGCTTATGGATGGTGATGGGTAGTAAGCTAGTATCCTTGCCGCTTCACTTATGGCACAGAAGCCAGCCACACAAAACGCTAATGATAGTAAACGTGTCATAGCTGTAGCGTTATACGTATAACTGTGGCAGTGACGGCGCTATTTATATAGTAGTATAAAATCGCAGTATGTTCTGTATTATCTTGTTATCTTCTACTATATAAAATTCTAAACTGATTGTTGGTTTATCAACGCACAGCCCAGACCGCTAAACCTAAAGACTTAAAATTTTGCACAAAGCTACCTTATACAGTGTAGACATCGGCATAGTAGGGATTTTTGGAAATCCCACACTTAAGAGGCTAAAAAAGGGGGGAAAACAATGCCTAAGGGGGTGAAAAGGGTTTGCAATTTTGTATTTGATATACTTTATTTTGAAATTAAAAATAATAAAATTTGTGATTTTAGCCTATGGTTGTAAACTCACGGAATGTTGTTGGAGTTTTCAACCTATGAGGGATAGTAAAAACTTTTTAACAAAAAAACAAAACCGCCGAAAAACTAAAAAGCAAGAAATACTAAACTTTTTTCATTTAACCTTAATAACTAAGTTCCTTAACTAATGTTAGTATACCTAATCAGCTCTTTCATCATCATCATCATCAACTCGCAAGTTTACACTAAACTAACTAAAGCGTAGGTACCAACTGTTAAACTTGTAACTAACTTAAAAAAAACTAAGAGTACCTAAATGTGGTTATCTTAAATAACAAACCAAAACTATGGATATCTAACTTTGCTGCAGTTCAAAGGGGGAGAATACGATCCTGCAGGGCTAGCATGCGCGCATCGGTTATTTTATCTTCTTCTTCTTCTTCTTCTTTCGTGTCGGCAAGAACACGGGCTAGATCTTACTTGCCCAGAAGGCGGCTACCGTGGTAGCCCTCTGGTTGCTGACGAGTAGGTCCTCACGCGAGCAGGTGGTCGGGCACGCGGGACAGTTAGTGAGGTGAGCCATGGCTTGCAGGGGTTCTCCACATTCACAGCTGGCGTCTGCGCTACTTGAGTACCCCCACCGACACAGGTTATCTTTACTTCGACCAACCTGGGTCCTCAGCCTGTTTAGACTTCTCCAGTTAAAAAGTTAGTTCCCGCAATAACCTACTGCGCCGTCTCTCCTCCACTAACTGGGGAGCAAACCCAACGGTTATGCGCACTACGGGACTAGCTTTGTGTTTTTCAGCAGGAGAATACGCGTGTCCAGTGTGGGCTAGGTCAGCACATACCATAGACGTGGACGCAGAGCTGAACGACACCTGCCGCATAGTGACTGGCTGTCTTAAGCCAACCCCGGTCGGTATGCTGTTTCCTCTTGCGGGAATAGCTCCACCAAGAGTCCGCAGAGAAGTGACATGTTCGCTTGAAAAACAAAAACAGGAAAGCGACCCGAGACATCCACTCTACGGGCTCTCCCCCGCCACAGGTCGGTTGAGAAGCCGCAAAAGCTTCCTGCGATCTACGCAGCCTACCGACGAAACCCCTACTGACATGAGGTGCAGGCTTTGGGCAAGCGAGTATCCACATTCACTATACCCCCCCGATGAAAATCTGCCTCCAGGCTATAAGGTTATTTTATCGATAGACAAAGACAAATTTTGTCTTCGACGATATTTGTCGTTTTCCCTAATTACAGACGTCTCGAATCCTTTTTATTAATATTTTCAGGGTCTCCCATTCTTCGTAGCTACTTATTTTTACGCTATAACACAGCATTGCATGATATTTTTGTTTTTTCTTTGTTCGTCGAACGTCAAAAGTCGATAAAATGCCACGACAAAATTGTATCGTGTTGTGCTTGCTAACCCTGCTGGAATGCTTTCTCGTAATCTCTTACTTAACTTATACTCATCTTTATCCTCCTCACCCGAAACATATTCATCTTCATCCGATGAAACAGCCGACGTGAGATCATTGGATGATTTTTCTTTGCTATCACTGTTAGGCGTACAACTTCTTATCAAATGTCGACGATTACGGCGATAGATACCTATTTTGTTCTTTATTGTATAGTAACGCGGCGTAGAAGCTTTACCTACAACCTCATGTGCTACAACCGTATAATTTTCGCCAAATAAAAAGAACGCTGGAGGGTGGCGCTACTTGTCTCCACCAAACACTTATAGTACTGAAAATGTTAGTTTCTATTTTGGCCACCGCTCTTTTTACGTGACGCCAAGTATACCGCGGACTCGTTCATTGTTGCGCTCCATGATTACGTCATCGCTGACATTTAACTCGGGCAGCTGTTTACTATGATAGTCATAATACATTTGACTTTTATTTTGTTTATTCAATATTTTTTGTATTGCGATACATTATTACAATATATTCTTTTAAACTTTCATGGTCACTAACATTAGAATAGTTTGTTACGGGATTGCTACCATGTACCTTATTTTTTATAAGGTACATGGTAGCAATCCCGTAACAAACTATTCTAACATTATTACAATAATTCTGATTTAATAGTTCGGGATGAACTGGAAGCCTGCATTTTAATCGACGTCCCATCATTAGTTGTGCATGAGAATAAAAATTTTCCCGCGGAGTATATCTATAGCTTAACAAGTTTAAGTAAAAATCAGTTCCACTGTCAAATGACTTTTTAGGGTTCCGTATCCAAAGGGTAAAACGGGACCCTATTACCAAGGCTCCGCTGTCCCTCTGTCTGTCTGTCTCCGTCTGTCACCAGACTTTATATCATCAACCGTGATAGTAAGAGAATTGAAATTTTCACAGATGATGTAATTATGTGGCCGCTATAACAACAAATACTAAAAAACAGAATACAATAATACAATAAACGTTTTTGCCGTTTTTATAGAAAATGGTACAAAACCCTTGGTGCGCGAGTCCGACTCGCACTTGGCCAGTTTTTAGTATTTTTTTTAATTGTTTGTACCGCTCTTTCGTTTTTACCATTCGATTGGGCGTAATATGGAGATGAAATTATGTGACTGGAACCCCACTCAATGGCAAAATGTTTAAACTCGCGACAAGAAAATTGAGGACCTTTATCACTTATAACAGTATCTGAGATTCCACCGAGAATTTTTTTATTCATAATATTTATCACTGATCATGCAGATGTATTTCTCAAACTCGCAACTTCAATAAATCCGAAAAAATAATCGACTCAAATTAAATAACTTTATTTTTCCATATTCGAATATATCTGTTCCAATTTTATTCCATGGTAAATCTGGTATGGAAACCGGGTTCATTTGTTCTTTAGTTTGTTTGTTCGAATTATGACATACTTTACATTTTTTCACATATTTTTTTTTGTCTCTAACTATTCCAGGCCAAAATAATATTTCGCGCGGCGCGCCTTTTACAGCGATCAAATCAACCCCTTAATGTCAGTCACGAATAAGATTCAACATTTAACTCTTTAAAGAATTTCGAATTAATACTTGTTTGTTTTCAAAAAATTACGCCATCGACACAATAAAGTTCATCCTTCATTGACCAAAAGTAACTTAAATTATTATCTTTCGAATTAAATTTATGATTAGGCTATCCTTTGTTTTATATAAACAAGTAACTGATTTTACATCTCATCCTTAGCAGTTTCTCGCTTTACTAAAGAAAGTTTGTTTTGGAATATCGGGATATTATAAATTACCATTCTCAGCTGATTCAATATAGCTGTACTTATATTATCATTATATAAATCAGGCAAAGCCGCGCGGGAAAGAGTATCAGGGCCATAACCATGAACTCTTAAAACAATCTCAAAGTTGTCAAATCTGTCAATTTTGGTACGTCATTTTACACAAAATTTGACAGAAATGATAATGTTTGACAGATTTGTGATTGTTTTAACAGTTCATGGTTAGGGCCCTGGTATGAAAATAAACTTTCCTGGTTTGTATCCCTGGAGTTTTAGCATCGTCCTTTGCAAGTAAGCCGAGACTGCATTAAGGGATTTTTAAATATGCTCTCAAGCGTTTTATGGTCAGACTCAACAGTAATTTGATTCCTACCATAAATATACTGGTAAAACTTGAACAAAGAAAGAAAAGACTATGGCCAACAGGTTTTTTTCGATTTGCGCGTATCGAATCTGCGCGGGAGTGAGCGTGCGCGACGCGTACTTGACGGGTCGCCCGCGCTGCGTCAGCACCGCGCCTAGCGCTACGCTGCTCGCGTCCACGGACAGAAGCACAGGGATGTCCAGTGTCTAAATACTCTTACTGATAAGATCTTTTAATTTTTCAAATGCTTTTTTATGTCCAATTTCCCAAATCCATGGAACATATCTTTTTAATAGCCTAGTTAACGGAAAAGTGTGATCGGAATAATTTGGTATGCATTTAGAAAGGTAATTAACTGCTATTAAAAATCTCTCCAAACTTATACGATCATTCGGCTCAGGCATATCTTTCATAGCTCAAACCTTTTCTCCGTCCACTTTCATTCCTTCTTTATAGAATATGTGACCTAAATATGAGTAATCTCCTGTACACATAGACGACACTTATCTGTATTAAATTTTAAATTTATTTCCCGTGCTCGATTAAATAAAGCTCTTATTCGTTAATCATGTTCAGCCCTCGTTCTTCCCCAGCAGATCAGGTCATCAATGAAATATCCCCCTTCCAGGCCTCCCAATAATTGTTTCATCTTAGCATGGAATATTTCAGGTGCACAGGTATCGGCCAAAGGGCTTATTAAAGGTACACTAATCAGAACTCTCATGATCTTGTTTTATTGACCAAAATCCAGAATGGGCATCTAGCACGTAAAGTTTGGAAGCTAATTCATTAATGTTGGCAATTGAAAATGGGCACGCTGTATAGCAACATTAAGAGGACGCGGATCTTAACATACGTGTAATTTACCATTATTTTTAGCGACTATCACAAGGGAATTGACCCACGGTGTAGGATGAGTCACCTTCCTTATCACCCCTAACTGCACCATTCTATTCAATTCCTCCTCGCCCGCGATCGCGTAACCCTAACGGCACTTTTCGCGGAGCACAAACTACAGGAGTCACGTTATTATTAACAGCAATATGATATTCGCCCTGTAAACAGCCTAGCCCTGTGAACAAATCCTAGTTTTCTGACCAGTTGTTTTAATTGAAGATAAATAACACTTGAAAAAAATCATCGACCTCAGGTGGGACTCGAACCCACGTCCCATCGCATACCGGGCGAGTGCTTTGACCACTAAGCCACCGAGGACGTCACGTGACAAGATGAAATTCCTCAAGTGTTTTTTCTCGCTGTCAAAGCCAGCGTATTCTGATCAATGTTGTAGCTTTTTTTTTTAAGTGTTATTTATCTTCAATTAAACCTTGCATGGAATTGCTAAAAACAAAAATTTACTACACAGTTAATATTATGCATTCTTTTAACTAGTCCTAACGTTCACAAGCATGAAATCCCAGCACACTTTGACAATTCAAAGAAGCAATAACAAATATAAGGTCATATGGAACATTTTTGTAATACCATTTTAAATTACATATTCCGATTAAAGGAATTAAATCCCTACTATAAGATTGTAATTTGACTTTATTATATGTACGAGTATTAATAATATCCGCTGTATTATAGGGCAGTACATTAATATCTGCACCTGTATCTAATTTAAATTTTTCCGAACCATATTCGCAATTAAGTACATCACACCAATCCTCCGATAATGTATTAATCTCTGAAGCGCTCAATATCATTGATATATACAGGGTGTATCGGGCAGCGTGTAGGTAAATTAAAGTAAAGGTCAAACGTGAAGTCTAGATAGTAGAAAAATATATTTATTGAATACATTTAGACGTGTATGAAATTATTACATCGGGAACCATTTCGCGAATCCATCGAAAATAATCATGATGAGATATCTCTGAGTGCGACAGTTAGAGGCTTAGGCTAATTTATTTATTCAATGTAGCTATAAAATAAGTCAGTGCCATCGCTGCGCTTGCATTATTGTTATCTTTCCATCTGTCGGTATGTGTCCATAGTATTTATATGCATATGTTAACATCTTTGGCTAGTTTCGGTTTGGTACCTATACCATTTACCTAACACCCTGTATAGCAACACACTGCGATAGCATGATAGACAGTGTGACTGTAAGTTGCAGTCGTAAATCTGCCTGATATCTTATCCAACAGTTGTTGAAGGCATTATTGCGCTTTAATTGTGCCCATAAAATTTAAAATTTGAATTTAGTATGTAACATATAATTTTGTGGTTTCTCGAATTGACATTATTAGGGAAGTTGTGAATCGTGATTATATATTTATTGTGTTAAATATATATGCCACATAAAGTATAAACGGTTTTTGGATCAAGATTATACATAGATTTCAATTTACTCCAGGAATATAGGGGTGCGGCAGCTTTAACATAGGTTTTTTTTTTAATCTATCCCTAAACAGGTGATAAAATAATAAATAAATTTTGTCACTTTTATGCCACATAAAATTTTAAAATAAGTATTGGCTTTATAACAAAATATTCGATTTACTGACTTATTTCTTTGATGTTGGTCAATGCCATCATATTTATAGTAGAACATAGTTTTTAGTCCTAACTTAAACAATTCCACAGAAAACAATATAAAATAAAGTTAAATTCTGAGCTCTCCAAACTCAGATCAGAGAAAGGACCAATTTGTAGCGGAGGCGTGGCACGTGACTCCGCGACATGGCCAGAAATGAGCATCGCTCGCGAAGCAAGCCGCTCTCTAATCATAGCTTAGACGTACAACGGTAATTTTTATTATTTATTAAGCTATGTACCTAATTTTATTTAATCCAATTTTTAGACTCAATCTTATATTTAATTTCAATTTTTTTTTTTCATTTGCATGCCTCACGCTGGCTAAACATGCTTGGAACGTTCATTTTAAAACACCTCTGTATACCATGTTTAAGCAAATAAAGATTATTTTATTTTATTTTATGTTTTTATTTGCATTACGTGACTAATATTAAATTGTTGTACAGAGTGAATTTGTTGGTATACAGAAACCGATGACACTACCTAAAGACCTAGACCTAGACAAATGAACGTTTATTACGTGTCTTTGTCGTAGTAATTAATTAAGAATGATTTAATGAATCTTAAAAATTAAATAATTTCACTAATATTAACAATCACCACTAACAAATCACTTAATTTTACTAAGACGGTAATGGAAAAATATTTAAATATAGGATTGCATCACCTTACAAAAAACCGGCTCCTAGATTATAGAAACGGCAGACATTAAACAAATACCTACTTTTTGCAGGGCAATAAAAAATTATAAAAATATTGTTACTATAATATAATTGTTTTATTTCGTGTATAAATAAAAGATTACACCACTATCAATTAGTAGTCAATAGACATCTTTTCACGAAAGGAAGTTAATATTGATTACAGTATGTTTTTATTATTAATTAATATGCGATCGAATTTTTAACCGACTTCAAAAAAAAGGAGGGGGTTCTCAATTCGTCTGAATGTTGTTTTTTTTTTTTGTATGTTTGTTTAGTTTGAAAGGGTATATTCCCGAGGTGGTCCCATTTCCACCAAGTCAGATTCTGATGATGGGATCCCTGGGAAATCGAGGGCAACCCTCAATTTTTATAGGCACCCATAATGTTTTGCATATAATGCTGATTTTTGGGTCTGGTAATCATCATGTCATGTTGCTGACCTGATGATGGAAGCCACAGAACTCCATAACGGATAGGAGTTAGAAGATAATACTGCAATTTGTCGACAGAACGTATTTCGCAGTGTGTTGAGCAGACGTGGAGCTTATGAGGTACCAAACCGCCAATTTTTATTTACTAGGGGCGTACCCGCACACCCAGTAACGGAAAAAATTTGAAAGTTCCTTTCTTAATTTGACTTGTTATTTAACGCAAGACCTTATCCTATGGTTTCGACACCAAAATAGCCGCCGTTCTGGTTGACTGTCTAATAATTGACCCTATATAACACCTTATTTTTATCATACCATTGGATGGGGGGTCCATAGAGGACCAATATTAGTTAGGGTTACTTTGCTGTAAAGTAATTTTTGGCGAAGTTAGGAGGGAAAAAATAGAGGACTTAACACTTAAAATTGTAAAATAAAAAAAGTTTAATAAAAAACTAAAAACCGACTTCGCTTTTTAGTTTCATTTTGAAGTCGGTTTTTAGTTTTTTATTAAACTTTTTTTTTACAAAGTTTCTCACACAAATGTCCACCCGGGCGAAGCCGGGGCGGGTTGCTAGTATATAATAAGAAGAAAACCTATTACTATATAAGGGAAACCAGTTAAATTATGTACATTGAAGTTCTTTTAACCGACTTAAAAAAAGGAGGAGGTTCTCAATTCGTCTGAATGTTTTTTTTTAAAATATTTTTGTGACGCAATTACTCCGTCAATTAAGAACTGATATAAAAATTTAATTTTTTGTTTGTGTAAAGAAAAACAAATCAAAAACTTTACTTTTTACTTAATAATTGGATTTTATTTGCAAACTGACAGAGTTTTAGCTTGACAAGTGATCGGTACAAAATGATCGACTAAAATGAGCTTGCATGGCGTTATAAAGGCTTGCCCCCACCGACGTCCGCTGCCCAGCTGACTCGGTGGAGACGGCTCGGCGGGAACGTTCCTGATTGGCTGGCGGCATGGCAAGCTTTACAGGCTTGGCTTCGGCGGGAACGTTCCTGATTGGCTGGCATGGCTAGGCTAGCTGCGATTGGCTGCTGCGTTTCGTTACACTCGGCCATCCTGCAACAATTGCTCCCGCAATGTGCGAGAAAACAAACAAAAGTTACTAGCTTGTCAAATAATCAGATGATCAGTTAAATAGTTGCTAGTCCGAATTTCTGGCACTGTCAGATGCAGGAACAACTTATTTATGGATTAAGAAATTATCCACTTTACTATATACTTCAAAATCTGTATATGTCAATGCCCAGAATATTAGTTATTATACTTGGACCAGAGAAGACTGCCTCCAACTTTATTATATTGCTGGCTAACAGGCACGGCGGGGAGACTTGGCGGGAATGCTCGGTAGCTTAACCTTGGCTAGTCGTTTTCGTTCGAAGCTAACAACTAAGTCCTGAATAGATAGCCGCTGTCTTACAATAACTTAATGATACCTCTTTTTTTTAAATAAGGAGGATATTACGGCCATACAATGAAGAGTATCTAGGTTATGTCTATCATGCAACACAGTTGCATATCAAACACCTACATGTCATTAATCTTAATAATATCACGACTACAAGCACTGCTACAAGCCGTTGCTACAGGCCATTGCTACAGGCCATTGCTACAGGTAATTGCTACAGGCCATTGCTACAAGTCATTGCTACAAGTCACAGCTACACGTCACAGCCACACGTCTCGCTGATCAATGTCTCGCTGATCAATGTCTCGCTGATCAATGTCTCGCTGATCAATGTCTCGCTGATCAATGTCTCGCTGATCAATGTCTCGCTGATCAATGTCTCGCTGATCAATGTCTCGCTGATCAATGTCTCGCTGATCAATGTCTCGCTGATCAATGTCTCGCTGATCAATGTCTCGCTGATCAATGTCTCGCTGATCAATGTCTCGCTGATCAATGTCTCGCTGATCAATGTCTCGCTGATCAATGTCTCGCTGATCAATGTCTCGCTGATCAAGGTCTCGCTGATCAATGTCTCGCTGCTCATTTATCTAACATTTAAAGCTAGCCTCTGTCCACATATTACACGTTTAAATTAATCTACTGCATTTGCCATGCAAGGTTAAAATATAACTTCGAGTTAGGTATCATGATAACTGTGCTAAATCAAAACTGGTAAAGTACCTTTTTGAGGGAAAGCATAAATCCACTCCGTTGATAACCCCTACTTCCAAGAATTAGGGGATTATGACTTTAAATCTTACTGTTTTATTCTCTAACTGCGACAGGAGTTAAGATTGACGCTAAACTGGCTGGTTTGTGATATTAATTTTATGTTTATTCGCGATAAAATGTTGCAATTCTTGCATTTTACTTGCAAACAATTGCTTTAAGAGCACATAGCTCAAATTAGTTATAAAATTAACATTATGACGGCATTTTTCATTTATTCAAAATATTAAGTATGGCACACTTATGAATATTGCTATGACTTTAAGCTAGGCAGTAAAAGCACTTATGTTTAAAAAGAGATTCATTGGTAATAGCTTAACGATTTCGTCGGGAACCGGACAGATTTGTATGCAAAACAATAAAACTTACGTTTCTCGTATGCACGAGCTAACAAGGAATGAACTAGGGTTTAAAATAGCAATAGTTAACAAAATATGAACGGCTGGCAAAATGACTATAGCCGGCAAAATGACAATTGCTAGTAAAATGGTACTGGCTTGCAAAAACGGTAATGGCTAGCAAAAGTAAGCTAATGGCTTATCGACTGACCTTTGTCATCTGGCAGTGGTGGTGCCTCGCAGACATCGGTTAAAAGCTTCTCGCCCGGCTGCCAGACAATGTTCTCGGTGCCCATGTTGATAACCTCCATGTAGTGACCGGCAGTGAATAGACGATGCCTTGTAGCTCGAAGTTGCCATTATTGTTCTCAGTAGCACGTTGTCCTTGACCTAGGACAGACACTATTTTAAGCACTAGTAACGAAAAGAGCTGATAAAGCTGTATTGCAAGGCGAGTAAAATAAATTAGCGACAAGGACTATATATGCAATTCTTCACAATGTAGGCATAGGCACCTAGCTACCATACCTTCCAGCGACTGCTGGCATAGGCATAGGTTTAGCATACCGCACAGGTTTTCTATACTGTAGAAATAGCCACAGAGTTAGCGTACATCCTAGTGAATGCCAGCGTAAGCACATTTTAGCATACTACATACATTTTAAATATTAGTCCGCTGAGAAATAAATGAAGTAAATATCACCAAGCTGAATGAAGGCGGAGCACCCCACAAGCATGCAGCTGCAGCTGCACCGTGAGCGCAACACGCCCGATGCTGTCACCACCACAGACGCGCACTAGCCGCGCTGCGCCAGCTCCGCACCACAACACCGAGCTAGATGCGCGCCGAGAGCGCTGCACAAGCGCACTATGAACATGCGCCTGCTGCACTCCGTGATCGCTGCGTCAACAGGCATGGATACCCCAACCCAAGAGTACCTCATCGGATACACTTGTGTGTATACGATTAAGTGCGTAAAACACACAAAGCACGAACTCAAGGCAGCACATGAAAAAGAAACAAATTAACAAGCTCGGCCGCCTGATACAAAATACTAAGTAGGACTTTTCAGTTTAAAACATCTGGAGGTACCTATAGAGGTAGATACTTACACATTCTAGGAAAGTAATAAATGGTAAATAATTAACTAGTGGTTTTTATTTCCTCAATCGCAATCTCAACAGGAACAGGAATTCCAATTTAAAGTTCTACGTTTTACTTACGTTATGTATTCTGGCAAATAAACAACTGAACAGTAAATTCAAACTTTGTTGCAACTTGCAACTAAATAATAATACCTATGTAAGAGGTACCAAACAAGAATTAATATCTAAACCAGTGAACCAAAAACTGTCGTTTTCGATTGTTTCAAAGTAGTAAATTAATTATTATAACCATGGCTAAGGCTGGGTTGGTTTTAGTTTTAAATAACCTTTATCCAAGGACTACATGGTGTAGATAGACAGTCACACGTGGCCATGCTACTCCTCAAAAGTTAGAAATTAAGCAATTAAATTATTTTTGTGAAAACTTTGCGGGTAGGTATTTTTTATCTAATCCTTTAAAAGATTTAATCTAGCGCATTGTATAGCTTAACGTATGCACTTCGCCCATCAGACAGCATCTATGCATCTTATAAGCACTATTTTAACTAAAAATTACAGCCACTTTTGAACAACACCAAAATCGAATCAAACTGTTTAACTGTTTAGGTAAAAGTGCATAAGCATCTCCGCTACCATTATGGCTGGCTGGCTGGCTGGCTGGCAGCAGTTATAGTAGGTAGCTCACGCCAACCAGTTATAATTCGCAACTAGTTTTAGGGATTGTCTAAATCGTGGGACATTTATGCCTCCAAAAAGTACACCAGCTACATTAATTGTCAAAAGCATACATGGGCATTTAGAATGTTTAAAAAAATACTTTACTATCACCAGTAAGCCACTTCCGCATAAAGCCTGAGCTCAGTAACTCTGAAATAATTTCCCGTCCACAGACAATTAATTATCAATTAGCTAGTCTCAAACTAAGCATAGCCTGCACTACGGCAACTAGATAACGAATAAACATACTTAAATACGCTTATAAACATCCATGACTTAGGTACAAACGATCGGGGTCATCACACTATTATTTGCGGGATTCGAACCCGCAACCACCAGGCCTTGCAGTCCGGAGCGCAAACCACTACACCAGAATGTCGTCTAATTGTATCATAAGTAGTAAATAAATCAAAAGTAGTATCACTTACTGATTTTAGCAATACAAAAACTCCGGCTTTGACGATACCTCTGTACTTGCAAATACCTCATTGCCGACGATTGTCCCTCGAGCAGTGTAGGACGCCTCCGCAGCTCAGTCCTGAGCGCTAATGTCCGCGGTGCGCCGCGGCGTACGCGACTGCTGCGAGTGCCTGCTTACAATGCGGCATTGACGCCACTCTCAGGATCGATTGCGTTTCTTACCGCATTTGACCGTTTATTACTAGGAGTCGCGGAAAACTTACTACTACCCGTACTTTACACGTAAAGTTTAAACTAAACAATTGTAACCAAGAAATCTAAACAGTGGGAGTGAAAGTAATCCCACTTCTGATTTGTAAAGAAAAACAAATCAAAAACTTTACTTTTTACTTAATAATTGGATTTTATTTGCAAACTGACAGAGTTTTAGCTTGACAAGTGATCGGTACAAAATGATCGACTAAAATGAGCTTGCATGGCGTTATAAAGGCTTGCCCCCACCGACGTCCGCTGCCCAGCTGACTCGGTGGGGACGGCTCGGCGGGAACGTTCCTGATTGGCTGGCGGCATGGCAAGCTTTACAGGCTTGGCTTCGGCGGGAACGTTCCTGATTGGCTGGCATGGCTAGGCTAGCTGCGATTGGCTGCTGCGTTTCGTTACATTTGAAAGAGTATACTCCCGAGATGGTTCCATTTTCACCAAGTTAGGATCTGATAGAGGAATTATACGGAAATCAAAGAAAATGTAGGCACATAGTATCGTTGTTAACTTTAAATAACTTATTCAGATGTTTGCATCTGTCAGTTATCATATCATAGTGCTGAGCTGATGATGAAAGTCACAAAAATCCTTAACAGCTATAGCAGTTAAAAGGTGATACTTTGATTCGTCGACAGAAAATATTTTGCAGTGTATTGGGCAGACATGGCGCTTACGAGGTACCGCCGGCAATTTAATTTATTGGGGGTGTAAACCAACACACCCAGAAACGAGAAAAAATTCAAAGTGTATTTCTCGAAGTGACTTAATTTTCAACGAAAGATCTTAAACTATGGTTACCTATGACACAAGAATGCTTAACTGGACCTCACTTCTGTTAAGCATCTTTTAACGACCTCTAACCGACCTAATGATGATAATAGATTCATAATGATATTTTTTTGTAAAGGGCTTACCACTAAACGTTGTAAAATAATATAGTTTCATTAAAGAACTAAAAACCGATTTCAAAATTAAACTAAAAAGCAAACAAATTGTATTGACTGAAACATACCTAATCAGTACTATTTGGAGTCGGTGCGATTAACACATTTTCTCTCCATGGCCTTTTTTACTTTATTTTCATAATATTCATTGTAAATAGCAAAATTTTAGGAAGGTCCGGCGCCCGACTCGCTTTTTCTACTCTTGTCGTAGTGACCAGTCTCTATTGGTCCGAATTATCTGTTATTTTTTAAATACATTTCGAAAGCAGCCAAAGGAGCTTAAGCAGCTTATAACTTTGTTTCACCGCCAAACGAGGAGATCAGTGAAAAGATTTATTCGAAATTAAGGAGTAAAAAGCTCTTTTTTTATAAATAGTGCTTCACGCAGCCCACAGCGTTGCTTGATATGGCAACACTATTCGATTCCTGTAGTACACACAAACGAAGTTGCGGCCACAGCTAGTAGATAATATTTATGAAACTTGAAATTATACAAGTGTACTGCATAACATTTTAGGGATCTAAATCGTCCTCTGTGTATATAAAATAGCACACTTACTGACTGCGAGACTGACTGACTAGATAAAATATCAACGCACAGTCCAAACCGCTGGACCTAGGTGTTGAGAAATTACGATTAGGTTGTTGTTATTAAGTAATAAACTCATTAAACTTTAAGCATTTATTAATATAATATATATAATAAAAGTAGAAAACTATTACAACAGCGCTCACACACCACAGACAGACATGAGAGTACCAAAGACAAACAGAGTCATAAGTTAACATTAGTGATGTAGGCTCATCTTGCCATAGACTAAGCATTAGTAATGTATTGTGGATAACATATTATTATATCAACACTCTTCCTCAAATTTATAAATTTTTACTTAATTTCATCATTATCGCCAGCCTACAACAGTCTGGACACAGGCGTCTCCAAAAGGAGGATTTTGCCATAATCGCTACGCTCTGCAGGCGGGTTGGCGATCGCAGTTTGGCCAATGGTGGAGAGGATACGCTGCTTTCCGTCTTCTTATGGCGGTTCTCCTGTAGTCGCCTCTTACGACATAAATAGGAAGAGAACGGCTGGTGCAATTCTCTTAACGTGCCGGCACCAAACGACACGATGACGACACTTAATTTAAGTTTGCAAAACAAAACAGTAATACATGCTACATCATTCATAAGATTATTACAACATAAACTAGTTTACAAAGTTATCAAACTTTTCTTTACACAGACTCTTGGTCATTAATTCAACTAAATTAATATTAGAGTTTACATATTGAATAGAAATAATATCTTTACTTATAATATAATTTAAAAATGATCTTTAATATCAATGTGTTTAGCTCTTTTGGAATTCTCAAAACTTTTAGAGATCAAGATAGCACTTTGGTTATTAACAAAAAGTTTTGCATTAGATAAACAGTTTAGGTTATTTGCAAGTCCCATAATATTTAGAACTTCTTTTGTAGTAGTAGCAGCCACTACATACTCTACCGTTTATCTACCTCAGCCGTTGAGAGTGCCACGCATCCTTGTTTCTTTGAAAACCATGAAATTGGATTACTTCCATGTAGTGTTATTCCTCCGCTCACACTTTTCCTGTTCTTGTTATCTCTTGCTTTGTAGTCTGCATCCGAGTAGGCATATATAATATATCATAGTTCATACACTTCCTGAATATTAATCCATTTTCCTTAGTAGCTTTTAGATATCTGAGTATTCTTTTAGTCTCTTTCCATGTGCTTTCATTTGCTTTGTCTAGATATCTGCTTAAATAGCTTACTGAGTATGTTATAATATCCGGTCTTGTTGCAGTAGTTAGGTAAAGTAGACTTCCAATTAGATCTATGTATCTTTCATTAATATATTCTTTATTTTCTTATTCTGATATCTAGAAATTTTGTTTACATTGGTGTTTTCATATCTTTACATTCTGACATATTAAATTCATTTAACAACTTTACAATTCGTTTTGTTTGTTTTATTTCTATTGAATCTTTCTTTCTAGTAAATTTAACTACTTAAAACGTTTTTATCTCTTCAAGTTAATTTGCTTTAAATTATTTTTTTAACTTCTTTATTATTTCTTCACAATTTGTAATAGTATTATATCAAAAATTTTGTTTTTAGCAATTCCATGCAAGGTTTAATTGAAGATAAATAACACTTGAAAAAAATCATCGACCTCAGATGGGACTCGAACCCACGTCCCACCTGAGGTCGATGATTTTTTTCAAGTGTTATTTATCTTCAATTAGTATTATATCATCAACATAATATAGTATTATACAACAATCTTCTTTGTAGTATAGACAAGTATCATATCCTGATCTTTTATAGTTATTCTCTTCCATAAAATTATTTATTCGTTTATTCCAGCACTTGGGTTATTCTTTGTTCAGTTCTTATATGAATACTGTTTTTTTTCTTTTTGTTGTGTAGTCTTCTGGTGGTTTAATGTATACTTCAGATTTTACTTTACCGGTGAGGAATGCAGTAGGTATGTCTAACTGTTTTATAGGTAGGTCTTCATTCACAGCTTTGGATATTAACATTCTTACCATCGGGGCTCTAGCTACCGGTGAGCACATAGTTTCATATTAATTTTCCTTCAGTTGAAATCCACGTGCTACTAATCGTGCCGTCTTCGTTCCATCATATTTTTCTTTAAATATCCATAAGTATCTATAATGTTCTTGTTAGCTGGTAATTGAACTTCTTTCCATGTTTCTAAATTTAGTATTACATTAAGGCAAATAACTACATTAGTTTCATAATTTTCTACATATTATGTAGGAGGTTTTGTTATTTAGTTTAGTTAGTTTCTTTACGACTTCAATATAATGTGTAAGACAGACGTTACAAAGGTGAAGTAAGCTCGCAAAACACACACACTTCGGATCAGAAGGTATTGTCTCTGGTTTCCATAGATAATTTGAATTAAGAGAAAAGACAAATCCATTCTAAATTGTGTGGCTTTATCATTGATGTATAATGTACTAGCGTACTAGGAGAACTGAACACATCTCGAAGTAAATGTTTTAGCCAAGCATTGTTGTCCAGTTACAAAGCTTCAGTTAGTGTCAATAATTGAAGTTGTCAAAACTGCTTCTTTATTGTTTACCGTTCAATTTTTGTAGTCCACCGGGCTACAATGCATGGCTGAAAAATTTAGTTCGAGATGTGTTTTCTAGTACGTTAGTACATTATACTTCATTATAAATAATCTATTTCAGTACGAAACACGTTGGTATCTCACAGCCATATTTTAATAAAATTCAATTTATAGTACATACTACTAATGCTATAATTTTAGTTCTTTTTCACTTTGACGGTGACTTTAGAAATTCTGGTATGTAAAAACTTTGCTACACTATAAACTAAAGTTAAAGCTATCGCTATTCCTATTAATAAATATGAAACTAATTCTAATTCATAATAGTCGAATGTAGATACGTTAGCTCCAGCGGCGCGTAGGTGCCGTGCGCCAGAGTGTCGAATCACGTATTCCACCCACCACACTGCGCGTTCTAAGGACGTCTGAGGCTGGTCACGCATCAAGGTCCGTAAACGCTGGATGTTCTTACGGTAACTGAAATAAACATATTATTTTTTTAAAAATGTGTGGAATGGAATAAAAATCTATGACAAGGAAGACGGATGTGATGTGTTGTCATCAACGTACATACTTTATTCAGTTTTTTTATGAGACGAAGGTGTCGGTTTTGGGTAAATGCTGTTGTTAACAAGCATACCATTTAAAAAAATCAATTTAAAAAAAACAACATGCAACTTTGCTATCTTCGATAATGAGAAACGACTTTCAAAATGGATCAATTTAGTCAAACTAGACTTAAGGAGAAAAAAATATATGTGAATTTAAAAAAATCGTTGAACAGTTTTTAGAGACCGACAGACAAGATGTCATTATAAGCAGGTCCAAACAGATCTAGATTTATTTTATTCGGGCCAATTTAGTAAAAAACGTATTCAAAATTGATCTGAATTGGGAATTGAATCCGGGGACCATTATTTTCAAAGTAAAGCACTGCGTTACTATGAGTAATAAAACATGATTTCTTCGAAAAATATTATCATCAAGATTGTTTACTGCAACTCACCTGTCATCTTGAAGAAGCGCATTTATCCCTTTACTAAGTTTTTCTTCGGTAACCGTTTCGATATCAACTATGACACCAATGCCATGGAATTTGTACTGTTCAGCATTGAACTCCTGATCACCAAATACTGGCATGCCTAGAAGTGGGACTCCTGCTGTTATAGCTTCATCGGTTGATTGGAGACCGCATTGCGTTATAAAAAATTTGATTTTTGGGTGCCCTGAAAAAAAAACAATGTGTCAAACGAGTCAACAAAAGCAGGCGTATTTATCATTTGTAAGTAAAACCAAATCTTGCACACTAAAATTTTACACCTTCTGTTAAACTGTGATAATTCTTTTTTATTTAAAAGGATTCCTAAACAATACAAATGTGCATGCTATTTTCCTTAGTTTGAGATTTAGAAGTAACTGAGAATAAAATAAAAAAAACACACACTCTTATAATATTATGGTATGTATTTCAAAGTTATCGTGGAATTTTAGAACGCTGACACACTAAAATGGAAGCTTATTAAATTTTGTTTAGATTTTTTCAGTCATTTCAAACACGTTTCCAGATCTTAGAGAAATAAATAATTAACATTCTCAGTTTGTCACACTTTTAAGCAGAAACCTATGTCACCAATTTTGCTTTTATTCATTTAACAAATCCGTTCAAATTAAGTTTACACTAGAAAATGGAATTAATGTTAATTCTTTTAATACACCTACTATAGAAGTATTCTACGCAAGCGATACCTGCAGCACTGCTAGTTTATAATAATATGATTGATAAAATATAATAAAGATAATAAATAAATTATTGATGACAATTCATTAAATGCTATAAATTGCCCATATTGCAAAAAGTTGACAAATGATGATCATGATAATATTAATGCTATATTAATCACGACAAGTACTTACATAGCCCTTAAGAGGTATAGATACTTTTGTTACGTGATCGTGTTTGATTTAATATGTACGTACCGTATTATTATTTATAATATTATAAATAATATTATATCTCTGTTAATATTTCAACGATAACCATTTATGCAGTTTTTCTCATAAATTACATTATTCCTGATTTAAGTACATTCAAAATATGGATCTTACGTTAGAGACTAAATAATAGAAAACAAGATATCTACAATAGAAATATAAGTTAAATGGAGGAGGAGGAGTTAAATTAACTTAGATACTCAAATACCACATGCATTTGACATCTGCCTGTCATAATATGCGTTGGTATACCCATAGAGTACATAATAAATACACACACCCTTGCATAAGTAAAAAACAAGCTTACTTAGAAGGTCGGATTGCGGCAGCCATTTTGAAATCCTAATATTTGAAGTACGTCCGGGTAGTTCATCTTGGTTCCATTTCCATAAAATATCATAGGGCAACTTCGAGAAGACGTTCACTAGAACTTGAATCCTCTCTGGGGGAAAGAGTCCAGGGTCGACGTTGGAACCAAAACTAACGTAAATGACGCCATTTTTCGACGAGTCAAGATATTCTTGAAGGTCCTGAAATAAAAAGAAATATTGGTCAAATTCCATCAGCTAGGACGTACACACAATATCAAAAAGCACTTTTTTACGACTTGGTTAACTGAAAACTATTTAAGTACATTATTTTAATCTCCACGATGTTTTTTTAAAAGTCAACTTTTATCAAATCATTTAATATCAACTTTGTATTATTTGCATGACTAATTAATTCAAACATGTGGACATAATAATTGTGAAATATCTTGTATTTAACATGTTTAAAGTAAATAAATATTTCTGATTCTGATTCTGATTAACGATATTTATATCTAAACAATTTTTACACCTTACATCCTGAATTTACCATCATATTTTTTTTTCTTGATGATACAAAACATGCTTTATTATTGTTGTCAAAGCATGCCAACCAACTGACTTTCAAAATTTTATAAGGCTGCATTCCTAGGCTAATCCAAATCGATAAATAACTTTTTAATCCAAAAGTATTCACACCGGTTTGACCTTATTTTTTTATTTCTTTTGTACATTCGTTATAAATTGTGTGTTTTTTTGGAACATTTTTAACGTAGTCTTATACTACTACGCAAAATGCAGACCATTAAATTATCTGTAAAACATGTGTAATTTTTTTTGTATTTTTGACCTTTTAATTTGTTTCCTGTCCTACATCATCATGTCATAAAAGGTTATTTTTTTTTAATAAAATTAAAAAACATACCGCTGGTAATTCTTTCGCTGGTTTCTGATGCATTCCACCAAGGTAAACAACATTCGGTGGTAACGGTCGATTGAAATCCCACAAAGAATGAACATTTAAGAATAGCATGTCCACATTACTTCTTAATTCTTCTAATGTCGGTACGTCATCACCAAACAAGCGCTTCATGGCTTCCAAAGCTAAATCATCACCTTGAGTTAACATTTGGTTAGTTCTGTATTCATCGTAAAGTTCACTGAGTTTCTCCCATAGCGTAAGATTGAACACTCGGCGATGAAAGGGACTTGGGTAGATAAGAGGGTGTGAACTGCCACCAAACTTATTAATTGTAACTGAACTACTGGCTAATGAACTAAACTGGATAACAGGTGCTTTGTAAAAATGAGAAAGACCTAATGCACACTCAATATACGCCTCCACGATGAGTATATCAAATTTTCTTGACTTATCTTTTAAAATATTCTGCACAGCATCTGTTTTTAGTTGCTCCTCTACCATCGACGTCATCATTTTCATTATTGAACCAAACTGATTGACTCCAATCTTATTGTCTAATTCTGCTAACAGATTTTTCCACATCTTGTATGAAAAATCGTGCATGTCTATTTCAGTCAAATTTGCTGGAGCTTTTCCTTTTGAGAAAATAGGGTCTGTGGTTATAACAACTACTTCGTGACCTCGTTTAGCTAGTTCCAAGCTGAGAGGTCTGAATACTACTTGATGGCTTATAGACGGTGTTGGGTAGTAAGCTAGTATCCTTGCAGCTTCACATATACTTGACAGAAAAATTACACAGAGCACACATGATAGTAACCGAGACATGATTGTAGCTTTGTTACAAAATACTACTGAGGTAAGTATTATTGTCAACACTTTATATTCAGATGTAGATAGCTAAAAAATTGCGTCGTCATTTTCCTTATAACGTAATTGTAAGTAATTGTATTTAAAGTACGTAGACTGATAATGAAATAAAACATTCCGAGATAAGTATAAGCTGCCACTGTGGCACTGCTTATAATTTCTTACGGCTTGCTTATCATTTTTAATAGTTAACTTGTACGATTTGATTATTTCATTCGGAAATTTCTGATAATATGCTTTTATGTACTTACCTAATAATTGCAAGAAATCCACGTCCTTTAAATCGGTTGAAAAAAAAAGAACAGATTCGGCTTGTCAAAAAATAAATAATAAAAAAATCTTGGTAAATTAGTAAGACAAAGAAAAAAATCGTATCTATTCCGATACTGCTTGCCAACATAATTCCAATGCCGTTATTGTTTTTTTTTATCAATTGTTGGTTTGTTTTCTGATTATGTTTATTTAATGAGCGTCCAAAATAATATAGATCAATTACTTTTGATAAAAAAAAACTCGCTCAAGCGACACGATGACCATTAGTTGCACAATAAATGAAATAAGATGCCTAACAACGTAACTCAGGGTAGAAAAATTTTCCCTTGCAGATTTGAAACTAAACTTATTTACTATCTTACTGAAATTAAAACTAATATACTTGATGGTTTTTCACCGACTTCAAAAGGGACTTCTATGTTCGACGGTATATGTTTTGTGTAATTTGGTATGTAAAGAAAAATACAACCTATGCTAATTCCAAGACAATTTGGACGCTTATAAACTGTATTATGCTATTTACACCACTTGAACACTACAAACAAGATAACGTTTATTTTTACAAAAATGTAAAAAAATATATGCCATTACACTACCTCTAATCACGGTGAAACTCACGGTATAAAAATTGACACAGATTTGAAAGTCAGCAAATGTCAAGTAAGAATGTGTGAGTGAAGATACGTTTGTAAAGGCTTACAAATAGGTCAAGTCAAAAATAAATAAAAAATACTAGTTTGAATTCATTGGTTCTGCGACAGACGTGGCCAGCCTACTATCACATTTTTGCACTATGTCCGTTACTTCGGTCTGCTGCCTGATGATCTCGTTTCGGATTTTATCCCATCGACCTTTCCATAGCTCGATGAGTGACGTGAAGTCGGTATTTACTGTCATGTTCCACGTTTTGGCTCCGTAGGACATCTATCACCGGTTCTGAATAACCATAATTTATTTTGATTTAGGCTTTACAACACGGAATGTGCGAACAACACGAACATACATACATACGGACAGGTAAATTAAATTTGTATTTTTTTTATCATTTCAGATGATATTGATGATTCATGATGATAGATAACTATACTAATACTACCTATCGTTCCGATTTTAAAATTCGTTTTGAAATTGTCTCATGTGCTTGAGTATGAAATCGACTTATCTTATCCCTTTATCAGCTACTTTTAATAATTTATTTTTAGTATCACTAAACACCTTGTTACTAACGACATGAACAGGTGTAGTTTTTTATGTTCAAACAATCACTGGATTATTAGATTACGCAATCATAAATATTTTTTTTATGAATATTAGTAAGTTTATTTTTTTCAAATTGTGAGAGATATTCAATATCACAAAGTTTTTATTAGTCGACAATCTTTTAAATATCCCAGACAAATAAGAAACAGCACAAATAGTATCGCTTCGCGGTCTCATGCTACAGACTGCTCGGCAATCAAATATTATGTTGAGGGCGAACAAAATAAATATTAAATTATTAAAATATTAGACATTATTACATTGCTCTGATCCTAAGTTAAATAATAGCCAGAGCACATGTGTAATGGAAATCAGAAACATCGACGGTACCACAACATCCAGACCCAAGCTAATATAGAAAAGTTCATTTTCTACATTGACCCGACCAGGGATTGAACCCGGAACCTCAGAGATGGCGATGCCATAATATTATAGTTCGGCGTGTTCGCCTCTCAGCTACGGAGGTCGTCAAATGTTCTTAAATAACATTAATTATTATTTATTGAACCAAATCGGACAACGCAGGTCCATTTTAATTAGTAAAAAGTAATCTTAAAACTATATTAGTAAAACAAAAACACACAAGTTGAGCAATTATACGACCAGGCGATAATGTACCACAGATGGCAGGAGCGGGTTAATCGGCGTTCCTACTGACAAGCACCCTGGCAAGATGGCGAAAAATAGGGAAGTCATATCTTCTCGCTATGGTCCTCAGAATGGAGTTGGAGCTGGCCCGTACTCTGCAGAGCAACGACGCTGCTTTTTTACGCATGATGGCATAGAAATCGCTAGTGCGTGCCTCAGCAAACATCCCCGACGCACTGCAAAATCGGGGCAGCCCCAACAACATTCTAAAGCCATTGTTATATTGGACACGCAGAGCATTAACGGTCTTTTGCTTAAAGCTGGCCTACAGGCTGCAGGTGTAGAATACTTGACAGTAGGCTTTAAAAAGAGTGATCTTCACTGATTGACTACACCGTGCAAACCTACGCACCAGCATGTTACATCTGACCGCCAACGCTCTACGTTCCCTCTCCATATCTTCATGGTCTTTAAGGTCGTCAGTTACTAAGTGTCCTAGATATTTAAATTTTGTAACTCGTTTGAGCTCAACACCGTTTAGCTTTATGGTCGGAACAGACTCCGGACACCTTCCACCGACGGCCTTAAAGACCACGAACTTACTTTTTTTAACATTATATGTCAAGCCATGTGCTTTAGCGTACTCCTCACACACTTTTAGGAGTTCATTTAGCGCTCTGACCGTCGGACTCAGCAGCACCACGTCGTCAGTGTAACTGATGTTGTTTATAGTAACATCGTCCACACGACAGCCGATGCGTTTGCTACTGAGCCGAACGATCAGGTCATTAACATACAGGTTAAACAATTTAGGCGATGTAAGACCTCCTTGCCTCACTCCGCAACTAAGCCTGTATGAGTCGGAGAGTTTATCAGCCCATCTCACTCGAGTTTCCTGGTTTCCGTACCAATACTGGAAGATACGCAGCAGCTCCGCAGGCACATTTCTTTCCCGTAGCTTAGCCCAAAGCACACCATACGAAACAGTGTCAAAAGCCCGCCACAGGTCTAGAAAACACGCGTACACTGGCGTCTGACGCTGCGTGTAGTACTGTACGGTGTGCTTTAGACCAAGAATCGCACTTTCAGTAGACAGTCCGGGGCGAAACCCGAACTGTGCATCGTGCAAATCTAAATAATTATCGAAGAGGGAGTCCAGCAGGCTGTCGAGTACCTTCGCCAGGACCGTAGCCAAGGAGATAGGCCGATAATTGCTTTTATCAGCAACATCTCCAGACCTATTTTTAATAATGGGTACTACAATCGTCCTCATCAGGTCACTAGGCAGGTGAGAGTGTCTCATGCACAAAGAGTAGAACATGGCTAGCACGCGAGGCAAGTGGACACCGGCATGTTGTAGGTGCTCTATACTTAGGCCGTCGTGACCTGGGGATTTACCACGCGTCATTGTACGTATAACTTTGGCAACTTGATTCGTAGAGAATGAAACCAGGTTAATAATAAAATAAACGAGTGCAACCTATTCCACCTTGCCGAAATATTTTTTGAGTAGCTAGTAGCCAAAAAGCTATAGCCTAAATTGGCGTTCTGTTCTGATTTATTTAAATTAATAAAACCTTAAAACAATTTCAAATATCTTTTCTTTACTGTGCTTCTTTTGGACAATGTCCTCATAATCGAGTTTTATAAAATCAAGGAATTTATATGTACTCTACATCCATGCATAGAATGTAATTATTTATCGCAAAGTAATCTTGTCATCATGACATTATTGTTCGATAAAAAAACACGCATATCATGCGTGGACGTCGTTATCGTTTGCCATCGAATAGTTAAAAACAAAACATACAAATCACCCTTTTGGAGCAATACCAAAATCGTTTAAATAATTTTACCTTAAAAAAATGATAGAATCAGGCGTAGGCGGAAATCCATAACTAAATAATTATGAAAATGTTATTATTTTGCTTACAACTTCCGCTTAGTTACGCCGGCATAGGAACCCCAATTACACCACCATAACCCACAATCTGAGGACAAACACAGGCACATGCAAAGAGCACCGCCCTCCCTCCTTCAAATCGCATGCGAAACAGACGAATGCAAAATGTCGGTGTTGGGTACTAACTTCTGCATTCGTTATTTTTTAGCTTTCTTAGTTGTAAGTTCTTATTCTTTTAAATTCGTTAGATGGTACTACTTTTTAATTACCCTTCGTATTTTTGGTTTTTATTATATTAATAATTGGAAAATATACATGAAAATAAATCAAAAATATAATACCTAATAATAATAAAAATCAAAGATGTTCAAACAAATCAAAGCTACGTGATACACATAAAGTTATGCAAACTATAATCTAAACTCCAACTTAATCAATCCAAATAATACTGTTATTACTATATTTTAAATAACGTTACTTAAGTTTATTTTGGTTGGAGATTTATTTTTACCCACGAAGAATGGAAAAGGCATATACGTTTAGGGTGGAAGGTTGCTTTGTTTGTTTGTTGGTGTAATTGGGGATAAATTTTTAAAGTTGGTTGAATGTTGCCACATTCGAGTACACACACTCAAATGTTAGCATTTATCTACAAAACATTTCGACCGATTCAGTGATATACAATGGCCTAGTCATGGTAACGAATCTATTCGTGATAGAGTATTTTGATAAAAATCTTGCTTAAATGAGTACTAAGTAACTACTCAGTACGTCAAACTGACCAAAAGTTGCGCAATAATTGAAATTGTTAATTCAAAAAACGTTTTTATATTTTGGTAATTATTATTTTAAGGATATGTACTGGTAAGATATGTCTAGCTAGCCTATACCTAGTGACTGTTTCTGGAAGCTTAATTTGTTTGAATATTAACATAACACGGTCAAATAATAGTGTCATTAATGAAATAATTTTGTAGAGTTGAAGATTCGTCTTTTTCTAATGTATACATTTTTGGACTAATTATTATAAGCATGCAGAACCTGGCAATAAATATTTTAGTCGGCAATAATCGCATTTCCGAATACAAATTAATATTAGAATAGTAAATATATATAAAAATATTAATATGAATTAATATTATTATTTTTAAATAATATAAATATTTTTAATTAATGTTAATACTTATTAAATTTTTTTAACGAATTTGTGAATAGTTTTCAAATGTCGATGTGTAATATTTACCGCCGGATACTGTACCTAGGTTACTAAACATTTTAGTATGTTTCAATAACATGTAACTTCATCATAACCATGCGGCACAGGTTTGGTGTCATTAAAAATGATTATTACTTTTTTTTTTGGCTGGCAATTTAAAATTTTGGTCTAAAATGATGAATGCCCCCACTCCGCAATAATTACAATCAGCACATAAAAATATTGAAAAATGAATAAAGAATAATCAATTTGAAATATTTATATCTTTAAATTGGTCTAGTTTGGTGAGATTAAATAAAAAAAACTTGTAAATAGAATTATTTGCCTTAGATTAATAATTACCTTAGGTAACTCCTGGCTCGCTGGCTTCTGATGCATTCCACCAAGGTAAACTACATTAGGAGGCACTGGTCGATTGAAATCCCAAAACGGATAAACATTCAAGAATAGCATTGCCACATTGTTTCTTAATTCACTTAACTCTGGCACTTCGGGGCCAAACACGCGCCTCATCACTTCCAAAGTAAATGTTTCACTTTCAGTAATTTTTTGATTAAAAAAATAATCATTGTAAAGTTCATTCAGTTTCTCCCATACCGTAAGATTATACAATCGCCTATGAAAATATGATGGGTATAGAAGCGGATGTAAAGCTCCACCAAATGTATTCATTATATTGGCAGTACTTGCCAATGAACTGAACTGAATAACTGGTGCTTTATACACATGAGAGAGCCCCAAAGCAGGATCACTAAGCGCCTCGACGATTATCAAGTCGAATTTCTTTGATTTGTCATGTATTATCTTCTGTACTTCAACTGTTTTAATTTGCTCCTCTACCATAACAGTCATGAGTTTGAAAATAGCAGCAAATTGATTCAATTCTAGTTTGTTTTTCATATCTGCAAACATTTTTCTCCATGTTTTGTATGATAAATCATGAGTATCTATTTCGGTAAGGTTTGCTATGCCGTTTCCTTTTGGAAAAATAGGGTCTGTGGTGATGACGACAAGTTCGTGGCCTCGTTTTGCTAGTTCAAGTGTTAGAGGTCTAAATACGACCTGATGGCTTATGGACGGTGTTGGGTAGTAAGCTAGTATCCTTGCCGCTTCACTGATGCCACTCAAGCTGATTATTCCAGTCACACAAAACGAAAATAATAGTATACGTGCCATGGCATGGTAGCGTTAGGCGTATTAGTAATGAACTGTAATTTGCTCTCGGCGCTTTTTATAATGTAGTAAATAATCGCAATGTTTTCTGCATCGTCATGGTATGTAAAGATCTTAACTCATTCAGAAAATTCGGATTAGATAAGATTTGGACAAGGTTAATTACATGTAATTGTCGTCGTCGTGTGTTGTGAATGAAATAAAAATAATTAATGTGTGTTATTTTTGTGACTGGAGAGAGTTATGCTGGGATTTTTTCAAAGACCAGATTGAACACAAATATATCTGAGGAAGAATTAAAGTCACCGATATAGCTCTTTGAATTGAAAAGACAAAAGAAACAATGATCAGGCCACAAATTGTTTTTTTATTGTGTTATACGGAACCCTGATGAACAAATAGTAACATGCAGATGGTATCTGTATATCAGTTAATAAGATAAGAAAGATTAGACTATCGGTAACTCATTTTTTTTTTAATTTAATGAAATAGGGCCCATTTAAAATCCCAGTCTCTATGCCGCGATGTAGTCGCAAAGTCACCGATTGCACAAGTTGCAGTTCGCGCAGGCTCTCAGTTACAAAATGCACCGAATAAATGAAATAGAAATATATATTTACCTTTTCAATGTAAATTCCCCGGTTGTAGGCAAAGAGGAGAGAAGCTCGTAGAAACATAAGCACCAATTCCTGATAGTCAGAAGACAAAAGTCTTCCACAAATGCGTGTCATGTCTAACAAAGCCTATGCGTGGACACTCACGAATTCACGATGCGGATAATACACCAATTTGATGTTGCTTGGAGTTTTACGGGAAGAGTTACTCTCGGGATTTTTCTAGAGGATGAAATCAGAAATGAGGTTGTTCGACTGAAAACTACAGTAATTGATACTTAGCTTAAAGAATAAGTAGAATGTAGCAGACTGGGATGGTCACACTGGACTGGGATGGTCGCTGGGAGCGAAGTCGAACTATGTTTTTGCGATAGCTGAAATAGAACAGAATTAATAATGACTAATTGTTCTCAATAATCATACCAATTATTAACCTAGTTGAAAACTTATCAAAGTTTGTACTGGGACGTATCAAAGACGTTAAAGACTATTTGGAGCAATTAATTGGTTTCTAGTTTTTTTTTCCTAATTTTATAGTAATAGGTACTTCGGATAAACATCAAAACTTATAAAATAAATTCTGGTACGGAACCCTTCGTGCGCGAGTCCAACTTGCATTTGGCCAGTTTTTAAAATTCCGTACAATTTTTTTTTTTCATTTATTTTGGCACAAACAGTCATCATTATGCAATCAGTACAATTTATAAACTATTTTATTTACAACAGACAAAACAGTGCCGAAACTTAGTTAACAATATCTTATTTATCGTTAGCTTGTTGATAACATTAACGCTTATATGATATAAAAAGAAAAAAATATATATATTTAGTACTAGTACTTAATTCAAGCAAAGGAGCTTCTAGTGCAGTCTTATACAATAATAACGGTGATAACAAAACGGTGATAAAAAAATATAACCATTATTACGATCACTCATGCGCGGTAAGAGGCAACATTTCTGTTCCGTATGCAATCACTGGTAACACACTCTGGTTGTAGACTTTCGTCTTTAGGCACTGAGGTATTTTGGACGAGGTATTTTGAATTTTTGCACGTCTGCGAGCAGGCTGAACACATGCGCTACCTACTTTAAAAATAATGTTATCTTTATTTACTGTGTTCTTGGCAAATAAACGCTTGAGTTTGAGTTTGAGTTTGAGAAGATGAAATAATGTTATCTAAATTAAAATAATTTAACTGTTAACTCACACGACATGAAATTCTATGAATTACATTATAACAAAAATCCATAATTCCATCAAGATCAATAATTTCGTAGTCATATTGATCAATAAAACAATGATTTGATTTTTAAACAAAGCCCGGATCGTACCTATCATCTCGTAGAAGCGTATTTATCGCTTTATTTAGTTTTTCTTCAGTTACTGTTTCAATATCAACAACGACACCAATGCCATGGAATATGTATTGCTCAGCATTGTACTCCTGGTCTCCCATAACTGGCATTCCAAGTAGGGGTACACCTGCTGTGATCGCTTCATCCGTTGACTGCAAACCGCATTGTGTGATGAAGAATTTGATCTTTGGGTGTCCTGTAAATGTATTTGAAAATCTGTTAGACAAATTACCAAATTATTTTTCTTGCGCCAGCTGATTTTTGTGCTAGTTATTCTAATTAACACCTTAGCGCAGGGAAACAAGACGCAAATGTTGCTTTGGTACACGGTTTCAAATGTCCACAGGGGTTTGATAAATTGATATTATTTAGTCACGAAAACAGACACCTTTTCAGCCCCTTTTAAGGAAATACAGCTTTAAGCCATGTAGTACGAGTGAGCTAGTTGAACAAGTTTTTGTATTCATGCCATTAAATTTTGTTGGCATTCTTTTTTATAAAAAAATATTTAAATCGAACTAGTGACTTGAAAAAAAACTGTATTGCATTTACCTAAAAATTATAACTAAATCAATATTGGTCAACATCAAATACATTGCTCTGATCCTAAGGTAAGTAGCTTAGCACTTGTGTTATAGAAACAACGACAGCACCACAATACCCAACCCAAGCAAATACAGAAAAGTTTGTTTTCTACATCGACACGACCGGGAATCGAACCTGGGACCTCAGAGATGGCGACGCCAAGTCTTAGTCGGGCATCCTCGCCTCTTGCTCGGATATAGAGGTCATCTATTATTGTAGCCCAATTCTATTATTTTAGTGTCGTTTCTACATTTAAATTGTTTTGAATACATTATTATTATTAACTTTTCGATGACACAAAATCAAAAATTAAAATAAATGTGAAAAAAATCTCACTCAGAAGATCAGATTGCGGCAGCCATTTTGAGATTTTGATATTACGGGTGCGCCCCGGTAGTTCGTCCTGGTTCCACTTCCACAAAATATCGTATGGTAGTTTAGAGAAGACGTTCACTAGGGTTCGAATCCTCTCAGGAGGGAAGAGTCCAGGGTCGACGTTAGTACCAAAACTGACGTAAATTACGCCATTTTTCGAAGAGTCCAAATACGTTTGAAGGTCCTAAAATAAATAGAATAGGAATACATAAAAAAAGTTGAAACATAGTCGTGACGTGCTCTTAATAGAGACCATGATTAGAACATTGCGTGCCTTATGCTATAATCATGACATGCCATGAAACCAACAGTAGAACTCCTGCAAAAATACTGCTTGACGATGTCTCTAAAAACACGATAGGTTTGACTTGAATTTTCCACGATTAATAAACGACGAACGATTAACCAATTCTGTAACTGCTTAAGTAATACACACTGTCACTTTAAAACTGAAATCCCTCACCAACAATAGTAATGTGAACCCACTTCTTAGCAAAGTAGAGGCTATGTTTGTTTGTATCGATTAGGTCTTAGGTACTCACTCACTTACTCACGTAGAGAAGCGTCCGGGGGACGCTTTTCTATGTGCTGTGCCTCATATTTTGGTCGCTTACTTTTTATTTCATTGTAGAAAGGCTCTCAAAAATATTTTTTGTAAATTAAATGAAATTGGCTAGAGCTTAAATGAAGTTCACTCTAGTAGGCTAAAGATAAAAAACACAGTGAGTGCGGGCTTCGTTTCGTCACTGCTAAGCTTTAGAGTGCGAAACGTAAACAAGTAGACCAAAGCCGTTAACTGGCATTAAAGGGCACCCTGTATATATATTTTATTTATTTAGAAACAAACGGTCATATACAAATTCAGAGAAATGTTGAATATTAAAATAAACAAAAAACCTACAGTTTCCATAATTGCAGCGAGAGCAGAGATAATAACAAAAATTAACAAAAACAGCTTTATCCTGAAAAAAGAACAGCCACGATACCTATTTGTTTGTCTATTATATACATTAAAGTATTTGTAAAAAATAAAAATAGAGAAAATAAAAGAAAATTTATAACACAGCAAACGAGTATGATACATAATAAGAAAGTGAATCATTTAAATGTTTTCTTTAAATCACCTACACCCAGTTGCAGAAACGGACATTAAATTTTTAAAGCGACCTTTAACATTAATGTATCTTTAAAGTGTTGCACGAAAAGCATTTGACGCAAATTTTAATGCTGCTTTAACTTTAAAGAACCGAACGTCAAATCAATATTTTTACGTTGCACAAAACCTCATTAGCGCTAAAGGGGCATTAGTTTGACAGTTCGAGGTTATAATTTTTAATGCCTGCTCAAACATCCATTAAACTTGTCATTAGCTGTGCAATCTGTGTAAACATTAATTTCACACCTAATATTTCGTTTATTATAGTGGATTTCAGTGTGATATAGGTAAATAATGTCTCTCTCAAGCCTTTCGTCTTTATCGAATCCCGAGCAATATGTTCCGAGACACGTCGTGTTTTCCTTTCTGCGTCCTCAAAATAATTCAGAAGAAGCATATAACAAAGTCATTGCAACCCGAAATACAGTAGAAAGATGCTTTGGAGTACTAAAACGCTGTTGCCCTTGCCTTGAAAAAGGTATTACGCTAAACAAAACATCAACAGTCCTGCAAGTAATTGTTGCATGTGTGGTATGCATAATATGTGTAAAGAACTATAGGTGCAACCTTCTATTGACATAGAAATTGATAATGATGGAGATGATAACCATTATCTACTCCAGTTCACAGACTGTTCAGACATCTGACTGGGCTGCAATTGTAAATAGTGTTTTCTCTTAAATAAAATTGTTTCGTAACTATTTTTAAAATTAACTCACCAACTACTTGTAAATGGTACTCACAACTTATTATTGTTTTATTCATGATTATAAAAATATACTTTATAGAAACATGAAATTCCTAAACTTATAAATTAAGTATTAAAGGGCCTTTATTTAGAAGCCTATTGTAAATAAAAAACAAAACATTACCCTTATACAAATATTCTATTGCTATGTGAAAATATTATATTACTGACAAAATTAAAACATTATTATTCAACATTGTATTCGGCTATTTTACTTTATTTTATAAAATTTCCATCTTTAGATTATATTCCCTTTTCTTAGGCAAAATTTGCAGTCTCTGTATGTGTCAGGATAACAGTTTTCGATTCCCGGTCGAGTCCATGTAGAAAACGACTTTTTCTATATTGTATGCTATTGTGATAGCATTCCATGCCTCTCTCTTCATCTCAATGTATGTACATGCCCCCCGTTCTTTTGCACTCTACTATGTGCTTGTATCTGTAAGATTATAATGATAAAGATCAATATCAAAGTAAAAAAGAAGGTGAACACAGTTTATAATTATAGATTGGAGTGATTGTGAAAACTATTTATTTGAATACTCACTACCTACATCACAAGATCCAGTAGTAATGATTTTTGTTCTTGAGTGTCCCCCTTGCTTGCCCCTTGTTTTAGCATTTGCTGTTGTGCCATTTTAAATGTAGATGAGATAGAGCAGGTAAGTTTCAACACAATACTACAACTCGCACCAAATTCCGCCAATTTCAGATTTTTTCATTTGACAATTGATTGATTTTGAAATAAGACATTTGACGTTTCCATACGTTTTATTTTTGCAAACCCATTCTTTGACAATGCATGTTCTATGACAAAACACAGTAACAAAACGCAACCATTCACTCACTTCATTCAAAATATTTTTTTGACTTGCAACATTTAATAATGTCGGCGTTATATAGTCTTTAGTTAAAGGACCACTAAAGGATGTTTATGTAGTTTTGTGCAACGACTTTAAATCTAATGACCTTATTAGCGGTAATGTCACATTATCTTATGCCCTTTTTAAAGACAGCTTTCTGCAACTGGGTGTTAGCTTACCGTTGAATACATCAAAATCTTTAAGTTTGCCACTGTCGTCAAATAACGCGCACGCACGTCTAATAAATATATTTTTAGCATAACACGTCCTTCTTAAGGGTATATAAAAATATTTTTTACGACATTTTCGCTCACGTCTACGAGGCACTCTGAAATAAATATTTTGTAAAAGCGAGGGGACGTCGAGATGACCTTGTATAATTTTATAAAATAAGACATAATCAACACAGTCACGACGGTTTTCCAGAAGTTGAATGTTGTGGCGTTTCAAAGTCAGTATAATTTGTGTAATTATTACCAGTTCTATACTCGAGTGATTTGATACATTTTTATTGGACTCTTTCTAGTCTTTTAGTGTAATTAGCGAAGTAAACAGCGCATGCGAACTCCAGATGACTTCGCACATAACTGTTAAACAGGATTTTATAAGTTATTGAGTGCTTAAATGGTTTGCTTACTCTAAGAATAAAACCAATTTGCTTATAAGATTTTTGTAAAACTGATTCAAGGTGTGGGATAAAAGATAATTTGGAGTCTAAAAATTGCTGGAATCTTAGCTATATTACCGTAGGAAGTTCCTGGTTTTTGCCCACCAAGGTAAACAACATTTGGAGGCACTGACCGATTGAAATCCCACATAGGATGAACGTTTAGAATCGTTAAATCCACATTTCTTCTTAATTCTTCTACTTTTGGCACATCTGGTCCAAAGATGCGTTTCATTATTTCAAAAATGTGCGAATTCATATCAGAGATCATTCGTTTAGTTTCATATGCATAGTTGATGTTATCAATTTTCTGCCATAGTGTAAGATTGTATACTTCCCTTTGCATAAAAGTTGGATATACAATTGGATGTGTAGCAGCACCAACCGTTTCCATTTCAACAAAAGTTCCGGCTACAGAACTAAACTGAATAATTGGTGCTTTGTAAAAATGAGAAAGACCCAAAGTAGCTTCAAGGTATGCTTCAACGATGATCAAATCGAATTTATTCGGTTTATCTTTTAAGATCTTTTGTACATCATTTGTTTTCATTTGGTCCTCTACTAACAAATTGAGAAGTTTTAATGATGTAGCAAACAATTGATTACCTTTTCCATAAACTACTATGGGAATAAGTTTTTTCCTGATTAAATCGTATGATATGTCATGCACAGACGTGCAGCTAATCTGACAGAAATAGACATTTCTGTCAGATTAGCTGGAGCGTTTCCTTTTGGGAAGACGGGATCTGGTGTTACGACGACCACTTCGTGACCTCGTTTTGCCAATTCCAGGCTAAGAAGTCTGAATACTACTTGATGGCTTATGGACGGTGTTGGGTAGAATGCGAGAATCCTAGCTGCTTTACTCCTGTCACTTAAAATAGTTAGGCTAACTACACATAACACAAATAAACGTAATCGTGACATGATGGCTACTTAGTTTCTACTATCACTATGAGCTGGTACAACTTCAACGCTATTTATAATAAAACTGATTGTAATCATTTTACGTCATGTTCCAACTCCACACATACTGAAAATGTTTATTGATATAGGTTTTGATAGCAGAAGAGCTAGCAGCAAAAATTTTACCATATTTAAAAAATATACACCGAGACATTTCAGTTGTTGTTTTCCCGCGGCAGAACGATTTACCTTTAGTAGTACTACCAAACCATGTGAGTTTTTTTTAAATAAAAATATTTTTGTTCTCAACTAATCAAAAAAATAATCATCAACTCGATAGCGTGAGAAGCGATTGTTTCTTTTACGAGATGTGACGTATTTGGCTACTGCCTGCCGCACAAAATAAATGTTTAAAGTAAAAGAAGCCCCCGCACAAAGTAATACAGCATAAACTGCATCGCACGCGCTGCAGGCGATTTGAATTTGAATGACTACAGGTGATTTGAATAAAAAAAAACTTATTAATCTATTGCACTACTAAGATAAAATCATTTTACTGTGGGAAAACAAAAACTAAACAAAAAATCTCGGTGTATTATTGGTTTGATGTGGTGTTTTGTTTCTGAACTATGCAGTTGAGCACGATTGTGACTGGGAGAAGAGATAGGTTGAAGAAGAGAGAGGTTCGATTCTCGGCAAATGGAATTTATTTTCCAAAAACTAGTGTTTTTTTTCTTGTTTTACCTAATAGAGAATGCCACGTTAGGTCTAATTCTTGTACATATTGTAGTTTAAATGTGCCTAAGAGTTTAATTAAATAAATATTAATTCCATGTATTAATATTTTTTATTGTTCGTACTTACTAAGGTTGAAAACTACTGCCAAAAACACTTAGCTGCTACACCTTATTATGATTCCAATAGTAATAAAATCATTTACTATTATTGTTGGTGGCTCTTGGCCTATGTTTTATCAGTTATCAGTAAGACTTGAAATGAGTACATAATTGATGGCAATTACATAACGGCAGAGACTCACTAATTAATATTATTGGATTGAAAATTTAACTAACTTTTCCTGAATCCCTAACTTAATTGACATCGTGTCAAAATTCTTGTTTATTAATCGGGATTATCGGGAATAAAACAATTTAGACACAATGTTTTGGAAGCAGCCAGATTCATATCCTGCAATGCTGATAATCGTTGAAGAACAAAAGTTTTTGATTGGTGGATCTCAACTGGATGATGCATCGTAGGCAGGCCTAACAAAGACAGGCCTAACGAAGACAGACCCACAAGGTGGACAGACCTATTTACTACCAGACCTAGTTAAGATAGCGCGAAGTCGCTGGATAATAAAAAAAGTTTAATAAAAAACTAAAAACCGACTTTAAAATGAAACTAAAAAGCGAAAAATAATATATACTAAAACATACCTAATCAGTTCTTTTTGGAGTCGGTGCCAGCCATCGAGAGTTAAAATATGTTCATTCGCACCGACTCCAAAAAGAACTGATTAGGTATGTTTTAGTCAATATTATTTTTCGCTTTTTAGTTTCATTTTGAAGTCGGTTTTTAGTTTTTTATTAAACTTTTTTTATTTTACAATTTTAAGTGTTAAGTCCCCTAAATTTTCCCTCCTAACTTCGCCAAAAATTACTTTACAGCAAAGTAGCCTTAACTAATATTGGTCCTCTATGGACCCCCCATCCAATGGTATGATAAAAATAAGGTATTATATAGGGTCAATTTTTCGACGAAAATTTTTAAGTCTTAAGAAAAGGGTTTACCTACACTCCAACCAGAACGGCGGCTATATTGGTGTCGTAACCATAGGATAAGGTCTCGCGTTAAATAACAGGTTAAATTAAGAAAGGAACTTTCAAATTTTTTTTCGTTACTGGGTGTGCGGGTACGCCCCCAGTAAATGAAAATTGGCGGTCTGGTACCTCATAAGCTCCACGTCTGCTCAACACACTGCAAAATACGCTTGTCGACAAATTGCAGTATTATCTTCTAACTCCTATCCGTTAAGGAGTTCTGTGGCTTCCATCATCAGGTCAGCAACATGACATGATGATTGCCAGACCCAAAAATCAGCATCGAGTCAGAAAATATATGCAAAACATTATGGGTGCCTATAAAAATTGAGGGTGGCCCTCGATTTCCCAGGGATCCCATCATCAGAATCTGACTTGGTGGAAATGGGACCACCTCGGGAGTATACCCTTTCAAACTAAAATATAAATTTTGAAATCGGTCCATAATTGACGGCGTAATCGCGTAACATACATACAAAAAAAAAAACATTCAGACGAATTGAGAACCTCCTCCTTTTTTTTGAAGTCGGTTAAAAACGGGCCAAAACCGCTCTCTCTGTGGACTTTCAAAAGGCTTAAAGAGGCTGATGATGATAATGATGAGGATATTTTATGTTTATGCTGTAATTTCATCACTGTCATCATCATTTCAGCATTTTGCTGAACATAGGCCTCCCCCAGGTCGTTGGTGAAATATTTATTTTCTTTTTTTTATCTGTATTAATTGATGTGCTGTAAACTGCTGTATTCTTTTTACTTTTTTACTGGATCAGTTCGTCTGCCGGACGAACTGATCATTGTGAAAAGAAACCAGACAAATTATATAATATAGACGAATTGCGAACCAGACAACCTGCGAAACACTCTTCATTTTTTGATGTTGCGTGTTCGTTCGGTATTTTGTAATAAATTGTTTTTTTTTTGTTTCTGTTTCGCCTACTTTATGTGGGCAGCGGTGTGTCGGCCCATTGGGGCCTGTCTGGTTTTTTCGATCGACTACGGGCTCGGAGTCGGCTGGAGGGAGTGAGGTTCTTTAGTGGTCCGTTGCGTTGCTGCTCGCTGCACGTCCTCAGGTCGGGGTTCTTGCTGAAAATCAGTGTCGTTATGGCTTTGGCTATAACAACAAACCTTTTTGATACTCTTTGTGTAAGTGTATTTTTTTTTAATTCTATTCTTTTTTTAACATAAAACCTACCTAGGGTGTGTTTACGTCTTCTACATCTATAAAAGGCCGAATTATGTCTTACTGGCGTTAATAGGCTGGAAACAAAATAATAGTAACATACGGTAGTAGGTACCAGTCAAAATTATAAGGTTTCCAATAATTTTACTATTAGACTTCCGAACCCCTTAAAAACTTTTAAAATTCTTTCTTGATACTTTCATTTGTTGGGGTAACGAATTTGAAGCGTGCTAGTTTAAATAATCATAATTAGTTTATTTTTAAAGTTTCGTGATAACAAATAAACCGGTCCTGGCTCGCTAGGCTTGCTAACTGATGTGTATAGTCATTTGTCAATATGTTTGTCGATTCGTGTCTGGCTTAGAGCCAGGGGTGCTATTCTGGAAGCATACTCGTAACTTATGCGATAGTTAACAATTGCTTATTGAGAGTCGATATATAACCTAGAGTATTGTGTGTGATTTTTTAACGAATAAAACGAATAGTTTTGTATTAAAACTCGTTGACTCGAATAAGAGCTTTAAGATCTTTATTTTAATTATACTATTATGGTCGCCGCACAACACAATAGTATAATTTAACAAGGCTTTTTTATCATACGTTGATACGACACAGAAAAAATATTTTTAATAAATTTTATTCCTCTAAATCGTCTTGACATGTAATCCAAGTTTATATACAGCCATAGCCATAGATTTTGGTAATTTATTATAAAAACGAGCATAGTGATTATATAATAATAATATTGGACAATATCACATAGGCTTATCACATTGCTCTGAACCTATGGTAAGTAGCTAAAAACATTGTGTTAAAGGAATCAGAAACACGGTATAATATCAGAGCCAAGCCAATATAGAAAAGTACATTGACCCGACCGGGGATCGAACGCGGAACCTCAGAGCTGGCGACGCCATAATTAGTCCGGCGTACTCGCCTCTCGGCTGGTAGGAGGAGAGCAGGAGAAGGTTTTTTTAAAGCAAAGGTCAAATTCTATTTCGTTTTTCAGAGAAATATTATTTTAATCTCAAGTGCCAGAATAGCGACCCTCTAGAGAGATTTAATGAGGTTTCCTCGCTGGTCCCTCGGGTTTCCTACAATAAGTTATTGGGTATATTTTGCTGATGTCATATGGAGGATACGGGTTTGGCTTGACGTTTTTTGAAGGTCTGTACTTCTGTAGCAAAAATCCTTTTTAGTGAATGTTTTTATTATTTTATCACAATATATAATCCTACTTGAACATTCTTTACATAATTCTATGAAAGTTTTTGAGATATCACTTGCATTCAATTTATCAAAGGAGGTTGGGGAAAGTTAAAAGGTTTCTTAATGTTTTTAACTACCTACAAAGTCGATGAAAAATGAATGAAACACTTTTTGTGTGTAATGAAGGACCATTTTCCAACTAGTCCATGATAGTTTTAAGCAATTTATATACACAAAAAGCAAAATTTGATTAAAAAGAATAATGATACAATTTTGATGATTTTGTTGCTATATTAGAATGTTTATTCAATGGTTATTATTAATCCCCAAGTGTATTTTAATGTGATTTATAGATAGCGCGCATTTCGCCATTATCGAGTGAAAGAAAAAAACCTAAACGGAACACTTGTTCAACTCGCGCGCCTGAAACTCGCGCGTGCGCGCGAGTTGTCACCTTCCGAATTTACTATTTTTTGTCGTCAACTCGCTCGATCATAAAATCTTACGTACTTATGTTACAGCTAGCTACAAAAACATTTCAAAAATTCAATAAAGATACCTACTATAAATGTAGTAAGCCACTTTATATTATACGACTTGAGTTTAAAATAAAACAAAATAAGTATACGTAGTTTTTGAGATAGGTATTTATTATAATCAACATGACAAAATATAAATTGCTTATTTCCCTTAATAATTATCAAAAATATCACAATGACTCGAGAGTTTGGCTTATTATTTAGTATGTATGTAAACTGTCTAAAAATAAGCAAAAAAAAACACAAATACTTCTACACCTACAAAATTTCGACACCTTCAATAAGAAATCATATAACAAAGACACTTAAAGATCGCGTAAAAATATTATTTATTTAGGACAACAAATAATTACATTAATAATTTAAGTATTAATATTATGTATTGTATAAAAATTACTAATAATAATAATAATCTCTTAAATTAATAAATAAAGTCTCTTTTGCCCTGATCCCGGCCAACTGTGCCACTGCCGGTCATTACCGCCCCAGAGGCGAGAGGTTTCGGCCTATAGAAAATAATAATAATAAAAATATTAAAAATTACCAGCACCGTTGCTCACAGATCACGCAGACATCCAGACGCACGGCCGGCTACCATCCGTTCTTAGTTGATATACCTACCCATAATCCGCTCTAAGCGATTCTCATCATCTTTTATAATGCGCACAGCTAAGGATTGGAATTCTCTGCCTGTGTCTGTATTTCCGAGTGCATATAACCTGACTCTCTTTAAGTCCAGAGTTAATAGGCATCTTCTGGGCAAGCTCGCTCCATCGTAGATCCCATCTATGCTCTAGAGCAAGATTGGGGTCAAGAGTAAGCCCATCTCAAATAAACAAAAAAAAGATATAATATATGAACTTAATAAATCGTGCGACGCTAACTATTCGCACTCGTGGGCACTCTCTATTACTAACTCGAGATTTAGTTAGTCAATCGACGAATTTAACCGATTTCACTGAAGTGTCTGCACTATACGAGTATAAACGCATTAGTGGACGCAAAAGAGTCATTTTTCATAAAGATATTGGCTACATTTCGGACAGTGGATAATACTGACCCTTCATCCCTAAAGGTTGGGTGGCAATGACGGAGAAGAAATGGGAAGGGTTTTAGACGCGCATTTGGCATTTTGGGATGATAAAAGTCAAGTTTTAGGCACATAAAAAATAATGCGAGCTCAAGCAACGCGCATGGGTAATGAACATCGCTCACGGAAAAGACTTCAGAACACAAAAACGTTCCGGCACGCTTATTTCCTAAAAAATTGCAATCAGCAATATTCGCGCAGTCATCGGCCGATTGATACTTAGTGACAAAATCTATTGACAGCACTGTCAGTAGATGACTTTCCTTTTTAACCGACTTCAAAAAAAGGAGGAGGTTCTCAATTCGTCTGAATGTTGTTGTTGTTTTTTTTTTTTTTTTTTTTTTTTTTGTATGTATGTTACGCGATTACGCCGTCAATTATGGACCGATTTCAAAATTTATTTTTTAGTTTGAAAGGGTATACTCCAAAGGTGGTCCCATTTCCACGAAGTCAGATTCTGATGATGGGATCCCTGGGAAATCGAGGGCAACCCTCAATTTTTATAGGCACCCATAATGTTTTGCATATATTTTCTGACTCGATGCTGATTTTTGGGTCTGGTAATCATCATGTCATGTTGCTGACCTGATGATGGAAGCCACAGAACTCCTTAACGGATAGGAGTTAGAAGATAATACTGCAATTTGTCGACAGAACGTATTTCGCAGTGTGTTGAGCAGACGTGGAGCTTATGAGGTACCAGACCGCCAATTTTTATTTACTGGGGGCGTACCCGCACACCCAGTAACGAAAAAAAAATTGAAAGTTCCTTTCTTAATTTATCCTGTTATTTAACGCGAGACCTTATCCTATGGTTACGACACCAAAATAGCCGCCGTTCTGGTTGGAGTGTAGGTAAACCCTTTTCTTAAGACTTAAAAATTTTCGTCGAAAAATTGACCCTATATAACACCTTATTTTTATCATACCATGGGATGGGGATGGATGGGGGGTCCATGACCAATATTAGTTGGGGTTACTTTGCTGTAAAGTAATTTTTGGCGAAGTTAGGAGGGAAAAAATAGAGGACTTAACACTTAAAATTGTAAAATAAAAAAAGTTTAATAAAAAACTAAAAACCGACTTCAAAATGAAACTAAAAAGCGAAAAATAATATTGACTAAAACATACCTAATCAGTTCTTTTTGGAGTCGGTGCGAATGAACACATTTTAACTCTCGATGGCTGGCACCGACTCCAAAAAGAACTGATTAGGTATGTTTTAGTCAATATTATTTTTCGCTTTTTAGTTTCATTTTGAAGTCGGTTTTTAGTTTTTTATTAAACTTTTTTTATTTTTGCTGTAAATTTGAGAAGTTTTTGGTATGCAAACCAAAACCTTCTCATGCTGCTGCTGCCTAATACTGCGATTGGTTGATAAAATGTATTTTGGCAGATGTGGCGCTTACGAGGTACCCACAGTAATTTTATTTACTTAGGACGTTAACCAGTACACCAAAAAACGAGAAAAATTCTATTTACTAAGTTTTTTTTAAATTGACTTTAAGCATTAAACGCAAGACCCATCCCATGATTGGGACACCAGAATAAAGCAGCATTACTTTTAACTGGACCCGGCTTATGTTAATAAATCATCTTTTAACGACTTCTAAAGTATGTTAGGGACCTAACACTAAGAATTGTAAAATAAAATATAGTAAAAAAAACTAAGACCATTAAGCTTCAAAAATAAACTAAAAAGCGTAATATAATTATGTATTTTCTAAATCTAATAAGTAATTTTTGGAGTCGGTGCGAATAAACACGTTTTAACTCGACTCCACAAATAACTGATTATGTATGTTTAAGAAACCAAATATTATTATATTCTAAGCTCTTTAAACTAGCCTATTTTGGTCAGTTCTTAGTTTTTTATTTATTTAAGTAACTGAATTCATCGCTCACACTGATCCCCCGCCCTAAACTCGTAATATCTGAGCATCCCTTTGGTTCCTTTTTACCAAATAACCCACCGTCAATGTTTATTTCAATCTATTTCCAAAAAAGCCTGCATGCGAAAGCTCTTTCAGTAAATGTTGACGGTTAGATTTGAATACAGCACCAATGCGGATATTTAGAGCAAATATTATTTCCGGATAGAAAAATTGAATATTTTGGTCCCCTATTTTGTACAGTCAAGATTATATGCAGAATGTAAGGTAGAACGAAAAAAACTTTTTACAGTTTAAATAGTAAAAGTAATTTGTATTCTTAAGAAAAACAGCTTGTGATATAAAGCATGTCATAATTATGACCCAAGATTAACAAATGGCACTTAATATTTTTTTTAAAGTTAAGTAGAGAAGACTAAAATATTTTACTGCTTGACAAAAAAAGTTGTTTTTCTCTATTCGGTTTCATGGACTCATCATCATTGCGTAGCGGTTCTTACCTGTTCTGTGGCGTAATGCATTCATTCTGGGTGGATCTAAAGCCTCGATGACACGGGGCTAGTTCACAAGCTACAAGCCAGCGAGTTCGCTTGCAGCTTGTCAACTCGCTTCTTGTCATCGGCTTTATTTAAGTCTTTTTTAGGGTTCCGTACCCAAAGGGTAAATTGGAACCCTATTATTAAGGCTCCGCTGTCCGTCTTTCTGTCAGTCTGTATGTCTGTCTGTTTTCCGTCCGCCCGCCCGTCCATCCGTTTGTCGGTCGGTCCTTCCGTCCGTCCGTTTGTTGGTCGGTCCATCCGTCCATCCGTCCGTCCGTCCGTCCGTCCGTCCGTCCGTCCGTCCGTCCGTCCGTCTGTCCGTCTGTCTGTTTGTTTGTCTGTCTGTTTGTTTGTTTGTCTGTCTGTCTGTCTGTCTGTCTGTCTGTCCGTCTGTCACCAGGCTGTATCTCATGAACCGACGCTATGACAACAAATACAATAAATATCAAAGGGGGCTCCCATCCAACAAACGTGATTTTTTGCTGTTTTTATAGAAAATATTCGGAATCCTTCGTGCGCGAGTCCAACTCGCTCTTGGCCGATTTTTTTTTCGATTTTATGATGATATTCTATATTTTAGTGACATTCTTTCTCCTAGCGCTTCGTTTTCAGGTATAATAGGTATAATCTAAAATTCTACAAGTCAGGTTATTGCGTATAGAGCTATTTGAAATCTGAACCAATCCGTAACCCTTGCACACTCAGAGATTTGGAGTAAAGTTGCCTAATCATCGATAGTTTGAATATTTTTGACATAAAATTTCAGTAACACTGTCGATTGTGTCGATAGTTACGTTATACTCAAAATACATACAAAATATAGCTTTTAAAACACAGCAACACTAAAAGTATTCCACCATAATATCAATTAAACTATCACTAGGTACGTTTAACACTATCTTATGTTCAATATACTTTAATACTATCAGTGTTTTATACTATCTGGTCTTATTACTTCGACTAATACTTTTAATATACAGGTGATATCACAGATGATACTATAGCATGCAATCAAAACAATGAAATGAAATGAAATGAAATTCTTTCTTTATTCTGTATATAGGCCCTCTTCCGGGCACTTATACACGTCCCAACATATAACTTAGCCCTACCACCGCTTCGGGACAACATATCGGCTGGTGATGAGAAGAAACGGCGCAAGAAACTCAGTCACCTTTGTCAGCCTGATTTTATTACAGGAAATACAATTACAAAATAGTGTAAGTGCGAGCTAGGCAGGCTATTAAGTCCATGCACTCTTGTCGTTCAAGTAATCTTCAACTTTGTAGTATCCTTTTTCCATAAGGATTTTTTTAATGTGGTTTTTGAACTTATAAACAGGCAAGTCAACAAGAGTTTGTGGTACTTTATTGAAGATTTTTATACATTTCCCCAAAAATGAACTACCCACTTTCTTTAATCTGAAGCTCGGAACGGCAAGTTTATTTTTATTTCTAGTATTATAATGATGTGAATCACATTTAAGACTAAATGAACTTAGGTTTTTTCTAACATACATTGTTGTTATTTTATCGATTCTATCAAAAGGCCTATTGATAAAAGACACACTAATTTATTAGGTATGTCTCCACTTTAAGTTCTAGTTATTTTATCTTGTTTTGTTAAAACATTGCACCGTTTTAATATTGTCCAAAAACGTAATTTTAAAGTAATTGGGGAGCGCAATGAACGTAAAAATTGATGGTTCGAAACTAACTGCCTGCACTTAGCATCATCTAGAGAGTTATAAAAAAGAGAGAAAATTGCATGGAAAATTGTATTACTAGATTTCTAAGTTTAATAGTTATAATTATTGTCTTTGTGCCAGACAACACCTTGTCATTATCTCGCGGAATTGTAATTTTTGTAATGCCTGAGCCATGAATTTTGCTACATTGATAATACCAGGCGTTAGTTTGCGAAAATCTTAACTATTAAGTATATAAAAATTAAATTATTAAACTTATGGACCCAGCATAGATTCACCTCTTAACTCTTCAGCCCCATTGAAATAACACTACGGAACCCTGTGAGCTTTTACCGACTTACATTTGGTCCATTAAAAACAGCAAATTTATTATTAAATAAATTAAACAACATCACATAACATTGTTCTGATCCTAAGGTAAGTAGCTTAAGCACTCGTGTTACAGTACCCGTTTTCTACATTGACCCGATATTAAAATTAAATATTCTGAATAGTATTTATGATACAGAATGAATACAAACTGACGACCTTTTTGATCTAACAGGTTTTTTTTTAATTAACAGAACATTCCTTTGACAAGATTTCCTCATTGAACCTGTCACCTTGTATTTAAGTTTTAATCTTTTTCATAGGACTTTTTCAATTATCGACTTCATATTAAGTTCGCAGTAGGTACGATGAATACCGAAACTCAAACAGACAAAATGGACTAATTAGATTTCCCAACAGTTTAATCTAAAGTAACAATATTATCTTTGGAACTACGACAAACTGATGAAAGAGTTAATTAATAAAGTTGGGAGGTTATTTTTGGATACTGAAATTAAAGCAAATTTTTGTCTAAATTTTCGTAAAACTAAGGAGTTACCTCTTCAGAAAATTATATATACTCGAGTAGATACGATAATTATTTTTGTGTACGCACTTGTATTTAAAAAAATGATATAACATTTTAAACTTTCTAATGTTTCTGCGTTGGCTTACAAAACGCTTTTAAAATAGAGTTACTATAAATTATCAGCCAGGGCCATAACCATGAACTCTTAGAACAATCTCAAAGTTGTCAAATCTGTCAATTTTGGTACGTCATTTCATACAAAATTTGACAGAAATGAAAATGTTTGACGGATTTGTGATTGTTTTAACAGTTCATGGTTAGGGCCCTGCCCCCTAACCATGAACTCTTAAAACAATCTCAAAGTTGTCAAATCTGTCAATTTTGGTACGTTATTTCATACAAAATTTGACAGAAATGATAATGTTTGACAGATTTGTGATTGTTTTAACAGTTCATGGTTAGGGCCCTGGTATCCTTAAAAAGACGTCATAGAATAAACAATTGTAGGTTGCTCTACGTTTTCCAGCAGTAAATAAGCTTTTCCATATTTGACAAACAGACAGACACACGTGCTGTCAAAACGTCTGTAGAGATGACAAAAATAGCCAAACTCCTTTTATAGTATTGTTTATTAAAATAAACACTAGTCAGTAAGAAATATAGAAGATGTAACAGGATGTGATAAAGGGACAGCTTTATTAATTAGACATTTTATTATTTGAATATTGCTTAGATATTATAACGACTTTAAAAAATGTAACGCTATTTGGCTATGAAAGAAAAAATATTTATTTGTTTAATCTATACAAAAGCGCCCGACTAATAATAGATACCGAGGACACAAGAAACAAAATAACACACGCAAATGCTATCTAAGAATAAAGAAAACAAAACACTGACGATGTGTAGGCAGACAAGAAAAGTTCACAAACAACATATAATACTAACACAGCTAAACGTGTCTCGAATACGAAAGCCTACCATCAAACAATACGCTGATTTCTGCTGTTATTTATTTACCGTTTTGCTGATAAATCAAGTGTTTTAAGAAATGTCTGAAATAACAGACTGACTGAACAGACATACACATGTAGGTGCTCAAAGACGAGCTTAATTTGGCAAATATGCCTGACAACTTCATTACGAAAATATCCAGAACAAATAAACCAGGACAAAAAAATAAAAGAAAATATATAAAGAACAAGAAGACTAGTGGTGATCATGCCTAAAGTCGATGGCGTGCGTGGTGGCGTGGGCGTGGGCGTTCAGATCGTGCCATAGCATTTGTATCGACGAGTTCACACCGGTGCGGACAGCGGCGGCGTGTGCAGCTTGACATTCAGCGTTTGCACGCGCGGACATGGCATTTGACGTGACAGGCTCAACAGACAGATGGTGCGCTACTATAATAATATAAATAATTACGTTTAAAGCTACTATTTTTTTTTCCGAAAAGCAATGAGTGAAGCCAACTAGCTTTTTTCTTTCCTACATCTTCAAATAGCTTCGCTCGGGTAACCGGGTTGGAATTAATTAATGCGAAACTCAGTAAATAAATTAATAAAAAACTCGACAAAAATCTTTGTTTATTTAGTAAAAGGGTTGAGCTTCTACATTCGTAGTATATCTGCAAATAATCTAATAAACAATTGTTGAATCATCATTTCCACAACATCATTAGATACCTTTGTTATGACTACTATTTTTAATCTTCTTTGACTTCATTCATGACTAATCTCTTTCTTGTTTGGTTTATACGTCCGAGCGAAAAATACATTTTCGTGAACGTGTAGTGTCCGCGTGTTTGGTGTGAACTGGCCTGCACGCCCACGCCCACGCGACCGTGCACGCCCATGCGTACGCCTACGCCCGTGTTGGTTAGGCCGAAGCTTTATACAGTTTCGCAATATAAGGGACATATGTTTACAAGACGACCTCCGTAGCCAAGAGGCGAGCACGTCGGACTTTAAATGGCGTCGCACTCCCTGGGGTTCCGGGTTCGATCCCCGGTCGGGTCAATGTAGAAAACGAACTTTTCTTTATTGGCTCGGGTCTGGGTGTTGTGGTACCGTCGTTGTTTCTGATTTCTATAACACAAGTGCTTTAGCTACTTACTTTAGGATCAGAGCAATGTATGTGATGCTGTCCAATATGTATGTTTTTTACATTTTTCTGATTCTTGTAAACTTGTCTTTTAATTTAACCATCCTCCTAGCGCTTTACCACAGTGTTTAAATAGATATATGTACTGTAGCTTTACCCTGTTTCAAATCAAAGTACTAACTGTAGGTGAGTACATTGATCGTTTTCGTGTTCGTTTAATTTCTATTGCTTCAAAATACGTCTCTTGGGCTGTTTGCATCCGGCGCAGCGGCTGCCCGCAGACCTGAGAACGCCGTCAGTTTGCTAATATTATGAAAAAACAAATGGACAAATACCTTCATTATCAGTACCAGATCGATTTGATCGTACCTAGAACCGTTTTAATATCATTTAGTTACTTTACTTTCGCGTGGGTACTTTATCCGGTCCTTTAGATATAAATAGAAATTCTTAGAATATTTGAAGGAAAATCGAAATCGTTGCCAACGATAAATCCACTCAAGCAAAAGAGGCCACTAGAAAATAACGAGCCACTAAATTTTCGACACGAGATAGTTTAAGATACACACACATGTAACGTTCTGTGAATGTTTATAAATTAGAAGGTTCTTTCCTTCAGCGCTTCTGTTTGTAGTCGGGATACGCTTGATCATGATGCGAGAAGAGGCAAGCCTCGTTATTGCATGTTTAACTATTTCTATTAGGTGGATCTTCGTAACCCTTAGGTAATTTACACATGGCACCGCTCACCGCCGCGGTAGCCGGCGAAGCGGATTTTGGAGCGGTCTACCGCGCGGCGAGGCGGTTTACGCGCCTGTCCGCGCGGATGGATTTAACGCGGTTTTGACCAGTTCGACCAAATACTGGCAAAAATGAACGCTGAAGTGGTGGCAACACTCTGGGTTTATGGCGTAGAAAGCAAAAAATAAATAAATAAATATTGGGTTCATCTATTTTACGAAGCAGAACTAAACTAAATGGGACAAGAATTTTATTAAGATTCCTAGTCATAAAAAACTTCCATTATTTTATGATGATTGATCTCTCTCTCTCTTTCCAGCTCTCCACCCCACATGGTGGTGGGGTCAGCTTTCCGTGTTTTTCTCCACTTTGCCCTGTCCTCGACATCGTCCTCGGAAACCTCGCGCTCTCTCATGTCCTTCAGCACTACACTCTGCAATCGTGTCTTGGGCCTTTCTCTGGATCTTCGACCGGGGAGGGAATGCTGCAGTGCTAAATTCCCTACGTGATCAGGGGGCCTCCTCTTAACGTGACCATACCAACGCAGCCTATTCTCTTGCAACTTGTAGGCAATGTCGCGCGCTTCCAAGCTCCCTTGCACGTACTCGTTGCGGATTTTATCTAGCCTTGTTACGCCACACATCCATTTAAGCATCTTCATTTCGGCAACTTGAATGCTATGCACGTTCCTTTTGTTTACGGCTCATGTTTCGCTGCCATACACCGAAGACCGATACATAAGGACGAGTCAGATGATGGCCTTGTAGATCAGGCCTTTGAGTTTTACTGGCATTCTTCTGTCACATGTAACACCGGTTACTTCTCGCCATTTAAGCCACGCTGCGGCTATTCAATGCTGAATGTTGCACTCTAAGTCCCCAGAACTGTGCATCATGTTCCCCAGATACTTATATTGAACGCGCATGGTGACCAATTGTCCGTTGATAGGGATTGGGCTGTTGTTTTGCGAGTCTGGTTCATTGAATGATAATCACATACTATCTAACATAATTTACAGTAGTATTGATGGTATTGATGATGCTAGTCTAAATTATATCCTACGTCCAGCAGATGACTTGCAAAGGCTGAGGATGATGATAATAATGAATATCATATACATTAAGTGTTGCAAATGGTGGAGGACCGCAGGTTTTATTTACTAAACTAACATCACTTGTCCCTAAAATAAGATAAATCTGTAGCACACTTATTATAATTTTCTTCGAGACCTGGGAGTGAGTCATTGTCATGATATTACAAATAAGATTCGTAATTATGGCTAAGTATATAAGAAAATAGACATTTAAAGAAGGATTGATGATGAACGTCGTCATATAGATCGCTAAGTTATAAAGAATCGTGATTTTCGTGAAATCAATGAATTCAAATCCAACAAAAAATTAAATGTTATAGAAAAGTATTAACTCTTTGTTCAGTGCTTGCTTGCTTACTGCTTGCTACAGCAGTGTGTGTAACAAACTAAGCCAAGTTTAGCCGAACCTGTTACCTTCTCCCAAACTAACAAATTCCCGGACTGTTTCCATCTTGAACCAAGTTGGCTGGTAGTTCTTAATTAATTGTAGTATGCTTATATACAATCTGGCGAAAGCTGGTGGTCAGTGAAGCAGAAATTCGACCGAAATTAATCCGCGAAGTATTTACTTCGAGTCTATTATTTCTCCAATAAGATTGAGATTTAAGTATGCATAGAAACTAAACGGCCTTACTTTAGTAGATATTTGTCTTAACTATAAGGAACCCTATTACACTGAACGGGATACGATAACGATTTTTGAAGATTTAATTTTTAGTACGCCCTAGTACCCCACTATTTTAAGACTCGCTTCGCTTCGGTGAGGCGAAAGTTCGATTCCCAGCACGTTGGTGCTTAAACTTAAAAATCGAATACAATTATCTGTTTCGAAGTAGTAAAAAAACATCATTGTGTTACGAGCTACCAATCAGTGTCCAAAAGTGTCTTAGCACAAATGCATGTGATGACGCTTGCTGTCAAGCGAGTCACAACCAGAGTTAAGATCATAGACTTAGGATTCGCTGGTTGAGACTGTGGACGAATGCCCGTGGCCCAGGCCAGGGCTGACCCATAGCATAGTAGAAACAAATAGTTCACGTCTCACTAATGGCACCGGGGACACCGTCTGGTTTTTAGTGGGTACTTATGCGGCTCTCACTTTCATCAGAGTCCCACATAAACCGCCCCCCGACTGGTGGGTATGCGCAAAGGCATATTTCCGACGATAAAAAAATGCTTGTTAATAATATAATTACACAAAAATAACTAACATTTTCATTATACACTTGTTTTAGAAACATTAATAAGCAAATAAACTTTAACACTTTGTACATTGTGATGTTCTGGGTGTATGTACGTACATGTAGTATTCGCCTTAAAATCGTTATAAGCAGCAAAAAAATCTAATGTTTCTAACATGTGTAGGTAGACGCGGACCGTCATTAGCCCAAATAAGGGGGGCGTGGTCGCAAGACCATCAGCTAGCTTTTTATCCTCATTCAATGTTTGGGAATAGGGGAGGACTGAAGTATAAACTTTTCGTCTTCTCATTCTGTTTTTTATGCTTAGCCTAAGTGGCGCATCGTTAAACAAATAATACCATATGCTAGTAGCATAAGGTCGTATAAGTCGAAGGGTTTCTTTTTATTTCAATTAAAAACTATAGGGTCTCAAAAAGAAAAAAAAAACCCTCTTTAAAAAGTAAAGGTAGGTACCTAATTTTGTTTATAATAACTACAAATTTGTACGGAACCCTCTCGGTGGGCGAGTCTGACTCGCACTTGTTCGGATTTTTAAATTAACTGTTTTATTAAAAATTGTATGTTTGGTCTAATCTATTGATAAATTTTGGATACATTTAAAAACGGTCTGGTTGCCTGTAAAATCTAAACTTAAGTATAAGTATTAAGTATAAGTATTGGACAACATCACATACATTGCTCTGATCCTAAGATAAGTAGCTAAAGCACTTGTGTTATAGAAATCAGAAACAACGACGGTACCATAGCACTTTGCTAAACTTGGCCCATTTAAACCACTATTATTTTATTTTTTATATCTTAATATTATAAATAATTAACATTAGAAAACATCACATAGGTAAATTGCTCTGATCCTAAGGTATGTAGCTAAAGCACTTGTGTTACATAAATCAGCTACCAACGACGGTACCACAACACCCAATAACACCCAAACAGCTATATGTATTAACGAAGTTACAAGATTGTTTTTAAATCCAAGGTCCCACTTCTTAGAGGTCTGATGTAACTCATCAGATTTAGACCCTTAGAGCTATGGAGGGTTTTAGAATTTCGTCGGCACGAAAGCGATGTTTTGTTCAACCGTAAATGTTTACCATTCATTCGAGTTTCGAAGTTCTCGAGAAAATTTGTGAGCAAAACAACGGGACTTATTACGTACAGTGATAGACATGTTGGGAAATCTATTGAGTTTACAGGTTTTTAGGGTTTCGAGCCTCAAAAATAAAAAGAGACCTGTAAATCACGTTTATTTATTATTTCAATTTTATTGCACGGATTAAAAAATCATACAATAGAGATGTTTTGTGGGCGGTGCGATAAAGGATGTTGTTGTCCGTCTGTCTTATTGTCTGTCAAGACCATTTAAGGCCTCCCCCGCATTAGCGTCTTTCAAGCGTCGACGTCGTGGCTGCATCTAATTAGTGTTGACGCAACGCTTGCGCAGCGGCATTTACTTAACGCTGATTGGACACTGCCACAACGTCGACACTCAAAAGACGCTATAGCGAGTGCAAGGGAGGCCTTAGAGGCAACGCATAACGCATTTAATTATATAAACAGGTATACAATTTTATTAAATGATAAATGCCTAGGCCTGCAACACACAAATCAAAAGACACGGTCGTTTTTGCCGCATTTTTTGACATTGTAATTGAATCAAGACCTGTGAGGTAAATTCTCTGTCTCTCCCACTCTTTGGGGTACTTTCCGTTGACCTAGAATCATGTAATTGGGCAAGAAACAAAGTTCATTGCTGAATCGGTTCCAGCTATTGGCAGACTACTTACAGCCTAAAAGTTTACACGGGCTTGGAAGTTAATTTTATTTTAAATGTTAGAATGGGCAAAAAAGTGATAGGAACCTCAAAATTATGATAGTCCTCGATCGCACAATTGAACGGTAGCTGTAAAAGGTTTCATAACCTCGTTGGCTACGAAAAGGTTAAAAGAACCAAATTGTCAAGGGCGTTTCGTCCCGAGCATTTAAAAATCCTATATACAGAATGTAACATTTAGATAGGTTAGTGTAGCAGCAGGCAGTAAATGTTACTATGAAACCTAATGTCTAAAAAAAATTAAACCGCCGAAAAACTGAAAAGCAAAAAACAATAAACTCTTTTTCATTTAACCTTAATTAATAAGTTATTTAACTAATGTAAGTATGTATATCTAATCAGCTCTTTTTGGAGTCGGCGCCAGCCATTAAGTGATAAAATGTGTTCATTTGCACCATAATTTCAGCAAGGGAATCGAACCCAGACGTTATGAAAAATAAAATTAATACTATTTCTATTTATATATCGATTGTTCACTTGTGCAGTGGGGTAACTATGAACTCTTGAAACAATCTCAAATATTGTCAAATCTGTCAAATTTCATAAGTAATGCGCAATCGATATCTAAATAGAAATAGTGTTTTTATTTATCGTAACGTCTGGATTCGATTCCCTAGCTGAGTAGGTACAAGTTTAGTTTTAATGTAAATGCAGATTTTCTTGTAACTAAAATGGCATGGATGTTTCTTAAACCAGAATATCTTTGTATGTCTTAAAGTTCCACAGTTTCCCATAGTGACCGATCTAAATATTACACTTTGTATAGTAGGTAAAACAGAAAGTAAACCCGAAAATGGCTATCACTTTACGTAATATCACTAAAGGGCACACCTAAGAGCTTAACACGCTTTGACCTACGCGTGCTTTGTGTTTTGATTACTATCACGTTTCAAAGGAAAACACGGTTCTATTCTTGATGTGAACTAAGACGAACCCACTGATGGGTTTCGAATCAATGCTACCAACTAATTAAAGGTTTATACAAATTATTAACCACTGTATTTAGTGTTCGATTCTAAACAGGCCGCATTTATTTGTTCGTAGTAGATATTGGACGCATTTGTATAGATGAGAATTATTGATTTATTTATAAATTACACGTAATAAATAAATAAATAAAACATATTGAAGGCCCTGCAATTTATGTTTAAGCTGACTGTCAATGTTTGGTGTATATGTTTTGTTGGTTGTCTATTAAATAAATTACCATAATTTCAGCTTTATGATTGATATCATCAGCAGATAATATCATCGAAACTGTCGGTATCAACTGGATGAAGCTTGCCCAGGGCCATAAATATGAACTCTTAAAACAATCTCAAAGTTTTCAAATCTGTCAATTTTGGCACGTCATTTCATACAAAATTTGACAGAAAAAATAATGTTTGACAGATTTGTGATTGTTTTAACAGTTCATGGTTAGGGCCCAGGATAGAGAAAAATGGCACGGGATGGAGGAGGCTTTTACCCAAACGAGGTCTATATAATTAAACATACATTTATACAAATGGATCAATAAAACTTTTCTTTTTTTCTTTCAGCTATATGACGTCTACTGCTAAACTTAGGATTCCCCCAATGTCTTTCAGATGGGCTGGTTGGAGGCGGCCTGCATCCAGCGGCTTCTTGCAACCTTTAAGTCGTCTGTCCACCTTTAGTCGTCCTACGCTGGGGTTGCCGGTAGGGTAAAACCGGGATTGACGCCCCAGTGGTATAGATGCCTCGATTGTAATTACTCTAGTTTCAAAAAAACATAGCGTGTTATTTTATTTATCTATCGAGAGACTTTCCAACTACCACCAACTGGATCGTGTCTCATGTCTCTGTGCGATTGCATGGGACGGCTAGGTGCGATCAAAGTTTTTTCGGGATAGATGCCCTATTTCTCAGCGGGTCGTCTATCCTTAATGTTATTTATATGGACTTGGCAACTACCCCTATATGGGATAGATGTCTCAAAATTTAGACGCAATAATCGGTAATACTCTGGAAATGTCAAAGTTAGTATTTTTTTCCTTTTATAAAAGACTAAAAACTTGCCAGTTTTACAATTAAAATAATGAAATAATTGTACAGGGAGATATAACATATTTTCAAAAAGTGTGGCATCTATCCCGGTTTTACTTTACTAAACTTGGCCTCCATTCTAGAACCTTCCTGCCCTATCGGCTGTCAGTAGATTCTACGTGTTACGTACTTTATCTATTAACCTATAGCCCTGTAAGTTAAATAAAAAGTTAATAATTAGGTTAGCTCACTGACTTTGTGAAGAGAAAGTGCAGTTTTACTTCTTTTTTGGGTACAACAATTGATAACTTTATTCATTTACCAGCACCGGGTTAAGTAGAGTCGACTACAGCGACAGTTCTGCGGGGTAACCATGAACTCTTAAGGCAATCTCAAAGCTGTCAAATCTGTAAATTTTGGTACGTCATTACATACAAAATTTGACAGAATTGATAATGTTTGACGGTTAAATAAAATGTTAATAAATCGCGAAATAATCCGTAAAAGTAGTTTCATTTAAATGTATCGTGTTCGCGTAAATAAAAGACAACAGTAAATGTTTGACGGATTAAAGATTGTTTTAAGAGTTCGTGGTTACCGCCCTGAATGTAGAATGTGGAAGCAATGAACGATTAAAAATGAGTTGCATCACCTTAACTATAACCATAACTATAACCGGTATTTCTGTATGAAGTTTGACAGACTTTTGACGTTTGTTAAAGTTAAAGTAAGATGGTGTAACCCAGCCTAAGTATTGACACAGTATATGTATCTGGTGTAAAAAAAGGCTTAAAGAAGCCGAATACTACATATTCTACGTATTATTACGATATTTTTTTTCTTTTACACTATACCTGGGAAATGACGGGTTACCGAGTTATTGACAGTCAAAGTTACAATTTTTTTTCAAAGATTTTTACAAAATTGACTTCTGTTTGATAATACTAAACTTTTTTTACAAAGAAACATGATCCGCTTACACACAGGCATAGTCTGTGGCGTGCGCGCTATACATTGCGGGTTAGAAATAAGTTATTTTATTTGATACCCAAAAATAAAACTCATTTTCCAGCAATTATTATTTTTTTGCATTCTACTTGGTTTTATGTATAGAATTAGTGGTTAAAGGCTTCGTTAAGCCCTGTATGTATATCTATACAGTTAAGTTATGTGCACGCCTCGACAAGAAATCTCAGTAAAATAAGTGTACAGAGAGTCGTGGTTGCCGAATACTGCCGATACGAGACGAGATGCTGTCAGTTGTCATTCTCGCTGTTGAATGTAATAATCAAAGTATTTAAATCCTCTTCGGTCAACGCTTTGTCTTCATTTCTATTGTTTTCAGTTCGCGCGCATTTTAATTAACTTTTTAAGACAACCCTAACGCTCCATTAACGTTTCTGACGTATCTCGACAAACAAGACCTAGTTTCTATACTGTATAGATATATTATTATTTACTGTGGTATTGAGTGACTTTAGGTTGCCATTGACTTTAGGTCAAACACATTGTTTTCTAACGGAAATGGAAAACCATTGTAAAGTTAAGATTTTTTTTTAACCTACTTGTTATATCACATTTTTTTTTGGTGTAAATAAAATACATGAAAAACAATTGCTGGTATTACCATAAAAATAAACATATCACATTTTATTTCTGTTAGCGTTGCAGCAAAATACGAAATTGGGAAAAAGTGTACATGGTTACTATTATGGCATATTGTGTTCGATGTCGGCATACATAAAGTTAAAATGTGCTGCCGAGAGGCATCTTTTTTTAGAGTTCCGTACCTCAAAAATAAAAAAACGGAACCCTTATAGGATCACTTTTTAATCCGTCAGTCCGTTTGTCCGTCTGTCCGTCTGTCTGTCTGTCTGTCAAGACCCTTTAGCTCGAGAACGCGTGAAGGTATCGAGTTGAAATTTAAACGATATACTTAACTTTGCCTTGGTAAAGGCCTAGGCACAGGCCTAGACAAAGGCATAGACTAAGGCCTAGGCACAGGCCTAGGCAATCATCTCAAGATGAGAAATTGCTCATTGATATAATTATACCCGCCGACATATTTATTAGGTATTATACGAGTAAAACATCATGCTTGGAAATTAAGAAGTTGGTAACTAAAACAACAAGTAACTAAACTACTAGAACAACCTTCTTCTAGTACGACATGATAGCTGTTAAAATGTGCTTTACTACTACTACTACTACTACTACTAATGTATTATCAATATTGTTTCGTTGTGTATAAAGCTATTAATTAAGTTCTCAGAAGTTTCCTTCAATAATTATTGTTTTTACACACAAAAACATGTCATTTCAAACATATAAAGGTACTTTTATCACTGTTGGTTTTTAAACGAACAATTTATGAACCCAGAACAATGTCCTTAATTAGTACGAAACCCTCGATGAGCGAGCCCGACTCGCACTTGTCCGGTTTTTTTATCGTTATGCTAGGTTTGTTGGGAAATTGACAAGTTATGACAATAAAATATTTAAAATTCTATTTAATTAATAAAAAAAGCCGACCGAATCGTTTATGGGAGATGGTCGAGATGAGATGGTTATATCAAAGCTGCTAGTATAACCTACAGTTAGATAACCGCTTTTTTACAACAGTTACACGACCGTCAAACAACGAGTGTAATCGCAAAAAAAGGTAACGAGTTTTAATGTAGGGGGCATAACAAAAACAATATGGCGAATAAAATAGGTACCTACTCAAAAAATAAATGCAGCAGCATGCAGAAAAAATCCTCCAAACGAGTCATATCGATAAAAATCTAACTCCTTACATAAAACTATAATATAAAAACAAATGAAACGCCTGTCGTTATTAAAATCGAACTAAAAAGTTGGAAATAAATTGTAAATACAATAGGAAATATTTGGCAGTCGGGGGACCGAATGACCATGGTTATTTTAACTAATTACAGATTACGGTCTTTTAAAGCCACATTACATGACCTGCGTATACGCATTCACGTGTTGTTTTCAGAGTTCTTAATTTTTTCACGTGACTATTAAATAATACTTATCTAACCTGTGTGTGTATAAAGGTTGCAGTATACACCATTGGCCCACATTAACGAACGATATATTTTAGGTGTAGTTGGTTTAGCCGCGCCGCTTGTGATGTGTTAGGCCATTAAGTTTTATTTAATTAAATAATAAACATGGCCCCTAATTCTACTGAAAAAAATGAACTCCATGAAGAAGATTTGATAAAGTATAAAACAAAACCATTGGACGTCGCGCCAAAGAAAACTAATTACATAATTTACGTTAACGCTGTATTTTTAACATATTATCATGTTGCCGGTTTATATGGACTTTATTTAGGCTTCACGTCGGTCAAATGGGCAACCATTGCATTTGGTAAGTTCATCATCATCATCATCATCATTTCAGCCACAGGACGTCCACTGCTGAACATAGGCCTCCTCCAGTGACTTCCAGATTGGCCGATTGGAAGCGGTCTGCATCCAGCGTCGTCCTGCAACCTTTACCAGGTCATCTGCCCACCTTGGTGGTGGATGTGTCACGCTGCGCTTGCCGGTACGTGGCCTCCATTCCAGAATCTTTCTGCCCCATGGGCCGTCAGTTCTACGTGCTATGTGCCCCGCCCATTGCCACTTCAGCTGGCTAATCCGTCGGGCTATGTCAGCGACTTTTGTTCGTTCACGGATCTCCTCATTTCCGATTTGATCTTGCAAAGAAACACCGAGCATAGCCTTTGGTAAGTTAATTTTTATAATTGTTAATAGCTGTGATAATTATGACAAAAGTCAAGCGGTTAAAGTCGCGGTTATGAGAGAAAAGTGGAAACGAAAAATTAAGTTGGTTTTGGAGGCGCAAAGTCACGTTTTTCTGCTTCAATAAACAACTTCTTATATAAGAAAACTAACATCGAAATTTAAAAAAAAATGTGACAGCCAATTAGTGTAACTGGAAGTGTTTTTAAAATTTTTGATATTGGTCTAATAGACAAAGTACCATTCTTCCGTTAGGGCCATCAGCTTTTCGAGCGATGTGACCTGATTTTAGATTAGTCAGTGCCTTGAGTTCTGATACGGTTAATTATCTTGATTATAACCGTGAAGCGAAGTAAAAATCATAAAAACGTCTTGATTTCAACTAAAAGTCCATTCCTTGATCAACAACTTTGACTAGGCTGCGTGGTCGCGTGGCGACGTGGCATCCAAACCCCTAATAATTAAGGTGAGGCCAGTGGCCTGTTGTTAAGCGTACACAGGCTATATTACCTACTACTGGCCAATTTGCTTTCAATCAGCAAGATCAGACGATTTGGAAGCAGGACGCTCTCACCCGTTAATCTGGAAGTCTATGTGATGATGTATGTCTATCGATAAAGTTGTCCATAGATCATGCTTATAAAGTTTAATAACAACTTCTTGGACACATTGTGTATACTCTTTATAACACAGAACCCAAAGTAGATAAGATTCAGGAAATATATTTAGAACTGGTCAATTTATGCGATCTTTTCCAGACAACGTTTAGGTAGAAGAGGAGACTCGAATTATTACTTACAATCATACAAAGATTTTCTTATCAATTTCAGGCTTGCTGATGCACATTTTTGGCACTATTGGGATCACAGCAGGCTCACACAGACTGTGGGCTCACCGAAGCTACAAGGCGAACCTTCCACTACAAATAATACTCATGTTGTTTCATAGCATTGCCTTCCAAAAGACTGCGACAACTTGGGTCAAAGATCATCGCCTGCACCACAAATATTCTGACACTGATGGCGACCCACATAACGCAAACCGTGGTTTCTTTTTCTCCCATATGGGTTGGCTGGTATCCACAAAATCTGATGCTGTTGTTGAGGGGCATAAGCATTTAGACATCTCAGACATAAACAACAACCCTGTATTAAGGTTTCAGAAAAAGTAAGTTTCCCCAGCATTGTAATAATGGAATGTTTTTTTAAAATTAGTTGTTAGTGTAAGTTGAGTTGTTGTGACATTGAAGCCTGTGACTTGCATACAGCGTATTCTTAAATTTAAAACACGAGCATTAAAACAATTGATAAGTTTTAAAACTTTTAATTTTTCAGCGAACTTATGGTTCGATGTTTTCTAAAAGGCTAGAATGCAGACCTAGATTTCGAATATAACCTCCTGTTTAAAACGCCACAGCTAGTGCCTCTGGGCAATTTGGATCTACTGGCTTACTGTAACTTTGACAAAGTCACATTGCTTCCTACAATTATTAATGAAAAACATATGAATCATTTATCCATTAAAACCTCGAATAAACTCTTTTTAAGAAATATAAATATTAGATTAGTAATATCTCTTTACCAACCCATACTATTTATTAAAAGAATATAAAATTACTATCATCATCATCATATAGCCATTGGACGTCCAGTAGTAAATATAGGCCTGTATTAATGACCTCCATAATTATTGGCTGATTGGAATCGGCCTGTATTTATTTACTTAAATATATAATGTTCTTTTAATGTTTCACATTGTTACAGGTACATTATACCTTTGGTTGCAACACTCTGCTTTGGCCTCCCCACTGTCATACCGATGTACTTTTGGGGCGAAACGTTGACCAATGCTTGGCATTTTAATATGTTCCGATATATAGTTACTCTAAACATAGTATGCTGCGTAAATAGTGTAGCTCATAAATGGGGGTATAAGCCTTACGATAAAAACATTTTGTCAGCTCAAAACCCTATGCTCAGCGTTTTTGTTCTTGGCGAAGGATTCCACAATTACCACCATGTCTTCCCTTGGGACTATCAGACATCTGAACTTGGAAACAAGATTTTTAATTTTTCAACTTGGTTTATTGACTTCTTTGCTTGGGTGGGATGGGCTTACGATCTAAAAAAGGCTTCCGATGACGTTGTGAAGAGTCGTGCGGATAGAACAGGCGATGGTACAGACCTGTGGGGAGAAAAGAATAAAACTAACTGAGGGAATATTCCTTTCAGTTTGCACAAAATAAACGATCTATCATGATTTTGATAATAATTAAACAACCTACTAGCATTAGGAACGGCAAGGGATTTTTAGGTGACGAATAATAAAAGTAATTTAATATTGTGAAACTAAGGTTGAAATTAATAATTAAGTGTTTCTAAGCATACCGTGGCTTGCTTAAACCACTATTATTGCAATTTTAACCCAAGTGTTATAATATTAAGGTACATTACTATATGTCACACAAAATGCCTTGCCGTCCCATCCTCATACTTAGCGCACTCCCTTACGTACTGTTAGAATGTCAAAATGTATTGGTTGTATGATACTTTTACTTAGTCCATGATGATACCTACCTACCTTTTTATTTTATCAAATAATACCCTTTACAATAAACGTTGATTTCTTGATTCCTAATCTGAACTGTGCTTAAAGTTTCCGGTTCCCTAAAATAATTCCTATTGGTGTAGTGGTGTATATGGTTTTAGTTAATTAGAAACTCTATTAGCTTTGATAACTGGCGTTCCTTTTTTTTAGATTATTAGAGATAGAGTTAGTTTAACAAAAATATACCTAGCTTTAAAAAAAAGTCCCTAGAGTAAGTAGGTATAAATCGAGTTTTCCTTGCAACGATTATTTTCAATATAAAATCCACCAATTAATAACTTGAAATTCATGTTTCTACCCCGTATCATTGTCCAAAGATCGCAGGGCAGCCAAAGGTTATTTGCATTTCCACTTTAAATATCCAAACTGATAATTAGCATAAAACACCCTAGCCCTCCGATTTTAAATCAAAAGAAGCGCAACTATCCACTGCCAAAAGTTTCGAAGCGTGCCACAGGGAAAAAATGAAGAAAATCCCAAATCACTTAGTCGGGCCCCATCCAAACAAACAAGGCCGTCTAAAGAAACGGGAGTCTTTTTTTCTCTGGCAGTAAATTTGCCACTTTTTCAACTCCAATTTGGGAAAGTTTTAGGAAAATAACTCAGAGCAATGTCTGCCAGATTTCGTTAATGATGAGTGAATTGCCGCTTTTAGGCTTTAGGATAGTGTTGTCTATTCGTAAGTGACGTTAATAAATATTTTTTCCACCAGTAATTAAGCTGACTGGCGTAGTAGCGTGGTATTCAATTTTCGGTTTGGCTCAGGCCAAAATCTGTGTGTTCTTGTACAAAAGACCTATTGAAATTTCTGTTTAAAGGATACTACCCATTATGCCTATGAATGGGTCTAAACGATGTATTGTTGAAAACATGAATTCAGTTCTTACGTTATCAATCCTTGTAAATTTTTGTTTTTAGCAATTCCATGCAAGGTTTAATTGAAGCTAAATAACACTTGAAAAAAATCATCGACCTCAGGTGGGACTCGAACCCACGTCCCATCGCAAGCCGGGTGAGTGCTTTACCAACTAAGCTACCGAGGACGTCGTTATTTATCTTCAATTAAACCTTGCATGGATTTGCTAAAAACAAAAATGTACAATGTTTAAGCATTTTTGATCTTAACCAATAGTCAAATATTTGTAAAAATATTTCTATAGGGTGTTGACGGTAGTATACTACTTAGCTATACATATAGCTACAACATTGATCAGAATACGTTGGCTTTGACAGCGAGAAAAAACACTTGAGGAATTTCATCTTGTCACGTGACGTCCTCGGTAGCTTCGTTGGTAAAGCACTCGTCCGGCTTGCGATGGGACGTGGGTTCGAGTCCCACATGAGGTCGATGATTTTTTTCAAGTGTTATTTAGCTTCAGTTATCAATCCTCTTCCTTTTTGTTGGGTTATTATATAACTCAATACACTAGTTTCTTAAGGAAAAACTTATGGTGCAAAGTAACCTCAAAATAAGATTCGATTAACGTTTCCGTAATGTGGAGATCATTAAGAGACTAGCAATCGGTAATTAGATAGCACACAGTAAAGTGTATGGCAGTTATTTTGGGAAATTTTATAACTACAGCCACTAACCCGTGGCCTTGTGAGACAAACAAGAGAGCGAGTTAATAAAAACCATGTAAAATCGGTCTTTTCTCTCCCTTTTTGCCCTTTCCTTAGATTCCCTTTGTTTGACTTTATGAAGTAAACAAAATATTTTACTAGCCACATAATTCTGTCACCACCATCCCGGTGGTCATATCTCAAAACGCCAGATACGGGAAGGTAGAATATTGAATGTCAAAACAGTAATATTTACTGCACAATATGTTTAACACAAATTGGGTTTACTTGATTTATGCGAGTCAAGCGTGACTTGATACTTGTGGTCCATTTAAAGCTATCTTTTAGCTAGTAGCTGCTATACAAACGATGGAAATAATCATGTGGGTGTTAGTTTTCAGTTGTGAGAGTTTAGAAGACTTATCGGGTATAGATCGTTGCATACAAAAATCAAAATAAAACAAGATCGCTGTTCGATGCCATGATATAATGCCATTCGGGTCTAATTGTTATGGCACCGTCGTTGTTTCTGATTTCTATAACAAAAGTGCTTTATCTTCTTACCTTAGGATCAGTGCAATGTATAATATGTGATGATTTCCAATATTTAGTTGATTGGTTGAGGCTTGATTACAACTGAAAGTAAAGTTAAACATTGGTTAAAAAACACCTCTCTGCCAAACCTTATTGGGCCTGTATGGTGGAATACCCAATACCACCTCATCCTGCAGTTAGGATGTAGGTATACAGGTTGTTCGGTAAATGGTATATCAAGCCGAAACTAGCCTATGTTAACATAAAAAAAGTAAAGTAAAGTATGCCTATATACGTCCCACTGCAGGGCACAGGCCTCACCTCAACTATGAGGTGGTTTGGGCCATACTCCACCACGCGGGCCCGGTGCGGATTGGTAGAGGGGTGTTGTAAGGCCAGTGACTAAACCTTACTGTCAGATGTTATCAAGCCGCCTTAAGGCCTCTGAATAGGCTTCACGACCAATATCAAGCGATATAAGCCGGGACCAACTTTTAACGTGCCTTTCGAAGCACGGAGATGCTCGTGATAAATGTCACTAAATATGGTCAAAATGGTCACCCATCCACTCACGACCGCGGCGTTGGTTGCTTAACTTTAGTAATCGATACCAAAGCGCTGCCGCCACTGAGCTACGAGCACCTATGTTAACATACTGCATGTAAATAGTACGGTGAAGTCAGAAATTTTATATCAAAATTATAGGCTTACTTTCATTTTTGAGACTTTACAAACAATATTGCAGCTTACTCTGGATAGCCAGCCTTGCATTAAGTTTCCGTGGAAATGATTTATTACCACTGCTATAGTTTACACCGGTGTACACATTTTGGTGCAAACAATGTTTGTTTGTTCAGGTAAACGATTATGTTGGTGTTTGGATAAAAAAACAAAAAATCAAAACAGCGAAAACAAACAAAAGAATGAAATGGAAATATGTAGATAGTTGTGATTTAATTTTCTGAATAGAAATAGGTAGGTACTAAGAAAATAAATAAGACTAACCAAATTTTTTACTATACGCGCGTCCAAAAATAGGTAGAGATAGCTAGGTAGTAGGAAACCCCAATTGCCCTTATATAGTTTTACGATTGTTTGCAGTTATCAAGATTTGAATTTTGAAGTCTTTATACTTTTTAATATTTTGAACTGAAGAGATCGCGTTCGAAAGCGAAAGCGCGCTCCAGACTTAATGCGCGAATCGCGTGCAAATGGCCGGGAAGGTCCCCAACCGAACGCATAATATGCGAAACGGCTCCACACTTTGCTAGCGACATTTGCGCACTAAGTCTGGAGCACGCATAATGTAATGTTACATTTCTGTTAACGTCGACTTTAGCACAGTAGGTTGTCGAGATACGTCAACGTCTATTGACGTTAGGGTTGTCTTATAAAGTTGATTAAAAACCACGCGAACTGAAAACAATAGAAATGTAGACAAAGCGTTGACCGAAGAGGATTTAAATACTACATTTTTACGTTCTACAGCGACAGTGCCAACTGACATCATCTCGTCTTGTATCGGCAGTATTCGGCATCCACGACTTATTTTACTGAGATTTCTTGTTGAGGCGTACACATGTGTGAGTACGTCATTTCGACCGTTTATAGGTAGTTCCTTTACTGTATAGATATATATATATATATATATATATAAACTGTGACTTAAGCTTCTTTGTATGGTGTAAATAAACGGAACTATCTCAGTAAAATGTTAGTTCAATGTTTGAAGAATCAAGTTTCGCCTTAGGTCATGAATTTCCATCCTGCGCCTGCAACACCCTGTCGATATTTTATTATGTAACCGCGCTCATTTCGACACTGAGCTCACTTATCAACGATAAGTAATTAGTACCCACTCTGTAACAAAATAGAGTCTTATAAAATCATAAAATCTATAGCCGAGTGCGCACCTAGCTTTACGTAACTGATACTGTATCTCGGCGGTTCACTGCGAGCTTTAATGCGCTCTTCGCGACAGCGGCTCGCAGCAGACACGTACTGACTTGATATAGTATCAGATACGTTACATTCTACACGGCTACCCTGCTTATGAGACTATGTTCGTTTGTACCGCTTAGGTGGAAATCGACAGGCTGAATTTTTCGGAATTTAAACCACTTTCTTGGTGGTGAGGATAGCTAAAATCATACAAAAATATCTAGCAGCTGATCAAAAAATTTTGGTTCAAAAAGTTTGGTCTACGAAGTTATTTTTTTGTTTTTTTTGAGTTTTGTATTTATTATGTTTTTGTTTTGTTGTGTTTGTGTGTGTCTAAAAAAATCTCTCTCTCTCTTTCTCTCCCTCCCTCTCTCTTTCTCTTACTCTTTTTACGGAGGTCTGATGAAAATCGGTCCAAATTATGATAACCAGCGACTTGCCACATCTAGGATCATGACGTCCAAGCGAATCCTGACAGGTCGATTCTATATAAAAAACCGGCCAAGTGCAAGTCGGACTCGCGTCGATGAGTGAAGTGATGTTACAGTGATCGTGGTTTTATTCAGCGAATAAACAGGTAACGGGGCATATCAAACGAAATATAAACTCAAATTATTTATTTACTAAAATATGGTTGATTTTGAATCAAAGCTGTAATAAATAAATAAATATTGGACAACATCACATACATTGCTTTGATCGTAAGGTAAGTTGCTAAAGCACTTGTGTTATAAAAATTAGAAACAACGACCAATATAGAAAAGATCGTTTTCTACATTGACCCGACCGGGGATCGAACCCGGAACCTCAGAGATGGCAGCGCCATTGAAAGTCCGGCGTGCTCGCCTCTCGGCTACGGAGGCCGTCAGGCTGTGTTCTGTTTTAAAAATACAGTTAGAATTTAAATTTAAACAATGCGGGTCGCGCTTTTTAAACATCATTGTGTGCCACCAATGAGCCTTGTCAGAAATTTACAACAGTTTATTTTTAAGTCAGTTACATCACAGAGACAAGGAAGGGCAAACTGGTGATTTCCCTAGACACAAAACTTCCATACTAATTTGTCTCCAAAACTTATTTAGGTGTAACTTTAAACTTATTACCCCCATATTCTCCTAGAAAATCTTTGAGGTTAACTAAATCTCGTTTGCTTTTGAAATAGTTTAATTAATCATTTGCATTTTTTTGATTAAGTAAACAATTACAATTGTGTGATTAATTTTGATTTAATTGTAAATTTTGTTTTTAGCAATTCCATGCAAGGTTATATTAAAGATAAATAACACTTTAAAAAAATCATCGTTGACGGGTAGTATACTACTCAGCTTTTGTAAATTGCGATGGGACGTGGGTTCGAGTCCCACCTGAGGTCGATGATTTTTGCAAGTGTTATTTATCTTTAATAAAACCTTACATGGAATTGCTAAAAACAAAAATTTACAATGTTTAAGCATTTCTGATCTTAACCAATAGTGAAATATTTGTAAAAATATTTATATCGGGTGTTGACGGGTAGTATACTACTCAGCTATACATATAGCTACAACATTGATCAGAGATACGCTGGCTTCGACAGCGAGAAAAAACACTTGAGAAATTTCATCGTGTCACGTGACGTCCTTGGTAGCTTAGTTGGTAAAGCACTCGCCCAGCTTGCGATGGGACCTGGGTTCGAGTCCCACCTGAGGTCGATGATTTTTTTCAAGTGTTATCTATCTTTTTTTTTCTATTTATTCAGGACAACAAACAGTCTTACAATAATTCTTAATTTAAAATACTACATTACTATACATATAAGTAATTGTAGGACCAACAACATTGTCCACATAGAGATAGTGATATTTAAGTTGAGGCAGACATCTGATGAAGTTAAAATAAAACTAACTAGGGTGATTCCGAAATCATCAGCTCCATTCCATTGAGCCCGGTATTCAGCACTCTTACTATCTAAAATGTTAGCCAAAGAACGATATATATATATATATATATATTTAATTTTGATTTAATTTATCTTTTGCTTGTCTGTATGCGGAAATCGATGTGACACCGGTTTTTTGTATAATTGAGTCACAATGAAACCTTGATGTCAAAGGTTTGTCTTGTGCGAATAAATGAAGTAAATAAAATATATTTCATCCCTTTAAAAGTATATAATCGATTTCACCGATTATCCTCTAACAATAACTTGGGTATGTCCAATTTTGAGAAGGAGGTTAATCGAGGAATTCAACTCGGCTGGGCAGCGTTCGGGAAACTACACAACATCTTCTCGTCCAAAATACCTCAGTGCCTAAAGACGGAAGTCTACAACCAGTGTGTGTTACCAGTGATGACATACGGAACAGAAACGTGGCCTCGGACTATGCTTTAGAAGGAAGCTCAAAGTTGCACAGCACGCTATGGAAAGGGCTAAGCTCTTTGCGAGATCAAATCAGAAATTATTAAATCCGTGAACGAACAAAAGTCGCTGACATAGCCCGACGGATTAGCAAGCTGAAGTGGCAGTGAGCGGGGCACATATCACGTAGAAGAAGGTTCTGGAATGGAGGCCACGTCGTACTGGCAAGCGCAGCGTGGGACGTCAACCCACAAGGTGGACAGACGACCTGATAAAGGTTGCAGGAAGCTGCTGGACGCAGGTCGCTTCCAACCGGCCGATCTGGAAGTTACTGGGGAAGGCCTATATTCAACAGCAGACGTCCTGTGGCTGAAATGATGATGATGAATAATTTATCCCATATTTTTTAAATTATTATTTCAAAAATATTTTTTATGGTTTGCATAAAAACAGTTATGAAAAACAAACAAATCTAAAACTAACTACTTTCCCATTTAAAAATAAAAGCCTATATACCTGAATTTCATAAATTTAACATGGCAATCCAATTTGTCCGTACACCGTAGAGCTCACCGTGAACGTGTGAACGAATTAAATTACCGGAGCCGACACTTCACTCGATTCCGGATAAAAATTCCGGAGTGATCGAATAACTACCTCAAATTCCATATTGTTCTTAAACAATGAGTAAACGTGTGAGTAATAATACAATTGTAAATTTTTGTTTTTAGCAATTCCATGCAAGGTTTATAATAAAGATAAATAACACTTGAAAAAAACCATCGACCTCAGGTGGGACTCGAACCCACGTCCCATCGCATGCCGGGCGAGTGCTTTACCAACTAAGCTACCGAGGACGTCGCATGACACGACGAAATTTCTCAAGTGTTTCTTTTCGCTGTCGAAGCCAGCGTATCTCTGATCAATGTTGTAGCTATATGTATAGCTGAGTAGTATACTACCCGTCCACACCCTGTAACTAACCACCTTCGTCTTCCTCTAAGAATATATGGAAATTAATAATTAATTGTGATCGAAACGGACTACGTTAATAACGTTTGGCTGTGTGATCGTCTAGTTTAAATGGTAGGACCGTACGTTGTGTTAATAGTAGTAAACCAAATTCTTTTAGAGGTACGTGGATGTTATGATTAAGTTTTCTCGAGAGTTTCATGGGTTTGTGCGCATTCAAGGAAGAGGAAAAAGAACGCCCCGAGGGGCGCCTGGTGAGCCCCAACACCAAACGCTCAACAGGAGTGGTGGCCATGTGATAAAAAATCATCCCAAACAAGCAATCTGCCACCCCCAGGAATAGGACTTAAATCTGAAACAAAACGCATTTAGCGTAATTATGCGCAACTAAGGGAACAACTGAGTTTAAAGAATCTAATATGAAATACTAAATTCTACCTTTTTGACTGCATGATAAGTCAACCAAGGTTTCGGGGTCCTTAAATTACCTAAATAAGTAATCTGAATCCTTTAGTCCAATATAATTCCAAGATGATCCAACAGTATCGATGACAACTCGTATAATACCGGGTCCCGAAATCTGCATTATGCCCTATGTGAAGTCATCGATACTCCCACATCAACCAGCATTATTTAGATTAAAGATTCTGATTATTTTCCGACTAGTAAAATATTTATACTAACCCCTCTATATGAAATAAAGATTGACCTAACAATATCCATGACACCAAGTAATGTCAGATGGATATTCCCACATCAATCAAAATCGTTTGGATTTAAAATAAATGTTGCAATTAATTCAATACAATACCAAGATGATCCAACAGTATCTATGACAACTCGTATAAGACCGGGTCCTGAAATCTGCATTATGTCCTATGTGAAGTCATAGATACTCCCACATCAACCAGCATTATTTTGAATTTGAAATAAATGTTGTAAAATTGACCCTTGGCAGCCTATCCTTGGCAGTCGGACGTGAGCAGTGAATTACTTATGATTTAATGTTGTAATTAGTTCAATATAATATCCAAGATGATCCAAGATGATCAGACAGTATCTATGACAACTCGTATAAGACCGGGTCCGGAAATCTGCATTATGTCCTATGTGAAGTCATAGATACTCCCACATCAACCAGTATTATTTTTAAATTTAAAATTATGGCCCTTGTATTACAAGATTTACAAAATATTTTAATTTGAAAATAATCTCAAAACTTCTATTAAATTCTTCTCTCAGTTTTATGGATATAGGATTTTGTATAAGGATCCCTAAAAATAGCCCATTTCCTAACTACCTAATTACTACAATGGTTAACCTAAACAAATGAAGCAATTTTTAGAAGGTAGGATGGAACAGGTATTAGGAAGGATAGGTTATTAAGGGAAAAGGGGTACCTACTCCTACCTAACGGTACCTCTGCCTGAACTACATATTTACGAACCTAGATCCCTACAAAGAAACGTATAATCCTACCTAACTGTACCCTACCTACTTCCCACCTATAATATAAAATAATTAAGTTTGTTTGTTTTTGATGTCAGATGTTTCAACGTCAGAACGTATACCTGCCTAGGTACTTAATTGTAGTTATCTACAATAAAGTTATGATATCTATGAGAACTCAATATTTCTCCAAACGTTAGTTAAAATAGATCAAGTAAGTCAATTTGGTAAACGTAAAGGTTTATAAGTCAAATATGCGTAGTCTTAGACGTAAAATAATGATAAGTAAAAGGTAAAATGAAAATTTCAAAGTTGTTTTGTTGTAAATTGGCTCAATAATCGAGCAACCATTTAAAAGATAAACGACAGTCATATTTTTTAAATAAAACCACTGAGGTTGTTTTTATGTAAAACAAGATCAAATGACCTTTGATTTACCACAGAAATAAGTCAAAGTTTAATGGCTCTAATGAGCGCTAAATCGTCAATTAATAAACGTTTTGATACGTAAATCATATTTAAAACCCATTAAATATTTTCAAAGAGTTTTAACACGTAAGATGAACTTTAAATAGTCCGCGTTAATTTAGGTAGGTACCACAAATAAACACTCAAAATAAAACACAAAAAAAGTCAAATAAAATTAGCATGCACATAGCATTAAAAATGGGTTCAAACCAATATTAAAAAATCAATGCACACAAAATGTTACCCAAAAATCGAAATTAGGTAAATTAATAGCAAACAACATGTCAATCTTTAAAATCAAAATAACCAAGCTACAAAATAAACATTATTTAAATTCATTTGGTATTAAATCTGTGAACTAAGTAGTTATGATTTAAATCAATTATTTACGTTACATTTATTGTTATTTAAAGCATATCAAATTAAATCCCATTTCGCTTTCTATGAGGACATGAAAAAAAAGTTGCTTAATTCCTTTTGATAAGAAATTACGAAAAACAAGAGAATTATGTTAAATATTTTTCAACACAGTTGCTCGTAAATTCAGTCTTATAACACCGTTTTTAGTATCATAACTCATCATATTACGCACTTGTGCTGTAAAAAGATTATCGCACTAGTGCGGTAATGTAAACTTTTTTTTAAAAAATCCAGCAAAAGTTTGTGTCTAAGAACATTGAATATTTTACGAATATTAAATTATTTAAGGGTTAAGATGACAAATAAATATTTCATTTTATTAAATTGTATATTAATAAACACAAACTAACTTAACTATCATTTTTAGAAACAATAATTTATAGTTTATTTTATTTTTTAAATTGCTGCTACTCGGCTGAACAGCCAGTTTTTCCTGTGCCATTATTGAACCTGCGCGCGCATCGAAATTGCGGCGCGCGAAAGAAACAAAACTTACGTGCTATTTTCCATTGCTGTGTGGTTAATTACTATCAAAAATGTCTACTTTAAATAGTAAAGACAAGTAAAATGTTATTCAACCCCGTCGGAAATACTTATCGAGGCACGAAACGCGAGTGATAGCCTGTTGCCGCCAAAATGCATAGAAAAACAGCAAAAATTTTAGTTTGTTTTTTCCTCGCAATTGTGTTGAAAAACGTCGTATGCAACTCGTGTGCATTGATCATTATCACACTCGGCTTCCTTACCGCGCTCGCCTGCGGCTCGCGCTTATAATAATGCCTCGTGTATAATGACCAACGCAGCACACTTGTATCATAATGTACTAATAATGACGTTTTAAATAATTCAATATTAAATACTTTATTATCAGCATCAACATCATCATCGTCATCCAAATTTAAAAGTTACTTTGTCTTTAAATATTTTAATTAAAATACTTTCAAAAGGAATTTGTAATAATCAAAACACTTACCCCTCTGCATCTTTTCTTAGGACACACGCGAGCACCATCCCGGGTGCAATTCAGACCATCTACGTCAGACCGCCCAAATCTGACTGTCCACTCCAACTTACCTCCTCTTTGGACTCTGCCGTAGACCACACACGGGCATCTACAGGATGCAAATCGAACTCTATCCCAACTATTATCACGACAGCGAGAAGAAACACTTGAGAAATTTCATCGTGTCACGCGACGTCCTCGGTAGCTTAGTTAAAGCACTCGCCCGGCATGCGAGTGGACGTGGGTTCGAGTCCCACCTGTGGTCGATGGTTTTTTTCAAGTGTTATTTATCTTTAATAAAAACCTTGCATGGAATTGCTAAAAACAAAAATTTACAATGTTTAAGCATTTCTGATCTTAACCAATAGTCAAATATTTGTAAAAATATTTCTATCGGGTAGTATACTACTCAGCTATACATATAGCTACAACATTGATCAGAGATACTCACCTCATTCAAGTTTGAGAGAGCTAGCCGTCGAACTTTCTGTGTCACACGAGTCGATTCGTACCATTTTAAATAATCAATTGGGTATGAAACATGTTGCCGCTCGGCTAGTCCCAAAAGACCTGAATTTTCTCCAAAAACTCAATCGCAAAAGAGTCGCTGAGGACATGCTAGAACGAGTCAATTCCGAATCAAAATTCATGAAACGCATTGTTACTGGTGACGAAACGTGGGTTTACGAGTTTGACATGCATACTAGTCAACAAGCTTCGGAGTAGCGCCTTCCAACTGAACCGAAACCGAAGAAACCGCGCCAAACTCGATCGAAAGTCAAAGTCATGTTGACTGTTTTCTTAGACTGTCGCGGTGTTGTGCACTCAGAATTCTTGCCAGAAGGTCAAACAATAAAAAAATAGTATTATTTTAAGCGTTATGCGGCGTTTAAGAGAATAAATTAGACGAAAAAGGCCAGAGGGTCTAAAACGGCCGCATTGGATGTTTCATTTTTAATCAGATTCATTTAGTGAAATTTAGCGGAAATGCTTTGCAAACCCTAAAACGGCCACATTAACAAATGAATCATATGCAATTCATTTCATCAAATGGATCATATTTTATGACGATGTTGCTACGTTAAAAAATATAGTGACGCGTCCAATCTTACTTTACGGTTTTTGTGAAAATGAATGTTTTTAACAATACAAAGGAACAAAATGTTTCAAAATACTCAAATTTTGTGTGTTCTACAAATATCCATACAAAATAATAATCAAAATAACATTAAAATAGTTGTTCACCAATTTGACATTTAATATGAATTACTCATTTCATAATAAGTGGACCATCATACGAATTTCCATGCAAATCTGTCAAATTAGATGAACTGCAAATATGAAATGTTCGAGGCTCATTTTATGATTCATCAAAAAACTTGTCATTTTAAGATTTGCTATATGAAACATATTATGGACGAAATATGAAACATTCAACGCGGCCGTTTTAGACCCGATTTGTGGAAGGAAAATTCTTGGATTTTGCACCACGATAAGGCGTGCGAACGAATTTTTGACCAAAAACTCAACAAATACCATCGAGCAGCCACCTTATTCACCAAATGATGATGATGATCTTTCTGACCGATTTCGGCCATGGCGACCACTTCGAATCCTAATTGGACAGGCGCTGGTGCACCCGCAGATGGCTTATGTAGCCGATCTTTGCAGCGAACTCCCGTGCAAAATGAGGGCACGTTAGTACACCGATTACATAATTATAGCTGATGGCGGCAGGAGGACGGGCCTTTCGGCTCATCGCGCTTAGCGTCGAGTACAGCTTTACGCTGGTCCTCGAACTCGCGGACTTGACTATTTACAATCCCACGCCATTCTGGGCGCTGTGCTGCTAAACCTTCCCATTGAGAGGGCTCAATGTTGCATCTTTTCATGTGTCTCTTCTGAACATTTTTGTAACGGAGGAGTTGTCCGCCATGCTTTCGCTTACCTTCCTCTAGTTCAGAATAGAAGATGCGCTTCGCCACTCTTTCCTCCGCCATACGTGATAAGTGACCGCACCACCGAAGTTGCCGACGCATTAAGTAGGCTTCAATGCCACCAACATTGGCTAATCGCAGAACTTCGGTATTTCGTACTCGGTCGGACCATCTGATCCTCATGATGGTACAAGGGCATTTAAGGTGAAATCGATCCAAAGCGCGAATGTGGTGGCGATACACACACCACGTCTCGGAAGAGTACAAAAGGTTTGGCAGCACAATGATTCACCAGATATGGCTCCAGCATACTTCTTTCTTTTTCCTAAACTCAAATTACCACTTCGTGGTACCCGGTTTCATTCGGTAGAAGATATAAAGGAGAATTCGCGGCGAGAACTGAACTCGATTCCGGAAAATGCGTTTAAAAAATGTTTTGATGATTGGATTATTCGTTGGCGTAAGTGTATCACTTCTGAAGGAGTATACTTTAAAGGTGATAAAATAAATTCGGATGAATGACATTTTGTGTATTATTAATCTTTTCCCGGTACTTTCTTGACAGAGTAGTATATTCAGAATTTTATACAAAAGGTAAAAAAAAAACTGAAAGAAAACACCGGCCAACCCAGCCAGTTTATTTTACATAAGTAACATATTTTTTATTTCCTGAATAAATAAAATTGTGAAAATGACATACATACGACAAAATTAATTAATTTATTAACATTTATTTTGTAAAATACCTACATTTAATTTGCATTAAAAGTTTTGTATCTGTAGTGACGTGCTTAATTTTTTCAGAAAATAAATAACATTTGAAGCTGCTGATTGACGGGCGACCGGAGAGCTGGCAGCGTGAATGCGGCTAGCCTTCTGTGATCTATTTTTTATTTGAAATTTATTGTGTATATTTTGTTTAGTATTGTTTAGTTAGTATTTTGTTCAATAAAAAGAATGTGTTACATCATACTGCAGCTACCTCTACAATGTTGTACGGGTTGTACATTTTGCTTGTTGTTTCTATCATTCTGAAACCTACACATCATAAGTATCTGTGACAATAAATCGATACCACAATCCTTTGTAGGTGCGATATCCCAGAAATATGTACATGGAAACAGCATTAAAATGTACGTGAGAGGAATCCTATGGGTATCCGGATAAACTCGGAGAAACGGCACTGACAGATTGAGGAAGGTGGGGTAATTTGGCATTCCAGATGTGTACAAGTCGTACAGCTTGCCTGCCTCTTTGTGCCGATATTGCATCTCTGCTCTGCCTGAAATCAAGACCGCGAATCGTTGGGGATTGACGATGTATGGAAACGTATGCAGCTCAAATAAATAAACTTCAAAAATCAAGATTTTGATGACCTTCGTAGCTGAGAGGAGAGCACGCCAGACTTAAGCGCTTCCTTCTCTGAGGTCCCGGGTTCTATTTCCTTTCGGTTCAATGTAAAAAAGGAACTTTTCTATAATGTTTTGGGTATATGTGTTGTGGTACCGTCGTTGTTTCTGATTTCTATGACACAAGTGCTACAGCTTCTTACATTAGGATCAGAGCAATGTCCAATATTTATTCAGTAAATTATCTCTCGACCTGTGCTAGTCCGAATCAGCCAACCACTCGCTTTTCCTTGAACGCGACGTTGAATTGTCGATCATAGCGGTTAGCCTTTGCCGCTTGCTCGGTAACTGGGGTCTTGTTTGAAATCGAATTTCGATAGAGTTGTGCTGTGAATGATTGCAGTTTGGAAAATGGTTTTTGTTGACTAAATGATATTTCATATTTTATAGTGTCATCGGAAAGTACATTTAAGCATGAAATGCGTTTATGTATAATCAACCGACTAAAAAATAGGAGGAGGTTCTCAATTTGATTGAATGTTGTTTATGTTTGTTACGCGGTTACTCCGACAGTAAAGATCGATTTCAAAATTTATTTTTTTGTTTGAAAGAGTATACTCCCGAGATGGTCCCATTTGCACCAAGTCATTATCTAATGACGGAATCCCTAGGAAATTGGGGGTAACCTTCAATTTTTATAGGCATACCTAATGTTTTGCATATATTTTCTGACTCAATGCTGATATTTGGGTCTGGAAAAATTATCATCTTATGTTGCTGGCCTGATGACGAAAGCTAACAGAACTCCTTAACGGATAGGAGTTAAAAGATAATACTGCAATTTGTCTACTGGACGTATTTTGCAGTGTGTTGAGCAGACGTGGAGCTTACGAGGTACCAGACAGCCATTTTTTATTTACTGTGGGTCTTAACCAGCACAACCAGTAACGAAAAAAAAACCTTTCTAAAATTGACTTGGTATTGAACGCAAGACCTTATCTTATAGTCATGACACCAGAATAGCAGGCTTTATTAAACTGGACCCCGCTTCTGTTGAAAATTAATCTTTTTAAACAAATTCTATAATGAAAGATTCTTAATGGTAACGTTTCGTTAAGGACTTAACACTTAAAATTGTGAACTTAAATAAGTTGTATAATAAAAAAACTAAAAACCGTCTTCAAAATTAAACTTAAAAGCGAAAAATAATATTGACTAAAACATACGTAGATAATCAGTTCTTTATGGAGTTGGTGCGAATGAACACATTGTATCTCTCAATGGGTGGCACCGACTCTAAAAAAACAATTACCTACCTATTTATTTCCATCACTCACTTTTACCTTGTCAAATTTTCAGAGTTCAAAAGTTACAATAAATACTTATTTGCAAAAATAAAATTTATTTTATACTTGATAAAGATCTACAATACGCTACGTATGCATCAGAAAACATACGCTATATACGCTCGATAATTGTCCAATTAATATTGGGCAGCGTACCCTTAATTTACTTGTATAAAATAATAAAATATATTCTATAAATAATATTCCCATATTTTCAATTCAGTTATAATTTAAAATGTAGGTTTATTTAGTTGTTAAATTCTTGAGGGTTTTATATTCGTTAGTTTGCTGTCGGCATTCACTTTAATAAAAGTTATTGTACACTAAAAATAGTTGCAATAAATAAGTATGTAGTTCATATTTATTTCATTTCATTTCATAGTTTTTTATGAGAAGTTGTTTGTTATCATTTGTACCTATTAAATAAACTCAGTATTTTACGCAAATAAAATTTCCAACTATATTATTGTTCAACTATAAATTGTAAAAATGAAATCTAATGAACAATTAGAAATAAACAAGAAACCTTACGATGTATATTAAAAACGTCTCTCTACCTACCAAGCTACCAACCGAGAATCCAACCCTTGAACTATGCATAATGAGCCCATTTTTTATTTAAGACGGAGCAACGAGCCTCTAAGACAATTTGGTCAAAGTTGCAATATGAACAAATCAAACACATATCTGGCCCAATGGCGTAATGACGTCATGTCTCCTTGCTTTTCGTGGCCCCATCAGTTGTGTGGCCCCATTGGCCCGTCTACCCCCATTTCTTCCGTTACGGCATTTACTTATGCTTAATTCTCCGTGTTATCAACCAAATGTGCCCAGTTTCGCTCGCTTATCTTGCTTGCTTGGTACGAAACTTCGCTTATGAGCGGTTGGGGCATGGAGGATGTAACAGCGGATACTGATAAAAATGTATGTGTGCATTTTTCTTCAAGACTATACACAACTTTTTTCAGCATCAGCTTTTGGAAATCCCCTGTTGGACGACATAGGCCTCCAAACGTGCTGTGTGATCGGTCATAAATACGTCCGTACGTTTATTTTCTCCTCGCTCCTTGCCTAGATACTAGTGCAATGCGAAGAATTTAGCAAAGTGGCTACCAAGCATGCCTCATGCCTTAATGTAGCTGTTGTATGTTGTCAGTCTTGAACCACTTACCCCCTTGAGTACAAAGGTTTCGCGATACTTCCCCTTATAGATGAATTACGATATTTGAAGACGTTGTTTAACGTCATTGCTCTCCTTTTAGGCTTCCAAAAATTCGTATATTTTCTGCGGACGTCGGGCATCATCATCCAATGTCGCCTTACCTCCCTAGACAACTGTAGCAACACATGCCGTTTGACTTTCATCGCCTAGTAAATACGAGGCTTTAGCCCTAATATTTGACTCTCCCCGCTATAACTTAGACCACACCTTTACAAAATTGTATGCGAAGTACTAAAGGGCTGATGTTGTTGCGAGCTGCCTTTATTTCTGCTATCGGCGTCTGTTTGTTTTGTGATACACATCGCAATTGCTTTTGCACATTTAATGCAAATTTTAATGTAAAAGAAGAATTCGGCCTCTTTTAAGGATGTTAAAGTTTATAATATAGGCTAGTTTTACACCATCGAGAACATAACATATAATAGAGCAGGGGGTCGATTCTCTAAAAAAAGCGTAATGCAAGTAAACTCACTCATATAAACGAACATAGCCTCTATTTCGCTAACAAGTGGGTTCAAAATTCAAATAACTTTTGTCGATAAGTGACTAGGGTGTTAGTGACAGCGCTTATCACCTATACAAAACAAGCAAACATAGACTCTATTTTGCTTCAGAGTTGGTTCACATTATTGCCGCGATCGCCGTTTTGTTTAGAGAATCGACAGGCAGTAATGCGGCGTGTCCGCATTTTTCTCTGAAACTATGCAGTTATTTTTCATAGGCCTACCCTTATTACGAGTTCGCGTAACCAATAATAATCATATTTGTATGTATGCTTTGATCATGCTTTATATGAATAAATAAAATACTGCGCCGCACTCGGAAACGTCACTAAACCTTAAAAAGACCTCGTTCGTTACTAAAGAAAAACCTGTAGTCCTAAAGTCGATATAAATAAAAGCCATTTTTTAATGAATGATGATGAGTGCGGCATTTAAACATAAAATTTTAATAAAACGCCTCCATTTATTTCTATCGCATATACTTATATTCTTTTTGGATAGTTACTGTATTACTAAAAAAAACAAGTACCTTGAATAGGTACTGAAAACGAAAAATGGCAAAACAAGTAATGGATTTGTGTAATCAACCTCACAGAAGTCTTTTGACTATAACGGTGCAAGAAGGGAGTGGTGATACTGCAAGTGTGCTACATTTGTAAAAACTTACTTCCACGAATCATAATTTGGTACCTTTTCATCTCTTCAGCTGGCTAATCCTTTTCGTTCTGCCAGTGAATCTTGTATCCACTTTAGAGTGACAAAGTCTGCCATTTAACATTCATGAATTCAGGCCCAAAAAGGACCAAATGCGATTCTGAGTTTCTTCGACCGCTCCATTAATGTGGAATAGACCTTAGCCGTATAATAGTGTACAGTCCAAATAGAATGGACAACTTTTCGGTCCAGGTTGTGGCCAGTAATTTACGTCGTCTATGAGTAATGAACAAAAGCCCTGCTACAAAAGTGTTTCTATTGTTCGGACGTTTTCACATTTCACCTAACCATTTAAAATTACAATTGAATCGAATCAAACCTTTGACATTTTATGAACAATTGAAAACTAGCCGTGTAAAAAAGTTTTTTTACCCGGCTAGTTTGAGTTCATAATATTTTGTCAAAGGATTGCTACAAGTGAAGGGTTTTAAATGGTTTTAATAAAGATGATGCCGTGTGGGGACGGCCGTAAAGAATACACTTCCCCACCGCCAACAGGAGGCGTGTCGTAAGAGGCGACTAAATCCTGTAGCACGAGACGGGGAGCAGCGTCCGCGTGCGAAATAATAAAAAAACTGCGCTCGCCAACCCGCCTGCCAAGCGTGGCGAGTATGGCAAAAACCCCCCGATGACAGAAGTCACTGGGGGAGGCCTATGTTCAGCAGTGGACGTCCTGTGGCTAATAATGTTAATTTAAATGCATTCTGGCCAGCCATTCTTAGGCGTCTTAACGATAATCTTACATTTTTTTTACAACACGAATCGGTTTTAGCGAGAATATTGAATTTTGCGTTTTTTAGTAATACGTCATACACCACGATAAACGCTTAGCAAGTTAATATTACGCATAAACAAAACTGTTTTTGATAAGTTAAAAGTTTATGGTTAACAAACAAACATTTAGTTAGACCTGCTTAATTTGGGCACAGGAGTAAAGCGATTTAGAGCTTGTTATGTGTCTTGTGTTATCTGCAATGGGTTGTTTTTTTACCACAGGCTTTGACCTAACGACGGATCTACATAAGGACCTATTGCTAGTTTGACTTATTTTCTGTAGGTTTATGTTAGGTTTTTTCTACGTAAACCATTTTATCCAACAAAAAGTCTGCTCATTAAGACGGAACTTTGCAGCATTTTGCTCCTAATAGCTTTTCTTTTATTTACTTCGGTGATGGATGTAGAATCTGGATTGTTAAAACGAGGTGCACTTATTTACAGGTTTGTTGTGATAAGATACAAGACAATAAATCTAAGAGAACATAACATACGTTGTTCTGCTCACAGGGTAAGTAGCAAAAGCTCTTCTTCAAATAAAAATAAGAAAAGGACTGTACTTCAGTACCCCGACCTAAGACAATTAGAGAAATTCGTTTTAATAGACCCGACCGGGGATCAAACTTGTGATCCCAGAAAAAGGGCAACGCCAAGCCCGGCGTGCTCGCCACTCAACTACCGAGGTTGTCAGGTTTGCTTTGTTGGTACATAATTATTTCTGAATGCACCGTATCGTCCTTGTCTTTCTCCTAGCACTTCGTTCGTTACTATTCGGAACAGGATTAACCGTTGTCCTATGGGGCTTGGTTTAAGATTTAAAGCGCTTGCTTTCAGAAGTTCGTAACTCTTTAATTGTTAACACTTGCTTGTGCACTATTAATGCTTTTTCAAATTCTTCGTATGATGACAATTGGCCTCCAACCTGCATCTTTTTTTTCATTTAACAAAAACAAACAATAATTTCACAACAACAAGAACAGAAAACCACTCGGGCGAATCAGCAATTAGCTGTGCTGTCAAACTGACAATTCAACACAGGAAACAATTCAAAAACACTAATAACTTGAATTTTAATAGATGAACTAATGAAATATATGCATGTATGGTATTCTTATTTTTTCCCGACTACGGCGAAGCCAAAAGGAAGGGTAATGATTCTGGCAGTTTATGTATGTATGTATGTTTGTATGTTCCACCGTAGCGCCTAAACTACTGAACCGATTTTAATTAACTAGGTGTCAATAGATTCGCAATAATGGACCGGGTAAAATAGGTTGTATAAATCTTATCAAAATGTCGAAGACGGAATTTAAACGTCAGATTTTAACCAAAAAAAACTAAAATTGTGATAATCATCACGTGTTGGGTATCAAAAGAAAGGTCTTGGCTAGCACATTACAAATATGTATATAGATCATGCTGTTCCAGTGATAATCTAAACATTTTAATGCTTTGTCCTGAAAGACTGCCTGACGGATAAACGCACAGCCTAAACCGCTGATCGTAGAGACCTGAAACTTAGAGTGTGTATTTTTTGTATAACGTAGGCATCCAAAAAGAAAGGATTTTACGAAATTCAACCCCAAAGTGGGTGAAACAGGGGGGCAAAGTTTGTATGGGACAACGTGATTCCATGGTCCAATCTACTTTAAATTTTGCATAAACATTTTTTAACAGAATTAATGGAAGACATATTTTGTATTTTATTGAAATGCATCCCCTTGCGGGTTTAAAAGGGGTAGAAAGTTATTTTGGGGGTGATTTTCTTCGAAGTTGATATCAACACTCCCTAGTGCTATAAATGAAGAATTAAAAATAATTTATTTTACAGACGGTTGTCATGTCATAGTCATGTAGTGTCAAACATTATTTTGATGTGAAAAAAGTGTATCCGTTTTGGTTGCCATAAGAAAAAGATACAAAAACAAACAAACAATCTTTATAAATAAATTTGTTGGGTTTGTCTTCACCCCGAGTAGTAGAATAAACAATATAAAAAATGGAAAAGTTGACGAAAAAAAAAATCTGTTAGGCGTTACATAGTTCGCCGGGTCAGCTAGTTATTAATAAAAATAAACTAACTGAACTGAAGACTGGAACTACAAGTTTTCTATATTACAACATAGTTCTGACGGTACGATGGAGGTAGTAAATTTTTGAAGCAGGAGCAGGTGACGAAATTATTGAGGATAATGTACTTGGACGCAATTATCATTTGGGGCTTGCCAAATAAAATAAGGCGGACTGCAGCGCAGCATCGCTCTGTTAATTCTAACCATGAACATGACAGAAGATACGTTACTAAAACGGATGAGATTTGAGATAGCATACCAGCAAACCAAGATACCTACTATACCTACAGACAATGATGGTGTAATAATGATGTGATGACGTCAGTCTACTGATGGACATAGGTCTCTTCTAATGCACGACAGTGATCCCAATTCTTGGCTATTCTTTTCCATCCATTTCCATTTTTAAGTAGAACATCGCATTATGACAGCAAGGTTTAAGTTGTTAAAATTGTAATGAGAATGAAGATGTATTAATTATAATTTTAAGTATTGAGTAAGGACCTAGATAAGTATAATGTTTTTATGTTTAGTGTATGAACATTAATTAAAATAAATTTCTTTTCCTAACTCTTTACTTAAACTTATTTTACTATTGTTATTTACAAACACTACCGTTACTGGAAATAGCCCCAATAATACTGAAGCACAGCGCGCGACCCGCTCGCGAGCTGTACGCGCGCAGCACGCGTTCCGTTACTGCAATCGTTTGGTGCACCTCCCTAGCGCAACTCACGCAAGGCTTGTACTGAGCGCGCGATCTGCGCACGTGTATTTCTAGTTTATTTTCCAGCTCACAGGTCGTGCGCGCGCGGCTCTCGTGCACTTTTGGGACTAGCCGAGCGGCAACATGTTTCATTATTTCAAATGGAACGAATCGACTCGTGTTACACAGAAAGTTTGACGGCTAGCTCTCTCAAACTTGAATGAGGATTTTCAGTCACTATTTCCTTCACTTTTGCGATGTTATCTTCAGTAGCAGAGGTTGATGGCCTACCAGAGCGAGGCAAATCTTCCATCACATCTCGACCGCTTTTGAATGTTTTGTACCACTCATAAACACGTGTTGTTGATAAAGTCGATTCACCGTAAGCCTTCTGTAACATTTTCAGAGACTCCAAACACGAAATACCATTAGCGATGCAAAATTTAAGACAAACTCTTTGTTTGATGTTTTTGTCCATTATGAAATTCGCAATACACACTAGATATGGTATAAATAAAAACAATTCTAAAGTAACTTAGTCTAAACTTGATTGTAATCTGTCAGTGTACCTATCATTAAATAAATAAATAAATAAATTCTGTATTTAATTTAATTATTAGATGTAACTCAAACTCCGCGCCAAAATGAAAAACAGTTGTGCCAATTTGAATGCTCTAAGGTGCCAATCTAACAACAACAAAAACTTAAAACTTTTGGACAGAATGTATGTAAACTTTATTTTAGTTTCCAACTTTTAGTGGTAAGCTCTTAAAAAAGTTATCATTTAGAATCCATCGTCCTTAGAGAAGTCGTTAAAAAAGAACTTTTTTTTTATCAGAAGCTAGGTCCAGTTAAATGTTAGCCTGCTAGAATAGCAGTTTCGTAACCATATATTAAGGTCTTGCGTTCAATACTTAAGTCAATTTAAGAAAGAAACTTTTAATTATTTCTTGTTTCTGGGTGTTATGGTTTACGCTCCCAGATAATAAAATTGGTGTCTGTCACAGTGAAAAGATACAGTTATAATTCCAAAGTAAAGAGCTCCTTCCCTAATAAGAGTGCTTTACGTCACGCAGTACCTACACAACTTTGCTTGATATGACAATACCAACATCAAGTTGCAATATTATACCCGCTACGAGACGTTACACGTGCCACGGCCACATACACGGCCTTTAGTGTCTATGACACACATGAGCATTCAATGACAGCCACACCAGAATATTTTAATAAATCAAAGACGCGGAACACTAAATTCAATGCAAATAAATGACGATTATTTGGACTTTGAAGTTTTAGTGATCCTTAACGAGAACGAGACAGTCTTTCAACAAATTTTGCTTAGAGCATCTAATTTTTTTGAATATGAGCCATAGACAGTGTCGTGTGGTGCCGGCACGTTAAAAAAATTGCACCGCCCCTTCCCTTCCTATGGGTGTCGTAAGAGGCGACTACAGGAGATCCGCCATAAGAAGACGGGCAGCAGCGTCTCCTCTCTACCATTGGCCAAACTGCGATCGCCAACCCGCCTGCCAAGCGTGGCGATTATGGCAAAATCCTCCTTTTGGAGAGGCCTGTGTGCAGCAGTGGACTGATATAGGCTGGTGATGATGATGATGAGCCAAAGATGTTTATGTATTGAGGTATGGCGATGGTCACCATAGTCACTACTTTGTAAGTAAAAGCTTTGCTTTGTTTAGGGCTAAATAATTGCTATGATTGTTGGTAAAATTTAATTATTATTATTTATTATCAGCCTCTCGCTGTGGCGTTCTGTAGAGAATGCTTATGTGCATCAATGGACTTCCAGAGGTTAATGATATTTGCCCAAATTACGTATAGCGGCGCACTGATCAAATAAACTAGCGGCGCGGCGCGTTTGTCATATACTGACATTGCCATGTGACTTTTTTTAAGCAACGACATCGTGACAAAGATATTTTATTACTGTAATGTCTTTGCATTGTAAATTGTATATGTACATATTTTAGTGGACTCTGTGGTATTTTCCACAGAGTACAAATTATATAGTAAACTAATTTATTTAAAAAATTAGAAAACCCGACTGCGTAAAAAGTGAACATAAAAGATGAAAACAAGATTTAAAGAATCAATTTGCAGTCTGAGGCATGAAATCTATGTTACTTGATTCGACTTTTCTTACACGGATTTAAATTACTTAATCAGGTACTAACGCAGTGCATACGAAGTCAATCATCATTATGCTGTTAATGGATTTGAGCCTCCGACTGCAAATTGATTCTTTAAATCTTGTTTTCATCTTTTAAGTTCACTTTTTACGCAGTCGGGTTTTTTATTTTTTAAATTAAATAATTTCATTTTTGACTTTTTACTGAATGTGACCCATAATAAAAGAAAGTTTCAAAATCGGTTTATCAGTATGGCAGATCCGTTTTTCCCGCGTAAATTTTGTTCATACGGGAATTTCAGGAAATAGCATACCCCTTCTCACTTCCACAATTGAGACGAATCTATTGATATATTATACTTTTATATATATATATACGTTAAACGGTTTAGGCTTTAGGGCGTGCCAAAGAAACAGACATACTTACATACATACGCTCGAGAAACATAATCCTCGTTTGGCAGTCGGGTAAAAATATAATGTGGTATAAAGTAACAAATATTTTACAACTGGCGACACAATATTGATAAAAGTTTCAAAAGAGTATACCCCTTACGGGGCATCCATACAACAAACTATATTTACATTAAAAAGATCGTAATGAATGAGGAAGAAAATTAATTCAAAATCAAACCACTTATAGAAGAAAACCATATTGAAGAAGACACCGAATGCAGATACATATATAAGATACAGAACTACTGCAATAACCTAATTAAAAAACTAAAAAGAAATTATGAAAGGGAACTTCTACGTAAAACTATAAATAATAATAAACTACTTTGGAAGAATATTAAAAGTATTACATATACAAATAATAAAAAATCTACTAATACAGAATTACTCTATCTAAAGACGACACCAACCGAGTCGGCAAATTTCGCTAATAATTATTTCGCAAATATTGGCAAAGAGCTCGCTCAAAATAATATTTTTACTACTAACGACCCCAGTAATTACCTGCAAAGCTTACCATCGCATCCCCACTCCTTTGTTCTGCTTCCAACTGACCATGACGAGGTTAGTGGTATTTTAATGAACCTTAGATCCGATAGTGCTCCTGGCTGGGATAATATCCCAATCAGTTTTCTAAAACTGGCTAAATTAGAAGTTATGCCTATTATCACACATCTTGCTAATCTTTGCTTTGATAAAAGAATATTTCCAGGCCCTCTTAAACAATCTTTGATAACACTGTCTACAAGGATAGGGATAGGGACAGTATCAATAATTATAGACCTATATCGGTGCTACCCGCAATTTCTAAAATATTGGAAAAGTTGCTCAATAAAAGACTGCTTAATTATCTAGAGAAATTTAACATCTTTTCTCCCTCTCAGTTTGGCTTCAGACGGGGACTTTCAACGGAAGATGCAGTATCTGCGTTGAGTTCCCTAGTTTCTGAACAACTTGATAATCGAAATAAATGCCTAGCTGTATTCTTGGATCTTAAAAAAGCATTGGATACTGTTTCTCTCCCTATCCTTGTACACAAACTAGAAAGAATAGGTGTAAGAGGTACCCCACTCCGTCTGTTCAAGGATTACCTGTCCAACAGGAAACAGGAAGTAAAACTTGGAAACTATACCAGCGATTGTGTAGAGGTATCGTACGGGGTTCCTCAAGGGAGCGTCCTGGGCCCTACCTTGTTTTTGGTTTACCTAAATGAACTGAGTAACATGCGTATACCAAAAGCTAAAGTTTTTTCCTACGCTGATGATACAGCTATTGTTATCACGGGAAATACCTAGGAATCTGTCAAGAATAGGGCTGAGTTAGCACTGGAACTGGTTGATAAATGGCTTCGAAATAACATTTTGACGTTAAACACCACCAAAACGAACTATGTATGCTTTAGCATCTATAATGACTCGCAACCCACTGGTGATTTTAATATTAGAATACATAGCTGTAACCACCTACCAAATAGTAGCAACTGTAACTGCCCTATTATCCAAAAGGTTACGCAACCTAAATACTTGGGCGTTGTTGTAGACCAGCGTCTCTCGTGGTATGCACACATTGAACACGTCATCCAAAGAATCCGCAAGCTAACTTGGATCTTTAGAACCCTTAGACACGTGCTGCGAAGAGCAGAGGATGGCACGCAGGAACGCTTCAGGAACCTTCTAAAAGAGATATACGTAGCTCTGGCACAGTCAGTTATGGTGTACTGCATACCGATCTGGGGAGGTGCGGCAAAAACTCGATTCTTAGAGGTGGAACGTGCACAACGTAATTTAATTAAGATCATGTATTTCAAAAAAATTAGATTCGCTACCGAAAGTCTTTACTGTTTATCTAAGCTGCTCTCAATTAGAAAATTATACATACTTCATACAGTTCTGAAAAAACATAAAGGCTTGTACTATGATGCTTAGCGTTAACAGCAGAAGAAGGAAGGATATGGTAATTCGGGTTCCAATAACTAAAACCACATTTGCTGGTCAGCAGTACAACAAACGTTCGGCACACCTATACAAATAGATAAATAAAGAAATAAATATATACAGTGAGCATTACTACGAATGTAAGAAGATTGTACCCATTTGGCTGAAAACAAAAAGCTATGATCAAATAGAGGAACTCTTGGCATAGTAGGGCTGGGTTGCACCACCTTGCTTTAACTTTAACAAGCGGTAAAGTCAGTCAAACTCCATACAGTAACACCGGTTATAGCTAAAGTTATGGTTAAGGTTACGTTGATGCAGCGGAGCCTTAATAATAGTTAATAATAAATAAATAATAGTAGAGAGTAAAAGTACAAACAAAAAACAATGGTTTTGTGAAACACTGGAATGTCTGGTTTTGCTAATTTTGTATGTTCTGTTTTTTTTTTTTATTCTGGTAATCTGCATAAGTGTGTAACAGTAGAGTTAAGATACGAGTGCTAAGCGTGTTTATTAATTAACCAGTATTACCAATATGCATTATTTTTGTAATCACTTATTAAGTAAGAACATGTTACTGAAGAGCGGTGCCCCCTGACACAGGCTTCTACAAGCTTAAAAGGAGCCACCAGCCACTATTTTGTAAACAAATACCGTTTTACAGAAATAAAGAATTTATTATTATTATTATACAACTTTGAAGAATTGTGTACAAACATAAAGATAAAATTTATAATCATGAGAAGAACTAACAGTTCAACAACAGAATCAGTAAGTAAGTATACCTGTACTTCCTAGCCGAGTTCTGCATTACAAGGAATAGAATAACCACCTAGGCTACAATTCCAACCATCACAAGAAAGATAAACTTTTAAAGGTATTTTTAATGTTTATATCCTTACTTACAAGATTACAGACCCTAAATTGCAAATAAACATCCTATTACCACAGTTACACCCGAAATTCACGAAAGAATTTATGATTTATGCTCGCTAAGCATACATGTGAGATGAGCCATTAGATAAATCATTTCAGGAACTGACACAAATTTTAGACGAATACATCGACCCGAAACCTAGTGTCTGAGCGTTAAAATACAAATTTATTGCAAGAAAACAACAAGATGAAACTATTCCAATAAATTCATTAAAACTAAATAAATTTGCCTATAACTGTGAATTAAAATGCCAGAATTGTAGCAAGACGATACTTGAAAGTTTTCTATCAGTGCAATTTATATACGGTTACCTTTTTTATTTTATAAGACAAAAATATGTTGCATGTTTTTTTTGTTTTCAACTATATATATCTGTCTGAAAACTAATAATACTCAGCATAAATAGCCTAATTACATGTTTATGATAAAATATAATTAGTTCATAACTTACAACTACGGATCCCAGCGAGTAAATGCTTTTACGTAGTTTCCAGTATTTTTTAGTTTTTTTACAGACTATTGTTTTTTTTATTTGTTTTACGCATATAAATAGAATTGCAAATTTCGCTCTTAGTTTTTCAGTCACAAACCATTTTTAAGTATACCTAGTTTAGCAGTGGATACTGGATAGGTTTTTATTTTAAATTTAAGTGAAATACCGAAATGCCTTCTAATTTTACTAAAAGTAATGAAATACCAGTTCCTGTAAAATTGAAAAATAATATATCGAAACCATCAAAGAACGACACAAACATTGTTATATTCATTCGAGCTTTATTTTTATCATATTATCATGTTGCCGGTTTATATGGGCTTTATCTATGTTTCTCGTCTGCTAAATGGGCAACCATTGGATTTGGTAAGTTTTCTTTATTTTATCTTTAACTAGCAATTGCCTACAGCTCCGATCATTATGATATCCACTGAATTTTTTTTTACCCACATAAAAGTGCATGAAATGTGTTCAACCCAAAATAATGAATTCTGTTAAAGATAGGTACTTCAGATTGTCTGGCTTCGTTGCTGTAAATGTTCCAGCGGCGCCGGGCCATTGTTTAAGCATCCAGCGTTGTAATATAAATAAATATTTGGACAACATCACATAGATTGCTCTGATCCTATGCACCTGATTACTATAACATGAGTGCTTTGTAGAAACAAAAACTGTACCTACCACAACACGCAGACCCAAGACTTGGAATAAACCCATTTTAACTCGCCATGGTTGACACCGACTCAAAAATAACTGATTAGGTATGTTTTAGTCAATATTATTTTTTGCTTTTTAGTCTATTTTTGAAGTCGGTTTTTAGTTTTTTTTTTTACTTTATTTTATTATAAATTTTCATAGTATTTTCAACTTTATTATAATTTCTATCTTTTATATTATCATTATGGTCGATCGACAGTCAAGGGGTATGTAACAATCATAAAATTTCACTCTGTGTATAAAGCTGATAAAAACATTATGTACTTAGTCTTTTTTCTTAACGGAAACGATCTGTAGGCTATTTAAAATTTTGACCATGACTAGAAAAAAAAATCTAAAGCTAGATCAATATCCACATAGCTAATTCCGTTCAGCCGTTAAAGCAACATTGAGTAAAAACACTAGTTGTGGACAATTAGATGTTATCTGCATTGTTTCTACAATCACGCCAATAATTGTGATTCGTGATTTCTATAACACAAGTGCTTTAGCTACTCACATCAGGACCAGAGCAATTTATTGTTTAGCCCCGAACACCTCTCGCATGCTCACCTCTCGGCTACGGAGGTCGTCATAATAACCACTATACCAGACAGTCGTCTAAAATACACACATTAGAAGTATCTACGGATCAAGTACGTTTTAGAGTATCACCGCCATTCAGGATTGTTATTGTAAGAAGAAAAATTAAAATTAAAATTTGAAAAAAAAGGGGTAATGAGATACGTCGGATGTTGCAAGCTGGTTCCAGGCAACGGACTGTGACTGTTGCACTTGGCATTACAAAGAGCGTCAAGTGGAGGCACCTCCGGACACGCTATCGTATCACAGGCAGCGTGGCCGAGCGACATAAGAGACGATCTCGCATCACCGCTCGCAGACAGGATGGGTACAACTAAAATACTGCCTGATGGCGTACCATGACCGCCAATCGACCGAACCATCTGAAGTTGTTTATCGGTCTGCGTTCCCGACGGTTGCTAGGAGTTCCACCTATAGCAATCGTAGGGCCCGTTTACAGTGGACTCGTGAATGTAGAAATCGGGAGGATGAAGACTGGTGTTGTGTTTGCTTTTCCGACGAATCTCGTTTTCGATATGAGGCCGGACACAAGACGTACTTAAGTTTAGAAGGCCTCTGGGCGTCAAGAACGTTTGAAATTTTAACAGGAAGTTCATTCATATGGAGCCCCTCCAACAATAATGGTTTGGGCCGGTATTTGGATCGGTGGAAAAACCTATCTCATTTGAATCAGGGGCGACCTCAATGCTCATATTGATGCGAAGAGGATTTATTTAGACGTGATCATTCCTTTGCGAAGCCATGTTGGGTGAATAGTTTAATGTGTAAAGCTAATGCTGTAATACACGAAAATCCATGCACTACTCAATTGACACTTGACAGACCTCAATCAACTCCACATAGCACGTAGAACTGACGGCTGGTGGGGCAGAAAGGTCCACCCACAAGGTGGGCTAGAAAGGTCCACCCGCAAGGTGGGCAGACGACCTGTGTAAAGGTTGCAGGACGATGCTGGATGCACGCCGCTTTCAACCGGCCGATCTGGAAGTCACTGGGGGAGGCCTATGTTCAGCAGTGAGACGTCCTGTGGCTGAAATGATGTTGATGATGAGACCTCAACCCAATTGAGCACGCATGGAATTTGCACCAAAGAAAAGCTCTGCCTATAATGGACTCGGCAGAGCTCTTCTTGAGGCACAATGCAACTTTTTGATTTGTTAGACAGAACGTGGGCGGCCATTAGGAATGAATAAAACCAATAAAACCAATTTATTTCTGTAAATAGGCTTAAACTAAGCGCTTTTATATTATATTTCTTTAAATAGGCTTAAACTAAGCGAATAATCGCTGTGATTGTTTGATTCGTGATAACAGTGGAAACACAGATTTTAAAGATATTCTATTCTTATTTTTGACTTTTGGACAATTAATTGACAAAATCAACTAAGAATATTACCACAATTTGCAAAAAAATCCATTTTCCTGAATTTTTACAAAATAGGGTTGATTTGTTAACTTAAACATAAGAATTAAGGTAAGAAGCCAGTCTGGAAGACTAGATCTTGTAAAAAACTATTTGGATATTATTATTTATTTATAGTTAAAATTTACTTGATACCTAAATACTTTTAATGAGTGTGTATTAGATAGATCCTGGAAGGTGGTTTTTTTTTTCTAAAAATGAAACTAAGCTAGATCGATTTATCGCCCCCGAAACGCCCTGCATACTTTTCATGAAAATCATTGGAGCTGTTTCCGAGATTCATATTATATAATACAAGAATTGCTCGTTTAAAGGAATTAGATAAACGAGTATTCATACACGTTATTGTATGTTTGTTAAAGACAATGGTGCATCTATTTTGCAAGGTCTAGGTATTTTACAAATCAACACAGCAAACAATATTACAAAAAAACTAATGAAGCATGTTTTCGTCTCTAAACTTATTCTCAAAAAGTATAACAGATACAATAGAAATGTTAATTGTTATCATGGCTAAAACCATGCGTCTTAGGCTAAGGCATGATGATCATTTTTCAATTTAAATAACAGCTGAGGAAATAATTGCCCTGTTTTCCTGTAACACAGTATGGATTTACTGTTTTGCAGCTACACCAATCGTTTTTTTAAGCCGATAAATATAATGAAAATTGATATTTCAATTTATTTCAGGGTTGCTGATGTACTTTGTGAGTATTTTAGGGATCACAGCAGGCGTACATAGGCTATGGTCTCACAGGAGCTACAAAGCGAAACTCCCACTTCAATTAATACTCATGGTATTCTATAGTATTGCCTCCCAAGAGTCAGCAATAACCTGGATCAAAAATCATCGATTGCACCACAAATTTTCCGATACTGAAAAAGATCCTTACAATGCGAGTCGTGGATTCTTTTACTCGCACATTGGTTGGCTTTTAACTAAGGAATCTGAAGAGGTAACCAAAGAGAAGAAACGTATAGACATGTCAGACATTTACAGCAACCCTGTGCTATGTTTTCAAAAAAAGTAAGTTTACCGTATTTTGTAAAAATATATATAATTTTTAATTATATATCTACTAAGATTTTAGACAGACTGTATAAAAAGTTACTTCTAGACTAAAAAAAATGTTTTAGGATAATTTAAAGATCCTAAAACTAAATACCTACACAAAAATAAAACCGTGTCCGTGGGGCAAGGAAGCAAGGATACTGGCAGCATTCCTCGCTGAATGGCTAAACTAAGCCGTTGTGCGAGGAACGCACCAGCATTTTTATTTTGGTGCTAATTTGTCGAAAAGTAATTTAGCATTTGGACCCCATGGTCCAAACGTCTCTACTCCAAATGGCGCAAACACATAGCACAGTCATTTTCAAGAGACTCGTATTTGCTCCACTTGGCATTTCATGCTGACTCGGCTGTAGCTCCTGCTTTTAATGCTAACTTCTTGAGGTGAGTTGGAGCTAAAGTATCGACACAAGTCGCGTAAAGCTCGACCCCTTTCCCAGAGAATGAGAGATCATCAGGCCTCTTTCCATCATCACAGACCAACACATCGTCGATGAGTGAGTTCGGTGTCGAAGTGATCGTGGTTTTTTACAGAATCGACAGATTGGATCTATCTCGCTAACTGCCTGAGAACAAACGTGTTTTGGTGGAATTTAACATTATCACACTTAGAAGCGCTTAGCGTTTCACCTCATATCCGTGTGTCTTTTTATGAGTTCAGAGGAGATCCTTCTTTTTGTTTAGCGTTTACTAATGAAATGCTTATTAATTTGTGGCTCATAAATATCTAGATTGCAGTGGTAATATTAGCTGTTATCATTTAATGGGAATATTAAGAGTTTAAGGTTTAGATTTTATATTAATACTGTAAGACCTGAAACCACCGCAGTCATTGCATGTAATCGTATGGATCCTCGCGCACCTAGCCGCGCTCAACGCATAGTGCAGTGAGCGCATTGGCATAGTAGATGGCCGGTTTCAATATCCAATCTACAGTTGACCGGAGATAGCTATCTGAGATAATCAGAAAACATCTATCTTTCTGTTACCTGCGTTTCAATAACAAAATGCAGTTGAGTCTTTCTAAGATTATGAACAGTTTAAAGTCATTACTTCCAGTAGCGACTCTATGGCCCAATCAGCAGCAAGTCCCTCCAATACGTTTTGTTTCAATTTTTAATAAAAATATTGTATTTTCTTAGCATCCAATTCCATTGCAATAAGATTCATAAAATACTTAAAAATAAGCAATCATTAATCATTTATTGTCCCCTTACTTCAGATCGTATTTTTTTTATAAATAATTCAATTAATTTATTGTAAAGCTTTCAATAAATACAATCTAAGCGTGGCAACGGAACGCTTTGTTTGTCTTGATTGAGTTGAAGTGACGGCTGACGCATGACACTTGACACTGCGTTGAGACATTTTGTTTGCATCGCATTTTGGATATAACTTGTTAATTACAAAATATTAACCTTTTGAAAGAGAGCAAGGATACAGTTAAAAGCAGACTGTACAGTTTAAGCCTTCTAATGCAGAATTGATTCGAAGATTCGGAGACTCAATTCTCTTCCTTCTCGCCATGACTGGATGTGAATCACATTGTGATTTGTGATACAACTTCTTCATTTTTTGGAAAAGGCAAGATACAAGCTGTTCAGTCATTCATTATAAAAGAAGATCGGTAGGACCATTGATGTAAAAAGCAAAGATACGGCTGACGGAACAAATTGCTTTGCATTTCCTCAATACATGACACAGTAACCCCATCTGTTAGACTTTGATGTCAACTGTCAACAGCAACATAGAGTAACCACAAATTACCTATATCGGCGTCGCGATGTAACATTGTAAGAGCGGCTTGTAACGAAAGAGGAACTAAGGAAAAAGTTTTTATTTCACAAATGTTATATTTAGTATCAGAATTCAGAGTAAATATAACTTTTTGCTTTTTCAAATAAAATACGTCAACATAAATTAAAGTAAAATAAAAAAATCTTTATATGCTTAAACACGGTATACAAGAGGTGTTTTAAAATAAACGTACCAAGCATGTTTAGCGAACACGGGGCATGCAAATTAAATATAAAATTGAACTAAATTAAATATAAAATTGAGTCTAAAATTGCATTAAATTAAATCAATCAATCAATCATTTATTTGCGTCAAACATGGTATAACAAGGTGTTAACTTACAATAAAAGAATCACATATTTGGGCTACACAAATTAGCATGCATATGTCAGGGTACAATTAAAAATGAAAAATAATATTTTAAAAAAATGTCAAATAAATCTGATAATAAATACAATGTCAACTGCTCATGTCCGAATTTCATTATATTATGAACTACTATACAAATTACCGAGTCAGTGTTGAAAGACCTTAACCTAAATTCGTTTTTTAAAATTGAAAAAGTCCTCGAGACTATAAAAATTATGGTGGTTCAGCCAGCGGAACAAATGTCTTTTAAGTACTGGTAAATTATAATTTTTGATGTCGTTCGGTATATGATTGTAAATTTTTACGCACATTGCTATGCAACTTTTATTGAATTTAGAAGACTTAGGGTTTTCTTTTAGTTTAAGCCGATGAGGATCTCTGTGTACTCTTGTGTTTTTTAGATCATAAGTTTTTCCAAATAAATTCTTATGTCTGATCACAAAATTGCATACCTCATATATATATATATATATATAGAGGCATGGCAGCGGTAGTAGAGCAAGATTTTTAAAGTGGGGCTCACATGAATTTCTAGGTGAAATTGCAACGATTGCCCGTATGCATTTCTTTTGTGAAATGAACGCTTTGTTTTTGTCTGTACTGTTTCCCCATATGACGATACCATAGCGAATTATGGACTCAATATAGGCTTGATACGACAAAATTGCAGTCCTTCGATCAGTGACGTTTTTGATCTGGTAAATTGCATGAACAAATTTATTAATCCTTTTGCAAAGGTCAAATACGTGCATTTTCCAGTTCAAATCTTGATCTAGAATTATGCCGAGAAATTTTATTTGTGATACCTGCTTGATTTTTAATATATTCAGATAAGTGTTACAATAATGATCTTTAGATTGATTAAATTGGATATAATTAGATTTATTTAAATTAATTTTTAAGTTATTACTATCTAGTCATTTCAAAATTTTGTCGATTGTGTCGTTAATGTCCTGTTCATGTTTGATTATTGAATTTTTATGTCTGTTAGTTGTTACTATAAGAGTCATCGGCATACAAAATACATTTCTGTTCCATCGTGTCCACAATATCATTTATATATAAAATAAACAAAATAGGGCCCAATATACTTCCCTGTGGGACACCAAAATTATTATTTCTATAGTTAGAGTAGTAGAACTTCATTTCATTTAGTACGAGAGCCCACGACCAAAATTTTTGTCTCATAGCAATACGGCCAAAACCGCATCAAATTGATAGATACGATTATCCTGAACTCGAAAATACCAATATCAGACATTTTCCGCGTAGCGTTTGATCTGACCGAATTTTCAAAATTGTCAAAGAATTTTACCGAACTGCATCATAGCAATATGTCTGATTTGCAGACTGTAGTTGAATGATAGTTCTGAGATACCGGAAACATATTTTTCAGACGTTAGTGGTGTAGCGCAAACCCGTAAAATCACATAAAGAAATTAAAAATGAGACAAAAAAAATGTCTCATAGCAATACGTCTGAAAATCTTTTTTATTAGTAAATTTTGGTTATTTGATGCGAACAAAACAATTTTCAGACGGAAATGTGAACGCATTAAATTTTGAGATCGTTTTGAAAATGTTAACAAATTTTACCGATCGGTATCATAGCAATATGTCTAAAAATTGTTGGACATGATAAAATAAGTTGTCCACATGTGCAAAAAATTTATATCAGACAAATTAAGTGTAGCACCTTCTCTATCAGACAACTTTTCGATACTCAGATATCAGATAGAGATTAAAAATAATGTATAATAGTAAGAAAGGGGCAGGAGCGTAACAAGCGCTGAGGCTGTTGAAATTAAATACTGATTGATTTGATAGTTTTGGTTTTATTTAAAGCATACTTGAGTAACTTTTACAAAAGAAATAAGTAACCACATCTGTCATCTGTCAAAAAACATATAATAGACAAGGGAGATTCTTGAATATCTATGAAGGCTGTAAATTTCAAAAACATTTAACAGAGGCGTCGGCCAGGCGACTCCGAAACGTAATTTTCGTTTTTGGGAGTATATGCTACACTTAAAGTGTCTGAAAACAGGTTTTTGGTAATCATGGCAGCAATACGAAAAGTTGAAAAAAAAATTATCCGTATTGCTATGATACAGGTCGGCTAAATTTGTTGACATTTTCAAAAATGCGCTCAGGCTATATGCTACGCGCAAAATGTCTGAAAACAAACTTTTTCGTAATACAATTATAAAATCTATGTACATTTTCACTATCAGACGTATTGCTATAATACCGACTGTCTTTTTTTTTTGGCACAGCAGAAATGGCCTCCCACGCAGTTGCTACACTTTCGACCGTTACCACACACCTAGTCGGGTTCAGAATCATACAATCTAACGATTTTATAGGGTTTTTGCCGTATTGCTAGGAGACATGGTTTTGGTCGTGGGCTCTCGTACTATTATTGTGTACTTTAGTTATCATGACACGCTGTTTCCTATTATGTAAATAAGATGACAACCATTGTAAGGGTAGGCGCCTGATGCCAACTGTTTCTAGTTTCTGCAATAATAGATTATGTGGCACAACGTCAAAGGCCTTCGATATGTCTAAAAATATTGCGGTAGTTATTTTTTTATTATTGATACTAGTCAATATTGCATCAACAAGATTAAAAATTGCTAGTGTAGTCACTTTTTTGGAAACCGTATTGTTCACTTTTAATAATTTTAAATTTGTTGCAGAAGGCTATTCGTTGAGAGTACATACATTTCTCGAACACTTTTGATAGGATCGGAATAAGTGTTATAGGTCGGTAATTATTGACGTCTTCTTTATTACCTTTCTTATAGAGAGGTTTCACTATAGATAATTTCAAAGCATCAGGACAGGTTCCCGATTCAAACGAGTGATTTATGAGGTGTGTTAGGATAGTGATCAGTTCATTTATGCAGGTTTTAATAACTTTTGTGCTGATCTCATCATGGCCCACAGAAGCAGTATTATTTAGTGAGCTTACCTCCTTTTTTACTTCCTCCTCAGTCATTGCTCGAAGGAACATTGAGTTTGTGAGAAACGCATTGTTACCTGACTTTGTTTTATTATTTAAGGTATTTGTAGAGTCAATAAAAAAGTCATTAAAAATATTTGCTATGTCAAATGGATTTTTAATTTGTATGTCATTTTTTATTACCATAGGGATGTCATTGTCTATTTTATTAGTACCTAATTCATTTTTAATAATATGCCAAGTCGCCCTGCATTCTTTTTTACTGTTTCGGATGAATTAATATTAGAGTGTTTTTATGATTTGTAAATGCATTTTTTAAAACATTTGAATACGACAAGTATTTTTGTTTATCGCCAGTTGTTTTATTTTTATGGTATCGATAGCGAAGTAGCCTTTTATTTTTGCAACTTTTTTTCAAACCTTTAGTTATCCATTTTTTATTGTAGTTTATTCTGTTGTATTTAATTCTCACTCTGGGGAAACATAAATTATAAAGTAGGCAGAACTGTTCGTGAAAATTAGTAAAAGCTATGTTGAAATTGGTTTCTTCGTATACCTCCGACCACGAAAGGTTTTTTAAACAATTTCTGAATTTCTCTACGTTGTCAGCGCTGAAATCTCTTTTGAAAACAAAATAAGAGGCAGGCTTAGATACCTTGCGCTGTATAAAGAAGCTCAAGAGTTGCGCAGTTTCATGGTCAGACAGATACAACGGCAGAACCGACGCAGTTGCGTCTATACACGAGTCTCTTCTAGTAGGCTGATCGATGTGGATCTTAAGGTTATAGTTGTAAGCTAGGTCTCGCAAATATTCGGTGATATTACCAGGCTTCAAAGTATTAATATTGAAATCACCTGCAACAACCAGCCTGGTATTCGCTTTGAATTTCCTCTGCAAGTCATGCAACAAAGAGTTCAACCGTTGTAGGAAAACTGTGGGGTCAGAAGATGGTGTCCTGTAAACGGAAATTACTATCAATTTATAAGATGGAATCGCTACACCGCACACCTCGAACACTTTTTGTGTAGCGTATTTACTCAACCATGTTAGCTCCGTGTAAGACGCATATTTTTTTAACTAAATACAAGACCCACCCCTAGACTTTTCCCTACAAAAAGAAGCAGCTAATTTGTAGTCAGAAACTTTTAAATAGCAGCCGTAGCCTTCTTTCAGGAACGTTTCCGTGAGGCAGATGACATCGGGTTTATTTCCCGTTTCGCGTAGCTCCTGTAAGGTAATTTCTAGCATAGATGGTTTGGATAAAATACTCGCGATGTTTTGATGGAGAATCTTAAGCATTGGGGAAGGAGTCTTTATCATATTTCTGTAATTTTTAGGTACGAAAAAAGGTAGTTGTATCTTTGTAGGTATTTGTTCGGCCTTCTAATTTACCCTCGTTGTTGACTTTTTTAGTGGTTGGCTTAAAGTAGAAAGGATTTTTTCCCCTACTGATAGATGTCTCTGATTTTTTGTCATATTTATTTTTACCGCTATTAGTTGATGTCGAAATAGTTCTGGCTACCTGTTATAAGAAGCGAGATTCGTATGGTGGATAATCGATAGTAACGTTAATTTTTAAACATGCATGATCTAAAAATATTTTTCGGGCTGCTTTATATCATAAATGTCAATAAAATTACAGTTAGCAAATGTATTGGTCAATTGTTTAAACAAGTCATTAATTTTCTTTTCGTTCAGATACTTATTTTCATGAATCGGCAATAGTTTTTCAATTGCACTCGACATTTAAATGTCGTGTGCAGCTATTTTTTATTTATTTTTTATTTTCTTTGTAAGGAAACAAACATCTATCAATATTACATTTAGCATATGAATGAAGCTATAATCAGAATGTAAATTTGTGAAATTGTGTAACTAGTCTTTAAGTATTCTATATTGGTAGCTATTTTATTTATATTATAAGCTATGTTCTTTTGCTGTCCCTACCTAAAAATAAATAATAAAAAATAGTTTATTAAAAAAAAAGTTGTTTAGTAAAATACGATGTCATCAGTTCAAAATGTCTCGTCACTGACTGTTTTCTTGCTACATTTGAATTTACATATAAAAACATAATTCCTTATATTAAAATGAATTTTTTTCAAGGAATAAATTTATAGATGTTTAAAATACTTAGGTGAAAAGTTATAAACTTTAATATGCCTTACTAACTTTTTATAAAATTGTCAGGGTGTCAATTTGTAATGTGTTAAAAAGGGCTGGCTCCCGGTCTATAGGTTGACCCTGGCATGCTAAAATTTTCTTCTATTATGCTCCCGGTTTATTATTCACATACACATGCTCATAGGAAAACAAGTTACGATTTAATTTATTAATAAATTTTGTCAGATTTTCGTCGAATGTACTTACTTAGTCGCGTGAGGTACCCACAGACCTACATGTTAGCGATGTTACATAACTGATGATCAATCATTTAATAAATCTGTTGAAAATAAATTAACTACAAATCGTAATCTGGTCAACGAAATCCGCATCAGATATTTCCTAAACATTTAAAAATTAGATACTCACCGTTCTTGTTCGCTAGGTAATGTGAAGAAAGACAATTCTGGATTTGACAAACTCCTATTGAGACATCCATAAACACTGCAATATTTTCTACTTGAATTGATTGCCATTTTCTCGAACCTACAAATTATTACCTCGCGGCCGGCATTACGTACGGCGTAGCAGCCACGACTGGCGCACCTTTATCACCGATAAATTGTGTCAGTATGTGCGTGCGGCGGCGCATACGCACGGGCGCGCTTTTAAACTAACCGGGCTCGATGCGCATGTATGAAGTGGACCTACTTCTCTTATTATATTATGGCATTGGTCGCATAGTGTTAATGTGGATGACGTCATAAGACTCGATACCTGTGTGCACTGGATGCACGCGCTGCACACGCTGCGCGCGCACCCAGGAGATGCGCGAGGTTCCATACGATGTCATACAAAGATACTGAACGTACTACGGATACTGTGGATAACACGGGTAGTGCGCTGCATGCGGTGGGGCTAGGTGCGCGATGCTTTCAGTTACTGAGCATACTGCTGAGCTTGCAGGTATTGCAGTGTTCATAGATGTGCGGTCACCTTAATCATCACTTCTTTTTAGTATCAGGGCATACCAAACTGGGACAGTGACGAGTTTATTTGCAGGCTTTTGTGACGGGTGCGTTACCATTAATACCATTGTGGAAATAAATAGTAGAGAAGACTTTACTACTAGATAGTTTTAAAAAAAAAAGTACATCGCATATGTTGCAAAAATATAATAGGTATACACGGTGTTACTTTGCATCCTTGCCATATTTACAGAGGTAACTATATATATATATATATATATATTTTTATTTGAGATGGGCTTACTCTTGACCCCAATCTTGCTCTAGAGCATAGATGGGATCTACGATAGAGCGAGCTTGCCCAGAAGATGACATATATCACTGACAATGATAACAAATCAGTAAAAAAAGATTTATCTCTGTGAATATGGCAAGGATGCAAAGTAACACCGTGTATTTAAATAATACTAGCAAAGCAGGGTACATAAAATCAGGAATCGTCCCTTTAGAAGCGAAGGTTTTGAGTTTCTTTATTTTGGAAATTCCATACACGTAGAAGTTTTACACACACACATTGATTTATTTTAATAAAGCATAGTTAGTCCTTTTTAACTGACGAAAACACGGAGGAGGTTCTCAAGTCTAGGTCTTTTTTTTGTATGATCACGCATAACTTTTACAGAGTAGTTCGATTTTGATAATTCTTTTTTTATTAGAAAGGGTAATGCCCGAAGTTGATCCCATATTAAGTTGAAAAAAAAATCCAACGTAGGATCCGAAGGGTAGGAAAATAGGGGATGATTGATTGTTCACTTACTGATTGTAATGTTTGACCACGCATAACTTTTCACAGAGTAGTCCGATTTTGATAAATCCTTTAACATGTCTACAAAAAACAATTATCAAAACAGAACTTTTCATTTTGATTTCGTAACTCCGGTTCGTTTTTACGTAAAAATTTGTCAGATTACCAGTTAAATTACAAAACCGTTTTAGGTATTAATACTATGAATGTACGCAACCGTTGCTGCGAGCCCAAAAAACGAACTCTTTTGAGCAGCATTGGTGTTTAAACGAATGCATCTATGCTGCATTACCATTTGGCGATATCAGAGGTGTGCGATTTTGCGACTTCATCTTGTTTTGGCGACTTTTTTATATTTTATTCACGCGCGTAGCGATCTTTCACATTGTAAGATAGTATACAGTGGTACAAAAAAGTCTACTGTATACTATAAAGTGGACTATATATATTTTTTAATAATGACTTTTTTTACTGCCTGAAGAGGAAGAAACTACGAGTAAATCATAGTATTAATTAAATAAAAAGTAAAGCATAAAAGTGTTTTTTTATATAAGCAATCCGCCGCTCATTCCAGCGTCCAGGGCCAAAACCATGAACTCTTTAAACAATCTCAAAGTTGTCAAATCTGTCAATTTTGGTACGTCATTTCATACAAAATTTGACAGAAATGATAATGTTTGACAGATTTGTGATTGTTTTAACAGTTCATGGTTAAGGCCCTGTAGTTGAAATCAGCTGTCAAAAATCATCTTACTGATGCGAAAAGGCAAAAAAGGTTACTAACTTATATTTTAAGACATAATTCATTGTTGCAGGTACGGGTTACCTGTAATTGCGTCACTCTGCTTTGTTCTCCCGACTGCCATACCAATGTATTTCTGGGGCGAAACCCTGAGCAATGCTTGGCACGTGAATGTGCTCCGCTATATTTTGGTTCTTAATGTAACCTTTTGCGTCAATAGCGTAACGCACAAGTGGGGGTACAAGCCCTACGATAAAAACATGTTTCCAGGCCAAAATTTACTTGTCAGTGCAGTTGCGCTTGGTGAAGGTTTCCACAATTTCCACCATACTTTCCCATGGGATTACCAAACAGCTGAACTTGCAAATAAGAAGCTGAATTTTACGACTTGGTTTATAGATTTTTTCGCTTGGATTGGATGGGCATATGATCTGAAATCAGCTTCCAAAGAAGTTGTGAACAAACGTGCAGAGAGGACCGGAGATGGCACAGATCTATGGGGAGTGGTGAAAACTGTTTCAAACTTGTAAACTTATGTAAAATATCATTTTTTTCTACCTGGCTTTTATGTCTTTAATCTTCTAGTGTATATTTTAAAGATTGTAAATGTTAGTATGTAAATATTTTTTGGGCAACACTTTTATATCTATTGGTGCAATAGTACAGATAAGTTGTGTAATTTTTATTAATAACCTAATTTTGCAAAGTTATTCGTATCATTATACACATAGTGTCAATACAAAGTGTGGCTTGAAGGTTATGTCTTATTTATTTTGAAACTTGGCCAAGAAAATGCAATGCTTAAGAGAAATTAACGATTTGCTGGATTTGATACAAACAATACGGTTTAAAGTCTTTAACATGAATTAACTATTTTTATTTAACTAAATAGGCATGTTCAGGATACGTACAGTCTTTAAAGTTAGTAAATGGCATTTTCTAAACATAGTTTGAGCTAAACTAAAGAAGTTGGAGTTTTATTATACTCTGACCTCAGTGGTTGGAGGGGACCTCTCGCTTTCCAGTATGGTAAGAGCCATGCTGGGCAGCGAGGTGGCTTGGGAGGCAGTGGCCTCCTTTTGCGAGGACGTGATGTCGCAAAAGGAGGCTGTGGAGTGGGTCAGGGAGGAAGATCCTCACGCTGACCCGATCCGACGTAGAATAAGAGGGAGGAGGAGACAGGGCTACGCCGATCTCACCTTCCCTCTAGCGGGCTCGTGAGCGCGGGGCGGGGGCCCCGAACTCACATTGCACAGCCTGCGAGTGCGGGGTGATCCGTCGAGTACAGGGTCACCCAAACCATATGCTTGAGGCCTGGCATAGTAAGCCGTACGTGGGCAATGTATGGATAGCTCCTCAGAATAAATTAAATTAAATTAAATATTGGACAACATCACATACATTGCTCTGATCCTAAGGTCGGTAGCTAAAGCACTTGTGTTATAGAAATCAGAAACAACGACGGTACCACGACACCTAAACCCGAGCCAATATAGAAAAGATCTTCTCTACATTGACCCGACCGGGGATCGAACCCGGAACCTCAGAGATGGCGGCGCCATTTAAAGTCCAGCGTGCTCGCCTCTCGGCTACGGAGGTCGTCCACTTTACTGCGTATTTTCGTCGACAAAAAAACTTACCTTTTTTACTCAAGAATCACAAAATGCCGACGTGGAGATAAATGGTTTTATTTCTCGTCAATAACTATTTTTTAATAATTTTAGGGATATGAGTGTTGTTTCATTCAGTGGATTGCAAAATTCTGCACTAGATGGCATTAAAAGTCAATTTTCGTACTTTTTGGAGTTACGCATTTTGATAATTAGGCCGACGATATGTGTGACATGACAATATGCACGACATGACAACTGTCACTAAAATAATTAATTGTTAATGTCATTTAAAGCACTAAGGAAGGAGTATTAATATCAACTTCAAACCAATTTACCCCCAAAATAACTTTTTACCCCTATTTAACCGCTTTAAGGGATGTTTTTCAATAAAATACGAAACACGTGTTTCATTAATTCTGTTTAAGAATGTTTATCCAAAGTTTAAATTAGATTGAACCAAGAAATCACGCAGTCCCATACAAACTTTGCCCCCCTTTTCACCCCCTTAGGGGTAGAATATCGAAAAATCCTTTCTTATCGGATGCCTACCCTCCAAGTTTCAGGTCTTTGTGATCAGCGGTTTAGGCTGTGCGTTGATCCATCAGTCAGTCAGTCAGTCAGTCGTTCAGGACAAAGCATTTTATATGTATGGATTATTATCCTTGGGCATTGATAGTCAGTTTTTCGCGTCAGTTGAACTGGCGTCCATCCAAAATTTGACCGTGAGTGTCGAATCATCACTCCAGAGTTTTAACTGATGACGTGCCACGAAATTTTCCGTGAAGTGACTACCATAATTCAACCCGGCGCGTCGCGCCAAACTGCGTGTGAGTGTGTGATCGTCATTCCAAAATCGCGTCAGTTCGCTCGCAGCGCCCGCGGTGATTGAACGTGTGTTTACGGTTTTTGTTTTTACAATGGCGACGTCGGCGACCTCTGGACGTGTCGTAATGACAAAATTTATTGAAAAATATAGAAATTCAGAATGTTTATGGAAAGTAACACACAAAAATTATAAAACTAAACAGCATCGCCAAAAAGCTTCGAAGAATTTCTGGTGAGTATATGGCAACAAACAGTAGCCGCAGTAAGAAGTATTAGTTCTATTTCGGAATCAGAATTCACTTTTTTCGCGACGCAAACACGTTCTCCATACAGCAGGGCCGGTCGACAACTGAAGAGCTGGAGTGACGCCAGTGAGTGGGGAAATCTAGTTGGCATAAAACCATTTGGAGTGACATCACAGTTTTACGTCTAGACTGACGCGAAGAACTGACTGTCAATGCCCAGCTTTAAGTTTTGGCACTGTCAATTCTTTTTGGATAGTTGCTGTATTACGGTTAAGGTTGTGGTAAAAAACAAAACAAAAAAAAAACAATTGTCTTGAATTAAAAAACGATAAAATGTCTAATCAATAATAGATTTGTGTAATCAACCTCACAGAAGTCTTTTGACTATAACGGTGCAAGAAGGGAGTGGTGATACTGCAAGTGTGCTACATTTGTAAAAACTTACTTCCACGAATCATAATTTGGTACCTTTTCATCTCTTCAACTGGCTAATCCTTTTCGTTCTGCCAGCGAATCTTGTAGGCCACTTTAGAGTGACAAAGTCTGCCATTTAACATTCATGAATTCAGGCCCAAAAAGGACTAAATGCGATTCTGAGTTTCTTCGACCGCTCCATTAATGTGGAATAGAAATAGTGTACAGTCCAAATAGAATGGACAACTCTTCGGTCCAGGATGTGGCCAGTAATTTACGTCGTCTATGAGTAATGAACAAAAGGCCTGCTACAAAAGTGGTTCTATCGTTCGGACGTTTTCACATTTCACCTAACCATTTAAAATTACAATTGAATCTTGTCAAACCTTTGACATTTTATAAACAATTGAAAATTCAAACTAGCCGTGTAAAAATTTTTTTTTACACGGCTAGTTTGAGTTCATAATATTTTGTCAAAGGATTGCTACAAGTGAAGGGTTTTTAAATGGTTTTAATAAAGATGATGCCGTGTGCGGACGGCCGTAAAGAATACACATCCCCACCGCCAACAGGAGGCGTGTCGTAAGAGGCGACTAAATCCTGTAGCACGAGACGGAGACCAGCGTCTGCGTGCGAAATAATAAAAAAACTGCGCTCGCCAACCCGCCTGCCAAGCGTGGCGAGTATGGCAAAAACCCCCCGATGATAGAAGTCACTGGGGGAGGCCTATGTTCAGCAGTGGACGTCCTGTGGCTGAAATAATGATGATGATGAAGGGGTTTTTAATGATAATACGTCCGAACGAATGAATTATTCTTGTCGTACGCCTTCTGTGTATGGACAATCTCATCATCATTTTAGCTACAGGACGTCCACTGCTAAACATAGGCCTCCCCCAGATTGACCGGTGGGAAGCGGCCTGCATCCAGCGGCTTCATGCAACCTTTGCAAGGGCGTTTATGTTTCTTTAACGCAAAGTGATTCATGTCTATCAGCAAACTAGTTCATTTGTAAGGTAGGATGGTTCAAGAATTTTTGCAAAAAAAAGGGATTTTAACCTAAGGCGCGTTTACGCGACCTTAATTATTCAAAACTTTACTTCATAAAACTTAAAAAGTACTTCAAGTGTACACAATAAGTGAACATAATGTTAATTTAAAAGCATTCTGGCCAGCCATTCTTAGGCGTCTTAACGATAATCTTACATTTTTTTTACAACACAAATTGGTTTTAGCAAAAATATTGAATTTTGCGTTTTTAGTAATACGTCATACACCACGATAAATGCTTAACAAGTAAATATTACGCATAAACAAAACTGTTTTTGATAAGTTAAAAGTTTATGGTTAACTAACAAACATTTAGTTAGACCTGCTTAATTGGGGCACAGGAGTAAAGCGATTTAGAGCTTGTTATGTGTCTTGTGTTATCTGCAATGGGTTGTTTCTTTACCACCGGCTTTGACCTAACGACGGATCTACATAAGGACCTATTGCTAGTTTGACTTATTTTCTGTAGGTTTATGTTAGGTTTTTTCTACGTAAACCATTTTATCCAACAAAAAGTCTGCTCATTAAGACGGAACTTTGCAGCATTTTGCTCCTAATAGCTTTTCTTTTATTTACTTCGGTGATGGATGTAGAATCTGGATTGTTAAAACGAGGTGCACTTATTTACAGGTTTGTTGTGATAAGATACAAGACAATAAATCTAAGAGAACATAACATACGTTGTTCTGCTCACAGGGTAAGTAGCAAAAGCTCTTCTTCAAATAAAAATAAGAAAAGGACTGTACTTTAGTACCCCGACCTGAGACAATTAGAGAAATTCGTTTTAATAGACCCGACCGGGGATCAAACTTGTGATCCCAGAAAAAGGGCAACGCCAAGCCCGGCGTGCTCGCCACTCAACTACCGAGGTTGTCAGGTTTGCTTTGTTGGTACATAATTATTTCTGAATGCACCGTATCGTCCTTGTCTTTCTCCTAGCACTTAGTTCGTTCCTATTCGGAACACGATTAACCGTTGTCCTATAGGGCTTGGTTTAAGATTTAAAGCGCTTGCCTTCAGAAGTTCGTAACTCTTTAATTGTTAACACTTGCTTATGCACTATTAATGCTTTTTAAATTCTTCGTATGATGACAATTGGCCTCCAACCTGCATCTTTTTTTTCATTTAACAAAAACAAACAATAATTTCACAACAACAAGAACAGAAAACAACTCGGGCGAATCAGCAATTAGCTGTGCTGTCAAACTGACAATTCAACACAGGAAACAATTCAAAAACACTAATGACTTGAATTTTAATAGATGAACTAATGAAATATATGCATGTATGGTATTCTTATTGTTACCCGACTACGGCGAAGCCAAAAGGAAGGGTAATGATTCTGGCAGTTTATGTATGTATGTATGTTTGTATGTTCCACCGTAGCGCCTAAACTACTAAACCGATTTTAATTAACTAGGTGTCAATAGATTCGCAATAATAGACCGGGTAAAATAGGTTGTATAAATCTCATCAAAATTGTCGAAGACGGAATTTAAACGTCGGATTTTAACCAAAAAAAAACTGAAATTGTGATAATCATTATTTTTTGTATAACGTAGGCATCCAATAAGAAAGGATTTTACGAAATTCAACCCTAAAGTGGGTGAAACAGGGGGGCAAAGTTTGTATGAGAATCCGTGATTCCATGGTCCAATCTACTTTAAATTTTGCATAAACATTCTTTAACAGAATTAATGGTATGTATTATGGAATAATTTTGTATTTTATTGAAATGCATTCCCTAGCGGGGTTAAAAGGGGTAGAAAGTTATTTTGGGGGTGATTTGCTTCGAAGTTGATATCAACACTCCTTAGTGCTATAAATGAAGAATTAAAAATAATTTATTTTACAGACGGTTGCCATGTCATTGTCATGTAGTGTCAAACATTATTTTGATGTGAAAAAAGTGTATCCGTTTTGGTTGCCATAGGAAAAAAAAACAAAAACAAACAAACAATCTTGATAAATAAATTTGTTGGGTTTGTCTTCGCGTCGAATAGTAGAATAAATAATATAAAAAATGGAAAAGCTGACGAAAAAAAATCTGTTAGGCGTTACATAGTTCGCCGGGTCAGCTAGTTATTAATAAAAGTAAACTAACTGAACTGAAGACTGGAACTACAAGATTTCTATATTACAACATAGTTCTGACGGTACGATGGAGGTAGTAAATTTTTGAAGCAGGAGCAGGCGACGAAATTTTTGAGGATAATGTACTTGGACGCAATTATCATTTGGGGCTAGCCAAATAAAATAAGGCGGACTGCAGCATCGCTCTGTTAATTCTGACCATGAATATGACAGAAGAGACGTTACTAAAACGGATGAGATTTGAGAAAGCATACCAGCAAACCAAGATACCTACTATACCTACAGACAATGATGGTGTGATAATGATGTGATGACGTCAGTCTACTGATGGACATAGGTCTCTCCTAATGCACGACAGTGATCCCAATTCAGGCTAATCTTTTCCATCCATTTCCATTTTTAAGTAGAACATCGCATTATGACAGCAGATAAGGTTTAAGTTGTTAAAATTGTAATGAGAGTGAAGATGTATTAATTATAATTTTAAGTAATGAGTAAGAACCTAGATAAGTATAATGTTTTTATGTTTAGTGTGTGAACATTAATTAAAATAAATTTCTTTTCCTAACTCTTTACTTAAACTTATTTTACTATTGTTATTTACAAACACTACCTTTACTGGAAATAGCCCCAATAATACTGAAGCACAGCGCGCGACCCGCTCGCGAGCTGTACGCGCGCAGCACGCGTTCCGTTACTGCAATCGTTTGGTGCGCAAATCACGCAAGGCTTGTACTGAGCGCGCGATCTGCGCGCGTGCATTTCTAGTTCATTTTCCAGCTCACAGGTCGTGCGCGCGCGGCTCTCGTGCACTTTTGGGACTAGCCGAGCGGCAACATGTTTAATACCCAATTGATTTTTTAAAATGGAACGAATCGACTCGTGTTACACGGAAAGTTTGACGGCTAGCTCTCTCAAACTTGAATGAGGATTTTCAGTCACTATTTCCTTCACTTTTGCGATGTTATCTTCAGTAGCAGACGTTGATGGCCTACCAGAGCGAGGCAAATCTTCCATCACATCTCGACCGCTTTTGAATGCTTTGTACCACTCATAAACACGTGTTGTTGATAAAGTCGATTCACCGTAAGCCTTCTGTAACATTTTCAGAGACTCCAAACACGAAATACCATTGGCGATGCAAAATTTAACACAAACTCTTTGTTTGATGTTTTTGTCCATTATGAAATTCGCAATACACACTAGATATGGTATAACTAAAAACAATTCTGTATTTAATTTAATTATTAGATGTAACTCAAACTCCGCGCCAAAATGGAAAACAGTTGTGCCAATTTGAATGCTCTAAGGTGCCAATCTAACAACAACAAAAACTTAAAACTTTTTGACAGAATGTATGTAAACTTTATTTTAGTTTCCAACTTTTAGTGGTAAGCTCTTAAAAAAGTTATCATAAAGAATCTATCATCCTTAGAGAAGTCGTTAAAAAATAAGTTTTTTTTATCAGAAGCTAGGTCCAGTTAAATGTTAGCCTGCTAGAATAGCAGTTTCGTAACCATATATTAAGGTCTTACGTTCAATACTTAAGTCAATTTAAGAAATACACTTTTAATTATTTTTTGTTTCTGGGTGTTATGGTTTACGCTCCCAGATAATAAAATTGGTGTCTGTCACAGTGAAAAGATGCAGTTAAAATTCCAAAGTAAAGAGCTCCTTTCCTAATAAGAGTGCTTCTCGTCACGCAGTACCTACACAACTTTGCTTGATATGACAATACTAACATCAAGTTGCGGGCACAGCCAGTAGGTAATATTATACCTGCTACGAGACGTTACACGTGCCATACACGGCCTTTAGTGTCTATGACACACTTGAGCATTCAATGACAGCCACACTAGAATATTTTAATAAATCAAAGTCGCGGAACACTAAATTCAATGTAAATAAATGACGATTATTTGGACTTTGAAGTTTTAGTGATCCTTAACGAGAACGAGACAGTCTATCAACAAATTTTGCTTAGAACATTTAATTTTTTTGAATATGAGCCATAGATAGTGTCGTGTGGTGCCGGCACGTTAAAAAAATTGCACCGCCCCTTCTCTTCCTATAGGTGTCCTAAGAGGCGACTACAGGAGAACCGCCATAAGAAGACGGGCAGCAGCGTCTCCTCTCCACCATTGGCCAAACTGCGATCGCCAACCCGCCTGCCAAGCGTGACGATTATGGCAAAATCCTCCTTTTGGAGAGGCTTGTGTCCAGCAGTGGACTGATATAGGCTGGTGATGATGATGATGAGCCAAAGATGTTTATGTATTGAGGTATGGCGATGGTCACCATAGTCACTACTTTGTAAGTAAAAGCTTTGCTTTGTTTAGGGCTAAATAATTGCTATGATTGTTGGTAAAATTTAATTATTATTATTTATTATCAGCCTCTCGCTGTGGCGTTCTGTAGAGAATGCTAATGTGCATCAATGGACTTCCAGAGGTTAATGATATTTGCCCAAATTACGTATAGCGGCGCACTGATCAAATAAACTAGCGGCGCGGCGCGCTTGTCATATACTGACATTGCCATGTGACTTTTTTTTAAGCAACGACATCGTGACAAAGATATTTTATTACTGTAATGTCTTTGCATTGTAAATTATATATGTACATATTTTAGTGTACTCTGTGGTATTTTACACAGAGTACAAATTATATAGTAAACTAATTTATTTAAAAAATTAAAAAACCCGACTGCGTAAAAAGTGAACTTAAAAGATGGAAACAAGATTTAAAAAATCAATTTGCAGTCTGAGGCATGAAATCTATGTTACTTGATTCGACTTTTCCTACACGGATTTAAATTACTTAATCAGGTACTAACGCAGTGCATACGAAGTCAATCATCATTATGCTGTTAATGGATTTGATGCCTCCGACTGCAAATTGATTCTTTAAATCTTGTTTTCATCTTTTAAGTTCACTTTTTACGCAGTCGGGTTTTTTAATTTTTTAAATTAAATAATTTCATTTTTGTCTTTTTACTGAAAATATGTGACCCATAATAAAAGAAAGTTTCAAAATCGGTTTATCAGTATATCGGTGATCCGTTTTTCCCGCGTAAATTTTGTTCATGTGGGAATTTCGGGAAATAGCATACCCCTTCTCACTTCAACAATTCAGACGAATCTATTGATATATTATACTTTTATATATATACGTTAAACGGTTCAGGCTTTAGGGCGTGCCAAAGAAACAGACATACTTACATACATACATACGCTCGAAAAACATAATCCTCGTTTGCCAGTCGGGTAAAAATATAATGTGGTATAAAGTAACAAATATTTTACAACTGGCGACACAATATTGATAAAAGTTTCAAAAGAGTATACCCCTTACGGGGCATCCATACAACAAACTATATTTACATTAAAAAGATCGTAATGAATGAGGAAGAAAATTAATTCAAAATCAAACCACTTATAGAAGAAAACCTTATCGAAGAAGACACCGAATACAAATACATATAAAAGATACAGAAACTACTGCAATAACCTAATTAAAAAACTAAAAAGAAATTATGAAAGGGAACTTCTACGTAAAACTATAAATAATAATAAACTACTTTGGAAGAATATTAAAAGTATTACATATACAAATAATAAAAAATCTACTAATACAGAATTACTCTATCTAAAGACGACACCAACCGAGTCGGCAAATTTCGCTAATAATTATTTCGCAAATATTGGCAAAGAGCTCGCTCAAAATAATATTTTTACTACTAACGACCCCAGTAATTACCTGCAAAGCTTACCATCGCATCCCCACTCCTTTGTTCTGCTTCCAACTGACCATGACGAGGTTAGTGGTATTTTAATGAACCTTAGATCCGACAGTGCTCCTGGCTGGGATAATATCCCAATCAGTTTTCTTAAACTGGCTAAATTAGAAGTTATGCCTATTATCACACATCTTGCTAATCTTTGCTTTGATAAAGGACTCTTTCCAGGCCCTCTTAAACAATCTTTGATAACACCTGTCTACAAGGATGGGGATAGGAACAGTATCAATAATTATAGACCTATATCGGTGCTACCCGCAATTTCTAAAATATTGGAAAAGTTGCTCAATAAAAGACTGCTTAATTATCTAGAGAAATTTAACATCTTTTTTCCATCTCAGTTTGGCTTCAGACGGGGACTTTCAACGGAAGATGCAGTATCTGCGTTGAGTTTCCTAGTTTCTGAACAACTTGATAATCGAAATAAATGCCTAGCTGTATTCTTGGATCTAAAAAAAGCATTTGATACTGTTTCTCTCCCTATCCTTGTACACAAACTAGGAAGAATAGGTGTAAGAGGTACCCCACTCCGTCTGTTCAAGGATTACCTGTCCAACAGGAAACAGGAAGTAAAACTTGGAAACTATACCAGCGATTGTGTAGAGGTATCGTACGGGGTTCCTCAAGGGAGCGTCCTGGGCCCTACCTTGTTTTTGGTTTACCTAAATGAACTGAGTAACATGCGTATACCAAAAGCCAAAGTTTTTTCCTACGCTGATGATACAGCTATTGTTATCACGGGAAATACCTAGGAATCTGTCAAGAATAGGGCTGAGTTAGCACTGGAACTGGTTGATAAATGGCTTCGAAATAACATTTTGACGTTAAACACCACCAAAACGAACTATGTATGCTTTAGCATCTATAATGACTCGCAACCCACTGGTGATTTTAATATTAGAATACATAGCTGTAACCACCTACCAAATAGTAGCAACTGTAACTGCCCTATTATCCAAAAGGTTACGCAAACTAAATACTTGGGCGTTGTTGTAGACCAGCGTCTCTCGTGGTATGCACACATTGAACACGTCATCCAAAGAATCCGCAAGCTAACTTGGATCTTTAGAACCCTTAGACACGTGCTGCGAAGAGCAGAGGATGGCACGCAGGAACGCTTCAGGAACCTTCTAAAAGAGATATACGTAGCTCTGGCACAGTCAGTCATGGTGTACTGCATACCGATCTGGGGAGGTGCGGCAAAAACTCGATTCTTAGAAGTGGAACGTGCACAACGTAATTTAATTAAGATCATGTATTTCAAAAAAATTAGATTCGCTACCGAAAGTCTTTACTGTTTATCTAAGCTGCTCTCAATTAGAAAATTATACATACTTCATACAGTTCTGAAAAAACATAAACGCTTGTACTATGATGCTAGCGTTAACAGCAGAAGAAGGAAGGATATGGTAATTCGGGTTCCAATAACTAAAACCACATTTGCTGGTCAGCAGTACAACAAACGTTCGGCTCACCTATATAAATACATAAATAAAGAAATAAATATATACAGTAAGCATTACTACGAATGTAAGAAGATTGTACCCATTTGGCTGAAAACAAAAAGCTATGATCAAATAGAGGAACTCTTGGCATAGTAGGGCTGGGTTGCACCACCTTGCTTTAACTTTAACAAGCGGTAAAGTCAGTCAAACTCCATACAGTAACACCGGTTATAGCTAAAGTTATGGTTAAGGTTACGCTGATGCAGCGGAGCCTTAATAATAGTTAATAATAAATAAATAATAGTAGAGAGTAAAAGTACAAACAAAAAAAAAATGGTTTTGTGAAACACTGGAATGTCTGGTTTTGCTAATTTTGTATGTTCTGTTTTTTTTTTTTTTCTGATAATCTGCATAAGTGTGTAACAGTAGAGTTAAGATAAGAGTGCTAAGCGTGTTTATTAATTAACCAGTATTACCAATATGCATTATTTTTGTAATCACTTACTAAGTAAGAACATGTTACTGAAGAGCGGTGCCCCCTGACACAGGCTTCTACAAGCTTAAAAGGAGCCACCAGCCACTATTTTGTGAACAAATACCGTTTTACAGAAATAAAGAATTTATTATTATTATTATACGACTTTGAAGAATTGTGTACAAACATAAAGATAAAATTTATGATCATGAGAAGAACTAACAGTTCAACAACAGAATCAGTAAGTAAGTATACCTGTACTTCCTAGCCGAGTTCTGCATTACATGGAATAGAACAACCACCTAGGCTACAATTCCAACCATCACAAGAAAGAGAAACTTTTAAAGGTATTTTTTATGTTTATATCCTTACTTACAAGATTACAGACCCTAAATTGCAAATAAACATCCTATTACCACAGTTACACCCGAAATTCACGAAAGAATTTATGATTTATGCTCGCTAAGCATACATGTGAGATGAGCCATTAGATAAATCATTTCAGGAACTGACACAAATTTTAGACGAATACATCGACCCGAAACCTAGTGGCTGAGCGTTAAAACACAAATTTATTGCAAGAAAACAACAAGATAAAACTATTCCAATAAATTCATTAAAACTAAATAAATTTGCCTATAACTGTGAATTAAAATGCCAGAATTGTAGCAAGACGATACTTGAAAGTTTTCTATCAGTGCAATTTATATACGGTTACCTTTTTTATTTTATAAGACAAAAATATGTTGCATGTTTTTTTTGTTTTCAACTATATAAATCTGTCTGAAAACTAATAATACTCAGCATAAATAGCCTAATTACATGTTTATGATAATATATAATTAGTTCATAACTTACAACTACGGATCCCAGCGAGTAAATGCTTTTACGTAGTTTCCAGTATTTTTTAGTTTTTTTACAGACTATTGTTTTTTTTATTTGTTTTACGCATATAAATAGAATATTGACTTTAAATAAAAACATGCAAATTTTGCTCTTAGTTTTTCAGTCACAAACCATTTTTAAGTATACCTAGTTTAGCAGTGGATACTGGATAGGTTTTTATTTTAAATTTAAGTGAAATACCGAAATGCCTTCTAATTTTACTAAAAGTAATGAAATACCAGTTCCTGTGGAATTGAAAAATAATATATCGAAACCATCAAAGAACGACACAAACATTGTTATATTCATTCGAGCTTTATTTTTATCATATTATCATGTTGCCGGTTTATATGGGCTTTATCTATGTTTCTCGTCTGCTAAATGGGCAACCATTGGATTTGGTAAGTTTTCTTTATTTTATATTTAACTAGCCATTGCCTGCAGCTCCGATCATTATGATATCCACTGAATTTTTTTTTACCCACATAAAAGTGCATGAAATGTCTTCAACCCAAAATAATGAATTCTGTTAAAGATAGGTACTTAAGATTGTCTGGCTTCGTTGCTGTAAATGTTCCAGCGGCGCCGGGCCATTGTTTAAGCATCCAGCGTTGTAATATAAATAAATATTTGGACAACATCACATAGATTGCTCTGATCCTATGCACCTGATTACTATAACATGAGTGCTTTGTAGAAACAAAAACTGTACCTACCACAACACGCAGACCCAAGACTTGGAATAAACCCATTTTAACTCGCCATGGTTGACACCGACTCAAAAATAACTGATTAGGTATGTTTTAGTCAATATTATTTTTTGCTTTTTAGTCTATTTTTGAAGTCGGTTTTTAGTTTTTCTTTTTTACTTTATTTTATTATAACTTTTCATAGTATTTTCAACTTTATTATAATTTCTATCTTTTATATTATCATTATGGTCGATCGACAGTCAAGGGGGTATGTTACACTCATAAAATTTCACTCTGTGTATAAAGCTGATAAAAACATTATGTAATCTTTTTTCTTATCGGAAACGATCTGTAGGCTATTTAAAATTTTGACCATGACTAGAAAAAAAAAAAACTAAAGCTAGATCAATATCCACATAGCTAAGTCCATTCAGCCGTTAAAGCAACATTGAGTAAAAACACTAGTTGTGGACAATTAGATGTTATCTGCATTGTTTCTACAATCACGCCAATAATTGTGATTCGTGATTTCTATAACACAAGTGCTTTAGCTACTCATATCAGGACCAGAGCAATTTATTGTTTAGCCCCGAACACCTCTCGCATGCTCACCTCTCGGCTACGGAGGTCGTCATAATAACCACTATACCAGACAGTCGTCTAAAATACACACATTAGAAGTATCTACGGATCAAGTACGTTTTAGAGTATCACCGCCATTCAGGATTGTTATTGTAAGAAGAAAAATTAAAATTAAAATTTGTAAAAAAAGGGGTAATGAGATACGTCGGATGTTGCAAGCTGGTTCCAGGCAACGGACTGTGACTGTTGCACTTGGCATTACAAAGAGCGTCAAGTGGAGGCACCTCCGGACACGCTATCGTATCACGGGCAGCGTGGCCGAGCGACATAAGGGACGATCTCGCATCACCGCTCGCAGACAGGATGGGTACAACTAAAATACTGCCTGATGGCGTACCATGACCGCCAATCGACCGAACCATCTGAAGTTGTTTATCGGTCTGCGTTCCCGACGGTTGCTAGGAGTTCCACCTATAGCAATCGTAGGGCCCGTTTACAGTGGACTCGTGAATGTAGAAATCGGGAGGATGAAGACTGGTGTTGTGTTTGCTTTTCCGACGAATCACGTTTTCGATGTGAGGCCGGACACAAGACGTACTTAAGTTTAGAAGGCCTCTGGGCGTCAAGAACGTTTGAAATTTTAACAGGAAGTTCATTCATATGGAGCCCCTCCAACAATAATGGTTTGGGCCGGTATTTGGATCGGTGGAAAAACCTATCTCATTTGAATCAGGGGCAACCTCAATGCTCATATTGATGCGAAGAGGATTTATTTAGACGTGATCATTCCTTTGCGAAGCCATGTTGGGTGAATAGTTTAATGTGTAAAGCTAATGCTGTAATACACGAAAATCCATGCACTACTCAATTGACACTTGACAGACCTCAATCAACTTCACATAGCACGTAGAACTGACGGCTGGTGGGGCAGAAAGGTCCACCCACAAGGTGGGCTAGAAAGGTCCACCCGCAAGGTGGGCAGACGACCTGTGTAAAGGTTGCAGGACGATGCTGGATGCACGCCGCTTTCAACCGGCCGATCTGGAAGTCACTGGGGGAGGCCTATGTTCAGCAGTAAGACGTCCTGTGGCTGAAATGATGTTGATGATGAGACCTTAACCCAATTGAGCACGCATGGAATTTGCACCAAAGAAAAGCTCTGCCTATAATGGACTCGGCAGAGCTCTTCTTGAGGCACAATGCAACTTTTTGATTTGTTAGACAGAACGTGGGCGGCCATTAGGAATGAATAAAACCAATAAAACCAATTTATTTCTGTAAATAGGCTTAAACTAAGCGCTTTTCTATTATATTTCTTTAAATAGGCTTAAACTAAGCGAATAATCGCTGTGATTGTTTGATTCGTGATAACAGTGGAAACACAGATTTTAAAGATATTCTATTCTTATTTTTGACTTTTGGACAATTAATTGACAACATCAACTAAGAATATTACCACAATTTGCAAAAAAAATCCATTTTCCTGAATTTTTACAAAATAGGGTTGATTTGTTAACTTAAACATAAGAATTAAGGTAAGAAGCCAGTCTGGAAGACTAGATCTTGTAAAAAACTATTTGGATATTATTATTTATTTATAGTTAAAATTTACTTGATACCTAAATACTTTTAATGAGTGTGTATTAGATAGAACCTGGAAGGTCGTTTTTTTTTATCTAAAAATGAAACTAAGCTAAATCGATTTATCGCCCCCGAAACGCCCTGCATACTTTTCATGAAAATCATTGGAGCTGTTTCCGAGATTCAAATTATATAATACAAGAATTGCTCGTTTAAAGGAATTAGATAAACGAGTATTCATACACGTTATTGTATGTTTGTTAAAGACAATGGTGCATCTATTTTGCAAGGGTTAGGTATTTTACAAATCACCACAGCAAACAATATTACAAAAAAACTAATGAAGCATGTTTTCGTCTCTAAACTTATTCTCAAAAAGTATAACAGATACAATAGAAATGTTAATTGTTATCATGGCTAAAACCATGCGTCTTAGGCTAAGGCATGATGATCATTTTTCAATTTAAATAACAGCTGAGGAAATAATTGCCCTGTTTTCCTGTAACACAGTATGGATTTACTGTTTTGCAGCTACACCAATCGTTTTTTTAAGCCGATAAATATAATGAAAATTGATATTTCAATTTATTTCAGGGTTGCTGATGTACTTTGTGAGTATTTAAGGGATCACAGCAGGCGTACATAGGCTATGGTCTCACAGGAGCTACAAAGCGAAACTCCCACTTCAATTAATACTCATGGTATTCTATAGTATTGCCTCCCAAGAGTCAGCAATAACCTGGATCAAAAATCATCGATTGCACCACAAATTTTCCGATACTGAAAAAGATCCTTACAATGCGAGTCGTGGATTCTTTTACTCGCACATTGGTTGGCTTTTAACTAAGGAATCTGAAGAGGTAACCAAAGAGAAGAAACGTATAGACATGTCAGACATTTACAGCAACCCTGTGCTATGTTTTCAAAAAAAGTAAGTTTACCGTATTTTGTAAAAATATATATAATTTTTAATTATATATCTACTAAGATTTTAGACAGACTGTATAAAAAGTTACTTCTAGACTAAAAAAAATGTTTTAGGATAATTTAAAGATCCTAAAACTAAATACCTACACAAAAATAAAACCGTGTCCGTGGGGCAAGGAAGCAAGGATACTGGCAGCATTCCTCGCTGAATGGCTAAACTAAGCCGTTGTGCGAGGAACGCACCAGCATTTTTATTTTGGTGCTAATTTGTCGAAAAGTAATTTAGCATTTGGACCCCATGGTCCAAACGTCTCTACTCCAAATGGCGCAAACACATAGCACAGTCATTTTCAAGAGACTCTTATTTGCTCCACTTGGCATTTCATGCTGACTCGGCTGTAGCTCCTGCTTTTAATGCTAACTTCTTGAGGTGAGTTGGAGCTAAAGTATCGACACAAGTCGCGTAAAGCTCGACCCCTTTCCCAGAGAATGAGAGATCATCAGGCCTCTTTCCATCATCACAGACCAACACATCGTCGATGAGTGAGTTCGGTGTCGAAGTGATCGTGGTTTTTTACAGAATCGACAGATTGGATCTATCTCGCTAACTGCCTGAGAACAAACGTGTTTTGGTGGAATTTAACATTATCACACTTAGAAGCGCTTAGCGTTTCACCTCATATCCGTGTGTCTTTTTGTGAGTTCAGAGGAGATCCTTCTTTTTGTTTAGCGTTTACTAATGAAATGCTTATTAATTTGTGGCTCATAAATATCTAGATTGCAGTGGTAATATTAGCTGTTATCATTTAATGGGAATATTAAGAGTTTAAGGTTTAGATTTTATATTAATACTGTAAGACCTGAAACCACCGCAGTCATTGCATGTAATCGTATGGATCCTCGCGCACCTAGCCGCGCTCAACGCATAGTGCAGTGAGCGCATTGGCATAGTAGATGGCCGGTTTCAATATCCAATCTACAGTTGACCGGAGATAGCTATCTGAGATAATCAGAAAACATCTATCTTTCTGTTACCTGCGTTTCAATAACAAAATGCAGTTGAGTCTTTCTAAGATTATGAACAGTTTAAAGTCATTACTTCCAGTAGCGACTCTATGGCCCAATCAGCAGCAAGTCCCTCCAATACGTTTTGTTTCAATTTTTAATAAAAATATTGTATTTTCTTAGCATCCAATTCCATTGCAATAAGATTCATAAAATACTTAAAAATAAGCAATCATTAATCATTTATTGTCCCCTTACTTCAGATCGTATTTTTTTTATAAATAATTCAATTAATTTATTGTAAAGCTTTCAATAAATACAATCTAAGCGTGGCAACGGAACGCTTTGTTTGTCTTGATTCAGTTGAAGTGACGGCTGACGCATGACACTTGACACTGCGTTGAGACATTTTGTTTGCATCGCATTTTGGATATAACTTGTTAATTACAAAATATTAACCTTTTGAAAGAGAGCAAGGATACAGTTAAAAGCAGACTGTACAGTTTAAGCCTTCTAATGCAGAATTGATTCGAAGATTCGGAGACTCAATTCTCTTCCTTCTCGCCATGACTGGATGTGAATCACATTGTGATTTGTGATACAACTTCTTCATTTTTTGGAAAAGGCAAGATACAAGCTGTTCAGTCATTCATTATAAAAGAAGATCGGTAGGACCATTGATGTAAAAAGCAAAGATACGGCTGACGGAACAAATTGCTTTGCATTTCCTCAATACATGACACAGTAACCCCATCTGTTAGACTTTGATGTCAACTGTCAACAGCAACATAGAGTAACCACAAATTACCTATATCGGCGTCGCGATGTAACATTGTAAGAGCGGCTTGTAACGAAAGAGGAACTAAGGAAAAAGTTTTTATTTCACAAATGTTATATTTAGTATCAGAATTCAGAGTAAATATAACTTTTTGCTTTTTCAAATAAAATACGTCAACATAAATTAAAGTAAAATAAAAAAATCTTTATATGCTTAAACACGGTATACAAGAGGTGTTTTAAAATAAACGTACCAAGCATGTTTAGCGAACACGGGGCATGCAAATTAAATATAAAATTGAACTAAATTAAATATAAAATTGAGTCTAAAATTGCATTAAATTAAATCAATCAATCAATCATTTATTTGCGTCAAACATGGTATAACAAGGTGTTAACTTACAATAAAAGAATCACATATTTGGGCTACACAAATTAGCATGCATATGTCAGGGTACAATTAAAAATGAAAAATAATATTTTAAAAAAATGTCAAATAAATCTGATAATAAATACAATGTCAACTGCTCATGTCCGAATTTCATTATATTATGAACTACTATACAAATTACCGAGTCAGTGTTGAAAGACCTTAACCTAAATTCGTTTTTTAAAATTGAAAAAGTCCTCGAGACTATAAAAATTATGGTGGTTCAGCCAGCGGAACAAATGTCTTTTAAGTACTGGTAAATTATAATTTTTGATGTCGTTCGGTATATGATTGTAAATTTTTACGCACATTGCTATGCAACTTTTATTGAATTTAGAAGACTTAGGGTTTTCTTTTAGTTTAAGCCGATGAGGATCTCTGTGTACTCTTGTGTTTTTTAGATCATAAGTTTTTCCAAATAAATTCTTATGTCTGATCACAAAATTGCATACCTCATATATATATATATATATATATAGAGGCATGGCAGCGGTAGTAGAGCAAGATTTTTAAAGTGGGGCTCACATGAATTTCTAGGTGAAATTGCAACGATTGCCCGTATGCATTTCTTTTGTGAAATGAACGCTTTGTTTTTGTCTGTACTGTTTCCCCATATGACGATACCATAGCGAATTATGGACTCAATATAGGCTTGATACGACAAAATTGCAGTCCTTCGATCAGTGACGTTTTTGATCTGGTAAATTGCATGAACAAATTTATTATTCCTTTTGCAAAGGTCAAATACGTGCATTTTCCAGTTCAAATCTTGATCTAGAATTATGCCGAGAAATTTTATTTGTGATACCTGCTTGATTTTTAATATATTCAGATAAGTGTTACAATAATGATCTTTAGATTGATTAAATTGGATATAATTAGATTTATTTAAATTAATTTTTAAGTTATTACTATCTAGTCATTTCAAAATTTTGTCGATTGTGTCGTTAATGTCCTGTTCATGTTTGATTATTGAATTTTTATGTCTGTTAGTTGTTACTATAAGAGTCATCGGCATACAAAATACATTTCTGTTCCATCGTGTCCACAATATCATTTATATATAAAATAAACAAAATAGGGCCCAATATACTTCCCTGTGGGACACCAAAATTATTATTTCTATAGTTAGAGTAGTAGAACTTCATTTCATTTAGTACGAGAGCCCACGACCAAAATTTTTGTCTCATAGCAATACGGCCAAAACCGCATCAAATTGATAGATACGATTATCCTGAACTCGAAAATACCAATATCAGACATTTTCCGCGTAGCGTTTGATCTGACCGAATTTTCAAAATTGTCAAAGAATTTTACCGAACTGCATCATAGCAATATGTCTGATTTGCAGACTGTAGTTGAATGATAGTTCTGAGATACCGGAAACATATTTTTCAGACGTTAGTGGTGTAGCGCAAACCCGTAAAATCACATAAAAAAATTTAAAATGAGACAAAAAAAATGTCTCATAGCAATACGTCTGAAAATCTTTTTTATTAGTAAATTTTGGTTATTTGATGCGAACAAAACAATTTTCAGACGGAAATGTGAACGCATTAAATTTTGAGATCGTTTTGAAAATGTTAACAAATTTTACCGATCGGTATCATAGCAATATGTCTAAAAATTGTTGGACATGATAAAATAAGTTGTCCACATGTGCAAAAAATTTATATCAGACAAATTAAGTGTAGCACCTTCTCTATCAGACAACTTTTCGATACTCAGATATCAGATAGAGATTAAAAATAATGTATAATAGTAAGAAAGGGGCAGGAGCGTAACAAGCGCTGAGGCTGTTGAAATTAAATACTGATTGATTTGATAGTTTTGGTTTTATTTAAAGCATACTTGAGTAACTTTTACAAAAGAAATAAGTAACCACATCTGTCATCTGTCAAAAAACATATAATAGACAAGGGAGATTCTTGAATATCTATGAAGGCTGTAAATTTCAAAAACATTTAACAGAGGCGTCGGCCAGGCGACTCCGAAACGTAATTTTCGTTTTTGGGAGTATATGCTACACTTAAAGTGTCTGAAAACAGGTTTTTGGTAATCATGGCAGCAATACGAAAAGTTGAAAAAAAAATTATCCGTATTGCTATGATACAGGTCGGCTAAATTTGTTGACATTTTCAAAAATGCGCTCAGGCTATATGCTACGCGCAAAATGTCTGAAAACAAACTTTTTCGTAATACAATTATAAAATCTATGTACATTTTCACTATCAGACGTATTGCTATAATACCGACTGTCTTTTTTTTTTGGCACAGCAGAAATGGCCTCCCACGCAGTTGCTACACTTTCGACCGTTACCACACACCTAGTCGGGTTCAGAATCATACAATCTAACGATTTTATAGGGTTTTTGCCGTATTGCTAGGAGACATGGTTTTGGTCGTGGGCTCTCGTACTATTATTGTGTACTTTAGTTATCATGACACGCTGTTTCCTATTATGTAAATAAGATGACAACCATTGTAAGGGTAGGCGCCTGATGCCAACTGTTTCTAGTTTCTGCAATAATAGATTATGTGGCACAACGTCAAAGGCCTTCGATATGTCTAAAAATATTGCGGTAGTTATTTTTTTATTATTGATACTAGTCAATATTGCATCAACAAGATTAAAAATTGCTAGTGTAGTCACTTTTTTGGAAACCGTATTGTTCACTTTTAATAATTTTAAATTTGTTGCAGAAGGCTATTCGTTGAGAGTACATACATTTCTCGAACACTTTTGATAGGATCGGAATAAGTGTTATAGGTCGGTAATTATTGACGTCTTCTTTATTACCTTTCTTATAGAGAGGTTTCACTATAGATAATTTCAAAGCATCAGGACAGGTTCCCGATTCAAACGAGTGATTTATGAGGTGTGTTAGGATAGTGATCAGTTCATTTATGCAGGTTTTAATAACTTTTGTGCTGATCTCATCATGGCCCACAGAAGCAGTATTATTTAGTGAGCTTACCTCCTTTTTTACTTCCTCCTCAGTCATTGCTCGAAGGAACATTGAGTTTGTGAGAAACGCATTGTTACCTGACTTTGTTTTATTATTTAAGGTATTTGTAGAGTCAATAAAAAAGTCATTAAAAATATTTGCTATGTCAAATGGATTTTTAATTTGTATGTCATTTTTTATTACCATAGGGATGTCATTGTCTATTTTATTAGTACCTAATTCATTTTTAATAATATGCCAAGTCGCCCTGCATTCTTTTTTACTGTTTCGGATGAATTAATATTAGAGTGTTTTTATGATTTGTAAATGCATTTTTTAAAACATTTGAATACGACAAGTATTTTTGTTTATCGCCAGTTGTTTTATTTTTATGGTATCGATAGCGAAGTAGCCTTTTATTTTTGCAACTTTTTTTCAAACCTTTAGTTATCCATTTTTTATTGTAGTTTATTCTGTTGTATTTAATTCTCACTCTGGGGAAACATAAATTATAAAGTAGGCAGAACTGTTCGTGAAAATTAGTAAAAGCTATGTTGAAATTGGTTTCTTCGTATACCTCCGACCACGAAAGGTTTTTTAAACAATTTCTGAATTTCTCTACGTTGTCAGCGCTGAAATCTCTTTTGAAAACAAAATAAGAGGCAGGCTTAGATACCTTGCGCTGTATAAAGAAGCTCAAGAGTTGCGCAGTTTCATGGTCAGACAGATACAACGGCAGAACCGACGCAGTTGCGTCTATACACGAGTCTCTTCTAGTAGGCTGATCGATGTGGATCTTAAGGTTATAGTTGTAAGCTAGGTCTCGCAAATATTCGGTGATATTACCAGGCTTCAAAGTATTAATATTGAAATCACCTGCAACAACCAGCCTGGTATTCGCTTTGAATTTCCTCTGCAAGTCATGCAACAAAGAGTTCAACCGTTGTAGGAAAACTGTGGGGTCAGAAGATGGTGTCCTGTAAACGGAAATTACTATCAATTTATAAGATGGAATCGCTACACCGCACACCTCGAACACTTTTTGTGTAGCGTATTTACTCAACCATGTTAGCTCCGTGTAAGACGCATATTTTTTTAACTAAATACAAGACCCACCCCTAGACTTTTCCCTACAAAAAGAAGCAGCTAATTTGTAGTCAGAAACTTTTAAATAGCAGCCGTAGCCTTCTTTCAGGAACGTTTCCGTGAGGCAGATGACATCGGGTTTATTTCCCGTTTCGCGTAGCTCCTGTAAGGTAATTTCTAGCATAGATGGTTTGGATAAAATACTCGCGATGTTTTGATGGAGAATCTTAAGCATTGGGGAAGGAGTCTTTATCATATTTCTGTAATTTTTAGGTACGAAAAAAGGTAGTTGTATCTTTGTAGGTATTTGTTCGGCCTTCTAATTTACCCTCGTTGTTGACTTTTTTAGTGGTTGGCTTAAAGTAGAAAGGATTTTTTCCCCTACTGATAGATGTCTCTGATTTTTTGTCATATTTATTTTTACCGCTATTAGTTGATGTCGAAATAGTTCTGGCTACCTGTTATAAGAAGCGAGATTCGTATGGTGGATAATCGATAGTAACGTTAATTTTTAAACATGCATGATCTAAAAATATTTTTCGGGCTGCTTTATATCATAAATGTCAATAAAATTACAGTTAGCAAATGTATTGGTCAATTGTTTAAACAAGTCATTAATTTTCTTTTCGTTCAGATACTTATTTTCATGAATCGGCAATAGTTTTTCAATTGCACTCGACATTTAAATGTCGTGTGCAGCTATTTTTTATTTATTTTTTATTTTCTTTGTAAGGAAACAAACATCTATCAATATTACATTTAGCATATGAATGAAGCTATAATCAGAATGTAAATTTGTGAAATTGTGTAACTAGTCTTTAAGTATTCTATATTGGTAGCTATTTTATTTATATTATAAGCTATGTTCTTTTGCTGTCCCTACCTAAAAATAAATAATAAAAAATAGTTTATTAAAAAAAAAGTTGTTTAGTAAAATACGATGTCATCAGTTCAAAATGTCTCGTCACTGACTGTTTTCTTGCTACATTTGAATTTACATATAAAAACATAATTCCTTATATTAAAATGAATTTTTTTCAAGGAATAAATTTATAGATGTTTAAAATACTTAGGTGAAAAGTTATAAACTTTAATATGCCTTACTAACTTTTTATAAAATTGTCAGGGTGTCAATTTGTAATGTGTTAAAAAGGGCTGGCTCCCGGTCTATAGGTTGACCCTGGCATGCTAAAATTTTCTTCTATTATGCTCCCGGTTTATTATTCACATACACATGCTCATAGGAAAACAAGTTACGATTTAATTTATTAATAAATTTTGTCAGATTTTCGTCGAATGTACTTACTTAGTCGCGTGAGGTACCCACAGACCTACATGTTAGCGATGTTACATAACTGATGATCAATCATTTAATAAATCTGTTGAAAATAAATTAACTACAAATCGTAATCTGGTCAACGAAATCCGCATCAGATATTTCCTAAACATTTAAAAATTAGATACTCACCGTTCTTGTTCGCTAGGTAATGTGAAGAAAGACAATTCTGGATTTGACAAACTCCTATTGAGACATCCATAAACACTGCAATATTTTCTACTTGAATTGATTGCCATTTTCTCGAACCTACAAATTATTACCTCGCGGCCGGCATTACGTACGGCGTAGCAGCCACGACTGGCGCACCTTTATCACCGATAAATTGTGTCAGTATGTGCGTGCGGCGGCGCATACGCACGGGCGCGCTTTTAAACTAACCGGGCTCGATGCGCATGTATGAAGTGGACCTACTTCTCTTATTATATTATGGCATTGGTCGCATAGTGTTAATGTGGATGACGTCATAAGACTCGATACCTGTGTGCACTGGATGCACGCGCTGCACACGCTGCGCGCGCACCCAGGAGATGCGCGAGGTTCCATACGATGTCATACAAAGATACTGAACGTACTACGGATACTGTGGATAACACGGGTAGTGCGCTGCATGCGGTGGGGCTAGGTGCGCGATGCTTTCAGTTACTGAGCATACTGCTGAGCTTGCAGGTATTGCAGTGTTCATAGATGTGCGGTCACCTTAATCATCACTTCTTTTTAGTATCAGGGCATACCAAACTGGGACAGTGACGAGTTTATTTGCAGGCTTTTGTGACGGGTGCGTTACCATTAATACCATTGTGGAAATAAATAGTAGAGAAGACTTTACTACTAGATAGTTTTAAAAAAAAAAGTACATCGCATATGTTGCAAAAATATAATAGGTATACACGGTGTTACTTTGCATCCTTGCCATATTTACAGAGGTAACTATATATATATATATATATATATTTTTATTTGAGATGGGCTTACTCTTGACCCCAATCTTGCTCTAGAGCATAGATGGGATCTACGATAGAGCGAGCTTGCCCAGAAGATGACATATATCACTGACAATGATAACAAATCAGTAAAAAAAGATTTATCTCTGTGAATATGGCAAGGATGCAAAGTAACACCGTGTATTTAAATAATACTAGCAAAGCAGGGTACATAAAATCAGGAATCGTCCCTTTAGAAGCGAAGGTTTTGAGTTTCTTTATTTTGGAAATTCCATACACGTAGAAGTTTTACACACACACATTGATTTATTTTAATAAAGCATAGTTAGTCCTTTTTAACTGACGAAAACACGGAGGAGGTTCTCAAGTCTAGGTCTTTTTTTTGTATGATCACGCATAACTTTTACAGAGTAGTTCGATTTTGATAATTCTTTTTTTATTAGAAAGGGTAATGCCCGAAGTTGATCCCATATTAAGTTGAAAAAAAAATCCAACGTAGGATCCGAAGGGTAGGAAAATAGGGGATGATTGATTGTTCACTTACTGATTGTAATGTTTGACCACGCATAACTTTTCACAGAGTAGTCCGATTTTGATAAATCCTTTAACATGTCTACAAAAAACAATTATCAAAACAGAACTTTTCATTTTGATTTCGTAACTCCGGTTCGTTTTTACGTAAAAATTTGTCAGATTACCAGTTAAATTACAAAACCGTTTTAGGTATTAATACTATGAATGTACGCAACCGTTGCTGCGAGCCCAAAAAACGAACTCTTTTGAGCAGCATTGGTGTTTAAACGAATGCATCTATGCTGCATTACCATTTGGCGATATCAGAGGTGTGCGATTTTGCGACTTCATCTTGTTTTGGCGACTTTTTTATATTTTATTCACGCGCGTAGCGATCTTTCACATTGTAAGATAGTATACAGTGGTACAAAAAAGTCTACTGTATACTATAAAGTGGACTATATATATTTTTTAATAATGACTTTTTTTACTGCCTGAAGAGGAAGAAACTACGAGTAAATCATAGTATTAATTAAATAAAAAGTAAAGCATAAAAGTGTTTTTTTATATAAGCAATCCGCCGCTCATTCCAGCGTCCAGGGCCAAAACCATGAACTCTTTAAACAATCTCAAAGTTGTCAAATCTGTCAATTTTGGTACGTCATTTCATACAAAATTTGACAGAAATGATAATGTTTGACAGATTTGTGATTGTTTTAACAGTTCATGGTTAAGGCCCTGTAGTTGAAATCAGCTGTCAAAAATCATCTTACTGATGCGAAAAGGCAAAAAAGGTTACTAACTTATATTTTAAGACATAATTCATTGTTGCAGGTACGGGTTACCTGTAATTGCGTCACTCTGCTTTGTTCTCCCGACTGCCATACCAATGTATTTCTGGGGCGAAACCCTGAGCAATGCTTGGCACGTGAATGTGCTCCGCTATATTTTGGTTCTTAATGTAACCTTTTGCGTCAATAGCGTAACGCACAAGTGGGGGTACAAGCCCTACGATAAAAACATGTTTCCAGGCCAAAATTTACTTGTCAGTGCAGTTGCGCTTGGTGAAGGTTTCCACAATTTCCACCATACTTTCCCATGGGATTACCAAACAGCTGAACTTGCAAATAAGAAGCTGAATTTTACGACTTGGTTTATAGATTTTTTCGCTTGGATTGGATGGGCATATGATCTGAAATCAGCTTCCAAAGAAGTTGTGAACAAACGTGCAGAGAGGACCGGAGATGGCACAGATCTATGGGGAGTGGTGAAAACTGTTTCAAACTTGTAAACTTATGTAAAATATCATTTTTTTCTACCTGGCTTTTATGTCTTTAATCTTCTAGTGTATATTTTAAAGATTGTAAATGTTAGTATGTAAATATTTTTTGGGCAACACTTTTATATCTATTGGTGCAATAGTACAGATAAGTTGTGTAATTTTTATTAATAACCTAATTTTGCAAAGTTATTCGTATCATTATACACATAGTGTCAATACAAAGTGTGGCTTGAAGGTTATGTCTTATTTATTTTGAAACTTGGCCAAGAAAATGCAATGCTTAAGAGAAATTAACGATTTGCTGGATTTGATACAAACAATACGGTTTAAAGTCTTTAACATGAATTAACTATTTTTATTTAACTAAATAGGCATGTTCAGGATACGTACAGTCTTTAAAGTTAGTAAATGGCATTTTCTAAACATAGTTTGAGCTAAACTAAAGAAGTTGGAGTTTTATTATACTCTGACCTCAGTGGTTGGAGGGGACCTCTCGCTTTCCAGTATGGTAAGAGCCATGCTGGGCAGCGAGGTGGCTTGGGAGGCAGTGGCCTCCTTTTGCGAGGACGTGATGTCGCAAAAGGAGGCTGTGGAGTGGGTCAGGGAGGAAGATCCTCACGCTGACCCGATCCGACGTAGAATAAGAGGGAGGAGGAGACAGGGCTACGCCGATCTCACCTTCCCTCTAGCGGGCTCGTGAGCGCGGGGCGGGGGCCCCGAACTCACATTGCACAGCCTGCGAGTGCGGGGTGATCCGTCGAGTACAGGGTCACCCAAACCATATGCTTGAGGCCTGGCATAGTAAGCCGTACGTGGGCAATGTATGGATAGCTCCTCAGAATAAATTAAATTAAATTAAATATTGGACAACATCACATACATTGCTCTGATCCTAAGGTCGGTAGCTAAAGCACTTGTGTTATAGAAATCAGAAACAACGACGGTACCACGACACCTAAACCCGAGCCAATATAGAAAAGATCTTCTCTACATTGACCCGACCGGGGATCGAACCCGGAACCTCAGAGATGGCGGCGCCATTTAAAGTCCAGCGTGCTCGCCTCTCGGCTACGGAGGTCGTCCACTTTACTGCGTATTTTCGTCGACAAAAAAACTTACCTTTTTTACTCAAGAATCACAAAATGCCGACGTGGAGATAAATGGTTTTATTTCTCGTCAATAACTATTTTTTAATAATTTTAGGGATATGAGTGTTGTTTCATTCAGTGGATTGCAAAATTCTGCACTAGATGGCATTAAAAGTCAATTTTCGTACTTTTTGGAGTTACGCATTTTGATAATTAGGCCGACGATATGTGTGACATGACAATATGCACGACATGACAACTGTCACTAAAATAATTAATTGTTAATGTCATTTAAAGCACTAAGGAAGGAGTATTAATATCAACTTCAAACCAATTTACCCCCAAAATAACTTTTTACCCCTATTTAACCGCTTTAAGGGATGTTTTTCAATAAAATACGAAACACGTGTTTCATTAATTCTGTTTAAGAATGTTTATCCAAAGTTTAAATTAGATTGAACCAAGAAATCACGCAGTCCCATACAAACTTTGCCCCCCTTTTCACCCCCTTAGGGGTAGAATATCGAAAAATCCTTTCTTATCGGATGCCTACCCTCCAAGTTTCAGGTCTTTGTGATCAGCGGTTTAGGCTGTGCGTTGATCCATCAGTCAGTCAGTCAGTCAGTCGTTCAGGACAAAGCATTTTATATGTATGGATTATTATCCTTGGGCATTGATAGTCAGTTTTTCGCGTCAGTTGAACTGGCGTCCATCCAAAATTTGACCGTGAGTGTCGAATCATCACTCCAGAGTTTTAACTGATGACGTGCCACGAAATTTTCCGTGAAGTGACTACCATAATTCAACCCGGCGCGTCGCGCCAAACTGCGTGTGAGTGTGTGATCGTCATTCCAAAATCGCGTCAGTTCGCTCGCAGCGCCCGCGGTGATTGAACGTGTGTTTACGGTTTTTGTTTTTACAATGGCGACTTCGGCGACCTCTGGACGTGTCGTAATGACAAAATTTATTGAAAAATATAGAAATTCTGAATGTTTATGGAAAGTAACACACAAAAATTATAAAACTAAACAGCATCGCCAAAAAGCTTGAGAAGAATTTCTGGTGAGTATATGGCAACAAACAGTAGCCGCAGTAAGAAGTATTAGTTCTATTTCGGAATCAGAATTCACTTTTTTCGCGACGCAAACACGTTCTCCATACAGCAGGGCCGGTTGACAACTGAAGAGCTGGAGTGACGCCAGTGAGTGGGGAAATCTAGTTGGCATAAAACCATTTGGAGTGACATCACAGTTTTACGTCTAGACTGACGCGAAGAACTGACTGTCAATGCCCAGCTTTAAGTTTTGGCACTGTCAATTCTTTTTGGATAGTTATTACGGTTAAGGTTGTGGTAAAAAACAAAACAAAAAAAAAACAATTGTCTTGAATTAAAAAACGATAAAATGTCTAAACAATAATAGATTTGTGTAATCAACCTCACAGAAGTGTTTTGACTATAACGGTGCAAGAAGGGAGTGGTGATACTGCAAGTGTGCTACATTTGTAAAAACTTACTTCCACGAATCATAATTTGGTACCTTTTCATCTCTTCAACTGGCTAATCCTTTTCGTTCTGCCAGCGAATCTTGTAGGCCACTTTAGAGTGACAAAGTCTGCCATTTAACATTCATGAATTCAGGCCCAAAAAGGACTAAATGCGATTCTGAGTTTCTTCGACCGCTCCATTAATGTGGAATAGAAATAGTGTACAGTCCAAATAGAATGGACAACTCTTCGGTCCAGGTTGTGGCCAGTAATTTACGTCGTCTATGAGTAATGAACAAAAGGCCTGCTACAAAAGTGTTTCTATCGTTCGGACGTTTTCACATTTCACCTAACCATTTAAAATTACAATTGAATCGTGTCAAACCTTTGACATTTTATAAACAATTGAAAATTCAAACTAGCCGTGTAAAAAAGTTTTTTTACACGGCTAGTTTGAGTTCATAATATTTTGTCAAAGGATTGCTACAAGTGAAGGGTTTTTAAATGGTTTTAATAAAGATGATGCCGTGTGGGGACGGCCGTAAAGAATACACTTCCCCACCGCCAACAGGAGGCGTGTCGTAAGAGGCGACAAAATCCTGTAGCACGAGACGGAGACCAGCGTCTGCGTGCGAAATAATAAAAAAACTGCGCTCGCCAATTCGCCTGCCAAGCGTGGCGAGTATGGCAAAAACCCCCCGATAATAGAAGTCACTGGGGGAGGCCTATGTTCAGCAGTGGACGTCCTGTGGCTGAAATAATGATGATGATGAAGGGGTTTTTAATGATAATACGTCCGAACGAATGAATTATTCTTGTCGTACGCCTTCTGTGTATGGACAATCTCATCATCATTTTAGCTACAGGACGTCCACTGCTAAACATAGGCCTCCCCCAGATTGGCCGGTGGGAAGCGGCCTGCATCCAGCGGCTTCATGCAACCTTTGCAAGGGCGTTTATGTTTCTTTAACGCAAAGTGATTCATGTCTATCAGCAAACTAGTTCATTTGTAAGGTAGGATGGTTCAAGTATTTTTGCAAAAAAAAGGGATTTTAACCTAAGGCGCGTTTACGCGACCTTAATTATTCAAAACTTTACTTCATAAAACTTAAAAAGTACTTTAAGTGTACACAACAGGTGAACATAATGTTAATTTAAAAGCATTCTGGCCAGCCATTCTTAGGCGTCTTAACGATAATCTTACATTTTTTTTACAACACAAATTGGTTTTAGCAAAAATATTGAATTTTGCGTTTTTAGTAATACGTCATACACCACGATAAATGCTTAACAAGTAAATATTACGCATAAACAAAACTGTTTTTGATAAGTTAAAAGTTTATGGTTAACTAACAAACATTTAGTTAGACCTGCTTAATTGGGGCACAGGAGTAAAGTGATTTAGAGCTTGTTATGTGTCTTGTGTTATCTGCAATGGGTTGTTTCTTTACCACCGGCTTTGACCTAACGACGGATCTACATAAGGACCTATTGCTAGTTTGACTTTTTTTCTGTAGGCTTATGTTAGGTTTTTTCTAAATAAACCATTATATCCAACAAAAAGTCTGCTCATTAGGACGGATCCTTGCAGCATTTTGCTCCTAATAGCTTTTCTTTTCTTTACTTCGGTGATGGATGTGGAATCTGGAGTGTTAAAACGAGGTGCACTTATTTATAGGTTTGTTGTGATAAGATACAAGACAATAAATCTAAGAGAACATAACATACGTTTTATGCTCACAGGGTAAGTAGAAAAAGCTCTTATCAAATAAAAATAAGAAAAGGACTGTACTTCAGTACCCCGACCTGAGACAATTAGAGAAATTCGTTTTAATAGACCCGACCGGGGATCAAACTTGTGACCCCAGAAAAATGGCAACGCCAAGCCCGGCGTGCTCGCCACTCAATTAACGAGGTTGTCAGGTTTGCTTTGTTGGTACATAATTATTTCTGAATGCACCGTTTCGTCCTTGTCTTTCTCCTAGCACTTCGTTCGTTCCTATTCGGAACACGATTTTCCTATAGGACTTGGTTTAAGATTTAAAGCGATTGCCTTCAGAAGTTCGTAACTGTTTAATTGTTAACACTTGCTTGTGCACTATTAATGTTTTTCCAAATTCTTCGTATGATGACAATTAGCCTCCAACCTGCATCTTTTTTTTTCATTTTACAAAAACAAACAATAATTCCACAACAACAAGAACAGAAAACAACTCGGGCGAATCAGCAATCAGCTGTGCTGTCAAACTGACAATTAAACACAGGAAACAATTTAAAAACACTAATGACTTGAATTTTAATAGATGAACTAATGAAATATATGCATGTATGGTATTCTTATTTTTACCCCGACTACGGCGAAGCCAAAAGGAAGGGTAATGATTCTGGCAGTCTATGAATGTATGTATGTATTTATGTTTGTATGTTCCACCGTAGCGCCTAAACTACTGAACCGATTTTAATGAACTAGGTCTCAATAGATTCGTAAATGGCCCGGGTAAAATGGGCTGTATAAATTTTATCAAAATTGTCGAAGACGGAATTTAAACGTCAGATTTTAACCAAAAAAAACTGAAATTGTGATAATCATCACGTGTTGGGTATCAAAAGAAAGGTCTTGGCTAGCACATTACAAATATGTATATAGATCATGCTGTTCCAGTCATAATCTAAACATTTTAATGCTTTGTCCTGAAAGACTGCCTGACGGATAAACGCACAGCCTAAACCGCTGATCGTAGAGACCTGAAACTTGGAGTGTGTATTTTTTGTATAACGTAGGCATCCAAAAAGAAAGGATTTTACGAAATTCAACCCCAAAGTGGGTGAAACAGGGGGGCAAAGTTTTGTATGGGACAACGTGATTCCATGGTCCAATCTACTTTAAATATTGCATAAACATTCTTTAACAGAATTAATGGAAGACATATTTTGTATTTTATTGAAATGCATCCCCTAGCGGGTTTAAAAGGGGTAGAAAGTTATTTTGGGGGTGATTTTCTTCGAAGTTGATATCAACACTCCCTAGTGCTATAAATGAAGAATTAAAAATAATTTATTTTACAGACGGTTGTCATGTCATTGTCATGTAGTGTCAAACATTATTTTGATGTGAAAAAAGTGTATCCGTTTTGGTTGCCATAAGAAAAAAATACAAAAACAAACAAACAATCTTTATAAATAAATTTGTTGGGTTTGTCTTCACCCCGAGTAGTAGAATAAATAATATAAAAAATGGAAAAGTTGACGAAAAAAACATCTGTTAGGCGTTACATAGTTCGCCGGGTCAGCTAGTTATTAATAAAAATAAACTAACTGAACTGAAGACTGGAACTACAAGATTTCTATATTACAACATAGTTCTGACGGTACGATGGAGGTAGTAAATTTTTGAAGCAGGAGCAGGTGACGAAATTATTGAGGATAATGTACTTGGACGCAATTATCATTTGGGGCTTGCCAAATAAAATAAGGCGGACTGCAGCGCAGCATCGCTCTGTTAATTCTAACCATGAACATGACAGAAGATACGTTACTAAAACGGATGAGATTTGAGATAGCATACCAGCAAACCAAGATACCTACTATACCTACAGACAATGATGGTGTAATAATGATGTGATGACGTCAGTCTACTGATGGACATAGGGTTCTAATGCACGACAGTGATCCCAATTCTTGGCTTTTCTTTTCCATCCATTTCCATTTTTAAGTAGAACATCGCATTATGACAGCAAGGTTTAAGTTGTTAAAATTGTAATAAGAATGAAGATGTATTAATTATAATTTTAAGTATTGAGTAAGGACCTAGATAAGTATAATGTTTTTATGTTTAGTGTATGAACATTAATTAAAATAAATTTCTTTTCCTAACTCTTTACTTAAACTAATTTTACTATTGTTATTTACAAACACTACCGTTACTGGAAATAGCCCCAATAATACTGAAGCACAGCGCGCGACCCGCTCGCAAGCTGTACGCGCGTAGCACGCGTTCCGTTACTGCAATCGTTTGGTGCACCTCCCTAGCGCAACTCACGCAAGGCTTGTACTGAGCGCGCGATCTGCGCACGTGTATTTCTAGTTTATTTTCCAGCTCACAGGTCGTGCGCGCGCGGCTCTCGTGCACTTTTAGGACTAGCCGAGCGGCAACATGTTTCATTATTTCAAATGGAACGAATCAAATCGTGTTACACAGAAAGTTTGGCGGCTAGATCTCTCAAACTTGAATGAGGATTTTCAGTCACTATTTCCTTCACTTTTGCGATGTTATCTTCAGTAGCAGAGGTTGATGGCCTACCAGAGCGAGGCAAATCTTCCATCACATCTCGACCGCTTTTGAATGTTTTGTACCACTCATAAACACGTGTTGTTGATAAAGTCGATTCACCGTAAGCCTTCTGTAACATTTTCAGATACTCCAAACACGAAATACCATTAGCGATGCAAAATTTGAGACAAACTCTTTGTTTGATGTTTTTGTCCATTATGAAATTCGCAATACACACTAGATATGGTATAAATAAAAACAATTCTAAAGTAACTTAGTCTAAACTTGATTGTAATCTGTCAGTGTACCTATCATTAAATAAAGAAATAAATAAATTCTGTATTTAATTTAATTATTAGATGTAACTCAAACTCCGCGCCAAAATGAAAAACAGTTGTGCCAATTTGAATGCTCTAAGGTGACAATCTAACAACAACAAAAACTTAAAACTTTTTGACAGAATGTATGTAAACTTTATTTTAGTTTCCAACTTTTAGTGGTAAGCTCTTAAAAAAGTTATCATTTAGAATCCATCGTCCTTAGAGAAGTCGTTAAAAAAGAAGTTTTTTTTTATCAGAAGCTAGGTCCAGTTAAATGTTAGCCTGCTAGAATAGCAGTTTCGTAACCATATATTAAGGTCTTGCGTTCAATACTTAAGTCAATTTAAGAAAGAAACTTTTAATTATTTCTTGTTTCTGGGTGTTATGGTTTACGCTCCCAGATAATAAAATTGGTGTCTGTCACAGTGAAAAGATACAGTTATAATTCCAAAGTAAAGAGCTCCTTCCCTAATAAGAGTGCTTCACGTCACGCAGTACCTACACAACTTTGCTTGATATGACAATACCAACATCAAGTTGCAATATTATACCCGCTACGAGACGTTACACGTGCCACACGGCCACATACACGGCCTTTAGTGTCTATGACACACATGAGCATTCAATGACAGCCACACCAGAATATTTTAATAAATCAAAGACGCGGAACACTAAATTCAATGCAAATAAATGACGATTATTTGGACTTTGAAGTTTTAGTGATCCTTAACGAGAACGAGACAGTCTATCAACAAATTTTGCTTAGAGCATTTAATTTTTTTGAATATGATCCATAGACAGTGTCGTGTGGTGCCGGCACGTTAAAAAAATTGCACCGCCCCTTCCTTTCCTATGGGTGTCGTAAGAGGCGACTACAGGAGATCCGCCATAAGAAGACGGGCAGCAGCGTCTCCTCTCTACCATTGGCCAAACTGCGATCGCCAACCCGCCTGCCAAGCGTGGCGATTATGGCAAAATCCTCCTTTTGGAGAGGCCTGTGTGCAGCAGTGGACTGATATAGGCTGGTGATGATGATGATGAGCCATAGATGTTTATGTATTGAGGTATGGCGATAGTCACCATAGTCACTACTTTGTAAGTAAAAGCTTTGCTTTGTTTAGGGCTAGATAATTGCTATGATTGTTGGTAAAATTTAATTATTATTATTTATTATCAGCCGCTCGCTGTGGCATTCTGTAGAGAATGCTTATGTGCATCAATGGACTTCCAGAGGTTAATGATATTTGCCCAAATTACGTATAGCGGCGCGCTTGTCATATACTGACATTGCCATGTGACTTATTTTTTTTAAGCAACGACATCGTGACAAAGATATTTTATTAGTGCAATGTCTTTGCATTGTAAATTATTTATGTTCATATTTTAGTGTACTCTGTGGTATTTTCCACAGAGTACAATTTATATAGTAAATTAATTTATTTAAAAAATTAAAAAACCCAACTGCGTAAAAAGTGAACATAAAAGATGAAAACAAGATTTAAAGAATCAATTTGCAGTCTGAGGCATCAAATCTATGTTACTTGATTCGACTTTTTCTACACGGATTTAAATTACTTAATCAGGTACTAACGCAGTGCATACGAAGTCAATCATCATTATGCTGTTAATGGATATTATGCCTCCGACTGCAAATTGATTCCTTAAATCTTGTTTTCATCTTTAAAGTTCACTTTTTACGCAGTCGGGTTTTTTATTTTTTAAATTAAATAATTTTATTTTTGACTTTTTAGTTTGTAGTGTTCTACTACTACTTTTCAATGAACTATAAAGCCTTATTTAGAACTCTTTATTAAGAAAAAAAAAAGATTTTATCTCGAGTAAGTAGTATCTGAAATCGGTTTTTCCCGTTTAATTCATATAGGTACCAATAGGAATTCCGGGTAATAACATAGCCTTTGTCACTCCCAAAACTGAGACGAATCTAATGACATATCGTATTATGTTGAAATCCATTAAAAGCTTTTTTCCTTCCTATTTTTTCAGTGTATGTTTTTGCCTGTTCCCGTAGAAATTTTGGAAAATATAGTATTGAATACTATTAGCACTGAAAATATGTGACCCATAATTAATAAAAGAAAGTTTCAAAATCGGTTTATCAGTATGGCAGATCCGTTGTTCCCGCGTAAATTTTGTTCACGCGAGAATTTCGGGAAATAGCATACCCCTTCTCACTTCCACAATTGAGACGAATCTATTGATATATTATACTTTTATATCCGTTAAACGGTTTAGGCTGTAGGGCGTGCCAAAGAAACGGACATACTTAAATACATACATACATACATACGCTCGAAAAACATAATCCTCGTTTGGCAGTCGGGTAAAAATATAATGTGGTATAAAGTAACAAATATTTTACAATTTGCCACACACAGTAATAAAAGTTTAAGAAAAGTATACCCCTTACGGGGCATCCATACAAAAAAACTATAATTACATTTAAAAAGATCGTAATGAATGAGGAAGAAAATTAATTCAAAATCAAATCACTAATACAAGAAAACCTTATTGAAGAAGACACCGAATACAGATACGACTTTGAAGAATTGTGTACAAACATAAAGATAAAATTTATAATTATGAGAATAACTAACAGTTCAACAACAGAATCAGTTAGTAAGTATACCTGTACTTCCTAGCCGAGTTCTGCATTACATGGAAAAGAACAACCACCTAGGCTACAATTCCAACCACCAAAAGAAAGAGAAACTTGTTAAGGTATTTTTGAATGTTTATATCCTTACTAACAAGATTACAGACCCTAAATTGCAAATAAACATCCTATTACCACAGTTACACCCGAAATTCACGAAAGAATTTATGATTTATGCTCGCTAAGCATAAATGTGAGATGAGCCATTAGATAAATCATTTCAGGAACTGACACAAATTTTAGACGAATACATCGACCCGAAACCTAGTGTCTGAGCGTTAAAACACAAATTTATTGCAAGAAAACAACAAGATGAAACTATTCCAATAAATTCATTAAAACTAAATAAATTTGCCTATAACTGTGAATTAAAATGCCAGAATTGTAGCAAGACGATACTTGAAAGTTTTCTATCAGTGCAATTTATATACGGTTACCTTTTTTATTTTATAAGACAAAAATATGTTGCATGTTTTTTTTTGTTTTCAACAATATAAATCTGTCTGAAAACTAATAATACTTAGCATAAATAGCCTAATTACATGTTGATGATAATATATAATTAGTTCGTAACTTACAACTACGGATCCCAGCGAGTAAATGCTTTTACGTAGTTTCCAGTATTTTTTAGTTTTTTTACAGACTATTGTTTTTTTTTATTTGTTTTACGCATATAAATAGAATATTGACTTTAAATAAATACTGCAAATTTCGCTCTTAGTTTTTCAGTCACAAACCATATTTAAGTATACCTAGTTTAGCAGAGGATACTGAATAGGTTTTTATTTTAAATTTAAGTGAAATACCGAAATGCCTTCTAATTTTACTAAAAGTAATGAAATACCAGTTCCTGTAGAATTGAAAAATAATATATCGAAACCATCAAAGAACGACTCAAACATTGATGTATACATTCGCGCTTTATTTTTATTATATTATCATGTTGCCGGTTTCTATGGGCTTTATCTATGCTTCTCGTCTGCTAAATGGGCAACCATTGGATTTGGTAAGTTTTCTTTATTTTATCTTTAACTAGCCATTGCCTGCAGCTCCGATCAATTATGATATCCACTGAATTTTTTTTTACCCACATAAAAGTGCATGAAATGTCTTCAACCCAAAATAATGAATTCTGTTAAAGATAGGTACTTCAGATTGTCTGGCTTCGTTGCTGTAAATGTTCCAGCGGCGCCGGGCCATTGTTTAAGCATCCAGCGTTGTAATATCAATAAATATTTGGACAACATCACATAGATTGCTCTGATCCTATGCACCTGATTACTATAACATGAGTGCTTTGTAGAAACAAAAACTGTACCTACCACAACACGCAGACCCAAGACTTGGAATAAACCCATTTTAACTCGCCATGGTTGACACCGACTCAAAAATAACTGATTAGGTATGTTTTAGTTAATATTATTGTTTGCTTTTTAGTCTATTTTTGAAGTCGGTTTTTAGTTTTTTTTTTTACTTTATTTTATTATAACTTTTCATAGTATTTTCAACTTCATTATAATTTCTATCTTTTATATTATCATTATGGTCGATCGACAGTCAAGGGGTATGTAACAATCATAAAATTTCACTCTGTGTATAAAGCTGATAAAAACATTATGTACTTAGTCTTTTTTCTTAACGGAAACGCTCTGTAGGCTATTTAAAATTTTGACCATGACTAGAAAAAAAAATCTAAAGCTAGATCAATATCCACATAGCTAATTTCGTTCAGCCGTTAAAGCAACATTGAGTAAAAACACTAGTTGTGTACAATTAGATGTTATCTGCATTGTTTCTGCAATCATGCCAATAATTGTGATTCGTGATTTCTATAACACAAGTGCTTTAGCTACTCACATCAGGACCAGAGCAATTTATTGTTTAGCCCCGAACACCTCTTGCATGCTCACCTCTCGGCTACGGAGGTCGTCATAATAACTACTATACCAGACAGTCGTCTAAAATACACACATTAGAAGTATCTGCGGATCAAGTACGTTTTAGAGTATCACCGCCATTCAGGATTGTCATTGTAAGAAGAAAAATTAAAATTAAAATTTGAAAAAAAGGGGTAATGAGATCCGTCGGATGTTGCAAGCTGGTTCCAGGCAACGTACTGTGACTGTTGCACTTGGCATTACAAAGGGGAACAGGATCGGTACATCTAAAATACTGCCTGATGGCGTACCATGACCGCCAATCGACCGAACCATCTGAAGTCGTTTATCGGTCTGCGTTCCCGACGGTTGCTAGGAGTTCCACCTATAGCAATCGTAGGGCTCGTTTACAGTGTACTCGTGAATGTAGAAATCGGGAGGATGAAGACTGGTGTTGTGTTTGCTTTTCCGATGAACCTCGTTTCCGATATGAGGCCGGACACAAGACGTACTTAAGTTTAGAAGGCCACTGGGCGTCAAAAACGTTTGAAATTTTGTCAGGAAGTTCATTCATATGGAGCCCCTCCAACAATAATGGTTTGGGCCGGTGTTTAGATCGGTGGAAAAACATATCTCATTTGAATCAGGGGCAACCTCAATGCTCATATTGATGCGAAGAGGATTTATTTAGACGTGATCATTCCTTTGCGAAGCCATGTTGGGTGAATCGTTTAATGTGTAAAGCTAATGCTGTAATACACGAAAATCCATACACTACTCAATTGACACTTGACAGACCTCAATCAACTCCACTTAGCACGTAAAACTGACGGCTGGTTTGTTAAAGACAATGGTGCATCTATTTTGCAAGGTCTAGGTATTTTACAAATCACCACAGCAAACAATAATACAAAAAAACTAATTAATCATGTTTTTGTCTCTATTTTAGTCTCAAAAAGTATAACAGATACAATAGAAATGTTTATTGTTATCATGGCTAAAACCATGTGTCTTAGGCTAAGGCATGATGATCATTTTTTAATTGAAATAACAGCTAAGGAAATAATTGCCCTGTTTTCCTGTAACACAGTATGGATTTAGTGTTTTGCAACTACACCAATCGTTTTTTTTAAGCCGATAAATATAATGAAAATTGATATTTCAATTTATTTCAGGGTTGCTGATGCAAATTGTGAGTAGTTTAGGGATCACAGCAGGCGTACATAGGCTATGGTCTCACAGGAGCTACAAAGCGAAACTCCCACTTCAATTAATACTCATGGTATTCTATAGTATGGCCTCCCAACAGACAGCAATAACCTGGATCAAAAATCATCGATTGCACCATAAATTTTCCGATACTGAAAAAGATCCTCACAATGCGAGTCGTGGATTCTTTTTCTCGCACATCGGTTGGCTTTTAACTAAGGAATCTGAAGAGGTAACCAAAGAGAAGAAACGTATAGACATGTCAGACATTTACAGCAACCCTGTGCTATGTTTTCAAAAAAAGTAAGTTTACCGTATTTTGTAAAAATATATATCATTTTTAATTATATATCTACTAAGATTTTAGACAGACTGTATAAAAAGTTACTTCTAGACTAAAAAAAAAAGTTTTAGAATAATTTAAAGATCCTAAAACTAAATACCTACACAAAAATAAAACCGTGTCCGTGGGGTAAGGAAGCAAGGATACTGGCAGCATTCCTCGCTTAATGGCTAAACTAAGTCGTTGTGCGAGGAACACACCAGCATTTTTATTTTGGTGCTATTTTGTCGAAAAGTTATTTAGCATTTGGACCCCATGGTCCAAACGTCTCTACTCCAACTCCTGCTTTTACTGCTGACTCCCTGAGGTGAGATGGAGCTAAAGTATCGACACAAGTCGCGTAAAGCTCGACCCCTTTCCCAGAGAATGAGAGATCATCAGGCCTCTTTCCATCATCACAGACCAACACATCGTCAATGAGTGAGTTCGGTGACCGAAGTGATCGTGGTTTTTTACAGAATCGACAGACTGGATCTATCTCGCTAACTGCCTCAGAACAAACGTGTTTTGGTGGAATTTAACATTATCACACTTAGAAGCGCTTAGCGTTTCACCTCATATCCGTGTGTCTTTTTGTGAGTTCAGAGGAGATCCTTCTTTTTATTTAGCGTTCATTAATGAAATGCTTATTAATTTGTGGCTCATAAATATCTGGATTGCAGTGGTAATATTAGCTGTTATCATTTAATGGGAATATTAAGAGTTTAAGGTTTAGATTTTATATTAATACTGTAGGACCTGAAATCACCGCAGTCATTGCATGTAATCGTATGGATCCTTGCGCACCTAGCCGCGCTCAACGCATAGTGCAGTGAGCGCATTGGCATAGTAGATGGCCGGTTTCAATATACAATCTACAGTTGACCGGAGATAGCTATCTGAGATAATCAGAAAACATCTATCTTTCTGTTACCTGCGTTTCAATAACAAAATACAGTTGAGTCTTTCTAATATTATGAATAGTTTAGGTTAAGTTATTAGTGTTTATCTAAATGCATCTATGCTGCATTACCATTTGGCGATATCAGAGGTGTGCGATTTTGCGACTTCATCTTGTTTTGGCGACTTTTTAGTATTTTATTCACGCGCGTAGCGATCTTTCGTATTGTAAGATAGTATACAGTGGTACAAAAAATATACAGTCCACTGTATACTATAAAGTGGACGACTGTATTTATTTTTTAATAATAACTTTTTTACTGCCAGAAGAGGAAGAAACTACGAGTAAATCATAGTATTAATTAAATAAAAAGTATAGCATAAAAGTATTTTTTTATATCAGCAATCCGCCGCTGATTTCAGCGTCCAGTAGTTGAAATCAGCTGTCAAAAATCATCTTACTGATGCGAAAAGGCAAAAAAGGTTACTAACTTATATTTTAAGACATAATTCATTGTTGCAGGTACGGGTTACCTGTAATTGCGTCACTCTGCTTTGTTCTCCCGACTGCCATACCAATGTATTTCTGGGGCGAAACCCTGAGCAATGCTTGGCACGTGAATGTGCTCCGCTATATTTTGGTTCTTAATGCAACCTTTTGCGTCAATAGCGTAACGCACAAGTGGGGGTACAAGCCCTACGATAAAAACATGGTGCCAGTCCAAAATTTCCTTGTCAGTGCAGTTGCGCTAGGTGAAGGTTTCCACAATTTCCACCATACTTTCCCATGGGATTACCAAACAGCTGAACTTGGAAATAAGAAGCTGAATTTTACGACTTGGTTTATAGATTTTTTCGCTTTGATTGGATGGGCATATGATCTGAAATCAGCTTCCAAAGAAGTTGTGAAGAAACGTGCAGAGAGGACCGGAGATGGCACAGATCTATGGGGAGTGGTGAAAACTGTTTCAAACTTGTAACTTATGTAAAATATCATTTTTTTTCTACCTGGCTTTTTATGTCTTTAATCTTCTAGTGTATATTTTAAAGATTGTAAATGTTAGTATGTAAATATTTTTTGGGCAACACTTTTATATCTATTGGTGCAATAGTACAGATAAGTTGTGTAATTTTTATTAATAACTTAATTTTGCAAAGTTATTCGTATTATTATACACATAGTGTCAATACAAAGTGTGGCTTGAAGGTTATGTCTTATTTATTTTGAAACTTGGCCAAGAAAATGCAATGCTTAAGAGAAATTAACGATTTGCTGGATTTGATACAAACAATACGGTTTAAAGTCTTCAACATGAATGAACTATTTTTATTCAACTAAATACGCATTTTCAGGATACCTACAGTCTGTAAAGTTAGTAAATGGCATTTTCTAAACATAGTTTGAGCTAAACTAAAGAAGTTTGAGTTTTATGATGCAATACAGAACTATAATATCTGCTTAGGTACTTTGTAAAAAAACATATCTTAAAGAAACATTAAAATTTTACCCATCTAAAGACTACAGTGTATCTTCACGAACATCTCTCTGCATAAATATATTACGTTAAATATATTGCAATCTTTTCAGTAGATTGGTTGCTTTTCTAGTAAAAATATAGCGGGCTGATGCATAAAAGAGTACAACAGATTTATTCTCTTCCAAAAAAGTTATGATGAGTTCTTTCAGAGAGAGATTAATCTACGGCGTGAGGTAAAAACTGCAATAAATAAATATATGTGAAAATATTACTCTTGTTTTATATAAAAACCCTAACTTGCTACCTTACGATAAATTTGATGATGTCTTCAGAGTGGGCATCAAGTTGATTCTTTTCTTAGGGGCTATCTTTCTTTTGGGTTCTTTTTGGAGTCGTTGCGAATGAACACATTTTAACTCTAAGTAACTGGCACCGATTCCAAAAAGAGCTGATTAGGTATACTTACATTAGTTAAAGATCTTAAATGAAAAATAATGAACAAATATTTTTTTCTTTTCAGATTTTCCGCGGTTACATTTTTTGGTTAAAAAGTTTTTTATATTTTTTTGTATGATCACGCATAATTTTTTACAAAGAGGTCCGATTTTGATAATTGTTTTTCCATTAGAAAGAGTAGGTATATCCCGATGTTGTTCCTAAATAAATTTGGAAAAAAATCCAACCCTATGGGCCTGTTTCACAATCGAAAGGTAAGCACTACTCAACAAATAAATTCAAATAAAGAACACATTTTGTATGAATTAACGCCAGTTCTTTTTGGAGTCGGTGCGAATGAACACATTTAACCCTCAATGGCTGGCACCGAAATGTAACGTAGCTCCCATACAGGTAACGTGGGAATTTTTTTTTTCATCGTCTACCTCATCGTGTAGGGTATCGTTAAATAAGTCCTTTAAAATGACTTAGAGGTTGCTAAAGCTATTTTTGATTTAGGGAATATTAAAACTGATATTAAACTTTAAAGTGCAAATATTTGTTTGAGTTCAAGCCTTCTAAAATCTAAACTATTAGTTTGTGAAATCTGGAAAAAAATAAGATTATAGTTCTTATCATGAACATTTAAGGAAAATCATAACGGTTAAGATAGAAGAGTTTGTTTAGGAGTAATAGTCGTTTAACACTCACACGCACACACATACACATACTCACACGCGTACACACTCATCATTAGTTTTGTAGTTTCACTATTCATTATCATACATTTCTCGTAAAATCTTATATATAAAATTCTCGTGTCACAATTTTCGTTCCCGTACTCCTGCGAAACGGCTTGACCGATTCTCATGAAATTTTGTGAGCATATTGAGTAGGTCTGAGAATCGGCTAACATCTATTTTTCATACCCCTTAGTGATAAGGGTTGTCCACCCTTAACAGAAATTACTTAAAAATTATTTATATGGCAAAACAACGTTTGCCGGATCAGCTAGTTACATTATAATATTATATTTGATTATCGTATACTGTTCTCCACAGGATAGGCTTAGCCTAGGCTCCACACTAGTGTGGAGACCTGTAAAATCTGTGTGCTGTATACTTTCTATGGAAATAAATTTATTCTTATTCTTATGTAATATATTAGAAAATATCTTACCAAATAAAAAATCCTTAGAGGAAAACGTTAAAAGTGACTTAAATGAAGTAATTGCTGAAATATATTGCGGTAACGATGGGCAACTAAGAAACCCTACACTGCGCGTGGCACGACACACACTTGGCCGGTTTATTTATTTATTTTATTCACGATGTTTTCCTTCGCTATCAAGCAACAATATGTTGTAACGTCTTTACTAACAATAAAATTACAAATCCCAAATTCGCATTGGTGCCATTAAGAACCTTTTACGTTCAATTTACTCTTAACGGCCCAATCCCGTGATTTTAAATGAGGTCATTTACAAGACATTTGTACGACATTCCTTAGCTATAAATAACTCGAAAAAACCACTAAACTATACTTTACTTTAGGTTAAGGGCGTCTCTTTAACTGCTCCCTTCAAGCTAAAATAAACCGTAAATCATTAACAATAAGATTGCTCATGGTTTACATCAGTCCGTTAAGAATAACTAGATTCAGAAGCAATCTGCGTTCGGATTCAGTGGTTCGTCCTTTTGATTAATGAGAGTGCCCTTCTCATCGAGATTTAAGATGAGCTCTAATTGAAAAATTTCTCCAGGCCAGACACAAGTACACGAATGAATACAGTAACTTTACTCCACGTTTGCCGATTGCTGTCAAGTGTCAAGTTAGGCTGGGGATATACACAGAGGCATCACATCACAGAGGTACGGCGCCTATCCTTTCGTATTTTATTTAGACAAAATATTTAGAAGCGATGGGGTGCGAGTTAAACCCTCAAATAAGCACGACCATGATTTTTAAAAATTTCGTTTGCGCAACTTTTTACCCGACTGCCAAACGAGGGATATGTTTTTCGAGCGTATGTATATGTATGTATGTATGTCTATTTCTTTAGCACGCCCTACAGCCTAAACCGTTTAACGGATATTAAAGTAGGTATAATATATCAATAGATTCGTCTTAATTGTGGGAGTGACAAGGGTATGTTATTTCCCGAAATTACCGCGGGAACAGAACTTACGCGGGTAAAACGGATCTGCAATACTGATAAACCGATTTGGAAACGTTCTTTTATTAACTAAGGGTCACATATTTTCAGTGCTAATAGTATTCAATGCTTTATTTTCCAAAATACCTACGGGAACAGACAAAAAAATGGACTGAAAAAAAAGGAAGAAAAAACCGTTTAATGGATTTCAAGATATGATATGTCATTAGATTCGTCTCAGTTGTGGGAGTGACATAGGCTATGTTATTACCCGGAATTCCTATTGGTACATGAATTAAACGGAAAAAACCGATTTCAGATACTACTTACTCGAGTTAAAACCCTTTTTTTTAAATTAACAGATAATGACGATTGACTTGGTATGCACTGCGTTAGTACCTAGGTAAGTAATTTAAATCCATGTAGAAAAAGTCAAATCAAATAACATGGATTTAATGCCTCTGACTGCAAATTGATTCTTTAAATCTTAATTTCATCTTTTAAGTTCACTTTTTACGCAGTCGGGTTTTTTTATTTTTTTTATTTTTTTAGCTACTTAAGTACTAATTTAAACAAAAATGACAGTATTTAGCCGAGAGTAACATTTTGATAGTAAACACCGTAAACCAGTCGCTATTAAAACAAATATGCTGTGTATAAGTGTGCGTTTATGTATAAAAACATGCAAATTTTCTAGTTGTTCCTCTGCACCTTTCTTTATTGTTAAAGGATGCTTAATAATTGGAACTAATCTTTTTAATGTCATATCTACCGGGTTTACCGTCGGCAAGGGATTTGGCCAGGGTTTGATTGATATCAAGTCAAAGTCAAAGTCAAATGTTTTATTTGCAAGAATACAGTAAATACATCAGGTGATAATGATAGAATGAGTCCAGTGCATTCTGCCTAATATTAGCGTGCAAATATACTATCACAATAATTAATATTAATGCATATTTAATTTATTATTTTATCTTTAAATTCAAGAAATTCTTCAATAGTGTAAAAGCTGTGATGTAATAACCATTTTGTCAGCTTTGTTTTAAATGTATTTATGTCATGAATTAATCTGAAGTCGTCTGGTAAATTATTGAACAGCACAATACACATATTATAAACATTTATCTTGTATAAAAGTTTATGGCAAGTACGATGATATAATTTGTTCATAATTCTAGCTCTAGTTTGCCTATTACTTATTTCAGCTCGTGTTTTCCAAAATTTTGGATATGATGGCGATGATATGATGATATCAGATGACGACAGATCTTTATCGATTCAATTAATGTTTATTTTGAAGCCATTTACCATACATTTGAGTATCTATAGATATATGTCTCAAAATGAGCCTGTTTGATTAGAAAGGTATTTTGGGGTAAAATATAAGATCATAAAAGTATTTTGGTTTATTAATTTCGCATTCGCATGAGACCAGTAATTGACGATTCGTCAAAAACCTAAACGTCATAACATGACGACCACTTTATCTACTGACTTTCATTATGCGTTAGGTAGGAACCAATAAAACCAATTTATTTCTGTAAATAGGCTTAAACTAAGCGCTTTCACGGTGTTGAGAGAACTCACATCCAACCTCATTGGCACGGTAATTATTATTTATAATGTTACTGTGTCATTGGCTAGTTATCATGAGAAAAAAAAAAGAAAGAAGTGCGTTCGACGAGGGCGCGAGTCTTTTGTTTTTCCTCTTTATTTACATGCCCGATTGCAGCAATTAAATTTATTCTATTTTTTCTTGGATTATAAACATGTCTAGATAGAGTGTGGTGCTGCAATCGTCACTAAAAGAACAGGCCAGATTTGATTGAGTGACAACTATGGTGATAGTCACCATAGTTGTTACTCAATCAAATCTGGCCTCAATCTTTCTGGTAACAATTATGGGTTGAGAAACGAACTTTGGCGTCAACAGTTGGCTTATATATTTTTTGACGTTTATGACACTCGAACAGGAAATCTAGACATGTATATCAAATATTTTTTTCCATGTACAATATTTTAAAATAACAGTCATCCATCACAGTTCATAGTTTTTTAATATTATTACAACACCAGCAAAATCCTATGGAAAAATAATAACGCCAAGAAACGCAACACCATGCATGCGGTGTGGTCACAATAGACATATTATATAATCTGTGGTGTAGGTATCACCCGAGTTATTTACAAATAATAAAAAATGCTCCTTATAATTGCTTTTTACTACAATGTCACATTAAAAAATTAGTTTGATTAAAATGTCTAGACTCAATTTAATCAAGTAGTACGAATTTAGTCTAATTAACAGCGTTAAAGAAATCCACTCGTTCGAAAATATTCAAAATTTCAGTCATTATTTACGTACTTCAGAATCCTTAACGTTTCCATGAAACCTTGTAAACAAGTTGTCAAAAAAAAACAGAACTCCTTGCTTTGCGAGACATTAAAGCGCTATACGTGTGCTAATTCAACGGTACGTTACACTTAATCTGTAAAACAAACACCCTCGCATAAAAACATAGCTCAAGGACATCAGCCATACATTTATGATAGTCAGAGGGAGATAGTGACGATAAATAAATAAATATTGGTCAACATCACATACATTGTTCTGATCCTAAGGTAAGTAGCTAAAGCACCTGTGTTATAGAAATCAGAAACAACAACGGTACCACAACACCCAGACCCAAAACAATATAGAAAAGTTCGTTTTCTACTTTGACTCGACCGGGGATCGAACCCGGAACCTCAGAGATGGCGGCGCCATATTATATAGTCCGGCGTGCTCGCCTCTCGGCTACGGAGGTCGTCTTAATCGGCACTGGTCATAGATTTTTTGCATAAATTTGGACGTTGCGATTTTTGCGTTGCGACATTGCGACGTTGCCTCACTTTACGGGAAAGGGACGAGAAGAGCGTGTGATAGTTTCTATGAACATCTAAACAAATATTCTTTGAGCAGGCTATTGTCTCCTCTGTGATAAACTCTCCCAGACTCCCCCTACTTGTTTAAATAGTAACGAAACAAGAATCTTTTTTTGAGGGTGCATTGATGGAAAGGCATTCAAATGGGTGGAACAAACCACGGTCAGCCAGAATAGCTCGAAAACACCAGCCAGTTTGGTATAGGTAGTTATATTAAATAGTAACGAAGCAAGAAAAAAATTTTTAAGCCTTTCCATCAGAGGCTTGCAAATGGATTGAACTACCACCCATACTTGTGTAGAAGCATAGCTCAAGTGTATAAGCCAGTTTGGCACGGGTACTCGTACCAAATAGTACCAAATCAATTATGAATTTTTTCGGCAACGCTATGTACCCTTTGTGGTGGCGAAATGTCGTGAAGCGCATCACATCTGCCCCACTACTGCTACGAGTACTTGACGATCACGACCGCTTTGTCAAAAGCGTACCGAATAAGAAGATGTATCCTAAAGGTATACGAATGGCTTACTCTTCCTAACAGAGGACACTCTTCCAAATTTCATTTATCTGGATACATCTGACAGCAGTTTGTTTATTTATCACACCGTGTCGTCATCAATATCACGTGACAGCTTAGAGCGTTTAGGCACGATAATAGTATCTATATAGTATTACCGTGGTTTAGGTTTAAGTAGTTTTAGGTATAATTATAATTAATTGTTTATTTTAAGTTAGAGTTTTTTTTTTGGGATAATTACGTCCAACCGGCCAAAATGGAAGTCACTGGGAGAGGCATATGTTCAGGTGGACGTCCTGTGGAAATGATGATGATGATGAATTAAGTGTCTATCTATAAAATGAAAACATCATCATCATTATCTCAGCCTATTCCAGTCCACTGCTGGACGAAAACCTCCCCCAAAGAGCGCCAAAGAGCACGATCTCCCGCTTTTTTCACCCATCCACTGCCAGCCATCTTCCTAAGGTCTTCGGTCCATCGAGCTAGGGGGCGTCCTACATTACGTTTGCCTGGGCCTTGCCTAGTATAAAATGAAAACAGTTTCAAGATTTTGTCAACATCCCTATCGTGTTTGTTTTTTAAATAGTTTTAACTCCATTTGGCCAGTCTGTTCTCTTCGTATTATAGTAAAGGCGGACGCCGCTGAATGCTCCTTAACACATAAAAGGTACCACTTTGAGGGTAACACAGGAAATGCATTACAGACGAGCTAATAGACAGAGAGCGTAAACAGTCGGGAAAAGAGAGAATAAGTTAAATATCTAGCGCTAAACAGGCAATGAGTAAGACCTAATGTGTATTTTTCATTTGCAATCATTAAATGTGGGGTAGGTATATGAATTAACACTTACAAAAATATAGACTAGTGTTAAACACTTGTTTAGAGATTAGTCAACCAATTTGAAATGTTGACACATCAGACATTCGAGACATATTACTAACAAACATTTCAAATTGGTTGGCTTATCTTTAGACAAGTGTTTAACACTAGTCTATCTTTTTGTAGTAAGGCCATTATTATTCTACGTTTTAGCGCAAACCTAAAATGTCCCAAAGTAATGTTTTTGTATGAACATAAATAAATAAACGTTAGTAGTAGTTAGTAGTATATGAACTATAATAAAGAATTTATTTGCACATAAAGGTATCGCATCAATTTTTATTATTGAGCTTGTTGTTTATTAACAATTTATTTGAATGTGATGCCTTAATAAATGCTGCCAATGTTAGATACTAAAAACCGGCCAAGTGCGAGTTGGACTCGCGCACGAAGGGTTGCGTACCATTATCTATAAAATCGGCAAAAAAATCGCGTTTGTTGTATGGGAGCCCCCTTAAATAATTATTTTACTGTTTTTTAGTATTTGTACATCATCTGTGAAAATTTCAACTGTCTAACTATCAGGGTTCGTGAGATACAGCCTGGTGACATACGGACAGGCGGACAGACGGACAGGCGGCCATGCAGACGGACAGATAGACAGTAAGACAGACAGACAGACAGACGGACAGCGGAGTCTTAGTAATAGCGTTTTACCCTTTGGGTACAGAACCCTAAAAACTATTAGAATTGTCGAGATACTTGTAACTTAGTGGCAGTAGTGCTTTGGTGGTAATTACCAAAACCAAGCAACCCACGACGCGGTTGTGGTGCATGGGTGACCATTCCAAACAAGAGACATTATTTTTGTGATCCCCGTGCTTTACTCGTATAAGGCACGTTAAAAGATGAGCCAGCTAATATCTTGATACAAATACTTAAATATATTTATAAACATATATTTAAGTATTTGTATTGATACATTGTGATGACCTACGGAGCCGAAACGTGGAATGACAGTAAAGCTGGCCCACCGACTACTTGTCACTCAGCGAGCTATGGAAAGGTCGATGCTTGGGATTTTGTTAAAGGATAAAATCCGAAATGAGATCATCAGGCAGAGGACTAAAGTAACAGACATAGTCCAAAAATGTAGCAAGCTTAAGTGGCAGTGGGCTGGCCACATCGGTCGCAGAACCGATGAAAGGTGGAGTAAACGGGTTCTCGAGTGGAGACCACGCCTATGCAAACGTAGTGTAGGACGACCCCCAGCTCGATGGACCGACGACCTTAGAAAGATGGCTGGCAGTGAATGGATGAAAAAAGCGGGAGATCGTGCTCTTTGGCGCTCTTTGGGGGAGGCCTACGTCCAGCAGTGGACTGCAATAGGCTGAGATGATGATGATGATGATGAGATACATTTCCGGAGCGCAAACCACTACCCCAGAAGGTCGTCAAAACCTTCTGGGGTAGTGGTTTGCGCTCCGGACTACAAAGCCTGGGGGTTGAGGGTTTGAATCCCGCAAGGGGCAAATGTTTGTGTGATGAGCACGAGCATTTGAACCTAAGTTGGATGAATGAATGGATACTTAAACGTATTTTAGTATGTTTCGCCTAATCGCCATAGAACAAGCTTTGCTTAGTTTCACAACCATCGGTTCAGCAACAGGACGTCCAGTGCTGAACATGGGCCTCCTCTAGTTACTTATAAATTAGCCGGTTGGAAGCGGCCTGCATCCAGCGGCTTCCTGCAACCTTTATCAGGTCGTATAACCACATTCTGGGTGTGAGTCCCACGCTGCGCTTGCTAGTACGTGGCCTCCATTCCAAAACCGTTCTGCCCCTTCGGCCGGCAGTTCTACGTGCTATGTGCTCCGCCCACTGCCACTTCAGATTGCTAGTTCGCTTGTTGCTTAGTTTAGGGCTAGCGAATTGGTGTGATTGTGGAATCAATTTATATATTTATATCCGCACTTATAACACAAAAATTCAAACTCATATTTGCCTAGCTTAATAGGTAGTCCGAGGTTTCGCACCTCTTCCTTCCACTACGACTTACGACTTTTATCAATTTGATAGTAAATAAACCCCGCAATTGTTTTTTTTATTAAAACATTCCAATTTATTTCTTAAAATATGCAAACACCCCAACTTGCCAGCCACAAATTACTTGAATAATAAATTACTTTTTCTTCTTACTGACTGCCCTCTTAAACATAATTGTTGTTTAAGAAAAATTGTTTCTGAACACCGAAAGTTAGGAATTCGGGCGATTGTAAGGGAAATTTTATTGCGGCGTGAAAGTTATATCTACAAAGTAAAATCGAATTCGGTCGACTAATTTATTATTAGAAGGTTCTTTAAAATGGGTTGTTAATAACTTAGACTTTTTCTTTTCGTGTCGAAGGAAATTTTGTGAAAAAATTGATGAACAGTATTCTGCCAGCTGCCACATGAATTATTTTGTTTAGCGCGCAAGATTAGTGCTAGGTAAAGAGCAAAAAAACGCGTTTCGAAAGTGCAGCGTTTTTTATACAAACACCCTCAATTTGCCATACTTACAAAAATTTTATACTACACTTCTTTATCAGTGATCAAATAATACTACGTAGATTCTTCATACAAACTGATGTCAGCTGGTCAAGTAGTGATAGTAAAAGTATTTTTTTTATGTACAGCCAGTACAGTGTGTATGTAGATAAAAAAGTAAGTTATCAATTTGTTGGACTTTTTTTATGGATTTTCAGCCCTTTACATTCCCACGTTGGCAGATTTCGAAGATTCTCTTTTCGTTCAAAGGGGAATACTTTACGAGTGGAGTAGTAAAGTATTCCTTTTTTAGGGTTCCATACCCAAAGGGCAAAACGGGACACTATTACTAAGACTCCGCTGTCAGCTAGACAGTGAAATTTTCACAGATGATGTATTTCTGTTGCCGCTATACCAACAAATACTAATAACCAGAATAAATAAATATTTAAGAGGTTTCCCATACAACACAAGTGATTTTTTGCTCGTTTTTATAGATAACGATAAGATAAGATAACGGTCGGCTCGGAACCCTTCGTGCGCGAGTCCGACTCGCACTTGGCCGGTTTTTCATTTGAATGTAGAAATTCTGATGATGAATCCATTAACGGATCATCAAAAATTGCATTTACTCTATACTAAGATAGCTGACTTTTGAATCTCTGTTACGCAATAATTTATCTTTGCAAAATGTGAACCGATTTTGATTGTTCATTTTATTAAATTGCATATCATCATTATCATTTCGGACACAGGACTGAAGACCTGGAATTGCGTTTACTAAAATTTATTTTTATAGAAAAATATAATTCTAAAAGTAAAATAATAAGGAATAAAATAATAAATACTTACCTAATATTTGTACCCTAATTATGATCGCGTTAATTCCTGTTTCATTGAGTTTTAAATTACCTATGCAACGCGAAAGTTTAAAAGTAATTATGAATACTTTTGTTTTCAATATTATTTATTAAGCACAAAATTTTAAAAAGCAACATGTACAAAAACAAATTAAAATACAAGCCAAAAACTTTTTTTAAAATAATAAATATTCTTATTAGTTACTTGTTTGGTCGGAGGATAACGAACCGACACTAAAATAACTAATTTGAACTTTTCAGTTTTTTTGGAACTCCGTTTTATTTTTTAAAGCAACGATTTTTGTGCAAAAAAAAACTATTTTTGCCGAGACAAAATTCAGTTGTGCAAATGAGCCGTTATTTTTGCGTATTCTAAGTATAAACATAATAATAGTGCGTCCAACACACAACGTATAAATTATCAAGTTCAAATTAATTTGCATATTTAATTTGTAAAACGTATAATAACGTCAAAATAATTCTCAAGGCTAGTTTATTTAATAAAATATACAGTTTTACAACGCCATAATTAATAACTTTACCTAAATTAGAACTCTTGTTAAAACAAAACGCAAACCCACGCAAATTCAGCAGTATTAGAGTCGTAATACTATTTTAAACTAGATTGCCTAGATTAGTTTTGACAAGGTCCAAGGGAATCGTAGGGAATGAAATTAATTTACGTTCTCACGAAATTGATATTATTCTAGCATCGTTATATGTTAAGTTCTAAGTAGTAAAACACATTAGGTGGGTTTATTAACCTTTTATTAAATTTGCTATCTAAAAATAAAGATATCATAAAAATAAGTATGCATATACGAATGTAATTAAAAAAATATATAATATATTTTCATATACTACGATATCAAATATTAAGATATAATAATTATAATTATTAAAATATCTTATATGTATACAGGGAGTTAGGTAAAAGGTATATTAAGCCAAAACTAGCTTATGTTAACTTATTTATATAATTAATAGTACGGTGAAATTAGAAATTTGATAACATCATGGTTTTTTTTTCATTAATACAAAACAAAATTTTATAATCCGATTTGGTTAAGTTTTTTTGTTAAAAAATATATTATAAACTACCTGACCCAGCAAACTTCGTACCGCCTACGTAAGTAGGTACTCTATACGAACAGTTTTTATGATAAAATAAAATTGTCGTTCTTATTAAAACAAAAAATTCTTTATTACAACCTCATCCTCGTAAGACTCAGTTTTTAAAAAACCTAGAAGCGCTTGCTACTGGTCCAATTTTTTAACGTTGATTATTTTTAAAGATCAGGGCCATAACCATGAACTTGTTTTGAGAGTTCAAGGTTACCCCGCAGACTGTATTTTAAAAAAATCTTATTGTGTGACCTAGGCCAGACAAGGGAACTTTATATTTTATTGAAGCGGTCTTAAGAGTTTGAGTAAGCATTATTTAACGGACATACCCTATTATTATATTCTAAAATATATTTAAATCATAATTATGCTCATAATTTCAACCGTTAACATCCATGAAAGTAGCAAACAACGGAAATTTATAACATACTTTACGGCAGTTTATATTTCTCGCGAGTTCTGAACAGAGATTTGATACAAAAGTATATTGTAGTTACTAAAGTTGTTAAGAAGATTACAGTATTAAGAACTAAGTATAGAACTAGTTCTAGTTCGAAGTACTGATGCCATGGCATGTTGGCTGCCGGAGCACGTAGGTGCCGCGCGCCATCGTATCGTATTACGTGTTCCGTCCACCAGACAGCGCGCTCTAATGGTGTCTGAGGCTGGTCGTGCAAGGCTGTTCTGAGTTTGACCAGATTTTCTCTAAAGCTGTAATAAGATAATTCAAAAATATAAAATAAATTAAGTTATTCGTTAATTTTTTGTTTATAATATGTGATCCACATGATCTAACCTAGAAATCTTTATGCATACTGAAAGACACTTGAGAGCTATCTTATCTATTGATTTTCTATTGCTATTTCTATCTTTTTTATGAGGGTGATGACGTCACTCTCACATTTGAGAACTATTAGACCTCTCACAATTCACTACATATATAGACAGATAATCATCTTATATGTTTGTAGCGATTAACTTCTTGTAACGGATGGAAACAATCGAACTTCTTTGCGTATTTAACAAGTAAAATTTGTTTTTGACGTTATGTCAGCTGCTGCTACGGCTCCGCTTGTTTAGATCACGCGAAGCTATGGTTACTTTTATAATCCTTACAGAGATTTTTTACAAACAAAAAGACAAAACTGAAATGAAAATAGACAAAACTTCGTAATTTCAGTCAATTGTCGTTGACTGCCTGTACATAGGCCCCCAGTAACATCTAGATTGGCCGATTGGAAGTGGCCTGAATTCAACGGCTTAGTAAAAACCTTTACCTGGTCGCCTGTCCACCTCGTTGGTGGATGTCCTACGCTGGACAAACTTGGGGGAGGCCTGTTTAGCAGTGGACGTTCTAAGGCTACCGGTAAGAGTTTTGACTGTGACTACAATCTTACCTATTATTTCCAACAACCGTTTTGATTGTACTTCTAAAAGATTCCGCTGTTAAATAGTCAATTTCAAGGTTCAAACCGATCTTGTGTTCAACAACTTTCGCCGAATTATACCATTGATCGTTAATTAGTGGAATACAAATTAAAGGAACAAGAGAGTCGATTGCTTCGAATGTCGATTGAACTCCACCTTGTGTTATGAACAATACGATTTTGGGATGTTCTGGAATTGGCAAATAATTACATTGAATAATTAGAAAACAGATGGTTTAAATGTTGGGAGCCGACTTCAATAGAACAATTCAAAATATCAAAGCAGGTAAAAGCTAGAATAGCTACAAAAATAAAATTAAGCCACTTTTAGCTCCAGTGCTCGTTAAAATCGTTCCGTGCAGTCTTTAATCCTACAAAAAGTTATACAGGGCGTACAAAAGAATGGGATACTCCTTAAAACCACGTGATAAGCTGGTCATATACAACAACTTTTCCTATGGGTGCAACGTCGAAATCGTGATTTTATTTTCAGATGCTCCATACATCATCATCGAGGGATGTGAGTAGGTTTGTAAGGAGAAGCTAAAAAAAAATCTCGTTTTCAATGTTGCTCCCATTGAAAAAGTTGTTGTATATAACCAGCTGGTGGTGGTTTTAAGGAGTGTTCTATTTTCTTGGATATCCTGTATAATTGTATAAGCATGGTGTCTAAAAACACACGCCAGATTGACACTTTAGATAGCTGAGCTTTAGACGACTGAGCTGAAACCTATGATAGATATCATACCTAATTCTTGCAAAAATAGCAGTTCAGGACTATCTTCTAAACTATGCGACTTTTACTAAAGGTTTTTACCTTTAGAAGAAGATTGTCTCCTAAACTATGCGATTCCTACTAGAATATTTTTATCTGAAAGATCTATACTTAGCTAATGTCATCAGTGTTAGTCTAGCGTGTATTTTTTTTGGACACCTGTATGATGTTAGATGCTATTTATAATACGCAACAAAGATATTGGTCTAGAAGGTTATATTCTAAAGGCGAATTGAATTTTAATTTCTAAAGAAAAGCATTTTTTATTGATTATAGTGTAAAGGTCGCGGGAAGCCGCTGGATGCGGGTGGCACAGGACCGATCTTCGTGGAAATCCTTGGGGGAGGCTTATGTCCAGCAGTGGACGTCTTTCGGCTGATGGATGGATGGATGGATAGTGTACCTACCTATAACTGCGCCCAACAATTTCTTCCACCTATCCCAATCTGTCGCTTATGAATCCAAATCCTTCGTCTTGCTAACTAAGGCATCGCACTATCTTACTTACGGACTAAATAAATTTAATCCTCCTCTCAATATACTTACTTAGAAAATCTTGCTGAGGAATCCAAGGAATTGTTTTAATATTCCTCGGTAGTTCAAACAACTCTTCACTTCCAGCTTTCACGACCACGTCATAAGGTAGTTCAGATAATACTTTGATCATAGTTTCCACAGTATTCTTTTGTAATTGAGATATTTTGATCACACTACCAAAACTCATGTAAATCACGCCATTAACTGAAGAATCTAAATATTTTTTGAGATCCTGAAATATTTGTGGGAAGTTTGTTTACGGGAAATTATATACGATACAACTACCACAGTATAATTTATGTTTTCTATTAGTATTACGACGGAGTTCTTGTTACGCTGTAAGGCGTTGAATCTTAGTTGAAGGAGCAAGTCGCCCAAATAGCAAAAGGATATGTGGGATCGAGTCGCACTTGAAACAGTCGAATCAAGTCAAGTAAAATACTTAGGCTTAAAATAAATAAATAAATAAATAATAAATTGTTTCCACAATCACACCATTTTCTAGCCCCAAACTAAGAAAAGCTTATGCTATGGCGACTAGATAACGGATAAACATACTCAAATATCATATAATATACGTTTATAAACATCCATGACTTAGGTGCAAATGCTCGTGCTCATTACACTTACATTTGCCCCTCGTGGAATTTGAACCCGCAACCGCCAGGCATTGCAGTCCGGAGCGCGAACCACTACACCAGACGGTCGTCTGGACAGACTGAACATGACTAAATGCTTGCATTAAGTCCACCTTTTGTACAAATTTGTGCAATATAGTTTTAAATTTAAAAAAATAAACGTTTGGATATGGAATACAGGGCGGTAACCACGAACTCTTAAAACAATCTCAAATCTGTCAAACATTATCATTTCTGTCAAATGTTGTATGAAATGACGTACCAAAATTGACAGATTTGACAACTTTGAGATTTTGAGAGTTCATGGTTACCCCGCAGCACGTTATAATAAATGGTGTATTAAAACGCAATATACTAGCATTTAAATATAAAGTTTCATCAAATATTATTATCAATCATTATCATTATTTCAGCCATAGGACGTCCACTGATGAATATAGGCCTGCCCCAATGACCAATCGGGAAGTCATTGGTGGATAAATAAAAACATATTTGTTAATTTATAATTTTACTTTAATCTGATACAATGCCAATTCCCTAGTCTAGTTTTGGCTTTGTTGTCTATACCGTAAACTGAAAATAAATCATTATTATTTCATGGACCCACTATCGCGATTAAACTGTTTTGAATTTAAGCGTTACTGAATAATGAATAACCAAAATTTAAGAAATAACTAGAGGGATCTAAATTATTTCGATGGCTAAGAATTTGCTACTCAAAATGGATGGTCAGACCGAGTAATTAGAGGTAAAATATTTTGGGTTCGTGAGCCTGCGTAAACAATAAAATATGCAAATAGGCAGAATTTTAACAAAAATATGAAAATGTACAAACCCGTGGTAAAGGATTTTCTGCGTGCAAATGTAATCCTCCCAAATAGAGAACACTCAAAGGTACCGGACGATTGTCATCCCAAACTGAGTGGACATTCAGAAATAGCATATGCACGGAATTGTATAACTCGGTTAAATCCGGAATATTTGACCCAAAATTCTTCTTCAGCAGTTCATTTTCGACCTTTTCAAAGGCATTGTATGCGATCTCTTTCGAATTGTAGCTGTAAACATCCATGAGTGCCTCCCAAATGGTTGGATTTTGTTTTCTTTGGCTCGAAGAGTAAAGAAATTGATTGTTTGGCGCTCCGATAATTTCAAAATTATTGAATGAAGCTCCTGAGGGACTCATCTGGATTACAGGAATGTCGAAAATATGAGACAAAATTAAAATTGACCTGACATCAGCATCTGCGATAAGCAAATCAAATGTGCTTCGAAGCAGCGCATTGCTTACGATTGGCGTTTTAACTTGTTCAATAAAGGTCATTGCTAGCTGTTGTATTTCTAAATTTAATTCATAATCTACGGAATTCGTTTTATCAGAACGCAATATAACATCTTTGTTATTAAATTCAGTTATATTTGAAGGATTTGCTTTCACATCTGGATATGGTGTCACCAAAATAATTTCATGCCCACGTTTTGCTAGTTCATTTAGTAAAGGACGGAACACAATTTGTCTAGTTCTGGATACAACAGGGAATACAGCTAGAATTTTTGAGTTTTCAACTTCTAAAATTAAATAAAAAAATAGAAATAGTAGCAATTTCACTTGCACTCTATTAACGAGGATCATGTTTCTTTTGTATTTTTTTAAAGACATGATTAATTTAAAACCTCCATTGCGCTTCTATAAGTCTACGAAATGAATAACTGTCATGGATCGCAATTTTCATATCTTAAAATAAAATACTAAAGAGTTATGGCTGTCACGAAAGGTAAAATCGTAGTACTTGTACACGATTTTATTATTAGGTACTTTTATTGCCAAAACGTGTATTGTTTCAGTAAGTTGCATCGTTTTAAATAACTCGAATGGCAATTCGTCGAAGTCGTAATTTAATCAATATACTTGGTAATTGCAACCTTTTTATGTGTGTATATCATACATAGGAAAGTATATTAACACAGAAATAAATCATAAAAATACAAATAGTACATAGTCTATGGTTTTGAATATTCCAATTCTTCCTAGTAAAGTTAAATATTGTAGATAAATGGCGGCAGCAGTTTAGTAATGATTTTTGAAACTACGCAACGCAACGGAGTTAGCAAGGAGGTTAACAAACATAGCTTTTCTCGACAAAACGTTTTCCCTTCCGCCAAGCAAGTGATAGGAGGTGTTAATATATTAGTCATCTTTCTTCGAGTATTTTATCTCTCTATACCAAACTAAAATCAGCCTGTCTTTTCTGCGGTTTAGTATGGAGTAGTAGTTTAAGTTTTTTTTACGATAACGAAGTTGGTGCCATAGAAAACAATGTTGTATTTTACCATAAAATCACACTCCTTAAAAAAAGTTAACAAATTAACACGTTAAAAGATTCTGAAACAACTAGAGGTACGTGCTGGGATGCGAACAGATGTAAGGAGGAGAGACCCTGACTCCTGAACTACCACCACACTCTCGAAATCGATCCAATTTTTTAATGAGACACATTTTTTTTAATGGGCTCCGAATAGCGCGTGAAAGTGAACACACACATTCCGCCAGTGTCGAGTTAGGTTTTAGAGACACATCAATAAACTACATACAATTGTAGTAGACGTAGACGACCTCCGTAGCCGAGAGGCGAGCACGCCGGACTTTAAATGGCGCCGCCATCTCTGAGGTTCCGGGTTCGATCCCCGGTCGGGTCAATGTAGAAAACGAACTTTTCTATATTGGCTCAGGTCTGGGTGTTGTGGTACCACGTCGTTGTTTCTGGTTTCTATAACAAAGTGCTTTAGCTACTTGCCTTAGGATCAGGGCGGTAACCACGAACTCTTAAAACAATCTCAATTCTGTCAAACATTATCATGTCATATTTTGTATGAAATGACGTACCAAAATTGACAGATTTGACAACTTTGAGATTTTTTTAAGAGTTCATGGTTATGGCCCAGAGTAATGTATGTGGTGTTATCCAATATTTATTATTTATTATTAATTGCCCGGTAAACTAGAGGAATACTATAAATTGATATTCTTATTATTGTCTTGTTAAAATATGGACGTTCTAAAACAGAAACATCACACAATATAGACAATACAACCAAAAATGTTAAAACACAATATAATAATTTGCATTGTTTATGAGCACAAGCATTTACATTAGGTAGCTCGCAAACAATGTGGAGGGAAATTTTAAAATTGGAACGTACATATTTTAGTAACAAGCTTTTATTTAGTTTCACACTTCTGTCTCGTTGTCTGTAAGCAAATCTTGCAAGTTAAATTTGATCCACTTCCTGGTTACCGATTGAGCTAAAATTTTGCATACATGTGTAAACCACGTGACAATGCAATATTATGATGAAATGGTGCTGATCTGATGATAGAGCTGGAAGGTGGCCATAGGAACTTCACAATGAAACGAAACAACCTCACCGAGTTTGGGCTCGTTTGAATCGTCTTGACGAGTCATTTGTCTTTCAATGGTAACCAGGGTCTTATGATGGAGCTGGAACGTGTCCATAGGAGCTCCGCAATTAAACGACGCAACCTCATCGAGTTTGGGCTAGTTTAATTCATCTTGACAAGTACTTTGATACTATAATTATGGTAACCAGGGTATGTTGATGGAGCTGAGAGGTGGCCTTAGGAACTCCGTAATTAAAGGACACAACCCTATCGAGTTTGGGCTCGTTTTTTTTTTTATTTTTACTACTTTTTAGATCATTTTTTAACAAATAATAATGTCATTTTATTAAGAAATATATCAAAGGTTGCTATTAAAAAAGTTATTTATTCTTTAATTTTATTTTAATAACTTAAAAACTTTATCATAATCAAATTTACAAAACAGATTATAACTAGAATAGTTTGTTACGGGATTGCTACCATGTACCTTATTTTTGAGTTCCCGATATTTCGGCACTGTTGCAAGCGCCATGATCACGGAGAAACCGATTGAGCTAAAATTTTTACAATCCCGTAACAAACTATTCTAATGTTAGTGACCATGAAAGTTTAAAAGATTATAACTAGTCTCCTAAACATATTTTTTGCAATACTTTCTGACTGTCCCACATACAGTCAAAAGCAATGACGTGTATCTACCGGTTGTAATAAGGTGTTAAGTCTTATGAATATGGATATTTATGGATGCTCGTTCGTGACTGTTACAGGCTACTAGCTACTATACTTACTAGTATTCCTTCTTGCTGATGGAGATAGTTTCAAGGAGGACCTTTTTTCGCGATAAGGGTCCAGATTTTAATATATTTTAACTAAACAGTAAATTGGAATGTAACACCTAACAAGTTTGAAACTTGGCAACGTAGGTAGCTTTTTTAAACTTGAACAAGTTCGTCTTACTTCTGAAGATGAGCAAAGAATTCAAAATGAGGTCGGATAAAGGTCAACTTATACAAGAATTGATAGTTATACGTCCTACAGTTTTTGCTACATTTAATTGTTTATTGTAAAGGTCACACCATACTGCAGATGCGACAAAAATATATCCTACTAATATTATAAATGCGAAAACCCTTTCACGAAAAACTACTAAACGATCTTATAAATGATCTTGTGAGATACATTGAATAAACTAAAAATCACGCGAGCAAAGTCGCTGGCAACAGCTAGTTTTCTTATATTTTACTTTATCATTCATCCTCATTTCAGCCTCAGGACGTCCACTGCTGAATATAGGCCCCCCCAGTGACTCCCAGATTGGCCAGTTGGAGGCGGCCTGCATCCAGCGGCTTCCTGCAACCTTTAGGTCGTCTGTCCACCTTGTGGGTGGAAATCCTCCGCTGCGCTTGCCAGTACATGACCGTCATTCCAGAACCTTTCTGACCCGTCGGCCGTCAGTTCTACGTACTATGTGCCCCGCCCAATGCCACTTCAGAGTTTTAGTGCTTCAAAAAAATGTCATTTCATTTATATATATACTTACAGGGTTATTTGAAAAAAATCAACAAACTCGCACGGCTGCACTAGATAGCTAACATCATACACAACAACATTTGTTCTACGACTTTTATAGATAATTTGACACATTTTACTTTCATACAAAAATAAATATCAATTTAATTTTACGTCTGACTGAATGTTTTTATCTCTGTGCGCTTAACATCGAACAGGGCGGAGGAGGGTAGGGCGCGAGCGTCGCGCGCCCGCGTCACCTACACAGACTTACGAATGTCATGAAAGTACAATAAAAGCTTGGAAAATCATTTATAATTAATGTATTGAGTTATGATGAAACTTCTAAAGCAAATGTTGTTGTTTATCATATTAACTATCTAGTCGTGCGAGGTTGTTGATTTTTTTCAAATAACCCTGTATAGTTGTAGTAACCGTTTGGCGTAGTGGTGCGGTGTTTCTCTATTCATGTCATTTAGATAATAATTTTTACTTCATTGTTTAGATGTGCTTGAAAACGCCCCTGATAAAACGAATTATCTGGTACATCGTGACACAAGGGCGTTAATTCATCACTTCCAGACAGTGTTAATATGGTGTGCTGACTAGAGCATACGAGTATTACGACCTCCGTAGCCAAGAGGCGAGCACGCCGTCATCTCTGAGAAAACGAACTTTTCTATATTGGCTCGAGTCTGGGTATTGTGGTACCGTCGTTGTTTCTAACACAAGTGCTTTAGCTACTTACTTTAGAATCAGAGCAATGTATGTGATGTTGTCCAATATTTATATTTCTTTTATAAGACCTATATCATCGGTATCCTTTCATTTGGCCAAATTATTTTTCGCCAAATTTCACTTCCCCGAAAAACATATCGCCTATGTTTCATTTCCCAAATGAATCTTTAGCAAATATACATTTCGCACTTTATTCATTTGGTCAAATTATCAATTGGCAAAATTTTAGTTTGTCAATTTTCATTAAGGCAAATTTTAACATAGCAAATGTTTTATTTTGGCAAATATTATTTCCCAAAAAAATGATTGGTCAAATTGCCATATACATTTACACAGAAACGAACCGCTGCCGGAAAAGTTGCATGGTTGTTGACTAAATGCCTAGATTAGGAAATATTATTACTTACTTAATTTACCAAAACTTACTTTACAAACAGAGATCTTTCCTACAGAGTCTAGGTTAGGTTAGGTTAGAACAGTGACCACACAAAAAGCGCGAAGCCGAGCGAACGGAGCGAGCGCAGCGAGCGTAGTGAGCGTGCCGCGGAAGCGGCCGGCGAGCGCTTCATTATTTTTTTTGCTTCCAATAGTATATTTTCGAAACTCTTAACTTGCCAGTGCCACTAAAGACTTTTTAAATGTTTTTTACTTATGTAAATCGTATGCCTTGCAAGATTTTGGGAAGTGGAGTTTTGCCAAACCATACATTTGACTAAATAATATTTGGTAAAAAACTAAGAACCGACTCTAAAATTGAACAAAAAAACAAAAAATAATATTGACTATAGTTAAAACATACTTATTCAGTTCGTTTTGGAGTCGGTGCCAGTTATTGAGAATTAAAATGTGTTCATTCGCACAGACTCTAAAAGAACAGATTAGGTATGTTGTAGGTAGTTATAGTCAATATTGTTTTTCGCTTTTTGGTTTAATTTTGAAGTCGGCTTTTACTTTTTTATAAAAAATATTTTATTTTTATAATTTTAAGTGTTAAGTCCATAACGAAACGTTACCATTAATATTCTATTGCATTTCCGTGTAAGCCGTGCGTCGGGAAGTAAAAATCACAGGTATAAAAAGCTTTTAATTTAAGCCCCCTTTATACGATGAAAAAAAAACCGGAGATTTGTTATGTTTATATTTTTTGATGAATTTTTTTATAAGTTCCAAACGCCTTGGACACACTGCTATTTTGAATTAAGAATAAGGATTCCCCGCGGCGTTAACTTTTACTTAATTCACGTGGGCCGTGCCCTTTAGCAGCAATAATTTGTAATTTTAATTACAACTCATAATTTAATGTACACATTAACATTTTTAGAATACAATCATCAATGTAAGCACAGTTTTTAATTACTATTTAACACCAACAAAAATCCTATAGAAATATTTAATACCAAGAAACGCAACAGACTTCTACTACTGAAGATATACCTTAGGCTCGGTCTATACGCTGTCTGAATCTGTTAGCATCCGCAAGACTCCGTTCAAAAAACGACCTTATTGCTAAAGCGATGGATTCAATCCGCGTTAACCCGGTCCGGTTTTCGGCTGGGTATAGATCAAGCCTTACGCAGTACCTTCCAGATTGTCCAGTTGGAAACGGCTTGCATCCAGAAGCTTCCTGTAACCTTTGCCAGGTCGTCTGTCAACCTTGAGGTTGTTTATTTTTTATTTTATTTAAAACAAGTTACATAAAATACTAAATATCTAATTCCATCTTTACACAGTGTAACAAAAACCAGCTTTGGTTTTTTGGTGGTTGGATGATGTAAGATGTTATATTATAAATGCCTGGTTTAAAATTAGAAAACTAGTTACTAAATTTGTAACTGGACATCTCTTATGCAAAAGAAACAGACTGCATTAGATATTTACTATTTCTGTACTGTTTCACTATAGTGGGAATTCAATTAATTTTTTATAGGCACTTGCACAAATATAATCTGAAACGACATCCTCTGACAGCCAATAACTCTTATATTCATGAGGATAAAAAGATGAGTCCAAGTAGTGTTGTTGATTAATAGGCAATATCGATATTCTGATCAGATTATGGTTAACAGCGATAGCACTCGGTTGCATTTAATAACTTTTTACCCGACTACGGCGAAGCCAAAAGGAAGGGTAATGATCTTGGCAGTCTATGTATGTATGTATGTATGTATGTATGTTTGTATGTTCCACCGTAGCGCCTAAACTACTAAACCGATTTTAATGAACGAGGTGTCAATAGATTCGTATTAATGGCCCGGGTAAAATAGGCTATATAAATTTCATCAAAATTGTCTCAGACGGAATTAAAACGTCAGTTTTTAACAAAAAAAAAACTTAAATTGTGATAATCATCACGTGTTTGGTATCAAAAGAAAGTTCTTGGCTAGCACATTACGGTTATGTATATATATCATATTGTTTCAGTCATAATCTATACATTTAAATGCTTTGTCCTGAATGACTGCCTGACGGATCAACGCACAGCCTAAGCCGCTGATCGTAGAGACCTGAAACTTGGAGTGTGTGTTTTTTGTATGACGTAGGCATTCGATAAGAAAGGAGTTTGCGAAATTCAACCCCAAAGTGGGTGAAACCGGGAAGCAAAGTTTGTATGGCACAACGTGATTCCATGGTCCAATTTACTTCAAATTTTGCATAAACATTCTTTAACAGCATTGACGGAAGACATGTTTTGTATTTTATTGAAATGCATCCCCTAGCGGGGTTAAATAAGGGTAGAAAGCTATTTTGGGGGTGATTTGCTTCGAAGTTGATATCAACACTCCTTAGCGAAGCTATAAATGAAGAATTAAAAATAATTTATTTTAAAGACGGTTGTCATATCATTGTCATGTAGTGTCAAACACAAAGACATTGCAAATACATTATTTTGATGTGAAAAAAATGTGTTCGTAAGCTTCCTTAAACTTAGGATTCGCTACATATCTATGTAATCTTCTTTATATATAAAACAAAGTCATATTTCTTACAACTCGAGAACGGCTGGACCGAGTTTCATGGTTTGTAATTTGTTGGATTTGTCTCCGCCCCGAATAGTAGAATAAATAATTAAAAAATGGAAAAGCCGACGAAAGAAAAAACTGTTAGGCGTTACGAAGTTCGCCGGGTCAGCTAGTTATTAATAAAAGTAAACTAACTGATCTGAAGGCTTGAACTACAAGATTTCTATATTACAATGAAGTTCAGACGCTACGATGGAGGTAGTAAAAGGCAGTCTAGAGACCATTTTTTGAAGCAGGAGCAGGTGAAGCAATCATTGAGGATAATGTACTTGGACGCAATTATCATTTGGGGTTAGCCAAGTAAAATAAGGCGGACTGCAGCCACGGACGTAAACTGCAGCCTCGCTCTGTAATTCTGACCATGAACATGACAGCAGAGACGTTACTAAAACGAATGAGATTTGATATAGCATACCAGCAAGCCAAGATACCTAATGTACCTACAGACAATGATGGTGTGATAATGATGTGATGACGTCAGTCTACTGATGGACAGAGGCCTCTCCAAATGCACGACAGTGATCCCAATCCTTGGCTATTCTTTTCCATCCATTTCCAGGTTTAAGTAGAACATCGCATTATGACAGCAGATATTAAGGTTTAAGTTAGGTCAGAAATTGTAATGAGAATAAAGATGCATTAATTGTAATTTTAAGTATTGAGTAAGGACCTAGGTATAATGTTTTTATGTTTAGTTTATGAACATAATTAAAAATAAATTTCTTTTCTTTAATTTTGTCTGAGCTCTTTACTTAACTTAGTTTACTTTTGTTATTTACAAACACTACCGTTACAGGAAATAACCCCAATAATACTGATAGGTAGCGCCGCGCCCGATCCGCTCGTGAGCTGTACGCACGCAGCACGCGTTCCGTTACTCAATCGTTTGGTGCGCCTCCTTAGCGCAACTTATGCTAGGCTAAAGACAGAGCGCGCGATCTGCGCGCGTGCATTTTCAGTTTACTTTCCAGGTAGCGTCGCGCGCGGCGCATTCGCCAGACATGAACGCGGTCTTAGGTTAATACCAGATCTGGCGAACGCGCCGCGAATGCGCAGGTCGCGCGCAGCACGGCCTGTGAGCTACCTGAAAAGTGAACTAATATAAATAATAAATACACGCGTGCAGATCAAAGCCTTGCATGAGTTGCGCTATGGAGGCGCACCAAACGATTGCAGTTAAGCTTCAACCAAACCAACGCGTTCAGCCTGCATGCGCGTTGGCGACTTCTCGCGTGCAAGGCCAGTGTACATCAAACGCGCGGCCTAGGTACGCGTTTAGTCCAGCCTGCATCTACCTTCCGTTCCGAAGATACTACTACCTAATGAATTTGGTTATAATAATAAATAAATAAATATAAATATTGGACAACATCACATACATTGCTCTGATCCTAAGGTAAGTTGCTAAAGCACTTGTGTTATAGAGATCAGAAACAACGACGGTACCACAACACCCAGACCCGAGCCAATATAGAAAAGTTCGTTTTCTACATTGAACCGACCGGGGATCGAACCCGGAACCTCAGAGATGGCGGCGCCATTTAAAGTCCGGCATGCTCGCCTCTTGGCTACGGAGGTCGTCATAATGGAAGATAGCGAAACTAAAATCAAAGCTGAAATGCTTCTATAAGCAGCAGTTATTAAGAATGAAAAAAAATGAGTATCATTTGAAATAAATTAATTTATAATCAATCTGGTAATCATTATTGACGCGGGTTTCTTTTAAACAATTCGTAAAAATCAAACATTACAATAAAAGTTATATGGATATTATCATACTATCATATCTGTCCATGACATCAAATGAACGCGGCCGCCCGATCGCGCGTGCGAACGCTGTTTTTCAAGCCGCAGCTGCGCAGGACGCACCGGTTTGAACTCGTCGCTACAAATGATATTGAACTATCTGAATGCCACCGTGCACGCCATCGCGCACGCAGGATGAACGCGTTGGTTTGGTCAAGGCTTAACGGATCGCGTGATGCGCGCGTGCAGCTCACCTTAACTTCTTTTCTTAGAATGCTACCATGTAGATACTAAATGGCTAGTGTATTATGTCGATCAGGAATCGGAAAAATATTAAATAAAAAAATAAGTTTAAAAAACTATAACCCGACTACGTAAGAAAGTGGTCTAAAAAGGACGAAACAAGTAAATAATTAAGATAGAAATCCAGAAATGCACAGGTACAAAAATGGTCAAGGTAGAGCCGTGGTCGCACCCACTGTATGTAACCTACCATCACAGTACCATTTCTGTTCAATGGAAGTGTTCCTGGCACATACAGGAATATCATAGTAGGTATACAGTGGGTACGAACACGGCTCTACCTTGACCATTTTTGTACCTGTGCAATTCTGGATTTCTACCTTAATTATTTACTTGTTTCGTCCTTTTTAGACCACTTTCTTACGTAGTCGGGTTATAGTTTTTTAAACTTATTTTTTTATTTTATAATGCATTTAGTTTTGCAATGCATTTTACCTGTCGTGTGTAAAATGTATTATAGTCGATATTGTGTGTAACTATCGATTTAATGCTGATCTATAGAAATACCATTTATTTATTGTTAATATGCCACTAAACTTTGTGGCATAATTTTAAATAACTTTGGTGCTCCTTGGAGAGGCTTACGTCCAACAGTGGACAGCAGTTATAGACTAACATGATGGTCACGATGAACGAACTTAAGACAAAAATGTATAATATTTATAAGTTTATTAATATTATCATGACGGAAACAATATAAACTATTACAATTTGAATAAGTTATTTAAAATTTTTGGGATTTGGAAGAAGACAGTTTGCCTAAGAGGTTGTTAATGAATTAAACAAGAGACATAATGTATAAAATATAATTTCTCGTCTGTTCTGTCGTACCTTTGAACCTGAACAGGTTTACGATGAGCTTGATGCATTATATTTTTATTCAGCTTTAGAGTGACATACGTATTTAAATTAAATTGTTTGCTCGGAAATGTTTACAATTAAAAAAAATCGTCCGCCTCAGGTGGGATCCGAACCCACGTCCATCGCATACCGGGCGAGTACTTTGACCACTAAGCTACAGAGACGACTCGACAACTCGACGAAATCTTTCAAGTGGTTCTCGCTGTCAAAGCCAGCGTATTTTCTAATCAATGTTACGGTATATACTACTACCGTCATCACCCGATAGAAATATTTTTACAAATATTTAACTATTGGTAAAGATCAGAAAAGCTTAAACAATTTAAATTATTGTTTTTAGCAATTACCATGCTAGAATTATCTAAGATTTTTTTAAAATCTTAGATAAAAACTATAATTGCTAAAAAACAAAAATTTTAAATGTTTACAGATTTATATTTGGTTGCCATATTTGGCACAGGGAGATTGATTTTGAGGTTAACTTATCGATAGTGATGCCATAAATAAGTTCGCCGTCACTAATTTAAAATTCAATACATTTCACATTCTGTATTTCAATAATTTTCGATTCTTCCAAATTATTTTCTTTTCAGTTGATATAGTAAAAGAGACATAAAATTAAGTATTCGTTTTTTTATTAATTGCGATTGGCGTTTTTTTTTATTAAATTACTTAAATATCGTGGTAGGAAATAAAGTGAGATTTCAACCTAGATAAATAATTGTTTGGGTCATTTTGTTATGCTTACCATATTAATTAATTCTTCTCAACTCAGCATTCTATCCCAGTCCCAGTCCACTGCTGGACGTAAGAGCGCCAAAGAGCACGATATCTTTTTTCATCAAGCCACTGCCCTCCTAAGGTCGTCTGTGCGAGCGTGAGGGGGGGGGGGGGGGGCGTCCTACACTACGTTTTCGTAATTGAAATAAAACTATGACAGTTATGGCTTAAGTTTTGTAATGAAAATCCTCAAGTCCCTCATCTAATAGAGAAAGAAAGTCATTAGAAGAAAGCCACAAAAAATACACTAAATAAGAAACCGGCCAAGTGAGAGTCGGACTCGTGTACGCAGGGTTCCGTACCATATTACCGTATCCTATTGCGGTTTACGATTTATGACGTAATTAAAAAAACACTTATTATAATATCTTGTTTTTAGAAGTGACAGGGGGGGGGAGCTTAAATTTTACCACTTTAGAAGTGTCTCTCGCTATTCAGTTTGGAAAAAATATATATTAGAAGCCTCAATATCATTTTTAAGACCTATCCTATTTTGAGTTTCAGTTCTAAGTATGGGGAACCCCTAAAATTTATTGTTTCTTTTCTATTTTTGTGTGGAAATCTTAATGCGGTTCACAGAATACATCTACTTACCAAGTTTCAACAGTTTAGTTCTTATAGTTTCGGAAAAAAGTGGCTGTGACATATGGACGGACAGACAGACATGACGAATCCATAAGGGTTCCGTTTTTTTTAAGAATACTTTAATACCTCTAGGGATCTTAATTACCCCGCAGAATATCAGTGTCGTGGCAGTTAGTTCTAGCTACTACGACTAATGCTGAGCGGGGGACCCTTTGGCACATTCAATGTTTTTTGCCGACCAAATTATGTACCATGTTTTTTTGTGTACCAAATAAAGAATATTATTTGTTTTTTTTTTTCTATTTGGCTATGGAACCCTTAAAAATATACAGGGTGAAAGTAAGTGGTATATCAAGCTGATACTAGCCTTAGTTAATATAATTATGCATATTAAATACTATGGTGAAGTCAGAAATTTGATAACGTAATTTTTGAAAAAAAAAATCATTCAAATCGGATTCTAAAAATTATGTTTTAAATGAAAATCATAAAAATGTTAAATAAGGAAATGTTTGACCTAACCATACTGTTTAATATGCATTTATGTTGGCATAGGCTAGCTTGGGCTTGATATACCCTTTTTTACCAAACACCCTTTGAAGAAAGATTTGTGTCCCTGAACACCATGTCTTGCAAGACATATTCTACGCTACACTCACAAAAATTATCTTTATGTCCTAAAGAGAGACAAATTGCAATTTAAAGAGGGAGAAAAAAAGTTCCCTAACGCGCTTCTAAAGTCGCAATCTTAAACGTCTGTCGTACAAAATACAGTAATCTAAGTTATCTTCAATTTCCTATTTCTTGTACAGAATTTTGGCTTAAGCCTATTACTAACTACATAAATTGTTGATCCGATAACAAAAACAAAAAACAAGAACAAAAATAATACTACTAAAAAGAACTCTAGTTCAACGTATTCAATCCAGATGGCGTTTGCGGTTGGCGGACGAAGGTGACGTGCGCCTGAGTGCCGAATCACGTATTCTATCCACCAGATGGCGCGTTCTAGTGGTCTTTGAGGCTGGTCAAGCATGAGAGTCTGTAGACGGTTTATATTGTGGCGGTAGCTAAAATAGAAGAAGCATTTGAGAAACCAGAAGTTGAAAACAACTATATAAAATTGCAGTTTACTAGCACATGGTGGCGAATGCATGGGAAACTATTTATAATAAGATAAAAAAATGGAACTGTAATATTTTTGGTATTGAAGTGCATTGCATTACTTCTTTGGTTAAATCAAATAAAGTATAATAACAGGCTTATACTGGCTCACTCTCTTATATTATAGGAAGTTAAAAATTGTGTATGTAACTGGAATAAGGATAAACTAGGTACTTCAAAAATCTAAATTCCTCAAAGGAGGAACATTGGTCAAAGATACTAAACGCCAGACACGACACCATAGGCATCAAGATATTCTCAAAAAAAAATTACTTGAGATGTTTCAAAGGTACCAATAAAAATAAAATAGGTATTTTTTTAAATCCCTGCTCTAAATAGATAAATTATGATTACTTTAATCATAATTTAGAAATAAATTATGATTACTTTAATCATAATTTATTATATAATCTACCTTATATTCCCGATAACTTTATTGATAGTATCCCGAAGAGTTTCTTCAGAAATCGATTCCAGTTCAATCTTTTCACCTATTCCATGGTGGACGTATTTTTCCACATTATACCATTGCTCTCCCAACATTGGTATTCCAATAAGAGGTACGCCAGAGGTAATAGCTTCATCGGTTGATTGTAGTCCACCTTGCGAGATGAAGAGTTTTATTTTTGGATGTCCTAGAAATGAACAACAACATAGCTTTATGATAGGTATAAAATAAGTGTATTACTTTCAGGAAGTATTGTTAGTATTAAATTATATTTAAATATATAAATAAATAAGTTTTATATCTGTATGATCTTTATCGATTTAAATTATTGTATTTTGCCATAATTACCATAAATAAAATATAAAAAATTAAAATAGCCCTAAATGGGTGGTGTTTTTGTCGAAAAAAATAGGTGAATAATATGCCATTAAATATCACTACCTCGTGGCAAAATATACTGTATAAATGATATTATTTCCCTAATTGAGTCAAATATGATATAAATAGTTTTTCAACAAGTATATTTTCAGAGTTACATGATGCTACTTTGTGACATCACGTGTCTGAATGAAACTCAAAAGAAGGTACTTTACTTACTCAACAGATCAACTTGTGGGAAACGTTTAGATATTTTGATGTTTTCCGTTTTTCCAGGCAATATATCTTGGTTCCACTTCCAAAGAACACTGTATGGTAGTTTTGAAAATACGCTGACCATAGTATTGATAACTTTTTGAGGTATCTGAGATGGTTCTATATTTGTCCCAAAGCTAACATAAATAGCACCATTTGAGGAGTCTAAGAATGATTTTAGATCCTGGCAACAATAAAAAAATTTAGTAAATCATTTAAAAGAATGAAAATATATTGAGAATAGTCACACAAAAACATCCTGAAATTGCTAGAATTAAATCTTAAACCTCACACAAACACAACAACAACGAAAAAGCTTTAAAATGGGCTCACACAATGACGAGTTAGACGAGTTATTTCATCTGGTCTGATGCTCAGTAATATTTAGTCTTGTTTCTAAACGAATGAACTTCAAGTACATATTTAATTTAAGCAACAGAATCAAATCCTTCTTTCTCTAATCTCAGTGTACAACTCACCTTTGGCAATTCCGATCTAGAGTACTCGTGCAACCCTCCCATGTAAACCACATTAGGTGGCACTGGTCTAATTCCCTCCCAAATCGGATTAATGTTCAGAAATAGCATATCAACGTTGTTCCTCAGCTCATGTATCGAAGGGGTTTCTTTCCCAAAGTGCTTCTTGATTAATTCATGTTCATCAAACTCTAAATTGTACAGTAAATATTTTATTGCATAAATTTTTACTATCTCTGTAATTTTTTCCAGAGGAGATAAGTTGTAAAGTCTTTTTCTCATACTTGAAGGGTATAAGAATTCGTGTGTCGGCGCTCCGACTATTCTATAATAAAATACCGAGCCAAAAGAACTAATAAGTATCATTGGGGCTTTAAACACGTGTGAAAGAACCATTGCTGGTCTAACACATGCTTCTACTAAGAGCAAATCGAATTTAGGCTTATCATCGATAATCTTTTTAAACTCTGGCGTTTCTAATTGCTTACTGAATATTGTATGAAGGAAGTTTAGTCCAACTTTCATCAGTGTGTATAGGTTTTGTTCTTTCCCGACATAATTTGACACGAACTCATCTCGATATATTTTGTAAGATATTTCATGTACATCTATTTCTGTTAGATTAGCAGGTGCATGGCCTTTTGGATAGGCTGGATCAGTAGTTATAACGGTGACCTCATGACCTCTTCTGGCTAATTCTTTAGTTATAGGACGGAATACAATTTGGTGACTTAGCGACGGTGTTGGAAACACAGCAAGAATTCTAGCACCCTCGTTTACTTTTAAAAGAGTTATTATCAGAAATAGATACCATATATTTCTTCGCATTTTTGTACTTTGGTTGTAGAAACTTGCCCTCGGATCATACCAATGCAGATTGTTGAAGTGGACTGAGGTAGGTCAGAAATGAAAATACAGGCCTCAAAATTGTTCCAAACTATTGTTGCCAAGCAATAACTCGAGGTTGAGACAATAGTACCTATTGCAATTTCAATCACAGAGTGGTTAGTCGAACTTTAGCAAACACTGCAGAACTTTCATATCCGAGTCTATCAACACTTTACTGAGCTACGATTTGAGATATATTTACAATATAATAAATTAAATTCATTGTTACTAAAACTGTTGTTAGATGTGTCGTTTAAAGTGGCTAGTGATTAAATGAAAAGATTTAATTTAAATCAACTTTAAATGGTTTCCGTAGTAATAATAGTAGATAAGTTTATTTTATGACCTGATAGTTTTTATGGTCACGCCAAAACTATAAATACACACAATTTAATTACTGACCCTGTTTGTGCCTGGTGCCTTATCTTTGGTTGTATTATATTACATAGCAAGCGGCCAAGGTGCGATTCTGGGCTGCTATGAGGTGAAAATGTATGGCCTCTACAAAATAAAATATTATTTCAAGCACGTTTTCATTTCAAGTTCCGAAGAAGTTAAGAAAGCCACGGGATGCAGTCATTAGGGGAGACATATGTTCAGCAGTGGACGTCATAAGGCTTTAAATGATGATAACGAAAAAGTAATAGTGGACTAAATTCGCGCGATGCTCATAATATGAAGCATATTCCTTACATATTCATCAGATCTGGATTCGTCCAGATTCGTCCCTTAGGTTTGTGAAAATACAGTACAAATACATTAGTACTTAATCTGCCCCCTAACCATGAACTCTAAAAACAATCTCAAAGTTGTCAAATCTGTCAATTTTGGTACGTCATTTCATACAAAATTTGACAGAAATGCTAATGTTTGACAGATTTGTGATTGTTTTAACTGTTCATGGTTAGGGCCCTGCGCTAATTTAAAACCATTTGAACCCGTAATTCCAATTTTTTTTGTACACATAAAAAAAGATATAACATATACTTATAAGTCCCATTGTGCATTAATGAAAAATTTTTTTCAACTGATAAAATCCAACTATTAAGTTCTAAATTATTTGAGAAAAATGAACATTTTGTAATTTTTTAATGATGAGCGTTAACTGTAATAAGTCTAGTCTTATGATCAATAGATGCACTCGTAAAATATGACTTGTAAATAATCTTTAATTTTTTATCAAATTATTTATTATCTAAACGCTCATATTGATCTAATTTCCAATGTCTGATAAATTGACAGAGATAACTAAAGCATAATTAGCATAGATTAGTAAATAACTCTATGATATAATTGGGTATTTGATTAATTTACCAATGTTATCAGTATCACTAATGTTTATTCTAAAAATTGTATAAACCAAAATAGAAAATGCTAATTTTATACAGCCCAGTAGATTTGAAATACCACATACTATGATGACAATGCAATAAATGAAAACCAAAAAAAAAAATTTATGACACATTATTTACAACAATTTCTCCATTAATTGCGTTTTACTTTTGTTTTTTTACCTAAAACTCGCTGAATTACCTTTAATAATTGAACTAAAATTATAATAACTACAATTAAACCTATCAAAGAAACTCCTAACACAGTCAAAACTAGCTCCAATTCGTAATACTGGTGCCATGGCATGTTGGCTGTCGGCGCGCGCAGGTGTCGTGCGCCAGAGTGTCGTATTACGTACTCCGTCCACCACACCGCGCGCTGTAATGGTGTCTGGGGCTCGTCGCGCATTAGGGTACGGAGATGCACTATGTTTTTGCGGTAGCTGAAAACAAAAGACGATCGATATAGCAGCTAAAAAAAACGACTGAGGTAAGTAATAATCATTACGGAGCTAAATATAAAAATGAACTATAGAATATACCCTAACCATCGGCATATCTGTTTCGTACACTTGAGTCTCACGCCGACAAAATTATGTTTATGTAACCCTTTAACTAAAAAAATGGTTTTAAATATTTAAATGTGATCGTGTTAACATGTTTGTTACCGAATGACTGTAGTAGGTAGAGCGACAACAACACACTAGACGCCCGCTAAATCCCTTTGATGTGTCGAAATTTACCGCCGCGGCGCCGTCCGAGCTATTGCCTAAAGTCTAATGTCATTAAAGCAAATTCGCGTGTTAAGACCGGCCACACCTGTGTATTATATCAAATAGCGCACTAATTAATATAATAAACGCAGGTGAAGCCCCAGCATTGCTGTCACTTACATTTTATCTCCAATAACTGTTGTGACAGCATCTCTAAATGCCTCTTCAGTCAAACTCTCCAAATCAAGTTGGATACCAATTTTATGGTGGACGTATTTCTCGACATTGTACCATTGGTCTCCAAGCATTGGTATTCCTATCAGAGGTACTCCAGCATTGATAGCTTCATCAGTAGACTGTAATCCTCCCTGGGTTATAAACAATTTGATGTTTGGATGTCCTGAAATTAATAAATTATTTTTTTATTTAAAATTAAAAACATTACAATGCACTAGAGTAACAAAAAAAGCGTTTTAAGTGTAATATCGAAATGTTGCTTCGTTTTGGTAGTATTTGGTAGCATAATTTTATTAACCCTGCTATATCATTTCATTGTTTTTACTTTGGGACTTTGAGAATTCGTTTCTTCATATTTTTTATCACTACTTAGTTAGACCCATCTTATCTAATAGGTACTTACTCAAAAGATCCGATTGCGGCAACCATTTTGCTAATTTAATATTCTCCGACTTTCCTTCCAGAATATCACTGTCCCATTTCCATAGTACATCGTATGGCAACTTCGACATGACATTTACAATAACTCCAATTCTCTCCGAAGGTAACAGGGACGGCTTGACATTAGTACCGAAACTTATGTAGATGACACCATGCTTTGAAGAGTCTAAATACGTTTTGAGGTCCTGCAAAGATTTTTAAATCTAAGCCCGATAGGCACAGTGATCGGCCTTGAAAGCCAATCTGTCTTGCATTATATTTCTTGCTGGGTATAATAAATAGACTAGAAATAAATAAAGTATTTTTTTTATTCATTAAGTAATTTTTTGTAAAAGAATAATAATAATAATAATAACTTTTAAAAATTGGTTCGGTTTTTAGTCGTTTATGGCTAAAAATCATGATCCATCGCCCTAACCATGAACTGTTAAAACAATCACAAATCTGTCAAACATTATCATTTCTGTCAAATTTTGTATGAAATGACGTACCAAAATTGACAGATTTGACAACTTTGAGATTGTTTTAAGCATAGATATAGAATGTACAAGAAAGACAAAGGCTCATTGCAAATGATACAAAAAATGTGTCACATATGTGTGTGTAGTAGTGTTGTTTAAGCCACAATTTTTTTATCGATTAATTGCAACCGTCATCAAATTGATTTGGCATAAGTCACAATCGCCGCGGACCTTGAAGCACCTACAGTTAAACCTAATCTTTAAACAAAATAGAGGTGAAAATCAGTATCACGGAAAGGATACGGGGCTTTCTGGGCTTGCATGTGCAAAGTTATGATATAGTCGAAAAAAGGTCATATTTTTGTTATGCAAACTTCACAGTCTGGAAACTGAGAAATCTGAAAAACAAGTTTACTCGCATTAAATCGAAAAATGAGTAATTGAATATTGTGAACAAGTTTATATAATGGAAAATAAGAAAACGGTCGTTTTAAATATGTCATCATCATCATCATCATCATTTCAGCCACAGGACGTCCACTGCTGAACATTGGCCTCCCCCAGTGACTCCTAGATCGGCCGATTGGAAGCAACCTGCATCCAGCGTCGTCCTCCAATCTTTACCAGGTTGTCAGCTTAAATATTAAATATGTAACCTATTTAAACAATTTTATATCATAATTTCACTTTAACGTATTCCTTATTATCACAGAGTTAATATTATACTACTTACAGTACAGTAGGTGATTCTGTGTTGTGTGTATCCCAAAATCGAAAAATAGTTTAAGTTACCCTAAAGTAATTTTGAAGGACCTATTCAACGATACCATACACGATGTGGTAGACGATGAAACAAAAATATGCTCACGGTAACGTGCAACTGTAAATGTGACATGTAAATGTATGGCAGCTACCCTAAAAAAAAATTAAAAAAAATGTTCTACCACATTGTCGGCAAGCTAGATATACATATTTCCACAAAGTAACAGCTCTCTAGGGTCAACAGTCTCCAAGCAAAACGTCGGATGGACAGACAGACGGACATGACCAAACTATAAGGATTCCTTGTCAGGACTACGCAACCCTAAAAATGGCGACAAACATAGTTAAGTGGACAACAACAAACATAGTCTCTGTGCCCTGCAGGTGGGACGTAGATGCACATTTTTTTTAAAGAAAATTTTGTTAGAGTTTGAAACTTGTTTATACTTATGTTAACAAACAACTTTCTTCAAGAAACTACTCGCCCCATCACGACTTCGTTTTGTTTGTAAACGAAACTAACAGTAATCATACAACATGTGACAGCATCACATACATTGCTCTGATCCTAAGGTAAGAAGCTAAAGCCATTGTGTTAAAGAAATCAGAAACAACGAGGGAACCACAACACCCAGAACCGGGCCAATATAGAAAAGTTCGTTTTCTACATTGACCCGACCGGGGATCGAACCCAGAACCTCAGAGATGGCGGCGCCATTTAAAGTCCAGCATGCTCGCCTCTCGGCCACGGAGGTCGTCAAACTAAAAATAAAACAAAAAGCTTATAATGTAATCACAAAATAACAGTATTGGAGTGTTTTTTTGTAAACAAACATGATAAATCTTTTTTTAGTAATCGCTAAAAATCTTCTATACCCACAAATGGCTGTCGATGTTTTATCGATACTTATGACGTCACCGCCAGTTCAATCCCTAGTGTAAACATACAATTTACTATTTTACCTAATATTTATTGTAATTATGCCTTTAACTACGGAATACACAAACACACAACAAATAAAGTTCATATTCTTCTGTAAAATCTAAGTTCCTTTTCGATTATTATTAGGAATTAAACACAAATTTGTTTTAAAATATTTTCATCTAAAAATGTATTTACCTGTGAAATGTGTATTTATTAGGGTTATATTTTCTTGTCACATCACAATTTATAATTGAACAGGACCCTATATCTACAGAAATATTTAAATAAGTTTTCCGTTTGTAATTTTGTATATTTTAATAAAATTAATTTTGACGTTGGAAATTGAGGTATATAAAGTCAGTTAAATATATTTTTTGTGTCACATAGGTACATTGACATCTGTCTTTTTCTATCTTGTAGGGTGTCCGCAAGGATATGATGTCTCTTTTCCACGCTTTGTCAGTCTTTAAGAGCGTAGCGAATGCTAAGTCTATGGTTTTAAGAGTTCATGGTTATAGCCCAGGTGACAATTCATAACTTTACCAATAATATTAAAAACATTTTTATACATTTATAACCCTATGATTGTTAAGGTGGGCTTAAAACTACAAAAACTAACTGTAGTAATACAAACGAAAAATTAAAAGCATTAAAAGACCCTAAAAAGTGACTTTAAACTAAAAAAAACCTTATACACATTTAGATTTAAAGAACCCATAATATCATCTTGAGAGCTATCAAGTAAAACTTTTTGTAAGTGCTTTTAAACGTGTGGATTTATCGAGAAAAACTAAAAATCGTACGAGTATAATTTCACTTAGAATTGATGGAGGCCCTATAAATCCTGGTGATCTAAACCTAAAAAATAAAAGTACATTTCCTAATTCAATAAGCAGTTATCTCTTAGGATTAAAATTATTATGGTTCGATGATTTTATTTAATTAGTACTAGCCCTAATACACATACTATTATATATTTAATATACATACTAGGAAACCAAATACGTTTTACTTCACAATAAATCCCTACTTCAGAGTCCTTACAAAACAATAGCCAAATGGAAATCTTTATCCAAGTGGTAAACATTGCGAAACGGTGTCAATTCATCGGTCAATGCCATTGGTTGACCGATTTTATCTGTGCCAAACATTCAGGTAAGTTAGTTAATTGTTTTTCACAAGTCACGCTGAAAATAATTTAAGCTAGTAAGCAAATTAGAATTTAACAAATCTTAAAGAATTCATCTTTTTTTATTAAGAGAAATAAAAAATAAAAAAAGTAATTGCAAAAGTGATTTGTATAGCTTAGACCTCGATGATGTCGCCATATTCTTTAAAACAAATGATGATCATGATTTTGTTTGTTTGTGAAATCTGTTTGTTTGTTAGGCATTTGATTTAGCTTCTTTGATAAATTTTAAACAGTCTGTATCTAAATAATTGCAGGTTGTCCTTAAAAAAAAGTCATTCAAAATATTGCCTAGGTTTAAATAATACACGAACAAGGAATCTCATTTGTAAATTCAAATATGCGTTAATTACGCATGCACTGCAAATGCACATACACTTATTATCATGGTCTCGAAGTAAAATAATTACATATTTGTGTTACAAAGGACCAGATGTTCATTGCCAAGGGTGTCTTTCAGCTCATCCAGACAAAAGAAGATGATCTTCTCTGCCCAGACGAAAGACAATTGAGAGAAAGATCATCTTTGAGTTGGCACAAACCAAAAATTGATCCCGGAACAGTTTCGTTCAAGTTATTAACTTTAAAATCTTAGTTGGTCCTGTTAAACGAGCCTATTGGAGAGCCATGCATTTTCAGAATTATGACAGGCAATAATAATCTTTCTTAAAATATTGTTAGCTTCGTCTTTTATTAAAATGTATAAATCCCAAGTAAAAGATTATACGATGAAAATAAGGAACCAGAAAACAGACATATCGATGGTAGTACCTGTATCATTATTAGCACAGTATGTTCATTTATGAGGTTAATAGGATATCATTACCCAATTGCTACTAGTGACAAGGCCGTCTTGCTATTGCAAAGTCAGTTAATGTTAACTTACATATAAGTAGTGTCTTGTCACGTCACTGCCATTTTATAAACGAGGCATGATGTTCCTAATAATTTATCTGAACTTACGTTAGGCAAATTTTCTTGAGGTTTCTCATTAATTCCGCGGACATAAACGACGTTTGGCGGCACAGGCCTTATTCCTTCCCAAATCGGATGTATATTTAAAAGTAGTAAATCCACATTGCTTTTTAATTCATCAATTGAAGGAACACTACCGAATACCCTTTTCAACATGGCATTCTCTTCATTTTCAAGGCAATGGTAGAAATATTTAATTCTATATATTTTTATTAGTTCCGTGATCTTCTCCCACATAGTCAAATTATACAATCTTTGCCTTACATTCATTGGATACAATAACTCATGAGTTGGTGCCCCCATGGTTTGGTAATTAGTTAATGACGAACCGAAAGAACTAAACAGAATCATTGGCACTTTAAAAAAGTGAGACAAAACCAACAACTGCCTTGGGAATGCTTCTATTATTAATAAGTCATATTTATTTTTGTTATCTATAACTTTTTTCACTTTCTCACTAAGCAGTTGTTTTTCAATTATTTCATTCATCAAATGAAATATCACTTTCACCTGTGTGTACAAGTCATCTTTGTTACCAGTGGACGTTTTTAAAAAATGTTCTCTCCATATACTGTAAGATAAGTCGTGTATATCTACTTCTGTTAGATTGACAGGTGCGTTGGATTTTGTATATACTGGGTCTGCAGTTACAACGGTCACTTCATGTCCTCGTTTTACTAATTCTTCTGTCAAAGGTCGAAAGACGATCTGGTGGCTGAAAGATGGTGTCGGGAAGTAGGCTAGAATCTTTGCTGCATCAAATCCAATTACACACGAAAACACAGTTAAAACAAACACAAAACGAGACACGTCTAACATGGCTGCTATTTACAAAACTAACGACGTGGTTTCGCAGAATAAATACTGAAACTGATTTATATTTAGCTACAGAGCAATAAGAGTGCCAACTTCATATAGGATGTCTTTAATGGATCCATATAGAAACATTAACGCCAATTGTTGAACGAATGTCTATTAATAGATCATTTGTTCAACAACAGCATACCGAATATCATCGATAATGCACGCTTGGGATAATGTTTTTTATTTTATCTGTCCAAATTTCTAGGAAAGTAATTTGATTGCCCGTTGTCCTACTAGGTGCAGTGAAAAATTATCCAATCGTTAGGTGATTCAAGATCCTTTTTTTAAAAATTAAGTCTTAAATACGCTTAGTGAATTTAAACTTATAAATCTGATAATTAAATTAGCTTTTTATTAAATCCTTTTTTGTACATTTATAATTTATATCGAATAGAAACCTCTGTAGTGAGATTTAAGCTTATTATATCTAAATAGCTTATTATGACAGTCTGTACATCAATGTTTGCATTTTAGTTAATCTTAATGTGTTATTTAATGATAAGCTAATCATAATTCACAAATATTTACAAACAAATTAATAATTATTGCATTTATTATGTATTCACGTGTTAATGTTTTAGTGTGTTTTGCATTTGTACCGCGCATATATTATAGTCAATTAAAACATAATTGTGACTGTTTATAATAATCATAAACCTATAATTTTAGTCTTTCACGTGTCATAATTAAACATGCTCTGCATTGACCCTCGAATTTATTTTATATATTATTCAGCCTTATTATTAGACATGATCTGCATCTTGATAATTCTAAATATCGAGAGCATTCTCAAGAGCTCAATGTAATAGCTTTGAAATGAAATGTGTAAATAGTAAGTTGTATTTTCTTCTTATATTCAACAGTCAAATGCATTTACCTGAAACCCTAGTCTTAGAGTTAGAGTTAATACGAGTAAAGGATAGACAGATATACAGAACATTACGTTACGACCGCTGGTCTTATAGTCCAGAAAACGATTTATTATACAAGACAGTCTTCCATTAATTTATGTAGGTAGGTACTTTTATTTCACGTCGGTTAGAGCTCCATTAAATTTTGTATATTTTAAGAAACTAATAAATATATTTAAACATGATTGTATAACCGTTGATTTCCTGAATAAATTAAAATAAAATAAATAAAATTAGCGAAGACACACGCATCGTTTGTCGTTATTACAAAACATTTTTAAACCAACCGCATAAATTTTTCCGTAAGATCTGATAATAATCAACAAAAACAACCATACTTTAATACTGATACTGGTAAGATCTCGCAATGCCCAATAAAAATGGTGACAAGAATGTAACGTAACTATTTTGTATGGTTCTGTATTTTTATTACCGAGTTAAATAGTGTCTGATGTTGTTAGTCATGCACAAAGCCGTATTAAAGTTAGGACTGACCAAAGTTATGAAGCGTAATGTAACATTCGCGAATTTGTGGCGTTATTGTGTGTTAAAATATGTCGACAAGACAGAAGTGGCTCGTAGCGTTATTGTTTTCCCATACCGAAATCAAGAATGCTCGCTTTGTAACAAGTAACATTACGCCCTTTAACGCCGGTCAGTCTCATTTTTATATCATCTATGTGCAACAGTTTATTAATACTAGATAGCGACACAACATTTTTCATCAAGTCAAGACTTTTTTAATCTTATGTAAACCCTAATGGCCTTACTACACGTCACGTCTTGTCTAAATATTAGTCAACTAATTTGAAATGTTGACACATCAGACATTCGAGACATATTATTAAGAAACGTTTCAAATTGGTTGACTTATTAAAGTCAAAAAACCGTTTTCTGGTCACATACAAGGAAGTTAATTCATGCAGATGCATGTACAGACAACAGCACGTCATGTCAAAAATTTTTAATCGATATTCAACTTAATTTTCAAGTAATTATAGTTTCTTGTTCGTTGAGGAAATTTGTCAGTTTGTGGTAACTTGTTGTGATGTCGACTGTACGTCTATACAAGAGGCAGAACGTGAGCTGATATAGGTATAATAAAAAAATCGGGGTTTGAATGGAAATTTGAATGACGCTGTTGCGACAAACGCTAAATAATTTCAGTCATAGGACGTCCACTGCTGAACATACGCCTCTCCTGTAATGATGATAAAACTCTGAGTTTTATCATCATTATCATTTCTGTCATAGATCGACTTTTGAACAAAGGTCTCTCCAATGACTTTCATATTGGCCGGTTTGAAGTGCTCTGCATTCACCTTAACCTTAATATAGTCTGGCCTTTGTCTCTGACATAGCCCGACGGATTAGCAAAGTTAAAGCAGTGGGCGGGCACATAGCACTCTAAGTTTAAGTTTAGGTTATTAGTGTGAATTTCTTGCGAATTCATTATTATTATAATCAATCGCTTTACCAAAGGAACTCCAAAAACCCAGCCGCCAATATCGCCCGCAGCGCTTAGACGATAAATCACAATTTCCAACTTCGGTATAGCAAAAACTTTAGCGATACAAAATCGCGTACAATCTTTACTGCCTGCGTGGCTGTTTCCAATTTGCGTATGAAATATAAGATAAGATAAAACAAAGGAAGTTATTTGCCAACTTTGTCTGACTGGACAAGTCTTGAAACTTATATGCTAAGAATTATTATATATTATGTTAAATAATAAAAGGCGTTCTCGTTAATAGTGTCCATACAAACAAAAATACTGATTCTGGTGGCGAATAAGCATTTTCTTAAACACTTCATGAAAATAAAGTATTTAAAAAAAAGTCGCGATGCGTAATATATTATGATTGCGATCACATAAAAGTACACGCAAATCTGTTTTAAGACGATAAATAAATGTGTTAATAAAGTCCAAAATTTAATTTGAATATGTATGCAAGGGTAAGTCATACTTAGTTTTTTTGGATATTCACTCGATAGAATAATCCAAATTAAAAATCGAAAACAAATATTCAATAAAAGAAAAGTACTAAGAGAATATTACCTACATTATTTAACTAGAAATATCTGTTACTAAACTATCCTAATTCAGTCTCGTTGCATGAAACCCCAAATTACTAACTTCGTCTATTTGACCTTGACATGACTTTAGGTTAGCTAACTAGTTACTTCAACTTAATATTTAGGCACAAAACTAAAAGCCACGCCGGCGGGGTCATTACTCGAATGTAACCGTAAAAAAAAAAAAAAAAAAATATAGGTAATACCTTCATGTCTACCTTCGTGAGCATCTTGACTATTTCTTGTCTGGAACTCAGGGTATAAGCATCATACCCAACCAACCAACGTTAATCCAACGTGACCATAGGTAAGTCAAGACTTAACCAGACTTAGTCTGGTTATTACATTATAATGATTAAGTTCCTAATATTAATCCTTTAATAGGGGTACCAAACTTTAGCCTTAAGTCTATGGTTCCGCCACACACCAAGTACTATCTAAATATTTATACATGTTTTCTACAATGCTTACGGCCGAGCAAGTGGTATTAATCCGAAAAAAAAACAAAATAATACTAAGGCTGGGTTTTAACTCATGGATGTTGGGACTAGGGCTTCGACTAAGGTACAAAATAAATTAAGTTGCAACTTGAACAGCGAGTGAAACTTCTGCAATTTAAGATACTCTATGACACCAGGTCCGAAACTGTGACACACAAGCCCTGCTCTATTACAAAGAAGTTTGCCTCACTTTGGTCCGAAATAGCCTGTCGCCAACTGTAATTGAGTTGTCCAAGAGTCCATGTAATGCAACGGTTTCATGATAGTTAGATAGTTGGCTGTATTTTACTCAGAAGAAGTAAGTTTAAGGGCCTGTTACAATGTACGGATAAGTTCTGAATAGGCTAATACTAAGACTCGATGTCAGCTTTTAACGATTGCAAATCAATGGCAGATGTTTCTGTCTTTATTTATTAATCATCTTACATCGCGATAATCTGTCATGTCAATGTGTCCGCATGGTAATTACGCGATCATGTATCAACACGAACAGGTGGCCTGTTGACAAAATATAGGCTGATTATTAACTTGCATTTCGCTGATTTAAATGAGATGGAATATATGAAATTCTCAAAATTTTTAATACAAAACTCATTATAATATGAAATATATAAATATATTAGTAAATGTGTTAGATTTATTTTCGCACGATACCTCATACAAATTTTAAATTCAATGTTAAATAAATGAACTCTTTATAATGAATTTATGCATCATCTTCATCACCATCTCAGCCTATTTGCAGTCCACTGCTGTACTTAAGTCTCCCCCAAAGAGCAAAATTTTATACGTAAAGGCAGTATAGCGATAAGCAGCTAATTCATTGAGGCTTTTAATGGGTGCAAAAGTCAATTGAATAGACTATCACATGCAATAGACTGTTCCATTTAATGGACTATTCCATTTAAAAGACTATTAGCAATTTAGTGGCATCCACGTCTTGTGTTCTGGCTTCGTCGTGTGTTTTTTTCCAATGTCGGTTGCATTTCCAATTTCGTGACGAATTACGAAAACGCTGCGTTGTTTTGGATAAAACCTTCATTGAAGTTCTTTTGGTAAAAGGAGAAATAATAACGCACCATATTTTTAGTAAAGTTTTTTTTTGTTGTTGAAAAACCATAAATTTTACTAATATTATTAATAATACTTCACTTACACTTTACGTAACAATGGACCAAAAAATTTTGCAGTGTTGTATTGTTGTACATAGTGCCTGTTGGGCGACATGGAATAATTTATAAATCCACAAATATTCAGTAAAAATTCGTAAGGCTGAAAAAAAATTTTTCGTCAATACACCTTACTATAAAATACTTCTTCGTATTTTGATCTACTCATCGGTTCACAAAATGACTCAGCCTGTACATTTTAATTTTCAGCTAACACATTACTCAACTTGTAATACCTAATGTAGATCTTAAAAGCCTTTAATAACAGTCTTAGATGTTACCCGAAATAGATATTCTCGTACGCAGATTTTAGTTTCGAAGAACCTAGTCATGTCTAGACTGAAACTAAGATACTGATATTTGATGCTAATACCTACTTGTAACATCTCGTTCAACTTTGGTAATTGAATATAATACATCTTTACTTTACTTGTGTACTAAGATGCGGTTTGGTTTTGACTAGATAATAAGAAAGATACTGATTTTTATTAGCTTAGAGCGAGCTTAGTCTGTTATAAAAAAAGTTTAATAAAAAACTAAAAACCGACTTCAAAATGAAACTAAAAAGTGCAAAATAATATTGACTAAAACATACCCAATCAGTTCTTTTTGGAGTCGGTGCCAGCTATCGAGAGTTAAAATGTGCTCATTCGCACCGACTCCAAAAAGAACTGAAAAAAAACATTTAGACGAATTGAGAACCTCCTCCTTTTTTTTGAAGTCGGTTAAAAATACAAAACTTTTTCAATAGAACCATAATTGTTTTTTTTAAATTCCCATTGTATTTTTTAAAAGTAAGTATTTTTGGTCTCAAGTTTCCAAATGTGTTTTTTTTTAAAGTTATTGATTCGTTAAAGGGTTTTTACACTGCTATTTGCTATACTAGGTTAAAACCTGCCAAGTGCGTGTCGTGCCACGCGCAGTAGGTAACAGGGTTCCGTAGTTGCCCGACGTAACCTCAATATATTTCTGCAATTACTTTATTTAAGTCATATTTATTTCAGTTTATCAAACTGTTGCATTAAAAACTGATAACTTAACCGTAACAGATAACCTAGAAAATTTATAGATTTGAAACCTAATTTAATCTTGTCACGTGACGTCCTCGGTAGCTTAGTTGGTAAAGCACTCGCCCGGCATGCGATGGGACGTGGGTTCGAGTCCCACCTGAGGTCGATGATTTTTTTCAAGTGTTATTTATCTTCAATTGAACCTAATTAAACACAGACAAAGCTGCAGGAAAATTTAAGCCGGAATATAATTAATTACAAAGATCCATAATAATTAAGTAGGTACTTATGTTACTTCCTTCCATTCAACGCAGCCCACGACTCAAATCTCGAACTCCCATCAATTTAAGATTGTAACGTGTTATATTCTATTGAACGAAACTTTTCCAATTATAAAATTCTCGGACGGACGAGTGATAAAAACTAAAAGCATAGAAATCCCGCTTCCCACTAATATTATAATTCCAAAAGTTTGCGAGAATGTTTGGATGTTTCTGACTCAATCACGCGTAAACGGCTAGACGGATTTGGATAAAATTTTGCACACACCACACCTATAATATGGCATAGTAACATATGGCAATGTAAGAAAAATATGTAATTATGGTCGAGAGGATCCAACGTAAATTTGCCCGTTGGCTATACAGGAGATGTTATGGCTACTATCCGTATCTGTATCCCTCCTTATTTATCGTAGGAATGGTGGATTTGGAAACCCTTAAATTAAGGCGAATGATGGCAGCTCGATGCAGCAGGCGATGGAGAACTCTGTTAGCATGCTTGTATACTGAAATAAATAAATAAAATAGTGCCACAGTAAAAAGCGAAGGGCATAAGAGAAGCAATGAGGTAGCGAAGTTCTACAGCGAGCAACGGTTGCTCGACAAGCAAACAACAACAACACACACTTCAATACTTTACAGTAAATAAAATGAAATAAGGAGTATTCATTATTATACGTTTACTAGAGACCCACCCCGGCTTCGCACGGATGCAATAATCAGTGTTTCTCTACTATATTATGCATGTATTATACATATAAACGTTTCTCTTGAATCAATCTATCTATTTAAAAAACCACATCTAAATCCGTTGCCTAGTTTTATAGTTAAGCATACATAGGGATATAGGGACAGAGAAAGTAACTTTGTTTTATACTATGTAGTGATGTTGCTATGTTATAGTTTGCATAAAAAATCATATCGTAATAATTTGGAATTATGATATTTCATCAAAAATGGATACTTAGTAGACACTTATTGCACAAAAAAACATAACACAATATTTAAGTTCATATTAAAATTTAGGTATTCCACCTATACACAATTTCTAAGCAAACTAGCACACATGTGTTAGGCCGTGTGTGAGAGTTACCTTACGTGTGTATAAACTGTTCACGCACCTGTGCCCATAAGCTGCGCAAGCGCACTCAGTTCACTTTGTCTAGTGTATGCCAGCTTGGTATATATGAGCTAATCCTGAGCGCGAATCGAGCGCTTGTCTCGCGGCAACTTAACCCGTATGCTCGGAAAAAATCCGGCTAAGTGCTAGTCGGACTCGCACACGAAGGTTTCCGTACCATTTTAACAAAACGACAAAAAAATCACGTTGGTTGTATGGGAGCCCCCTTAAATATTTATTGTATTCGGTTTTTAAGTATTTTTTGTTATAGCGGCAACAGAAATACATATACTGTGAAAATTTCAATTCTCTAGCAATCACCGTTCATGAGATACACAGCCTGGTGACAGACGGACAGACAGACAGACGGACAGCGGAGTCTTAGTAATAGGGTCCGTTTTACCCTTTGGGTACGGAACCCCAAAATAACAATTTAATAACTATGGCCCCGCCACACTCATGTGTGTGCAAACTGAGCAAGTGGATTCATGTGGTTCTAAAGAGGGGAGTTCCCTCTCTTTAGAACCGCATGAACTACTACATAAAACTGTTAGTTAACAGTTGCAATAACTACAGGTGAGCACAGTAACTAAAACATTACACACATCCACATGTACATGCAGTTAGACGCATTGTGTAATTATAATTCTGCCAAAATGGAATTGAAAGGAGTGTATTGGGTATTAAAAGAAGGGACAGACTGAAATTAAAAGAAGTGAAAACAAAACAAAATTAAAAATATAAGTTTCCTATTAGGCATTTTAGTAGTATAATTAGGCATTCATTAATTCAGTAATTGTAAGAAAGATAACAGCAATAAAGACTATTTTATTTTATTTATATTTATATACGCACTGGGGAAGATCAATCAAATCGAGGTGTCACAGTTTTAAAGTTTTTTCTTTTCTTTTTTCGTTCACCGCTTAAAGGCATTTGCCAGTTTTAATATTGAGGATTCGCTTTTGGGTTTGTCAGTTTTATTCTGTGCCTTTTTGTTAAATATGTCCACAAACATTGGAAATTCCTAAGTAATTAATCTAATCCTAATAAAAGAGTTACTAATAAAGTGAGGCTGGTTTCCCTAAAGCTGAGAGACAGGGGAGACTAGAGATGTGTTTTGAATAACCAATCGGAATTCGTTATTTCCTCTTCCTTCCACTGAGCTTCGGTAGAAATAGATCGAGCGGAGAAGAGAGGAAATAATATTACATTTTTCTATTTGTGTCCCGAGCGAGGCAGCACGCGGCAGAGCGGGAATGTATAAATGCCGTAGGATAATTAAAAAAATCGGATCTTCGCGAAAATCCTAGGACGATTGCAAAATATCGGATAATTGGAACTTTAGAATGAAATTCGTAATCATCCGTGCTACATTCAGGATCCTTACGGAGGTCGTCAAAGCACCGGGACTTACGAATATTTTAATATTTTTTTTTGTATAAAGCTACCAATAAGACCTCATGATGGGACCAGGTACGAGTAGTTATACGTTTTGATTTCCATACGTTATAATAAATTCGTATTGTGTCTTATTTTTTTATAATAAAACAAAGGCAACAAAGAGTGTATTATTGATCAAAAATATCAAACTAAAGTTTTCCCTAAAGCCCATTCTGTCGTTTAGAATCAGTCCAACCCAGATGTTACATTGGAGCGATGACGTCAGACGTGCATTTGAACGTTCGATGTACGCGAACTGAATATAAATCGGGATGTATTTTGTTCTTTTACTAACGGCCAGTTGGAGTTGGGTGAAAAGATGTTGACACGATACGAATAGAACATGTTGAGAAATATTTTGGCGGTATTTTTAAAAATGAAATTTTAACAGCGTATTTTGACGAAGATAGAAGGTACTCTTTACTAAACAATAAACAAAGAAGTTGATGTTTACTGAACAAGTTCAACTTAGGCGCTATTATCGATAAGAGCAATCTCATCCAGACAACCTTCAGGTAGAGGACAACTATAAAGAAAGGGGAACGTGGTGCAGACTGTTTATTGTGAAGTTTTACATACATAATACAATTAAAATATCAAGAGATATAATCCTCAATACAACATACATAAACATAACTATAAAATATAAATACTTCGTTTAAATAAACATACCATACACTTAAATACGATATTTGTAACATTCAAGGAAATAATATAACTAATCAGACGATAGCCTCCCCCACAAAGCGTTAAAGAGCATTATGTCCTTCTTTTTTATCCTGCCACTGCCAGCCATCCTTCTAATTCTAACGTCCTGCACTACGTTAAAAACTGTGGATTTTAAATAAATAAATACTTTAAAAAAAAATTAACACCGCGCAAACCGTAAACAAAACAACCTAAACAAACATCGGACGTTCAGTTAATTGATGTAATAGTTCATAGCTTCAGAATTCAGTATTCGATTCTTCTCGCGCCCAATTTATTCAATTTAATTGCCTAAAAAACCTGACTGACCTACGGTATCGTGACTGTGCCAAACGACCTTTTCCCCTTTAATTTCTTCTCCAAACTTAATTGATAAAACTCGTTCTGTGATTGGTTATTGGAGTACTAAAAACTCTGCTTTTAGTAGCCTTCTGGCAAATCATATTATTTATCAAAGGCTAGTGATGACAGTGGTGGCAGTTTTCATCATTAATACACACCAGTAAGTACCTACTGCCGTGTGTTGCACCACCCCTTCTCTTCCTATGGGTGTCGTAAGAGGCGACTACAGGAGAACCGCCATAAGAAGACGGGCAGCACCTCCACCATTGGCCAAACTGCGATCGCCAACCCGCCTTCCAAGCATGGGGATTATGGCAAAATCCTCCTTTTGGAGAGGCTTGTGTCCAGCAGTGGACTGATATAGGCTGGTGAAGTGAAATGAAGAAGTACCTACTGCCTACATAATTTCATTTATCAGGTAGGCACTGCCTAATCGCCTTTATGCACCGCACGCCCCTGAGTGATGATGATGCTAATGATAAAAAACTAAGTATTGATAAAAATATTTTTCAAAAAAACATCAAGTATTAAAATATAGGTAATTAGGTACACATTTTGAAATAGTACACTAGAGACCAATAAAATTAGATACGTATCTTATAATGTGTCTTGAACTTGGAAATACGAACTAAATTGAACAAAAACTGAACGAAAATTGTTAATTTGTTTCAGATAGGCCCACTGAGTATAATGCTCAAAATTAAAATTGTTATTGTGACGGAGAGGGCATCGAAAATATGATGTTATGTGTGTGGTTTTCGTTACATAATTAATTAAACAAGGATATATTTCATGGTAGTGCCAATTTTTCAGAGACCACTCAGAATCAGTAACTAAATCGATCTACTATATTCCAATGTTTAGATTGCACAAGGTAGGAAGTTTTTACATGGGCAATTGTATTCGTTTTTTTAATAAATTACCACAATCCATTGTTGAAATGCCTGTATATGAATTCAAATTGCATGTTAAAAGGACTCTAATGAAAAAGGGCTATTACACCGTTAGTGATTATATAAATGATAAAAATGTGTGGATTTAAAACTGCTTAGCTCACAACAAATCTTGTAAAATATGTATTTATTTTTAATAGAGGCTGACAATAGTGATCGAGTTTCTTGCGCTGCTTATTCTCGGCACTAGCCCACAATAGTCCCGAAGCAGTGGTAGGGGAAAAAAATTGGGACATGTAAAAGTGCCTTTTATGGCCAATTTACAGAAATAAATGATTTTGATTTTGATTTTATATGAACGATTTAAAAAACAAACTCTTTTTTTTAATTACTATCCGCTGTTCAAAGATGGTAAGCGTGGATAATCTTGTCTCATTCATAAAAAATACGCACGCACTATCTCTGGGCAACCTAGAACTGCAAAGTTCAATGCAATAACAGTCACAATGGCGCGCGAAAACAAACTTTAGCCTTTTCGATGTAAGATACATTTCTAACAACAGAAGCGCCCGCGCATACCAGCGGTTCAAATTGCCAACCAATACCTTACGCAGTGCACCTCTAGATCTTATTTTTCAAATTTAGCACTACCTTGTTATGTAACCCTGTATAAAAATTAAGAAATTTTAGAAGCTGCAAGACAAAATCAAAGCAAAAACACTTCTCAGATCAAAATTCATCATGCCGCAACGGGTTTTTAAGGTCGATTAAACGGATTCTTAAGACTATCACGATGTTTTCCGTATAAAAATCTGTCAAAATTTATCAAGAACCTTTATCAGAAACACCTTCACATCTATTAAGTTAAAATAAGCAGCTTTGAATACTTTAGATGTGCTTTTAATTTGTGTTTCTCTTTGTAAAAGATATATTAAAAGTAAGTCTTTCTGTATAATTTTGTGCTTGAACAACCAAACGTTTAGTCATGCGATGACGATCCCATTCACGCAGTGGAATGGTGATTCGCCTTGAAAGGGTCACGTGCTTGATTCCCATATTACGTACTTTGCAAAAGCAATGCGATTGCGAAAATTATGCAATTCTGGCTTTAAATCGCAAATTGACAGAAAAAACAAAGCAATCGACTAACAGTGCTGCTAACAGTGTACTATAGAATTCCCTCAGCTCGGACCAGAAATAAGAGTAAAGCCCTTTTCTCTGTACCTGCAGAACCAATGCAGGGAAGCGCTCACCTCTGTACCGAATGTTGAAACGTTATAATACACTATTTGCGCACGATATAGACCCCTTTGAGTAATTTGGTGAAATATAGGAACAATGTCAAAGCCCTTATGCACAACCAAACCGATTAAAATTGATTGTTTTGAGTATTTGTATTGAATAGTGTTTTCCATTCGAAACTATCATTAGTTATTGATATGCTATGTAATACAAGCCACTAACTTATGTTATGTTTAGTCTTTTCTTTAATTTTCTTATAGCTAACAAACAGTAGGTGTCTTGTATCTATCGGCAGTAGCCCTGTTTGTAATGTATATGTGAAACATGTCGTTGGTGTGTACTAAATTATAAAATTATTAGAGCTTACAGTTAACCAATTTGTACAATACTTTTTATGTTCATCCAATAAAATAAAATAAATAGATTATGACAATCAGCAACTATCGGGCGATAAATGCGCCAATATTGCTGATTACTAATTTTTGGGTAATAAGGGTGCCGGTTCAACAAAAAGAAAACAATATTTAGGTACTAAATTAGCTTGGTCTAGATATTATGCTGGAAGACCTCTAGTATAATTCATTGTCTGGTACCTCGTAACACAAGAATGTAAATTTTGTATTTCAAGAACATGTGAGTCAGTTTTCTGGTGCCATTGATAGGCCAAAACAATATAAAGAGTCCTATATTCAGTAGTGGAGTGTGGATTACTAAAAAGAGGCGATTTATGTGAAATATTTTAATTTATGAGGTTAAACAAACTTACTCAAGAGTTCAAACTTTTTATCTTCCGTATATTTTACGTGTCTTATTCTCTTCAAAAAATATCACACTTTAGGATATCCCAAAAATAGGTCACATTTATTTTTGGGACACTGCCTAAACTTCTGCCAATAGCTTATTCACGCTGCGTCGATTCCCGACACAATAAGTCATTGTCTTACCAAACAATACGACAACATTAATATGGTTTGCTAAGAAAAATCACAAAAGAATATCGATACCGATAATATGTCACGTATACGAGTAGACTAGTATAATCATGTTATAATATTTATAGTCTTCTTTTGTCAAGTCTAACTGATACAATATTATTATTTATTGCGAAGACATATAAATTCCAGGATTTCAAAATAAAAAAATCTTTATCTTATAAATAGGGTTACAGAAAATTGAGGAAGGTCAATTAACAGTTAGCTTCTTGTGCCTATGCAGATTTATAACATGCAAATAATTACAGATTAAAAACATTATGGTTCCTTTAAGAAAGTAAGTCTAAATGCCAAGCAATGATGGTAAGGATAAGCATTTATATAGACGGGCGCAGGATCGAACTGCCTGAAGACAGCTCATCATCCAGGCAATTAAGGAGGCGGTGTCACGATTCTCAACCTCTGAGGGGCCGACTATGGAGGAGGAAGAAAGGTCCTTGTGGATTGGTGCCCTAATGCTATAATTTGAAATCTCAGTACGCATATGTCTGGATTAAGCGCAATCTTAGTAGACAGTGGAAACGCAGCTAATATAGATAGCCGTACATGAAAAAACAGTTAATTTATTTAATTACATGAAAAGCGTTCCCTGACTTGAATCGTCACACCGAGACAAACACTACTAGAAAGACCTTGCTTTATCGTCAGGAAAAATGCTGTGACGCATTCCCGCTTCAGGGTGAAACTTTGGGGCATGTGGGTCTCCAGGCCTCAAAAAGAGACATATAAGAACGAGGCAAAGTCCTATTAAAAAGATGATGACATTATTCTAGAAATAGTCTGGTTAAAAATCTAGCTAAGGGTATCTGATAGCAATCGCTTTTAACGTAAGAGTAAGGCTAGTAGCATTTAGGATTATGGTCAAACGTATTCCGTCAAGGAACAGGACAAGGCGCTAAAAGAAAAATAATGTCATTATTTGGAAATAAAATACTCTAACATACTTTTCTACTATTAACTGCAGATAACGGAATGAATACGAAACAACGCAGTTACTTTGTTTATTTTCGTATAAATCTAGTACTAAACTATCCATGTGACACTTTGAATTTATCTGGCTAAGCTCCAATTCCCATGCACAAACTACTAGTTTGCGTCGATTACACGCCACAGGCTGGCGTATCCATGAATAAGCTTCGACATACACAAAGTGGCTTTAGTAGGTACAAACTTAGTATGCCTCCTTTAAACGTCCCACTGCAGGATACAGGCCTCACCTCAACCTTGAAGTGGTTTGGGCCATACTTTAACACGCGGGCCCAGTGCGGTGCGGTGGAGGGCTGTTGTAAGGCCAGTAACTAAACCTTACTATCAGATGTAATAAAATCAAGCCGCCTTAAGGCCTCTGATTAGGCTTCATGGCCAGTATTAAGCAATATCAGCTGGGATCAACTTTTAACGTGCCTTCCGAAGCACGGAGAAGCTCGTGATAAATGTCACTAAATATGGTCAGAATGGTCACCCATCCAGTCACAGCCGCGGCGTTGGCTACTTAACTTTCGTAATCGATACCAAAGCGCTGCGGCCACTGAGCAACGAGCACCTCTTTTGTGACTATAGCAATTTAAGGATGAACAAAAAATAAGACATTTTCTAAAACTACGTAATTAGTTGCTCACATAGAACATTTTTTTAGATCACAATCGTTTTTTTATACAGACACGCTACCTCTATAGTAAAGTATCAGGCATTTAAAAAAACTCGATATCGATCTTGCTTTAATAATAAAAGTTGTTGATAATATCAGCGGTGATCGCGTAATTTTAGGAGGTGTCCTATTATTGTGTAATCTTGATGTAATGTGATATTTTATCAGCTGATATCGGTCCACTGCTAGACATTAAACCTATCTCAATGCACGCGTTCATTCATTCACTCATAGAGTTCGTCGGCTATTTTTTGCTACCCACTGCCAAAAGCTTTTCATAGATCATCAACCCATCTCGTTGACCAGTGTATCCTATGGCGTCCATCTAATCAGCCTATTCTTGCCTATATATATTTCTTTTTGAATAAACATAGATATTTAAAAACATAAAACACATTATTGCTTGCCACAAATGCTCGTAAGTCTGCATCCGATCCGTTACCAATCCGAATCCGAGAAATGTCGGTCCGACGTAGAAGTAGTACTATTTGTATGAACGCTCTTAGACCGTTTACGCACTAAATCCGATCCGAATCCGAGTAACATTCACACAAATAGCACGACGTCTTCTACGGGCCGGTGTTTCTCGGATTCGGATCGGATGTAGTCCGAAACCGCTCTAAAACTATCACAAAAACCCTATCTACTTTCCAAACGGCTACTGCCTGAACCGTCATAATCACCAGTGCTATCTTCTTACGAATTTTGAACGAACAGTATGTGAAATGGGCAAGTCACTGGTTTTGTCTTTGATTTGGATTTTTGGTTTTTGATTCTATAAGTCCAAGGCCCTAACCATGAACTGTTAAAACAATCACAAATCTGTCAAACATTATCATTTCTGTCAAATTTTGTATGAAATGACGTACCAAAATTGACAGATTTGACAACTTTGAGATTGTTTTAAGAGTTCATGGTTATGGCCAGTTATGGCCCAGGAGCGAATATTACTAGCTGTAGTCTGACTAAATATCAGTCAGATCATACTTTTTTAAAAGGTTGAGAAAGTAGAGAAAACTATTAACAAATGTGTCACCTGCATTAAATTGATTACTGTTTTAAATCTTATACGCTTTAATTTATTTCTACCCGAGAAAAAAAATCCGAAGAGACGCTTCGTATAGAACCAATTTCTCTAAATGTGATTCCGGATTTAACTAGCGAGATTGCTCCACCTGAGATCCAGTCTCTAGCATTACAAAGGCCCGAAGAGACCGGCCAGTTCAATGTACATAGATGCAGAAAAGTTCATCATCATCGTCATCATTTCAGCCATAGGACATCCACTGCTCAACATAGGCCAGTGACTTCAAGATTGGCCAGTTGGAAGCGGCCTGCATCCAGCGGCTTTTACCAGGAGGTCTTGCACGAAAGTGTATCGTTCGATCGGTCGTATAAACCTAACAAATTAAAATAACTTGGCTCTTGTGTTAATCCTCTGATGACATATGACCAACTCAAATTAGCGGTGTACAAAACCCGATCGTTTTTAATTGTTCATAAATTGTCAAACCTTTGATACAAGTGAATGGATATTTTAATTTCATCGGATAATACGACCGAACAAACGATGCACTTTCGTGCTAGGCCTCCTGGTCGTCTTGTTGGAGGAAGTCCTACGATGCACTTGCAAACGTTTTATATTTATGCGAAAGGCATGAAAATACGTTTACCCGTTTTGGACTTATCTCCTCTTTAGTTCACTAATTGTAACCAGCTGATAGTACTTTAATTTCATCGACAAAAAGAAGCAAAAGCTGGCAGAAAGACGATCTGCCTTACTGACTGGCTGTTATTGTTAGGGCTATGCATTTATCCAGTAGAGCAGGGGAGTTTAATTGATGACACGGCGTATCTATATGTTATCGTGTGTTCTTGACGTTTATTGATTTCAAAGAGCGTTCAATCTTAATATTCTACACTCTAACGAATGGGTTTCATGTTTAATTTTATTATTATAAAAGTAGATAATATGATCTTGATCATCAATGTTAAGTTTGTAATAATTAAGTTGGTTATTTGAGTCATACGTTTTTATTGTATTGTGCAAACTTGTTTGTGGTATCTAAATAAATTAAAAAAGAACTCTGTAGATGTTTACTGGTAGGTACATTGTAATTTGTTTATTGAATTTTTTTGGAACAGCTGCTGGCGTTTGATTGACATAAAAATACTTTATTCGTCGTTCCTCTGCCACTGTATTAAATATGACTTGGATAAACGAAACCGTGTTGACGTTGAAACTGAACTTAGTTTTGATAATGGTAATAAAATTTTAATTAATTTGGACTTTCTGCAACTCGTTCCAAATGGGTCGTAGGCGGTCCTAGTTGGTGAATTACTCGGAAACCCTTTTAGATAAAATTCATGCATCGCCTACGTATAACATAGGTAGTTACTTCACATTCAATTTGGTGGTTTGGCTAAAAAATGTAACTATCCTTACTGTCAGATCTCAAGCTGAATTAAGGCCTTTTTCTAAGCCTTATGACTTAAATCAAGTAAAATTTGCCTGGACTAACTTTTGACGTGCCTTGTGATCTTTTGAATCACGAAGATGCTTGTAGCTCTATAGTGGCAGCGTTGCGGTAATTTTACCAAAGGTAAGCAACCCTGCCACATGAAATGGCCATTTCACAGAATGCCCAAAATAACAACAGGCCGACAACATACTGTACACATGACTTTCTGTGTCCCTCGGGAAATCTAAACGTAATAAATAATCTTCGTGTTCTTTGAAACGATGAGGGATTACTTAACATGTTTGACAGAACTTTCTACATAGGTCAACATTTGATATACCTATGGTAATCAATTTTCTGTTTAGTGATCGATGCTGCTTAGGGATATTAATACAGGGTGTTACGTAAATGTTATATAAAATAGAAACTTACCTACCTATGTTAATTTATGTTTGTAAATTCTATGGTGAAGTCAGAAATTTGGTATCCAGCCAGGATGCGAGACGAGCCAAGGGTGCATGTTTACATTCACGTCTCGCGGTTCGTCTCGTGATTCGTCTCCTGGAGGCCTAGCACAAAAATGTATCTTTCACTCGGTCGTATGAACCTAACAAATTGAAATAGCCAGTCTTATGTGTCAATCCTCAAATATGACTAACTCAATCTAGCCGTGTAGGTCTCCTGGCTTGCGCAAGTGTGTAAATACACAATCGTTTACAAGATTAACACTAGAGTACACGCGTGGGCTACATATGTAGCCCAGGGTATTGTTTTTGTTCATAACTTCGTGAAAACGCGTGATTTAACTTCGAGTCTCTAGCTAAGCTCAGATTGGTTGTTGCTCGACACATTCAGTGTGGCGTGAGCGATCGACGCTGGTGCACGTTTGAAAAATAACGATTTAAAGTTGTTGGGCTACGTATGTAGCCCATGCGTGCACTGGCTGAACTTTTTATGACCGTAATATTTTTTAAATTGATGTAAGTATTTATCTTTTCTTATTAGTTTTTGTATTCTAAATTATATTTTTATACTGCAAACTTACTGTTTGTTGATATTTTATTAAAAGATTGCTTGAAATATGTATCCGTTGAATAATTCAAATGAAAAAAAATTAAGACGCATTTTTCTTTAGGCTTTGGGGTTTGAGCTTGTGAAACCATTTATTTTAGAAGTATTCATCAGGATAATATTCCATGAAGCATAAAAACAAAAGCAAAATTATTGCTGAATGTGTCAGAAGCTCCTCAACAAAGAAATATATCAATTCGTTGGGGGGGTTGTACGCTGTACGTTTTGTAGCACAATGCGCGATCGCAGTACAAGGAAAACTTGCTCGAAATACTACAGGCGTATATGTAATGTTAACCAAATTTTAATTTGTCCTTCATTTAATGAAAATTGAAAAAAAAGTTTTAAAAACAATGTAATAATTACACCAAAAGTTGATTGATCTCAAATAAGTAATAATTATGTGATTTTTTGAGACGTCTGAAGTATTGTTAATATTTTAAGTTTAAGAAAGAGAAAATATTTTTTTTTATTTCGGTTTACTTAATAAATGACATTTTTATTAATAAATGTGTTTTATTTAAAAATTAAACGATTATCTTTTACTATATTTCAATTTAAAATGGGCTACAAGTGAAGCCCACGCGAGCACTCATGAACGTTTTAGAGGCGCGTGTACCGTAGTGTTAAAGGATTACGTAAAATATTTTACATAACAATTGGAAGCCAAATTGATGTTTCTCTGAAAAACCGGAGTGCATTATTAAAGGCTTAAATGCAACAGCTAAAATTATCGGAATGGTCACCCATCATCTCACTACCAGGCGAATATTGCCCCTTTTACAGCGACCGATCGTTATAAAGATCAAAAAAATACATTAAAAGTATCCTCAAATTAACGATATTTATAAACGGAAAACTTTTGCTTATTGTTTGTCAATCGACGTTATGATAATTTGGTAGTGCTTCGGCGAGTACATATTTTTCATTTGATTATTAATTAGACGTGCATTTTTAGTTTCATTTGTTTTAGCGGATTGTTTTTACTTTTTTCTCAAAACGGTGAGCTTTATAAAGTTGTTTATGTTTAAAATTTGTTCTATACATATTTTTTTATACATTTATACCCTGTAGGAGTAAACTATATAATAAATATTACAAGTTACGTCTTTTTTCAAAAAAAAAAAACAATGAAACATTTTGTGATCGTTATAACGATCGGTAGTAATTTAGGTATGTATTCTAAACTTTCATACTAAGGCAGTATAAACTATTATCTATCAGAGAAATCATTGCCGAACTAGAAATATTAGATGGTCATGTCTCATTTCCAAGAATTGTAACTATTTTACCACCGGATACAGTGAATTCAGATATCACAGATGAAAATTCTGGCAGTAAGCGGCCTTAACTTTGTCTAATCTTCCAAGTTTGATATTTTATCATTTATCTTATAATTGTGTTATGAATGTTTATGTTTTTCTCATATGCCGAATTGTTATGAATATACATAGGTCATACGTAGATTTATAGCTAAGAGCCCCTGCAGGACAGAATTGATGTTATTCGACAGTGAAAAAGACAGTTGCACCCTTATCTTCTTTAGAAAGTAAAAAGTTGAATCGCTAAAGAACATCTAATTGTTATAGGTTTCAAGTTAAGCCATTCTATATCTTATAGCTCATTTTCAACTATTAGCAGCATTTCTGCTGTTTCTTTTGTAGATCCAATTGTACCAATACATGGAGAAATCGCCATAATCCTTGCGCCCGACCACAATAGCAAAAAAATTACTACTACTTGTAGCTTGTATGACTTTGACTACTTTCTTGATGACTGTACTATCTAATCATTAGATAAAATAACAACGCACCCTGGTTCCTAAGGATCTCGGAATTGCATGAGGTTCTGAAAATAAATACAGTGAAGGAGGAAATCGAAGCCAGTAGCCGGAAATATAAAGCAAGACTTGCAAACACCCTAACTCGCTGTGCAACTGACCATTCCAGAAGCAATGCATCGACTAAAAAGGCGGCATATCATGGAGACAGAGAGTCACAATTAAGTAGAGAATATTCCTAGTGAGGAATATATTCTTATCGCCAATCATCCAGCAACACATCTGCTCATAGTCGTTGGACTGATCGCATGATAATATAATAATAAAAAATAAAAAAAAGATAAAATAACAAATATTTACGCGATTCAAAAGAACAAATCTGATAATGTAACAACAAATGAAATAAAGTGTTTTCTTGCTATGCTTATTTACAGTAGATATACCGTAGTTCCCCAAATATTTATGTATTGGGAAAAATCATCAGATACTGATTTCGGTATTAGAAAATGCCATGTCGAGGGTTTGATTAAAGTACATTTATTATGATGACTCTCACATCCATAGTTGTTCCAATACCCAGATAACTACTGAAAGCGACAAATTTGTAAAGATAAGACTACTTTTCGATACGCTAAACAATATATATTTGCACCCTAAAAATATTTTTATCACTCACCTTCTACCTACTAATTGGTTAACTAAGTTTTAAACATTTAAACCATTTTCATTGTAATAACTATGTTTGTTTAATTAAATACGAAACAATTGATAACCGGGTACTTGTAAGAGCGTTACCTATCCGCCTGTTACTACTGATCGGTGAAACGATCCTCATTTTCCTAGCTTTCCAGAAAACGCAGATTTTTTTTGCAATTTTTCATATTTCCATGTTTAGTATATAGATCAACGTAACAATATCCAAAAATTAAGGTGATCCGCGACAAAAAATAGTTTCAGTAATATATATAAAACTTAAAGTTAATCAAGAGTTGTTAATGTCCCACGCTGAATTGCAAATCTATTTTTTCTTTTGATACTGCATGATCGAAATCAGCGCGCAAAAGCTTTTATGAATAATAATGGAAGCTTTTATTAATATTAATATCAATGGAAGGAAACATATTTGCTGTAAGTACTGAAAATTTGACAGATATGATAATGTTTGTCAGATTTGAGATTGTTTTAAGAGTTCATGGTTACCGCCCAGGTCTTGCATGCCTCTCGTACGTACCTCTGACTTTGAGCACCTTAACATGCTTACAGCACTCTCTTGGGAGCTAAAGTTAGAACTTCAATTATTTACGAAGAAAAAGTATTTGTTCTAAGTAGCAAAATTGGGTGCTTACTTACTTACAGCAAAAACGTTTTGTTCCATCGATTATTTTTTTATTTTATTAACCACCACCACTTTACACAGATTTTATCATTACAGGAGAACCCCAATGCAATCACATACTCTGTCTGACTAATCTGTGAATGCGATAGTATCAGCCCGATTTACATTTCATTTTAAGAATTACTTATATATCTTTTTAATTTCTTAATTTATCTTATAACAAATAATATGAATTTACTCATAGTACAGAAAAATAGGTCCAGCTCAACCGATATAAGGTTTAGAATACGCAGCGCACGCGTCAGCGGTGCCTTGCTCATCAGGTTAGTGCGCCCGTGCGGTAGGGCTAGCTGTTGCGGCTGGCGCCGCCGCCACACTTAACTGTCGGGTACACTATCGTCTCCAAAATGCTTATCTACAAATATGCAGGTACTATCGCGGTCTCCGACACCTGACCAGCCTTAAAGCTGAAATCGCTTGCAAGCACCTCATTGCCACTCACTTCAAGCCACGCCCTACCTACGTTCATTTTTGTTTCGGGTTCAATCAAGACAATAGGTGTTTAGGCACAAGCAAACAAGCTTCTATGTATCTAATTGGTTGTAGAAAACGTAGTAAAATGCATAACAATCAGGGTGGGTTGGGGCGTGTCCGGCGCGATATGCTTACACAGGAATATTTCTAACAAGCGGTAAGGCGACGGAGACCGCGATAGTACCTACATATTATTACCACATACCTGCTTAATATGCTTGTTGGGAGAATAGCGAAGTGTGGTGCCGGCACGTTAAAAGAACTGTTCCACCCCTTCTCTTCCTATGGGTGTCGTGAGAGGAAAACCGCCACAAGAAGACGGGCAGCAGCGTCTCCTCTCCACCATTGGCCAAACTGCGATCGCTAATCCGCCTGCCAAGCGTGGCGATTATGAAAAAATCCTCCATTTGGAGAGGCCAGTGTCCAGCAGTGGACTGATAGGTAAGGCTGGTGATGTGTGTTTGTACGTGTAATCCATGTCAGCGGAATGTATTTTGTTTAAATTACGATACTTGACTGATATTAGTTATACTACGTCTATCTACACTGTACTTTTGTTGCTTTAATACAGAAATTGGAATAACTAGGTAATCTTATTTTGTTATAAAGGCCTTAAAAATAAATTACAGACAAATTTGATCTAAATCGAATTGGGCTACAATTCTTTGAAGGTATTGATTGGAAAATAAATTGTTTGGTTCGGAAGACCTTTAAATCTTTAAGGGCAGATATAGATCGTTTCCAAGCTTAAGTTCTAGCTCTCTGAGAAAAACAGACAACACAAAATTATGAAAAGAAAGAAAAAAGATATGACTTATTGATATACTTTTTTGATTATCTGTTGCAGAATCGGCCCTACCTTAATCTAATAGCTAAAACTTTTGTCAAACAGCCGTAAGACGCGACATGACATGACGCAACGTGGCTAGAATTTGACACTGCGTGACGTGGCTTCGCATGGCAAGGCGTGGTTTAGTGTGACATGGGATTGTGTAGCGTATTTTATGGAGCGCGATCATAACTTTGCCTTCACGTCGTCTCATCAACGATTTTTACGATTTGACAAAGGCTGATAGAACAACTTACTTATTCCTAAAACTATAAATCTTCTGTGCTCCGGTGATTATTCCTTATGTGATTATATAGGAGAGGTGCCTTGAAAGGGACATTTGTGTTATAGCGGCTGTTGTGGATGGATGACACAATATTTTAAATACGTATAAGCTGAATTAGAAGCATAAGTTACTTTACTATTAAAACACAATGTAATAATTATCATTTATTTATTCTTAGTTTCTTGTTTTTACAGTCTTCAAAAAAGGGCAAAATGTCCCTTTTATAAATTAACGGTTTTGGAATGATGATGGTGTCCCCATTATTTTTGAAAGGGACAGTACGTAATATCACTGAAAAATACATCTTACATTGTGCACAAACAACTTATTCTTTGGTATGTTACACGTTATAAATATAAGAAGGTATGCTTACAACAACGACCATGTTTTAAATAAAAACAATCTTATCAAATAAAATTTGGTTAGAAGACAATCTTTTTATTTTGACATGGTGAGCAAACAGTTACCTATGAAGTGGACGTCCCTTTCAAAACCGATTATTGGGTCCCTTTCATAAATATAACAACAAGATTAAATGCATATCCTGATAATGTAAAATTTCGATTAGAAGTTAACTGACCTTTTGCTTTCGTGTCTGTATAAACATATTTAATCGTAAACAACAGTGATAACATAAGTAATACATAAACAATTGACAGAACGTATTTAAAATACAATGAAAATTTAGTTTTCACTGCAAATATCAAAAAGACGTGCGGCAACGCTATCTTTGAAATGATAGGAGCGTGAAGTTAGGTGCAAATGGATATGCATCGGGGTTGAAATACAGAAAAAAATTGTCTTGATTGGAAACCATTTTTTTATTTTGGGTAATATAAATTGTCCCTTTCATTACGTACTACCATACCCTTACCTTTCAAGGCACCTCTCCCCTACAAACACGTCTTAGGTTTCGTGTAATCATCATCATCATCATAATCATCATCTCAGCCAAAGGATGTCCACTGCTGAAAATAGGCCTCCCCCAGTGACTTCCAGATCGGCCGATAGGAAGTGTAATACTTATTGTTCTTCAAATTGTTGTAACTTATTTATCCACACAGCATAAGATAAATAAATAAATAAATTTATAACTTATCTTAGAACTCTATATAGAACTTCCTTGTTGAGACACTTAACTCTTTTCAGAACTCCGTGTCCATGTTAAAGGACAAAAGTTTGCAGCTAACTTCACTTTAGAAAAATTTCTTACATTTTTAAACCTTTGACCCGGTAGATTCTTGACATTGTTTGAAACTTATATTTTTAAACTAAATTTTGAAACTTTCTTTTATTAACTAAGGGTAACATATTTTCAGTGCTAATAGTATTCAATACTTTATTTTACAAAATTCCTACGGGAACACGCAACAAAATACACTGAAACAAGATTTAAAGAATCAATTTGCAGTCTGAGGCCTCAAATCTATGTTACTTGATTCTACTTTTTCTACACGGATTTAAATTACTTAATTAGGGACTAACGCAGTGCATACCAAGTCAATCATAATTATGCTGTTAATGGATTTGATGCCTCCAACTGCAAAGTGATTCTTTAAATCTTGTTTTCATCACTTAAGTTCACTTTTTAAGCAGTCGGGTTTTTTGATTTTTTTAAAAAATAATTTTATTTTTGACTTTTTAGTTTGTGGGGTTCTACTACTACTTTTCAATAAACTATAAAGCCTTATTTGTAACTCTTCATTGAAAAAAAAAAAGGTTTTAACTCGAGTAAGTAGTATCTGAAATCGGTTTTTCCCGTTTAATTCATGAACCAATAGGAATTCCGGGTAATAACATAGCCTATGTCACTCCCACAATTAAGACGAATCTAATGACATATTATATATTGAAATCCATTAAACGGTTTTTCCTTCCCAAACCGAAATATCGGGAACTCTAAAATTAGGTACATGGTAGCAATCTCGTAACAAACTATTATAAATAATAGTTTGTTACGAGACGTCCCCCCCCCCTCCCCACCCTTCAATCGTTTGTGTAATGATCACAAGCATTCGTACTAGCTTTGCTCAGCTTTTAGCTAGATCATTCTAGCTCATCATCAAATTTATCGTAAGGTAGCAAATTAGGGTTAAAATATAAAAATAATATTTTGTCATATATTTATTTATTGCAGTTTTTACCTCGCCCGATAAATTTATCTCTCTCTCTCTCTCTCTGAAAGAACTCATCTTAACTTTTTTGGAAGAGAAAAAATCGATCATACTCTTTTAAGTATCACCCTGCTATATTTATACTAGAAAAGCAACCAATCTACTGACAAGATTGCAATATATTATATAATAATATATCTAGGGAGAGAGATGTTCGTGAAGATACACCGTGGTCTTTAGATGGGATAAATGTTTCTTTAACCAAGATAAGCCCTACATAATAATAATTATAGGTGACCAAAATGAAAAAAAAAATGACCTGCCTTCATTAATAATTAAAATTAATACTAAGATTTATATAATGTTAAAGATAAACTATATTTTATCCAATAAAAATTGCAAAGTTCAATACCATTTTGTATAAAGATACTTAGTTAAAAATATTTATCTATTGCTGAATTTATATTTTTCAATATTTTTTTCTTATTATTTATGAAGAAAAAATAACTAAAGCAGCTAATGTTTTTGTAATAGTGGCTTGTTAAAAGTGGTGTCCTATATAGAGGACAGTAGGATAATACAGGTTTCTCTTGTTCATAAGTCGTTCATTGTGATTTTCTAGGCACCTTAGAAAATGTATTTAATGACAAAGACGATACTAGGAAGTGTTTCCATTTTATTCTTTTAGATCTTGTACAGCTTGGTTGCCCTAAAGATGAAGATTTAAGGGACAAAGACATAGTCTCTATACATAAGATACCGAAAAACATTTTGCTACAACCTACAGAAATAAATATGCCAGAATCCTGTGGTAATTAACCCTTTAACAAAGAAAAGCAGGAACCTTCAGCTGTTCGTAATGTAGCTACATTTGCAGGCCAAAGGACTTAGTAAAAGCATCAATAGAATAGCATCAATAGTATACACTAGAACGTCTAGTGTCCTAGGGGTTGTTCAAAACAAGTCCCTTTGAGTGGGTTAAGCAATTATTATTATCAGCTACTTTTTTAACCTGTCAGGCGGAGGTCAAGAGACTCAATAAAAAAAATATTGTAATTGAGCGGCCGGAAGGTCTTTGCCGCTTGATAGGCTAGAGGAAACTTTGATAAGAAATTGTACCATTTCGATTAACCATATATCCAAAGGAAGATATGACAAGGTTGCTAAAATGGGTAAATGCAGAACACATTTTGTTAGACATCAATACTCTCATCTATCATCCCAACTGTTTAATCGGATTAATAAAATTCATAAAATTTATACAAAGACAAAATTTGAATGCAGAAAGCTTGTGACGCAAAGTCTTAAAACTAAAAATATAAGAAAACTGAAAACATGCTTGTTTTTGCTTAATACCAAATTTAACTTCAATTACAATAAATTATTTAACTCTCACAAAAATAACCACAACTTACCAAATAACAACTTTTAACTATCAAGCTCACGTACACACAGTCTCACACACAAAAACAGACACCCAATAACCTAACTCGTACAAAACTTTATAAAACAGGCACTTGCAAGTCGTAACAGATATAAACATTCTCTCATATCACACATTACAATCACACCGAAAACTTTATTATTTTTATTTTACAGGAGAGCGGTTTCATAATGTGTTTATTAATGCGAATTACTTGGAAAAATTAATTTATTAGTATAAACTACACATTTTATATGTATTATTGAACTAAATAATAATTTAGTTCAGGATACCTACAGTCTTTAAAGTTAGTAAATGGCATTTTCTAAACTGAGCTAAATAATAGACGTTTGAGTTTTTTTAATGTAATACAGAACAATAATATCCACCTACTTTGTACATCAAACATAATCTTAACCCAGATAAGCCTGAAACTATATTTTATCAAAAATGTAAAAAAAATATATATCTACCTAATTAAACATATTTTAGACAACATGTAAAAAACAAAGATTACTTTACACTATTGTGTTAAATATATTGCAATCGGGTGATGCTTAAAAGAGTATGATAGATATTATCTCTTCCAAAAAAGTTATGATGACATTTACAATTTTAAATATTTACACTAGAACATTAAAGCCATAACAGTTTTTTACCCAGGTAGGAACAAAAATGTTATTTTAGATAAGTTAACGAGTTTAAAACAGGTTTCACCATGCCCCATAGATCTGTGCCATCTCCGGTCCTCTCTGCACGTTTCTTCACAACTTCATTGGAAGCTGATTTCAGATCATATGCCCATCCTATCCAAGCGAAAAAATCTATAAACCAAGTCGTAAAATTCAGCTTCTTATTTCCAAGTTCAGCTGTTTGGTAATCCCATGGGAAAGTATGGTGGAAATTATGGAAACCTTCACCTAGTGCAACTGCACTGATAAGGAAGTTTTGGCCTGGCACCATGTTTTTATCGTAGGGCTTGTACCCCCACCTGTGCGCTATGCTATTGATGCAAAAGACTACATTAAGAACCAAAATATAGCGGAGCACATTCACGTGCCAAGCATTGTTCAGGGTTTCGCCCCAGAAATACATTGGTATGGCAGTCGGGAGAACAAAGCAGAGTGACGCAATTAAAGGTAACCCGTACCTGCAACAATAAATGATGTCTTAAAATAAATGTAAGTAACTTTTTTTGCCTTTTCGCATCAGTAAGATGCTTTTTGACAGCTCATTACAACTACTGGACGCTGGAATCAGTGGCGGATTGCAGATTATATAAAAAAATAATTTTATTCTTTGACGACCTCCGTAGCCGAGAGGCGAACACAGAGACTTTCGATGGCGTCGCCATCTCTGAGGTTCCGGGTTCGATTCCCGGTCGGGTACCTATTGTTCGTTTTCTACATTGGCAGAAAACGAACTTTTCTATATTTGCTTGGGTCTGGGTGTTGTGGTACCGTCGTTGTTTCTGATTTATATAACACAAGTGCTTTAGCTACTTACCTTAGGCTCAGAGCTAGTATGTGATGTTGTCCAATATTTATTTATATTTATATTCTTTACTTTTTATTTCATTAGTACTATGATTAGTAGTACTAAAATGATTATGATAGGAACCAAGGCTCCAAAGTGTTTGCAAGAGACACGTCTATTGGGATAAGCTAGCTGAGGAAGCTGAAGACAGAGGATTATAGTATATTGAAAAGTTTCAATGGCAGTTTATACACCTCGGTCACTAAACCTGTTAGAAGCTCAGCCGCAGATTCAAAATCCAAGCTTACTCGACACTTTACTGAAGATTTCCCGGACATCAGCCTATGTGAGATTAGGATGGCTCTTGAACAGCTTAGAAACAACTAGGCGCCGGGGGAAGACGGAATCACCTCAGAGATTCTGAATGCGGGTAGAACACCTCTATACTGAAAGTTCTTCAGGTACTATTTAACTCTGTCTCACTCGAAGCAATAACGCCGGAGGCCTGAAACAGAGGTATGGTGCTCTTCTTCAAAAAGGAGATGACACCTTACTAAAGAATTACAGACCCATCTCGCTTCTGAGCCATGTCCACAAGTTGTTTTCGAGGGTTATCACGAATCGTCTCACGCGTAGGTTCGGTGACTTTCAGCCTCCTGAACAAGCAGGTTTCCAAAAAGGTTTTGGTACTATAGACCACATTCATACGCAGCGGCAAGTTATACAGAAGACCGAAGAGTATAATATGCTTAGCGTTTGTGGACTATGAGAAGGCCTTCGATTTGATCGAGACTTGGGTAGTGCTACAGTGTCGCCAGTGGTGTCATATTGACTATCGGTACATCGAGGTCACTATATCTATATCAAATGAAATGTCTGAAATGTCTATATCAAAACGCCACCATCCAGGGAGACGTTATTTCTCAGAAACTGTTCACCGCTACATTGGAAGACGCTTTAAAGCTAATGGAATTGAAAGGGTTCGGCATCAATATAAACGGCGAATACATCACTTATCTTCGGCTTGCTGACGATATTGTGGTCATGGCAGAATCGCTGGAACACTTCGGAACAATGCTCGGCGGCCTTGATAGAGTTTTCCAACAGGTAAGCCTTCAGATGAACATGGATAAAACAAAGATGATGTCGAATGCCCATGTTGCGCTCTTCCCAGTACCAGTTGGAAGCTCTATCCTCGAAATTGTTATAAATTGGTAGGTCCAATTTTGAGAAGGAGGTCAATCGAAGAAAACAACGCGGGGCTGTGTTAGGAAAACACAACATCTTCTCGTCCAAAATACCTCAGTGCCTAAAGACGAAAGTCTAGAACCAGTGTGTGTTACCAGTGATGACAAACGGAACAGAAACGTGGCCTCTCACTATGGGCCTTATAAGGAATCTCAAGGTCGCACAACGCGCCATGGAAAGGGCTATGCTAGGTGTTACTCTGCGAGATCGAATCAGAAATTAGGAGATCCGCGACTTCGACAATAAGTAATGTGTACCTCCTCCGTATTAAAAATAGAGTCTATGTTCGTTTGTACCGCTCAGGTGAAATAAAAAACGAGTTTACTTGCGTTTTCTTACACAATCGACAGACAGCAGTGCGTTTATTGGCGTCAGCACTATCTTTATGAAATTTGCCAAAAAAAATTACAATTTTAAGGTAAACTTACTTTTTGTGAAAACATAGCACAGGGTTGCTGTAAATGTCTGACATGTCTATAAGTTTCTTCTCTTTGGTTACTTCTTCAGTTTCCTTAGTTAAAAGCCAACCAATGTGCGAGTAAAAGAATCCACGACTCGAATTGTGAGGATCTTTTTCAGTATCGGAAAATTTGTGGTGCAATCGATGATTTTTGATCCAGGTTATTGCTGACTGTTGGGCGGAAATACTATAGAATACCATGAGTATTATTTGAAGTGGGAGTTTCGCTTTGTAGCTTCTGTGAGACCATAGCCTATGTGCGCCAGCCGTGACCCCTAGACCACTCACGAGGTACACCAGCAACCCTGAAATAAATTGAAACATCAATTTGCATATTATTTATCGGCTTAAAAACGATTGGTGCAGTTGCAATATAGTTAATTCAGTGTATTACAGGAAAACAGAGCAATTATTTTCTTACCTGTTATTTGAGCTGAAATATGTTCATAATAACTTAGCTTAAGATGCATGGTTTTAGCCATTATAACAAAAACTTATTATTGTATCTGTTATACTTTTTGGGACTTAGTTAAGAGACGAAAACATTCTAAAAAATATATTGGAATGTTATTTGCTTTAGCGATTTGAAAATACCTAGGCCTTGCAAATAGAAGCACCAATGTCTTTGACAAATATACAATGACGTGTGTGAGTACTCTCTTATCCAATATCTTTAAACAAGAAATTATTTTATTAATATGAATCTCGGAAACAGCTCCAACGATTTTCATGAAATTAAGTATGCAGGGGGTTTCAGGGGCAATAAATCGGTCTAGATAGGTTTCCTTTCTAGAAAGAAAAGACGATCATCCAGGTACTTATTCTAATACATACATTAAAAGTGTTTAGGGATCAAGTAAATTTTAACTATAAAAAACAATTATTATAGACGACTGTCTGTGTGGTGGTTATTATGACGACCTCCGTAGCCCAGAGGTGAGCATGCGAGATAAACAATTAAATAAATATTGGAGGACATCACATAAATAATTGATCTGGTCCTAATGTAAGTAGCTAAAGCACTTGTGTTATAGAAATCACGAATCACAATTGGTGTGATTGTAGAAACAATTCAATAATTATTATGTACATTTGTCGTTTTTACTCAATGTTGCTTTAATGGCTGAACGGAATTAGCTATTATATAGTCTATGTAGATATTGATCTAGCTTAGATTTCTTAATTTTTTTTCTAATCATGGTCCCCTTTCAAAACTTTAAACAGCCTTCAGACAGCCTTTCGTTTTCGAAAAGAAAAAGGGCTACATTATTTTGTAATCAGCTTTTTTATAGAGAGTGAAATTGTATTATTGTAACATACTGCAGGGTTAGTATTACTCATGATGACAAACAACTTTTTCTTAGAAACTAATTACCTATCATCTTAGCCTAATTTTGTAAGTGTACGCTTGCAGCCCGCGTTCATGACAAACAATAGTTATTGTACACTAACAAAATTAAGTTGAGATAGATAACTAGTTTCTTAAGAAAACTAGTTATGTATCTCATCTATTATGAGATGTTTATTATCATGTAGGTATACGAACCCTTAAAAATTTTCACCTTTCATAACATAGCCCAGGAGTTACGCTCGGGAATTTCTCAATAAGAAATTAGTCACTCAACAAAACTGAAAAGTGGCAGTATTGGTCACACAACTGACGACGGATGGGATAGAAGATTTCTTGAGTGTATTCCACGACTTGGTAAACGTAGCGTAGGGTGCTCTACGCTTGTCGTAGATACACTATGTACGACGAGAGCGTGACCGGCAAAATTGACACTAATAGTAGGTTAAGAAAAATGAAAATAAGAACAATAATAGATAATTATGTGAACTTAAAGGCATTATTATCAAAACGTTATCAGTCTCTTCTGTGCTCTATTATTTGACTAGCCTCTTGAGGCAAGGTTTCTTCGAGTTTTTCAGCGTAGTTACGGGATAATGACCTCCATATCTATTTTGTTTTGCGACTAGGCTCGCCAATGATTTGCATATTTTTTCTACGCAAATTGAGCTTCAATTAGAGCACAAAAATTTCAATGGGATTTGTGTTTGGTGAATGTGAGGTCCAGTGTAGCATCGGGATGTTTTGTTCAGACATCCAGGCGGTCACACACGACTTCGATGTTTGGAGTTGTTCAAGTCCTCTTGATAAATTTAATTTTCGATTTGCTTTCAAAATAACAGTTTAGCAGAAGGCAACAATGCTTTCTTATGGATATTGGTCATCCTTACTGCATTGAGTGTACAACGTTATCCTCTTTTATAGAAACACCCGCAAACATGGAACTCTCATGGGTATTTTAGAATGCAAATAACTTGTTATCGGACAATGAACAAACGTGAGATTTTGTATTCGATGATCAAAACGACACTTTGTCCCAATCCTGATCGATGTTTTCCCGTGCCCAGGCAGTTCTTTTTTCAATGCGGCTCTTGATAAGGACTAGTTTCTCGATAGTACTTTTAAATTTACCACGTGATTCCGTTATCCAGCTTCTTCTAGTGCCTTAACCCCTTTGTTTATTTTTTCTTGATCGGAACGCAAAAAAATAACGAGACTTTTTTAAAAGATGCTACACTAGACCTTTGTCTTTGGAAAGCGACGTCTTTCTATTTTAGCCGCGTGGTGGCTGATTTATCGACGTTTTAAGTTTACAAGAATCTATTAACCAACTTCGTCACAAATCCCTTTTACTTTTTCATATACTTTGCAGCCTGGTCCCGTGTCATTTTAGGTCCTAAAGGGAGAGCGCATAGAAACACTTGACTGCTCCGTAACGCAAAGCATACGCACCATTCATGGCGGGAATCGTGCTCTCTCTCCAGCGCATGCGCACGAACTTCCTTAACTGTCACATATAATTTTTGACAGATAAGCATAGTACATGTAGCAATATAAATCTTTTTATAATAATTATTATTAATAGGCCTAAAATGCCGGTCACGTTCTTACCAAACAGGCTGTACCTTTAATGATAAAATAAATGAAGGATAGAAAATAGAATAAAGTTAAAAATACTATTAAATGTGATAATAAAATAAATTATTAAAAAAAAAAAAAAAAACAGACTTCAAAATAGAATAAAAAGCAAAACATAATATTAAGTATGCTTTGTACCTAATCAGTTAGTTTTTGAGTCGGTGCCAACCATGGAGAGTTAAAATGGTTTTATTCCAAGTCTCGGGTCTGCGTGTTGTGGTAGGTACGTAAAGTTTTTGTTTCTACAAAGCACTTATGTTATAGTAATTAGGTGCATAGGATCAGAGCAATCTATGTAATTTTGTCCAAATATTTATTTACATATTACAACGCTGGATGCTTAAACAATGGCCCAGCGACGCGGAACATATTACAGCAACGAAGCCAGATAATCTGAAGTACCTATCTTCATCAGATTTCATTATTTTGTGTTGAAGACATTTATTGCCCTTTTTTGTGGGTAAAAAATAAAATTAAAAAAAAACAGTGGATATCATAATTGATCGGAGCTGCAGGCAATTGCTTGTTAAAGATAAAATAAAGAAAACTTACCAAATCCAATAGTTGCCCATTTAGCAGACGAGAAACATAGATAAAGCCCATAGAAACCGGCAACATGATAATATAATAAAAATGCGCGAATGTATACAACAATGTTTGTGTCGTTCTTTGATGGTTTCGATATATTCTTTTTTAATTCCACTGGAACTGGTATTTCATTACTTTCAGTAGAATAAGAAGACATTTCTGTATTACAATTTAATTTAAAATAAAAACCTGTCCAGTATCCACTACTAAACTAGGTATACTTAAATGTAGTTTGTGAATATAAACTAAGAGCGAAATATGCAGTATTATTTATAGGTGAATAAGTTATTTATATGCGAAATATAAATTTAAAAAAAAATGGTAAATACGTGAATGCATTAACTCGCTGGGATCCGTAGTTGTAAGTTACGGTCTAATTATATTTATCATCGACATAATTAGGCTATTTATGCTGAGTATTACTAGTTTTCAGACAGATTTTAGTTTATTAAACAGAAAAAAAACATGCAACATATTTTTATCTTATAAAGTAAAAAAAATATCCGTATATTAATGCAGTAATTGTAAACATTCAAGTATCGTCTTGCTACAATTCTGGCATTTGAATTTACAGTTCCAAAATTTATGTCAGTTCCTCAAATGATTTATTTAATGACTCATACAGCGAGCATTGCCGTGTGGGGACGGCCGTAAAGAATACACTTCCCCACCGCCAAGAGGAGGCGTGTCGTAAGAGGCGACTAAATCCTGTGGCACGAGACGGGGAGCAGAGCAGCGTCTGCGTGCGAAATAATAAAAAAACTGCGCTCGCCAACCCGCCTGCCCAGCGTGGCGAGTATGGCAACAAAACCCCCCAGATGATAAACACGAAAGATACCAGGCTCTCAATCTCCGGTGGTCCCGCTGCTCCTGGCTACGGTAGCGGTCAGGGTGGCGGCGGAGCAGGGGGTGCTAGGAATCCACGGAGGAGGATCTCCAGCTACCATCCCCGATGGTGACTGGCCCTGGTAACACACAACGTACGCACGCTAAGGACCGACGAGAAGATTGTAGAGCTGGAGGAGGTATTGAGTAGGATGCACTGGAGTATCATGGGGATATCGGAAGTCCGACGAGAGGGTGAGGACACGATAATCCTGAAATCCGGCAACCTACTGTAGTACCGGGAGGCTGACCAACTGTCCCAAGGTGGTGTCGGGTTTCTCGTCCACAAGACTCTCATTAACAACATCGTCACCATCGGAAGTGTGTCGAGCAGGGTTGCATACCTGATACTCAGAGTATCGAATTAGTACTCGCTGAAGGTGATACAGGTATATGAACCGACCTCTACACGCCCTGATGAGGAAGGAGGAGGCTATGTATGAGGACGTTAGTAGGGCCATTCATACTACTAAAACCCACTTAAATGTTGATATGGGAGACTTCAATGCGAAACTGGGCATGAGAGGCGATAATGAGCCGAGAGTGGGGCAATTTCGAAATGGGCAACGGAACCCTAGGGGACAAAGGCTGGCCGAATTTCTGGAGAAGGAGGACCTCTTTGCGATGAATTCCTTCTTCTAAAAGCCGCCTCAGAGCAAGTGGACCTGGATGAGTCCCGATGGGTCCACAAAAAATGAGATCGACTTCATCATGACCACAAAACGACGGGTGTTCGATGATGTCTCCGTGATCAACAGGGTGAAAACCGGTAGCGATCACCGAATGGTTAGAGGAACATTGAACATCAACGTCAAACTAGAAAGGTCCCGTTTGATGAAGTCTACGCCCCGACCCTCGAATACCCATATTTACTGTCCCGAAAGCTTTCAGCTTGAGCTGTCAAATCGCTTTGAATGCCTTGAGAACTGCGAGTCGGTGGACGAGATTAACAACAGTCTTTTAGATAATGTCACCAGTTGTTGAATAAAAGATTTGATTAATAAACCATAATATTATATTTTTCATTGAGTATTTTCCACAGAGTACATTACATTATGTATTTCCCAAGGAGTTTTTATGTACTAAATTACTACCTACATCCATAGTATTTTCACAATGTAGTTGCTCAATGTTCTATACCTACTTCCCTGATCCTTTCTTTTAGTTTATATTAATCCTTATCCAAATCCGTTTTTCCGTTTCCCTAATTTTTACATTGACATTGGCTGGGCGCAGACCCCGCAGCGCCATTAAAAAAAAACACCACACAGCAATGTCAGTATATTATGACAAATATCATTAACCTCTGGAAGTCCACCGGTAGTTTATTTGATCAGTGGTCCACTGCTGCACATAAGCCTCCCTACAGAACCCCCCAGCGGCTAATAATAAATATTAATAATTAAATTTTACCAACAATCTTAACAGTAATCTGGCCCTAAACTAAGCAAACCTTTATTTACAAAGAAGTGGCTATGGTGACTATCGACATACCAATACATAAACATCCATGGCTCATATACAAAATTTTAATCATCATAATAAACTGTTGTCCTTTATTTTTATTTAGTCTACCTGTGACCACGAACGCTGTAAAGTGTTCGAAACGTCAGGTTAAATAAAATGTTAATAAATCGCGAAATAATCCGTAAAAGTAGTTTCATTTAAACATCATAATAAAATTTGATAGATAGACTGTCTCATTTATTGAGGATCAATAAAACTTCAAAGTCCAAATTGTCTACATATTTATTTACATAGAATAGTGTTCCGTATCTTTGTTTTTTTTTTAGATATTAACAAACAAGAATAATTTATTTGTTCTGAACAGGGTTCATCATAAGGTCACAAGTATATTCATAGTCAATAGCATACAAGTAATACATATCACAAAAAAAAAACCGGAAAAGTGCGAATCGGGCTCGCCCACCGAGGGTTCCGTATAAATTAAGGACATTGTTCTGGGTTTATTAACTGTTCACCTAAGAACCAACAGTGATAAAATTACTTTTCTATGTTCGAAATGACATGTTTTTGTATGTAAGCAAAATAATTAATGACGAAAACTTCTGAGAACTTAATTATTAGCTTTATCATAGTGATATTTAAGTTAAGTTTTATTGAAAAGAAACAATATTGCTAATATAATGTTAATAGCATATTAACAAAGAATTGTACGGAGGGGTTGATGGCTAGTCTCTATCTCGTTAATGACCTTGTGGAGCAGACAAAATCGGAACTGGATGCGAAACGCGATTCTTTAAAGGCTAACAGCAATCTTTTATAATTAAGTTGACGTTTCCTCACGTGCATGCAGCCAATGCTCACGCACATTAAATTTACTCACAGATTGGGATAATGTAGTCTGCTAATAATTAGTACCGGTCACCATAGCCGGTATCAGCTGGGAAGTAAAGGAATCTGTTTATCTTCCAGCAACGTAGAGCCACAATTCATACAAAATGTAGATTCCATTGCTGGTCCGTGAATCTGTATCAGAACTCAGAAGCCTGGGCTTTTTTCATAAGCACAAGCATAAGCACAAGCACAAATTTGGTAACAATGTTTAAATAGTAACGTTACTATTTAAACATTGTTACAATGTTAGTAAACTTGAAATATAAAATAAACACGTATGATGAATGAAATATTTTATTTTTACACATTACATTACATATCACACTTAATCTCTTATTACCTGATATTCATTATCACCGTTTTCCAAATTTTTGTTTACCACATAATGTTTAAGTTTCAAAATAATGATATATAAAATATTTAGTGATAATAATTTGATAATTATTTTGACGTAACTTGACATAAGTCATAAATCACAATATTTTATTTTTCGTAACCTAAAGTTACCAGCCATTACCATCCAGATGTAAAATATATACTTAAAACGTTCATTATGTGCCATCTAGTGTTTTCCGCCGGCATCATAGGTTTAACTTGCCAAATTGAATAGTATTCATATTTATTTAGATTAAGTTAAACAAAGCGTACATATTTATTTCACAGGCTTACCCTACCCATTGACTTTTAAGATTGAAGGCTGGCTTGTGTACAAAGTAAAAAATCATAAGAGTCCTTTTAAAATTGTTTTTACAATGCAGAAATGTTCGTTCCCATATTCTGATTAATGTTGATTAATGAAAAAATAGAAGATGAATTTTGGTAATTTTCTAATGTGTTTTGATTCGTAAGCGAGTTTCAACAAAGTCATTTGGAGCAAAAATTGTTCCTTGTTTAGGTATAGACCTCGTTTTCTTATGATTTAATTACAAATATACAGTTTCCAGATTAATGCGTATGTGTATAGCTTTAAGGTTGACTATCGAATGGCAGGTATGGAATGTAACGAAAAGACGTGTGGTTAATACGGTGACTTTATTGGGACTAATTAAAATGCGAAATTTACTTTGTGATTGATACAATGTGAATGAAATACGTAGTGTCTATTTATAAACATAACACAGATTTTCCCTATACTCGTGGTACAGGATGGTGCTACTTGCCAAATTTCATAGTTCTAGGACAACGGGAAATACCCTATACATTTTGATTCCTTTGAGAGTGTCGAAATATGCGTTTTTTTCAACATAAATGATCGTAGGTAGTACAAGTCGAATGCCCATGTTGCGCCCTACCCAGTACCAGTTGGGAGCTCTATTCTCGAAATTGTTGACAAATATGTTTACCTGGGACAAGTGATCCAGTTGGGTAGGTCCAATTTTGAGAAAGAGGTCAATCGACGAATCCAACTCGGATGGGCAGCGTTCGGGAAACTACGCAACATCTTCTCGTCCAAAATACCTCAGTGCCTAAAGACGAAAGTATACAACCAGTGTGTGTTACCAGTGATGACATACGGAACTGAAACGTGGCCTCTTACTATGGGCCTTATTAAGAAGCTTAAAGTTGCACAGCGCGCTATGGAAAGGGCTATGCTCGGTGTTTCTTTGCGAGATCAAATCAGAAATGAGGAGATCCGTGAACGAACCAAAGTCGCTGACATAGCCCGACGGATTAGCCGGCTGAAGTGGCAGTGGGCGGGGCACATAGCACGTAGAACTGACGGCCGATGGGGCAGAAAGGTTCTGGAATGGAGGCCGCGTATCGGCAAGCGCAGCGTAGGACGCCCACCCACAAGGTGGGCAGACGACCTGGTAAAGGTTGCAGGACGACGCTGGATGCAGGCCGCTTCCAATCGGCCGATCTGGAAGTCACTGGGGGAGGCCTATGTTCAGCAGTGGACGTCCTGTGGCTGAGATGATGATGATGAGTACAAGTTTGAAGTTTGTTTGAGCTTCAAGAGACCGTAGGCTTGAGTATATCATTTAAATTTTAACTCGATACCTGCACGCCTTGCGGCACTAAAGGCTCTTGACATACACGTTTGATGGCGTATCTTTTTTTCAAGTTAACTTAGAAGTTTGATTTTTGCACAGCTTTAAGAGACCGTAGATTCAAGTATATCATTCAAATTTCAACTCGATACCTACACGCCTTGCGGCACTAAAAGGTCTTGACATACACGTTTGATGGCGTATCTTTTTTTCAAGTTAACTTAGAAGTTTGAATTTTGCACAGCTACAAGAGACCGTAGATTCGAGTATATCATTCAAATTTCAACTCGATACCTACACGCCTTGCGGCACTAAAGGGTCTTGACATACACGTTTGATGGCGTATCTAGCTAACTTAGAATTTTGATTTTTTCACAGCTTTTAAAGAGCGTAGGCTTGAGTATATCATTTAAATTTCAACTCGATACCTTACCGCATTCCGGCACTAAAGGGTCTTGACAGACACGACGAACGGACGGACGGACAACAAATTGATCTTATAAGGGTTCCGTTTATCCCTTTTGAGGTACGGAACCCTAAAAGTACAATAATTAAGTCTATACAAACATAAATTTTTGACAAAAACAACAAACAATTAATACGTCAGTTATATTATTAGAAAATGTCACCTTTAAAATCTTAAACTGTAATCATTAACTGGGTAGAGCTCTATAGAGCTAGCATGTGCTGAGCTAGAGCGGTATATCGTTGTTAGTGTATATAAACCCCCATCAGCAGATTACCCTCTTTTTGAGTCCACCACGGAACAGGTATTAAATATATTATCAAAATCTAATAAGAAAATAGTTATATGTGGAGACTTTAACATTGATTTATTAGAAGTAACTCAAAACTCTGTAAGGTTCTTAAATCTTTTCAAATCCTATAGTTTAATTAACCTTTTTAATGAAACTACTCGAATCACTCCTACAACAGCTACTTGCTTAGATAATATTTTCTGTAATTGTAAAGTTATGCAAAAATCAATTATTAACTGCCTAAGATCAGATCATAGTGGACAAATAGCCACATTTGAGCACCATCATGTTTCAACAATGGTGGATATTATTTGTAGGCCAGTCACTGTCAATCAATTAGATAGATTTAAGAAAAATATTGATTATGGAATAAATGTATTACCTTTCAACAGTGACACTACAGGATGTGTAGTATGAAAATTTGTTTGGATTGATTAAAGATGAGTTTAACAATATATTTAAGCAAAAACACCTTAAAATAAATACAAATGAATGTAAATTCAGTGACTGGGCTACGACTGGAATTCATAAAAGTAGGAGAAAATTATATGAATTTATGACCTAAAAGCGCAAACTCAAGACCCTAAAATTATTGAACATGTCAAAAAATACCCTAAAATCTTGAAAAAAGTATGTTCAGTGGCCAAATCAAATTACCTTCCTGATACTATTGCTAGCTCCAAAAAAAAACCACTTGGAACATTATTAATAGAGAAACATGCAAAATTAAACAATTAGATCGCACATTTAGCCTTAATGTTGATAATAAAATTATTCAATCCGACAACGAGGTAGCAAACGCGTTTTAGGATTTTTTTAATAATGTAACTATTGCTACTACTAGTAAATTAAACTCTTCACAAGGTCTTGCAGAAACTTTTTTGAAATAAAATGTCGAGGAATGCAGTTCTATTCTAAATTTCAGGCATATAAATCCCGAAATTATTATTAAAACTTTTAGAGAGCTAAATTTGAAAAAAAAACAGAAGATTTATGGGGTATTTCAATTAATATAATGAACCATATAATTGATAGTATAGCAACGCATCTTGCTTGTATATTTAATCAGTGTATTAATGGTTGGATGGAGGTATTAATGAAATACAGCAAAATCATACCCATATTTAAATTTGGAGATAAAAGTGATCCCTTTAACTATGGACCGATAGCAATACTACCAGTTCTTAGTAAAATATTTGAAAAAATAGTGTTAAATCAACTCTTATTACACTATAGAATGAACAAACTATTGCATGAGAATCAGTTTAATTTTACCAAGGGTAGAAGCACAACTGATACGGGAGTTGCACTCATTAAGCATATCTTCGATGCGTTTGAAAATAAGCAAGATGCTAAAGGGTTTTTTTGTGATTTGTCTAAGGCTTTCGATTGTGTAGATCACAAAACATTATTAATGAAATTACGGCATTATGGTGTCTCAAATGAATCAGAAAAATTGTTACGAGTCATACCTCACACATAGAACGCAAACAGTTAATGTCAATGGAACTGACTCTTCCGGGGCCCCATGGTGTGCCCCAGGGCTCTATATTGGGACCTTTATTATTCCTGATATATATAAATAACCTTCCTTACTTTACTAAAGACCTTTGTGAGATAGTATTGTTTGCAGATAATACATCATTGATTTTTAAAACTGACAGAGGTAAAACTGCCTTTGACGATGTGAATGATGCTCTCTCTCAAGTAGTACGATGGTTTACTGCTAACAATCTGTTACCTAATGCAAAAAAGCCAAGCTTATCTAATTTACTATGCCCAATGTGAGGCAGGTCAGTACGCATATTAATATGTCAGATGATCATATAGATGCAGTCAATTCAACAACCTTTTTGGGAATTACAATAGACTCTCGACTGCAATGGAGTCCCCATATAATTGCCTTGTCAGGAAGGCTCAGTTCGGCGGCTTATGCTGTGAGGAAAATAAGGCTTTTAACTGATGTCGAAACGGCAAGACTAGTATAGGTACTTTAGTTATTTTTATAGCTTGTTGTCGTAAGGTCTATTGCTATGGGGCTCAGCTGCTGATATTGAGTCAATCTTTGTGTTGCAAAAAAGAGCTGTACGTGCAATATACTGTGTTGGGCCTCGCGACTCTCTGAGAGAGGTTTTTAAAGATATTAACAGTAGCGTCACAATACATTTTTGACAATATCATGTATGTTAAAAAATCCTAAGTTCGTTTAGCCTTAAATGTGATCCACATCATTATAATACTAGAAATAAAAATAAACTTGCCGTTCCGAGCTTCAGATTAAAGAAAATAGGTAATTATTTTTTAGGGAAATGTATAAAAATCTCAATAGAGTACCACAAACTCTTGTTGACTTACCTGTTTATGACTTCAAAAACCGCATTAAAAAATCCTTATGGAAAAGAATACTACAAAGTTGAAGATACTTGAACGACAAGAGTGCATGGACTTAAAAGCCTGCCTAGCTCGTACTTACACATCACATCATCACATCTCCAGCCTATATCAGTCCACTGCTGGACACAGGCCTCTCCAAATGGCGGATTTTGCCATAATCGCCACGCTTGGCAGGCGGGTTGGCAATCGCAGTTTGGCCAATGGTGGAGAGGAGACGCTGCTGCCCGTCTTCCTGTGGCGGTTCTCCTGTAGTCGCCTCTTACGACACCCATAGGAAGAGAAGGGGTGGTGCAATTCTTTTAACGTGCCGACACGGCTCTCACTTACACTATCTTGTAATTGTATTTCCTGTAATAAAATCAGGCTGACAAAGGTGACTGAGTTTGTTGCGCCGTTTCTTCTCATCAACAGCCGATATGTTGTCCCGAAGCGGTGGTAGAGCTAAGTTATATGTTGGGACGTGTATAAGTGAAATAGCTTATTTTTAAATAAATTGAATGAATGAGGCAGTTTATTATATATTCTTATAAAGCTTGGATAACAGTTTTTTTTTTATATAAAGTAGTTCGTATCTTGGGCAACAATAGCCTTCCCCGATATCTAATTGTTTTAGTTGCATAATAATCTTTAGGCATACAAACCCTTAAGTATTGAGTATATAAAAAAATACCATAAATACAGAGCTACATAATAATTTGTACCTTTTGAAATACGGAACCATAAAACATTCCTAATTTACAACATCAATATTATATGTGTGTTAGGAAGTCCTTTCCGCTATCAATTACGTAAATCGTCAGTTCAATTTGCGTAGATGTTAACACAATAATGCTGGTCATCTCGTCGCGCATAGCAGGGGATTTGTGGGGATTTCCCCAATATTTCAATTAAAAACCTTTTGTTATTATTATTTTTAGTTTTAATGTATGTCTCATGCCGCTATGATTACCTAGGTACCGTTGATAGCAATGTGTTAATTTGTATAAATTAATTCACAAATCGGGCGGTTGGAAGCGACCTGCATCCATCGTCTTCCTGCAATATTTACCGGGTCGTCTGTTCACCTTGTAGGTGGACGTTCCACGCTGCGCTTGCCGTTGCCGGCTGATCTAAAAGTCACTGGGGTAGGCCTATGTTCAGCAGTGGACGTCCTGTGGCTGAAATGATAATGATGATGAATTCACAATTCGATATAAATGAATTACTCGTATCGCGATAGCACTGAATAAAACATAAAAGGAATAATTAAGTAGGTACTCGTGAAAATCACCAAATAAAAATCAATGTCAATTTAATAAAACATTCTCATTTAATCGGTATAAAATATGTTTTATAATTAAAACTATTAATTCAAATTAATTGAGTACACAAATTCCCTTTTCATGTTATTGTTATATTGTAAAACTGTATGTAGATTTTCTTACGTAAATACAGGACGTAGGAATGTAATGTTTACCATTAAAATAAAGTCTTTTGTAATAATACATTTGTTTTATCACTCCTAAACCAAAATCAACATGAGAATCCACAATTTTGCATGGAATACGTAAGTAACTGTGCGTCAAATCAACACTCCCATTTTCAACATTAAAAAAACCGGCCAAGTGCGAGTCGGACTCGCGCACGTTCCGTACCTATAAAAAACGACAAAAAATCACGTTTGTTGTATGGGAGCCCCCTTAAATATTTATTGTATTCTGTTTTTTAGTGCTTGTTGTTAGAACGGCAACAGAAATACATCATCTGTTAAAATTTCAACTCTCTAACTATCACGGTTCATGAGATACAGCCTGGTGACAGACGGACAGACAGACAGACAGACGGACAGCGAAGCCTTAGTAATAGGGTCCCGTTTTACCCTTTGGGTACGGAACCCTAAAAAGGAGGAGGTTCTCAATTCGAATGTAGGTATGTTTTTTTTTTGTATGTTTGTTAATTAAGCGGTTACGGACCGATTTTAAAACTAGTTTATTCAATTTGGTGAATTATGTACGAATGAACCATTTTAACTTTCAATGGCTGGCATCGACTCCAAAAATAATTTATTAGGTGTATTTTAGTAAAAAATATTTTTCGCTTTTTATTTTAATTTTTAAGTCGGTTTTTGTTTTTTTTATTACTTTATCAAAGTAAGGAATTCACATCCTTGTCTTACAAGGTATCAGAAAATAAATATGCTCAGAGTATCTTTCAGCTCGACCAAACCCGAGCCTTTTTAGATAAAATCATGTTCTTACCCTAACCGAGAATCGAACCCCGGATCGTTTGAGTTCATGCATGGCGGTCATCAGTTTTATTTCGCGGTAGGCAGTAGATACTTACTTAAGTGTTTTATTTTGTAAGTACCTTCTCCCTACCTCGTTTCGGTTTCCTATTATCACTAACATCCATGCGTGGGTTGCTTAGCTTTGAAAATCACTTCCAAAACGCTGCTGCCACAGTTACAAACGGGTCTAACTTGTATCGCAGAATTTTTAATGTCATAATTTTGTTATGCATATCAGCGGATGGCATTAACTTCATTTCGCAGAAAATCATTTGGCATTCACTCATTTATCAGACGTTCAAAACTCATAATCTCGTAACCCAGAATCATCTTTAGGCATAATGTACTATCCAAAATAATGAAAAAGAGGAAACATCATAAAGCAGAAAATTCACAACCTTCTTCTTCTGTCGAATCGTCTTCTGGCATACAATTCACATCTATAGTCATCAAAAGGCAGAACCATCATATCGTAGAAGGTTAACAGTCACAATCATCCTTTGGCATACATTTCATATCCTTAGTACCTTATTAAAAACCTCATTAATGTTTTTTTTAAATGGTTTTTATTCCATTTGGGATACACCCAAGCAATGCTATCTGAGCAATACTAGCATACACCATGCATGGCAAGGCAAACATTCAGCATGCAAGCAAGCATGCAGCATGCAAGAAAGCATGAATCATGCAAGTAAGCATACAAGCAAGCATGCAGCATGCAAGCATGCAAGCAAGCATGCAGCATGCATGACTTTTGTCACGGCTCCTCCGCTGCGGGGCTCCGGCGGTCCCACGCAAGCTTATCGTCGCAGATGGTTTTCTCTCACCCCCGCAGCTTAAACCACCTGCTCCTCAGCTCGCGGGCCGCCTCGCCCCTCCACGCCTACGCGGTTTTGAATTACACTCTAGGGGTCGGGCAAACAAGACTGCGTAGAGTCGGTTTTGCACCGATTCCTTTCTGTCACTGTCTTTTGTACTTCTACACATTGACTTTTTAAAACAATATCTTAATTCAATAAAAGGTAAAAATACAATTTATAAAAATAGCAATATGCCTTATAAAATTATTCTAAACGAAATTCTGCTATCTTCATAGTATGCATAGTAAAATTGTGCCAAATAATCTTCGCACTAAATAAACGATATGCTTAGTGAAATTATGCAGAATAAAATTTTGCTAAAGGTTATTCTGCCTAATAAAATTCTGCCATCCTAAAGGTATGCCATTATGAATTCGGACTTATAAACATTCGGCTAATCAATAATTATGCAAATAAAAAATTATGCCTTAATAATGTTCGTTTAAAGAAGATTATGCCAAGTGTGTTATGCCAAATGAATTTCGGAGCAACAAAATTCTGCCTGAAAAAGGGAACCCGTTACAAACACCTGCTTTAATGGTAGTCTGATTTTCTGTTAAAAAGACTGTTTGTACTGACTTACTTACTCTGTGTCATACCGTTAATGTACGTTGTCCCCACGGAAATTAAACTGCAAGTAAGTTTTCACAAACGTGTGAGTTTTGAGCGATGTAAATGTGATCCAGGATTTAATTTTAAAACGTCTTGTAGACGAATCGATACAGGATTATTTCTTTGGACTGCATTTGAAAATGCTGTTTATATGTGGGAAGAAAATTACATGCAGGTTGTAGTGGAAATTAAATGGGGACGTGTGAAAGTGATTATTCAAGCCTGTATACCAAAATAATTTAGTTTTATAGGTTTCATTGGCTATAGACAGGGAATTAGTAGATCCGAGAAAGGTATGTGCTAACATAATTATACATATAAATGCTATGGAGTAATATCTATTTATATTTAATACCTATTATTTATTTTAAAAAAATGCTCAGAAATTGAATACCATAATGTAAAAAGAATAATTCGTAGCTGTCCTTCCTGGGTTAAGAATTCTTTCACGGGACAATTTTGATCTTTTGGGTTCCCCTATTTTTTCAGAAGGAATTTCAGAATTTGTTAATGAGCGCCTTAAGTTTCTTAATCCACATGTGACTTTGTTTCTCTTGAGAATGTGCCTTGGAGCTCCCAAACCAATATAATTATTAAGAACTTCTCCGGTTTGGTTGTTTCCGGGTGACATATCTGTGATTGATGAGTGTCTGAAATCCATCGTTTCCGGTACAGGTAATGTGTTACTCAATGAGGTTCAATGGAGCCAGGCTGCGTTGCCAATTCGTCATGGAGGTTTAGGTGAGCGTAGCGTCGGTGACCTTGGGCTTCCTGCTTTATTGGCTAAAATTCTTTGTAGAGACGAAGACCAGGAAGTTGTGCCTCTTCTTTCTCATGCTATCGATAAATTTACGGACTCAGATGTTGTTTTGCCGGATTGTCCTTAGGCGTAGCGTTCTTGGGATGATAATGGGGCGAAATGGGTCATGAGTCGTCTTTTGGGAGGTGCCGCTGGGGTGGATTTGGCAAGAATGCGAGCAGTGTTGCAGCCAGAGTCGGGGGCGTGGTTGCAGGCTCTGCCCTTACTTCATTTCGGCACTTTATTAGATAACTAGCTGTTGCCCGCGACTTCGTTCGCGTGGACTTTAGTTTATGCAATATATCCTACAGGAACATTTAACCGGGACAAAAAGTATCATTTATGTTAATCAAGAACATCTGCTAGATGTGTGAAAAATTTCATCTAAATCCGTTCGGCCGTTTACGCGTGACTGAGTCACAAACAGCCAAACATCCTTACAAATTTTGGCATTCATAATATTAGTAGGATTATGAAACCACACCAGTCTTACCGGGTTTTTTTCCGGTAACAGTATTAGTTGTTAGTAAACTAACAATAATAAAATAAGTAAAAAAAAAACTAAGAAAAGAATTGAGAAATAAACTTTTGATCTAAATCAAACCTTATAATGCGATGTTTACGAAAAGATAGCCCAGGATTGGAATCACTGTCGTGCGTTGGGAGAGGCCTATGTTCAGCAGTGGACTGACGTCCTCACATCATTATCACACCATAATTGTATGTACCTTGGTTCGCTGGTATGCTGTTTTAAATCTCATCCGTTTTAGTAGGTACGTCTCTTCTGTCATGTTCATGGTCAGAATAAACAGAGCGCTGCAGTCCACCTTTAACAAAAGATCCAAAAAGTTAGCTAGCTCCAAATTACAAATGGTGTGCTCTGCTCCTGCTTCAAGTATCGGTCTCGTCAGACTGCCTTTTACTACCTCCATGGTACCGTCAGTACTACGAAGTAATAATATCATGTAGTTTCAGGTAGACCAAAGAAACATTTCCTTTTCAGGTTTTCTATTGTCAATGCAGTCAAAAATAGTTTCTTCTTGGATGGAAGGATAAACAGTTGTAGCACAGTTGCTGAAAAAGTATATTGGAAACTATATTGTAACACATTTTTTTCACAACGCATTTAAATTCCTTGTTCACAATAAAATGTTTGACATGATATGTACCAAATGACAACAGTCTTTAAAATAATCATTTTTTATGTCATCACGCTCTTAATGATATTATTCGGAGAGCTCTCATTTCTGCCAACATCATAGATATAGCGTAGCGAATGCTAATTCTATGGCCAACATCCCATGTGTGCTTGAGCCACCTGGTCTTAGGCTACGGCTAAACCAACGCGGGGGCATGGGCGTGGGCGTGGGCGTGCGCGTGCGCGGTGGCGTGGGCGTGGGCGTGAGGGCCAGTTCACACCAAACACGCGGACACTAGGCGTTCAGGAGGCCTAGCACGAAAATGTACCTTTCGCTCGGATGTATAAACCTAACAAGAAAGAAATTAGTCATGAATGAAGTCAAAGAAGTTTATAAATGTTAGTCATAATAAAGGTATCTAATGAAATTATGATTTAACTATTGTTTATCAGATTATTTGCCGATATAATACGAATATAAAAGCTCAAACCTTTTACTAAATAAACAAATAATTTTTTACACTTTTTTATTTATTTACTGAGTTTCAAATTTATTAATTCCAACGCGATTACGAAGCGAGCGAAGCTATTTTTACTAACACTGTAGGGGCTTGTATGTTAAGTTGCCTGCAATAAACGAATTTTATTTTATTTATAATTTATTTGAAGATGAAGGAATAATAAAAACCTAGTTGGCTTCACTCATTGCTTATCGGAAACAAAAATAGTAGCTTTAAACGTAATTATTTATATTATCGTAGTAGCGCACCATCTGTCTGTTGAGCCTGTCACGTCAAATGTCATGTCCGCGCGTGCAAAAGCTGAATGTCAAGCTGCACGCGTGATGCACGCCGCCGCTGTCCGCGCCGGTGTGAACTCGTCGATACAAATGCTATGGCACGATCTGAACACCCACGCCCACGCCACCACGCACGCCACCGCGCACGCGTCTGTTTGGCCGGGACTTTAGTCGGACTGATGGCAAAAGACCGGATGGCCTTACTATAGTACCCTGGGATAAGGGTAGATGCCTTTTGTGGGATGCGACTTGTGTAAGTACTTTTGCTGCTTGTCATTTGGGGCGGACCACGTTCCTAGTTCAGAGGATAGCCGTAGCCATTCAACGGGGGAATGCTGCGGGTGTTATGGGCACTTTCCCTCCGGGGTTGAAATTGTTTTAATTTATTTGTTTTTTTTTATCATGACTTAGTAATTGCAATTAAATGTTTTAAAATAATTATAATTATTGCTTTCCGTAATAAAAGTAACAATTTTATCAATTAAATTTGGATAAAAAAAAAGAATAATATTTTCATACAAATCGGATTCAAAAATGTTTGTTTTGTATAAAAATATAAATCAAATTTCTGACTTTACCGTACTATTTATATGCATAAGTTGAAAGCTAGTTTCGGCTAGATATCAAATTTACTTAGAACCTGTATAATAGGTATTCGGAAGTGTCGTAAATTATTTCATCAATAATGAGTTAATCGTATGAATATATTTCAGAACTGTAGATCAGTTAGAGTAATTCAATGAGCCAAGTTAACAGGAAAATATTTAAAAAACAAATTTGACGAAGTTCGCTTGCTTACTTTACCAAGTTTCTAACTTTGTTTAAAATAACTTTTCAATGAAATCAAAAGATTAGATACCTTTTTAGTTAATGAGCCTGGGCAGGCCAGTCCACTTAAAGTGGTGGGGGGATAGAATATTGATGATACAAACATGATTCTAACTCACAAACTTGTCGCTTTGCGTATCTCACTAGACTGTCATTGTATCAGGGGCGCGTCTGCGCGGACTAGCCAATCACGTTATCATTATGGTCTTCTGCGCACCTTTCCCCCAATGCTCAAAATCGGTGGCGCTAGTTGTATTAGTGGGATGATGATAATCCAGTTGGTGTAGTCAACATATTCAGCCTTTGAAAGTACACTAATGGACATCGGCCTTCTCGACAGAACCCCAATGTGACCTCCGTAGACAAGAAGCGAGCACGCCGGACTATGTAGGGCGCCTCCATCTCTGAGGTTCCGAGTTCGATCCCCGGTCGGGTCAATGTAGAAAACGAACTTTTCTATATTGTCTCAGATCGTAGCAAAGTATGTGATGTTGTCTTATATTTAAAAAAATGCAAACGATTCTGGGCCATTTATATTCACCGGGTTCCTGAAACCTTGACTAGGTCGTCAGTCCACCAAGTAAAAGGCCTTCCCTCGCTGCATCTTCCAGTTTGATTGGTGTAGTGGCGCTTGGTGCTATTTGCTAAAACACATATGGCCTTACTAAAAAATAGACTAGGGTTAAACACTTGTCTAAAGATTAGTCAAACAATTTGAAATGTTTTTTAGTAATATGTCTCGAATGTCTGATGTGCCAACATTTCAAATTGGTCGACTAATTTTAAACAAGTGTTTAACACTAGTCTATCTTTTTGTAGTAGGCCATTCGGAGCCCAGGCTCGATTCCCGTTTGTTTTAGGGAGTGTCTCATTCTTTACTATCTACACAATGCAATAATCATGACTGGATAAGATGAATGTGTTGATAAAATAATCAGTGGCGGGTATTGGTTTTATTCCGAGGTAGGTAGTAGAAACTTACGTCTTTTATTGATGAAAATCAGTTTCTTTAATTAATAACACACATTTGTAAATACAACTGCCTACCTCATTTTATTTATCAGGTAGGCACTGCCTAATTGCCTATATGCACCGCACGCCCCTGAAAATAATATTCCAGTCTTTGGACCCTGAATAGACGATGATTTTTTATAAGAGTTCGAACTGCTAAAGACAACATTTTTTTGTAGAAACTTATAAATGGAAATATAGAAATCTCGAAAAAAATACGACATTTGGATACAATTCCTAATCGTGGATAATCAGGGCGAGCGAAGTGGGCCCCACACTTTCCCTCAACCTGAGCATTTTTGTGGTACACTTTACGGAAAAACTATAACACCTACTAGTTTGTGCTTTATCATAGTATTTTTTTCATAATTGTAAAACCTTGTGTGATAAAAACAATTTTGATGGAGATAGGTTCGAAGCATATTTCACAAGAAAAGCCAAGTTGAAACTCCATGCGAGCCCTCACAAAGCTTAGCTTTTTGCTACTTTATATGGGGATATTTAGTTTATGTTTTATTTTTGATTTTGTTATATACAAAATTTTGTTATATAGTTCTATACAAAATAGTATTGTATCTTAGATAAGAAGTTTAACGTTATTTTAATTATACTTGTAAGAAGACAGATGAATACAATTTGAGTTAAATTAAACACAATAAAATATCGAATGAAACGTTTATTCCTTTTCGTATTATAAACAACCATAGCTGTATTATTTAGTCTTGTACAGTAAGATAATACAATCTCCAGTTAAATTAATACAAAATAACAACAAAATGCGTAACAACAATATTGTATCAATGAAACTCGTTATAGATCAATTTTGATACTGAATTTACATAAAACAGCTCCCGACGTTATATAATTATTGGTGAACGTAATTTAATTTGTTACGATATAATTTATGAATATGTTAGTTTGTAGAAATATCAATTTAATAACATTACCTTTTAGGGCAGACAGACAGAAGCCAAAATTTTATAATAATATGGCGTGACAGATGACAAACTTATTATTATAGTCTCAACGTAAAAATGCTCTCACACAGCTAATATAACGTTATTAAACATTTTGTAGTACAATAACATTTTATAACATTGTGTAATATTTTGCTACAACATGTTAAGAATGTTATATGTTATGTACGCTTCGACACTTGTTAACTTGTTGAATAACATCACATAACTCGGATGATTTTATACAACAAAAGTTATATTAATTGTATCTTGTCATAATTAAATGTATAAAAAAATACATGAAGTTTTTTTTTATAACTTAACTAACAATTTATAACTTTTGTTAAAAAATGTTAGACAAAACTGTTAAGCAACATTCTCTAACGTTATATAACTGCTGTGTGGGGAACACCTAAAATTTGCCAGGGGCGTCTCCCAGCACACACAGACCCGAGCCCGCCAAAAAGTACGTTTTCTAAATTAGCTCGAATCGGGAATCAAACTCAGGACCTTTTGCTGTCAATAGATATAACGAACAACTATGCCAATCAAATTTTCAAACCCTATTTCAATATTAAAGTATAGAACGAGGCAATAATATTGAGCGATAGGGCAAGGAGTGGGGATCGCTTTACGCATCTAAGTGTCGAAACACACTATGCCGAAAATACGCGACCAAAGTTCAGCGTGACTACGCCTGCAATGTATTCTAAATGATTGATGACACACCATGCTGAAATTACGTCGCGTTATAGCGTACAGCCGAACTTTGGTCGGGCGTAAGTTCGGCAGCGATTCGGCGGCAATGTTTTGTATAGCAACACATTATAAGCGACCGAAGTTCGGTTCGATTGCCGACACTGAATACACACACAAAGTTGCGCAACCGAATTTCAGCCGCGTAAGTTCGGCGCTTATGGTGTGTCATATCAGCCGAGTACGCCGGAACGTAAAATCAGCCTCGCAACTTCGGTCGCGTATTTTCAGCATAGTGTGTTTCGACACTTACGAGACGATCACCGTATCAGAGACGCGTGCGCGCGGAGCTAACAATCAATCCCTGCCAGCGGTGCAGACGCGTCGCGCGACTATCTAAACACGTATTCATAATGGTTTTCTGTGCATCTTTCGCCCAGCGCTCAACATCCTTGCTGCGGTAGTTGTAGTATGGTTTTTGCTATTAACGGGCTCTTGTTGTATTTGTGGCAAGACGTTTGGTTTTATTTTTTGCTGTCTAAATTTGTTAACCACTCATAGTAACTCACAAAATTTACAATAAATCGGTGATTGAAAATCATCATGCATCTTGAAAAATAAGTGAGCTCCACGTCACAAATCCTATAAATTTAAAATAAAATGCTTTACAGTTTTATAATTAGCATTTATACAAAGTTGTGATACCCTTATTTATATTTTAAAAGAAACCAGCTATATAGGGTAACCTTACACCCTATATAGCTTTTGGCTACTTGTCAACCTATTATACACCGAGACATTTTAGTGGTTGTATTCCCGCTGCAGAACGATTTACCTTTAGTGGTACTATCGAACCATGCGAGTTATATTTATTGAAATAAAAATATTTTTGGTCTCAACTAATCAAAAAATAACCATGAACCCGGAACCGTTAGAAACGATAGTTTTTTTACGAGATGTGGCGTATTTGGGTACTGCCTGCCACACAAAATCAATGACTAAAGTAAAAGAAGTTCCCGCACAAAGTTATACAGCATTAACTGCATTGCACGCGCCGCAGGCGATTTGGATTTTAATAAAAAAGAAACTTTATTAAACTATTTTACTACTAAGATAAAATCATTTTACTGCGGAAAAAACAACCACAAAAATGTCTCGGTGTAGATGCCTCTTGTTCAATTTAACAATATGTATTAAACTCAATTTGTTTCAAATTTTATTTCAATTATGTAGGTAACTCAATTACATTAATTCAAATAAAGTTAGTTGTTCAATTTGCTGTTGCGTTGTTGACGGAGTCAGCACATTATATACTTTCCTTACGTGCATGTATAGGTAGGTCAAACCACAAAATATACATCATGTTTGTCGTTTATTTAACTTTTTACATACAGGGTGACTTAAATATTTAGATAAAAAAAAACATGGTATTCAATTTCATAGCCGCTTTTTATTTGTAAATCGTCAAATATAATTGAAATGATACATGAATTAAACGAACAAGTTTACGCGCCGCTTACATTAATTGATTCATAATTATCTATCGTTTTATGAAATTAAATTTGAAATTAAAATTAAAATGGTAGCAGGCTTCATGTTTTTAACATTATACGAATCCATGAATATGATTAAGTAAGAACTCAACCGAATACTGAAAGCCACTTAATATTTTTAAGCCAAATGGTATCTTTGTAATAGAATAAATTAATGAATAGTTTTTGATAGATACAAAAAGTTATGAAATAATCTTCGACTAGCTTTAACAATTGATATCAATATTTGTTTTAAGATTGACTACAGTTAATCCATATAACAAGATTTTATGTAAGTATTTTTTAAATTAGCAGCTGGTTTGCAAATAAAAATAAACATTTTGAACCAGATTTGAAAAGTCATTTTAATTATAAATTTCTGAAAAGTCGGCGTAGATAGATAACCACGCAGCACAATTTGGATAAACAGTTTTCGATAAAATATTGTCAAAGTGAATAAAACGTGTTTACCCTTTCGTAGATTTAGGACAGATTTTTCAAAAGTCTGAATAATTTTACCTGATGAATAAGTTTGTCATGCTGACAGTTTTCGTATAGAAAATGTATCAAACGACAATTTATGCCTCGGAAAAAAGGTATAAGGCTATTAAAAAATCTGGCCATAATTATTTTAAAACAACTAAGAATAATACTATAAAATTTATAGTATTAATATTTAAATTTATTCGTGTGACATAATAGAATGAAATCATTTACACATGAGGATGAAAGCATCTTATTCAGATTTCAATCACCCTGTATTTATTTAATTATTAATTGGTGTTTCAGTATTTGGCTGTATTGAAGTTTACTTTTTAATAAATAAAATTAACAAATCGCTTCAATTAATTTAATGGAGTTATTGTTTTATTTTATTACATTAAATTTATGCTATCTACACCTATTTACAATTAACTCAAATTATTATATTTACAATATAATAATTAGCTACGTTTAGGTAACTAATAACGTGTTGATTATTCTTTTAGAATAAACAGACATTTTAGGTTTACAATTCAATATTTTAAGTAATGTTACACAATTAGGACTTATTAAAACAGTCAACATAATTAAAAACATATAAAATTCGATTTAAAATAACTATTCAACATGTACCTAACTTATGTTTAGCCATATTTCAGAGTGTAGTTGTTTCTATAAAACAAAACAAGTTTGTTTAAATAAAATGATAAAAAAATCTGTCAACTGAACAAAATATGGAAGTATTGTTCTAAAAAAAAATCAGAATTTCTCTCCGTATTTCTTTAATCTGGCTGCTTAGCTTATCAAGCATAACTATATCCTGGGCCCTAACCATGAACTGTTAAAACAATCACAAATCTGTCAAACATTATCATTTCTGTCAAATTTTGTATGAAATGACTTACCAAAATTGACAGATTTGACAACTTTGAGATTGTTTTAAGAGTTCATGGTTATGGCCCAGGTCTGTAACCACGAACTCTTAAAACAATCTTAAAATTGTAAAACATTATCATTTCTGTCAAATTTTGTATGAAATGACGTACCAAAATTGACAGATTTGACAACTTTGTGAAGTATTGTACACATAATGTTGCATGTTTTGAAAAGAAAATGATTGTTACTTTAACCCGTATTCTTTCTAAAACCTTTAGTAAGTCTTTGTGCACCGCCGCGGCGCTGGGGAAGGTCTCTGTACTGTTTTGAAATCCACGTAATTTTTGTTCACATACTAAAGATGTTTCAAATATATCTTCATAAATGTAACAACTCTCTTAATGATGTTGTGATGTATTTTTAGGGTATTATTATATTTGTTATACCTACCAAGGATCGAACTCTCGACCTCACGGATTAGTGACGTTTATTACCGTATAGTAAATAAGATAAAATAATTTATGTTAATCAAGTAATTGTCATTTCTTGTAGCTTCGTCTCTTGTTATTTATAACTCTTAAAATTAATTTTATTATTTATATGTTCAAAACGAATTTTAATTTTGAAGATTGAATAATCAACTTAGTGCTATACCTAGACTATTAAAATCTTAGTAATATTTTTATCCTTTTTTAATAAAGTTTATTAAGAGAGCTTTGTTTACAAAAATGTACTTATATCTGCCATAGATGTGTATTGTGTAGGTACAGCCTATTTTTAGTAAAGCAAGCCAATCAAAGGTTAACCAGTGACCAGTGACCAAATGACCAGAGAAGATGACCAGTGGGTCGCAGGTGGTTAAATCCAAAATTGTGCCATAAGAGCGGATTGGTAGAGACTGATTGGTAGAGACTATTGTTTGTCACCTCACTGTCAGATGTAATCAAGCCGGTAAGCCAGGGCTTAGGCCTCTGACTAAACTCGACGACTACGTTATACAAAATGTACAAACGTGTAGAACACTTCTAAAATCCATGTAACCAGATGAATATAGGAATACAACAACTTTTGTAACAAAAAATATGCTTTATATAGGGTGTACAAGAGAATAGGAACTCCTTAAAACCACGTGATCAGCTGGTCATACACAACAATTTTGTCTATGGGGGCAACATCGAAATCGATAACTTTGTTTCAGCTTCTCCATATAAACTTACTCGCATACCTCGATGATAATGTATGGAGCATCTGAAAATAAAATCACGATATCGATGTTGTTTCCATAGGAAAAGTTGTTGTATAATATATGATCAGCTGATCACGTGGTTTTAAGGAGTTTCCCATTCTTTTGTACATCCTGTATAAACCAACGCGCTACTTCGATGACAAGAAGTATCCCTTTTTTCCGACTTTGATGATGCCGTAGTTATTATATTTGATTACCAGAAGAGTAGCCATGATTATAAGAGGATCGTTTTTAAGTACTCCTTTAACAAATATGTACAATATTTTCAGCCATTTAGGAATCGGTTTGATGATTGTTTTGGTATTCCAGAAAACCAAGTAAAATGTCAAATGATTTACACTTAAAAGAGTCAATGCTTTAAAAACTTCAAATAGGAATATAATATTGAAATCCCAGCAAAGTTGCCTCCATCTTGGTCCAATATGGTGTATTCGAAGCACAGAATCCGCTTATTCCATCATTGTTATTGTAATACCATGTAACGTTATTTTTACTGCAGTTATTATTTTACCAAAAACCCCGAATCTCGATACGCCGATTTGGGCTAACATTCTCGTCAGCTTTAATATTTCACAAACAAAGCAAAAACTCCGACAAATATACTCAAAGTCACAGTGTACATACAGATACAGTTAGTTAAGCAACGAGCGCGGAATTTACCCGTCGAACGGAAAAATAAATCGTTTTTATCTGTTATTAAATATCGCAAGCACAAAACTTCATCTTTTCATACAAAATCATTTATCTACCTCAACTATATAATTCATTGTGTATTATTTACTAAGGATTAAGGATAAAATCAATCTGATACAAATTAAGTAATTAATACTTATTGTAACAAATTAAAAAAGACGTTTTTTTAGACATCTTAAAATGATTTGCATCTAATACACCAAGTTACATCAATATCTGTTGTGAATGTGGGATGTGTGGAATGGAACGTGAGGTGTTTGAAAGGGAAGGAAGACGGAATGAGCGAGAGGAGAAACGAACGAGGATTTGAATGTGGTGAGGGACGTTTTTCTATTGTTTTTTTTGGATTTTCATACGAAGAGTTGGAGTAGAAAGTTGTGTTGGTGCTGCTAAATTTTGAATATACCGAGAGTCTGATATAAGCTGCCTTTCCTTTATTCCTACATGAATATGATCCTTTGTCATGCATGATGCTTTCGCGTATTGTGATATTTGGATATTTATCTTCAGCATCATCGCCATTTCAGTCATAGGACGTCCCACACTAAACATATAGGCCTCCTATGACTTTGAGACTGGTCAGTTGGAAGCGGCCTTCCTCCAGCAGCATAAATTACCTATCCAGCTAAGAGATGAAAAAAAATATTAATTTTGGTTATTTAAATTAACCTCAGACCCTCCTGATAGGTCATTTGCTATTATTTTTCAAATTTATTTGTCTTTTATCTTTGTACAGGGTTACATTGCGAAGTGGTGCCAAATTTTAAAAATAAGATCTAGAGATGCACTGCTTATGGTATTTGTTGTCAATTTTAACCTCTGGTATGCGCGGGCGCTCCTGGTGTTAGAAATGTACCTTTCATCGAAAAGGCTAAGGTTTGTTTTCACGCGCCATTGTGACTATTATTGCATTGAACTTTGCAGTTCTAGGTTTCAAAGAGATAGTGCGTGCGTATTTTTTATGAATGAGGCAAGATTATCCAAGCGTACCATCTTTTAACAGCGGATAGTAATAAAAATAATTAAAAAAATAGGTTTGTTTTTTAGATCGATTTAGTTACTACTGATTCTGAGTGGTCCCTGGAAATTTGGCACCCCTTTGCAATTGAACCCTGTATTATTTAGTAGGAGTTGGTATTAATAAATAGGTAATTTGTCTTTTTATCCTACTTTAAAAAAACACACACAACATCATTTTAATAATTGAGGTATAACATTATGCAGATATTTTGAGATTATAGATTAATAATTTTATTTTCAAAAAATTATAAGAATGTACCTACGATAAAAATAAAACAGCGGTCATAAAACTATGATAATTCAAACATCATAAAACATGTTTTTTTTACTAACAGGAAAAACTAAGCTTCAAGTTGTTCTTTCTGAGACTATGTAATATAAAAGTAACAACCGAAGTACAATTAAAAGTTCTCACTTCCTTTTGAAAATTCAACAGTCTGAACAAAACATTGTAGTTACAGACAAACAACATTATCAAAGCTTAAAGAAAACAACCAGGTCACTTTGAACAACATTTTATTTAGAAGTGTTAATAAAAACCTTCAGTTCTGTAAGTTTAATCTTAGACACCCACGATGCGACTAACACACTAATTTAAATTTGCTCAGATAACTATTTAAGAAGTTTTGCTCGGGATTATGACTTTACTCTTTATGATAAAATCAGAAATATTATCCGATAGGAAATTAAAGTAATCGACATGGCTCAATAAATAGACTCAAGTTACAGAGGGCTGGTCAAAGCCAAAGATCCAATAGATATTATATAGTCATTATTTATACCAAGTCTTATTAATTTTTAAACAGTTCCAATATTGGTTAATTACTTTTACTGCATCCAACATCTCGCGTTACGTTTTTGTTTGTCGTGACTTGGCTGCTATTTTCAAGCTATGACAGTTTACTCTATACCATGAAATAACTTTATTTTTAGAATTTTAATCAAGAGGAAAGTACGCAGTCGGATTTCGCCGAGAAATCCCCAGTTTCTTAACTCGAGATAATTCTGTTGTAAATACTCACTTTAAATTTTGACCTTGGCTTTTGTTGGTTTTTCCGCGTTGGAAACATTCGAGCCACCGGCAGCGAGCAACGAATGCTCGTCAAAGAGTTTCAAGCTTTGATCATTTTCCAGTTGTTATTTTTGAAGAATTTGAATACATCATAATTAATTTTTATGTCATTGCTTCACTATTTTAGGTTTCTGACTTGGCAATCACAGGCATTGATCACGCACAACATTGCATGTTGCAAGCCAAGAGCAAAGATCGTACATACAGAGGGTTATTTGAAAAAAATCAACACCCTCGCACGGCTAGATAGCTAACATCATACACAACAACATTTATTTGTTCTACGAGTTAAAATAATTTGACACATTTTACTTTCATACAAATATAAATATCAATTTAATTTAACGTCTGAATGTTCTTATTTCTGTGCGCTTCATCGGGAGGTGCGGGGCGCGAGCGTCGCGCGCCTCGCCTGACATAGACTTACAATGTCACGAAAGTACTATAAAAGCTTGGAAAATCATTTTTAATTAATGTATTGAGTTATGATAAAACTCGTAGAACAAATATTGTTGTTTATGATATAAGCTATCTAGTCGTGCGAGGTTGTTGATTTTTTCAAATAACCCTGTATTTATTTATTTTATGCGGTTCAAAATCGAGTCTAAAATACATGAAACATATAAAAAAAAAACCATTGTATAAAATGTTCAGTCAAAAACGACAATGTTGCATTGGATTGATAATTTTAGTGGGTATTTTTTATAATTATAATAAAATAACAATGAACTATTTTGATTATTGGAAACAAGACTCGATTGTTAACCGAAACCTTTAAATTGGGCTCACGTTTTATTTAAATTCTGTTCATTGCTACTTGAAAAAGTATCTCATTGACATTGAGAAATTTTACTAGCACACACGTACGTATATTTCTCAAAGAAATTAACAGAAATGTTTGAAGTAGGTAGGCTAATTATCAAATTCCACAGCATTGAGATAAATGTTTTCACCCAGACGGAAATTTTAATGGAAATTAATTCCAATGTGCTAGGCTGTTAGGGCAAAACATTAATTATTATTCAAATTACCATCAACAATAACTGTTAGTTTTAGCTAGAAATATTAATGAACCGAATAAATAAATAACATCACTATTGTAAAGTAATTCAAATAGACCTGTCTTTCAATTTTACAATTAGTTTATTATTAAATGAATAAATAAGCTCGAAAACACAGCAAAAATCACAGTATCAAAGTAAGAAATTTAAATTCTTGTATAACGAGATACTACAGAAGTTTTGCTAGTCTCCTAGCAGACTTGAGCCAATTCAAAATTCTGATTTGCTCTGAACCAGAAATCTAATCAGGAAGAGTCCCTTGTATTCAATGCAAATTACCGAGTCATTACGTCATAAGTCGTCTAATATTATGAACCTTTTTCAAAGATGTCACATTTTATACAGAGTATTTGGTAAAGAGTATATTAACATATTATGCATATAGTTGTTACTGTGTTAAAGTCAAAAAAATTATATGATCATTTAAAAAAAATCATTCAAATGCAATTCGAAAAAGAAGGTATTTCATGTATATTATTTCTGACTTCACCATACTATTTATATGCTTATGTTAACACAGGCTACTTTTGGCTTGATATACCCATTACCAAATACCCTGTATAGAGTTTTAACACAGGGATTTGATTTTAACTATTAAGGTCCATTAGCACCTTACAAACAACTGAAGTGGCAAGTATTTTCCTCCCAGTATTCCAAAATAGCAACCCCAACCTCCCCAACTACTTAAACTGAGCACTAAATCTCAAACTAGGACCGAAGAATTCCGCCTGCGTACCAAGGAAACGTTACTCTAGCGATTACTGTCGTAAGTGTCACTATTTATACGTTAGCGCGCGTGCAGTACGCGCTGGCTAGATGTCAGCTGAGCAAGCAGACGAAGAAAAGAATCGATGGATGTGACATTGCCGCAGAACCGCGCTGCATCGCGAGTGGATTTTCCCCTGAAACAAGAATTCGTGTTAAAAAAAGATAAGTAAGTTTAATAGACGCCGCATAACGGCACCATAGATTAAGGTCAGCTTTGTAAGGAAAACCAGGGGCGTAATATAAGGTGATAATGTCTTCTAGCTAACAAATCAATGCTGCTATTACCACGGATACTACTGTAATATGGAAAGTATTAAACAAAATAATAAAATCCCTGATGCATAGGACGTATAACCAAAAATAACCTGTCGTTCTTTCCATTGCCATTCTTTGTCCTGAATTTAAAAAAGATAATTAATTAGGTTGTTACGTAATTTACGCGGCCTCCATTCCAGAACCTTTCTGCCCCATCGGCCGTCAGTTCTACGTGCTATGTGCCCCGCCCACTGCCACTTCAGCCGGCTAATCCGTCGGGCTATGTCAGCGACTTTGGTTCGTTCACGGATCTCCTCATTTCTGATTTGATCTCGCAAAGAAACACCGAGCATAGCCCTTTCCATAGCGCGCTGTGCAACTTTAAGCTTCTTAATAAGGCCCATAGTAAGAGGCCACGTTTCAGTTCCGTATGTCATCACTGGTAACACACACTGGTTGTATACTTTCGTCTTTAGGCACTGAGGTATTTTGGACGAGAAGATGTTGCGTAGTTTCCCGAACGCTGCCCATCCGAGTTGGATTCGTCGATTGACCTCTTTCTCAAAATTGGACCTACCCAACTGGATCACTTGTCCCAGGTAAACATATTTGTCAACAATTTCGAGAATAGAGCTCCCAACTGGTACTGGGTAGGGCGCAACATGGGCATTCGACATAATCTTTGTTTTGTCCATGTTCATCTGAAGACCTACCTGTTGGGAAACTCTATTAAGGCCATCGAGCATTGTACCGAGGTCTTCCAGCGACTCTGCCATGACCACAATATCGTCGGCAAACCGAAGGTGAGTAATGTATTCGCCATTAATGTTGATGCCGAATCCTTCCCATTCCAGGAGTTTAAAAGCATCTTCCAATGCGGCGGTAAACAGTTTCGGAGAAATAACGTCTCCCTGCCTTACGCCTCGCTGCAGAGGAATAGCTTTCGTGCTCTGCTCCTGTACTCGGACCGTCATGGTGGCGTTTTTATATAAACATTTCAGCACCTTGATGTACCGATAGTCAATATGGCACCGCTGTAGAGACTGTAGCACTGCCCAAGTCTCGATTGAATCGAAGGCCTTCTCATAGTCCACAAACGCCAAGCATAGTGGTAAGTTATACTCTTCGGTCTTCTGTATAACTTGTCGCAGCGTATGGATGTGGTCTATGGTACTAAAGCCTTTTCGGAAACCTGCTTGTTCGGGAGGCTGGAAGTCATCGAACCTACGTGCGAGACGATTCGTGATGACCCTCGAAAACAACTTGTAGACATGGCTCAGAAGCGAGATGAGTCTGTAGTTCTTCAGCAAGGTGTTATCTCCTTTCTTGAAGAAGAGCACCACCACACCTCTATTCCATGCCTCCGGCGTTATTCCCTCGAGCAAGACGGAGTTAAAGAGTTTCTGAAGGACCTTCAGTACCGGTGTTCCACCCGCTTTCAGAATCTCTGAGGTGATCCCGTCATCACCCGGCGCCTTGTTGTTCCTGAGCTGTTTGAGAGCCATCCTAATCTCATATAGGCTGATGTCCGGGATATCTTCGGTATAGTGTCGGGTAAGCTTAGCTCTTGGATCTGCGGCTGAACTACTAACAGGTTTAGTGACCGAGGTGTATAACTGCCCATAGAACTTTTCGATCTCCCTCAAAACTTCGGCTTTTGTCGACCTTATACTACCATCCTCCGTCTTCAGCTTCGTCAGCTGGCTCTGCCCAATAGACATGTCTCTTGCAAACACTTTGGAGCCTTGGTTCCGCTCTATCGCCTCTTTAATACTATTCGTATTAAAGTTGCGGATATCATGTCGCAAGGACTTCCATATCCGTCTATTGTGCTGCCGATACAACTTAGCGTCAACGGAGGACTGCAGTGCCAGTAAACGTCGTTCTGCAATGAGTTTGAGGGTGTGGTCGGTAAGTTTTTGCGGTCTGTCTCTTCGACGGGGCTTGAAAAATTTCGACCCGACCGCCTGGACAGTTTCTACAAACCTGTTGTTAATCTCGTCCACTGACTCGCAGTTTTCTAGGCATTCAAAGCGATTTGACAGCTCAAGCTGAAAGCTTTCGGGGCAGTAAATATGGGCATTAGAGGGTCGGAGCGTAGACTTCATCAAACGGGACCTTTCTAGCTTGACGTTGATGTTCAATGTGCCTCTAACCATTCGGTGATCGCTACCGGTTTTCACCCCGTTGATCACGGAGACATCATTGAACACTCGTCGCTCTGTGGTCATGATGAAGTCAATCTCATTTTTCGTGGACCCATCGGGGCTCATCCAGGTCCACTTCCTCTGAGGCGGCTTCTGGAAAAAGGAATTCATCGCGAAGAGGTCCTCCTTCTCCAGAAATTCGGCCAGCCTTTGTCCCCTAGGGTTCCGTTGCCCATATCCAAATCGCCCCACTCTCAGCTCATTATCGCCTCTCATGCCCAGTTTCGCGTTGAAGTCTCCCATAACAACATTGAAGTGGATTTTAGTAGTATGTATGGCTCTACTAACGTCCTCATACATAGCCTCCACTTCCTCATCGGGGTGTGTAGAGGTCGGTGCATATACCTGAATAACCTTCAGCGAGTATCTATTTGACACTCTGAGTATCAGGTATGCCACCCTACTCGATACACTTCCGATGGTGACGATGTTGTTAATGAGGGACTTGTGGACGAGAAACCCGACACCACCTTGGGACAGTTGTTCGCCCTCCCGGTAATAGAGTAGGCGTATCGGCAAGCGCAGCGTAGGACGCCCACCCACAAGGTGGGCAGACGACCTGGTAAAGGTTGCAGGACGACGCTGGATGCAGGCCGCTTCCAATCGGCCGATCTGGAAGTCACTGGGGGAGGCCTATGTTCAGCAGTGGACGTCCTGTGGCTGAGATGATGATGATGATGATGTAATTTACGCACGTCCGTAATTTTAATCAATTAAGAATTAATGTATTATTTATTTATAATAATGTGGCGAGAAACGAACTAAGTTCTCTACGGATATAACCAATGGAAAGTACCTACATAAAGATTTATGATAGGATGGCATTTAAAGTGCCGGGGTTTTCGATAAAGTAATTTATGAAAACTTTATAACATAATTTCGAGAAACAATTTTCAGTACAACAAATAAATTGTTGTATATTTAGCCTTGAATCGTCCTAAATCTTAAACATAACAAACAGCTTATAAGCAAATTTTAACAAAACAGATTTTTTGTTTCAACAGCCTCTAATGGGATTCAAATATGCGACCTTTCGCCATCTAAAAGAACTTCTACAAGTGATTGGCTGTTCATAATGTGTTCCATCCGGCTGGCCAATCATTTGACGGTATTAAACTGATAATTATGTTCTCCTCAATTTCATAAAATTGTGTTATAGACTAACAAGTCAGTTATAAAAATTGATGAAATTAGGTCTTTTTTTAACGACCTCCGTAGTCAAGAGGTAAGCACGCCGGACTTTAAATGGAGCTGCTACCTCTGAGGTTCCGGGTTCGATCCCCGGTCGGGTCAATGTAGAAAACGAAGTTTTCTATATTGGCTCGGGTCTGGGTGTTGTGGTACCGTCGTTGTTTCTGATTTCTATAACACAAGTGCTTTAGCTACTTATCTTAGGATCAGAGCAATGTATGCGATGTTGTCCAATATATATTTAGCTACTTACCTTAGAATCAGAGCAATGTATGTGATGTTGTCCAATATTTTTTTATTTATTATAATGCATTAAGGATAAAAAGGCCTAATAACGGGAATGTTTCCGTTCGTTCGGACGTATTAAGCAACCCGTAGGGCTGGTACTAGTCACATTTGCCGTGTAGCTGATAATACATTGACCCGACCGGGAATCGAACCCGGAACCTCAGAGGTGGCAACGCGAAGTCCGGCGTAACAGAGGTCGTCCAATGGCAAGACCATCTAGTGATTTAATATCGAATAAACTCCCAGTATTTTATTGTTTTATTCAATTTGAATCCACAAAACAGGATTGAAATACTTAATTAAGTTACTTAAATCCGGAGTCCGGATAGCAAATATTTGGACAACACTAGATAGTTTGTTCCTTTAGATTTTCATTTTTATCGTCAGTCCAGTAATTTTTGTATCCATTTGAATCGCAATAGCCGAATCCAATCACTGCAACAAACACCGAAAGTTTTCACAAAAAAATCAATTCGGATCCACAAAATAATCGTGATTGGAATTGGAACTTTAAATCCACACTGCCACATACTATGCACATCAAATTAGTCGCATAAGGCCGTTTTTCCACTGCAGCCGTCCGCCATGAACTCTTAAAACAATCTCAAATCTGTCAAATCTTTGATTCTTTGATGATCAGATTTGCCGGATTTGAGATTGTTTTAAGAGTCCATGGTTACCCCGCTGGACGTTATCGAGAAACAAATTGACGATCTCCGTACCCGAGCGGCGAGCACGTCGGACTTGGCGTCGGCATCTCTGAGGTCCCGGGATTAATTCCCGTTAATGTAGAAAACGAACTTTTCTAAATTGTTTAACTGCAGTCAGCTGCAGTGGACAAACGGCCTTATGCGACTAATTTGATGTGCATAGTATGACCACATTGTGGTAGTGTGGATTTAAAGTTCCAATTCCAATCACGATTATTTTGTGGTTCCATTTTCACCAAGTTAGGATCTGATGGAGGAATTACACGGAAATCAAAGAAATACGCCGATTTTATATCCTTTATTATTGGAACCTTATAGGTAAAGTTATTATGAGACTATTTTGGTTAAAATCGGAATTTGGCAGAAATAACATATTGTATTTTTTATGAACTACGAAAAAAAAAACAGTTTTTATGTTACATCGAATGCCGAATGTCCGCCTTTTTAAGTCGGTTGAAAAATAATGATGATGACCTTGATCGTATTTAAATATTATCAATATCTAGGAAAAAAATTTGTCAGGTTTTTTTATATGTAGGCTAAGTTAAGACAAACCTTACTAACACCGTAGTGCTACCCGCGGGGTCCAAGAACTAACCATGCTGTACAAGAACTACCCGCGCTACAAAATGTTAATTAATGAAAATACAAAATAAAAGTATCGATTCTACTCTTAATTCTGAAAAACTAGTTTCAGTTTTTACGTAAATTCGTATTAATTTGTTGAATTTTCTGAAACAATACCTATTATAATTATAACATCACCCTCGTCCTTTCTCATTCAAACTATAACCTTACCATTTCACAACAAAATCCGTTTAGAGGCATAATCAACTCCATCACTTGAATAATAACATCATTTCATGAATGCATTTGGATTCGAATAATGAAACTGTAATACTGATTCAAGCTCAGATTCTCGCGTCGCAGCATTATCATTCTATTGCCAGTGTATGCTAGTTAATGAGATTTGAATGACTGCCAAAATACCAAATGGCAATGATAGCACAACGCACAAACAATGATTGTTTAACCTCAAATTGATTTCATTGTATTCCAATTTTGTATTTGGATCGAAACTTGCACATGTGTTTCGTAAATGGATTGAGTTGATTGATCAAAATGGTTATTGAAATGATTCGGCTTTGATTGTTGTTAATCTGTTAAAGCATATTACTAATATGAAAAGCTATTGGATGCTTGATATTTATTAAGGTGTAACCTATGTCTCATGGTTGACTTAAATAAATAGTAAAGTAAATTATGCCTAAATATATCTCACTGCAGGGCACAGGCCTCACCTCAACTATGAGGTGGAATGGGCCAAAGGTACTCCACCACGCGGGCCAGGGTAAGTTTGGCAGAGAGGTGGTCAAAGACGAGTGACTAAAGACTAAGAATTAATCTTACTGTCATATGTAGTTGAAGCAAGAATATGATTGTGATAAATATCATTTAATATGGACGGAAAGCGAAGGATAATAATTTGAAATGAAAAATAATAATAACTGCCTGTAGTGAGATAGCATATAGGTAACTAGCTAAGATATAATCTATATCGAAGCTTGAAGTAAGCTGAAGTGGATGTGAACTGGTTACATTCACCATACGATCGATGGAGTAGATGTGTTCTTGGGAGCAGACCACGAATTGACATATGCAGCATACCTATGAAAGCTGGTGCGATGACAGGTATTATAAAATGACAAGAAACACGGAGGAGTACTCACTCTTTAACTGACCAAGGCGGTACAAAGGAACTTATTTTCATGTTTGTTATGAAGTGACTTATATTACGATTCGTCAATAAGTTCAGTGTCGAATTCAGCACGGTTTTGTTTATAGAATCGAACAGCTGACTGATTATGATGATGGTGAATCTTGCTTGTTGAAAGAACAGTTTAAAACAAAGAAAAAGAAAGAAATTTTTATGACAGAAATTATACTTCTTCTTATGTTACCTTTTAACACGTGAACGGTTACAGCAGATGTGGCTACATCCGCCAAAGAACAACTATAGTTGCCGGAGTCGTTTCTGTTTGCATTGGCGATGTATAGTCTTGATAGGGCGCCGTTAGATGTCGCTTCTGTCTTCACACTGTTGACAAATAACACAACTTTAGATTTGGTTTAAAAATCAAAATTACTTGACAAATAACCCAATTTTAGAAAATCTGATTTAAAAATCAAAATTAAAATTTATCACCATCAAAATTAGGAGCTGAAGTATTATTATGTACACATTTATAAGTTTACTTTCTTCTTATGGTTGTTCTTAATACTCATATACAAAAACGTTTTCTATGGGACCAAAATCGGAATTGCAAAATATAATAGGAGCCAAAGTTGCAACACAAATAAAATATATTTTTATGATGCTCCGTACAAAGTCATCGAGATAAATTAATAACAATTTTGCATGTCCTCCTACATAGTCGGTCCCTCAGAGGTTAAGAATCGTGACCCCGTCTACTTAGTCGCCTAGATGATGAGCTATCTCGTAAAACTAATTGTGAATGTAAAAGCCTTTTTTAAAATTGACTACCATCGAACGTGGCAACATTACTTTCCATGAGCAACTTTACCTACACACACCCCATGTAAGTAACTGGCAAAATATTTTTAATCTATCACGCGTAGCACAATCTTGCTCTTGTTGGTAGATTTCTTAAGAAATTCTGGTAACCCAGAAAATTTTAAACTGGTAACTTTGAAAACTAGCGAAATATTTTGGTTTTTAATGACATGTGGTCAAATTCATGCGGCAGTTACCTATCAGCACTATAGTAAAATTTGTTCATTCGAGTAAAATATCCTGTTGAAGCAATTCCCTCGTCTTACCAGCCACCCTGTATTAAGGGTACACGTATACAAAGTCCTTTGTAAATTAACCGTTGCGGAAAACGAAAGGGCTTATGAACCCTTTCGAACTTGTTATGTCTAATTGAAATATCCAGTCAAGTGTGCCCTTTTAGAAATTCCGTAGTAATTAACTTAGGCTACTAATTTGTTTATCGTGTAATAGTATACTTTTGTTGTAAGGACAAATGGAGTATGGTCGGTAATTGAATACATTTGAACAATGACCCTTCAAAACTTCTGTTTGTGATTTACCTAGTATGATTTATTGTTATTTTGGACGTATCTGTAAACAATAAGTTTTAATGTAATAAGTTAGTTGAAGTTACCTTAAGAACGGCTGATGTGGTTGACATTTATTTTTCAGGTTGCGCTAAATAAATACTAATTTACTTTTTTTTTAACCTATATCATCCCACTGCTGGGCAAAGGTCTCCCCCAAACTCCTCCACCTATCTCTATCCATGGCCAACGACTCCCAATCCTTAGCAAAACTAACCAAATCGTCACACCAGCGCTTTCTGGGTCTGCCCCTGCGGCGATAGCCATTTATTTAATTTACTAGAAAATATTCAAGCACATTGCTGCCCTAATACTGCAACATTACCTTGCTTCTGCACTCACATTGAACGCACTGCTTCAATTAAATATCTAGGCGTCTTGGTAGACAGTCGGATGACCTGGACTCCAGGACTCCATATACAAACTGTAATCTCACGTATTAGGAAGCTTATATTTGTATTTCAACACCTACGCTCTGCTGCTGACTTTCATTGTCTCATAACTGTGTACTATGCCCTAGCGCAATCAATTCTATCTTATTGCATAACCTCCTGGGGTGGGTCGGTGAAATCTCATATGCTGAGACTCGAAAGAGCTCAACGAGCTGTTTTAAAAGTTATCGCCAAAAAGCCTATTCGCTTTCCCACAACGGAACTGTATTCCATATGCAAAGTTCCCACAGTGCGTCAGCTTTTCGTTCTTGCCACTATTGTTCGTAAGCACTCCCAGCTTCCGTACGACCCTAAGTTTATAGAGCTCCATCGTCGATCCGACAGGGTCTGTAAAACTGTACCACGTCGAACATCTCTCGCAGCTCGGCATTTTTATTACATGAGCCCTGCTCTGTATAATAAAATAAACAAAAAGTTAAATCTCTACCCGTTACCCTCCTATAAATGTAAAATTAAATGCTTGTATTGGCTTCTCACTCTATCTTATGAAGATACCGAGGCCTTAATTGGGAAATCCTTTTAATTCCTGACAAGCTTACTAATCGTAATTCTGCATGCAGTCACATAAATATACTCCCACGTATGCATACACACACACGAACACACATACGCACACATCACACACACACACACACACACACACACACACACACACACACACACACACACACACACACACACACACACACACACACACACACACACACACACACACACACACACACACACACACACACACACACACACACACACACACACACACACACACACACACACTCATACACACGTGTACATAATCATTAGCTTAAATTAGTCGTATTTGGAATTGTATAACTTCTCCGGAGGGGGGCGTTGGCTTCTGCGCCACAGTTTTAACTTTTGCAGGGGTCATCGTTTTTCCCGTTTAAATTAAGAACACTGTTAAAATTCCTAATAAAGATTATTATTATTATTATTATTAAACATACAACATAACTGCCAAAATCATTACCCTTCCTTTTGGCTTCGTCGTTTTCGGGTAAAAGAGTGCTAAGTGCTTACCTCGTAATATTTGATCACAAGTTACGCTCAGGTAATTCGTAGCAAATTTATTGGGTGTTAATTACCCTATTTGTTCATTTAAATCTCCCTTGAGATTTACGATGCTTGTATTTAATTAGACTGAAGCCGTAACTGTAAGTTAAAGGTAACGTAAATATTCGTAAATTATAAGCTAGGAGATTTTAATCAACGTTTTGTTTTATTAAAATATCGCGATAAAATCACGTTGAAAATTATATTTCGGAAATTGTTTTGGGGTTCCGCGGCCTAAAAGGAAATATAGGTACGGAAGGGGAAAATTTAATGACCGTTTTCCAATTCCAGAATTTATAACAGGTATAATTGAAGTTGAAATTATGGTAAATTAACTGTCCTCCTCCTCCTCCATAGTCGGTCCCTCATGGTTGAGGATCGTGACCCTGTCTATGCAGTTGTCTCGGTTAATTAACTGTAAAAGCGATTAATCAATAAAACCTGACGTGATTAAGTATAAACAAAAATAATGTAATACTATTATATCTGTTTTACATTAGTGTGTCGGGCTTTGACTGAGTCACGATCTCGGAATAAGTTTTTATATGGAGCTGGCACTGCATAATGACAACTTATACTTGGTCGATTTTTAGGGCTCGGTACCCAAAGGTTAAAACGGGACCCTATTACTAAGGCTCCGCTGTCCGTCTGTCTGTCTGTCTGTTTGCCGCTATAACAACAAATACTAAAAACCAAAATAAAATAAATATTTAAGGGGGCTCGCATACAGCAAACATGATTTTTTTGGTCGTTTAATAGATAATGGTGCGGAACCCTTCGTGCGCAAGTCCGCCTCGCACGGCCGGTTTTATATTTAAAATGAGTTATCAATTTTGTAAATTAATTATCACCCGCTTAAATAACAGCAACAATTTTTTCAGTCATCAGAAAAAAGTGAGATATATGAGAGATCACGTACTGGAGTGATTGTGCGGGTGGAGATTTTTGGGCATGCATGTTGTTGGAAGATGGTGTTTGTGTGTAGAGAGATGATGTATGCAGATGAGATTTGAGACATCGTGTACTGGGGAGATTGTGCAGGAGGAGCTATGACTTCGGTATGCGTGTAGTTAAAGTGTGAAGATGATTCTGGTGGAGATTTGAGAGATCACATGCTGGGGAGATTGTGCGGGAGGAGTTTTTGGGCATGCATTTTATTGGAAGATGGTGTTTGTGAGTAGAGAGATGATGTATGCCGATGAGATTTGAGATATAATGTACTAGGGAGATTGGGCAGGAGCTTTGACAGAGCGGAGCTGTTTCGGGCGGCGGCAGCGGCGCTTGCGGCGAGCTTTCAGTTGTGTTATATGATGCGTCCTGCAGGTCGATTCTCTAAGAAAAACGCAACGGACTCGCTCTAAAACTCGACTTAGCCGTACAAACGAACATAGTCTCTATCTTGTTAGTAAGAAGGTTCATATTATTTATCGTTGATGAGCGACTGCAGCGACGAAGTGAGCGCGGTTTTGTTTACAGAATCGACAGGCTGCCCCATTGCGTCGCGGACGGTGACTGACGCGAGAATGATACGAGCGGACTATCAATCTCCCATCAGTCATTCATCATACAAAAGTGGACTGACAAAATTATTTACCTTGCTCTAAGGTTATACAATTAGTATATACCTGTGCTAGAATGATCGATTTCCAAACATGGTTTTTCATTTGGTATAATCTCAAAAAGTATTTTTTCATTGTTATCTATATGGACTCTGTGGTGATAATAATAGAGTACATTATATTAGCACTCAGTTGTTCAACGTCCGGATTTCGTTAGGTAATACGCATTATCTGTTTACCGCAATGTAGTGGGTTACATGATCATTCTCCTGTCATTATAATAAGAATGACGAAATTATACTGATCGTGTATCCTTTGTATGGTGTAGGGCACCCACGGGATTTATTTATTTATTTATCAACAAAAACTTACAGCTATCATTACAGGACTATGCCCAATGCGATAGTGAAGACAGTTAACTCTACCTAATTAAATCTAATCTATAGCTACATGATGATGATGGGATGATCGCACGCGGTGAGAAGATGGTAGACGAAAACATGCATCATGCGGTCAACACAGCCTATAATCGCGATCCTTATCAGTGAGGGACCGAGAAAGAAAAATAGCCTTTATACAGGGTGTACAAAAGAATGGGACACTCCTCAAAACCACGTGATCAGCTGGTCATATACAACAACTTTTTTTATGGGAGCAACATTGAAATCGTGATTTTATTTTCAGATGCTCCATACATTATCATCGAGATATGCGAGTAAGTTTGTATGGAGAAGCCGTTTTTTTATCGATTTTGATGTTGCTCTCATAGAAAAAGTTGTTATAATTGACTAGCTGATCACGTGGTTATAAAGAGTGTCCTATTCTCTTGTACACCCTGTATAATTAATTTCTCATACATACCTGACACCACCTCTCTTCGTATCATAGTTCAGTAGTCTTGGCCCATGCTTCCAATTGACCTGCCTCGTTGGCTGGGGAACCTCACTGACCACACACCGGAGCTCAATTATTGAGCCTTCTTTGTAGAACTTGTCCTGAAGAGGGCGCCCTCGCTCGTCCACGATTTCTACTTTTGGCACTGTTTGGACAAAGAATGAATGTTAATAACGTGTTATATGCAAAGAAATGCAAACACTTAGGATTGAAAGAATTTAGAAAAGGTTCTTATGGGACCTGGCTTTCACCGAAGGTGTAGCTAAAAAAATACGGTCGTATGACGCCAGACTAAAAAGATTCAGTATGGTTAATCTGGATAAACGAAGGGACGCTCTTGATCTGATCTTCCTATACAAGACTCTTCGAGGTAATATTAATTGCCTACAACTACTGCTTAAATTTAAATTAAAGATTTCTTATCGCTACCCTCGCAACAAAATTCTTAATATTCTCTCGGTGCAACGCCGTAGGACTAAGCTCGGTAGGAGCTCGCCAATCCCACGTCTCTGCAAATTATATAATAAGTCGTCTGAGTTACTGGATGTCTTTTCGGACTCCATGCAGAAATTCCGTAAAAATATTTTATTTGAAAACAGTTGAGTTTACCTTACAAGCATCCACTAATGTTTGTGGTTTATTATTAGTCTATAACTATTTATTACAGTATGTATGTGTTTATTTGTCTTTTTGCATAAAATCATTCTTATAAACGTGTGTATAATTTAATGATAAGCAAGCTGTGTTTGTCTGTAAATATGTTGAACAAACTGACTTGTAACCTTTTACAATGTTATATTTAAACCAGAATTATTGTATCAACAGTAGTTAACCTAATAAATAAAATAAAATAAAATTGAAAACTAAACTAGATTTTATAAGCGAGTGGGTTAAGAAAGCTACGTTGACTTAAGAATGAAACTAAAAAAGAATAAATAATCATGCCACATGATTGGATGCAGTCGAGCCGTTTGGTCATGATTAAGTTACACATTTTTAAATTTATAACATTAGTAATATATATCATATTATTTGACAAGATAAAAGTTATCAGAGGCCAGTGCCTCTAATAAATTTAATCTAGTCAAATCGTAATAATACAGTTATTAAATTGGCGTACAATGAAAATAGGCAAATATTTGAGTCTTAATGTTCCCTGTGACTTGGTCGGGCAAATGTCTGACCCCCCCATATTTTTTTTCTCTTATTGGTAAAAAATCAAAAATAATTTTCTTAGTACAAGACTTCATATAAAAACTTGTAACCTGGATAGCACCTCCTACCTTAGAGATTTAATTTCATAAAATCCTATTAATGAGCACCCCTTCATACTTCAAGGAACACGCTGGCCAAATATTATTGGCCTTACTACAAAAAGTAGACTAGTGTTGAACACACACTTGTCTAAAGATAAGTCAACCAATTTAAAATGTTGACACATCAGACATTCGAGACATATTACTAACAAACATTTCAAATTGGTTGGCTAATCTTTAGACAAGTGTTTAACAATAGTCTATCTTTTTGTAGTAAGGCCAGTTTTTATCTTCAGCAGTACCTATTGGTTATGTTTTCTCTTCTTTTTTATTTTATTTTATTTATGTTTAATTGCACACTCCACTAATAGCCAGTAGTCAGTATGATCATATCGGGGGGTGAAAGGCAAAAGGGGCTAAGCGACATTTTTTGCAATATTGAGTTATATACATATATGGAATCAGCGAATTTTTCTCCGTCGTTTGAGCTAGGTTTCAATTTTTTCTGAGCACTTTTTTGGCGTTTAACCCCCCCAGCAAAATTGGGTTCATTTTGGAGGTCAGGGATCGAAGCGACAATAAATTAGACCATTTAGGAAACAAAGTGACTTAAATCGATTAGGCTTTTCTCATGATTTACTAATTTGTCCTTTAGATTATTTTTGTCTCACCATATTTAATGACTGATGCGCTTTAAGACGTTCTACCTTTTCGACTTACACCTGGCGATGTCATATGAATCATTTTGTATTTTTACAGAATAATAAGATATGTCACTTGAGCCCTTTTGCCTTTCTCTAGAATATTAAATCATGTCGCTTGAACCATTTTGGCTTGTTCATATTTTTTAGCTAACAACGGTTACTGCATTTTGCCTGATATCAATATTTATAATTTAGGTATTTACGTCTTTTTCCGGATCAAATGTTATAAGGTTTGATTACTTGATCCATCAAAATTCTAGTTGAATGGCATAGACCTAAGTCGTTTGGAATACCGGCTATTTTGCTGCGCGGTGCATTTTTGTGTCCAGTACTAAGGTATTTCCCCGCTCGGGCGCATCAGTCACGTCACGCGCCGGCAGCGAGCGAAGTAAGTTGTGTGTGATCGAGGGCATCGGAATATTTTGAGGTAAGTATTAAAATTATCCTATTTTCACTAAAAATGTTAATTGGAGATATATTTAGCTAGCCGTAGCTCTTGGTATTTATCAATGATTATTATCAGTAAATATCAATTAGTATCTTGTCTTAATGGTCCAGAAGCCGGCAAGCAAGACTTGACGTCGCCATCTCTGAAAGTACCGGGCTCGATTCCCAATCGAGTTAATGTAAAACTCAAACATTTATACAAGGTACCACTAAATTAAGGTGTGCCCCTGCTTAGGACCTGGTTCCAATGTTCATTCACGTAGAAAAGTGGTTGTAATCACCAGTTAGCAGAATCACATCAAAAAGATTGTACAATTTTATCGAATAATACCTTATGAAGTTTTAAATTCAGTTATTGTACCTATATTTTATCTGTCAGTATAATTTTGTGTGTCTACACTCAGCGGGATCCCATGTCTGGCAGACTTATGAGTGATACAGATAATTAGATCTGGATTTGCTCTACTAAATTATGCTGAAAACGGAATTTGTTCCGTAATACAAACGGAAATATAAGCTTCTCTAACCGACCTCCAGCCAGCGGGATATTTACCAAAACTACGTCTGATTAACTTTAAATTAGTATCAACTTTTAGATCTATATGTGTTCTGTTCATTAAAAAAAAACTGTCCCGCGTGCCCGACCACCTCACCAGGTGAGCCATGGTTTGCAGAGGTTCTCCACATTCACAGCTGGCGTCTGCACTGCTTGAGTACCCCCACCGACACAGGTTATCTTTACTTCGACCAACCTGGGTCCTCAGCCTATTTTGACTTCTCCAGGTTGGCCAAGGTTCCTTATAGCCTGGAGGTAGATTTTCATCGGGGGGGTACAGTGAATGTGGATACTCGCTTGCCCAAAGCCTGCACCTCATGTCAGTAGGTGTTTTGTCGGTAGGCTGCGTAGACCGCAGGAAGCTTTTGCCGCTTCGCAACCGACCTGTGGCGGGGGAGAGCCCGTAGAGTGGATGTCTCGGTTCGATTTCCTGTTTTTTTTTTTTCAAGCGAACATGTCACTTCTCTGCGGACTCTGGGTGAGGCTATTCCCGCAAGAGGAAATAGCATACAGACCGGGGTTGGCTTAAGACAGCCAGTCACTATGCGGCAGGTGTCGTTCAGCTCTGCGTCCACGTCTCTGGTATGTGCTGACCTAGCCCACACTGGACACGAGTATTCTCCTGCTGAGAAACACAAAGCTAGTCCCGTAGTGCGCATAACCGTTGGGTTTGCTCCCCAGTTAGTGGAGGAGAGAGGTTATTGCGGGAACTAACTTTTTGTTTTGTGTTTCTACAGTGGGTTTTGTAAGTCAGAGAGCGGTCCAGTGTCACTCCCAGGTATCTAGGGAAGTTACAGTGTTGGATGGCGACGCCTTTCCAGGAAATGTTCAGCTCCCTGTTTGCCTCGCGGTTACGGAGGTGGAAAGCACACGATTGGGTTTTGCTTGGATTGGTCCTTAGAACGTTATGCTCGTAATATTCATGAAGGTTTTCCAAGGCAAGATTCAGTATACTTTCCACGGTTTCGAAGGTCTTATCTTGGCAAGTTAGTGCAAGATCATCGGCATAGATATACCGCTGAGTGTTAGGGTGGTGGGGCTGATCGTTCGTGTAGACATTGAATAGAAGTGGTGCCAGGACGCTTCCTTGGGGAAGGCCGTTTTTCTGACATCGCCATCTGCTCTTCTTTCCGTGTAAATGGACGCAGAAGCGGCGGTTACGAAAGAGCTCACTTAACAGTGACACGAAAGTGGGATCGTTTGTGGCACTCGATACTTTAGACAGCAATTTTTTTATGTTCACTGTGTCATACGCTGCTGAGAGGTCGACAAATACAGCACCTGAGACCATGCCATGCCCCGCTCAAATTCGTCCTCAATGAATTGAGTGAGGCTAAGCACCTGACGGGTGCATGATTTTCCCGGCCAGAATCCTGTTCTGGGATGAGAGTGGGTTCAATGGTACCTGTGAGTCGGTTGAGTATTAGTCGCTCGAAGAGCTTGAGGGTATGACACAGGAGAGAAATTGGTCTGTAGCTCTTAGGGTCAGATGGAGATTTCCCAGGTTTTAGAAAGGCCACAATTTTTGACTTCCTCCACAAATTAGGGATCTTCGCTGATGCCATGCACGCGTTAAATAAGCTAAGCAGCCAGGATATAGCCACTGGTCCCAGGTGTTTCAGCTGTTCGACTGTGATAGCATCCAAGCCAGCAGCTTTGCCGTTTTTGAGTGCTTTTATGCTTGTGGTGATATCAGTGAGTGTGAAAGGTAAGCTGATGTTGTTGCATTTGTCAATTAATTAATATGAAGCCTCCACAATCAGATGATAGTAATAAAGAACCACAGGAAAATGTTATTGTATTACATTTAACATAATTGACGTTTGACTATAGGTAGTCAATATTCGATCTTTATGTTTTTTTTCTGTTCAAGGATGCCAATGATAAGGTATTCTTCGGTAATATCCCCATATATTACAAATTAAAAAAAAAATACAGTGATTAGTTTTTTGCAGTTAAAATTATAGTATTGTTATTATTACGATTGAAAATAATAATCAATCGACTGAAGAAATCTTCAGGTGATTGAAAAAAAATATTCAGTGATCTTATTTTGTTTGATTGTTACAAAAGGAAAGTTTTATTTTATAAAATAAACCTTTTTTGCTTTAGTTTTAAACAGAAAGGTATGTTATTTTTGTTAATTTTTATTAATTGCAAGTAAAATAACAGTCCTACAAATTATACTTTGACTGAATTTAAAACGTCACTCAGTATTTTGTTTTAACAATAGCGATGACATTTTAAAATTAGCCGTTATGTACTTTATTCGACGGGTTGTTTTATTTCCCAAATAATGAAAAAAATGTTTTTGCCAACCATTTTTAACATTATTTGTTGCTACAAATTATTGTGACTATGATGTTAGTTTTGCTATTTTTAGTTTATTCGCAATAAATCTTTAAAATACTAACGTAATGTAGTTATTTCATCTTCTATCTTAAGTTTTCCGCATGAAATTGGTTGAGTAAACTGTGTTGACCTGGTATTAAGTTCGTTTTGCTCTATCCTGGTGCCACGCTGATGGTCGCCTGCATCAAAATACTTCAATGTGGTCCAATTAGTGATGTCACCTAAACTCTTTTGACATACTCGATCTAAAGAAGATTTGGCGTGTGATTATTTTTCCCTGGTTCTGTTTTGTGTCGGTACCGGCGCTTAAACGCATTTGCTTTTATCGATTTTTTATAACTCATGCACTTGAACCATTTTGCTTTACTCTGAAAAAAACAACAATCGATGCATTTGGGTCTAAGCGACATAAATTGAATGAAATAATAGTTATTCATTGATATATTTAACTCGAGAACCTGTCTTATTTACTTGTTCATATCTGGGATTAATTTGATCAAAGTCGTTTCAGTAGTTTTTTTTTAATGATTTTTTTTTCGAAAACTAAAACTTTAAACCTCTCTCCTGACACTTTTACAAAATGTCGCTTAACCCCTTTTGCCTTTCACCCCCCGATATTACTACTCTAAAGACTAATCTTAACCATAGAGGAACTATGGATAACACCAGAAAACCACCGTTTGATTCAGAATACGTTGACAGGGACTCGATTTTACCTGTCTGCAACAGCTTAGTGGTTAACAGTACCAAAACAGTATTTTTTATGTCCAAAATGTTTAAAACAATCAAGGTTGAAGCAAAACAGCTTAATAAGGTTAGCCCCTTAAGTCACTAACATAAGTATAATTATTTTTAGATTGTAAGCCTTATTTATGAAGTATTTACATTTAATTCTACATCCAGCTCATTAAACAATAACAGTTACCGAGTAAAAACGTTTTAATAAAATACTCACGGTCGAAAACTCAATTAGGGCATTCATCCAGTGATTTTGTTAAAATAATAGTCATTATTTTTTTTATATCAGAGAAAAGGGCCAGCAGTGGCAGCAGGTGACTTCTAGCAGGAAAATACATAAATCTGCCCTCTCCAAAATTAGTAACATGACGACCACGACCACGACTAAAAAGAGAAGAGAAGATTAATGTGCCAACCTATATTTTAAGCATTGACATACCCATTTCAAGATTATTTGGTTTTATTATTTGATTTGGTGTAAAGCAGAACTATTATCTTATATTATTTATGTACCACAAAAAAAACTAACTTTAAGATTTAGAGTGGCTGCAGGAAATAATTTATAACTACAACAAATCACTTGCCTACAATCTGCCCTTTTTGGCAAATTGAAATTCTTTTTACAATGCGAAAATGTACCAACAAACAAACCAATAAAGAGGGATGATATCATTAGGCCTAATACCTTTCCATTTCGATAAAAATAAAAAAAGAATCCGTAAATAACCAAAAAGAGTGATCGCATCTCATCGCTCCGGTATCGCTTGCAGTGGATATTTTATTACTGCCATTTAATTTTATCGGTAGTACTTATCGGAACGAGGGATGGACGGTCTAATTTAATTATAAGCAGTAAGAGAAAGGTGGATGGAACGATATAATAAAAATGAAGAGGCTTGATGTCTTTATTACGAAATTCAGAGGAGTTATTGTACAATGTTTAAATTAGAATTTCGATTTAAACAAATACTTGGATTAATTATATAGTGTTTATGTTAGTAAGTGGTACCTAATTCCACACCAAAGGCCAAGTTTTATTTTCCGTACCGTTTCTTTTTGCTTTTCTGTTTGGAAAGGAAATAATACTTCTTAAAAAAAATTATTAAAAAAATAAAAAAACCCGACTGCGTAAAAAGTGAACTTAAAGATGAAAACAAGATTCAAAGAATCAATTTGCAGTCTGAGGCATCAAATCTATGTTATTTATGACTTAAAAATTGTTCAGATAAATTAAATAAATAATAAAGGATAATACAGGTAATGTTTTTTTGGTATAGTTGATGTCTTAGTGCTAAGTTACTCTTTATTTGGTTGCACTATTTATTCATAAAAATTTTTTACTTGATTCGACTTTTTCTACACGGATTTAAATTACTTAATTAGGTACTAACGCAGTGCATACCAAGTCAATCATCATTATGCTGTTAATGGATTTAATGCCTCCGACTGCAAATTGATTCTTTAAATCTTGTTTTCATCTTTTAAGTTCACTTTTTACGCAGTCGGGTTTTTGATTTTTTAAATTAATTTATTTTATTTTTGACTTTTTAGTTTGTTGTGTTCTACTACTACTTTTCAATGAACTCTAAAGCCTTATTTGTAACTCTTCAGAGAAAAAAAAAAGTTTTAAATCGAGTAAGTAGTATCTGAAATCGGTTTTCCCCGTTTAATTCATGTACCAATAGAAATTCCGGGTAATAAAATAGCCTATGTCACTCTCACAACTGAGACGAATCTAATGACATATCAATATGTTAAAATCCATAAAACGGTTTTTTCTTCCTATTTTTTCAGTGTTGTTTTTTGCCTGTTCCCGTAGGAATTTAGGAAAATAAAGTATTGAATACTATTAGCACTGAAAATATGTGACCCTTAGTTAATAAAAGAAAGTTTCAAAATCGGGTTATCAGTATTGCAGATCCGTTTTTCCCCCGTAAGTTCTGTTCCCGCGAGAATTTCTGGAAATAACATACCCCTCGTCACTCCCACAATTGAGACGAATCTATTGATATATTATACTTTAATATCCGTTGAACGGTTTAGGCTGTAGGGCGTGCCAAAGAAATAGACATACATACATACGCTCGAAAAACATAACTCTCGTTTGGCAGTCGCGTAATTACGCAATCAGCTGCTCATATTATGAACAGTACAATATAATAAAAAGCAGTAATAGTATTATAACATTAACAGTGCAGAGCATCATCAAAATCATAAAAATAAAATCAGATGCTCTTATCAGCCACACTGTCGCAAGACCTCAATGACAAAGTATGAAGTGTATTTTTTTATACTTGTATCCACTAAATATCTATAAAAAATATATATATCTGTTAAAAAAAATATTTTAATAACTAGTTTTCTTGACTATTTTTAGGAAAAAGCAATCTATGAAGGTAAGATATTATAAGCCCAGTCTTTTCGTATTATTATCCTTTATTCTCTGGCAGTTTTTGTTACTCGTACAGGATGTTGACAAATGTGTTTTATTTATTGACATGTTTTTGACTTGAGTATTTTTTTTTTATTCACATGTTTTTGACTTGAGTAGATTTTTTAAAGTAGAAACAATGCATTGTGTAGTTTAATTGTTAAACTGATAGATATTACGTATCTTAGCAGGAAAATAAATACGCTTTTAATACTATTTAGTCTAATATTTGTAACTATACTCGTAAAAGATACAATATAAGTATTGAGACATATCACCATAGTGAATCTATTTGACTTATAACAATAAACGTACCAATATTGTGCCTAGTTTACAGTGTTGAGGGTTTAAGGGCTTTTTCAAATCACTTTAGGACATCTGAACTAAGCAACTAACACCACAAGCACCAATTAATAATTTCGTCAACTCCGTGCCTAACAAAAGATCTACGTCTGTGACCTTGTACCATGTCAGGACCAAGACAAGACGACCCGTAACCTAAAATAGCTACTCAGAACTTTGTTTCTTAAAGGTAGGTACTTCGTCTATGTTGCTCAAGCACAAGGCAATTAAGCGTTCTGCTAGAAGAACTATCGGTTTATACATTCGTTTGTTTCATACCTACTTCCATAACAGTATTTTAGGTATAAGGGGAAAATTACTATGTCTTTTATTATGGACACTACCTAATTACAGTTTGAAATTATACTCAAAAGATGCAAATACAACGCAAATATATAACATCTCTATTAAAAAAATACTGTGCAAGAGTGTTGGAAATGACTTTAATAGATCCCATCTTTACAAATAAAAAGGCTTATATTATATTACAATGACAAACGTTCTCGCAAGCAAAGTTGGCTGTAGCCGTGAAAACAATAAAACTTGTTTTGTATCTAAATATAACTGTCAACAGATGTGGTAAACAAGTTATATAACTTATTGACACCCTGTATAATCAGAAGTTGTAATAGTTTTTATTTGAGAGGAAAATTTTCCCATTTGAGATAAAGTGAAATAGAAGAATATCGGATAAGGAAAATTCGGCTTACTTGTTTTCTCTTACGATTTTCCGGGCGAATTCCCGGGTTTTAGATGAAATATGTTTACTGGACGGTAAATTTATGAGATTGTTCAATAATGCAAATTATGGTGTGGCAGATCGTTCGGTTTTAACGAGGGGACTTCACTTGTAAACTTTTATACATATTTTTTGCGTTCAATTTCGTAGCTAAGCGGCTTATGAAGTCAGTCAAGGAAGACTAAGTAATACGACGTGAATAAATAATAATAAAACGAAAATAAACTGAATTCATAAACGAATTTAGTTCAGTTTTTCATAGACAGAGATTTAGAAACTAGCATTCATTATTCGTAAATGTAAAAAAATATAATATTATAAACATTGGACAACATTACATACATTGCTCTGATCCTAAGGTAGGTAGCTTAAAGAAATCAAAAACAACGAGGGTACCACAACACCCAGACCCGAGACAATATTGAAAAGTTCGTTTTCTACATTGTCGCGACTGGGGATCGAACCCTGAACCTCAGAGATGGCGACGCCATACAGTCCGGCGTGCTCGCGTCTCGGCTACGGAGGTCGTCAAACATTAGAAAAGCTTTCAATTAATAATGCTTCACAAAATGTTGTATTCATGAACGCTATTTAGAGCTAATGAAAAGATTAAGCTTTTACTTAAATTACATCAAATTGAACTACTGTTTATTAATTTATAAATTGGCTTAATTCATCATAATATATATTGGCATGTCATTAAATTAATAATTAAAATTAACTATTTTTATATTCCAAAAACTCCTTAACACTTTAGAAGCAATGTTGCCACAGCCATTTTGTCAATTTCCTTTTGAAAGATTTTGTGTCACTTATTCTTTTTATTTCGTCTGGAAGATTATTGAATGATACAATACACATATTAAATACGTTTTTATGTGATATTTGTTTGCGACAAGAAGGCAAAAAGTTAAAGTTATGTATGATGTATCCGCAAACCCTTTCCAGCTAGATGCAACCGAGAGCGAGGCTTATAACAATTCCGTTGCGAACGAACGTGTAATTGAACGAGCGCGGCGGCTTAACCGAATGCCGGTCGTGAAGTGACTAGAGTCCGGAGCTAGTATTTTTATGGTTCCGTACCTTTAAAGGAAAAAAAATGAACCGTTATAATTTTACAATGGTTCCTTTTTCGCGGCCCTTCTGTCTGTGTTCAAAATCCTTTTTATAAGATACGCGTGGAGGTGTCATGTTTAAAATAATGACAAATAATGAAGTCTGCAAACTATGGAAAAAACAAACTTCTAAGTAAGTATGGAAAAAACACAATTAAAATAAACAGCCGATAGTAAATAAATAACCAAGTTCAAGCAAGCCTCTTCTCGATCTAGTTTGAACTTAACGGAACCTACCTACTATTAATTCTAGACGACCTCCGTAGCCGAGAGGCGAGCACGCCGGATTTTTAATGGCGCTGCCATCTCTGAGGTTCCGGGTTCGATCCCCGGTCGGGTCAATGTAGAAAACGAACTTTTCTATATTGGCTCGGGTCTGGGTGTTGTGGTACCGTCGTTGTTTCTGATTTGTATAACACAAGTGCTTTAGCTACTTACCTTAGGATCAGAGCAATGTATGTGATGTTGTCCAATATTTATTTATTTATTTATTTATACGAGTCAAAAATCTTAGCATTAAAATTTGCAAAAAAATCATAATACAAGTATTTTATCACAGATATTCTTCTAATTCGTTTCACATCACTCAAATTATATTAGTTAAAGCCCACCCAACGCTTTCCTTGTATAGTCAACACCAAATTTTCTAAGTTGTTTTTTCCTTTTGTATGTGAATTTAATTTTTTTTTACGATTTCAATGTTGACACTAGACCAAAAGAGCCGAATTTTAATAAGTTGATTAGTTTTTATAGAGTGTCTTATTATTTTGTACATCCTAAATAAAATGTTTACAAGAAATTGATTTAGTGCTAATATGGATCGTGTTCCAAAAAAAAGCAATTTGAATTTAAATTATGCAGCCTCAAAACAAATATAGTTATTCGGTTGACTGTATCCGTTCGTCAAGGACGCGTACATGACATAAAAGAAAATATTCCTCCTTCCCTTCTTATTTAGTGATAGGCATTTTCTGTCCATTCTGATAAGTCATTTATTTAATGAAATAAAGGGACTTTTCTATATTACTCGGTATTTCGTAAATGGGAAAGGAAGAGATCTATTGTTGTAGGAAAGAAGGAAAAATCAAGATCGTGCTACAGAAATGTAATTGTGTAAACACGAAAACAATTTGTGATGTTAGTATTTTTGAAGATTGTCTAGTTGTGGCATACCACACCAAGCGTCGTTAAAGGACACTGTTGAATCTGTTTGTGGAGGAAAGAAGGAAAGGAAGGAAGAAAACTATTTGTGCGTGAAAATATGTTTATTAACAAACATCTAATAGGAAACGAAAGTTAAGTATGCTTTCATACGTTTGACGACCTCCGTAGCCGAGAGGCGAGCACGCCGGACTTTAAATGGCGCCGCCATCTCTGAGGTTCCGGGTTTGATCCCCGGTCGGGTCAATGTAGAAAACGAACTTTTCTATATTGGCTCGGGTCTGGGTGTTGTGGTACCATCGTTGTTTCTGATTTCTATAACTCAAGTGCTTTAGCTACTTAGCTTAGGATCAGTGCAATGTATGTGATGTTGTCCAATATTTATTTAAATTTTATTTATACGTCCTATCAGGGCACAGGCCTCCTCTCAACTATTAGGTACTTCGGGCCATTCGCCATCTCTAAATATTCCAAAATAACAGTGGAAACTCATCCATAGGAATAGCGTTTGCACAACGCATACAATTTATATTTAATTCCGAAATGCCTACAAACAACCTTTGTTCGCGTAAAAGCAATTTCCGTATAACATGCAAATATTTTTACAATCCTCACTCTACTTGATAAGCGAATAAAAAAACCTAGAGCCACGGAAAATTTTTACTTTCACGCTATAACCTTGTCTTGATTTACGCTTCCATTATTGCGTTGATTGAAATAATTAACAAATTGGCGAATTTTTTTCAATCTTTATAATATCGGTAGTGTGAAAGTTAAAGTTTATATTTTTGTTACTAAATAATGTTAAAACGACTGAACGAAATAAACTTAAATATGGCACCGTTTTTCGTGTATTCCCGTGAGATGGTATAACAATTTATTTTACTTTTGGCCTAAGCTCACCTACCTACTTAGTGAAAAATGATTGATGTTGTTATTTTGGTCATAACGTCCGATTTTTATAAGTTAAAAAAAACTAACTCCCAAAGGACTTCTTAGTAAACTAAACTCATTTATAAGCAAATACCAGACAATGACGACTTAATTGGCGTAGTGCCTAGATTTTTTTCCTATACAAAAAGGAATCATTTACTCTTGAAGATCAAGGGGCCCGATAACCAAGGGCTATCTGTTATGATGACAGCTATCATCAGTCTGAAAATCAACTGCCGAACATATGCTTTCCCCACTAGCGGCTCTGGTGGTTTGCATCCAGCGGCTTTCCGCAACCTTGATTATGACATAAATCCACTGAACTAGTATAAATTATATACTACTCTGTCAAGAAAGTAACGGGAAAAGATTAATAATACACAAAATGTTAGTTATTCATCCAAATTTATTTTATCACCTTCAAAGTATGCTCCTTCAGAAGCGATACACTTACGCTAACGAATAAACCAATCATCAAAACATTTTTAAACGCTTTTTCCGGATTCGAGTTCAGTTCTCGCCGCGAATTCTCCTTTATGTCTTCTACCGAATGAAACCGGGTGCCACGAAGTGGTATTTTGAGTTTAGGAAAAAGAAAGAAGTCGGCTGGAGCCATATCTGGTGAATAAGGTGGCTGCTCGATGGTATTTGTTAAGTTTTTGGTCAAACATTCGTTCACAATGGTGGCCTTGTGGGAAGGCGCATTATCGTGGTACAAAATCCAAGAATTTTCATTCCACAAATCTGGTCTTTTTCGTCTAATTTGCTCTCTTAAACGCCGCATAACGCTTAAATAATACTCTTATTTTATCGTTTGATCTTCTGGCAAGAATTCTGAGTGCACAACACCGCGACAGTCAAAGAAAACAGTCAACATGACTTTGACTTTCGATCGAGTTTGGCGCGGTTTCTTCGGTTTCGGTTCAGTTGGAAGGCGCCACTCCGAAGCTTGTTGACTAGTTTGCATGTCAAACTCGTAAACCCACATCTCGTCACCAGTAACAATGCGTTTCATGAATGTTGGGTTGGAATTGAATTTATTGGTCCTTAGCGACTTTTTTGCGATTGAGTTTTTGGAGAAAATTCAGGTCTTTTGAGACTAGCCGAGCGGCAACATGTTTCATACCCAATTGGTTATTTAAAATGGTACAAATCGACTCGTGTGACACAGTAAGTTCGACGGCTAGCTCTCTCAAACTTGAATGTGGATTTTCAGTTACTATTTCCTTCACTTTTGCGGTGTTATATGAATAATATAAATGAATATGAGTCATCAATTCCCTAAACTTTTTTGACAGAATGTATATTGGAAAACATCACATACATTTCTCTGGTCCTAAGATAAGTAGCTAAAGCACTTGTGTTATAGAAATCAGAAACAACGACGGTACCACAACATCCAGACATCCGAGACAATATGGAAAAGTTCGTTTTCTACATTGACCCAACCGGAGATCGAACCCGGAACCTCAGAGATGGCAATGCCATAGATATAGTCCGGCATGCTCGCCTCTCGGCCACGGAGGTCGTCGATGATTGATAAATATCAATGACTCACCCACAACAGTAAGATGTACTCTCCGCACAAGTGGTGGATGCGCCGATATCTGGCACTCGTAGAATCCCTCGTCTCGCTCACTCACGTACTGTATGAGCAGGCGCCAGTCATTAGGTTGCTCAAACGCAAGCGAGTACCGAGAGTCGGCGGAGTAGGTGTGACGGCCGAAGGAGAGGAGGTGCAGCTCTTCGCCTCTTCGACGAACCCAGGATATCTGAAAAAAAGGGCTGAGTTGAAATCTGACAAAAAAAAACAAAGTGTCTATATCGACGCACAGGAATTCACAGAATGTAGGTAAGTATAGCACAACCAATTTTTTTTTAGTGACCAAATTACATGTGTGTGTAGTAGTGGCATCAGTAGGAAAGGACGATTCATCATGGATTAAATATTTTGAATAATTTTTAGGATTTTATTTACTAGTTTTTTCTATTCTTTCTTAAACTACTGTAAGATATTTATCATATTTTTCGGTGCATGAACACAGAAGGTTCGCTAAAACCAAAAACACACTTAAACATCCCGCATACAGTTTTGTGTCTGTTCAAAAAGCAGGGCCACTCATATCACTCGTATTTACTAAGCCAGTAGTTCTCAATCAGTGGGCTAACAAGAGGTTTATTAAGCACTTAAAAAACGTTTAACATAAAACGTATTTAGATGTAGGTAATGCTTTTGTTTTATAGCAACTCAAAGAGTCAAAGATAAATAACACTTGAAAAAAAAACCATCGATCTCAGGTGGGACTCAAACCCACGTCTCATCGCATGCGTCATGCATGAGTCAGTTTTATTTTTAATACACGTCATATATTTTTTTTACTGATACCTTAATAATGTAATTTATTCATATTTAAATTAATTATGGCTAAATAATGAATAACGTGAATCTACTTAACAATTACACTGTTTTTCTTGATTAAACAGTGTAATTGTTAAGTAGATTCTTACGTGGTGTTTTGACAGTTGATAATTTGCAAACAGTTACTATATTGTTACATTTTTGAAAAAGATACAATATATATTATTGTCACTATTGGTGTCTAACATCGATAATATTGGTGTATACTATGTATTAACATAAACTATGCTATTGATACTGTCGATAGAGTAGCTAATTTTCAATATAAACTATCGATAGTCAAACTTTAGATTTTTCGGCCAAACTAACCGCATCGCCATCAGCAGAGTGCGTTATGCTTATAGCCGAAGCCAAACGAAAACCTAGGGAAGCTTCCCTTAGGATATTATTGTATTACGGTCAACAACCCTCCACCACTGGGCTCTCGTTGTGGAGTATGGCCCAAACCACCTCATAGTTGAGATGAGGCCTGTGTCCTGCAGTGGGACATATACTGGATGACTTTTTTTACCGTCAAGAAAATAAACGTGTGAGATAGGTAAATGATATAGGTGATGATTACATAATAATTTAAAAAAAAAGTTTAATATTTTATTTTTATCAACTATTTATCCTCATAACTATCTAATTCTAAGTTAATTTTGACTAACTGAACATTAAAAAAAGAATATTGATAAAATAATAATAAAAATATGAAACCGGTCAAAACTTAAACGCATATTCAATGATGTATTCTTTATTTATAATTTTTAGGACATTACAAAATTTATAAAATCAGTTGTATTTAATAAACACACTTACATAATACCACATAGTTTTAGGTACAGAATACACAGTTATTTTTTCCTGACGGTAAAGAATGTCATCCAGTATAAGCATACTTTACTTTTACTTTAAGGGTCAACAAAATGTTTGAGAACCATTGCATAAACAGACGTAGCAGATGTTTTTGTAAATATCCATGATAAATTACGTCCATAACGCGGGAGTGTTTATATTGTTTATCTTCAAGTTTGGACGTTCGCCAGCTAAAGTTTTAGAGAGAAAATCTAATCTTGAATGTGTAAATTCATGAGATTTCTCTATTGTATAGTTTGGTAGTGTCACCGTAAATGGTTTGAATATAAATCGCGAATTACATTAAGTAAAGCTATCGTCTGAGATTTTTATTACTAAAGAACAAGATGGGTAGACGTTTTTCGTTACGCGCCTTGAAAAAATGGCATCGATATAACATTTGGTGTGTCGCAAAACAAAAGTCTACTTTTCGACTTCAAAATCATCTAAGTTTATTGTGAATTGTACATATCACTTTCAAGTTTTGGGTTGTTTTTGTATTGCTTAGAGTTAATCCAATTTAATATTCCTCAATATTTCTTGAAGCTTAGTCAAAGGGATAAAGGCACCTTGATTACATCTGCCAGTAAGGTTTAGTCAATGGCCTTACAACAGCTCTCTATCAAACTCCAGTATTTATTAAAGCCAATATACTGTGATCAAACCGCACTCAGCCCAATACTCTAACCCTAGAGCAAGAAAGACCTACACGTAACCTAGGTGAATGTATAAGCTTGAACGTATAAAGGCTTAATAAATTTAGGGATTAAGGAAAGGAAAGCTTGGATCGGACTCTCGGTATATTAAGATTTAGCCGCACCAGCAGAACTTCCTTCTCCGACTCTTCGTATGACAATCTCCGTAAAAAACAATCGAAAAACATCCGTCATCACATTCAAATCCACATTCGTTTATCGTCTCGCTCCGTCTTCCTTCTCTTTCAAACAACTTACGTTTCATTCCACATATAAATATACTTTTATAAATAAATAATAAACTAAAAAAAGGATTATATATCAACACGTTACGTTCACGTTTATCTATCACATTTTAGTTATTAGAAAGATAAATGATATTCTTTTGAGCTGTAGAAATAAACTTAGGATACATATTTTGCTTTTATTGACTCACAATTTTCTGTCTTGGTGTCATTGTGATGGTTTAAAAACATTTCTGCAGTAGTCTATGGAAACTATGTTTGAAAGATTTTCAGTTGAACGTTTGTTAATTTGTCTGTTTTCTTTCGTTAATAAAATAAAATGACATGTTAAATTAACATTAAGGTATAATAGAAATAATAAAGAGTAATTACTTAAAGTTTTTAGAGATTGGTGGCCAGTTTTAATTCAAAATTATCACAAACTCAGGCAATTGCAACTTTGTTTTGACCCATAAACAAAAACGTAACTTCGCTACCATTGGCTTGGAGAAAAAGTTTTAATGAGCGATGCAATTAGTAGGTCAACTCAAGTATCATAATTATTGTTGGCAATATTATCTCGTTTTGTTATAATTCAAGTATGAATTGCGTGCAAAAATTCTGATAGTCAAACACATTATTTTACACAGTTCGATTTAACAGAGTTAGTTAAAAAAGGTCTTCTACTTATCGGCTTTCGTTTTATGCTTTTTGGTAATAAATATTTAAAAGTTACGGTCTACATTTAATAAATATGCAAAGAATGTATAAGTTATTAAGTTATATGGCATGAACAGTCTAGATACTTTCATAAAACCGACTTTGATTTCTAAAACTGCGGTGACTAAAGCGAAATATCTTTACGATTTTAGAGCTCAACTTTTGAACTCCGTAACTATTCCCATTTTAGATCACAAAGTTTTACAAAGATAAGAAAATTCCTTCAAGAATTTCTGCTTTTACTTTTTTATTTTAGGCGGCAACGTTTCACAGCCTTTATAAAATTTTCTACCCAGTAGTAGGGTCGAATAAAACCATTTATTCTAATGGTCTAGCGATCCTTTCAATATTATGTAAATTTCTGACGGTAGGAGAGTAAGAAATTGGGTCAAATGTTGCGTTGAATCCTTTTAAACCCTACTTTAGATGGTCACGGTACAGCATATATACGTTTGTGAAAACGTTATTATCGACACCACAATTCCAGGAATCTACTTTTTAATTAAATTGATAAGATTGAGTATTTAGGCGTCAGAAATAACTCAATGAGTTTTACCAGACGTTTCGATCGAATCAAGTTAGGTGGAATGTCCATCATCCCAAATATTGGCGACCTCCGTAGCCGAGAAGCGAGCACGCCGGGATAAAATATGGCACCGCCATCTCTGAGGTCCTCCGAATTCGGGTCAATGTAGAAAACAAAGTTTTCTATATTATCTCGGGTCTTGATGTATGATGGAACCGTAATTTTGACTGTTTTCTATGACATGTGATTTAGCTACTTACCTTAAGATCAAAGCAATGTATGTGATTTTGTCCAATTTATTTAATTACTTATTTAATACGAATAAATGTTCAAACTTTTATATTCGGATTATTCCAATCAAGACTATAAACCAAGAGAGCGGTTATTTCAAAGGAACAGAAATTGCGGTAAATTATAAATGTCAGTTTACGTGCGATATATTTGAGTGGTGCTTTTAAACGCTATTTTGTTTTGTAACCTTTATAAAAAACATTTCACGATTTGTTATTAACTAATAACAAATCGTGAAATAGATTTGAAATTAACTAGAACTCTTACTAGTTAAAGTTATTTTGTATTTCAACAATCAATTGCAAATTAAATTACGTTTGCTTTAAAAAATTAAATCTTCTTCTTCTCTCTTCTTTGGCCTCGCCTTTTCCCGCTACACGGGGTCGGCTTTTGCAATCATGCGACGCCACGTGGTCCGTCGCTGTGCGTCATCTTCCCTCAGACCCAGTTCCTTCATGTCTCTTTGAACATTCGTCAGCCAGGTGGTCTGTCTTTCTCTTCCCCTCTTTATAGACGCCATAGAAAGGCACTTCCTCACGACATGATTCTCGGTTCTACGCAGTACGTGACCGTACCATCTCAGCCTGGACTCGCTCAGTTTGTCCGTTATCTTTGCAACTTTGAAGCTCCCCTGATGTACTCATTGCGAACCTTGTGTTTGAGTGAATAAAAGATTAAATTCAATATTAGAGAAAAAAACTTGAAGAACATGAGTGGTTTCAAAGTGTTTTAACACTTTAAACCAAAACGAACGAAGGTTGCGAAAAGAGCAAAACCAGTTACGAAGTTTGTTGTAGAGTTGTGTAACTCGTGAGTGAAAGACAAAAATGATATATATCTTTCCTAAAGAATGAATCACTCACTAACTCACTTGCATCTCAAATGTTTCTTTATATCTTTTGAGATAAGACTCCTTTCCGAGTGACTAAACTATCATTGGCTTCGGGTGCTGCTAGTTTTTACTAGTAAACATGAAATAATAATTTATAAATTTATTTTTTAAACCTATGTAAGTAAAATCGGTCACATCTTTAGCTCTGAGTAGCAGCCACCTATTCTCTCTCTGTAGTCTCTACGGACTACACTACACACACCTAGCTCAGCGATTAAATCACTCATGAATTGACGTGTGGATCATTGAGTTAAAAGAGCTGAAGATATAAAAGAGTGATATATATCAGTAGATCACAATCTCTCTTTTCTTTTCAGTGATATAATTTGCGCATCTCTAGTTTGTTGGAACGCGCACACGTTTTGACGACATTACTCATATTTCATTCCACCTCGGTATCAAAGGATACCTAAGTTAAGAGATTTTCAAATTCCACGCATTTGTCGTAAGTAAGGTGCCTCACACGGTCTTGATACTTGAGATCTGGATTTTCGTGGATCAATGCTTGTTTAAGTTAATTTTTAAGTTTTATTCCTTTGTCTTTAGACAGAATAACTAGACTTTTAGCGTCAATGATCAAATTTAAGTCAATTGTATAATAATCTTATGGCGCCCTCGTACAATGCGGAGCGATGATATACGCAAAGATGCTGGCAGCAGATGGAAGGAATTCAATAAAATCAACGTTGACCGCTGCTCAATGTGTCAACTTGCAAAATTAATCAGTTTTTTTTAACAACAAATTTTTGGCAATAGTACTTATATGTAGGTAGCTTTTTTGGGCGAAGTACCGCAATTGCACGTGATATTACTTTCCATCTGTGTAGCCCCACTTTTTGAGTTATCCTTACCAGTACAAAGTAGAATAGCATGTCTTTGATTTTTGATATTAACTTGCAAGTTTCATAATCCTTTTACTATCGAATGAGAAACTCCTACTGTTTTATCATATACCATTGTGGTTTTTCGCAGCTAAGCCGCGGCGCGCACGGTCTTGATACTTGAGATTTATGAAGCCTCCCGATTACACTCCTATTGTTTCGTATTGTTTTGGGTTACTGAAGGTCAGAGGGCTCGTTTATCCAACGCCTTATTTAGACAAAGAATTTTGGTTTCTCAACATTGAGCAGAAATAAAACAAGTGGAAATATGTGTGCTTGTATGTGTGTAATGTGTGTGTGTTACTTGTGAGTCTTATAAAACGCCTGGTTGGATTTTTTTTACTTGAAAATTCTTGGTAAGGGCAACATACATTATTGCATTTTATGTTCGTGCGCCGCTCGCGCCGCCCCACCTCTGATCTACACCTACTTCCTGGAACGTGAACTGAAACGCGGCACGCGCGCAGATCGCGCGCCGCGCGTTCGCTCTATACAGATCTTGCATGAGTTGTGCTAAAGATGCGCACTAAATGTTTGCAGTAACGGAACGCGTGCTGCGCATTGCAGTGCATTCACCAGATCTGGACGTACCCTTAAGCATACCTATCAATGAATGAAAACCGGAACTGCCCATCCGATTTAATCAACCCGTTGACCAATTTTTAGTATTGACAAATAAAGTTTTCATTTTATTTGACTTTATAGACATAGGCTATATTTTATTAATCTTTTTAACACAAACCAAAACGGCTGGAGCTGCACTGCCAGTAAAATATACCGAAAAGGTTTCAAAAATTAAGACTTTCATTAACAATTTACGATTGATCCCAAGTACTGGAGCCTAATCCAATATTAAAAGGTTCTCTAAAATATAAGTTTTCATTTGTTTAATTCTTCCTAGTAGGAAAGTAATTTGTAAAATAAGCTGTCGGAGCGTTAAAAAAGTAAATAATTTAAGTTGAGAGAAACGAATTTCTTTTCTTTGTTAAACTTTTAAAAAAGATAATGGAAATAGTTTGAAATAAAAGTTACAAAAGAAATTAGATATTAGCTTGCGAAAGTTTAGGACTAAACTCTATTTAAAAAAGTAATAAACGCATAAATAACCTTATGTATACAAGTTGATATTTAAAAATCTTAAGATTCATTTTTTTTTTAATTTATCTATACCTTACATTAAAATATTAGTCAATACATTTGTTTTAGACTAGCGTCTTTTAGTAAGAACTAGAGCAATAAAAAAACTGACGGAATCGAACTAGCCTATTATGATGTGGGGTAACAGTACAGAATGAAAAAAAATCTTTACTGCGCAAAAAAAATGCATTAGGGCAATCTGTGGGATGATACCTGATCAATCATGTGAACCATATTTTAAAAATCAAAATTTACTAACTTTCCCATCCTTAAATATTTACGAGATTTGTAATTTTGTATTTAAACACAAGGATTTGTTCAAGACGGCTAGTGATTTAAAAAACTCAAGATCACGTAGAGACCCCCACAGACTTATACTCGATGACGTTCCAAAGTCAGCTAAATATAGTAAGAGTTGCCTGGCTATGTGCATTAAGAATTATAACCATATACCCAATGAGGTGAAAACGCAAAACGCCTCGCTGTTCAAGAAGCATTTGTTCCGGTGGCTTAATGTTCACAATTTTTATAGTGTTAAAGAATTTTAGGACTGGAAAAAGTAATTTATTTAAAAATATCTAAATAAATGTGACTTATAATTTAACTTAATTTAAAATAATTTGGATATCTGGGATTTCTTGACAATTTTTATAATGTAATTAATTCAATAATTTTTAAATCGTTTTATAATTTTATCACTAATATTTGTGACATTTGCATGCTAATTCGAGTAGCCTAACGTATGATTCTCAAACCTACCTATTGAATATCTATTTATACCATGTTTGACGCAGATAAATATTTGAATTTGAATTTGTTGATTCTCTAAACAAAATGGCGATCACTTCGACATTACTTTACAAATCGATGAATAAATAATGTGAACCAACTCTGTAACAAAATAGAGTCTATGTTTGTTTGTACTGCTTCTATGATACGCGCTGTCATTTTAACAGTGAATTCAGTAATTGACAACAGTAAATTGAACCCACTTCTTAGAAAAATAGAGGCTTTATTTGTTTTTATCGCTTAGGTGATATTTAAAGCAAGCTTTTTTGCGATTTTTTTGAGAATTGACTCCCAGGTATCTGGTGCTAGGTTAGAGTTTAAAGGTACATTACTGCCCCACCACCCTCGTCGGGTCCATAATGTATCGTTTATTTAACAAAGCACGTTTGAATTGTTCTTTCTTATAGAAATATAGCTGTTACGTGAGTTGGATGATAGCATGGTTTGAAAGACAGTAAACTTGAATGCTCCCTCGAGACTCGCATCCCGGAAACCGCAACAAATTCAATCACAGCTCAAATAAATAGAAATACGATTTATTACATATATTTTTCTTGAGAAAAATTGGAGAACCGATTGAAACGTTGAGAAGAATCGATTGCATCTAGAATTTTCTGCGGATAGTATTCTGGAAGTAACTTTTTTATTTAATAAGCGTTTCTAACCAATATTGTAGCTGGCAAGTCTGTCGTGAACAGAAATCTTAGCCGAACATCAATGTAAATAGAGTGAATAATATGGTTTAGTTTTTTTTTAAACATGCACAAGTTCTATTCCAAGCAAGCGCTAGGCAAACAATAGTGTTGGAAGAATCTTGGTTCTAAAGGCTTTTTACTATACCTAACTCGTGATATCCTTGTATGCGACTTGTATGTGCAAATAGTTTGTGCAAAAATTTGCGCAAGAACTATTATGGCGTCCACACGTGGACTACATATTTGCATATGCCTGTCTACCTTGTGTATTTGCAACAATGATGTATACTTCCACAAGCTCCTGGTAAAAAGGGTCTTGAGAGAGAGAGAAAGACACATTCATGGATAACGAAGTGATCCCTCAAGGGTTTCTATTTACAATTTGAACGGAACCCTAAAAATCGTCTGGTTTCCCTGTCTAAGACATGTCGTATCTAGGATAATGCTCAAAGCGTTTACTCTGACACAAATTACGTTTAGCGGCGGCGTGACTCCAACTGCTAATACTACTACTATTCTTGTTTTGTAGGCCGAAGACCTCCCGCCTTTTGGGCGGTATGACCGGCAATTAGCACAGTTGGCCGAGATCAGGGCAAAAGACAGAGAAATCAGCGCACAATGCGTGCGGTGTAAAGGAACACCGCCTTCTGCATCTTTCCTGGAAGCGAGCTGCAGATGAACTGGGATTCATCATACTTCATCCTTTTTAAGTGTATACCCAGAGTAACTGGTTAATTTCAATAAAAGATCAAATTTTCTTACGGTTTTCTCTCCCAAATCGTGTACTCTGCAGTGCAAGTGTACTCTGCTCCCCAGCTGTGCCGTCACGTTGTTGGTAGATGCATCATCTTCGAAGAATGGCAGCGGCTCCGACGTGGTGGTGGAAATATCTTCCTCGTGCTCCTCATACGTCTCCGTGAAGACCTCGTGCCAGAACGGGCCAGTTATCACTTTCTTGTCACCGGTTTTGAAGTCTACTGGAAAAAAAAGATTCGTTTATTATGGGAAAACACCAGTTTTGTTTGTTTTGGAAGAGTTGAAGGTAGTTTCGTAATTTTGAGTCGATTTATTTGGGAAACTGCATTTTAGTTGCAAACTTCAATTTTGTAATAAAAGGCCCTTAACCGGATTTCAATCAACGTACCTAAGTATTGAGATTTTTTGTAGTTTTCGTTTTTTTTTTGCATACACATAAACACCAACAGTTTTTCTTTTTATGCTGTGCAATAATGAGTATATCTGTCTATGTATCTAACTCACAAATTATTGTAACATTTAAATTTTATAAAATCACAGTCATTCCAGTACATTATTGACGATCTCCGTAGCCGAGAGGCGAGCACGCAGGACTTTAAATGGCGCCACTATCTCTGAGGTTCTGGGTTCGATCCCCGGTCGGGTCAATGTAGAAAAAAACGAACTTTTCTATATTGGCTCGGGTCTGGGTGTTGTGGTACCGTCGTTGTTTCTGATTTCTATAACACAAGTGCTTTAGCTACTTACCTTAGGATCAGAGCAATGTATGTGATGTTATAATAATATTTATTTATTTATTTATTATTATTATTTATTTATTTATTATTATTAACGTCAATTTTAGAATTATAAAGTGAGAAAAAACCGACTAGGTCGAGGTCTAATACATTATTATTTTAGACCTCGTTCGACTTTAGAAATTTGTTGTCGTAATCTTAATAAACAACTACAACAATAATCTAGTCCCAAACAAAACAAAGCGTGTACCAGATGACGATCAGATATCTGATAAACATACTTAAATATATTTGTATCCAGCCGTTAAAATACTCGTGATAATTACACAAGCATTTGCCTTGCGGGATTTGAACCGTTTTAATTGTCTTAAGCGCGAACCTCTCGATCGTTTATGATTGCGGTCCTGGAACCTGGAACCACCCCAGTTATTGCATTTTAGAATTCTTTGTATGAAATTGTATAGAACCTCGCACACCTAGCCGCGCTCAGCGCAAGCAGCGAGCGCATCGGTCGCATAATGCGGATGGTTGCAGATTTTGCAGTGGTCATAGATGCGCGATCACCTTTAACCCGCCAAAAAAAAAGTTTAAAAAAGCATGCTTTGTGCATACTACTTTTCACATCCCCCCAAGAACCCAATGGAACATACTACTTTGTGCCCTTAGATAACGTACCTGGTATCTGCGGAGCTATAACACATAGCGTCCTGGTCAGCAAAGAGCAGAACACTAAGAGAGCAGCCGGCGTCATCCTGTCAGCCCCAGGAGTCGGGGGCCATAGAGTTCACCTGTCCAGCCGTTCGTGATCCTGAAACAAAGAGGCCAGTTACAAAAATAATCTATAGTTGCCTGTTTCATCTATCACAAGTGCGATGTTTGGAATAGAACGCAAGATGTATGAATGAGAAGGATAACAGTGCCTTAATGTCTTATCTTGAAAAAGCAATGCAATAGCGAAAATTGAGCAATTCTGGCTTTAAAATTTCGAATTGACAGCAAAAAACAAAAACCGATCGATCTACTGTCAGTGCTGCTAATAGATTTTGACACTAAGCATCAATCGGGCGATAACTGCGCGATTATCGCTGATTGCAAATTTTTAGGGAATAAGGGTGCGGAGTGTGAGAGAGGAGAGACAAATGCAGATTCGAGTTTGATGACAGACATTATACCATTTTTTTTGCGTGCTGCAGAAACCCGATAAAATCAAGTGCCTGTTAAAAACCATAAATTAATAAAAAACGGTTTTCTCACTTCTCGATTTTTTAAAGTTTTTAACTATTTTAATGTATAAATGACGACCTCCGTAGCCGAGAGGCAAGCGCGCCGGACTATAAATGGCGCCGTCTTCTCTGAGGTTCCGGGTTCGATCCCCGGTCTGGTCAATGTAGAAAACGAACTTTTCTATATTGGCTCGGGTCTGGGTGTTGTGGTACCGTCGTTGTTTCTGATTTCTATAACACAAGTGCTTTAGCTACTTACCTTAGGATCAGAGCAATGTATGTGATGTTGTCCAATATTAAAAGAAAAAAAAACAGCGACATCATGCATTAACATTTTCCTTCAATTTGATTTAACAAGCACATTGATTTGTTACTTTGAGTCCATGACAATTGGTGAGTCAGTTTTCATATGTCATCATCATCATCATTTCAGCCACAGGACGTCCACTGCTGAACATAAGCCTCCCCCAGTGACTTCCAGATTGACCGGTTGGATTTTTTTTATGTGTTTAACTAAAAACATACATTTCAACGTAATTTCCTTTGCAAACGATTGAAAAATTTAAACTAAATTTTCCTACTAAATTATAAGTCGAACAAAACAGATTGTAGGAGGTACTAAAAACTCTTGGTTAATAGACTCTCTGTAATTATTAATCCTGACGTAAAATTTACTGAGCATTCGTCGTAACAAAGTGAAATGGCCCGAACTTTGTTACTTAGTTTTATTAAGGCACTTATAAAACAACGTAACCCACAAACTAAACCAGATCCCAGTTTATATCTCGAGGCCCGAATTATCTACAATCTAAAATTAAAGATATAACTTTATCGACGGCCGTAATATTCTTGGGAGCAAATAAATCAAGTTGGCGAAGATTAAGTGTGTTCGAAATAGATTGACGTTCATCGTGATAAAATTTTAGTAAAGAACACATTTTTGCGAGGATAAAATCCATTTATTATCACCACTTGTGTTTCTCAACAATGGTGGCAATTAATTACAAGCTAGACTAAAATTCATTGCCTGGGAAAATTCACTGTCAGGCATTCCACAAAAAAAAAATTTTACTTTGTGTTGAATTATCAAATACAAAAATTGATTAAAGCGATTTATAATCATAATCAAGTCATTATGTTGAATCGAAACGCCATCTCGAATTCGTCTTCTTTTTCTCTATGCTTTATGCTCTCGAATCTCTGGTGTTGCTCTCTTGTTTTGTAATGGCTTCCAGGTGAAAAGTATATAAAATAAAATACTTATTTACTGCTATTGAAACTAAGTTGTTTCCTTTTAAACCTCAACAAACTACAGGTTATGGAACCAGCAACGTGTGAGCGCTTTTATTGGGGTAAAACGTAAGCATAAAAATAATTTGAAATTTTTGACAGTTAAAAACCGTTACAATTTTTTATTGAGATGGATGGTTTAAAAAGTAAACGTAATATAAAACCGTTTGATGGTGAGAAAAATAGTGTATGGAAATTCCAAATTCGCTAATTACTATGTGAGATGGATTGTTTACAAGTAATAGATAAAATGCCAATAAATAGAGATGACCATGAGTGTAATAAATTAAATCGCATTGCAAAAAGTGTAATTATTGAATATTTGGCTGTCTCATATCTTGGATTCGCTAAAGAAGACAGTACAGCTAAAGATATAATACAAAGTTTGGATGCGTTGTATGAGCGAAAAAGTATTGCTACGCAGTTGGCATTAAGAAATAAATTATTGGCACTTAAACTACAGGGTGATGTACCGCTTGTAAAACTTTTCGCAATTTTTGATGATTTAATTACTGAATTATTATCAGCGGGTGCAAAATTGGAAGAAACGGATAAGGTAGCTCATTTATTGCTTACGTTACCGACAAATTATGACGGCGTTATTACTGCGATTGAGACTCTTACAGATGATAACTTGACAATAGCATTTGTGAAGACCAGGCTTTTAGATCACGAAGTGAAATTGAAAAATGAGAGCTGTAAAACAAGTACAAAAGTACTGCAAGTTCAAAAGAAACCTGCAATGTTATGGAAAAGAAAATTTGATGATTCGCAAAATTCTAGCAGTATTCACAAAAAAAGACAATCGAGCTAAGACATCAAAATTCATAAAGTGTCATCATTGTGGGCGTAAAGGGCATATAAAAAACGACTGTTTTTATTTCAAAAGAACGATAAATCGACCAAAATCTACAGAAAGGAAAAGAACAGTTCATGCGATTGAGACCAACCAACCATCTACTTCCAATGATTATTCTGGTTTTGCCTTTATGACAGGAGAGTATCAGAAAGAAGAACAAAGACAAAATGACATTTCTATTGGATTTTGGAGCTTCTGACTATATCATAAACAGGGATGATTTATTTTCTAACTTTACCACTTGATTTACACCATTGAAATATCAGTGGCTTAAAATTGACAATTTATTTCAGCAACTAAAAAGGGCAGTTTAAATGTTACCAGCAACATGGGCGTCTTAGGAATTTTGGAGGAGGTCCTGTACTGTAAGGAGGTGCCATACAATCTCCTATCTGTTTCGAGGATGCAGCAGGCTGGATTCACAGGGGTGTTCGACCAAGACGGTACCCAAATATGTAAAGGTGGTAAAGTCCTCATTCGAGGTAGGTCTTTAAATAATTTTGATTTTGTGGTTGATATAATCAATCTATTTCGCAAATATTCAATGCTAATAAAAATAATTACAAACTATGGCGCTGATCGCCTAGGTCATATAAGTAAAAGTAAATTTGTTGAATTACAAAGACATGAAATGGTAAGTGATACCAATCAAATTGACACTGTGATACCAACCGATAGCTTATGTGAGGCTTACATAAATGGGAAACAGAGTCGCCTACCATTTAATGAAGCCTAAGATAAGTTATATTAAACGACCGTTATTCGTAGTGCATTCTGATGTCTGCGGTCCTATTACTCCTTCTACTGTTGATAACAAAAACTATTTTGTTTTGTTTGTTGATCAGTATACACATTACTGTGTCACGTATTTGATAACTTACAATTCTGATGTATTTGCGGTATTTAAAGATTATGTTGCAAAAAGTGAGGCTAAGTTCAACACTAAATTAGTAACTTTATATTGTGATAACGGTGGAGAATATTTATCTACTGAAATGAAAGCTTATTGTGTTGAGAAGGGAATCACTTATCATTTGACAGTCCCTAGGACTCCACAGTTGAATGGTGTTTCTGAACGAATGGTGAGAAGTATTATAGAGAAAGCTCGTACTATAATAAACGGTGCTAAAATAGCCAAACAGTTTTGGGGTGAGGCAGTATTAACAGCTGTCTATTTAATAAATATGACACCAACTAGAGCTCTAAACCTTGCACAAACACCATACGAAATGTGGCATGCTAAAAAAACCACAAATAAAGTTTCTAAAGGTTTTTGGATCAACTGTTTATGTTCATATTAAAACGCATACATCAAAGTTTGATGAAAAGTCATGGAAAGGCATACTTGTGGGGTACGAACCAAACGGTTACAAAGTTTGGAACCCAGAATGCGAAAAATTTGTTGTGGTCAGAGATGTTGTTGTGAACGAGACTAATTTTCTTCAGTCCAGGCCTACTGTTAAGCCTGAAGAGAATGATCAAAATTCTCATGACAAAACTGATAGTGTTGATAAATCAGTGTCAAAAAAAAAAAAAAAATCTCGTAGCTCTGACAGCAATAAATCAGATATTTTGAAATCTGATGAAATTCGTAAAATTAACCATGACATTCGTGAATCAGATAATAGTAAGTCTTCTCAAAAAGAAGGTAGTGTAGACACAGATAACGAGGTTGAACTTAGGAGGAGTGATAGGCTAAAAGGTCGTCCACTTGATTTATACAAAAAAATATAACGATGATTATGTGATGTGTGCTGAATCTGTTTTATGCAAAATACCTAATTCATTTTCTGAAATTGAGACGATGAATAAGTTTAAAAAGTATTTGATGAGCAAATTTGAAATGACTGATTTGAAAGAAATAAAATTCTATCTTGGTATAAAAGTTACAAGATGCAATGACAAAATAACTTTAGAACAAAGTGCATGCATTAAAACAGTGTTAAGTAAATTTAATATGCACGATTGCAATTCTGTGAATACACCCTTAGAAAGTAAACCAAATTATGAAGCTTTAAACTCAGATGAAAAATGTAACGCACCATGTAGGAACGTTATAGGTTGTTTGATGTACATAATGTTATGCACTCGGCCAGATTTAAGTACAAGCGTTAATATTCTAAGTAGGTTTACTAACAAAAATAATAATGAGCTATGGCAGTGTTTAAGAAGGGTGCTTAGGTATCTGAAAGGTACAATTGATGTAAAATTATGCTACAAAAGATGTAATTATGAGAATATCCTATGTGGGTATGTAGACTCAGACTGGGGTGGAAATGATACACAAGACAGAAAAAGTACAACTGGATATTTGTTCAAACTTTTCGATCAGTGTACAAAGTACCTGTGTAAGTAAGTAAAGTAAGTGTACCTGGAGTACAAAGAAACAAATGTCAGTTGCAGCTCCTTCTACTGAGGCCGAATATATGGCATTATATGAAGCAGTTAGAGAAGCGTTATGGCTTAAATCATTAGCTGCAAGTATTAATGTAAATATTGATAAACCTATAATAATTTATGAAGACAATAACGGCTGCATTAGTATTGCTAATAACCCAACTAACCATAAGAGGTCAAAGCATATTGATATTAACCCTTAACCGGAATCGCTATTTCATTCAACATAACTGGAATCGCGGGTCCAACTGGACCCTTTAAATAAAATACATATTTTTTTGTCATAAAAATACAAATTACACTCAAATGTGTCTTGGTTGTATTAATAAAAGTTTATTATACTATATAAATCAAAATTTATTAATAAACACCTTAAAACTAACAGTTTTATTGAACTTTATATCTTAGGTCTTAAATTTGGCACATTTTTTTCAGTCTTAACTTTGACATGCTAAATTATAATAATAAAAAACAAAACTTAAAGATGTAATTATACTGCAGGGTTTTACGTATCTTCCCTTTAACAAAAATAGAGATTCTTTATAATATCAACTAAAAACAAAAAAAATGACAACCTAATCTTAAATCGTAAAATACAATTACCAGTCTTTAACATTTTATGTATGGCACTTGGCACACAGCATTTTTTTTTGTACATGAAGCTTACAGATGAAACCACTGCATCTGTCACATTTTTGCGACTGTTTATTATCTGTTTCTGGCAAAAATAACATCTACCTCTTTTCCTTAGCTTACTTTGAGTTGAAGTTTCATTTTCTTGCTGTATGATATTTAGTGGTTCATCTAAAGCCGGCCCTAGGAAATTATCAATTCTATTCTTCAAATCTAATGAAAATCAATGATATGATATAATATCTTTTTCCGTAAGATTACGTGCCATTTTTCTAAAATATTATCTAAAAAAATACAATATGAATAAGAATACAATTTTAAATAAAGTTACGTACTAGGAATCGTGGGTCCAATTGGACCCGCGTTGGCTCGTTACCTCCACTTCCAGTAAATTCCAAGCGCCGTGCGTCTGGCACCCGCCGCACCTTGCGACGTTATGAGATTAGCTTGGCGCGCACAACTGTGACTGCGCGCGTTTTGAAATGAAACGGTTTTTTTGTTGCTGTTGGGTCCAAACTGACCCACGATTCCGGTTAAGGGTTAAATATCATTTTTATGGAACAGATAGAGAAAAATGTAATAAAATTAAATTACATTCCCACAGGTCAGCAGCTGGCAGACGCACTGACAAAGCCGTTACCTGCCGTCACTTTTAAAGATATTAGAAACAAATTTGGTTTAATTGTTTAATACTATGTTTATCCAATATTTATTTTGAATTTCATGTTAATTTATTTTAAAGAAAATACCTAATGATTGTTTATGATATAATTTCATTTGTAAATGAAATGGTCTGATTAGGTTTTTCCTGGGTTTTCCCTAATCCTGAGCAACAAATGTTGGATCATAATAACTATTTGTATTTTACCCAGGCTACACTTGGAAGTCACTTATGTTTTGTTTATATTATAATTTGAGGCATATTCTCGAAATATATGATTGTTAAGAGATCAATTTTTGAGGGGGCGTGTTGAATTATCAAATACAAAAATTGATTAAAGCGATTTATAATCATAATCAAGTCATTATGTTGAATCGAAACGCCATCTCGAATTCGTCTTCTTTTTCTCTATGCTTTATGCTCTCGAATCTCTGGTGTTGCTCTCTTGTTTTGTAATGGCTTCCAGGTGAAAAGTATATAAAATAAAATACTTATTTACTGCTATTGAAACTAAGTTGTTTCCTTTTAAACCTCAACAAACTACACTTTGAAATCATGAGATTTGTGTGGTTATTGAAATATATTTAAAATGCCTTTTTATAGTTAGGTGTGTAGTGGCTCTATTCTTAAAAAAAGGAGATAAACCTCTTCTGAAGAACTACAGACCGATCACGCTCTTGAGCTACGTCTGTAAGCTGTTACAAATCGTCTAGCTGCAAGATTTGACGCCTTCCAGTTATCGGAGCAGGCTGGGTTTCGTAAAGGCTAAAGTACTGTAGATCATATCCACACAGTATACAGAAGAGTATAATCAGCCTCTGTGACTAGCTTTTGTGGACTACGAGAAAGCCTTGGACTCCGTCGTTCTGACGGCTGTTCTGAAATTTTTACAGCAATGCCAAGTCGATTGGCGGTATGTAGAGTTGCTGAGGAGCCTGTATAAAATGGCGTTGATGACTGTTCAGGTCCAAAACCATAAGACGAGACCTATCCATCCAGTTACTGAGAGGAGTGAGACAAGGAGATGTCATATCTCCGAAGTTGTTCACGAACGCACTGGTAGACGTTTTCAAGACTAATAGGACTAATGACCGATATAGTATACTTGTTCTTGAAACAGAGGACGCTCTCCGACAAGGTAGAGCGATAATATTATACAGGATGTACATAAGATTTTTTGCAGCGAATGGAAACATCGCCAAGGATCAGCCTCAGTTGCTTGCATTGTGAGTGGTGTGTGCAACTGTGGACTGAATTGGGCTAATTGTGATGACAAATCATTTGGGTCAGTCATATAAGTAAGCTTTAAATAGCGATTCAACTACGCAAAGATCGTTTGACACCGAATTAGTTTTTGAATAGAACAAATTTGGTGCAATCACGTAGATAAAATTTGGTATAGACACATTGAGTTGCTCGTAGCTCAGTGGCGGCAGAGCTTTAGTATTGATAACTAAAGCTAAGAAACCAACACTGTGGTTGTGAGTGGGTGGGTGACCATTCCGACCATATTTAGTGACATTTATCAGGATCACCTCCGTGCTTCGGAAGGCACGTTAAAAGTTGGTCCCGGCTGATATCGATTGATATTAAGAGGCCTACTAAGTCAGAGGCCATAAGGCGGCTTGATAAAATCTGACAGTTATATTTAGTCACTGGCCTTACAACACCCCTCCACCAATCCGCACTGAGCCAGCGTGGCCCAAACCACCTGATAGTTGAGTTGAGGTCTGTGCCTTGCAGTGGAACGTATATAGGCATACTTAATTCTTTTACTTTTATATAACATTGATTTGAAATAAATTGCCAATAGAAGAAAAATAACAAAATCTTCCCTATTTCCTTGAAGTTTCCCAATCATACCCTTGTAAGATGTAAACAAATTACTAAAGCGAACTCACGTTCGACGGATAGAGTCGGACTAGTCCCGGAACTTTGGCTAGTGTTGCCAAACTATCGATGACAAACTGATATCTTTGGCCACATATAGTGAAACCAAATATTTAGCATACCAAAGCCTATATCGATAACCCAAAACTTGCTTTCTAGAATGTATTATCCAAAATATTTTTAGACCAGCGGGTCTAAAACGGCCGCATTGGATGTTTCATTTTTAATCTGATTCATTTAGTGAAATGTAGCGGAAATGATTTGCAAACCCTAAAACGGCCACATAAATAAATGAATCATATGCAATTCATTTCATCAAATGGATCATATTTGATGACGTTAAAAAATATAGTGACGCGTCCAATCTTACTTACGGTTTTTGTGAAAATGAATGTTTTTAACAACACAAAGGAACAAAATGTTTCAAAATACTCAATTTTTTTGCGTTCTACAAATATCAATACAAAATAATAATAAAAATAACATTAAAATGGCGGTTCACCAATTTGACATTTAATATGAATTACTCTTTTCATAATAAGTGGACCATATTACGAATTTCCATACAAAACTGTCAAATTAGATGAACTGCAAATATGAAATGTTCGAGGCTCATTTTATGATTCATTAAATAACATTTCATTTTATGATTTGCTAAATGAAACATATTATGAACGGAATATGAAACATCCAATGCGGCCGTTTTAGCCCCCCAGGGGCCTAAACATGACACACACATACTCAGAATACAAAAGAAATACTTAAGATTTAAAAAAATATTTCAATAATCCCCCGCTCATTGCAGCATTTGTAGTGACAGCCGACAGCCAGGGACATAATCCACAACGCTGATTTTCAGCAGGGACGTTTTCTTTTTTTTTATCATTTTCAAGAAAACTAAAAACAGCTTAACAAGCACTATTGACATAGACATAACATCTTTTGATCTTTTTTTGGAAATAAATTGACTTATAAATAATTCAGCTTAGCATGTATAGGGTTAAAGCCTTAACACCACCCAAGTGCCTAAAATCTCGAATATGAAAATCAAACTGTCAGAATACCTGTTACGTGAATCTAAAATTTATTTATCTAAAATTTATTCATTTACTGTTGTCTTTTATTTACGCGAACACGATACATTTAAATGAAACTACTTTTACGGATTATTTCGCGATTTATTAACATTTTATTTAACCTGACGTTTCGAACACTTTACAGCGTTCGTGGTCACAGGTAGACTAAGGTGTTATTCGTCTTTACAATATTTTGAAAAAACTATAATCTACCGTCACTCAGTTAATATTAATTTGTGTTCCTATCTACGCAAAAAGAGCTAACTGTATCTAGAGGTCTTGCAGTGCGGGGCCTAGCATGGGATTTCGTTAAAACAGGATCCCATGCTGGTGGTATTTTCCAACCATCTTCTCTGTTGAAATTCGGGTGTATTCTAATTTCAATTGCCTCCCGTAACATGCGAGGAACAAATCGTCGTTCTCTTGCAAGGACTTTAGGTTGGTCAAATCGTATGAAATGGTTGGGTGTATCTAAGGCATGTTCACACCACCTTAACACCTTAGTCTACCTGTGACCACGAACGCTGTAAAGTGTTCGAAACGTCAGGTTAAATAAAATGTTAATAAATCGCGAAATAATCCGTAAAAGTAGTTTCATTTAAATTTATTCATTTATCTAAAATACGATATGCTAGAAGAGGATTTATATTAATTAACATCTTGGGTTTAAAAAATTAGATTTTCCGTTAAGTCCCTTGGATTAAAACATGCACAAAAAAGTGTCTATTTTTTCATAAATTGCAAATGTTCTCTTAAACGGCACAAGCTATGTCATTACTGTTTTCACACAAAACAAGATTTTGTAAATACACATATTTTTAATTGAGAGTTGTATTTGAAATTTCTCGTTAAAGGCATTAATTTCATAAAAAACATGTTTTTCCGATTATTAGAGGTCATCCGCACGCGCGAAAATGTATGGGCACGACGCTTCAAGGTCATTAAATCGTGTTAAGGCCTTAATGATCAGCTTCCTTTACCACATGAAATGAAAATAATAATAAGTAGTAGGATAATAAAGTGCTTCTCGTATAACACAACGTCACTGTCTGAACTTCATGTTATTTGCAATATTTTTTTTTTGTTTTTGATTACCTAAATAATCATACAATCATAAATGGCAAGCTAAACACAGTGACTTCATTACCCTTAACGTATATATCGTAGTACTTATAAAAATGGCTGATTTTGAATAACTTCTCGATAAATTTGGTTATCGAACAAATCGCAACACTATTTCGACTCCACCGGGATGGCGTATCGAAACAGACTAAAATACTCAATCCGAGGAACTACTGAACTTGTAGCGAGTTGAAATGAACCCTGCTTCTGTCTGACGAGATTATCCACTAATAAATCCTTTCACTGTTGCGAAATTAGATGCTGTTAGCTATTAGAGATAAAAGTGTGATACGAAATTGTTTGAGTTGTGATTTAATACGAAATTGTTTAGTTGTGGTTAACCTGTAATTTGTTCTGCATTTACCAGTTTAATTTACAAATATAAAAAAAAAAAATTAAAAGTTGTAGGTAGTAAGTAGTGATGTTGTCATTCATCAAACTTTAACCCATAACCCAGGTAGATAAAGAAGTCAATTATTGTTTGATGTAAAAAACAGCCCACTTTATTTGCCCATACCGTCATGTAAATAAAACTATTTTAATACGGTATACTCTAACATCTTTATAAGTCGAGTAAAGTTAAAGATAAAATCTAGCAAAGTCGTCAACTACAATTCTAAGTTTCATAAAAACTAAAATGAAAAATTCTTATAAGACTGAGAAGTAAGATCTTATTTCTAACTTAAAGTAAACAGGATCAAAGTTAAACTTATGAAATAACGGACACTTTTTCTTTTTATCCAACTGCAGTAAAGGAGGTTAATGTTTTTATGCTGTGGTTCAAAGCGGTACTTGAATAATATTTCCTACAAAGTAGAATCTTGATATCAATAAAATCTTTTCTTTTATTCTTGACATCGCGTCTTGCTAAGGGATATAATAAACATAGAAACAGTAAGATCGTTTATTTTCAAGATAGGAGTAGGGTTCATAATTCCATTCCAACCATATTATGTGTCATTTATCACAAATAACTCTGTAATTTAACGCTTAAAGTTGATTCCAGAGTGTCACTTGATACTAGTCGTAAAACCTTATGCTTAACCTTAAGTAGCCTTCAGGCGGCTTGTTACATCTTACAGTAAGGTTCAGGTAAGGGCGTTTTTGTTAAATCGCCCGGGGTCCAAGTGAGTATGGCCCAAACTACATCATATGTCTTATCCTGTAGCTGGACGGATTTGTATGGGCCAACATTATTTTTAGGTTATCTATTAGTACCTACCTAGTCTATTTCTTGTTGTTCCTTAAAAGTTATCCTTTTATTTTTATTCTAGACATGTGGCAAAATTGTTCTTTTAATTATTTATGCATTTTCAAACTGGTAAAGGTTGCAGGAACCCGCTGGATGCAGGCCGCTTCCAACCGGCCAATCTGGAAGTCACTGGGGGAGGCCTATGTTCTGAAATGATCATGATGATTGTCAGTTACAAGAACATCAATCATTGAATAAGCGTATTGATTGTGATTGGATTTGATGTCCCGATTGACTCGTTCTGAAACGGAAAGGGTTTGAATGTCGGATAGAGTTGATTTCGTAAACGAAATCTTTTATTTTGATTGAGACGCTCCTGGAAAAGTTCATTGTCTCATCGGTACCAGTGACACAAGCATAAATTCCTTACTTCAAAGCCGTGATTTGTATGTTGTCCGTTGATTCTATTTATTAACATGAGCTATAATGTATGATTGAACCTGCCCCATCTACCTGTACTATGGTCGTGACCTCATTCGCCCCGTCACCAAGTCTTACTACCGTCGACCACGTCATTACTACACTCTCAAAAGGGATGAGGAGAACGATGTGTGGCGAGAACAAAATAATTTCGCATATTTCTGCAATAGGTTAAGACTTGAGTGGTAGCGAGAGTGGGTACAGTAAGAATATTGGACAACATCACATACATTGCTTTGATCCTAAGGTAAATAGCTAAAGCACTTGTATTATAGAAATCAGAAACAACGACGGTACCACAACACCCAGACCCGAGACAACATAGAAAAGTTCGTTTTCTACATTGACCCGACCAGGAATTGAACCCGGGACCTCAGAGATGGCGACGCCAAGTCCGGCATGCTCGCCTCTCGGCTACGGAGGTCGTCGAAGCCAGGTAGTTGCGGGTTCGAATCTCGCATGGTCAAAATGTGATGTGCAAAGCATTCGTAGGTTATACCTGAGTCATGGTTTTTTTAATGATCCCAGAATGTATGGCCATTATCGTCTCGCTCTATTAAAGGTTTTACTTAATTTTGAGCTAGAATAAGTCAGATTGTCGAAAGAAATAAAAGAATCCTGATCATTTTACTACGATAGTAAATAACTAAATCCTACAGAAGAGTAACGTTCACACTTCAATTATCAGAACCCCAAGTAAAATAAATATATCCCTTTCAATAAGAAGGTATCTAGTCCTAAAAGAAAATACATATTATCAGAAAAACCTTTTCTCGACCTTGCATTAGTTCAGAGTATCAAAGAATTAGGCTGCAAAAAGATATTATATCCATGGTTTACGTACACTTAACCACAAAAGACTCCCTACAGAATAATGATTTTAATAAAATATGAATTTTTACCTTATAGTCCAGTACATAGAGATCATTTTCCTTAATTGATTACATAATTAATTCAATAATTGATTATGACGTTTTGTGGAATATTATTTAAGCTGTTACCACACGATCGACCGTTTGGAAGTAGTACTTTATTTTTACATACTTTCTGATACTTAATAGATACCTAACATGTTCAACAAATAAAATAATAACTTATTGGTTTTAAATTGAATTCGTATGGTAAAAAGTTACGTCACTTTGAGCTATTATCATATGAAATGTTGAAGGAAGCATTTGATTTTGTCTTATCAAAATTCAAGGAATTTATTAGTACTAAATACTTTAGACTAACTTTAGAACTACCATGGATTACTACATCCATGGTAGTTCTAAAGTTAATGCCTTTCGCATTTGTTTCAATGATTGCATGTGGAGGGTTGACGCGAGCGTAGAAATACACAAACGTTGAAACACTAAACTAATGTTAAGGAGACGTAACGTAAAAACTTTTACCCGTTTTGGGCTTGTCTTCCCTGCCAACTATCAAGACCTTTTACCACGTGACCCTGCCACGCGTCCATTGCCACGTGAGTATCATAATTCCCCCGCCCACGCTATAAACTTTTGTTTAAATTGGGTATCCGATAAAATGGGATGTAAATTAAAATAAATTCGACTTTAGGACAAAGTGTAATTAAAATATAGTTTTATTTTCGCTATTTGGTGGAAGAGTGTTGCATGGCCACTGGGCCCGCATGATGGAGTATTGCCCAAACCACCTCATTGTTAATGTGAGGCCTATACTCTGCAATTATGGGATGGGATACTTTTAAAACTATACACTTAGACATACTTTACGCTTTGCCACGCATACAGTTATCATTTCTATCTACAGTATTTAACAGAGTCTGCAGAGAATTTAATTACAAAGAGAAGTCATTTTTGATATACAATAAATTTGTAAGCCTACTTCAATAAATAATTTACTAAACCGAATGACTACTTTACCTGTGTGGCTGTATAGACCTGTTTAATTTGAGTAAATGGCAAAACTTTAGTACGTAGTTATTCTACTGTATATACCTGCATTATTTTATAAGTAACGCACTTATAAATTTTCTTGCCTGCCCACTTCGATCCTTTCAAGCAAAAACGTGGCTTAATGTTATTTACATTTTATTACTTTGTATAAATGGGAGAATTGGAGGGACTTTCGAGATAAATCCCCTTTTTGGTCCTTCGAGCCGGATTGGTAATCCCTTGTGTGGCGAACCTGCCATAGTGTACTTATGAATTATGGATCGTACCTTTTAAAATATGCGTAGGTAACATTTTAAAAATCATTTTTCGATATTTGATTTGAAAAAAATATATTATGTTTTAGACTAGTTATTTCGTGATTAATATGTTTTTGTGTCAATAGTTAATTAAGAATCTTCGTAGAGGAGAGGTAGGCACGCTGGACTTGGCGTTTGTCATCTTTAAAGTCTTGGTTCGATTCCCGGGCGAATCAATGAAAACGAACTTTTCTCTTTTGTGTATAGTCCGGGTTTTGTGGTACTAAACGTCGTTGTTTCTGATTTCTATAACACAAGTGCTTTAACTACTCGTTCTACAAATACTATGAAAGAGGAGTTATTTACCGTTTTTTAAATGTATGTTTTAATAAAACCTGTACATGTATAGAATACACCGCATTGTACATTTTGTATGTGGTTTGAAGCCACCAGCTGACACGAGACTGGGTGTCTGTATCGTTCTCGCCTCCATCTGCACAAAGTTAAGTTGTTGTATAGATGCCATCGTCGCACTTATCGTAGCGCTTAACACTTATTACAGTCAAGATGAATAATACTGCAGACAACTTGAGCATATATTACCAGAACGTCCGAGGACTCCGGACTAAATGCTCAGAACTTTATAATAGTATAGCTTGTAATACCTACGATGTTTTATTGCTTACTGAGACATGGCTACAGGATGATATATTTAGTACCGAGTTGTGTGATAGTAGGTATGACGTTTTTCGCGTTGATCGAAACTTAGCTCTAACGAAAAAGAAGTCAGGAGGTGGTGTCATGACTTGCATAAATAGTAGATTTAGTCCTCAAGTTAGTTAGTAGTAGTTACAAGTAGTTACCAATTTTCATCTAAAATAAACACGGAGTTGCTGTGTGTTACTATACCCGCGAGCTGTCTAGGAACTAATGGCAGATTGCATATTATCTTAGTATACCTACCTCCTGATTCCGATTCAAACAAAATACCAGCGCAACTGGAGGAAATAAAATCGTTTTTAATGCACCTTATTCATGAGTATCCAAATGACAGCTATCTTTTAACCGGTGATTTCAATCTGCCTTGCCTCAGATGGAAGAATGGTCGTTATACACTGCTTAATAATGTTGGATCCGTGATGCAAGATGCAGCGTTAGAGTTTATTAGATTTATGACCTATTTAGGCCTTAAACAATATAATTACATTTTAAATGACAAAGGACGCTGTCTTGATCTGGTTTTTTGTAACGTTAACTCTTTGGTTGTTAGGGCAATGTCTCTGTTGGTCAGCGAAGATAGACACCACCCCTCGTTGAATGTATGTATTACAGACTTGTTTGTTGCACCATTCCGTGAACTGTTGACATCTCGTCGCAACTTCCATACTTGTAATTATTCCGCCATAACTGAGCACATGAGTAAAGTAAACTGGGATGAATTGCTGAGTGACGTAACGGTTGACGAGGCTTTGGATAGATTCTATAGTAAACTGTATGAATGTTCAGACATATTTATTCCATTTTCAAAAGTTAGTAATGTCAAAAAAAATTACCCTTCCTGGTATAGCTCTGCATTAATAAAAATCATTCGCGAAAAAAGTAAAATCCACAAAAAATGGAAGCGATACAGTAATCCACGTGACTACGATACCTTTGTTATGCTGCGCAGTCGTGAACACGTAGTGCACGAGGAATGCTATAAAAGCTACATACATGGTATTGAAAGCAATATTAGTAAAAACCCGAAAGCATTCTGGTCATATGTTAAATCCAAAAGAGGTGGCTCTCAGTATCCAAAGCAATTTACCTATCAAGGTGATGTACTGGTGGAGGGCTCCGAAATATGACAACCTCCGTCGCCAATTTGCCACCTCTGAGGTTCCGGGTTCGGGTTCCGGGGTTAATTTATACAAAAGATTATTTTATTTGTCATATACTTATTATAAACCTATAATCTATAATAACGCACGAACAAGGCAACGGAAAAATGTAAGAAGTATAATGTTTTATTAAATTATTCATATTGGTAATCCCTCGCCTGAATCTTTTTGTGTAGGATGAAAGGGCTTTTCGGGACTCACATACATAATTTATTATTTGTATTAAAGAAATTATTTAAGCGACTTTGTTACAAGTTAAACCAAAGCACGGAAAACAATAGATTTAACCCTGGAAATTTTAAATAACGGCAAACGAAAATTAACAAAATTATACTGTGAATTTTCTTGGAATGAGAGTTGAAAGATTGTGATTTTCCTCTTCCAATCCAACAATTCATTTTATGGGACCAATTCCTTATTAAAAAAACACTTTAGCCATAACCATAAATTACTGACTTTGTATGGGAGTATTTTATTTTGAGGTTTTAATGTCCCACGTAGTCAAGGGCAGTGGGTTGGCCACATTTGTCGCAGAACCGATGAACGGTGGATTAAACGCGTACTCAAGTGGCGACCGCGCCTAGGCAAAGTTGGTCTAGGAAACCCCTCAGCTCGATGGACTTATAGCTGGAAGTGGTTGGATAAAGAAAGCGAAGATCGTGCTCTTTGGCGCTCTTTGGGGGCTTACTTTCAGCAGTGGACAGCAATAGGTGGCACGATGACTATGATGTCTAACGCTGAACCACCAATGCGGATTGATAAAGGAAGTCAGATGTTTTCAAGCCGCCGTTAATAGATTATGATCCTTTTGAATATCGTTTGATACTAATCGTGAAATTTAGTTCTTATGTAAAATGATCAATTGTATATAATAAATAAAAATATGTTTTATTTCAGTAAATCTTTACAATCTAGTTGCCGGGGCTTCCCTGTAAGTAATCGAATGATACTTGTGTTGGGAAAGCCTCGCTCTTCCCAGGTAATAAAAAAACTATTAGGATTTACAATATTATCAGTGGTTAACGTTTAACAATTAATAAGTATATTAGTATAATTATGTATAAGTACCAAGACGAATATATCATCCGACAATACAATTGTCTAGAATATTATTTTGTTATACGGCGGTATTATCATTCTATCAAATCGCCGCTCGAATTCCCCCAAAAAAGTGAGCAAAAATTCGGAAAATTATTCCTCGACCCTCGAAATTTCAATAAAATTAATGAAAGTCGCCGGCTCATTAGCTTTCTGTGTCCGTTGCCCATATTCTGTTATTTGGAAAGTTTCCAAACGGGACACTTTTTGCCTAGAGGAAAATATTATTTTATCACGACAAGGGTGTTATTGTTTCGGGTTTGCGTGTTTTAAACGGACACACGGGATTAAATAACGTATTATGCCGCTGCAAACAATATCGACAAGAATTACCATTAATTTAAAAGAAAGAAAAAAATACTTCAAACGCCAGATTATAACACAAACGGAATCAATACTATCGTTGTAATTTTTTTGTTTTTAGCAGTTCCATGCAAGGTTTAGTTGAAGATAAATAACACTTGAAAAAAATCATTGTCCCATCTGAGGTCGATGATTTTTTTTTCAAGTGTTATTTATCTTCAAAACTATCGTTGTTATAGTTAAACAATATATTATGTTTTTTTTTTTGGTTTACCGAGCATTATTAAAAACTATTACGTTTATTTTTATTTTAATGCCAGGAAACAGACCATCCCAAAATAAGGCATGCATACGTTGTGTTCCAAGATTAATTAATTAATTTAAACATAAAAGCACTGATTTAAAAATCATACAATAGGTGGACTTAGTGCCATGATGAATTCTCTACCAGTCGACCATTAGGCTAAGCAGAGATGGTTTCGGGCGGTGCGATATTCTATGTGCCCACTTAATAATGTGATACCTACACATAGAACTATCTACTTTTAGAGATAGCATCTTAACCTAGAATATAGTATTTCGTTATTACCCAAACGATTCCACACCCGAGAATCGTAAACTCAAATAAGAAACGCGCGCGCTCACATTACTGTCTCGTGTGTCCTCGTTTTATTCAATGAGTATGGTCGCCATAGCAGTGAAATTGGGATTTGTTTCCCCATGAGATTATAGTCTTTATTGTACTGTAAATGAGGACCTAGGAATACTTGACACATTTAGTCTTAATGTTTTGTAGTATTACTTTAACCTTGATTCTGTTAAGAGTTTGACATAAAAAGAATAGAATAGAATATAATACAATAAAAAACATTTATTTGACACATAAGCACAAGTACAAACAGAATCAAATATATATATTAACATAAAAAGAATGTCAAAAAGGCTCAGCATTTGTCGTTACAGCCAGAGCTATAACGACGCTGGTTTTCAGCGGAGACCCCGCAGGACGCGGGACGGGTAGTGTCAACGGTACAGATTACTGGTCAAGAGCCTAATTAAACAGCACTTTTGTTTTGTTTTTTGAATATAAGATGATGTGCTTATTTTATGTTCTATGTAATGTGATATCATTGTCATTTACAAGCTCTAGGTTCGCCTAGATACCAAAATCTAGCTGTGAAAATAAAGTGAAAATAATCGCTTTGCCATTTATAAGCTCTAGGTTCAGCTAGATGGACGACCTCCGTAGCCGAGGGGCGAGCACGCCGGACTTTAAATGGCCATCTCTGAGGTTGCGGGTTCGATCCCCGGTCGGGTCAATGTAGAAAACGGACTTTTCTATATTGTCTCGTTTCTGCGTGTTGTAGTACCGTCGTTGTTTCTGATTACTATAACGCAAGTGATTTAGCTACTTACCTTAGGATCAGAGCAATGTATGTGATGTTGTCCAATATTTATATTTATTTATTTTTTAGATAGAAACAAGCCGTGGAAATAAAGCCCTAGCTATAATATCATAAGCCACTGACATACATTTTTAGCACGATTTTATTAGTTTTACTAGTAACGTACTTCATCATAATCATCATCATCATCAACCTTTAAAACAATATATCATCATCATCATCATCAACCTTTAGAGCCAATGCCTCCCCTATAGAAAGCCTCAGTGAACGGCTCTGGAGGCCTACCAAAAAACTGTTTCGTTCGTTCGGATGTATTAATATATCAAATCAAAATCACCATTCACTTGTATCAAACCTTTGACAGTTTGTGAACTATTGACGACAGCCGTGTTTTTAGGGTTCCGTAGTCCTGACAAGGAACCCTTTTATTTTCTTCATGTCCGTCTGTCGGTCTGTCTGTCCGACCGAGGTTTTTCTTGAAGACTGTTGACACAAGAAAGCTGTTTGACACAATAATTTTATGGAGGTATGTATATCTATCACGTCGACAAAGTGGTGGAATAAAATTTAAAACCTAGGGAAGATTTTTTTTTTCGCCTACCCCATCGTTTGGGGTATCGTTGAAAAGGTTCTTTAAAATGACTTAGGTTTGCTAAGACTATTTAGGGATTAAACTAAAGAGAAGGGCGTCCCCCCCCCCTCTATTAGCTAAACTATTGGCTTGAAAAATCTGGAAAAATTCATATTTATAGTGCTTTTCATATACTTTCAAGTAAGAGATAGATCAGTTAGTTTAAGAGTAATAGTCGTTCAACTTACGTATTAGAAAATTTCCTACCTAATAAAATATCTGCAGAGGAAAACAATAAAAGTGACTTCAATAAAGTAATTCTTGAAATATATTGTGGTAACGACGGGCAACTACGAAACCCTACACTGCGCGTGGCACGACACGCACTTGGCCGGTTTTTTCAGTACAAAGACTAATCAAGTGTGCGAAAGCCCAAGGGTTCCGTCACTTCCGTCGGTCGCAGTCAAATCGATTCCACTTGGTGTGATCCAGTAAGCAACGTCTGTTTTGAACGTTTGTGAAACGGACAGTAAAAGATTTACGAGAACTGGTATTCGCTTGTTTTTCGCAGAAAGTATAAAATCACGAGTACTTTGTGTTTTTACCAACTATCCGAATTCTCGGTAAAATGTTAAACTTATAGTAGCAGCGGCTCGTTTTTTACATTTTGTGCAGTATATATATGATGTAGTGATGTAAAAGACCTAAGTTCTTCAGTCTTAAATTTGAGACTCGAGTCATTTTGCATGACTCGAGACTATTAGTCTCGCAAGTCATGAGTCTTTTCGAGTCCTTAGAGTATTTTCGAGTCCTTTTAGTCTTTTCAGTCCTTTGAGTCCTTTGAGTCTTTATAGCTAAGATAGGGTGCATATTATTTTATTTGGTATATTTTTATTTTGAGCGTAGGCGTTTGGTAACGAACGCTGGCTTAAAGTCAGTCCCAAGTTCTTTGGAACAGACTCAGTCACGACACGAGTTCTCGTAGTCATGACTCAAGTATTTTTTAAAAAACTCAAATACATGAGTTGGACTCGGACTTGAGTCTTTAAAAAGAACTCAGTCACCAAAAAAGAACTCAAGTCTCTTACAACACTAATACGATGTAATTCCAGAAAACGTCTCCTGACGCGCTTTCCGAAAAATATTTCCATCTACTCAAACTTAACACAGGTTGACTTTTTTATCACCATCCAAATATTCTGAGAAGACTCTCGTGATACAAACGAACAACTCTTTTTATTGGACCAACTTTCTAACTGCAAAAAAAATCAGCTGTTCCATACAAAAATCAATATTCATTCGACTAAAATGTATGGAGCAGCTGATTTTTTTTTGCAGTTGGAGAGTTGGTCCAATAGTATGAGTTGTTCGTTTTTATCACGGGAGTCTTCGCAGAAGGTTTGGATGGTGATAAAAAAGTCAACCTGTATATTGGTACAAATTAAAAATATGTATATTTACCTCTACAATAAAACGGTGAGATGATTATCAGAAACAGAATAACGGTTTAAGACGTTTATTACTTTAAAATAATTAAATTAACTTACAAGAGAAATACATGGGAATTCTTAAACTTAAATTAAAAGTAAGTGTACTAAGCACAAAAAAAAAAGAAAATACAGTATGGGTACTTACACAGAAAGTTACATTGGAACTGTTCCCAACAAAAAGAAAACGGACTACAAAACAAATCATAACAGTTTTTGTCAATTTCGTAATCGTCTTACCTAACTAGCTATGGTCGATAGCTTTTTATAGGTGACAGGTGACTGAGTTTGATGCGCCGTTTCTTCTCATCACCAGCCGATATGTAGTCCCGAAGCGGTGGTGGGGCAAATCTATATTTTTGCGACAAGTATAATTGCCCGGAATAGGGCTTAGATATTGAATAAATGACTTTGACTTTGACATTAAAATATTATAACAATCATAATCAAATCCATAAAAATATGCAATGTCAAAAATTTAAAACTATGATTGCAATTGACAAGCTTGTGTTTTAAATAATTTTAAAACACCCGGGCTTGGGCGAAAAGGCATATCTTTTATTTTGGGGTTCCTTATACATTTTCTCTTTATTTAATCTGGAATCTACGTAGACGATGTCTCAGAAAGAAGCAAATAAACGTATTTTCTGAAAGTACACTTAAAAGCCAAGAAAAATATATCGATGTGCTTAAGATGGAAGGATCTAGCAATTCCCGTAGTCTGTCTGCAATACGTGCTGTCAGGGTGAAATAACTCAGCTAAGTATATTTTTCTAGTTTCCACTCCTCTTGGTCGGCACCAACTTTAGTTACAAAGTGAATTAGTGATGGGTAGCTGTCGATAGTTTTGATTTCGATAATGTTTACCTATTAAGATTTCATAGGTCGTGCTTTTGTCATTACGTTACGGACTTTTTTAATTTAAATGGTATCTACACATCCAGTTTAAGCTGAATGTCCGGTCGCGATTTGTTTTTCTTATTTCCAAAAACAAATGGTATATCAGAATCATGTATTTCGCTAAAAAGTAGTACAGGTATATTTATTATGTTTATGATCACACATTTCACTATAATAAGGAATGTATTTTTTTATAAATAGCTTAGTTCCCTAAAATCCAGTTTATACGTATTAAAATTCGAATATAAGATCCACAGATAAATTCCTGTGACTTTGAATATATTTTCTATCGATATTCAAGTTGAAGCGTCCGTAACATTTCAGCACACCCCTCAGTTTAGTTACGGAGTAAATGTACCGTGCGGGAACTAAATATTTAGTGCCACAATAAACAGCAATCTTCGTGGTCCATTTCTTTTTAATGTTTACTTTTCCATTGTACGAAATATTAAAAGAAGAACCGAAATCAGTTCATGTTCGAGAGCCTTTAATGTTATTATGGATATAACGCTACGCCTTAGCTTGCGATTGCAAATGCATATCTTTGGACTTGTTTTAAAATTTTATAATTTTTGTTTTTAGCAATTCCATGCAAGGTTTATTTATCTTGTTTTAGCATGTTCATAGTTTACCAAGGAAAAAAGATTTACAACTAGCCCTAGATCTATTTAAAACATTGAAGATAAATAACACTTGAATCTATTTAAAACAAATAATAAAACCGGCTAAGTGCGAATCGGAGCGCACAAAGGGTTTTACTATAATCTATAAAAACGGCAAAACAATCAAGTTTGTTGAATGGGAGCCCCCTTAAATATTTATTGTATTCTGTTTTTTAGTATTTGTTATTATAGCGGCAACAGAAATACAATACATCATCTGTGAAAATTTCTCTCTAACTATCACGGTTCATGAGATACAGCCTGGTGACAGACAGACAGACGGGCAGACGGGCAGACAGACAGACAGACGGTCAGCAGAGCCTAAGTAATAGGGTCCCGTTTTACCCTTTGGGTACGGAACCCTAAAAAGGCATGTTAATTTATTATGTCAGCCACAGGACGTCAAACTTACCTATGATAATCAACTTTGTGAACTACTGAAACAATAATATCTAAAGCAAGGACATTGGATTCCAAGTATTTTGCCATGTCGCTACCTTAAACAAGCTATCCTGTTTTCATGATTATTCTCTGTCGTTTCTTATAACTCTGAGCTAAAGCAAAATGCTGTGGCAAGAACATTTAATACAAAGAAACATCTATGGAATAAGGTTAGAATGTGCCGCGCATATAACGAGTTGGTTCGCACTGGCAGAGTCGTTGACATTTTTAACGACAAATTCCCTATATTTAAGAAAGCCATATCGCAAATCCTCAACGATGACTTCAACGAATAATTTGACACTAAATATTGCTAAATTTAAATTTGTATATATATATATATTTTTCTAAATTTATAGTTGTTTAAGATCTGTTTTTGTTTTAGTATTTATGAATGTTATTAGTCTTGTTGTGTACACTATCCATAGGTTACCGTCCAGCTTATATATTTTTTTATTCCATTTTATATGTTATCATGCCCTGACTGCATCCTGTTTGTGTGCCTATTATAAATAAAATAAAAAAGAAAGAAAGATTTAGTACTAGATTATTTGTGGGTTGACTTACTCTATGGTAAAACTGTAAAGACTACTCCGGATATATTTCGATTAAGATATAGATGAACGAGTTCGCGTTTATGATTAAATTGGTACCATTTCTCAACTGTGTTTAGTAAAGTACATATGAAAGAAAGTAAATATAACAAAAAAACATAAGGCTGAAATATAAATCTGTTATTGATTTTGTTTTTACTCGAAAAACATATTTTATTTTAATGTAATTGTATACATTTGTGTTGATAATAAGACTTAGTTAGGTGTAATACCAAAAAGATTTAAAGTTTAAGAAAGCGCAGCTAAATTATTAATTATACTCATTAAAAAGATTTAAAAAACAACAATAATAAATTATAAGGAATAAAGTTCAGAAACACTTACCATTTTATCTTCCAGTGTAAATGTCAATCTGTAACAATAAAACAGACACTTAATTCAGGACATAAAACCAATAAGACATAAAACTGGGCTATGAAATTTGCCGTCATTTGTTATCATAATAATAAAGTAATAAATATAAGTCTATTTGTAAGATGTTCGTGACGGTAAAACGCAATCTTGGTGATGTAGTTTTTGGCACGGTTAGGAATCAGCAATCACAGTCGCACTGTTCAAGACTCTTTTGGTACAGATATAATATAATAAGATAGATGAATAAAGTCAAGCGGTACTTCACGCCTGGACAGCTTTTAACTCTTTACAAAGCCCAAGTCCGATCTTGCATGGAGTACTGCTGCCACCTTTGGGACGGCTCGGCGAAACACCAACTTGCTGCACTAGACTCGGCGGAACGCAGAGCCAAGAGAATAATAGGCGATAAAAAACTGGTGGCGTCCAAGCTGCACAGCCTGCTTCACCGCCGCAAAGTTGCTTGCCTATCGGTCTTCTATAGATTGTACTTCGGAGAGTGTGCTTATGAGCTGCATGAGCTCATACCACCGTCACCTTTCTTCCATCGGACATCCAGACGCACGGCCGGCTACCATCCGTTCTTAGTTGATATACCCATAATCCGCACTAAGCGCTTCTCATCATCATTTATAATGCGCACAGCTAAAGATTGGAATTCCCTGTCTGCGTCTGTATTTCCGAGTGCATATAACCTGACTCTCTTTAAGTCCAGAGTGAATAGGCATCTTCTGGGCAAGCTCGCTCCACCGTAGATCCCATCTATGCTCTAGAGCAAGATTGGGGTCAAGAGTTAGCCCATCTTAAATTAAAAAAAAAAAAGATATTAAGACAACACAAGAGGGCTAGTAACAAAATGAATCGGGGGCATTTCATAAAGACCGTCATCTTATAAATATTTAAAGAGTGTGGTACAATCTTAATCACTTCACTAAACGGTGCGCGGTCGGATAATGACGAACACTGCCGGTCGCAACACAGTTTTTACTTAGCCGCGGGTAGGGTACGGATTCGAATAAATTTGCTACCCTCATTATAGCTCGATAGTGATAATAGGCTAGTTGACACCACCAATCAATTGACATACTTTTTATGAGCTGTCAAAACAGATATCTTCCTTATAATTTGTATGGCGATATCGGATTATGACGTCACTATCCGATAACTCAACTGCCTTACTTTTTTACGATTTTAAAGCACTCAAAAATCAGTTTGCCTCTTAAATGAAATTGTACTGAGTTATTAGGCCTAAAATAAAGTGTCCGTTTTAATAAAATGATGCCTTAGAATTATTTATGAATGGGGTCAACATCCCTATTTCTTGATTAAGTATTCTATTCTTAACCTACAATTATAGAAAGCTTTAGTATAAGTAAGTTACTATTTGTTGTATTAAGTTTTAGTAAATCGAGTCCTGGGCCCTAACCATGAACTGTTAAAACAATCACAAATCTGTCAAACATTATCATTTCTGTCAAATTTTGTATGAAATGACGTACCAAAATTGACAGATTTGACAACTTTGAGATTGTTTTAAGAGTTCATGGTTATGGCCCTGTAAACAATGTTATGTTATTAACGGATGGCTTAATAAAGATTTTAATTTTGAGTGCTGCGATGGCAGAAAGCTGAACCTCCCCGCTATTGAAGTGCCTAGGAAGGTTTTACCGAACAACCCGTTACAACATATAGTTTAGCATGGAAAAAAAAATCTACTTTAGTGTATCTGAAAAGAGTTATTCTTTTAGAGCGGTAAAATAATTAATAGTCTTAAATCAAGTTAAGAGGTGCTCGTAGCTCAGTGGGAGGTGCTCGTAGCTCAGTGGCGGCAGCGCTTTGGTATCGATTACTAAAGTTAAGCAACCAACGCCGCGGTCGTGAGTGGATGGGTGACCATTCCGACCATATTTAGTGACATTTATCACGAGCATCTCCGTGCTTCGGAAGGCACGTTAAAAGTTGGTTCCGGCCAATATCGCTTGATATTGGTCGTGAAGCCTAGTCAGAGGCCTTAAGGCGGCTTGATAACATCTGACAGTAAGGTTTAGTCACTGGCCTTACAACACCCCTCCACCAATCCGCACCGGGCCCGCGTGGTGGAGTATGGCCCAAACCACCTCATAGTTGAGGTGAGGGCTGTGCCCTGCAGTGGGACGTATATAGGCATACTTTACTTTACTTTTTTTTAAGTTAAGACCAAAATTTTATTTCTCTTTCTCAGTTCGCGCATATACTTATGTGTGATGGGGCCATTGTTATTCAATTGTTGTCTTTTTTCCGAGCATGCGGGTTAATGGTGTTACAAGTGTCAAATGAGAAACATTGATGAAATCGAATTTGAACTCTTTATATTACAATTTTGACAAGCAATAAAAAAATACTTATTTCTTAAATATTTTGAGACTTCGTTATCATTTAAGCCAGACACAGCTTGAAACACAAACTACACTATTTTGGTACAGTTAAAATTTTTAACTAACTGTAATTGGAATACATAAAAAAGAAAAGGCGTAAGCTTTGTGGAAAAAGGTACAAGAATGCCTAAATCCAGATAATTAAAGAAAGGGTTAGGTAAAAAAAGACAACGATAATTCGACGTTTAGACAATCATTTCTTAAAACATTTGTTCGCCCCGCAGGGTAAAATGACCTATGTTTGCACAAACGTAACATTCAGTTAACATTTTTTACAAACGTTTTTAGACCTTAAACGTATCAATAGCACTGAAATAAAATAAATGGTAAGGCAATTTTATTCACCGGCATCAAAAGGATTCGTCACTGAAAACCAACCAAAAATTCAATCGCATTTCTTTGCCTTAAAAAAGATCACAGTAATTCAAATTCTGTGAAGGGCAAATTTAAATTCAAAAAGGATGCGGCTTTAATAAAGCTGTGGTTTTAAATAAGCGACGCATTGTGCAGAGAAAAACACCATCGTTGAAAAAAAAACCCATTAGATTTAGTAAATTTTGTTTTGCTATCAAAAAATGCTATAGCTTTGTTATGTTAATCAGCAATTCTGTAAGATGTTTACTTTTGAAAAGATTGCAAATAATCATTTAATAATTGCAGTGGATGGATGAAAAAAGCGGGAAATCGTGCTCTTTGGCGCTCTTTGGGGGAGGCTTATGTCCAGCAGTCGACTGCAATAAGCTGAAATGATAATACCTTTCATGAAAGATGCTGTTGTAATGTGAGTAACCGAAATCTTGGCACACGCTAAACATATTTGGGAAAGATTTGACCAGACTTGATCATTTTGTACGAAACTTTAAAAATTATCTAAATACCCACATAATTTCATTTAGTTCAATTTAGATAGATATATCAAAGGGTCCCAATTCTGTTAACAGTCTCAAATTAAGACATCCCTTAGCTGGCAGCATTTCCCAGAGCACATTTGTATAATTTATCGTTGAAACGTAGCAATTCTCCCCGCCGCCACAAAACCACGGCTTTATACCGCAATGCGTAGAGAGTTGTGAAAACCCGACAAAATATATTGTATGTTATCAGACTCCGGGGAGCAGTACATTTATACGGTTATACGAAAGCACTATTGACTCTTAAAATATTACGGTTAAGGCTGTCCCGTTTTATTTAATTGCTAATTTCAACGTTCTCAGAAGGGAGGCAAAATTAAGTCGGAACACACACGTTGTTTTATAAATGGTGTTTGCGATAAGCGTTATGGAAGGACGTTAACGTTAATAAGTTAGGAAATAAAAATAACAAATTACATTACTTTTGGTAGCAATGGGTTCAGTAGGTAAGTCTTTATTAGGTCAAATTAGCTTTATCAAAAACACCAAGAAGTATGAAATCTAATAGGGCCAAGTTTGGTGAGTAATTAGGGCAAGAGACTATTGTTTTCGGCCATGAAAACAAATCTTAACAGGTACTTCTTATTTATTAAGTATTTCCTACGATACTTAACAAACTTTTACCAACTAAGAAGCGATTGTTTGACTTGTTTTTTAAAAGATAGATTCTGTGTCGCACTCCTGAATCATTCTACCTTAGACCTTTTTTATCTAAGGGAATGCATTATGCATTTGCAGCTGTACGGATAACTGTGGGACTACCCTGACTAGAGGTATACCTATACCCAATATAACATCTAGGAGTCCCGGACGACAGAAGTTTGCTCAAAGCATGCTCTTAGTTTTCCTTACAACCTTTTTATCCTATGTTGTCCCACTACTGGGAATGGTCTCTCTTAAATCCCCTTTGTATCTCTCTCATAGGGGGCAAAGTCTGCCAATCCCTATCATAGCTTTCCAAATTGTCACACCATCGTTTCTTTGGACATCTACCGTGATACCCCTCTTAAGGAATCCAGTGAGTGGCGATCTGGGTAACACTTACGGCAGTTTTATTTACTAGTAGCCAAGGGGCAATTATAACGTCACCTTTTAAGTCCAAATAACAACTTAACTGTAAAATTTCATGTTTACCATATGTTTGCTTAACAAATTTGCATTAAACGTTTTATACAAAATAATTGATGATTTAATCCTGAACTTTGCTCACACACTGCTGTGCCACTAAGTATACAACTAAAGCAACTATTTTCGGTTCTTTCGTTTTGTTCCGCAATGCCCCGGGACCATTATTATTATGTAAATTGAAGCATACGAAGGCTTTCTTGGCAAAACTACATAATATACGCGTATGAATACAAACATTTCATTCTCTTTGAATTAACATTTATACTATAAATATATACTAAAATATATCTAAGCTCATAAAATAGAATACATTATATTCATTATATCAGGGCCCTAACCATGAACTCTTAAAACAATCACAAAGTTGTCAAATCTGTCAATTTTGGTACGTCATTTCATACAAAATTTGACAGAAATGATAATGTTTGACAGATTTGGGATTGTTTTGACAGTTTATGGTTAGGGCCCAGTTCAAAGGTAAAAACAACTATATCTCTTTTATTAGTAAGTATATGTACATTCCACGTTTGTTCCTGTGTTGCGAGAACTTGTTACTTTATATGTAGGTAACATTTTTTCAAAAGAGAATACTAACAGAGTTATTCATAAAAAGCTACTAATGACTGCATTCTTAATTAACTGTTACGAGTAGTGCGGGCTGCTGTTTGACAAGTATTCAAGTAAGAGCTATATCTGTTGATTGGTTCAAATTACCATGAATGAATACAATTATTTTAAAAAATTAAATAACTTTTAAATTTTAAAGGATTTCTTAAAGTTAAAATACGTTTCTAGAAAAGGCTGTAAGATCTAAAAAAATAACGAACCCAAGTACAAAAGACGCACTTTAAGGTAAAATTACGCCATTATATTAAGCTGATAAAATGAATGCATTTTTTTTCTGTAATCCGAAAACTTAATTTTTATGAACGAAAATTGAAAATGAACGCTATAGAAAGTTTTCAATATTATTTTACTTTGGCGTGAATTCAATTTTAGTAAATCCTTAATATTGGGATATTTGGAATAAAACTTAAATCTCTTGCACGTGAAAGGTTGCCACAGGCTTGCGTTAGTACATTATCTGTTGCCAGTGTAACGGCAAACGTTTTGTTTGCCTTTTTACTGGACATTAAAGCAAAAACAAATTTTTATATAATAATTAGTGTGCTGAAAACCCGATGCTTTTTCTATCGTTACCATTTTATACCAATAAAGTTAAGATATAATACTCGTAAACAAAAATAAGCCTTACAAAGTCATAAAAAAAGACTACCGATCGCATATCTGTGGCACGTTACACTTTTTACTAAGCTTTATAGAGAGTTTAAGCAACCCTAAAAACTATTAGACTTGAAGCGCCTGAAGATTTTTATTAACTTTTGTAGGTACAATTAAATTGGAATTTTCTAAGTCGTCGCGATAGAGGACCATTAAAGGGGCAAAAAGTTGATATACTTACCTCTTTTCTGAACAGTCTGGAAAAAGACAACGTTTACAACATTTAAGACGTTCATTTTAAATAATAAGTACATTTTTCGTAAACACTCATTACTATAAGATATATTATTGTTCAAAGGGCTTTACTATGAGTTTATAAAAATTTATTGATTGCAACCATATTATTTCGTCAGGGTGTGTTTTGAACAATAGCCATAAAGGTTGCGAATGTGTTCATCAAAAATTCGTAATCAACATTTTGTAAATAAAAGTCGATGTCCAATACATTGTCATGAAGGAAGAGCGTAAAACGAGAAAAAATCGCGGATTTCGATATTGACTCTGTAGAAAAAGTTGATCGTATAGATTAAAACACTCACCTCCTTATATTTTGATAACGTCAAAATCACACAATTATTATTTTATGTTTGACGTAAATACAACACTGCCTAGGCGGATACACAAGGGGCGTTGAGCGCAGCATGGGTGCGCCGCTGGTGAGCCGCGGGCTAGGTGTTTTTATCTTAGCCAAGTGACTAAAGAGTTACTGTAGCCACCTAAATATAACGTATTTCACAAATACAAGACATTTTATTCCGAGGATAAAACTGCTATAACAATCATTACCCTTCCTTTTTAATGGGGTATAAAGGAAAAGAGTTAAATTTATTAAGTAAGAAAGTCATATTTTTAACACAAAATCCGAATAAAAGTCATACTTGCATAGCTTTTTAGTTGTACCTCTCAGCTCAGGATAATGAGCTGAGAGGTACAACACAAATGAAATATTGTTACGCGGTCTCGTGCATCCGCAGTTTTACAAAATAATTGAAATTATGTTAATTGATAGTGATGTATAAAATTATTTTGTGTCAACCCCAGCCTGTAATATTACGATAATTAACCAGGCAATTGTTTAACATCATAATAGAGAATAATAATGGAAGCAAATGTTTATCCTTTACTCTGCGTAAACAAGTTTAATTATGTTTACCAATTTTGGTTCTTCCCTATTATTATGTATAATATTAGGAGTTTACGTAACCAATTAATAGTATTATTAAAGGGAGACAATCTTATTACACTATTTTAATGTAGGCTGTATATTTGTTAGGTGATTAATTACGTTTTAACGGTAGAACGGAATTATTTGGAATAAGTATATACAGGGTGTAAAAAAAGGCTTAACGAAGCCTTAAACCACGAATTTTATACATAAAACCAAGTAAAATGCAGAAAAAATAATTGCTGGGAAATGACTTTTATTTTTGGGTATCAAAAAAAAATACTTATTTTCTAACCCGCAATGTATAGCGCGCACGCCACAGACAATGCCTGTGTGTGTAAGCGAATCATGTTTCTTTGTAAAAAAGTTTAGTATTATCAAACAGAAGTCAATTTTGTAAAAAAAAAAAAATTGTAACTTTGGCTGTCAATAACTCGGTAACCCGTCATTTCCCAGGTATGGTGTTAAAGAAAAAATGATCGTAATAATACTTAGAATATGTGGTATTCGGCTTCGTTAAGGCTTTTTTTACACCCGATATTTTTTAAATATTTTATTATTTATACTAGAAATTCTTCTTAAGCACTATTTTAAATGTAAGTTTGTATGTTTCAATATTCGTTAGGTAGTTAAATCAAGAATAATTATCACATAATTATGATATATTTACCCTGTTTTACCTGTGGGATGTTAAATCATTCTTGTTTAGATTCATTTATTAAACTTGTACGTATCTTGAGAATATAATAAAGTAAATTATTTTGGTTACTCATACCTCATACTTAGAAACTGAGCTAAAATAAAATTAGGTTTTTACTGTCACAATAGATACCACTAAAATAAGCGTAGCAGAAATACTTATAATGTTTTTAATTTCAATGCTTAGATTTGCTTTTTATTTCTATAAAGTATCGAGAAAATATACTTTTCTGTGCGTATAAGGTCGTTAGTGTTTTTTACAAATCTCAGCCTAAACATCATGTTTATGACGCAGCGTTTTTAACCCTCATCGCCGAAATATAACCTTTTTTACAGCCGGGATGTCGCGCTTATCGGGCTAACACGCAACATAAACACAGCCTGTCAAATACAGCCAGTGAGAAATGTATAACCCAATAATTGTTTTTTTTTTACAAATTTTTGTTGTCACCAATGGTTGTAGGAAAAAGTGTTGAGGAGAGGATGTGCAGGTAACTACAAGCAAGCTCTCGCTTCACAGAAATATGAAATCGATATTATCTGTAAAAAAGTATGCCCACCATTTCCATATTTTAACCGACTTAAAAAAAGTAGGCATACATTATTCTGATCCTAAGGTAAGTAGCAAAAGCACTTGTGTTATCTAAATCAAAAACTAAGGTGGTTCCACAACACCTAGACCTGCCTGAGACAATAGAAGTGACCTCGGAAAAGGTAATCGAATTTACATTATTAATATCAACTTACAAAGAAAAGCCTAGAAATTCAATAACCAAGGCATACATATTTTTAAACTATGAATTAGTGCCTCCTTGATATACGGACTCTTTTCACTGGGAGCTCTATTTTTGAGCTAGTTCAATTGTTAAAGAATTAGTTATTTTTACGACAAATGTCGGACAGGATTCTAGGGTGAAGAAAACGAGCAGTACCAAGTATTAATGAGAAGCGGTTTATTTAATTGAAGATTTATTCTAGACTGAGTGGCCCTGCTAACAATGGCATGTTAGCTACCTATTTTTCTATATTTGTTAATCCTACTTAACTAATACTAAAATTAATTGCAACAATTGTCTTTTTATTTCTCATTTGGAAGAAGTACCCTGGCTGTTTTTCCTCGGCTAACATCTATTAAAAGAGACCCGAAGATGTGGCTGGGCCGTTATGAACCAATTAACCCTAAACTGGCCGTTTATGGCGACATTAACTGGGCTGTATTGCACCTAACTATTAAGACGTAGGGTTTAGTTTGTGAACCGTTATCCAAATAGATTTTGTTACTATAGCAAACTTAGACGGCCGTCTGGTGTAGTTGTTCACGCTATATACTACAAAGCCTGGCGGTTTCGGGTTTGAATACTGCAAGTGGCAAATGTTTGTTTAATAGCAAAGTCTAAGTGCCAAACTTTGCAAAGTCGTGAATGTTTATAAACTTATTATATGTATAACCGTTATGTAGTCGCATTAGTATATTTTTTGCATAGTTTGAGGCTAGCTGATTGATGTGATTGTGAAAACAATTTAAAGTCATTAAATTAAACTTTATTAACCAACTGTTGGTGGTGCTCGTAGCTCAGCAGTGGTGCTCGTAGCTCATTAGTGGTGCTCGTAGCTACTGAGCTATACATACAGAGCTGGCGCTGGCCACTGGGCGGCAGCGCTTAAGTATCAATTACTAAAGTTAAGCAACCAATGCCGCGGTCGTGTATGGATGGGTGACCATTTCGACCACATTTAGTGACATTTATCACGAGCATCTCCGTGCTGCGGAAGGCACGTTAAAAGTTAGTCCCGCCTAATATCGCTTGATATGGGTCGTGAAGCCTAGTCAGAGGTCTTGATTACATCTAACAGTAAGGTTTAGTCACTGGCCTTACAACACCCCTCCTCCACCAATCCGCACTAGGCACGCGTGATGGAGTATGGCCCAAACCACCTCATAGTTGAGGTGAGGCCTGGTGCCCTGCAGTGAGACGTATAAAGGCATACTTTAACCAACTGTTATCACTTATTTGTCTACTGCCCACGACTTCGTTTACATATATTTCATAACTTAGCGAGAGAAAGAAATAATTTTATCACACAGAAACACAGAAAGAAATGTATTAATTCCTACATTTCAAACTATACGTTCAGAACTAATTTCATAACAAACATACAATCTTTCAGATAAATAATAAAGTAGGATACATTCAAAGTGACTTTGACCTCGACGTGGAACATCAGAACAAACTGAAATATTATTTAACCCAACAAAAAAAACTTAGCAAATTGAATACTTTATCTTTCATCTTGAGCTAGCAAGAGACTTTAGTCACGTCATAAAAAACATTTCTACTGCTTTCGCAGTAATGCATTCCCATAGGAGTTTATCTTTTAGTTGTGAGTTCTATGCTGATGCGTATATATTTCTTTTTGTGATATACGATCTACTTAATTTTTTAAGTAAATAAATGAACTAGCTAGTCGTGCAGACAGTCAGCGGTCATAAGATTGCTAATTGCTTGATAACATTATGTTATCACCACCTTACAACACCCTTTCACCACGACACCTCATAGTTGAGGTCAGGCCTGTGCCAGTAGAACGAATCATCGTATTCGCAGTCCACTGCTGGACGTAAGCCTTCCCCAAAGAGCGCCAAAAAGCACGATCTTCTACTTTTTACACCCAGCTACTACCATCAATCTTCCTCAGGTCAGCGGTCCTACGTTTGCCAAGGCATGGTCTCCACTCGAAAATCCGTTTACTCCATCTTTCATCGGTTCTGCGATAAATGTGGATAGCCCTCTGCCACTTAAGCTTGCTACATTTTCGGACTATATCCACTACCTTGGTCTTTGGCCGGATCGTCCCAAGCATCGTCCTTTCCATAGCTCGCTGAGTGATATAAAGTCGGTGGTCCAGCTTAACTGTAATGTTCCACGTTTCGGCTTCGTAGGTCATCACCGGTATATCGGTTCTTAGATTCCAATTATCCGGTTACTTGCAATCATCCTAAGATTTTCGCGAAGATCCGATTGTTCCAACTATCCTACGTCATATAAAAGGTGTAGAAAAACCTGTTCCATCCAAACCACTACCTCCAGAATTACCCTCAAACCACGATCTAATAAAAATTTGCACCTTTTGGTTCGAACAAGATTGTAACACATTTCAAACCAAAAAAATTATCAGGTAGCCTAAACTTTACTGTTTTTTTTTATTTGGTCTTAGCAGTATTCATTCTTTTAAAAAAATTCAACATTTATACAAATAGTATGAGATAATTTGATGGCTGTTTTTAATCGAATTTAATGACCAGTAGAAGATATTACTTAAGTTAAATAAAAAAAAACACGCGGAATGTTGAATATCGCAGGATAATGTTTGAATGGAAAACATGAAACGAAGTGAATTCAAGTGATCTGTGTCTGTCTGCCACAGAACCTCATTAGTACAAAGAAACTACGAAAAAAGCGAAGCGATAAAACCGTGACTTCCCACCCGCATTATGGATTCCGTAGAGAGTTTAAATATCACAAAGTTTCGAGCTTTAATAATTCCGTTTGGATTTCTGATTCAGTAGCAGTTTTTACCAGTAAAAAAGGCCTATCTTGGCATAGCCACAAAAACATTGGTATACTGTTTAGCTTTTGTGAGCCAAATGACCAAAATTTCATAGATATTTATGAAGTCTGTAAAAGATCGGGTTTAGCGATAAGACCACCTAAATTATTGATCAAGCACGGCCGTAGTTTAGGGCTAGATAAGTGGTATGACGACCTCCGTAGCCGAGAGGCGAGCACGCCGGACTGTATATGGCGCCGCCATATCTGAGGTTTCGGGTTCGATCCCCGGTTGGGTCAATGTGCAAAATCTTTTCTATATTGTCTCGGGTCTGGGCGTTGTGGTACCGTCGTTGTTTCTGATTTCTATAACACAAGTGCTTTAGCTACTTATCTTAGGATCAGAGCAATGTATGTAATGTTGTCAATTTTTATTTTATTTTTTTATTTATGATTGAAAAATTATGTATTACTAGCTGTTTGCTCGCGACTTCGCTAGTCTGTGGTCCTTAGTTTATTCAATATATCCCACAGGAACATTCAATCGGGATAAAAATTATCCTATTTATGTTAAACCAGATCATATTCTATATTAATTTTATCCAAATCCTTTTTACGTGAAAGAGTAACGAACATCCATACATCCATACTTAGATACAAACTTTCGCATTTATAATATTAGTAGGATTTATGAAAATAGTGCAGCTCTAAATACATTTTATCAATTTGTGTACTGAGAAAAATCAATCTACTATCTATCTATCTGAGGTGGAGCTTCTTTACTCAGTAAATAGTAAAATAAAGCCACCCAGAGTACGAGAAGCTGTTCGGCGGTAGCAAGAAAGACCATCATGAAGGCTAATGTCATCATCATAATCACTTTCCACGCCGTGTCCGGCGACGGCGACTCCCTGCCGCCAAATATCAGGCCGTGATATTATTTTGATGGAATGCTCTGAGGTGACTAGCAAAACCGAACTTAGTTTTAAAGATTCGGTTACATGGAACACAGAAGAGTTGACCAGCAGCGTTAAAAGTGTAAGTATATGAAAAGGCTCTGGTTGTGTCTTCCATATTTGGCGTTTTGCATCGAGATGTTCTAGGCTAATGTAAAGTACCATCAACTGTACAAAAAAACCGGCTAAGTGCGAGTCGGATTTGCGCACGAAAGGTTCAGTACCATTATCTATAAAAACAGCATAAAAAAATACACGTTTGTTGTATGATATAGCGACCACAGAAATATATCATCTGTGAAAATTTTAACTATCTAATTAATACGGTTCACGAAATACAGCCTGGTGACAGATGGATAGACAGACAGACAGACAGACAGCGGAGTCTTATTAGTAACCCTATTATTATCCCGTTTTATTCTTGGGTACGGTACCCTAAAAACAAGCAATGCTAAGTGATAGAATATATTACCTAAGTGAAAAAGGTATTTTCTTCTAAAACAATCTGGGCATAAGAAACGATCCTTCTAAGGTTTTTGTTAACTTGATGGATGTTTAGACTTTATAGACGAATCGATAAAGTTTTTGCTCCAAGCTTATCGTCGCTCTTCAGTCTTAAAACTGGATCTTAGCAAAGCTTCGGCCACAGTAGAGCAAGGACATACAGCAAGGCGGTAACCACGAACTCTTAAATCAATCTCAAATCTGTCAAACATTATCAAATCTGTCAAATTTTGTATGTAATGATGTATCAAAATTGACAGATTTGACAGCTTTGAGATTGTTTTAAGAGTTCATGGTTACCCCGCAGGTCAAATTAAAAATAAGGGGGCAAAATAAGGCCCCTACACATGTACACTTCCAATGTTTTATAATACCTGCGAGAACCATGCACATGTTTTGTAGTGTTTTGAGTAAAACTACCCACATGACCACGAATATGCTGAGTCTTTGTAAATTAATGCCGTTCAGTACAATGCAGATACAGAAAGTCATCTGTCTGTCAATATGTTGCAGTAAATGCTCAGACACACTTAGACGCCAGATCTACCTTATTATGTAACTAAATACCAAAATAAATACATCAATCTTTTTTAGAAATGACTACTACTACTAGTCACTTCATTAGTTTCGTCCATCAAAAGTTTGCTTCACATTATATTAATACATTTTCCATCTCTTCATTGTCATAGCCCCAGTATAATTTTAACTAGTCATCAAAAAATTGGCAGAATTGCCATCGACATGAAAAGAAAATTAAACATACCATAAAAAAATGCGTTGCTTTGAAAGGTTGAACGGCATCACTTAAGCTTTCAGCGCATACTCGGCCTGAGTACACCTACTACATTCACGTTTACTGTGGCTTTAATGTCATCGTGCGTATTATGTTTGACTACGAAACTTAAACTCGCCTTATTAAAGTTTTGTTTACTCTCTTGAGGGATGACTTAGATCTTCTCGCATCTTATTGTCCGTAATTCCTTTGTCTTGTTATTTTGAGGTGAAGTTATATAAATTATTTAAATAATTTATGTAAATAAGTAATCGCCAGACTTCATCAATTGGAGTGGTTTTGAAGTAAAGTATTAACATATTTCTTTCACTGTTACTAGACAGCTAAGGATTGGAATTCCCTGCCTGCGTCTGTATTTCCGAGTGCATATAACCTGACTCTCTTTAAGTCCAGAGTGAATAGGCATCTTCTGGGCAAGCTCGCTCCATCGTAGATCCCATCTATGCTCTAGAGCAAGATTGGGGTCAAGAGTAAGCCCATCTCAAATAAAAAAAAAGAAAAGAGACATTGAATTTCGCCAAAAGCGTTTTCCAGAAATTAATTTAGCAGAAACCGTTTTGTTTTGTTTTGTATCAATAACTTCTGTTTTGAATCAAACTGGGATCCTAACCTGGGATCCGATGCTTTTATTGCAAAGGACAAGGCAAAAATGCTAATAAGCTTGCCAAAATTTTGAAAAGAACTATGTAAATGCCAATAATGGCAAAAGTAACTAAGGGTATTTAAATGTATGACTCTATATAAATTAGGTTAGTACCGCCACATAATATAAAATAATAATTATTATGTGGCGGTAAATATAATTAATAACATAGGTACGGGTTTTCACTACAAAAGAACCCCTAAAACACGTCTTCGCCGTATTTATTACCAAATGTGCCCCTGACACATTGTTACGTGTATTTTCGAGAAAGAAACATGACAAATGACTTGTTTCTCGGCCATTATGCTTTGCCCTTATTTTATACACCTAAAATAGATTGAGTAGGTACACTTCGAAGAACTGTTTTGTTTCTATAATTTCTACTAAGGACGATTTTCAATTAATGACACTTATTAATAATCATAGTAGGTATTTATATTTTTAAGTGCTCTAATGTATTCTACGGAACCCGTGGCGTACATTAGCAATGTTCAAATTGTAAGAACCTCAATTCTATAATTACTTTTAAACTTTCGCGTTGCATAATTTAAAAACGATTTTATGAACTATATTTCTATAACAAAGAGAATGCACCAAAATAATTTTCCTTTCCAATTGCGAATAAAATTACTATGTTACATACGAAACTATACGTACGTACGTTTGTCAGATATGACCCTACTGATTACATATTAATATTGTGTCTTGAAACTTTTTTATACGCTGACTTCATTTGAGTCTAATGTTTTGATAAATTTATTACCTTAAATAAAAAATGACTGAAGAACGTTTGGAGGAAAATCTTTTGGCACTTTAGGAGTTCATTATCGTAATATTTTCTGGTGCTAAAACATTTTTAGAATGATAAATTTACTGTAGCTCCTCTGGCATTGTTTTAAAGCGTTTTTATTACTTAATATAAATCCCACTTTTGTGGTTTATAAATAATTATGAACTCTACATTATTTTGTTTTATTATCATTATTAGTTGGCGATTACCTACTCTTTTAGATGTATTTATAGAACAGTTTATGCACAACAATAACGTCTATGGCTGTAAAATCTAAGGGTTCATTTTGATATTGTTAATGGTTGCTAGGCAGTGGTGGGTTCTAATCCCACAAGGGGCAACTATTTTTTGATGACAACGAGATTTTGTGGGTGGATGCTGCGCTTGCCGGCACGTGGCCCCCATTACAGAACCTTCCTGCCTCATTGGCCGCCAATTTTACGTGCTGTGCCCCGCCCATTGCCACTTTAGCTGGCTAATCCGTCGGGCTATATCAGCGACTTTAGTTAGTTCACGGATCTCCTCATTTCTGATTTTATCTTGCAAAGAAACACCAAGCATAGCCCTTTCTATGGAAAGCTATGGCGCGCTGTGCAACTTTGAGCTTCCTTAAAAGGCCCATAGTGAGAGGCCACGTTTCTGTTCCGTATATCATCACTGGTAACACAGAGTGGTTATAGACTTTAGTCTTCAGGCACTGAGGTATTTTGGTCTAGAAGATGTTGCGTACTCTAGTGCATCCTACTTAATTCCTCTTTCAGCTCAACGATCTTCTCGTCGTTGTGTGTTACCAGGGCCAATCTTCTTTGGGGCTGATAGCCGGAGTTCCTCCTCAAGGGATTCTTAGCACCCCCTGCCCCGCCGTCACCCTGACCGCTAGCGTAGCCAGGAACAGCGGGGCCACCGGAGACTGGTAAAGGTTGCAGGACGACGCTGGACGCAGACCGCTTCCAACCGGCCGATCTGGAAGTCACTGGGGGAGGCCTTTGTTTAGCAGTAGACGTCCTGTGGCTGAAATGATCACGATGATGATAAGATTTTGTAGTATTTTCCAGCACACTCGGACTCGTGGCAATTAAGAAATATCGGGACCGAAATTAAAACCCGAGAACCTTCGCTTGCAGGCTCGGGTTATATTGCTGGTTCAAGTCAATTAAATAATACTCGCCGCGTCGATCGTGTGCGTTCTCCTCATCATTACTCTAACTAAACCATTACACACTCGAAAAATCGACGCCCTCAGGTTGCAATCCGAACCCACGACCATCGCATACTGGGCGAATGGTTTTCCACCTAAGCTAGCGAAAACTTAAACCCGGTATTAGATGGTCGAGGGATCGGATCGTTATATTATTATAAATAAACCTTGCATGTCATTGATAAAAACAAAATTAAAACTTAATTTTAAGTTAAGTGCTTAGTAATACTACAAACTTTTAATTAATTCCCATTTAAACGAAACCTCACAACAAATATTGTTTTCAAAGTTCATTTGTTTAAAAATTCATGGTCGTTGCCCTCGCGTAAACCTAATTGATGGATTAAACAAAAGATTTAAATGGAATTACTTGAAGCATTCATTTTGAAATAAAAAACACTTTTACTTTAAATTACAATTCTAAATTATTTTCATTAGACCAATTTTAATCTATAGGTGCGAAACTTCGCGGTTATACAGGGTTATTTGAAAAAAATCAACAACCTCGCACGACTAGATACCTAACATTATAAACAAGAACATTTTTTCTACGAGTTTTATCATAAGTCAATACATTAATTTAAAAAAAAAACCAAGCTTTTATTGTACTGTCGTGATATTTGTAAGTCTATGTTCTATTCACTCCGAAAAGGCGGAGTGCACGGCGCGCGCCATGCGATGCGCATAGAGGTAAGAAAATTCAGACGTAAAATTAAATAAATATTTATAATTGTATAAGAGTGAAATGTGTCAAATTATCAAAAGTCGAAGAACGAATGTTGTTGTTTATAATGATAGCTATCTAGTCGTGCGAGGTTGTCGATTTTTTCAAATAACCCTGTATATTATCGGCTGTTAGCAAGTTAACCCATCCCATAAGTGTTTTGTTTGTTTGTATATTCATTCGTTTCTGTCATGATAAGTATGGGTATTTTGCGTTATGTGAAAGTGCAGTGACGTCCACTGCTGAACAGAGACCTCCCTAATGACTTTCAGATTTTCCGATTGGAAATGACCAGCAGCTATGTCAGTGACTTTTAATCGTTTACCAATCACCTTATTCCGTTTGTTAGGGCTTGCAAACCTTCGAGATTATTTTTCGAGCGTTTCGAAATTTCGTTCCGTTGGGCAATATTTATGAATGTGTTGCTCGAGCGCGCATTGTGTAAAACTTCTGATACACAACTATTAATACGGACGACCTTCATAGCCGAGAGACGAGTACTCGCTCGCGTCGCTATCTCTGAGGTCTCTGGTTCGATTCCCGGTAGGTTCAATGTTAAAACGAGCTTTTCGATATTGTCTCGGGTTAGGTGTTGGTAGTGCCTACCGGCGTCATTGTTTCTGATTCCTATAACACAAGTTCTATAGCTACTTACCTTAGGATCAAATGTATGTAATGTTGTTTATTTATTTTATTTAATCATCTATTTTGTAGTATCTACCTTAGTGTAATAGTTATTTTCATTATGATATAAATTCTAATTATTCATTGAATACATTTTGAAAGCACAAAATTTTCAGCAAATATTATTAAACCACAATTCCGGCCGCAATCTGTATATGTAAATTCCTTATCAGATGATTATTAGTTTATCTATGATAATTCTAGCTTCTGCTCGAAGATTTATTTGTGTAGACTTCAGTCAGAATTATATAACGAGGAATAATGATCTTCGTAATTAGATTTAATCTTGTCGCCATAGTACGCCTCGGATAATTTAAGGCTAGTTAAAATTATTAATTGATGGTCGATAGATTTTGTTTAAAAATATAAATATACATTTTTAATATAGTTTTTCATAATTTTGGACAACATCACATACACAGGCCTGACCCTAATAGCCAAAGCACTTGTGTTAAAGAAAAAACGACGGTACAACAACACCCATACCCTAGCCAATATAGAAAAGTTTGTTTTCTTCATTGACTCGACCGGGAATCGAATCCGGAACATCAAAGATGGCAAAGTAAATGAGTAATACAAAGGTACCTAATAAAATAATTTTAAAACCCCGTCATAAGCTACGAATCTGTCCTAAAAAGAATAAAAACGCCATAAAGGATAAGCCTGGCATAACAAGCTGACGTTCATCTGCGGACAACTTACCAAATACCCATTACAAGCGAAAAATCTCCACAAAATGCCGTTGAAATTTCGACCCTTCCTATAATTGCCGACATGTGTTGCACGATCCCATAGCAACAGTAAGAGGAGAAACGCCAGACCACATTAAAGAGCTAAAGTGGTAATGGGTATTTCACATTATACAGGGTGTACAAGAAAAAAGGACACTCCTGAAAACCACCTTTGAAATCGGAATTTGTTTTTAGCTGCTCCATACAAACATACTCGCATACCTCGATGATTAAGCGTCGGAAACAAACCGGCTAAATGTGAGTCGGACTCGCGCACGAAGGGTTCCGTACTATTATCTATAAGAACGGCAAAAAATCACGTTTGTTGTATGGGAGCACCCATAAATATTAATTTATTCTGTATTTTAGTATTTTTTATTAAAGCGGCAACAGAAATACATCATCTGTGAAAATTTCCGTTTTACCCTTTGGGTACGGAACCCTAAAAAGCACGACGAAGCATGAGTTGTACTATATCAGCAGCTGATCACGTGGTTTTAAGGAGTGCTGTATTCTTTAGTCCACTTTGTATTACAATTCCCGACCATAAATCTTGAGCGCTCGGGCAAAGTGTGGTTTGCGCATCCTCAGCTTTGCGCATCTTTCGAGATGATCATCGTATTAAAGACCCGTTTGAGCGGAACAAACAACCAATCCCGTTACCGACATGTGTTGACTATAGAACCATAACAAAATGCGAAAAAAAAAGATTTTTTTTTATTAGACAAAACAATAAATAGTTAGATCGCTAAACAGGCCGGCTTTTCTCTTCCGACTGCATAATAACTTGCCCCGAATAACCTAGTAAATCACGAGACACAATTAACTCGATCCACTTTGTTTTTGATTAACTACCAGTAGTTTTGTCTGGCAAAGCCTCGAACGGTCCGCTCAGTAATTTGTGCTAACTTAATTGTATAAGTCCGAGTAATACAACTTGGGAGTACGGTTTTTATTGTAATGGCTTTGTTAAGTAAAACTGATGGTATGCTAGCGTGATAATCCGCAGAGATTTCAGCCCTGGGTTACTACACTCGCGAGCAATGAAAAAGTTCCACCCACAAAATGCCGACAAACACCTTAATATCTCCTAAGACATAGAACCTAGCTTCATAAATTAAAAAGTTAAATAAAAGTTATATATTCTGATGCGCTGTTAAATGTACTTCTATATTGCAGACGGCGTCATTAAGCTAGCCTTTTCCATTTAGGAGTAATTTGGTGCTATATACGAGTATGTCACTGGAACTTTTTCATTGCTCGCGAGTGTATTATACTGTTTTTGTATCAATGTTTATGCTGAGAGCTTAAGAATAATAGACAACATCACATACATTGCTCTGATCCTAAGATAGATAAGCGTAAGCTAGTGTTATGAAAATCTGAAACAACCTCGGTGTTACAGCACCCTAGATCCTCGACATTTTTACCACAGAAATCTAAAATTATAATAAAAGAAAGAATAAGGTACAATCCATTTTGGTTTGAAATTGCGTTTGAAAACATTCAATTTCATAAATAAATAAATATTGGACAACATCACATACATTGCTCAGATCCTAAGGTAAGTAGCTAAAGCACTTGTGTTATATAATTCAAAAACAACGACGGTACCACAACATCCAAATCCGAGCCAATATAGAAAAGTTCGTTTTCTACATTGACACGACCGGGGATCGAACCCGGAACCACAGAGATGGCGGCGCCATTTAAAGTCCGGCGTGCCCGCCTCTCGGTCACGGAGGACGTCAATAAAGTACATTCTAAAACTAATAAACCTATGCAAAAACCTAAAATACAGGACTCTACCTACATATTTACCTTGAAAATTAGCATCAGTTTTATTGTTGACTGTACAGCATTATTCAGACTAATATAAATTCTAGTTATATGCCTTCAATAAAATTTATGAGCGTTGGTTACGAAAAGCCCCTGTGGTCAGCACATTGTTTGGCCGGCTATTCATCACTGAACCAGTGCTGACGGAGGCTGTATTAATTGCATACTTTATTGGTACAGCTAAATAATAAAAGCATGATAAGTGCGAGTCGGACTCGCCCTTCGAGGGTTCCGTACAAATTTGTAGGTACATAATAAATGTAATAAATAAATAAATAATTATTGGACAGCATCACATACATTGCTCAGATCCTAAGGTAAGTAGCTAAAGCACTTGTGTTATAGAAATCAGAAACAATGACGGTACCACAACACAAAGACCCGAGCCAATATAGAAAAGTTCGTTTTCTACATTGACCCGACCGGGGATCGAACCCGGAACCTCAGAGAAGGCGGCGCCATTTATAGTCCGGCGCGCTCGCCTCTGGGCTACGGAGGTCGTCATAATAATATCAACAATAGTTCCTTACATGAAGACCCAGTTTTTTATGATTTAATGACATATGTTGAGTTTTCCTTATACTTGTAATTTAACGGTATAACTTGCCAAATATCATAGTTCTAGGTCAACGGAAAATACCTTATAAATTTTGATTCCCTTGAGAGTGTCGAAATGTACGTTTTTTTCGGCATAACGCTTTTTTACGGTAACTTAGAAGTTTTATTTTTTCACAGCTTCAAGAGACTGTAGACCTGAGTACATCGTTTAATTTAGACTCGATATCTTCACGCGTTCCCGAGATAAATGATCTTGACAGACAGACGGACAAGTGATCCTATAATGGTTCCATTTTTTCCTTTTGAGGTACGGAACGGAACCCTTAAAACAAGCTGTAGAAAAAACTTACTTATTTATCATTATAAATTTATAATTTATAAATAAGTTCTCAGTCATCTGTGATGTCATATTTATACTGAACCATTGTTGATGGAGGCTGTATTAATTGCATTTTTATTGGTACAGCAAAATAAAAACAAGCTGTAGAAAAACCTAACCCATTTAAAATTAATTTAGTGCAGCAAATTCTCTTCTTCTGCGGTTGGTGCAGATTTTTTTTTTTTACCCATATTCAGAACGTAGGTAATCACAGGGTAATCAACCTGTAGTTTTTTTTTCGAAATCTTTTTTTTTGGAGTTTTGAAGTCTTCTAATTTTGAATTTATATTTGCAATTAGTATAATATAAAATTGGTAATATTTTGTAATTTATTTTAATAGTTTAGTTTTTTTTATTTGTTAAAAAAAGTAATTTCAAATTAAATTAAGAAGAAATTATCAATTGTTCTGTAGATATTGAACAGTAACTGTATTATATTATACTTTTTGCCTCATCATCAGCCCACACTAGTCCACTGCTGGACATAGGCCTCTCCAATTGCACGCCACTCTGCACGATCCACGGCTACTCTCATCCAGCTCCTGCCAGCAACCTTGCGAAGATCGTCACTCCATCTAGTCTGAGGGCGTCCCACACTACGCTTGCCAAAACGCGGTCTCCACTCAAGAACTCGTTTACCCCAGCGGTTATCGGTTCTGCGACAAATATGGCCGGCCCACTGCCACTTCAGCTTGCTTATTCGATGGGCTATGTCGATGACTTTAGTTTTCTGTCGGATTACCTCATTTCGGATCCGATCCCTCAGAGAAACTCCGAGCATAGCCCTTTCCATAGCTCGCTGAGCGACTTTAAATCTGTGGACCAGCCCTATCGTGAGTGTCCACGTTTCGGCTCCGTATGTCATGACGGGTAGGACGCACTGATTGAAAACTTTCGTCTTAAGACTTTTTGCCTAATTATCACTTATTTATTTATATCTTCTTTGGTCTCTTTTATAATCTCCACGTACTAACATTAATTAATTAATTACTCTACTCTTTTCACAAGCTTCACATTAGCCTGCAATGTTCGTAGTTCGCTGTATGTAAGCTTCAAAAGCAAGTTTAATTACACCCACTTCACGGTGTTCCATTGAACTTATTAACGCTTTCTGTTAAACTGGTTTAATAAGATATTTAAAGCTTCGAGCTTTAAAGTTTTTTACATCTTTAACTTTTTAGTCATGGATCTTAGGTAAAAACCCTGAATCAACTGATAGAGTTGATGTCCCTGCTGAAAACCAGCATCGTGATACGTCCCTGACTGTCACGACAAATGCCTTTTTGACACATATTGCTTTTATTATCCTGTAAATGTTTTTCCTTTTGTATTCTGTGTGTGTCAAATTAATCTTTTTCTATTTCTATGTACCTTCAGTTTTAAAAAGCTTGTTTTGATTCTTATTATTAAATTTCGTACATAACCAAGCCTATAGAATTTGAGCAAAGCGAAAGGTGTCAACCAAATTATGCGTACCAGACTATAATTTAAAGCCCAACTTGTGGTCAGAGCTATGTTTTGGTCAGTTATTTATCACAAAAGCAGTGTTGATGGAGGCTGCATTATTGCCTGCGGCATACACGCCTCATTAGGTATGCGGCTGCGTAAAAACATGTGCAGGCCGTTTGAAAACAATCAAAAATTTAACTGGCTGGCAAAAATCACGTTAGTTTTGTCCACGATGGATAATTCGTGTGTTTGGATATTTGAAACCCAAATTTTTTAATGTTGAGATCTTCTTATTTTTAATTTGATTTTGATTCTAGGACTGAAGTACAAACTGAAGTGAAGTTTTTTCTAATGTAGCTAGCTAGCCGATTATATTCAATTTAGTTTCCATTTTGGTTTCCATAAAGTAAAGGACGAATGTGGTAATCATTCAGAATTTATACTCGTAATCTACATTATCTGTACTATGTATTTTTGAATCACCGAATTAATTATATTTGTTTTAATACTGAAGATTCGTCATCACCTGTCATTTCCTTATAACGTTAAATTATAATCGAAATAGGACACATAGATAAGTTACAATACATATTAAGGTTTCGTGAGATTAAATCAGAAATGAGTTTTCAGTAAACAAACAAAAGCCTGACGGATTAGTAAGTAAAATTGGTTGTAGGCAGGGCACATGTTACATAGAACTGACGATCGATGGTTCTCAATTATAGGCCACGTACCGGCCAATCATCATCATTTCAGCCACTGGATCTCCACTACTGAACTTCAGCTTCTCCCTATACCTTCCAAATTAGCCGGTTGGAAGCGGCGTACAACCAGCGATGCATAAATAGCTTTTTTAAATCCAAATCGCCACTGAGGCAAAAAAAACAAACAGTTTCTTACCCAAATAACCAACTTAATGTCACTGGCCACTTATAAAGTTGTCGTTATTTTTATTTTGCAAGTTTTCTCTTTGAGGCCAACCAACCTGCAATGCTGTTGTGGCCACGGCATTTTTATTACACCCTCTTTTGTTAAGTTTGAAAAAAGAAACGTTAAGGATTATATATGGGGAGAAAGCACAATAAATACTCGTACTTGCGGCTAAAGTTCGAGCTATTGTTCTGAACTAGGAAATGTTTTTAATCAACGGCAAAGACCAAACATCTTGAATAAACAAAATAGTCGTTTTACAGAAATGGCGAAGTAATGGCACTCAGGTAAAATGTGGAAATTATTTGCTTTTATTTTCTTACAAAAATATTGTTTTAGACATTCTCGTGTTAAAATTGCTATGAGGGCGTTTCTGAAATAATGATAAATCAGTCCACAAAAAAAGCGTTTGTAACATTATATCTTTTCAATAACTGGATTTTAGGCGGTCTTTTATAATTTTTGTGGACCTATCAAAATCATGAATAGGCAGTGCTAACGTAAGCTCTATTGGAACCAATCGAAAATGATTTTCGGACTTTATTTTATGGGTACGCGTATTTTTAACCCTCGACTCAAAAAGAGGGGTATATTAATTTTACACCATTTTGCTGATTTAGTGATGGGACAAGGCGCCAAAATTAGGAGGTGAAAATTCTACAGAGCTATTTTTATAATTTGTGATAACTAATGGAAGCGCCACTATTGTACGGCATCCTCTTAGAAGACCATCTGTTGGAAAGTTAAGTCTTTTATTCTTAAGTGCTTCAGTTTAATTAGTTTTTTAAATTTAAGAAACATGACTCCTAGATAACATTTTGAAGCATTATTTCAAGGTTGCGTGGTGGAGTGGTGTAGCCACTTGCTGTGTCATGTAGCCAATCATGTGTCCACTTTCCTTCTTTCCGTATTACCTCAAAAAGATTTTCAGTTAAGGCCTAAACACGCCTGAATGACCTTGACGCAGCGCAGCCATACAATCAACGTGTCAATAAAAAAAACGTGTTTTTTATGAAATTTATGGTTAAAAAAAGGAAAGTACAATAATTCTCTTAATTCAAAACAATTATTTTTCTAGAACCTTGTTTTGTGTTGATAAATTTAGCAATTTATGATAAAATAAACACATTTTTGTGTTTATTTTAATACGAGAGAGTAAACAAACAAAAACAATTTAAAACTTACCTTAGGATCAATGCAAGATGTTTGTTAAATCCTCATTTAGCATATCGAACTGTTGTTAATAAATTCAAGTAACTGGTATTCTAATATTTTATTTTAGGCATTTTACTCATCTTATTTAAAACCTTAAACAGCAGACTATAATTATGTAAGTATCAGTACATTAGCCACAAAATATTTAAGACACTCGTGATCGGTTGACGTCAAAATTCGACTTTGTTTTTTAAAATGTGACGTCAGCAGCATCAACATTGGTTTTTTTTATAATTAAAATTATGTATGCGGCAAAATTATCCACCTGTTGGTTACAATAGGTGGATAATTTTGTAAGAAAGCTGAGAAGATCAGCTTTCTTATTTTATGAGGTGCCAAACGCTAGGGGTATATCTCAGGACCCCCTGACCCAAACGATTTATAACAGTTCGTTTTCCGATTTGACCCATCGAAAATCGAGGCACCATCCTTTGCGTTCAAGCGAAATACCTAGCAACACGCCAATCAGGTCAACTAATCTCGTTCCATTTTAGTCTGTGGGCACCCTAACCTTAAAATGGCTCTCAGTAAATTTACCCAAACTCGTTTAAATTGTCTGCTCTATTTGCTTTGCATGCTTGCTTTTATTTTATCTCGCCTTTGCCCAAATATACCTAAGAATTAATGTTTGCCTAAATTAAAATGGACGAGGGTATCTTTGCAAAACAGTTGTTTTTGACACTCGAGAATTTGGGCGCTTAAATTTATTGCAGTTTGGAGTTTTCTTCCAAATTATCTGCCTTTGAGCGTTTATCACGCTTGGAAATGGCTAATTATTTAGAGTATGTTTTAAACCACAAACGCAAACAAATAAAAGTGAAAACACCCACTAAAACCTGCGGTGTTTAAGAGTATCTTTCAGCGTCTGTTGACGATGCATGGATAGCAGTGGCGGGCATTGGTTTTATTTCGAGGTAGGCAGTAGGTACTTATTAATGTGTTTTATTGATGAAAATCAGTGGTTTTCATCAATAACACACATTTTCAAGTATCTACTGCCTACCTCATTTCGTTTATCAGGCACTGTCTGCCAGGCAGGCATGCACTTCACGCCCCTGATGCATATTGTGAACCCGTATGGACGTTTTCCATACCTCGCCTACGTACAGATTATGCTGAGCCTCATGCATAGAGAATATACGAGTCATATACTTACCCTAACCCCAAATCCATAAACCCGGAGTTGTGATTATAATTTATTACATAAACAAGTCCCAAAATATAGATTTGAATTCAAATAATCGGTATTTCACATTGCATGCCATAGCCATTGCAGCCTATAGCTAGCTAAGACAATACTAAGCTATAAGTCAGGATAACTAGTTTTCATGAGAAATTAAATGCGATACGTTTGAATATTGAAATAAAATATGTATATTACCCATATTAATTGTCAGAAGTTTCAAAAACAGACCTTTGTTGTCTTTGGCTTTTGTATATTTTTACATTAGTAGATTTTTTTTTGATCAAACAACATGAACAATTAAAATATTTTTGACATTGAAATATTTTACCTAAAATGTACTTATGTTTTAGTTTTGCTACCGATACGTTCTTGAAATAAACTCTTACATGATAAAACCAGGTTATTATTAGGCCGAGAGGCGAGTACGACGGACTGTATTGGCGTCGCCATCTCTGAGGTTCCGGGTTCGATCCCCGGTCGGGTCAATGTAGAAAACGAACTTTTCTATATCGTCTCGGGTTTGGGTGTTGTGGTACCGTCGTTGTTTCTGATTTCTATAACACAAGTGCTTTAGCTACTTACCTTAGGATCAGAGCAATGTATATGATATTGTCCAATACTACGAGTTACTACGAGTTATTATAAGGGAAAAAGGTAAACTTTTACAATACTTTGTTGGATTTAGTATCGATGAAAAGCAATTTGGGGTTTTTTCCGCAACATTTCGAAATAAATTCCCAATTAAACTAGTACTACTAGAAACATATTCTTTGGATCTTTTCATATCATTAAGTCATATTAGTAGACTTTGTCAAAACAAAAATTAATTCTAACAAAGGTTTTACCATTGGCCATTCAAGAGTTCGCCCCTATCCTCCTAGTTCTATCAAGAGATGAGCTTGATGTTAGTGTATAAAATTGCATCCGTTATTCCTAAACTATTTATATCATATACATACATACAAAGTTTACTCTCAATAAGCCAGTGAAAGTAGGTTAAAAAAACTTTTAACGTTTCATTTAGCTAAAAGAGGAGCTAAAAATTGCGTTTTAATAAAATAAATAGTCAAGTTTACCTTTTCCCAAGAAAGAAAACGAATTAATTAATCGCAAAAGGGAAATATTTTCTCTTAATGAGTGAAAATTGTTCTGGTTATTTGGGTCAAGGCCCATTGCAGCCTTTCGGTTAGCTTTTCGTATTTTTTTCGGTAATTGAGGGAAGACAACTCAGGGAAGTGAGCTCGATAGTTGGGTTGTGATTTTAAGGAAGGGTTTATTTAAGCTTATGATACCGAAACAGAGCCCAAGTAAATACAGCGGCTGAAATTCAAAACTATTGTCATAGTAAAAATTTTCCTAGAAATTCTGCCTTCTTTTATCGTGATATACTGACAATACTCACTTAAATTCATTGACATACTGGAGGCCTAATACGAAAGCACATCGTTCGGTCGGTCGTATTATCTGATCAAATTAAACAACTATTCCCCCGTATCAAAGGTTTGACGATTTATGAACAATTGACGACGGTCGGGTTTTTTACACAGCTAGATTGAGTTGGTCATATTTGTCAAAGGATTGACACATAAAACTGGCCATTTTAATTTGTTAGGTTTATACGACCGTACGAAAGATACACTTTCTTGCTAACCCCCCTGAATCGAACGCGTAGTATCCGGGTTTGAATCGTGCAGAGGGAAATTGCTGTGGGTTGAGTCGTTCTCAATTTGTACAAATCTAAATCTACCATCATCGTCATCATTTTAGCTACTGTCACAGGACGTCCACAGCTGGACATAAGCCTCCCCCGGCGACTTCCAGTTTGGCCGGTTGGAAGCAGCCTTCATCCAGCGGCTACCTGCAACCTTTTTGTCCACCTTGTGGGTGGACAAAAACAAGTACCGGCAAACCTACCATAATCTGTACGTAATTTTGAGCCCAGGAGTCCAGCTCAGTTCGAATACATTTAGTCGTAAAATGTCATTTATGTGCATTTGAAACTTTGCTAATTAAACCTAGACTTAATTCAATATAATATTAGTTTTGAAACTCGTTAGCATAGTAATCGAGTTGATTATAAATAAACAAGGTGTCTGTGACCTTATCAGGATCATTGCGACAAAAAATGGACTAGTCACGGGTTTAGACACACATAACTTTAATGTTAAATGTGTGCGGGATCACAATTACACCAATTATCGAGTCGCAATCGGTGCTTCGCTGTGAATTTTCGAAATGAAGGGTATGTACAGTAAACTCCAAATTGTTGAAGAGCGCTAATTGTAATCTATACTAATATTATAAATAGGAAAGATTTGTACCTATTTTTGTATGTTTGTAATGAATAGGCTCAAAAAGTACTGGGCCGATTGAAAAAATTCTTTTACCAATAGAATGCTACATTCTTCCAATTTGACATAGGCTACATTTCATTTTGAAAAAAATTAGGGATCCTTGGTAAAATTTGAACAATGTAACTGAAGGTGTAGAAAAATGAGTCTTAAAATGTCTTTTGTCGAATGCGCTGCCGAAACTATTAGCGATAATTGTCTACCCCGTGCGAAGCCGAGACGGGCTGCTAGTCTAGTTATAAACGAGGTTCTGGCTTTTATACAGAACAAGTGTGATGTATTGGATGATGAGTCAATGATTAACTGTGTAATACGGCATTTAAACTGCAAGACATTAGTGCAGCAACCTCTTTTGTTAAGCTCTGTCAAGACATCGCGAAGACAGGTCCAGCGCAAAAGAGAAGGCAAAACACAGCGGGAACTAGAGGAATCTGTTTATAAGTGAGATTATATAATCTCAAACCTCTTATTAAACAGATAGATCCAGAAGAAATGCCGTGAGCTTTGTTGCCCGTGACCTACACAAATTGCCACTGGTTACGTTTGATCATTTGGATGCTACAAGATTACTGAAGGACCTTATCACACTCAAAAATGAGATTGAAAATATTAAAGAAACATTATACAACATTGGAAAATTTTCAAAATTAAAAAATTAAGTCAACTTAAAACAGGATAATCTTCATACTTACACGCTCTCGAGCAACGCACTCATAGACATCGCTCTAGGGCATAAAATATTATGTAGTTATTGTAGTTACTAACTTCTCTACTACTGTAAAACCCAAGCGTATAATGTAAATAAACATAGGTATTTCAATTTATTAAATTGTGTGTATGCCTGGTAGCAACATAAAGCGAAATTATATAATTATGTGGATACAACTAAATATGTTTCACCTACGAGTACGAACCGCAAATATATTCCAAATTGTATAAACTCATGTGTGGATTGCACTCTCATGGTACTCTATATAATTTAAAATCATAATCAAGTACTCCACAGCAGAATAATAACTTACCAATTGGTATTTCGTTGAATTGAACGAAATTATTTTAGCAAATATTATTATGAAAAACAAACTCGTTTTAGCATTAATTATACTAAATATTAGCACACGTATAACATTGTTTTACATCATAGCGGCAATAGAAAAGGAAATTCCTACTTTTCACGCAGAAAAAAATATACTGTTATAGAGAAAGGAGATAGGGACAACTGAACACAGTACCTACATTCAACATCAGTCATATCGAAGCTTGCTATCATAAAATCATCAAGTATGCAGTCAGTATGCACTCTGCATAATTTTGAACGAATAAAGGCGCATTTTCATGCGCATGCGGCGTGCGAGAGATTTCTATGACACATGCCATAGGGCCCGCATGCGGGAAATCATTTTCATTTTTCCATAAGATCCACATGCATTCTCCTAGTACCTGTATCTCAACTTTCTTTTAACTGACTTTTAGACGACCGTCCGGTGTATAGTAGTTCGCGTTCCGGACTACAAAGCCTGGCGGTTGCGGGTTCGAAACCTGCAATGGCCAAATGTTTGTGTGATGAGCACGAGCATATGTACCTAAGTCATGGACGTTTATAAACGTATTTAAGTAGGTTATGTTTATCCGTTATCTAGTCGCCATAGTCCAAGGTATATACTATCTCTATAGTACAAGCTATGTTTACTTTGGGGCTAGCTAGCTAATGTGTACGATTGTAGAAACAATTTATTGATTTCACTAAGCGGTTCATAAGCATTTTATCGCATTCGGAAACTATCGATCGAGTTATCGACCACGTCCGACCGGGTTATAGCGACCTAAAAGTGCGCTATAACCCGTTTGACCCTACACTTACAATTTGTTAATACTGTTATTAAGAGTATACAAGAAGCGATAACGTCGTCCCCCGACACCCCCCCCCCCCCCCTCTCAAAACAAAGTCCAATATTGATATTTTTTACATGTTATTGATAATCCAATATATCAAGGGCCGTACGTTTTAATTTAAATAAATATTGCTTGTAACAAAATTTATTAGCATCTCAATATCGAGCGTATGAATTTATTTAAGTTAAACTAAACCGAATTACTAGAAGAGAAAGGAAAGGTAAAGTTTTCGACCGAAACAATATTTCAGAACAAAAATAAGGAAATATTCTCTAGGACTTGCAAATTTCTCTATTGCATGAGGCAGGAAGTAGGCAGAGCGGTGTGTTAGAAATAGAAATTTTGCTACTCGCGACGCGTATCGGCACTACACAATCCTCTTAAGCAAGGCTTATTGCAAGATAAAACTAATATAAGTAAAACGTCGTCACACTTAGCCCTCTTTGTGATTTTTTTTTCTCATAAGGGTTGCTCAGTGTTCATCGTTGTGGAAGAATTGGTCAGTCAGCTATGTCGGTTGAGGAAGCCGGCTGACCACTGCGTTGGATATTGAGTATGTATTCGACATCTGAGGAAACTATTTCTGCTATTTTCTTTAGAAAAAGATTTCTTTGTTACGTTCCTTTTTGTGTTACAAAAGCCTGACAATTGTTGAGATGACAGTAAAATTGAGGTAGGATCTTGATTGGATTGAACCGAATGAAGGGATAATCTAAGTTTTATGACTTCTTTATTACAAACTAAAAGCACAAAAATACAATTATTAAATATCATCATGATCATCAATTTCAACCATAGTAAGTCCACTGCTGAACATAAGCCTCCCCCAATGACTTTCAGATTGGCTCGGTAACGGCCTGTATTCAGCCTACCTGCAACCTTTACCAGCCCCTCTAGCATGTAGAACAAAACACGATATGATACGATATGATATAGCAATTTATCGCATATTTTTTGTCAAAATATGAACTTTTATCAAAAAAGCGAGCATAACCGTGACGTCGCCGTCGTCATGGACATCCTTACTGTTTTAATAAAAGTTCAGGATGGCGGCTATGTTATCATATTTTTTAAGTAAATAGGCGATAAATCGCTATATCATATCGTATCATATCGTGTTTTGTTGATCGTGCTAGAGGGGCTGGACCATAACCATGAACTCTTAAAACAATCTCAAAGTTGTCAAATCTGTCAATTTTGGTACTTCATTTCATACAAAATTTGACAGAAATGATAATGTTTGACAGATTTGTGATTGTTTTAACCGTTCATGTTTAGGGCCCTCCACCTTGTAGGTCTACGTGGCCTCCAATTTTAAACCTTTTGGCCCCAATGGCCGTCAGTTAACCTAACATGTGCTTTATAACCTGCACAACATATTGACAGCGCAAATACAAAAACCTACAAAAACGTTATTCAAGCTATTTGTGGAAAGCTGTGTTATAGCGGCAAAGTGAATTTTTGTGACACCGTGGCACGAAACGTTGGTCTGACAATTAATTTTGTAAAGCCTGTAAGGCATTTTATTTGTAAGGTATTGTATTTTGATTATCGTTCATTAAATATTGATTTCATCATTGTTGATGTATTATTTTATTTTATTGAATGTGAATCCATAATTTCTCTTAATTTAATTTTCAATTTTAAATTTAATATTACCTGACCAAAAATATTATATAAAGGCGACATTCATCTGATATATGCCTGACGATAAATCAGCAAAATACACTGAACACATACTGCATATAAGAACAACATTTATTGTACCGTATTTTATGAAATGCAATATTATTATATATTTATTTATTAAATATAGCCAGTATACCTTTTTCGAAAACGGGAATGTCGTGGACAACAATTTCGCTGAGCCGCCAGCATAACAGTCAAAATAAAATAAAAAAACACATTGACACAACTGCTTGAAATATCAATTAAGAAACTGATTTATTATACTCGTATTACTCTGTTCTTATAGAAATACCTATAAGAAATAATATTTGAAATAATTTATTCATCCCGTTACAACAGTCAGGAAGTTTACATCCAAATCTAGTAGAATGAGAGGTAATATGTATACTAGACACGGTATATCTAAAGAACACAGTAAAACATACCAACCCCCCTAGCATGATCAACAATACACGATATGATAGGATAATACCATATCATAATTATCGTGTTTTGTCATATTATGATAAAGCGAAAAATACGAACAAAAATATAAACGTATAACGAAACAGCGAGCATGACAGTGACGTTGACGTCACGGTCAAGCTCGCTGTTTTAATTAAAGTTCATATTTTGACAGTTGGGTGTTTACTGTCTACTTTACTTTGTAATTTTTTGTGGTCAACTATCATTGGCTATTTAAGTTATATCTCATATAATATGTCAATTATATATGCTGTTTTCACCCAAATATAAGTGAATAAATAAAGATAAATCGCTATAACATATCATATCGTGTTTTGTTAGTCATGATAGGGGGCAGAACCTATTAACTTATTCGCATCTATTCGTTCGTACAATTTTCCGCTCATGTCATTACACGGAACAAAAGGAGGGAGAGGTCAGAACGCCCCTCTCTTTTTGTCTTTTTATATTTATGTCGGGTTTTATGTAATTATACGAGTGCTCGTAAAAAGGATATTATTTGTGTTTTTCGTTTCCATATTACGGGGCATAGGAGAGGTAAGTATATACAGTAGGATCACCGTAGCCAGGTTAGTCATGAAAAGCGCGAATGTATGTTTGCTGTGGTTATACGATTGAAAATTGATTGTTATCAAAGTGATTTGACTTCAGGTGATAAACTACAGAAACAGTCTTAAAACGGGGTTATTTTCATTATAGAAAAACCGGAAAAGTGCGAGTCGGACTCACCCACCGAGGGTTCCGTAAAAATTTGTAGGTACATATTATCAAAAATAGTTCCTTGCATAAAGACCCTGTTTTTAATTATTAGCTACAAGCCCACATTGAAATAAAGCAGCTAGAAGCACCTAGTGAGCTACTGAGCTACAAGGACCCATTGAGCTGTAAGCACCCATTGAGCTTCAAAGCCAAACGGATCTACAAGCACACACTAAACTACAAACACCTACTACGTTTGTCTCTATTGTGAGAAGGATTAGTAGCGTCCGAAATAATGTAGCTATTATTCCGGTTTTTAGGAAGGGATATGTAATCGTCCGAAAGATTTCATCTTGCTGTATTCGGCAGTCAAAAAAATCAGCAAAAACCGGCCAAGTGCGAGTCGGACTCGCGCACGAAGGGTTTGAATATTTGAATGAACAATGTCCATTAAAATATACGAGAGACGATAGTATGATTTACTATCGATATTTTTACATATAAATAAGTGTTTTTGAAACAAAAAGTGCTCACTAACAAATAACTTGTTTATTAGTGAGTTATTGGTTACAATTATTGTAAGTGTAGACATGATTATTTAGGCTTCGTCCCAACTTTACCCGACCCCATCTCAACCCAATTAAAAAATACCTAACAAAAAATCCCAACTCTACCAGATTCCATTCTTGCATATAGAAAAAAAGGAGTACAGTCGAAACGAAAGAATGTAAAAAAAATTGTAACGAAAAAAATGATTCAATCACGATACTATGATTGGGGTGACGAAGTTACGACACGCTGTTCAAACAAAAGAATTATTGTTGTAAGGATGCAAGCGCTGACGACCCATTACTACTTATAATAAACTATGTTCCTAACACAATCTGTGATTTTGCATGTAAAGTATTTTTTTTACAATTTCTCTTTTTTTTAGTTTAGTGTTTTGAGAAAAAATATTATTTTTTTTATATGTTGATTATTGAATTTGTGATAAAAAAATGTTGATTATAAAGCAAATTTTTGTATCGTTTAAATGCTTTTCATTTTGAATGTACTTTTTATCATATCGGGTAGAGGTGGGATTTTTTGTTAGGTATTTTTTAATCGGGTAGAGATGGGATCGGGTAGAGTATACATACTTTAAGAACAAGTCACCATATCAAAGGCCAAAGCAAAGTCTCAAAATCACATTCTGAGCAACAAAGAAAAAAAAAATTAAATTATTAAAAGGGAAATAGATACGCTGAATTAATATAGTAAGGTAAAAGTAAGGATCAAACCGGTTACGTATCATACAAAATTCAACTAAAAGGCATTTTAACTAATTTCAAAATAACTATAACGGTAAAAATACCTATTGCTTTAAATACCTAAAGATCGTTTCACATATTTTGTAATAATAACTAATAGACGAAATCCATGAAGGAGAATTCATCTACGTTCAATTCAACTACAGTAAACTTACCTAAGATTGATTAAACTAAATGACGACAATGACGACTCACCTAAGGTTTATTCAATACCTACTGCGTGCTGCGCTCGATTGTTTGCTAAATCGAAGCTAGGGCCTATATTTTATTAATACTGCGCGCTGGGTTGATTTCATCTGAGTTAGGTTAGATCAGTGGCCACACAAAGCGCGAAGCCGAGCAAGCGGAGCGAGCTCAGTGAGCGTTGCGAGCGTGCCGCGCATGGGTTAGCCCTATAGTATACTCGTAGATGCGAAGCCGGTTGTTAACGATTCTAACCATGCGGTTAAAAATGCATTTTCGGTTACTAACGTTTATTTTCCCGCATTTTATGCTTGTTACGGTTAACGAGCACCGCTAGATGGCGCTAGTTGCTTGATATGCGTGGTCCGAATTGCGCGGTAATGGCGAGGGGGCGCACACAAAGTCGATTTCTATTTTTATTTTTTATTTTTTTATCGTTTAATTGCTAAAAAACACGGTAAAAGGTTATTACAATTATGTTAATGTGCTCATGTTTTGCCACTTAAAAGTAGCATGCAAACATTAAGTAAGTTACAGAATAAATGTCTATTTTATTATGAATTAGGTACTATGTCAATAATATGAACTATGTCAGTAAATTATGTCATTATATTTAAGGGAGAAAAAATCTTTCAGCTCATAAAAACTTTGCTCATTAAGCCATCTATAGAGCCTACTTTTAAATGGATCAATAGCGAGCATTTTTAATTCATTGGGTAGCTTATTATAAATACGAACACACATACACAAGCTACTCTTCCCGTATTTACTAGACCGTGGTATATCTGGGATTATGAGTCGTTGAGGGCATCTAAGTCTCAGATTTCCAGTCCTTTTAAAGAGTTCTGGATATTTGTGGACAAATACAGAAACCTCCTGTATGTAAAGCGACGCGAGTGGCAGTAAACCGAGCTTTTTGAACAAAGGCCTACATGACTCATCGGGGGCAATCCCGCAGATAGCTCGAATGCATTTCTTTTGGGCAATAAATACCCTGTTTTTAAGTGTACTATTGCCCCATATTATTATTATATTATTCTAGCGGATTTTCTAGGATTTAGCGGTCAAAAGTCAATTTTCCAAAAAATTTATGCAACAAAACTAATGTATCCTATCATAAGCAGGTACTCCGACACACAATATTCGCCTAATTTCAGCTCCTAGCACTCCGCTTTCTGCGATAATTTCGCTCCGAACATTTAAAAGTGTATAGAAAAAACCGACTTCAATATACCATTAACAAAAAGGATTTTTGTATAAAAAAATACTGTTTAAATTTAATAACTTGGTATTTTTTATTTTTTATTTAAAATGCCTACTGCAGCATTAAGCTGCGAACCTTTTTTCTACATAAACCTTTTTTTTTTTTTATCCTGGCAACTCATTTTTTTTTATTAAAAAAAATGGATTTTCATAGTTGTTAGGATCGTGGAGTTCCTCCACTTCTCCACACAATTTTCATTTGATTTCCTGATTGTAATTTGTTTTGCCGATGCTTACTTGTTGTCCTGATTATCATTTGGTTTTTCGATTGTCACTTGTCTTCTAAATCTTCATTTGTTTTCCTGGTTTTCATTTGTCTTCTGACTGAGAGGATCCTGGTGACCTTGTTGAATGTTATATTCATTTTCTTATAATTTGTTTTGTCAATTACTGTACCAAAGTTTAAGAATAGGAAGGTATCTAATAAGACATGCGCCAAATTTAAGAAACTGTCGAATCAGAAAAAATAGCGAATGAACTTAAGTGTCGAATTAGGGAAAGTGGCGGATTAGCTAAATTACCGAATTCAGGAAACTGTCGACCAGTCACGCGACTCATTGAAGACATTTTTAAGGACAGGTCTATGTCCAGCAATGAACTTTTAATGGCTAACGATGTCGGTAGATAAAAACAGATAGTACCTATTTTATCTTAAAGTCTTTGCCATCAAAATATTCCATTGATCCATCATTCACCCAACCGAACATATGTTAACGAATAGCAACGCAAATAACCTCGCGTCTAAGAACAATAAAGCCAGGCCTTTGAAAAACTGCCACGCTCACTGTAACGGCGAAATTATTCGTGTAACTCCGACTCGGATTTGTCGGATGGAAATCGCACGGAATTACTAAGTAAATTATCTGCAGGGAAACTGTGCTGACTTTTTAAGGTTTCGTACCCCAGGGATGCAAACGGGCAGTCCCATTTTTACCATAAGGGTACACAGGACCCATACCTGGGTCTGTTATGGGCATTACCTCTTTGATTATGGGGGCCCCGAAGTGCCTTTTATCGTTACTAATTTAATTAAAAAAAAAACAGTTTGGAGACAAGCACTACAGACCACTTTTATTATGGAAGTGTCAATCAAACCGTGAAAAATTTTTAATTTTTAATTTTGTGTGAACGTTTTTTTACGATAGATAGCCCTAAGGGTGTAGAAAACTGTTTTACTGAAATGACCTTACGTGCTCAGTTTTAAAATGCTGATGAGGTCGTAACTTTAGTCGTAAATGGTTCTGCTTGAGAGTCAGCTGTGTCACTCCGTAACCTTATGGGTCGCACTCAATTTTGCAAAGAGGTTTATAACTTAACATTGTGAATTTGAATATCCGAGAATCTATGACAGTAAAAAGTGCAGCACCATTAATAAAACGAATAAAACCAATTTGTTTCGGAAAATAAGCTTAAACTAAGCTCTTTTACACGTCCCAGTTATTTTTCTTCCCTACCAATGGTTCGGTACAATTTTGGCATAGCTCCGAGAAGAAGCAGCGCAGAAACTAGGTCACTATTGTCATTCTACATTGCAAAAAACAAATTCTAGAAGTAGTAGTCAACCTTCAATGATTGAAGAGGCAATACAAGGTATAATTGATATAATCCAAAGTTCTTAAATAAATTGGTGCTCAGATTTAAAAAAACCCGGCCAAATGCGAGTCGGACTCGCGGACGTAGGGTTCCGCACCGTGATCTATAAAAAGGAGCAGAAACAACACGTTTGTTTAAGATTTTTAACACTTGAAAAAAAAAAATCGTCCGCCTCAGGTGGGATCCGAACCCACGTCCATCGCATACCGGGCGAGTGCTTTAACCACTAAGCTACCGAGACGTTAGTCAACTCGACGAAATCTTTCAAGTGGTTCTCGCTGTCAAAGCCAGCGTATTGAAAGATTTCGTCGAGTTGACTAACGTCTCGGTAGCTTAGTGGTTAAAGCACTCGCCCGGTATGCGATGGACGTGGGTTCGGATCCCACCTGAGGCGGACGATTTTTTTCAAGTGTTAAAAATCTTAGATAAACCTAGCATGGTAATTGCTAAAAACAAAAAAAAATTGTTTAAGCTTTTCTGATCTTTACCAATAGTTAAATATTTGTAAAAATATTTCTTTCGGGTGTTGACGGTAGTAGTATAGGTATACCGCAACATTGATTAGAAAATACGCTGGCTTTGACAGCAAGAACCACTTGAAAGATTTCGTCGAGTTGACTAACGTCTCGGTAGCTTAGTGGTTAAAGCACTCGCCCGGTATGCGATGGACGTGGGTTCCCACCTGGGGCGGACGATTTTTTTTTCAAGTGTTAAAAATCTTAGATAAACCTAGCATGTTAATTGCTAAAAACAAAAAAAAACACGTTTGTTGTAATGGGAGACCCATTAAATATTTATTTTATTCTGGTTTTTAGTATTTCTTTTTATAGCGGCAACAGAAATAAATCATTTTGAAAATTTCAGCTGTCTAACTATAACGGTTCATGAGATACAGCCTGGTGACGGACGGACAGTTAGACAGACGGACAGCGGAGTCTTCGTAATAGGGCTGATTATTAGAATCTTTATCTTTTATACAAAATGTTTATTCTGATTGTATTCTCACCAAGTTCGAGAATATTCTGAAAAAACTCTCATACAATTCAGCAGTTTTCTCTTTATCCTGTTTTGTGGTATAGTAAAAACGTATTGTATTTCTTGTGGTAATTTTACTAAACTATTTGACGTTCATGGTACATTGAAGCTCTATATTAAAGTGACCTCAATTCAATGTTCATTCCATGTTTGTTAGATGACCAGGGCCCTAACCATGAACTGTTAAAACAATCACAAATCTGTCAAACATTATCATTTCTGTCAAATTTTGTATGAAATGACGTACCAAAATTGACAGATTTGACAACTTTGAGTTTGTTTTAACAGTTAATGGTTAGGGGGCAGGGCCCTAACCATGAACTGTTAAAACAATCACAAATATGTCAAACATTATCATCTCTATCAAATTTTGTATGAAATGACGTACCAAAATTGACAGATTTGACAACTTTGAGATTGTTTTTAGAGTTCATGGTTAGGGGGCAGAATGGCTCAGGTTTAGTTATCAACCATCTTATCAGTGCTAATGACAGATCGCGTGAATGCTCAGTCGTCATTCAAAAGCTATTTAGATCTTGTCATCAATGCTATTACTATGTTGTAAATAATACTTTAAAGAATATAATCTTCTTTATTTGCTTGTAAAGTATAGGTAAGTGCAGTGTATTTGACGACCTCCGTAGCCGAGAGGCGAGCACGCCGGACTTTAAATGGCGCCGCCATCTCTGAGGTTCCGGGTTCGATTCCCGGTCGGGTCAGTGTAGAAAACGAACTTTTCTATATTGGCTCGGGTCTGGGTGTTGTGGTACCGTCGTTGTTTCTGATTTCTATAACACAAGTGCTTTAGCTACTTACCTTAGGATCAGAGCAATGTATGTGATGTTGTCCAATATTTATATTTCATTTGTTAAGTCAAATGGAAGTCCAAAAATAGAGCACCTGTTCAAATCACCATTGGTTTTAATTTTATTTAATTTTTGAATATTTTATGGCAGTATTATATCAAATCAACCCTTAATCGTTTTTGTTACTATAAGGAATGCTTTTTCAGAAAAACCAGACAAGTTCGAGTCGGACTTAGGGATCCTTACCGGAAATCGAGACACAAAGTTTTCCATGACTATTTTCTGAGTTAATTATAAAAACAAATTTAGTGTTTATAGAACTTTTTCTTTTACTGTAAGACGTATCTTCTTACCAAATATTATGATTCCAGGTTAACGGGACCTCCCTGTAGGTTTTGATTCTCTTGCGGGGTCATATTATGTTCCATAAGCCGCCGTTCAACTTGGCACTGCGTTGACTAAGAAGTTTGATTTTTACAACTTCAAAGGATTACATACCTATATATTTGATATTATTTTCAACTAGATATTTTCATGCGTTTTTGGTAAAAAGGAAGAATAAACAGCTGATTATATACTTAAATATTCATATGCCTATAATCAGTTTGTTGTTCTTCTGACACTCTGTTTATTCATCCTTTTAACCAAATAAATAAAAAAAATAAAAAAACCCATGTCTTTTTACCTTTTAAAGTACCGATCTCTAAAAATTGAGTCTGTATTACAATTATTCAAGTTTCTGTGACCAACAATATCTGTGTTCACCCTGTATTAGTGCTTCTCGAATTGGATTTTGATCAAATCGGGTTCGTCTTTTTAAGACACACAAATTAAATTAAGTTGAAGATTATCTGTACTTGAATTTAAATCACCTTAATGTAAACTTGTCTCAATATCAATCCACCACGTTTTATTCCCAAGAGCAGATACTACAAATATTGCATCCTCGATTTCTTCTCCGAATGAAAACGACAAAAAAAATACCTTGAAATCAATTCAGGAAATTCGGCGCAACACCCCGTATCCGTATCAAAGCATGATCAATATGCAGAAACGTCCCCCGTTTCATTTTGCGCATCGATAAAAATATTACAATATCACCCTCTGTTCCGCAGTAGGTTTCTCGAATTTTCACCAAACAAAAGTTATTTGCGGATTCCCTCATTCTCCATACAAAGCATTGCTCGCATATTTGATATATTTGAATTTACGCGCAAACAACGCTTTAGTCTGTGAGATTCCAAACTATTTGAAATGTAAAAATTGGGTATACAATTACGCAGTAGGTATCACTTCCGATAGGAAAATCAAAGTTCGGTTTTAGCTTATAAAGTACTTTGAGTAAAAGCTGTTTACTTTGCTAAACAAGGAAAAAGGCGCTTTGGCAGTCCGAAAAGTTTTCGGTGTCCTTTTACAACTGGGGGTATTTTGAAGGAATCACATTAACCAACATTAAATAATAGGCGTTAGACGATAAATTGTTGTTTTTAAGAGATAACTAAGTACTATGTTACTAGTACTAATTGCTTGTTTATGGGTTTCTTTGAAAAATCCCTTTTCAAAAACACAGACGAATTAACATAATTTTTCAAAACTGTCAAACGAGGGTTATGCTTATCGAGCGTATGTATGTATGCATGTGTATTTCTTTAGCATCGGCTACAGCATAAACCGTTTATCGGATTTCTACAAAGAGATGTGATTAGATTCGTTTTAGTTGTGGGAGTGTAGTGTAGTGTTGTATGGTATGTTATTTCCCAAAATGCCCATGGGAACAGAAATAACGCGGCAAAATCTGATCACTAATATTACTAAACATTGACCTTTAGTCTATCGTGTGTTGCCTACGAATCTTGATGTGATAGGTTACGTGTTTTGTTTAAATATTCAAGACTTGAGGAGGTTTGGGATAAAGGAACGAAGATAAGTAGTAAGGTAAAAAACGACTGCCACAGCGGCACGCAGCTACACTAGAACTGAATCTAAAATAAACTCCCCGATATTCATCACCTGGCATGGTGAAACTGACGGTTACTTACCGGCGACCAGCCCTCCCTAGCATGACCAACAAACACGATATGTATATCATATAGTGATTTATCGACACCAAACTGTGAAATTTTTTAAAACATAGCCGCCATCTTGAACTTTTATCGAAACTGCGAGCATGACCGTGACCTCACTGGCACGGACATGCTCGCTGTTTTGATAAAAGTTCATATTATTTTGACAGTTGGGTGTGGATAATTCGCTTTATCATATCATATCGTCTTTTGTTTAAATGAAACTCAATATTTTTTTATTTTGTGTTTCATGTTGCACAAATAAGTATTTGTATTCTCTATAATTTGTATTATATGTATGATTACGTTAAACAAGAGAGACTTTAAACAAACAGGAATATTTTAATATTTAGGTAAACCTTGTTTTATATTTTCTGCGGATATTTTGACGTAAAAATAACACTGCTTACGTGATGGTCATCGTTTTAAGTAAGACTTCTAAACAGTATTAGGACAGGATTCAAAGAATAAACCTATTATTTATGGCCCAAATATAGATATTGAAATTCAAATGACAAGAACTAAAGTCTCAATTCTATGGAATAGTAAGCAAAAGCAAATAGACAGGACCGGGTGCCAAATGTACTATTCGAATTGGAATATACGTTGATTTGATGGCTTTATTGTTAGTTCGACGTCACAATCAAGGAGGTGACAGCTAAGATACATATCTCTGAAGGCCTAGCCCAGTACTTGACAGTAATAGATAGACCGCATCATTTACAGATTAACGGCTGCACATCTACTCAAATCAGTAAATGTAAATTAGTCGATTTTCAACTATAAATCTAACGCATAGAGAGACGTTTTTAATTCCAAAATTACCAGTCTGATCACACTTCGATGTACTAAATTAGGTCAATGACACTTTAGTTATCTGAGTAATGATAATTATTATGATATTTTTTTCAAATATTTATCACGAAAGGGTAGCTGTTCTTATTCAAATAAATTCCGATACGACATTAGTTCGATTTATTCGCTCCATCGGCTTCTTGGTAGACATAAATAAAATTCTAGAATAAGTCCCCCCAAAATATTAAGAGAAATATACTGGCGAGCAATAAAAGGGAACCTGGTTTTTACTTACATATAAAAATAAGTAAGATCTACATTATGTCGTAACATGTAATTTTTAGCACAAATTATAAAAGTGTGTAAAAACATATTGCCGTGCCGTGCCGTGTGGTGCGGGCACCTTAAAAGAATCGCACCACCCCTTCTCTTCCTATGGGTGTAGTAAGAGGCGACTACAGGAGAACCGCCATAAGAAGACGGGCAGCAGCGTCTCCTCTCCACCATTGGCCAAACTGCGATCGCCAACCCGCCTGCTAAGCGTGGCGATTATGGCAAAATCCTCCTTTTGGAGAGGCCTGTGTCCAGCAGTGGACTAATATAGGCTGGTGATGTGTAAAAACATATTTGAAATGTTTAAAAAAATATAAAACATAATTTAATCTAGTGGACGCGTCCCGAATTCAATGCGCCCTAACGCAAAGGTTTTACTAGCAGTTATTAAAAATTTTCATCGATTACTTCTTGGCCTCATCATTAGATCACGTCACGATGGTATATTATTATTTATTGACACCCGAATGTCACGTACAAAGTTCAAATCGTAGATTCAAAACGACTTTTAATCTATGATTTAAAATATTCAGGCTGTTTGTAACAAGTGAAAGTGTAACACAGAGCAGATTATAATTTTTTAAAGACTAAGTAATTAATACACTTTCCCACCGCCGGCAGGAGGCGTGTCGTAAGAGGCGACTAAATCCTGTAGCACGAAACGGGGAGCAGCGCCTGCGTGCGAAATAATATAAAAAACTGCGCTCGCCAACCCGCCCGCCCGTCACTGGGGGAGGCCTATGTTTAGCAGTGGACGTCCTGTGGCTGAAATGACGATGATGATGATTTCAATTTGCCAATGCGCCCAGTTTCATTGCACGTCTGTATATTTACATAGCGTCGGTGTAGTGTAAGTGCTTGCTCTGTTTATTTGGCTGTCATAATAATGAATCTAGCTTTAATATAGAACTATTACGTTTGATATCAAACGCGATGTGTCATTTATTTGCCAAGGAGTAATCAGTTATTTGAATAACTCACTTTGATAGTGTTTAGACGTTTCCGTTTTGATGTATTATTCGAGTACGAATTATATCATGCAACGTGGGTGGGGTGGATAAATTGAAATCAGCTGTTGTCAGGTTAAGGGCCTGTTTCACAATGAACGGATAAACTGCCATACAGATACGTAGCAGATAAAAATATGTTGAGGATAAAAGTGCTTGAATAAATAAGTAGCTCAGTGGCGGCAGCGCTTTGGTATCGATTACTAAAGTTAAGCAACCAACGCCGCGGTCGTGAGTGGATGGGTGACCATTCCGACCATATTTAGTGACATTTTATCACGAGCATCTCCGTGCTTCGGAGGCACGTTAAAAAGTTGGTCCCGGCTAATATCGCTTGATATTGGTCGTGCGTGATATACTACATATTCTACGTATTATTACGATCATTTTTTTCTTTTACACTATACCTGGGAAATGACGGGTTACCGAGTTATTGACAGTCAAAGTTACAATTTTTTTCATTTTTTTTTTACAAAATTGACTTCTGCTTGATAATACTAAACTTTTTTACAAAGAAACATGATCCGCTTACACACACAGGCATAGTCTGTGGCGTGTGCGCTATACATTGCGGGTTAGAAATAAGTAATTTTTTTTGATACCCAAAAATAAAAGTCATTTCCCAGCAATTATTTTTTTGCATTCTACTTGGTTTTATGTATAGAATTCGTGGTTTAAGGCTTCGTTAAGCCTTATTTTACACCCTGTATATAGGCATACTTTTTTACTTTACTTTACTATAGCGCTATTTGACGGTCCTGAAGCGCAAAAATAGTGTTTATCCTAAAGATAAGTAACAAATAGCCTATACAAAACTGTTGCAGAACATATCCGTATATTGTGAAACAGACCCTTAACCTTACATTAGTAAAACCTTAAATGAGTATGATCTCAGTCTATTTCGGCACTTTCTTTAACTTGCCTTGATTTTTTAAGTTCAAGTGAAATCATGCGAAAAATTTTTGACTTATTTTTAAAATATTAATCAAACTGAAGTTAAATATACAGAGGGCTTAGTGCGTGTGCCAAAATGACCGCGTCACCTACTCCAATCGAGAGAAGTCTATGTTAATTTGTATTACTTTTCGATCGATTTAATTGAGTTGGTTATTATTGTGCAACTCACACTAGGCACGCAGAAGACAGAAGAAACTTGGTGACGATGACGTTACAATAATACTGTGACAGTTTATGTACGAGGAAATTCCTCTGCGAGTTATATTAATGATCTCTCATTTTGTAAATCTCTCTGTTCTATTTTGAAATTTGTCTGGCGATGGGGGAATCTAACCTTGCCAGTCTTGCGTCTTCTGTGCGCAACATTGAAACCTGGTCGGCCAAGTACAACATAAAAGTCCATACCATATATACCAATGGAGGGGTCATATTTGATACAACGTAAATTAAACATATATTATTATCCGTTGCTGCAGCCAGAGTCTTGCCTTCGTATTATGTAACTCCTCAACAATCAATAGCACCAATTTACCAAGTTGTGTACACGTTGAGTTTTGATACTAAATGATTTAAACTAAAGTTATGGCTCGAGGTTCTTATAGCTCAGTGGCGGCAGCATTTGGTACTTTGGTAGTGATTGCCAAAGTTAAGCAACCCAGGCAGGCTGCATTAAATGGGTGACAGCCACGTTAAAAGTTGGAAGCCTAGTCAAAACCTGACCTACTTACCCCTTAACCCAGGAAAAAGAGTAATATAAATTTGTATTATTACAAGGTCTCATGCGTCCACTTGAGGTTTCACGAGTTACATTTTACAGTAACACACTGACAGTATAACATCCCTACATGAATCTGTAGTGAGCCTGCGCGTTGGATTATGGCCTCTATCTAACTCATATTTATCACCTGCAGGATGATACATATAGGCTTACTTTACTTTAATTTTCTAGTCTAAAGTCAAACTTCGTAATGATTTTTCTAAAGCCCATTTAACATGCCTCATCCCAGGTGTAGGTGACATAAAAGTATCTTTATTTGCACTGTAAAGGGCAGCGGTAATACAACCGTGTTAATTCGAGACCCTAAACACACACTGTGCCATATAATTCCAGAATGTCCTCAACTAAATATATGGGACAGCGGACCTCAAAACTCTAACGAGGAACGACGTAAACTATTCGCCTATCCTTTGCCCTAATATAAGATAATGCAGTAAGCCCATTCCATAAAAATACTGAACGTTTTTAGAATGTGAATTGCACATTGATAATCGGTCCTGTCCCACTGAAGAATAGAATTTGTTTTTTAGCAATATTTTTAGCCTAAGCAATTACTTTGTTAGTTAATTCGAATTGTGTAAAAAAATGATTTAAAAAAATTCTAGCGCAGACTTACCAAACAAAACCATGACAAAAAGACAGTCAAAAATATTGTTAGATACACTGGATTGTACAAGTATAAGTAGCAACAAGCATAGCACTGTGCACTGTCACGTGTTAACTGATACTTAAAGAAGAGACTTGCACTCAGAAGTTATAGGAGAAAAACAAAAACATTTGACGTCTTTCTGTTAAATAGGTCGGTTAACAAAAGTAATTTTTGGTCATGATTTTTGAGTTACGAAATTAACTTTTAATGTAAATTTGACAACTCATTTTGGCCTAAATTCAATATAACTAAGGAACAAAATGCAGCATAAACAACGTTATTGATAAAAGGTCAAAACTCACGTAAGTCTTTTAGGTTCAGTTAAACTGAAGTTAGGCTCTGCATCTAGACAGGCAGCTTTTTCTGAGCCGATATATGCGAAGCAACTGTTGTTACAAATGGAAGGGCATAAACCTACTGTGTCTGCTTGCACTATGCTTTTGCCAGTGGGATTTTATTTGCACACAGCAAGCCTCGTAAATATAAACGCCTTTGTCCCTAATCCAATGACGTAGTGTTTATATTTGTGTAAGTTTTGCAGCTGATGAAAATAATTCATTTGAAAACATTTTAAACGTGAATTCAGAAGTTAATTAATTTCAAACTTCAAATAAATTACATGAGCTCTTAGTGAGTACGTTTGAAAACTGGAATGGCACTTATAGCTAGTTATTTCATTTGTCATCATTAGAGCATTTTCAATACACCGTTAAATTAAAATCATTTTAGAGACTGTTAAAGAATATTTTTTTCCCATGAACATGAACAACTTTTTCTATGGGATCAACACCGATAAACCACATATAACTACTTCTCCAGACAAACTGAAGAATATCCTAAAAATGGTGTCAACTAAATGTAAAATAAACTTTTAAACGTTGAACACCTTCGGTCCTCGTAATCAAATCTATTCTAATTCTACCTCAGTCAGTTGCTTCAAGTTCAGTGGTGGCCAGCGCTTGCTTTGGTAGTATTTTTTAAGACAAGCTAGCTACGCCGCAGTTGTGAGTGGATGGGTCACCTTTTCAACTATATTAAGTGACATTAATTAATTGTTCAGCTGAAACAATCGTTCTGTACTTTTGCTGTCCATTACATTACATTGACATTACATTCAGGTTTTAGCTCGGTACGTCTTTAGATGAAGTTTTAATAGACACTTAACAGGCTTTTGCACCATGTGACTATCCAGGATATTTTGATACTTTGATCAGTACTTACTAATAAGACCTGACAGGTCAACTTTAATTGGTTGTTGAAGCTCAGTCAGTTCATGCTCGTTCACTCAGTTGTTGCGTTTTGTAATGTACTTCAGAATGTGTGGTGATCGAATCACAAACATAAGGACAGTTTAAGTGTTAAGACGACTTATAAAGATTAAATAAAGCAGAAAAATTATACATACTTACATTTTTTTTTTAAATGAAATACTAAAGTTTAGTACAATAATACCCAATTCTATTAAGAAACAGAAATTAGAAGAACAGTTGTAAAGAACATACGATCACAATAACTATACAATCATTCATAGTTAGATTTTATTAACCGACTTCAAAAAAAAGGAGGAGGTTCTCAATTCGTCTGAATGTTATTGTTATTTTTTTTTTTTTTTGTATGTATGTTACGCGATTACGCCGTCAATTATGGACCGATTTCAAATTTTTTTCTTTAGTTTGATAGAGTATACTTCCGAGGTGGTCCCATTTACACCAAGTCAGATTCTGATGATGGGATCCCTGGGAAATCGAGGGCAATCCTCAATTTTTATAGGCACCCACAATGTTTTGCATATATTTTCTGACTCAATGCTGATTTTTGGGTCTGGTAATTATCATGTCATGTTGCTGACCTGATGATGGAAGCCACAGAACTCCTTAACGGATAGGAGTTAGAAGATAATACTGCAATTTGTCGACAGAACGTATTTCGCAGTGTGTTGAGCAGACGTGGAGCTTATGAGGTACCAGACCGCCAATTTTTATTTACTGGGGGCGTACCCGCACACCCAGTAACGAAAAAAAATTTAAAAGTTCCTTTCTTAACTTGACTTGTTATTTAACGCAAAACCTTATGCTATGGTTTCGACACCAAAATAGCCGCCGTTCTGGTTGGAGTGTAGGTAAACCCTTTTCTTAAGACTTGATAAATTTTCGTCGAAAAATTGACCCTTTATAACACCTTATTTTTATCATACCATTGGATGGGGGGTCCATAGAGGACCAATATTAGTTAAGGTTACTTTGCTGTAAAGTCATTTTTGGCGAAGTTAGGAGGGAAAAAATAGACGACTTAACACTTAAAATTGTAAAATAAAAAAAGTTTAATAAAAAACTAAAAACCGACTTCAAAATGAAACTAAAAAACGAAAAATAATATTGACTAAAACATACCTAATCAGTTCTTTTTGGAGTCGGTGCGAATGAACATATTTTAACTCTCGATGGCTGGCACCGACTCCAAAAAGAACTGATTAGGTATGTTTTAGTCAATATTATTTTTCGCTTTTTAGTTTCATTTTGATGTCGGTTTTTAGTTTTTTATTAAACTTTTTTTATTTTAATTAACTGTTTCGGGATTTTAAATCTGTACCTTTTTTATCAGTAAGCCATATTTCAGAACAATTCTTGAGTGCTATGCGGGTGAATGTTTTTGGCAGACAAATTTATTTACCCTTCGTCTTAGTCATTTATTACGTTTTTCACCACTACCAACGTTTGCAAACTCACTAGCAGCTACTGTTAAGATGTTACACCTGTTAAGATTGGGGCAAAATGAAAAACGGGGTTAGTTGAAAAACCAACTTATACATGAGAAAGTGTTTTGAAAAAAACTTTTGTAATCAAAAAAGGTTTCGTACCTAGTTGCTTCAATTTTCTAACTCAAATTACGGTACTTTTTATTTTTTATTTTTTACTCTTCAAACTCTTTCCTCCCACGATCTAATTTCTTAAAAAGTAAATAGCGCCCTCTGTTATCGAATAGAATGATAGGTACTTCGTGTAAGTATGTCAACTTACTAAATAAATGAATAGCATAGGCTGCCCACACAATGACGTTTGCCGAGCATGCGAGATTCTCTAGTGGTGTGCCATGCACTGTAAAATAGCTTACATGAAATAAATGTAGTTTGTGTGTTTATTGTCATCAGTTCTACGTATTCTGTGCCCCCACTGCCACTTAAGCCTGCTATCCCGTCGCTCTATATCAGCGACCTATATAAGGATACATTGCAAGGTAGTGCCAATTTTTCAGGTACCACTCAGAATCAGTAGTTAAATCGATCTACGTAAAAAACAAGACCCTGCCGTGTGGTGCCGGCACGTTAAAAGAATTGCACCAACCCTTCTCTTCTTATGGGTGTTGTAAGAGGCGACTACAGGAGAACCGCCATAAGAAGACGGGCAGCAGCGTCTCCTCTCCACCATTGGCCAAACTGCGATCGCCAACCCGCCTGCCAAGCGTGGCGATTATGGCAAAATCCTCCTTTTGGAGAGGCCTGTGTCCAGCAGTAGACTGATATAGGCTGGTGATGGAAAAACAAACTCATTTTTTATTATTCCCTTCCCTTGTCAAAGATGGTACGCTTGAATAATCTTATCTCAATTATAAAAACTACGCACGCACTATCTCTGTGCTACCTAGAACTGCAAGGTTCAATTCAATAATAGTCACAATAGCGCGCGAAAACAAATATTAGCCTTTTCGACTTAAGGTACATTTCTGACAGCAGGAGCGCCTGCGCAAGCCAGAGGCTCAAATTGCCAACAAGGATCTTAGGCAGTGCTACTCTAGATCTTTTTTTTAAATTTGGCACTACCTCGCAATAGGCAACCCTGTATAGGCTATTTAGAAACTCACACAGTTACAATATCTTTAAACCCGAAAACGAGCAGCATGAAACTTAGTGATAACCCGAGAATGAAAAACTTTTAGTTATCGATACCTATGTCCAGCAGTGGACTTCCTTTAAAATGTTTTCTTGACTGATGCTGTTTTTTTATCTTTTGCCAACCCTATTCATGTAACAAATATCGAAGCTATATCTATTAAGCTACTCACAAAAAGATATTTTCCTTAATATCTATTTAATTTCCCAAGCGTTCAATTTTCTCAACAATTCTAGAGGTCAACAACCTTTTGTACCTTTTCATGTTTTCTCTATCATCTTGGGTCGAAATTAATAAGCGGATCTCGGGTATGACAGGGGTAAGACATATTCCATTACCATTGGGTATCAAAATTAAATTAGATACCTCTTTTAATAAAGGGACCGTGCCGAATTACACTTTGTGTCTTTTAAATCCCTAGAACGTGATATTTTGAGGTTAACATTGCCGGGTGAGTCGATCTCAAGCTGACCTTAAACCATTTGCTCATATTTGTGCGTTCAATTTTTATAATTACACTAATTATTTGTGTAAAGTTCGTATAACATCCAACTGTTGATCGATCTGTTTGCTCAACTTGATAATAAAATTATTTAATGCACTGCCTTTCTCCACACTAGTTGTAAAAATTGCTTCTTGGCATTCGATTCTCCAATTTTTTTGATTATTAAATGTCCAATAATTTGTAAATTAAAAACGAGTCGAAGCTTCTCTATTAATAATGCAAAAGCCTATTAAGAATACGTTTTAAAAATATATAAAAACAACTGTATACCGCCCATATACGCGAACGCACACTATAGTATTTTCTTTTTACTGTTTAAACTTGGTACATACAAATCATTAATAACTGTTGTCTAATCAAGCGAACCGTTTAGGTATCCATTTCTTTGCTTGATTATTTCCCTCTACTATACCTCATTTTTTGTGGCAAGACCCTTTTTGTACTCGATTAAATTGGGACTACGAAATCCGAGCCAACGTTTGAAACATGATACTTATTCACCTCCCAAACACTTCATCATGGGGTAATGGCGTGTGAAAGAATACCGCACAACCACAATTCAAGTAGGTACCGTAGTTTACTCGACCAGTTTCTGTTTTATAAGAAGAAGGATAAAAATTGGTACTTTAGGAAATACATTAAACAATAGTTATTTTTGTTCTGTAAAATCCTTCTCCTACTGTCTGTTATTTTTAAGCTACATAGCGTTATTCATTAGACAACATCACATACATTGCTCGGATCCTAAAGTAGCTAAAGCACTTGTGTTATAGAAATCAGAAACAACCATGGTACCACAACACCCAGACCCGAGACAATATAGAAAAGTTAGTTTTCTACATTGACCCGACCGGGGATCGAACCCGGAACCTCAGAGATGGCGGCGCCATATAATAGTCCGGCGTGTTGTCTCTAGGCTACGGAGGTCATCATGTGGTGTCTATTTATTTATTATTACCATAGTTTGCTTGCTGGCTTTCAATTTTTCCGAAATGCCAAGACTATGGTCTTTTTCTTCTTCTTCTTCTCGAGTCAATGGCAATTAAACTCTCTGCGCCCAAAAAGTGGCAACATTAATGGCCTTCTGGTTGGTGTTGTAAAGGTCCTCTTGCGTGCTGGTGGCAGGAGAGGTAGGGCACGACATTAAGTGTGGCATAGACTTAAAAACTATGGTAAAAGCCCAAAAATGGGTAGGCGCATGCTGTGTTTTACCATTTTACTTTTAGTAGGGATTCAGCCTACTGAATATAATTACCAAGGGAAAAGTCTGCAATACGGAAAAACGCTTATTTTTATTGCTCCAAGGAGGTATTGTGGAGCTTCCGTGGCTTGTGAACTTTTAAATTATGGGATTTTATTGCGACGTAATGGTATGACTGCTGAAATGTGTTCCTCAGCTAAGCACGAATATTTGAGTTAAGTTAAAATACACCGCGATCATAAATAATGGGCAAATGTGAGACGGATTCGCGAACCAAGAGTTCTACCGTATTTCGTTTTGTTAACTCCTTAGTGACAGACTTCAAATGACACTGATTCGTTTTCATTTCACTTTAGAGTTTGCATTATGAATAAAGTTTTCGTAAATTTGCTGCAGCATTATTAGAATCAAGTGGATGACTATGATCAGAAATGGCCAAATCATAATGATCGCCATTTTTATCAGCCTTTAAATAAATAAATAAATATTGGACAACATCACATTCATTGCTCTGATCCTAAGGTAAGTAGCTAAAGCACTTGTGTTATAGAAATCAGAAACACCGACGGTACCACAACACCCAGACCCGAGACAATATAGAAAAGTTCGTTTTCCACATTGACCCGACCGGGGATCGAACCCGGAACCTCAGAGATGGCGGCGCCATATACAGTCCGGCGTGCTCGCCTCTCGGCTACGGAGGTCGTCGTCGTCGTGGAAGTTCCTACACGTATGTACCACCACCTAACCCTATTAAACGCCACAGCGAGCGGCTTAAGGCCGCTTGTATACATGTTGCTTTGTTTATGAGTATACAAATTTTAATATGGTGTTCTACTCATGAATATAAATAACCTTTACAATGGGACCATGGGTGTTATTTATTTTAAATTCTGCAAAAGTGTAACAAAAACTAGTACGGAACCGTGTGAGTTTTATTATTTTGCATACACCTTACCAACAAAATGTTATGTTGCCTTAACAAAGCTTAAAGTTTTAGATGTATTTTTGTACAAAATAATATTGTTCTGTCAATTGTTAATGATTTATTAAATTACTTACACGCGCCGTTTCGGTACTCGTTTGACTAACAACGGCTTATGTATTTGTCAGACAAATGAAGTGTCAATTCCTTTGAGATATTTTAAACCACAAATGCAAAATATCCCCGTATATATATATCCGTAATAACATCCCAAATATTCCAAAATTTACTCGAGCTACTTTGATCAAATATCCCGCAAATCCAACTGCCAATCAACATCAGACGGAAGACGTTCCTGCATAAAGGTCACAACTCAGAAAATAAGCTCATTTTACCTGATATAAGTAAATTGCTGTTGCCACTCCCACCGAGGTATTTACCTGAAAAAATATTGTATTTTTAAATAATGAAATAAAGATTTAGATTGATCACTGGCAACTTTAAGGTATTTAGGTAGGTTGGTAGTACAATTTCTACAGAGTGTAACAAAAACCTCCAAAAGGGGGCGCGATCCTGCTGCTCTTATACAACTTTTATGAGACCAATATCAAAATCGCAAGAAAAAAATATTGTCTGTAAAGTCGGTTTTCGGACGATAATTTTACGTGATAACGTCTAATGAGATAGATACGTCATAAGCCGAACGCTTAGGCCAATCGCGCCTCTCTATCGCTTGTTCCGCGCTCTCGCTTGCACACTCGGTTCAGGCGGAACGTGACACTTTTTCGTGCGTCAAGCCGGTGTTCATCGATTTATAAGACGTTATCACGTCAAAAAATTGGTTGACTGTAAAGTTGGTTTACGGACGATAACTTTACGTGATAACGTCATAACAAATCATTGATGCTACTCGGACGCATTGGCCGATGGAGTGGAAGAGAGATAGATGCGTCACAAGCCGAACGCTTAGGCCGATCGTGCCTCTCTATCGCTTGTTCGCGATTCACTTCCATGCAAATAATAATTATAATAATAATAAATAATTATCACGTCAAAACCTTTCGATACATAAAAAAAGTTAAATAAAAAATCTAAAAACCGACTTCAAAATGAAACTAAAAAGCGAAAAATAATATTGACTAAAACATACCTAATCAGTTCTTTTTGGAGTCGGTGCCAGCCATCGAGAGTTAAAATGTGTTCATTCGCACCGACTCCAAAAAGAACTGATTAGGTATGTTTTAGTCAATATTATTTTTCGCTTATTAGTTTCATTTTGAAGTCGGTTTTTAGTTTTTTATTAAACTTTTTTTATTTTACAATTTTAAGTGTTTAGTCCTCTATTTTTTCCCTCCTAACTTCGCCAAAAATGACTTTACAGCAAAGTAACCTCAACTAATATTGGTCCTCTATGGACCCCCCATCAAATGGTATGATAAAAATAAGGTGTTATATAGGGTCAATTTGTCGACGAAAATTTTTAAGTCTTAAGAAAAGGGTTTACCTACACTCCAACCAGGACGGCGGCTATTTTGGTGTCGAAACCATAGGATAATGTTTTGCATTAAATAACAAGTCAAATTAAGAAAGGAACTTTCAAATTTTTTTTCGTTACTGGGTGTGCGGGTACGCCCCCAGTAAATAAAAATTGGCGGTCTGGTACCTCATAAGCTCCACGTCTGCTCAACACACTGCGAAATACGTTCTGTCGACAAATTGCAGTATTATCTTCTAACTCCTATCCGTTAAGGAGTTCTGTGGCTTCCATCATCAGGTCAGCAACATGACATGATGATTACTAGACCCAATAATCAGCATTGAGTCAGAAAATATATGCAAAACATTATAGGTGCCTATAAAAATAGAGTGTTGCCCTCGATTTCCCAGGGATCCCATCATCAGAATCTGACTTGGTGTAAATGGGACCAACTCGGGAGTATACCCTTTCAAATTAAAAAATAATTTTTAAAATCGGTCCGTAATTGACGGCGGAATCGCGTAACAAACATACAAAAAAAAAACAACATTCAGACGAATTGAGAACCTCCTCCTTTTTTTTGAAGTCGGTTAAAAACTAGTGTCAGCTGATCAACGGTATAGTGTTTTTATTTGTGGTCATCGGAGCGCAGCCGAGGCGACAACATCTCTCCTGAGAATGGCACGTGAAGTAGCGAAACGCGTTAAGATTTTTATAACGGTTTTGGGTACTAAGTTTTGCATTCATCTGTCTCGCATGCAATTTGAGGCAGGGCCGGCAGTGCTCTTTGCATTTGCTTGTGTTTGTCTTCGTAGCGAGGGTTACAGGTGGTGTGATTAGGGTTCCAACACCGGTCGGCGTAACTAAGCGGAAATTGTAAACAAAATAATTACGATTTAGGATATATAGCACATCAAGTTACCACAAACTGTCAAATTTCCCCGATAAACAATAAACTTCATGTTTGAAAATTAAATTGAAAATCTACTAAAGAAATGTGACAGGTTACGACAGCTTAACTAATTTTCACAGCCTGTATTAGCGCGTTATAAATTCAAATGGTAGGTATTTACATCGATTTGAACTGAAAGTCGGCAGTATGTTTACCAACTTGATCCGATAAAACCAAGTTTCTGCTTCCAAATCTTGCAAGAAAATGAATCAACAAAGCATTACTATAAACCATCTTGTCTTTCAAACATAAAAGGCAACTCACATAAAACGTTCAGAGCATACCTTCAGATTTTATCAGGAGGCCACAAAAAAAGATTTGCGCCACATTTTTTTCATTTACACAGAGACCTGTAAAATTCTTGGAGGGGCATAAAATCCGTTATCCGTTCCGCAAACGAAGAAGGTAAAAATACAAGCGCAAACGCAAACGAATATTCGGGTAATTCTGAGCCAGGGACGTAATTGCTACCTGCGGGAACGTTCCCAGGGGTGGAAAGTTGGGGAATTTGTATTTTTGTAGCGCTAAGGAAAAGGAAAACATTGGACAACCTTCGCATTGGGTTAATCGCTGATGAGATGTAATTGATTGTGAATTAGGACCAGTTGAAATAATTAGGCAGCACTTGTTTTTAGGGTTCCGTACCCAAAGGGTAAAACGGGACCCTATTACTAAGGCTCCGCTGTCCGTCTGTCTGTCTATCTGTTACCAGGCTGTATCTCATGAACCGTGATAGTTAGAGAGTTGAAATTTTCACAGATGATGTATTTCTATTGCCGCTATAACAAAAAAACATAATACAGTAAATATATAAGAGGGCTCCCATACAACAAACGTGATTTTTTTGCCATTTTTATAGATAATGGTACGGAACCCTTCGTGCGCGAGTCAGACTCGCACTTAGCCGTTTTTTTTTAGTATGGTTTGGTTTTATTTAATCTAGACTGCAATGTTAATACTTAATTGGAAGCGTGGTATTTACTTTTTTAAATTTTGTTGTCGTTTCGTAAATATTGTTATAACATTTTTGAATTCTTACTTTGGGGTTCAAATATACAGCCAAATGCTATCAGACTACTATAATGTTTATTTTTGACTCTAAAATAATATAACAAACTGTGAAAAATCGCATAACAACATAGGGGTGAGTTGAATTATACAGGGTGTACAAGATAATAGACACTCCTTTAAACCACGTGATCAGCTGGTCATATACAATTTTTTTTTCTATGGGAGCAACATCGAAATCGATAATTTTTTTCAGCTTCTCCATACAAACTTACTTTCATACCTCGATAATAATGTATGGAGCATCTGAAAATAAAATCACGATTTCGATGTTGCTCCCTTAGGAAAAGTTGTTGTATATGACCAGCTGATCACGTGGTTTAAAGGAGGGTCCCATTCTTTTGTACATCCTGTATACGAAGTCCCACCATTTCTGGGACATCGTATATATGGGTTATCAGAAACTGATCCCGTATGTACTTTTACAAGCTCGCACTCTGAAGGTATAGCCTTACAAGTGTTAAAAGTTATATTAAAAAATCACATTAAATAAGATTTGCGTTTTAACTTATATTTATGATAAAATCAGCGCCAGAAACAACAACAATCATATTAGTCTCAAATTAGGGATTGTTACGTTAGCCTTGTGTTACGAAAACCGAATATTGTTTTAGTTCAGCGGCGTTGAAGATTTCACGAATTTTGTACGTAAACGTTTACTTAATTCGCTTTCAGTAATGGAATCCGATGCTTAATTTAAGACGTTTTAGGACGAAATAAAATCATGGCACTAATGTATTTTGAGTCTATTTGCTGTTTTTTTTGGCGAAAATGAAATCATTATTTTGGTGAACCACAAACTCTCCATGACGTATTATGGAGAACGATATGTTTGGCATTTCCCTGCCAAAATCTGTGGAAGAACCAAAGTCGCACACACATCTCTGAGGTACCAGGATCGTTTCCCGGCGCGGTGGGGTCAAGGTAGAAATAGAACTTTTCTATGATGTCTTGTTGATTCTGGGTGGTGTAGCACGGTATAATTATAATTTCTGTAAAACAAGTGCTTTGGCTACCTTAGAAAGATAGCAATGTATGTGATTTTGTCATATATTTATTTATTGGTAGGAAAGGCCTATGTCCAGCAATAGACTTTCTGGTGTAGATGATGATGATGATGAATGTATGGGTGAGAAACACTATCCTTTTTCCTAAAAAAAATATTAAAACCGCTAATCACCGATGGCTATGGTCGGTAGCCTTATGGGCGACTCAAAACTTTGAACGTTAGGTATCAATTGAAAAATATAGGTATAGAATTAAATAATGTAACTATTTTTCCGATGGGGCAGAAAGGATCTAGAACGGAGGTCATCTACCTACCGACAAGGTGGAAAAACGACCTGCTAAAGATTATAGAAGCCGCTAGATGCTGGCCGCTTTCAACCGGCCAATCATGGAAGTCATTGGAGGAGGCCTAGTTCAGCAGGCGTCGACTTCTTATGGTTAAAATAATGATGTTGATGTAAATTCAAGGGTTAAAATAAAACCTCAGTATATTAAACATAATAGCTCTCATTTTATCAGATCAGTAATTGTAAAGAAATATATTCCTACGGAGCATTAATAAGTGAATGAAAGTATAAAATGTGTCCAAAAATATGACTTAGATGTTTATCGCGGTTGGGTTTCACAAGGCGTGTGTCATTATAGTGTTCACGCCGTTAAACCTTATGAAATTAATTTCGAAATCGCGTGACAATATTTGGCCAACTCATAACTATTTATGGGACAAAAATTTACAGCATGGATGTAGTAAGATAGCTTAACCTTCTCACATCTATGTGGGAACGTGAAATATTACGTATATTAATACGCTGACAACTTTAATTACCACATTCCCTTTTATCAACAGTTTCCAGAAGAGAAATAACCACCTAAATTGTACTATCTTTCTGTACTGTAACTTATTTGTATGGTGTGCAGTAAATAAATCTTTTGTACAAACATTAATTATATCTATGACCGTCGCTCTTTCGTGCAGAAAAGAAAAAGAAGACAGCACACGCATAAATAATCAAAGCGTGATTCACTAGACTATTATGAAACATGGCGTCTTCCTTTTTTAACCGACTTCAAAAAAGGAGGAGGATCTCAATTCGACTGAATGTTGTTTTTTTGTATGTTTGTTACGCGATTACGCCGTCAATTATGGACCGTTTTCAGAATTTGTTTTTTAGTTTGAAAGAGTATACTCCCGAGGTGGTCCCATTTACACCAAGATTCTGAAGATGGGATCCCTGGGAAATCGAGGGCAACCCAAAATGACTTTCAAATTGACTTGTTACTTAACGAAAGACCTTATCCTATGGTTAGTACACCAAAATAGCAGCCGTTCTGGTTGGAGTGTAGGAAAGCGCAGGACTTAAACATTTTCGTCGAAAAATTTACCCTATATTACACCTTATTTTTATCATACCATTGGATGGAGGGTCCATAGAGGTCCAACATTAGTTAAGGTCACTTTGCTGCAAAGTCATTTTTGGCGGAGTTGAAAGGTGAAAACTGAAGCTTATTTTAAAGGCGTCTGGGACTTAATAAATTTCGTCGAAAAACTGATCATTCATAACACGCTATTTATTTTTATTATACCATTGGGTGGTCCATAGGAGACCAACATTTGTCTAGCTAGGTCATTTTTGGCGGAGTTAGGAGGGGAAAAATAGAGTACTTAACACTTAAAATTGTGAAATAAAATAATTTTATTAAAAATCTAAAAACCATTGGAAATTTTTGTTTTTAGCAATTCCATGCAAGGTTTAATTGAAGATAAATAACACTTGAAAAAAAGCACTCGCCCGGTATGCGATGGGACGTGGGTTCGAGTCCCACCTGAGGTCGATGATTTTTTTCAAGTGTTATTTATCTTCAATTAAACCTTGCATGGAATTGCTAAAAACAAAAATTTACAATGTTTAAGCATTTCTGATCTTAACCAATAGTCAAATATTTGTAAAAATATTTCTATAGGGTGTTGACGGTAGTATACTACCTACTCAGCTATACATATAGCTACAACATTGATCAGAATACGCTGGCTTTGACAGCGAGAAAAAACACTTGAGGAATTTCATCTTGTCACGTGACGTCCTCGGTAGCTTAGTGGTCAAAGCACTCGCCCGGTATGCGATGGGACGTGGGTTCGAGTCCCACCTGAGGTCGATGATTTTTTTCAAGTGTTATTTACCTTCATCTAAAAACCAACCTAAAATTTAAACTAAAAAGCGAAAAATAATATTGAATAAAACATATCTAATCAGTTCTTTTTGGAGTCGGTGCCAGCCATCAAGAGTTAAAATGTGTTCATTTGCACCGACTCCAAAAAGAACTGATTAGGTATGTTTTAGTCAATATTATTTTTCGGTTTTTAATTTCATTTTGAAGTCGGTTTTTAGTTTTTTATTATACGTTCATGTTCTACAGTTACTAAATAGAAATTGCTAAATCACTCTTCGTGTGTGTGAGTTTTGTTCGTTTTAATTAATTTCCCTTTGCCTCCCTGTGACATCGTACCTCCCAAATGAATAGACAGATTTTAAATGAACTTTTTAAAATTAAAATCTAGTTTGATTAATTGAAAATTACGTATAGCGGCGGTGCGCTATACACATCATATCAGCCCGTTGCAGTCCACTGCTGGACACAGGCCTCCCCCAAGGAGCGCACAGAGCACGATCTCCCGCCCTTTGCATCCAGTCGCTGCCAGCTGCCTTCTTCAGCTTCTTCTTGGTCATACGACCTAAGACTAAGGTGACTGATATTGTCCAAAAATGTAGCAAGCTGAAGTGGCAGTGGGCTGGCCATGTCTGTCGCAGAACCGACGAGAGGTGGAGCAGGAAGGTTCTTGAATGGAGACCACGCTTAGGCAAACGTAGTGTAGGACGCCCCCCGGCTAGATGGACCGATGACCTGAAGAAGGCGCTATACACCATAGAGTCTTAAATTTCACAAGATATAGGCTATTCTCATGAATATAATAATTTGAATTACTTTTAGTATTCAGGGTGTGGATTTGAATTCATCAAGAGAAACGACTACTGCAATTGATATCGATATAAAAAATCGAAATCTCTTTTTTTTCTTTATAATACAATAACTTTACCTCGCTGATAATGTATGTAGCTGCATACCTATTTTTTATGATTTGATAAAGGTTTTTTGTATTGAGGAACATATTCTCTCGCTCTCTTAAATTCGCTTTAAATTTGGCTACTGTTCAAAAAAGGATGTGGACACTGTAGGGTTGTCGCCTTGTTTTAGAAATTTTTGTGGAAGCACCACAGACAAAGTTGCTCATGTTTATGATATAAATAAATAAATAAAGCGTTTATTTTCTCATCACAATTTAGGATTAAAAACAGTACATTCTTCTAGGCTTATTGAGACAATAAGATAGCTCCTATTCATTGTGAGAGACTGGTGCCTGAAGTAGGTTTCAGAAAAACCTGAGACACAGGTCACCAGGACCCCCCCGCTGAGACTTAGAGTACTACGATTACTAGTTGGTAAACATCTTAATTATGCGTAGGCAAAGAATCATTTGTGAAAGGGAAAAGACACGATATTTTTTATTAAACTAAGATTAACATGTATAAGTAAATATAATTAGATGAATTTTGTGTATTTGTGCGTGTAAGCTATAGTAAGTGAGAAATTGTGTATGGGGGCGTTGATGTGTGTTTGTATGGGTGTGCGTGCATATTATGTTTATGAGTGAGTGAGTGTGTACGTATAAGTGGAAAAGGTGTGTGTGTTAGTGTTTGGGTGTGTGGGTTTGATTGTGAGACTACATGTGAGTGTGGCAGGAGAGGTTTACAATTTAACCTTTTTGTATTTATTAAAACTTAATATTATGAAGAATATTTACTGTTAATATTCTTAAGATGCTGCAGCGAGCATATCCATGAAAAACTATTTAATGGAAGTAAGTAGCTCCTCAGTTGTTTGATAGTCAAGCGTCTATAGATAATTAGAGACTATTACTTTGCAGGCTTTTTTTGTAAGCGGATTCATATTGAGGGTACTATTCAACTTATTGTAGAGGTAAGTGCCTAGGTAACAGAAAAAGTTTTGTGATGTAGCAGTTCGGAAGAGTTCTCTAGGGCAAACTGGGCCTTTCCTGCGTTTATATTTTACTATATGAATACCTATCGCGTCTAAAAAGCTTCCAGTCCGTTGAATTTGTAGCCATGTGGCTACAACCATTTTTGGTTAATGTTTTTTTTTTAAATAAACTAGTATCTAGCTAGATAAAGAAGCGTGATAGTGCTCTTTGTCGCTCTTTGATGACGATGAAACTCATTTATACCAAATAAAAACTATTGTTCCTGCTCTTGGACAGAAAACCAGTTTAAATAACAGGGTCTACTATGTCATAGAGATAGTATTATACTTAATGAAACTCCGTCAGAGGCAGAGACAATTTACGATAAGTAATTAAGAGACTTTGTTGCTTAATTTAAGAAGTTTATTATATGAGTTCGATAATAAACGATATTATTTTTTTCGCAAAATGCGCAATCTAAACATCTACATGGTAAACGTAAATCTCGAGGATGGAACGTCGAAGTACAATTGATGGTTAAACAAACTTACCTGAAGTGAAATTGACCGTCATTGTACAAGACGTTCCATCCGAAGAGATTTATATTAAATTCTCTCCCTTCCCTAGTCATAAACCCCTTATTTTTGTATCATTTTGCGAAACTATCTCTGAAACAAATGACAAATGTCAGTTCTCTCTTTATTAGCGTTTCGATGCCAGGTACATAATAGAGACTATGGAATTTATATTTATCCGATGTACCGGTCCTTCTTTTCAGGTTGTATCTAGGTGTACCTGTTTCAGCTAGCTAAGGCTAATATAAAAATCTGAAAACCTTATCTAGAATTCTGTTTCAACATTTAAAAATTCCGTTTGGGCATGAATGCTAGACGCTTGAATAATCTATGCCGCTGTGTGTTACAGAAGGCTTAAGGTGAGGTAAGGCTACATGCATGAAGTTAAGATGTCTCAGACGTTTTTCTTAGAAAGTGTTATTATTAGTATACACACTTTAGTACTTAGGGAAGTAAAATATGCCTATTAAGTCCCACTGCAGGGCACAGGCCTCATCTCAACTATGAGGTGATTTGGGCCATACTCCACCATGCGGACCCAGTGCGGTGCGGTGGAGGGATATTGTAAGGCCAGTGATTAAACCTTAACTTTCAGATATTATCTAGTCGCCATAAGGATTCTGACTAGGCTTTAGCACTAATATCAAGCGATATCAGCTGGCGCCAACTTTTAACGTGCCTTCCCAAGCACGAAGATGCTCGTGATAAATCACTAAATATGGTCGGAATGGTAACCCACTCACAACCTCGGCGATGGTTGCTTAACTTTAGTAACCTCCTTAGTTAGTCTTAGTTTTTAACTTTAGTATAATGCAGTTTTAAGGGTGTCGCTATTAACTGATACGTCCTTAAGTCCTTATTTATCTTGGTTTCAAGTCGGGTTCTAATTTTCCAATTTGGCTATGATCCAATGCGGTATTCTGCTTTTTAATCGTACTTATCGACGACTAAGCTGTTCACATAATTAAATTTAATTGCACACTTTTAAATCGAACTAAACATGGAACCAATGCCATAAAGCATTATTTGCTATTCAACAATAATTGTAACATTATGTGTCAATAAGTATGTGTTAAGCAGAAATATTTTTTATCTACTACAAGACCAAACTAAGACATTTACAAAAAAACATAGCTTATACAACATTATGTTCAGAATACTACTTTTTCTTAACAAAAACAAATTATTACTTATTTAATAATTAGCTGCAGAGATAATACCACATTTGCACGTGAAAGCAATGTTAATTAAGTAAAACAGTAATACAGTTTCAACCTGAATACAAAATAATAAACTAATATCATTAAAGTGTTGGACCCGCAATATGTTAGCTGGCAGTCGTTTCACCGCCAAAATCCTAATTAGTTTGTTAAAAACTTTGACTAAAAATGTTCAGAGCAAATAAAAACTGCAATAGTCTAGTCTCTTGTGGACTTCTATCTACTTTAATAACTCGTTTTATGTTAACGACATTGGCCGATTATGATAATGAGTATGTAGTATTAACATACATTCTGTCAAAAAAGTTTCGGGAATTGATGATTTGTTTATGGTTCCAAATTCAAAATTATATTTTTTTTGTTGTTGTTAGATTGGCACAACTGTTTTCCATTTTGAGTTACATCTGATAATTAGATTAAATACAGTATTGTTTTTAGTTATACCATATCTAGTGTGTATTGCAAATTTAATGGAACAATGGACAAAAACATCGAACAAAGAGTTTGTCTTAAATTTTGCATCGCCAATGGGATTTCGTGTTCGGAGTCTCTGAAAATGTTACAGAAGGCTTACGATGAATCGATTTTATCAAAAACACGTGTTTATGAGTGGTACAAAGCGTTCGAAAGCGGTTGAGATATGATGGAAGATTTGCCTCGCTCTGGTAGGCCATCAACGTGTGCTACTGAAGAAAACATCGCAAAAGTGAAGGAAATAGTGACTGATAATCCTTATTCAAGTTTAAGAGAGCTAGCCGTCGAACTTTTTGTGTCACACGAGTCGATTCGTACCATTTTAAATAATCAATTGGGTATGAAACATGTTGCCGCTCGGCTAGTCCCAAAAGACCTGAATTTTCTCCAAAAACTCAATCGCAAAAGAGTCGCTGAGGACATGCTAGAACGAGTCAATTCCAAACCAACATTCATGAAACGCATTGTTACTGGTGACGAGACGTGGGTTTATGTGTTTGACATGCAAACTAGTCAACAAGCTTCGGAGTGGCGGCTTCCAACTGAACCGAATCCGAAGAAACCGCGCTAAACTCGATCGAAAGTCAAAGTCATGTTGACTGTTTTCTTTGACTGTCGCGGTGTTATGCACTCAGAATTCTTGCCAGGTTCTTAAAGGTCAAACGATAAAAAAGAGTATGATTTAAGCGTTATGCGGCGTTTAAGAGAGCAAATTCGGTGAAAAAGGCCAGATTTGTGGAATGAAAATTCTTGGATTTTGCACCACGGTAATGCGCCTTCCCACAAGGCCATCATTGTGAACGAATTTTTGACCAAAAACTCAACAAATTCCATCGAGCAGCCACCTTATTCACCAGATATAGCTCCAGCTGACTTCTTTCTTTTTCCTAAACTCAAATTACCACTTCGTGGCACCCGGTTTCATTCGGTAGAAGACATAAAGGAGAATTCGCGGCGAGAACTGAACTCGATTCCGGAAAAAGCGTTTAAAAATGTTTTGATGATTGGATTATTCGTTGGCGTAAGTGTATCGCTTCTGACGGAGCATACTTTGAAGGTGATAAAATAAATTTGGATGAATAACTAACATTTTGTGTATTTAATCTTTTCCCCGTACTTTCTTGACAGAGTAGTAAGATTAAAATCAATAAATATAAATCTCACTCTGATCCTAAGGTAAGTAGCTAAAGCACTTGTGTTATAGAAATCTTCCTCCTCCGAGACAATATAGAAAAGTTCGTTTTCTATATTGACCCGGCCGGGGATCGAACCCGGAACCTTAGGGATGGCGACGCTTATGTAGTCCAGTCTATGATTACTTACTTACTTTACTTACTTACTTACTATAATCGCGCAGTCATCGCCCGATTGACGCATAGTGTCAAATCTATTGCTCAATAAAGGCAGCACTGTCAGTTAATTGCTTTGTTTTTGTATTTTGGCTGTCAATTTGCAATTTTAAAGCCAGAATTGCTCAATTTTCGCTATCAAATTGCTTTTACAAGATACGTAATAAGGGTGCGGGGATCTTGCATGCTATTTCATTATGGCTGAATAGTGACTTTAATGTAATAAATTATATTTCTAAAAGCAAATAAATGATTCTTATTACTAGGTATTCTTATTGCTGCCTTTGAAGTAACGAACACAAACCACAACAGGGCGGTAACCACGAACTCTTAAAACAATCTCAAATCTGTCAAACATTATCATTTCTGTCAAATTTTGTATGAAATGACTTACCAAAATTGACAGATTTGACAACTTTGAGATTTTTTTAGGAGTTCATGGTTATGGCCCAGGGCCCTAACCATTAACTGTTAAAACAATCACAAATCTGTCAAACATTATCATTTCTGTCAAATTTTGTATGAAATGACGTACCAAAATTGACAGATTTGACAACTTTGAGATTGTTTTAAGAGTTCATGGTTATGGCCCTGTACTGTTCTCAAGATACCCTTGAACCTTCGCGTAACAATATATTTGTTAATAATTCTAATATATCTTCTACAAATATTCTGGGGCTAACTCAGAAATCGGATACAAGAATTGCCTAAGGCTTCGCCCAGTGCCGACATGACATGGGTCCAAAAGCTTCTTATACCGAGTTTAAATTAGTTACAATACTCCGAAATACTTTTCTAGGTTTGGTGTGTTATCTGACGTTTCATTATCATCATGATTTATAAATAGATTTTAATTTATTTTACCACCCAACACAACAATTCGGTATGTAAAGTGATTTTAAGAGTTTTTTTTATTATAAAAGTATAAACCAATTAGGGAAATAAATTATTAATTATTTGAATAAAAATATTTTAAACAGTAGGTATGTTTTTTTTTACTTGATGACGTAGTTTGTATGCATGTACAAAGTGATAACTTGATTAGTGGACGTATCTTCACTTACATCTTCACATTTTTAACATTTGCTAAAACTCAGATCTGTGACATTTTTCATGGACAGACATGGGACACATCACTCACACACATGCAAACTCTGTGACGTCAGATATACGCTTCTGCGTGATTAGAGGTGGCAGAAGCACCTCTCTGCACACCCAAACACGAATTAAATTAGAAAATGACAATTTCAAAAGTGACCGAACCGAAAATCGAAACCCAGATCTGGGCCCTAACCATAAACTGTTAAAACAATCACAAATCTGTCAAACATTATCATTTCTGTCAAATTTTGTATGAAATAACGTACCAAAATTGACAGATTTGACAACTTTGAGATTGTTTTAAGAGTTCATGGTTATGGCCCTATTGCGTTTAGGCGAATCACTACGCTTCTCAAACGGGAATCTAAATCAGACGATTTAAAATTTAAAATAGACATTTTAAAAACATCCATTTATGCGGATTAAAGCAAGCTAAATTATTATGAGAGTGTTTAAAAAAGCGTACAGAAATATTTCCAGTGCCTGTTTTATTTTTCGCATAACTTTCGGTCCATTCATACCGAAACGAGATATTTTCGCGTCATGTAGGTACGCGGACGAACAAAGCCCGTATTCTGAGGATAGTTTTTAAGGTTTCTACCCAAAGGGTAAAACGGGACCCTATTACCGAGACTTCGCTGTCCGACTGCCTGACTGTCTTAAATTGTATGATATTTTGAAACTTTTTTGTTTGTTGTTTTTCAATAAAACTGTTTCATGGATTACTAATGCTTGGCCAAAAAACGTTTCCCAAAGTATCACATACCAAACTATCTTTCCCAAATTTTCAAAACCACTTTTCGCAACTTCTCAGTTAGCAAACACTATTAATGGCAAGTTATTGTTTAGCAAATAATTTCTTGGCAATGCTTCATTTTACCAAATATTATTTAGTCAAATGTATAGTTTGACAAAACTTACACTTCCCAAAATATTGCAAGGCATGCGATTAACATAAGTAAAACACATTTAAAAATTCTTTATTGGCAAGTTAAGAGTTTCGAAAATATACTATTGGAAGCAGAAATTTTAATGAAGCGCTCGCCGGCCGCTGTCCGTTCGCTCGGCTTCGCGCTTTTTGTGTGGTCACTGTTCTAACCTAACCTAACCTAGACTCTGTAGGAAAGATCTCTGTTTGTAAAGTAAGTTTTGGTAAATTAAGTAAGTAATAATATTACCTAATCTATGCATTTAGTCAACAACCATGCTACTTTTCCGGCAGCAGTTCGTTTCTGTGTATATATGGCAATTTGACCAATCAATTTTTGGGATATAATATTTGCCAAAATAAAACATTTGCTATGTTAACATTTGCCTTAATGAAAATTGACAAACTTAAATTTTGCCAAATGATAATTTGACCAAATGAATAAAGTGCGAAAAGTATATTTGTTAAAGATTCATTTGGGAAATGAAACATCGGCGATGTTTTTTGGGAAGTGAAATTCGGCGAAAAATAATTTGGCCAAATGAAAGGATACCTACCCTGTTTCATTGATATAGTGGCTAACTAAAAACCTTTTATCTTCTTGTGAAATAAAATATGCATCTTTTTATCGTTATATATGTCTTTATTAGTTAGTTATTAGTTCAACAATAAATCCATTAAAACCGAACACTAAGAAAATTCACTTGAGTTCGCTCGAACCGTAGTTAACAGAGTGTTCTTGTAACCTCAACTAAAGTTTAGTCTTGTAAGCTCTAAAAGCAAGTAATTTAGGTAGGTTGGAGGAAAAAACCTTGTGTCGCAATGAAAGCGAGGCTTAAAACATACAGTACTCTAGTTTATTTAGAATGTTAGGCAGGGTGACATTTTGTTTTATTTATTTCATATTATTCTAAAAATAATTTGACCTTTTAGGAGTGAAACACACCATTTGACAGTCAGACGCCTAAGATCAAAATCATTTATTTCTGTAAATTGGCCGTAAAAGGCACTTTTACATGTCTCAATTTTTTTTTCCCTACCACTGCTTCGGGACTATTGTGGGCTAGTGCCGAGAAGAAGCAGCGCAAGAAACTCGGTCACTATTGTAAGGGTAGACCACTTTGGTGTAGTGGTTTGCGCTCTGCACAAAAAAGGCCAGGCGGTGTGGCGGGTTCTAATCCCGCAAGGGGCAGATGTTAGTGTGTAAAGCGAGAGTCCTTGTGCATAAGTCGTAAGTTATATGTTTTTGCGTATTTATGCTTGTCCGTTAATCGCCATAGCGCTTACAAGCTTTGCTTATAGGTACCTACAGGGTGGAAAAAAATTATGGGCCCTGGAGGGGAACTACCTTAAATCCTTTAGTTAACTCATTTTACTGAAAGGAAACATTCCTTTGTTTTTAAAGGAAAATAAAACTGTATTCAAAGGTCTTCTAAAATTAGCTTGTGTCACCTGGGAATCGAACCAACTAATCTTCGGCTACGCTATTTTATTAGACGAATCGGTGGGATTATTGTGCAGGATTAAATTAGTCTAATAAACATTTTGGTCTTTGAAATAAAAAAATATGTTGCCCCGCGTTGCAAAAAAGACGTAACTTTTTAAAAATTTTCGTTAGTACCTACGCCTAGTGTAAGAAGGAATTGTGCTGTGCATAGATTTATTATTATTACCATTTAACGATTTTACGAAGTCTTCAACAAGGTACTTAGGGATAAATAAAATTAGCAAGCTTGTACTATATACAATACTATATACTATGTCATTGGATGTTAGTGATAAGAAAATTATAAATTGTTACAAGGGAACAGTACCTACTAGGTATTGTGAATAAAGAACTTGTAATAAATATTCAATTTCATGGGTATCTCATACATGACAGATTTTAAGGAAATATTTTACTCATGATTATCAAAAACTTTTACGATATTAGTATATTCCGCCTTCAACACATTTTTCTTCTCATCTACGTCCGAACAAAAATTAGGAATGAATTTTCAACTCTAGTGGAAATAACGTGTAGTAAAAAATATTATTTTTTGAGATTCACGTGATATCAAATTCTCTTGAGCGCTAACGAGTGTGTAGTACAATGTAAATGGAGTTAGTAAGCTCAGTTCAATAACGCGATGAAAACCACAGTGATCCTTCAAATATCTAAATACACCATTGTTCCTCTTTTCAACCGACGAAAAAAACGGAGGAGGTTATCAAGTCGACGCGTATATATATATTTTTCTATGTATGATCACGAGTCGGTGCATATGGACACATTTTAACTCACAATGGCTGGCACCGATTCCCAAAAGAGCTGATTAGGTGTACTTACATTAGTTAAAGAACTTAGTTATTAAGGTTAAATGAAAAAAAACGTTTATTATTTTTTTCTTTCCAGTTTTTCGGCGGTTTATTTTTTTTGTTAAAAAGCTTTTATTGAAGATATACATTTTATTTTTGTTGAATTCTTCTTAAAATCGTTATCAATTCTAATACCCTTAAACGAAGGAAGTCATGTGATATGACGAGTTAGATGACAAATACATACATGGCTTGGCTAAATTTACTGTCTGTACCTTGTAACATAAGGAAGTTAGTTAATTTTAACTTCCAGACCATGACAATCAAAACATTGTATTCTATTAGTATTTGTAATGAAGTGAGCCTTCTGAAATTCTGTGCGCTTGTACTATTTGTTATTCTGTAGCCAGGATTTGCATTGAAACTGCGGTTGCATTAGAAAAAGGTTTTACCCATTTTTCCTTTTCTTGCCCAACGAGCGTAGCTTGGCCATGGTATAGTTAGCAGGTTATCAATATTACACTTTTTGGATAAGCAACTCAAAGGCCGCAAATTCGCAACGGCAGGGCATGCAACAATGCGTCAACACCTCCGTACCCGAGAGGCGAGCACGCCGGCCTAATGGCGTCGCCATCGCTGAAGTTCCGGGTTCGATACCCAGTCGGATCAATGTAGAAAAACGAACTTTTCTATATTAGCCCAGGTTTGAGTGTAATGGTACCGTCGTTCTTTCTGATTTCTATTAACACAATTGCTTTAGCTACTTACCTAAGGATCAGAGCAATGTATGCGATGTTGTCCAATATTTATTTATTTATTAGGTATATTATAATAGTAGATTATTCACTCTACGTCACTACCTGTAAGAGGTGTCTTTATAAATGCTCGGTGGTAGGCACAACCTTGAGCGCTTGGTATTGCCCCGCCTTGTCTAAGAAATTTTGAGGCCTAAGAAGGAAAAAGAGTAAGGGTAAGACAACTGCTGCGAACCTAGATCGGCCGATGTAACGATAACCTAAGAAAGTGGGATTATACATATAGCGCGTGATTAATCATTATAGTGCGTCCACCTATACCATCCCCCCCCCCCCCTTCTTTTGTGTACTGCGTAAACAGACAGCTGCATCCGTGTAGACTTGTGACTCGCTATCAATAGTGCGATTCTTTTTAAAGCTATTGCAGCGAACCTGCTTTAATAATATATTTTAACTAACGCTTGACACTGGAGTGCAAGCGCAAAAACTTTGGAGAGTTCGTTCGCCGTTCGTTCAAAGGCGCTAAGTTTTTTGTGCTTTCTGTTCTAATATAGATGCCAACTTAAAATTGTTTTTCTTGCTCCGGGGAATATTTAAGGGCATTTCTGGGGTTTATTTTTTTTCGTGAATGTAAATTTTGTACATTTGATTTTTGGGTTCGAGCCAAATGGTAAAAGATAAACCATTTTAGTTCCATAGTCCGTCTGTCATAGGTACTCTAATCCCAGTCTATCTGCGTAAGAAATCTTAAATTCACTTTAAAATTGTGTCAAGAAGAAATCCAGAGATAGGCACTCTGAGGGTAATCAAGTTACAAGTGAACACACACACACACACACTCGCATACGCGCACACACACACAAATTTTAACATAGGTTCTTGTATTTAAGCAATAAGCTATAATACAGAACATTGAACTTGTATCTTAAGGTATCTTTTATCTAAATAAATTACTGTATGGAGAGCGGGGTTTTCTAACACCTGCTTTACGATTGGGGATTTCATTTAAGTAATTAAATACATGTATTTAATTACTTAAATGAAATCCCCAATCGTAAAGCAGAAATGTAAAAACCTGATACTGAATAAAGATTTTTAATAAGAACAAAGCCACTTCCTAGTGGCTTGCATCCTTTTTATATGTTTGTTTTTTTATATGTCATGTTTTTCTTATATAAAAATCTGATTTTGGCAGCTTCAAAACCGCTCTGTGGAAAAGTATTTTAAATAACACCTTTATAACATTAAATTAAGCCTCCCGTCAGGATATTAAAATTTAACGACAGCCCTTGAAGTCAGGAAGATACGTGGTGAAGTTATAATTACCGCGAGGCGACGTATTAAATATGTAGGCGCGAATGTAGGAGTAGGGCTGCCACAGCTTATTTCTTTTACAGCCTTAAATTTAATAACTATACGCCGTACATAACACGCTAAGTTATTTTTTATCAATCCCCGAAAAATGCTTAATGCCTTTGACCCCAAAATCCAGAACAATTTTCACTCATTGAGAGTAAACCTACCGGTAAATACGTACCGGCCAGCGCAGCGTAGAACGTCCACCCACAAGGTGGATAGACGACCTGGTAAAGGTTGCAGGAAGCCGCTGGATGCAGGCCGCTTCCAACCAGCCGATCTGGAAGTCACTGGAATGATGATGATGAAAGTAAATATTTCCTTTGTGTGCTTTAATTTATTTTTAGAATGAACTTTAATAATTAATTTGTTCATCTAAAAATCTCGAAAGTTAATAACTCGTCTTATTATTCGCGAAACGAATCGTTATTGAACCATGCGGACTGTGCGTCCATGTAGCATTCGTTTCTGTTTTATATGCATTTTTTTTCGTATTTTAGACAAAAAATTGGCTTGATTTTATAACAGCCAGCATAGTTTTAGTTTAGATTGATTGGCAACCCTATTGACAGCACCAGAGGAGGATGTTCGCGCCGCGGGCGACACCGACAAAGGTTTTAATGAAACTGGTAACAAGCTCACTTCTATATGCATAATTAACAAACCTATTTATCATGGAAAAATCGGTAACGGTAGCTAAATATGAGTCGGTAAAAGTCAAGCTTGTTTTAAAGTCACATGATCCACTAACGATTTTAATTTCCAAGATTTACACTAAATACAAGCTTTACTTAGTTTGGGGAACGAACAAAGCTTTTAAAGTCAGTACACAGTAACTAACTTCCAAAACGACATAGCCTTCTAAATTCCTCACCGTAACTATTATAGGACAAACTCTTCCGACCTGTCTAGATAAGTAGAGGGGTCTATTAAATCAAGTGACTAACCTTACTGCCAGACATAATCAACCTTAGAGCATTCAACCAACGAATGCTCTAACTAAGTAATCAACCCACGACCACTGACGTTAACGACAAATGTCAAGAGATTTTACTTAAAGATAAATAACACTTGAAAAAAATCATCGACCTCAGGTGGGACTCTAACCCACGTCCCATCGCATGCCGGGCGAGTGCTTTACCAACTAAGCTACCGAGGACGTCACGTGACACGACGAAATTTCTCAAGTGATTCTTCCCGCTGTCGAAGCCAGCGTATCTCTGATCAATGTTGTAGCTATATGTATAGCTGAGTAGTATACTACCCGTCAACGTGACGTCCTCGGTAGCTTAGTTGGTAAAGCACTCGCCCGGCATGCGATGGGACATGGGTTAGAGTCCCACCTGAGGTCGATGAATTTTTTCAAGTGTTATTTATCTTTAATTAAACCTTGCATGGAAATGCTAAAAAAAAAAATTTACAATGTTCAAGAGATTTTATTTATTCTTATCCAAACTTAAAACTATCATTACAGGTGGACCCCAGAGCGATAGTGTAGCGACTAAACTAATCCTTAATAATAATGATTAAATATTAATATTTAGTTACTTAGGTAGGTACACACTAATTTAGGCGGCACCAACTATAACTTGCCTTCCTAAGTATGAAAATTGTTACAATAAATGTCAACAAATATGATTCACTTTTCAACTACCTAATACTGAAGTTTCAACACTATGGTAATTACTACCAAATCTCTGTTGGCACTGAGATGCAAACACCATGGCATTAATTAAAATATTTTAAATCAAAATAAAACAAACTATTATTGCTTAAAATGGCTAGTTATACTGAAATACGATTTAAAACAATGCAATGAATTTCGGTTTTAGTTTAAGCCTATCGAGAATCTAAGATGCTAAGATTAAAAACGAAACTAAGATTAAAAACGAAGTTTCAAGTTGTCGACACGGTATGTGGGGCGAGCGGCGCTAGTTCAATACCGCATTCTGGGTCAACTCCGTCGCCTACTTTAGTTACATTATGTGCATTGTCTATTGTTTATAGCTTGCCCTCGATCACAATCTGACAAAAAATGCAAATTAACTGTCTTATTTAGGGTTCCGTCCTTTTAGGGTTCCGTACCCAAAGGGTAAAACGGAACCCTATTACTAAAACTATCATTACAGGTGGACCCCAGAGCGATAGTGTAGCGACTAAACTAATCCTTAATAATAATGATTAAATATTAATATTTAGTTACTTAGGTAGGTACATACTGATTTAGGCGGCACCAACTATAACTTGCCTTCCTAAGTATGAAAATTGTTACAATAAATGTCAACAAATATGATTCACTTTTCAACTACCTAATACTGAAGTTTCAACACTATGGTAATTACTACCAAATCTCTGTTGGCACTGAGATGCAAACACCATGGCATTAATTAAAATATTTTAAATCAAAATAAAACAAACTATTATTGCTTAAAATGGCTAGTTATACTGAAATACGATTTGAAACAATGCAATGAATTTCGGTTTTAGTTTAAGCCTATCGAGAATCGATGCTGAATTATTACATTAATGCCTACCAGTGTCATTTGTGTGCAAATTCGGTTTATTGTTTTTAATCTTTATCGTGTCACGGCCCTAAAATAAATCGGCAATTTCTGTTTATCCATTTTTTTTTTTTGCAATTTGATTTGAATGAACTAATATATCTCCAAAAATGCAAGTAGGTCAAAAGTTTCACATTCATAATCATCATCATTTTAGTTATAGTACGTCCACTGCTGAAAACGTCTACCCCAATGAATTCCAGATTAGCCTGAGTTCGTTCGTTTAATTCGCGTACACATTTGTGACGAGACCATTTGTTATTCAGTTGTTATCTTTTTTCCCGAGCATACTTTGTTAAAACAAAAGCGTAAACGGGGAATATTTTATTAAACAAAGAACGTTAATGTTTGGATATTTTACTATCATACGTTACAGTGTGATCATACTGTAACGGCTGAACGGAATTAGCTGGTATTATAGATAGATCTAGCTCAACACGTCATACAATAATTTTTATTCTCTTTTTGTGTTGGCATTTATTTCTGGTTCCATTTTTTGAGTAAGTTTTAAGGTTTTCTCCAGTGGTTACACGAAGCCACGTAACAATGAAATACATAAGACAAAGTCGCAGAAGCTAGTAAAATACACGATGAATTTTCGTTAGTCTTGGAGCCGTAAATATCCACACCCTCCTGCTCAAAAAATTACTTATCTATACGAAATGTTGGCAGCCAGATTTAAGCAGTGTGCGATCTACATCTGCTTAGAAAAGATGAAATTGGAAATTTTTTAACGTTTTTTTTTTAATTTAACCTGGCAAATGATCAGTGTGGAAACTGTTTGTAGTATCTTTTCTGTTAGCAAAAAGGTTTTATATTTTAAAGGTTGAATAAAGTTACATGATCTTAGCGTTTACGGATAAAACGAGGACAGTTTTGTCAACTGGTTGGCGGTTTTGTATTCAGAAATGAAATTTTGGGATTTCAATATCGTTCTCAGAGCGAAAATTGTCGCTAACTTTTGCGGCCCCAAAACCAATCAAAATAAAACCAAGTACCAGTAATTCGGAACGTTGAATTTTCAACCTAAGCCACGGACCTCGAATTAAGAAATGCCAGTAACTTTAAGTGTGAAGCTAAGATTAAAAACGAAGTTTCAAGTTGTCGACACGGTATGTGGGGCGAGCGGCGCTAGTTCAATACCGCATTCTGGGTCAACTCCGTCGCCTACTTTAGTTACATTAAGTGCATTGTCTATTGTTTATAGCTTGCCCTCGATCACAATCTGACAGAAAATGCAAATTAACCGTCTTATTTAGGGTTCCGTCCTTTTAGGGTTCCGTACCCAAAGGGTAAAACGGAACCCTATTACTAAGGCTCCGCTGTCCGTCCGTCTGTCAGTCTATCTGTTTGTCCATCTGTCCGTCTGTCACCAGGCTGTATCTCTTGAACGGTGATAGTTAGAGAGTTGAAATTTTCACAGATGATGTATTTCTATTGCCGCTATAATAATAAATACTAAGAAGCAGAATACATACAAAAAAATTGTTTGTTTGCCGTTTTAACAGATACTGGTACGGAACCCTTCGTGCGCGAGTCCGACTCGCACTTGGCCGGTTTTTATATTCGACAAATCACATAGGTACATTGCTCTGATCATAAGGTAAGTAGCTAAAGTACTAACTTGTGTAATAGAAATTAGAAACAACGACGGTACCACAACACCCAGACCCGAGACAATAAAGATAAAGTTCGTTTTCTACATGCCCCGACCGGAAATCGAACCTGGAACCTCATATTTATCCTCGTTTTATTCTTGAAATAACTTTACATTAAGGGGGATCGTTCAAGGAATTCGCGTATTTTTTTTGTTTCTACTAATAGCTACTTAGTTTTAAATTACTTACAGATCTAAATGTGGTTATCGACTGTAGGAATAATATTTTAACTGAATAATAAATCACTCACACTATCTGTACCTATACTGGTTAACCCATGGATATAACAATTTGAATATTGATAGAGTGTAGGGCTAAAAACTATTTCATTTAGTTGTTTCTTTTTTCAGAGTTGACATATCTCGATAATGATGAGACCTCTTCTATTTCGACGACCTCCGTAGCCGAGAGGCCCCGCCATCTCTGAGGTTCCGGGTTCGATATTGTCTCGGGTCTGGGTGTTGTGGTACCGTCGTTGTTTCTGATTTCTATAACACAAGTGCTTTGGCTACTTACCTTAGGATCAGAGCAATGTATGTGATGTTGTTATTTATTATTTATTTATTAAAATTTAAGACTCGTATTAAAACAGCCCTTCGCGACTTACTGATTATTTATTCGCTTACTCCTTCTTAACCACGCAACAGATTTTTTAAATGCTTTTACTGTCATATTGTAGAGGTTTTTTTTCCGGTGAGCTATATTTTGGGACGTGTATTTATAAGTGCCTAAAATAGAATTCATGAATAAGTGACTTTGATATATTGTTTTAAACTTTAATGGTCACTAACATTAGAATAGTTTGTAACGAGCGCCATGATCACGGAGTAACTCCGTGATCATGGCGCTTGCAACAGTGCCGAAATATCGGGAACTCAAAAATAAGGTACATGGTAGCAATCTCGTTACAAACTATTATTAGTGACTTTAACTTTGACTCGGGCAGGTTTTCAAAAGGCAACTCATATAAATACTATCTCTATCTATCTCTCGTACCTGATTTTTTCTCAAAGTCAAAACAGTGCGTCCGATGTTGTTTCCACGAAATAAAATTATGTGGGATGTGAGATGAAGCAGCACTTGTATTTAATACACATCGACCACAATAAAAAAATATTTTCATAGGTTAAAGTCACCCGATCTCGCAGGTATCCCCTGTGGGACGTTGAAAATGTATTAATTTACAGTGCTGCCCTCTTTAAAGGTTAGCGGAGTTCAATAGAACATTCTGGGTCATCTCCGCTGCATTTTATTGTCTAACTCAACACGTAAGTAATAGGACCCTTTTAGAACTAGATAATATACATTGTATGTACTGTATACATCTGCGGTAACCATGAACTCTTAAAACAATCTCAAAGTTGTCAAATCTCTCAATTTTGGTAGGACGTCATTACATACAAAATTTGACAGATTTGATAACGTCTGACAGATTTGAGATTGTTTTAGGAGTTCGTGGCAGATCATGAAATTACACTGTACTCGAATGAGTACAGTATAATTTCATGATCTGCCACGAACTGTGAATTGTGAATACAATGTTCCTTTTTGTCCTCAAAATATCGATTGTAAAAAAAGGCTTAACGAAGCCGAATACCACATAATCTACGTATTATTACGATCATTTTTTTTTACACTATACCTGGGAAATGACGGGTTACCGAGTTATTGACAGTCAAAACTACAATTTTTTTTGATACCCAAAAATAAAAGTCATTTCCCAGCAATTATTTTTTTGCATTCTACTTGGTTTTATGTATAGAATTCGTGGTTTAAGGCTTCGTTAATCCTTTTTTTACACCCTGTATATTTTAATCTTTGTTTTTAGTGTAATGCTTTGTTTAAACTAAAACATTAATCATGCCTAGTTTTTTGTTGAAACCAATCAATTTGGTAATCAACATTTCAAAGAAAACTCATTCAGATACACAATAGCTTGAAATAGAAGTGTTTGTGTTATTTTGTATATAAAATAAACAACAGAAATACAAAGGCAATATAAACTTGATCACCTTAAAATTCAAGGCCTGTCGATATCGTTACAGTTAAATTGCCGTAAATATCTTGAAATACACATTTCTTTGACAATGACGAATCACCTTAACAGTCGTCTACGTAATTTGAAACTCGAAACGTTGCAAAGCGAGAACAGCCAATTAAATACAATATGTTCTAATTATCAAACAAGAAAGTATTTCTCAACACTAGCAATATTGGTTTATTCCTGTTAACCTTTTTCTATACCACACTCAATATACTCCGTTAAACCATTACACCACTTATAAATACAATAAGAAGGCCTCAATCAACACTGACCGGACCTTGTTCTGCACATACCAACACGGCTTGTGCCTCAAAAGCGCTAACGACGACAGTGGCTGTTTTTTACGTAAAATTTAGGCGCCAAGAATTTGTAGCCTTGTAATAAACTCGAATATTTAGATAACTTATGAACTTAAGTAGACTATTATTAGACTAAAAGATGCCTATATAAGGTCCGATTTTATTAGTGTACATCCTGTTCACCTGTGACTATATAGGTGAAAAGTAATCGTAAAAACATATTTTTTTTAAAATGTGTACCATAAAAACTAAAATAGTTAAAAATCAAAATCAAGATCAACAACATTGACTTCATATTGCATAAACTCGTCCTATCTTTGGTACGTTTAACCATCTGATTATCCGTCTTATTCCTTCCCCTTGTCAGAGCGAGAAAGAGTTGAAGATAGGACGAGTTTATGCAATATGAAGTCGATGTTGTTATTTTGTATTTTTATTTTTAACTTTTTTAGTTTTTATGATAGACATTTGAAAATTGGTTTTTACGATTGCTTTTTACCTATATAGTCACATGTTAACAGGATGTACACTAATAAAATCTGACCTTATATAAACCAAGAATCCAAAAATTAAATAAAAGCCTCTATGATCATTTTTAATGGGATGGGAATACGACGAATATGGATAAAGAGTATTCTATCATATTATGAACTGACAATCATGTCTTTTCTCAACGCACAGGTACTAAACATTAATTAAACTCGTTAGCTAGGAAGAAGTTAGTAATATTCGTTCGTTTTCTGTTTGCAATAAGACTGATGTCTTGTGTTGACTGAACTGGCCGTTTTCATTATACATACATATCGATGCCTTCAAATTACAGTTATTGAGTCCCGATCGACACATCCACGGTAACGACAATTAGAAATTGATATCACTATACTTATGTTCGATTGCACGAATTAAAGTAAGTTGATATCTTAGAAAATAATATACCTACTCGTATCTAAATTTAAAAAGGTGCGTAAGTAATATTCGTATCATTGAGTTCTGTGAAGTCTTATTTTATTTTTTTATTTTTTACGATTGTTTCAGCTTTTCAAACAAAAAAAAACTGTAAGACCGAAATAAATAAGGGTTTTTAAATAATCCAAAGTAGCAGCTGATTCATTTTGAATGGGGAAGTGATCGTAGGTCATTGGTAGTCCCATTGTGACATGATTTATTTGATCAATACTTAGAATAATACCTGCAAAGAAAGTTATCAAACGAAACAGGATCGTATAAGGTCCATAAAAATACGGTAAGAAAATAAAATATGTAACACTAAAAACCTTTTTAATAACAGATTATGCCTTTTTAAGTAGGTTCATTAAAATATGCAAAATACTAGACGATTTCAAAGTTTTAATATCAGCAACATTATCTAAGAAAGTAAAACGCTCAAAATCGTATTAAAATGTAGCTTCAAAGATTAACTAGCTCAAAGATCCGAACTTTTCTTGCAATAAACTCAATTACAACCACAAATTATTCTTTCAAAGCACTTTTAGCGGCCTAAAAATTAAGTCGGGTCAAAGAGGGCAGAGAAAAATTCCCAATTCCCGCTGTTTCAATAGAAAATACTCTTTCAGATCCGACGCATTAGGGCATATCGATTCGAGACTTCAATAGTGAAAGGAGAATCGGATGGCTTTATTCGATTCCCCTTTGAATGCGATTGCTTCGCTCATTGTGATGATGCGATTCCGCAAGAATCGGACGTTTCGCAGCCGTAATGACAGTCTCGAATTTAATGGATTTTAATCAGAGCGCCTCAATTAAGCTGTCGTTACCAGCATCTGGGCACAAATTTGTCTGCCACTCGTATTTACGTCACTGCAAAGTGGTTGGAATTTTGAGCAATTTCTATGTTTTACGAGTACCTATACTATTTTTTAAGTACACTCTAATACTTATTTGGTCGAGTGGGAATATGATCGAGACTTGATTGAAAGTAGTTGGTCGGAAAATATTAATTACTAAGACGACCTCCGTAGCCGAGAGGCGAGCACGCCGGACTATATTTAGATGGCGTCGCCATCTCTGAGGTTCCGGGTTCGATCCCCGGTCGGTTCAATAATGTAGAAAACGAACTATTCTATATTGTCTCGTGTCTAGGTATTGTGGTTCCGTCGTTGTTGCTGATTTCTATTACACAAGTACTTTAGCTACTTACTTTAGGATCAGAGCAATGTTTGTAATGTTGTGCAATATTTATAAAAATTAAAACAAAGTACCTACCTTCCAAATCTCAAAATGCTCTCAAATGCAAAAATGATTATGAGTTCGTCCATTATATTTACTACAAATAAAATGGATTAAAAACTGCCACAAGTCATTTTTTTAATGCCGTTATTGCTGTCTATACAATGATCTCATGGTAATTTATAATGCAATCTACCTATTACCAAACTGAAACCTACGGCTCTACAAAGGTCATCTCACCTAACGTGATAGAGTGTATAAGAAACGAAAGTCAGCGTCGGGCACTTACGATTGCATCGCATTTGAAACGATTGGATGTTAGATTTTCCAAAGCTGCCAGTCGATTCTGTCTGAAAAACTCTGGTAAACTCTAAACTCTAAAACTCACCGAAGCGATATAAACGGACATAACTTTTGTTTTATTATAAAGTCGGATCACATTATTTATCGTCGTTAAGTGAGTTCAGTGTCAGTGTATGTGTGTGTGTGTGTGTGACAGAATCGCACGGCTGAAGAAAAAAATTGCTGACATATTTATTGACACTTTTTTGGAAGTTTTTTGTATCTACAATTATTTATTTCATATTTGATATCAATACTTTGGTTATAATAGGACTGAGATCATACTGTAAACACCTAACTTCTATAACTAAGAACGAGTACAAAGTAGTCATTAAATTAACAACCTATTTAGCCTGACCTAACCACAAGTGTGGATAACACTTTGTTCCTGGATTTCATAAACTGAACAAATGTATGGTACTTATTTCAGTATTACAGCGTTTCTAACTATCCCCTAGCCGCACAGAATTAGTAGAGTACCTAACTAATAGCTTATAATTAATCATATACCCTCACTGTCATTTATTTGAAGGATGACGAATTACCAAGCTTTTTCTTCTTTATTTTTAGCTTGATAGAATTAATTTTCATGTTGCCTTCCTTTTTGTAAATTCTCGTATAACTTTTCCATGATAAAATATTTATTTTTAAGGTCCCACACCACAAAAGATAAAACGTAATGGACTTAATATTGAAAGTGCCCCGGGCCAGCGACAGGGTTTCGCAAATTTTGCGATCAGAATTTTTGGCAGTTTTAAACCAATGCTTGGTATGAAATAAAGACAATTAATACGTTCAAGCGTCAAACTTGGGTGACTTGACTACCTATAATTATGAATCTGCAGCTAAATAGGCTTAAGAAGCTAACTGTTAATTGAACATCCGCATTTTTTGTTACCACCCGATTTAAAAACACATAAATAATTTGAATTTAAATATAGCAAAACTTTTTAAATGTTCACTTTCTTGTTACGAATCTATTGTTTCAAACAACAAAAATCGGTCAAGTGTGAGTCGCAATCGTTCTATAGATTCCGAAATAAATTACAGAAAATTTAAAACGGCGCGTGGCGCGGCGGTTCCTCTGTGCTCGAGTCTGATTCGCACTTGGACGGTTTTTAATTTATTTTCCTATTTATTTTGATTTAATGTTCTTATTTTCGTTATCGGATAATCTAAGGCTTAATCCCTAATCATTTTGTATTACCTATTTCGGCCACACTTTTAGTATTCTGCGAGATCTAATTTTGCGGTACAAGTATGGGAGGGTGAATTATTAAACAGATATTATGTTAAGTAGATCCAACATTAGTAACAATTTACTTTTGTAGAAGTGTAGGACGCCCCCTAGCTCGATGGACCGACGGTCTTAGGAAGATGTCTGGATGAAAAAACGTTCCGTAGTTGCTCGACGTTATCACAATATATTTCTGCAATTACTACATTTAGGTCCCTTTTAATGTTTTTCTCGGATGGACGGACAGACAAACAGACAGACGGACATGACGTAACTATATGGGTTCCTTGTCAGGACTACGGAACCCTAAAAAGCGGAGATCGTGCTCTGTGGCGCTCTTTGGGGCTTACCGTCTAATAGAATGGACTGCAATAGGCAGACATGATAAACAATTTAGAATAGAATAGGACGCTTTTATTTATAATAATAATTCCTAATATTTTTTATATTAGTATTTGTAGAATTTCTTTCTACTCGAGCTTTGAAACTTGGTTTTACTGAGCACCCGCCTTGAGACCCTCAAGGATAGCAATGTTCAGTCTCCTCCTCTTTCCAATGCTGATTTAATCCCCCTCGATTGACAAATTTAATGCTTTATCCCCAAGAACTTTACTAATAATTTAACTTTACTAATACTAATATTTTTTATATTTATTATAATTATTATTCACTTCATAGGCCGAAAACCTCTCGCCTCTTGGGCGGTAATGACCGGCAGATGCACATTTGGGCGGGTTCAGGGCAAAAGAGAGAGAAATCGGCGGACGATGCGTGGCGGTATTAAGCACGAGCCGCCGTTGAATCCTAGCCTTTTCAGGTGTGAACCTAATGTGGCTGGGATTAACCCGTTTGCCGATATAATAACAATTGGTATGATTTCAGTGGACGCCACTTCCCACATTTCGGTAACCTCGTGTACTAGGTCTAAGTACTTGCGTTGCTTTTCGGTCTCGGCCTTCACAAGGTTCTCGTCATGAGGGATAGTGATATCCACTAAAACACCTTCGATTGCGCCCGGTCCATCAGCACTATAACAGGCTTATTTGCAAGAATAGTCCTGTCAGTGATGATGGGCCGGTCCCAATAGAGCCGGATACTGTCACTTTCGAGTACTGGCTCCGGCGAGTACTTATAATAGAGTAGTCTCTCGCTCACGAGACCGTACTCCAGGGTGAGCTCTTGGTAGAGAATTTTGGCTGCTTGATTATGCCTGTGCAGATACTTAGTGTTACAAGAGCCGAAAAACCCGAAACCACATGACGGAGTAATTCTCCAGGATGACGACAGGCCTGACAAATGTCCACTGTGCCATCCTTTATGATGTACTTTCGGTAATTGTTCGTCCTGATAACCTGGTCTTGTATCGCACAAGCAAACCCTTTGGTTTCCCCAAAGAGGTCTCCAAAGCGCAGCCAATGCACGGAAGCTTTTCGGTCCACGTGGGTTCGTTTAAAGCCTTGAAAAACCGTCCGTGCAGCTCTTTCCCTTTCCATACGGTTTTGCGATCAGAGACACTTAGTATCGCCGGCGACTGCCATGACTCATTCGCCAGATCAAGAGGGGTGAGTAAGGACTCACCGGTGACTCACCTGTGATAAAGGTATCACATGCTATGACATCACAATGCATCGTTGTGTCGGTCTTTGCCAGGAAATACGCTCTGAGGCTAGATACCTCGCGGTCGTCCATGGTTTTAGCACTTTACAGGCCTCGACCACCACGTTTCCTCGGGATATACAGCCTCATGACCGATGACCTGGGGTGATGCATTCTATGTAGTGTCATAGTTGTGCGGGCCTTCCGATCCAGAGCGTTTAGTTCGGTCTGAGTCCATCTGAGAATGCCAAAGGTGTTAATTATTATTATTTTTAGTCCTTTTATTTTTCTCAGTACAAAAACTGGCATATTTTTAAAACCATTTACGGGCATTGCAACGCTCAAAAAAACACAATGTACAAATTAAGAACTCTTCATATTTATTTTTGCAGATCGTTACCATACTGCGCTTTCCAGCGAATCCTAAAAGTTTTCCGGAAATTCAGTTACTGAACTTTACTCTAGCTTTTACAGAGTAAATATAGTATTCCGTGAAAACGGATACAAACTGAGAAATGTTTCCGCAAGAACTGCTCTAGAACAAGATAAGTGAAAATTAAAGACGCGCAAAATTAAACGGAACTGTAATAGTAGATTGTTTGTTTTCAAAGACATTTAACAAAATCGCACCGTTTCTTTAGAGCGCGCCCTTGTAAATCGTAAGATTAGGATTTTGTCGGGTAATTTTGATTGTACCTAGGTAATTATGTTTTTTTTTATTTATAAATGGTAGTGGGACTGACAATTGTCAAACATTACGCATTAACATTATATTAGGCTATTTTGCTTGTACTTAAAGTCTTAAAAACATTCCTAAGGTCGCAAATTAGGGGCTGAAAATGAGAAATGGCTCTCAACTGCTCAGCCTAACATAACGAAATTTTATTATTACGTAGTTTCAGCACGAATCATAACTAGGCTAGTAATACGCAGGGTGTCCCTGGAAGTGTATATGGATCGAATCGAACAGGGACATAGCGGGGGTGACTCCGAGATTATTGGCTCTATGAATGCTATGATTACTGTCTTTTTTTGGGTTCCGTACCCAAAGGGTAAAACGGGACCCTATTACTAAGGCTCCGCTGTCTGTCTGTCTGCCTGTCCGTCTGTCACACCAGGTTGTATCTCATGATCCGTGATAGTTAGAGTTGAAATTTTCACAGATGACGTATTCTTGTTACCGCTATACCAAAAAAAAACTAAAAAAACAGAATAAACAAACACTGAAGGGTGCTCCCATACAACAAACGTGATTTTTTATCCGTTTTTACAGATAATTGTACGAAAACCTTACTGTAATAAAAACCGACTTCAAAATGAAACTAAAAAGCGAAAAATAATATTGACTAAAACATACCTAATCAGTTCTTTTTGGAGTCGGTGCCAGCCATCGAGAGTTAAAATGTGTTCATTCGCACCGACTCCAAAAAGAACTGATTAGGTATGTTTTAGTCAATATTATTTTTCGCTTTTTAGTTTCATTTTAAAGTCGGTTTTTAGTTTTTTATTAAACTTTTTTTATTTTACAATTTTAAGTGTTAAGTCCTCTATTTTTTCCCTCCTAACTTCGCCAAAAATTACTTTACAGCAAAGTAACCTTAACTACTATTGGTCCTCTATGGACCCCCCATCTAATGGTATGATAAAAATAAGGTGTTATATAGGGTCAATTTTTCGACGAAAATTTTAAAGTCTTAAGAAAAGGGTTTACCTACACTCCAACCAGAACGGCGGCTATTTTGGTGTCGTAACCATAGGATAAGGTCTCGCATTAAATAACAGGTTAAATTAAGAAAGGAACTTTCAAATTTTTTTTCGTTACTGGGTGTGCGGGTACGCCCCCAGTAAATAAAAATTGGCGGTCTGGTGCCTCATAAGCTCCACGTCTGCTCAACACACTGCGAAATACGTTCTGTCGACAAAAAGCAGTATTATCTTCTAACTCCTATCCGTTAAGCAGTTCTGTGGCTTCCATCATCAGGTCAGCAACATGACATGATGATTACCAGACCCAAAAATCAGCATCGAGTCAGAAAATATATGCAAAACATTATGGGTGCCTATAAAAATTGAGGGTTGCCCTCGATTTCCCAGGGATCCCATCATCAGAATCTGACTTGGTGGAAATGGGACCACCTCGGGAGTATACCCTTTCAAACTAAAAAATAAATTTTGAAATCGGTCCATAATTGAAGGCGTAATCGCGTAACATACATACAAAAAAAAACAACAACATTCAGACGAATTGAGAACCTCCTCCTTTTTTTTGAAGTCGGTTAAAAAGGGGTCCGACCACCAACAAAATACGTACGTAAAAATACGTTTTTTTAAATAAAATAGTGATGTCTAACTTACGGGTTGTAACAAAGTTCATCCTCGTACATTCAGTTATAAAGTTGCAAATTCTACCAGTTACATGTAGGTACTTTATTAAACTCCCTATCGGGAGATCCGAGTTGTGTGCTAACGGGGAAGTAATTGGATTAACTAGTAATAAGTTAGGGGAACATGTTATCTGTGGATTTGAGATCAATTACAATTCATTACATAATTAATTTTGTTATATTACCGAATTGTAACTCAGTAGCGGCAGCGGTTGTTATGATTATGTAATATTTTAAAGAACGAAAGTAAGTACACCATGGTAGTGAGTGGATGAATGACAATTTTGACTATATTTAGAGACATGTATTGCAAGCATCTCCGCGCTTTAGAAGTCATGCCAAACGTCCTGGCTCATATCGCTTGATGATACTAGTCGCAAATCCTAATCATACTTCAAAAGACAGACGGCCTTATTCCAAAAATATAAGACATGATTTAAAACATTGTCAAATCAATTTAAATTGTATGTTAACGTCAGCAAGTCATGTCTGATAAGTCAACATTTTAAATTGGTTGGCTATTCTTTAGTTAGACAATGTTTAAGCCATGTATTTTTTTTTTTGTAATAAGACCGAGAAGATCTAGTCAGTAGCCTTACAACACCCCTTCAATTTTAACGGGAATGAATTTGCCCCAAACTACTTGAAGTAGAGGTGAAGCATGTGTCTCCGTGGGAAGTAAAGGCATGCTTTACTTTTTACCCGACTGCCAAACGAGGGTTATGTTTTTCGAGCGTATGTATGTATGTATGTATGTATGTATGTCCATTTCTTTCGCCCTACAGCCTAAACCATTTAACGGATATAAAAGTATAAAATATCAATAGATTCGTCTTAATTGTGGAAGTGACAAGGGGTATGTTATTTCCCGAAATTCCCGCGGAAACAGAACTTTCGCGGAAAAAATGGATTTGCAATACTGATAAACCGATTTTGAAACTTTCTTCTATTAACTATGGGTCACATATTTCCAGTGCTAATATTATTCAATACTTTATTTTCCAAAATTCCTACGGGAACAGGCAAAAAAATACACTGGAAAAATAGGAAGTAAAAACCGTTTAATGGATTAAAACATTTGATATGTCATTAGATTCGTCTTAGTTGTGGGAGTGACATAGGCTATGTTATTACCCGGAATTCCTATTGGTAAATGAATAAAACGGGAATAACCGATTTTAAATACTACTTACTCGAGTTAAAACCTTTTTTTTTCAATGAAGAGTTACAAATAAGGCTTTATAGTTCATTGAAAAGTAGTAGTAGAACACTACAAACTAAAAAGTCAAAAATTAAATTAATTAATTTAAAAAATCACAAAACCTGACTGCATAAAAGTGAACTTAAAAGATGAAAACAAGATTTAAAGAATCAATTTGCAGTCGAAGGCATCAAATAAGTGATAATCAAATTCCAATCGGCCAATCTGGAAGTCACTGGGGGAGGCCTATGTTCAGCAGTGGACGTCCTGTGGCTGAGATGATGATGATGATGATGACTTTTAACTGTCATCGATTCTGTATGAAAACGCAAGCAAACTCACTCTAAATATCACATAACAAACAGCCTTGTAGTTCCATCTTTCTTCAAAGCGGGTTCACAATACTTTCGACAGAATCGACAAGCAGATGATTTTTGTTAGTACATTAAAAAATGCTTCAAAGAGCTACCAAGCTGCATTACACTTCGATTTGTACAGGGTGGTATAAACCATAAATATTTTTGGAGACAGTGGTGTCAATAAACACAAAACAGAATGATGTACTGTTGTCTTTTATTTACGCGAACACTTTTACGGATTAATTCAAACAACGATGTTAAATAAAATGTTAATAAATCGCGAAATAATCCGTAAAAGCAGTTTCATTTAAACAGAATGATGTTTTAAAAAAATTATGTTGTTTGAAATAATATTCTCGTGAATCTAATTTTGTTGGAAAACTTAACTGTACTGCAGTGTTGCCTTAGATCAATTTAAGTTTTTGTTACTAATATACGGTTCATGATAAATTATATTTTAGGGTAGGTACGTTTTATTTCATATCTTCGTACTTCTACCATCCTTTTAACATGATAACCGAAAATGTTCCAACTTCTACCTGTATACAATCTAATAAGCGCTAACCGCCCCATTATCGTTAGTTAAGCACTCGCCTGGTCTTTGTGGCTGTATGTCACTAATTGACCCAATTTACAACTTAGGTAGGCTATGTATAGGGACGTTTGAGATTTTCGGTAATTCAAAGAGGTAAATTTTCAGTTTGTATACCTTACTTACTTTTAAAAACTTATTAATCAAAATAGAACCTAAATATGTACAGTGATAGGTTAGAAGTAAGAAATTAGAAAGCAGATTCCAGAATTATCCTAACTTACACACACAATAATTTAAACACGCAACTACATAATTAACTTTAATAACGAATAAATTTGCTGAACCTTTATTAAAATCAATTAGGTACAGTCAACAGCACGTCGACCTACCCCAAAAGTCAAAAATTCTCCAATAGATTTTCAACTTTAGGCCTGACATATATGAGAAAATTTGTCATTTTGGGGTAAGTTGACGAGCTGTAGTCCGTACATTTATTTGCGTGTAAAATCTTTACCGCAGGAAAATGGCGGCACTTTTAAAATAGTTTTTCAGACCGTAAATAACCAATGATAATGGTTTTTATATTAAGAATTTTACATCATTTTAGTACTGAGTATTTGGAATTTGGTGTAATTAATGCATCCTACAAATCCTAGACCAAACCTTTTATTGTTTTCTTATAATTAAAATTACGATTTAAAGCTTTATTCAACATCAATTTTAAATAAGTTTGTTTTACACGACATAATATCACGTAGATTGAAAATACCGCGTCTGGAAATTCTCAATTTGCAATATGATGTGCTGTTGGAATAGAGATAATGGGAACGAGGCCAAGTAGAGCGCGAGGTGTTTGACAATCGCACACACCCTGTATAAAGGGACAAAAGTGAATGTCGTTGGAAGTTTTAAATGGAATTCGTCTGAAATTTCAAAGAAAGGAATTTGAGTTCTGCTTAATCCACAGTGCCGAGAAAATTTTTATGTGTCAATCTTGGGCTGTTTGGCTTCAATCATTGTGTTAGGTTTTTATACGAGATTTTACAAGTAGCACAGAATACATATTTACTAATTATTCATACTCATAATCGTATTGATTTATTAACAAGAAATGTGTAATACAAAATACAGTGTTATTAGAGGATAAAAATTGTATACCAAGAAATGGGTAAAGTGAAATATTATTATCTCTATTTGTATTGTCCTGCAATGGCTAAAAGTGCAATGACAAACCTCGAAAAATCTGGAGGAACCGCGGAATCCGACAAAAAACGAAAATGCGACTGGTCCGGGCGCTGGTATTCTCCATATTCCTATACGGGGCAGAAACGTGGTGCATTTAAAGTCGCGATAGCAGAAAAATTGATGCCTTCGAAATGTGGTGTTGGCGAAGACTACTACGTATACCATGGACTGCCATGAGAACTAACGAGTCAATACTTTCGGAGCTCAAAATAACCAAGCGACTCCCAACCATATGCCAGGAACGAGCTCTCAACTTCGTCGGACATATAATGCGCTCATCTAGGCATCGTCTGGAGAAGCGTCTAATGCTGTGGCAGATGAAGGGTAGACGTGCTCGGGGCAGGGCGCCAACTAGATGGACAGACGCGATAAAGGGGGCTGTCGGAGGAAACATATATGATGCGGTTCATAGAACTGAAGACCGCGCGGGTTGGAGACGTATCGTGAATGGTCGCGATCCTCTGCACCGAGGGAACGACGAAGAAGAGATTTGTATTGTCCACGATCTCAATCTTTTAAATGTTATTTCGATGTTGGTCCCATAATAAAAGTGTTATATACAAATAGTAAAATCACCTTTTATAGGAAGTTAACTAATAAAACAGGATATACAACAATCACAATATATATTTTTATCTTATTCAAATATTAAAACCCACATATTAACTTAAATATACGCTGACTCATTAAGTGGTACTGAAAATACAAGGCTACTACCATTGTTCATGACGTCATCAGTGACACAAAACAAAAAACTATTTCACAAAACACAAAAATAAACAACTGAAAAGAAAAAACCCGGCTATAAGTGCGAGTCGGACTCGCGCACGAAGAGTTCCGCACCATTATCTTTAAAACGACAAAAAAAGATACAGCCTTCTGGTGACAGACAGAAAGACAACGGAGCCTCATTAATAGGGTCCCATTTTACCCTTTGAGTACGGAACCCTAAAAAAACTAAGAGGAGGTGATTAATTATTATAAAGTAGAGCAGGGCCAAATAAAAAACTTTTATGCCGATGAAAAATTAAAATCTAGTTTGTGGTTCTGCAAAGCATACGCAAAAACTACTAACGCTTACAACCTCCATGAAAACAAGATGGCTATATTTTTATTTACAGTAGCATAATAACTATTTGGATACTATGCATTTCACACATATTTTTTGTACCGATTTACATTTTAAAGCACTAAATTTACAAAGAGACAACGTGTGCAGATCCGATTGAATAATATTTTTATATTTATAAAAAGCAAAAATAATTTCGGACATTCAGTTCCCAATGTCGTGTTATTTGTAGTCAACGTTTGAAATGAAAATTCGCAAATAAACTTTGCTTTTAGTACTGAAGTTTACAGCTCGTAAAAGGAAACTTCTTTTGCCAACACTACAGCTGCAGAGGTAATCGTTTTTTTAAATAAAATACTGTATGTTTAAATTTTATGTAAATGAACTATATAATGTTTATAGGAGAATCATCATCATCGTAATTTTCAAATTCAAAACGTTTATTTCAGACAAAAAGTCCATAGCTATGCAAAAGAATTTTCATAAATTACAATTAAATTAATTACAAAATACCTTACTTCTGTTGCAGGGAGGTGAGCACGCCAGACTATATGGCGTCGCTATCTCTAAGGTTCCGGGTTCGATCCGCAGTCGGGTCAATGTAGAAAACGAGCTCTTCTATATTGTCTCGGGCCTGAGTGTTGTTTGTGGTACCGTTGTTTTTTCTGATTTCTATCATCATCATCTCAGCCACAGGACGTCCACTGCTGAACATAGGCCTCCCCCAGTAACTTCCAGATCGGCCGATTGGAAGCGGCCTGCATCCAGCGTCGTCCTGCAACCTTTACCAGGTCATCTGCCCACCTTGTGGGTGGGCGTCCTACGCTGCGCTTGCCGGTACATGGCCCTCATTCCAGAACCTTTCTGCCCCATCGGCCGTCAGTTCTACGTGCTATGTGCCACGCCCACTGCTACTTCAGCCGGCTAATCCGTCTGATTTCTATAATACAATTAATTTAGTTACTTACCATTGGATAAGACCAATGTAATATATATGATGTTGTTCAATATCATATTATTATTATCAGCCCATGACAGTCACTGCTGGACAGAGGCCTATCAAATAAACTAAACGCATTTATTATTTTATCATAATAATGCCACCAGGCCTGATCCTTGTCTGTTTTGTTCATTTTGTTAGCAGCAGCAGCGTATATCATTATGAATCCGTATTCTCGTCTTTATATGAACTTCATGTATTTTATATAAACTAAAATCATTTTGGGAAATTGCGTCATATCTTCACGTCGACACTGCCGCAGTGCCTAAAAAGCCGGGTGTTTAACCAATGCGTCCTACCAGTTTTAACTTACGAAGCCGAAACGTGGAACATGACAGTCAAGTTGGCCCACCGACTACACGTCACTCAGCGTGCTATAGAAAGGTCTATGTTGGGAATCTCATTAAGGGATAAGATACAGAACGAGGTCATACGACATAAGACTAAGGTGACTGATATTGTCCAAAAATGTAGCAAGCTGAAGTGGCAGTGGGCTGGCCATGTCTGTCGCAGAACCGACGAGAGGTGGAGTAGGAAGGTTCTCGAATGGACCCCACGCTTAGGCAAATGTAGTGTAGGACGCCCCCCGGCTAGATGGACCGATGACCTGAAGAAGGCAGCTGGCAGCGACTGGATGCAAAGGGCGGGAGATCGTGCGCTGTGGTGCTCCTTGGGGGAGGCCTATGTCCAGCAGTGGACTGCAACAGGCTGATATAATGAAAATCATTGTACAAAACAGAAAAAAAGGTACATTAGTAGGAAATTATTGAAAAATATTTTACAGTTGCCGACGACTATTCTCCCTTAAGGTCGACTTGCACGCCACCAGTTATCTGGTTTAGTACGAGATTAAGCCTTAGTTGCACCACCTTAACTTTAACCATAACTGTAACTATAACCGGTATTTCTGTATGGATTTTGACAGACTTTTGACATTTGTTAAAGTTTTTCTCCTTCTTTTATTTAATGGCCATCGGTTTTGTAAGATGGTGCAACCCAGCCTAAGACATCTTTCTGTCTCTGTCATTGTCGTACAAAATGACAGCTATAGAATGATATTTAATCCTGTGTTAATGAATAGTTAGGGATTAGATTCGCTAATCCTGAGATGTGCAAGTGGGCCTTAGGGTTTCTTCGTAATTAAATGCGAAAGTTTGTAAGTATGGATGGATGTTTGTTACTCTTTCACGCAAAAACTGAACGAATTTGGATGAAATTTTGCATACATATAGAATATGATCTGGATTAACATATAGGAAACTTTTTATCCCGGTTTAATGTTCCAGTGGGATATATGGAATAAACTAAAGAGCACGCGAGCGAAGTCACGGACAACAGCTAGTACTTAATAAGGCTGAAAATTGTTAGTCCGAATACAAAGACTACGTTAAATTATCAATTAGTCTCACTTAGTTTATTAACTTCCAGTTTATTTAAAATATCAGTAACTGAAGTCAAAGCTGTAAATCAACGAAATAGCTGTTCACTTTTTATTGCGGCGCAGTGACGCTCAAAAACACTGGAACCTTGCCAAACCAAACTCCACAATCCACACAATACCTACGTATGCTTCACGCATGTGATATTCGATACTGGTATATTGTATCGCGATACGTGCTTCGAATATTCAAGCTTCGGTTTTGGAGAAGACGCAGGTGTTCTAGACATGTCTAAACGAGCGGTTGACATATTTTTGCAGTGCAATGGAACTGCAAGCAAAGCGAAGAGGATGAGAGTTTGTTTATATACATATACAACGGGTTAATGAAATAACGCAAAACCTCTTAGGCGGTAGCTTAGCCCATGAAACTGAACTGAATTTTGTTCTACAACATTCCCAAAATGCCAAAAATAAAATTAGGATTTTCATACAAATTGACTCGGTCGGCTGATCAGTTTGTATAAAAATCAAATATTTTTTTGGGTTTCGTGAAAGTTGTAGAACAAAAGTTGTTCAGTTTCATAAGCTGAGTTACCACCTGAGTGGTTTTGCATCATTTCATTAACACGAAGTATACTATTGAAGAAATTTAAGAATTATATTAAGAAAAAAATTTAATCCAGATTTTTTTTTTCAATAGAATTTTTTTCCAGAACGCTATCAAATTTCTGACTTCACCATAGTATTTATATGCATATGTTATCATAGGCTAGTTTCGGTTTCATAGGTATATCATTTACCTGACACTCTGTATATAGAGCTTGCTTTTCTGGCGTAGAATCTGCCGCTTGCAACGAACAGCAGTGCAGCAGTGCCGTGTGGGGACGGCCGTAAAGAATACACTTCCCCAACACCAACAAGAGGCGTTTTGTAAGAGGCGACTAAATCCTGTAGCACGATACGCGGAGCAACGTCTGCGTGCGAAATAATATAAAAACTGCGCTCGCCAACCCGCCTGCCAAGCGTGGCGAGTATGGCAACAAACCCCACAGATGATAGAAGTCACTGGGGGAGGCCTATATTCAGCAGTGGACGTCCTATGGCTGAAATGATGAAGGAACAGCAGCACAGCAACAGACCAAGTCAGACTCGCTACGCTCCGCTACTTTTCTGTGAGCACAGCACAGCACAGCTTAAATCGTATGCTTTATTTCGAGCAATGCCACACCTATAACTTAAAAAGTCAAAAGGAAAAAAACTGTCTAATTATTTAAATAAATAAAAACTTAAATAATACCTAGTTTGTAATAAATAACAAGGGTGTACTCAACTCATTATACTGAGCGCCTAAGTATGAACATTATCAAAACACACTATCTACAAAATGATAAACACTTATTTCACTGTCAGCACTATTGAACGACAAAGGAAAGGACAAAGCGCATCTGTTTTACTGACGGGATACAATGCTATCTTGAGGCAGGTCTTTAACCATTGATTTGCAGACTGGCGCGATTTTCTTTGTTCACCTTTGCGTAGATAATGAGTTGATCCAAGAGTATATTGATTGTAAAGTCATCAAAATTATAATTGTCGATACATTATAAGCGCGTTTAAGCTGACTCTGACGAGAATTATTAAGGCACGTGTCCACGAATGTAAAAACTAGTTTGTACGCTAGTCCAAAAAGTAAAACTGTACTTAAGCTATGTGACGATAAACACACTAATGGTGAATTGCATCACCTTAATTTTAACCATAACTATAGCTCTAACTGGTGTTTCTGTATGGAATTTGACAGACTTTTGACGTTTGTTAAAGTAAAATTAAGATGGTGCAACCCAGCTTATGGTATGGAATCAATGTGTGTTGCTAGTGATGACATACGGATCTGAGACGTGGCCGCTAACGATGGGCCTCATAAGAAAGCTCAAGGACACTCAAAGGGCGATGGAAAGAGCTATGCTCGGAGTTTCCTTTCGCGATCGAATCAGAAATGAGACGATCCGGAGGCGAACTAAAATCACCGACGTAGCTATCAGAATCGCAAACCTTAAGTGGCAGTGGGCGGGGCACATTGCTCGCAAGACTGATGGCCGTTGGGGAAGGAAGGTCCTTAAATGGCGGCCGCGGTCCGGAAGGCGTAGTGTTGGTAGGCCCCCCACAAGGTGGACCGACGATCTGGTGAAGGTCGCGGGAAGCCGCTAAATGCGGGTGGCACAGGACCGATCTTTGTGGGAATCCTTGGGGGAGGCCTATGTCCAGCAGTGGACGTCTTTCGGCTGATGGATGGATGGATGGAACCCAGCCTAAAATTGTCGTGGTCTTGAACTAACAATAATATTTAGTCTTGTGTTACGAGGTGCCAGATAAAGACACAAACCCAGTCTTATCAAAATAAGAAAAATCATTTTCCTGAATTGACCTAATTCCTAATTGAGCTTTCCCTTTGCATTCAAGAGGAATCACAAAAATATATATAAATTTATGTTAAAGAAGAAAAAGATATTTCCAACATACAAAAACTGTCATCCATCCATTTGCAATGTGCAACTGATAATCCTATCACGATCGCGATACAAAATAGGCATGAAGCTCGGTTTGGCGGGCCGCCAACCAGCCGGGAAGTGGGGTTTTGAACGTCACCCGGTTCCAATAAAAACTGAAGTGAAGTGGATGAAGTTTACACTACAGAGTCTCAGTCTAAAATCAAACAACAAAAGAACAATTCTAAGTCTAGTTTCTTAAATATTTTATGCTATTTTTCACAAACATTCTTTTGAGGCCTATGTCCAACAATAAACGAATAAATAATATACTATCTGCGGAAGACCAGCTTATCTGGGATTATGCGACATTTGCTGAGTAGATTTATTTCACTATCGTGTATCAATACCACATAAATTTTCGGTAAGCTACTATTATTTAATAATAATAAATAATAATCCTAAAGATTTTTTTACAAGTCCTTGTAATTAAATGTCAGTTTCAGTACTGATTAATAACTGTGGATTATTACAAATCAATTTGAATATAAAACTAGTCCTTTTCATTCAACTCTGTGATCAATCACGCTGAGATTATTTCATCAAATCAAATTCTATTAAAAGCAAGCGTTGTAGTTTTGTTAACGCCAGTTTTCCGATATACAGATATCATATCGAAATCGTAAATCGTTTCTAGATATCAATATCAGAAGCCAGGATTGCTGACGATACCCATTAACGTTATTTAGTTTATGCTAACGAACAGCAAATGCAAACGAATGCATTTAACGATTTATTTACATCGTTAAATTTATATTGATACAAATGCATTTTTAGGGTTCCGTACCTCAAAAGGAAAAACGGAACCCTTATAGGATCACTTTGTTGTCCGTCCGTCCGTCTGTCTGTCAAGACCATTTATGTCGGGAACGTGTGGAGGTATTGACTTGAAATTAAAACGATAATATACCTACTTACTAGGTCTGAAGTTAAAGTAAAAAAAGATGAGGCCGTCTATGCCGCGAAAAACATATTCTCGTCTGATAAAATTGATAGAATCAGGCGTTACTTTGCAAAACACCTTTTAGATTCAGGACATAGTATTTCCGAAAACCATTCTTTTTCAATTTTACACACATGCGAAAAAAGTTTAAAACTTTCCATCCTAGAACAATTAGAAATAATAAAACACAATAAAGATAATACGCTTACATTGTTGAATGAACAGGTCGGTTTTGCCAACTCTCCACTATTAAACATCTTCTCTAACCAACAAAATAGAAACAACCGTCAAATAACGATGAACGTTACGAGTGACGTTTAAAACTTGTGGTGGAGAGGGGGTATAAAAGGCCTGTTGGCCAGTCTCACAGTTTAGTCGTCGAAGCGCAGCCGAGGCGACAACATCTCTCCTGATGATGCCACGTGAAGTGGCGAAACGCGCGTCGAGGTTTTTATGTCGGTGTTGGGTACTAACTTTTGCATTCGTCTGTTTCGCATGCAATTTGCGGGAGGGAGGGCGGTGCTCTTTGCATGTGCCTGTGATTGTCTTCAGATTGTGGGTTACAGGTGGTGTAATTGGGGTTCCTATGCCGGCGTAACTAAGCGGAAGTTGTAAGCAAAATAATTACATTTTCATAATTATCATATTCTCGTCACTTACAAAATTTATAGGGCATTTTCCGTTGACATAGAACTATGAAAGGCAAGTAATACCATCTTAAACTACAAACAAGTATAGGGAAAACCCTTAAAGCTATATATTTGTTATTAAATCATAAAAAACAGGGACTTATGCAAGGAACGGTTGTCCAAATTTTGAATTGAGTTAACCGTGTAATGTGGTTTATCGTACGAATGGGATTCATTGGCACAAGCATCAACAGATTTTTTATTATTCTTATCATGTATAGTTTTTTATTTATGACGTAGAATAAAAAAAAGCAACCTTTTCCCCTTTTTATGTCTATGTAGGTACCTAACTACAAATATATATACATTTTTAAGCTTGTCCGCTTTTTTATCATGAAAACTCTTTGGCTGACAAGAAAAAAAACATTTATTTTTATTTATGTAGTGATAACTATCTGGAAGTCACTGGGGCAGGCCTATGTTCAGCAGTGGACGTCCTGTGGCTAAAATGTTAATAATAAATTGTAAACAAATTAAAGTGGCAGTGGAGTGGTCCCATTCACCGTGGGATAAATAAGCGGTAGACGTGTTCATGGTTGAAGACCTCCGACAAGGTGCGCAAAACTGCTAGCAGTGTAGCCATAGACTTAGCATTCACTACGCAGTTTAGCATACCAAATGTGTGAAACAATTAAAATGAGATCCAATTGATATTCAATTATGCCATTTTAAAATTATCAGAATTGGTGCCCTGGTGAGTAAGCCTCTATACAAATGTACACACTCGCGCGAAGTGGTGGTGGTGGTGCCACTAAGGTGTTCTTATGAAGGTCGGCCCTTAGAAGTGATTATACTGCATCTTCTTGTATTGTTAGTAGTTTAACTGCCGATTACTCAGATAGAGCGTACGGTGGAAGCGCCAAGTTTACTTAAGCACTAAATTCAATTTTAATGAGTTGGAACTCCGCGCGTTTAATCGGTAAACATGTTTTTGTATTGGTTACTTATACTTAGGATAGACAGGCTTGTTTACTAAATTTCAGTTACGATTTACAGTAAAGTATACGACAAATATCAATAAAATCTTGATTAAACATAAAATGGGCATCATTGAAACAAAATTTGTATTAAAAATTCTTCATAGCTGAATTTAAAAAAATGCCTCAATAGATTATTTTAGGATTAAAGGCATTAACGATTAACATGTCTCAAGACGACATTTTTTTTAATCCTAACTGACATTCGTTAATTCTCATGTACAGTCAACAGCACGTCGACCTACCCCAAAAGTCAAAAATTCTCCAATAGATTTTCAACTTTAACCCTGACATATAGAGTTCATTTTCAACTGAGAAAATTTGACATTTTGTGGTATTTCGATGTGCTGTTGTCCGTACATTGTCAAATCTTACACCTGACTGACAAGCTGCTAACAATATGATAAAGTAGGAAGGTAAGGCATCAAGAAATTCAATGGGAATTTCTTTCTTTATTCAAGAGCTCAATCACAATGTCGCCAAGGAATATTTAAATGGAAATCCGCATTTATTTCAGCTTACAATTGTCACCTTTAAAGAAACGGTCTCATCAACAGCTGAAAACACATCACACCGTAAAAAGTGCTGTCTTTAAACCTGCCATCAAAGAGACACAGTAAAGATAACTCAGTAGAATGCGGCAGGATTACTAATGTTTGGCCAAAAAACGTTTATGTGTTATATGAAGTTATGTGAAGTGACAATTTGAGCAAATATTTTTTTTGGAATTAAATTTTTTCCAAAATAAAACATATTTTGGTATATTAACATTTGTCTTAATAAAACTTGACTAAGTAAATGATAATTGGACCAAATAAATAATGTGCGAAATGTGCAGTTGCTAAAGGTTCATTTAGGAAATGAAACTTAGGCGATAAGTTTTTTGGGAAGTGAAATTTGACGAAAAATCATTTGGCCAAAGGGAGGGATACCAATGCAGCAACAAGAGTGTATCATAAGTGATGTTTGTAGTTGAATGCGTAAAAGCTACATAAAACTTTCGATAATCGGAATCTTAACTCCTAGGGCGCTTGTAAATGTGAAAAAACTTCAATGTCATTCTTTAAAAAAAAGTTTTCATTTTGATTATACAAAAATGACATAGGTACTTATTTAAGCTTCATAGACTGCTTCTTGGCTTTTATCTAGTGCTACCTAAATGCATTAAAAAAACATACTATACAGGATGTACAAAAGAATGGGACACTCCTTAAAACCACGTGATCAGCAGGTCATATACAACAACTTTTCCAATGGGAGCAACATCAAAATCGTGATTTTATTTTCAGATGCTCCATACATTATCATCAAGGTATGCGAGTTAGTTTGCATGGGGAAGCTAAAAAAAATATATCAATTTTGATGTTGCTCCCCGTACAAGAGAATAGGACACTCCTTAAAACCCCGATCACGTGGTTTTAAGGAGTGTCCTATTCTCTTGTACATCCTGTATATGAAAGGCATTTTTGACTCATCTAGTATACTTACTATGTGCAAAAGTAGCTATTTTCAAGTAGGCCGAAGCAGGGAGAACACGCACAGGTGGGGTTACAGCTTGGAGAGCGCATGTCCATGTGGTATTTCCCCCCAGACAATGGCACATTCCTGTCATGCCCTGCGTGTTCCTACACCTTATTTATTTTATTTATTTATTACATTAGTAAGTAATATGATGGACTAAAAAATAGTTTTTCACCGATGCAAACTCCAGCACAACCAGGCAAACACTACGATAATTTGCGCTGGCGATCATTCCACCAGTAAGTAGTATACCTAAACGATGTACCAAAAATTGATTGCGGCCTATTCAAGTACACCCAAGTGCACATAGGGACAATATAATTTGCTAAACTGACAAGAATAAGAATCAAATCATTGCGCTCGAGGCAACTGCGTCACCACTACTTTAATTAGATCGTCAAATGTCATTTATAGAGCGTGTTCCGTGTGTGTGAGTCGCATGCCCAAAAGTAAATGAGCTTACTTCATCTAACTTTACTGTGATTAAACCATCACACAGATTCGTTTATTTCCTACAGATAACATCATGTTGATTCCTCAACGTAGGAAGCGGCAAACATCCTCGTCGTTTTTACGAAAGCATTTTTTTTTACAATAACGCTTTTTGTCAACTAGGTCCATTATTTAGGGCGAGACAAGCGCAGACAGCCGCTGACAGTGACAAATATATTTTTGTTGTGAATTATGGAGTATTTGACTGCGATATTGGATATCACGTGACGGGGATGGTGGAGTCACGTTCAGTTAATACTGTTTCAAGATTCTTCTGGGGTCGGCTTGTCTGCGATGGTGATTTATTTTGTAAACATGAACGAATTTGTGTAATGTTCTAAATAGATAAAACAAGGAAGGGGTTTAATACGCAATGTAACGTGTGTAGTCACATTTTGTTTTTATTATCCAGCGACAGATTTAATAACGAAGAAAATAAATCGATACCGACATTTAAACGTGCTATAGAAAATAAAACACGCAACGACATAGTAGGTAGCTTAGATTTAGTTCACTACCACTATCTGTATAATTGAAGGTAAATAACACTTGGAAAAAAAACCATCGACCGCAGGTGGGACTCGAACCCACTTCCCATCGCATACCGGGCGAGTGCTTTGACCACTAAGCTACCGAGGACGTCACGTGACAAGATGAAATTCCTCAAGTGTTTTTTCTCGCTGTCAAAGCCAGCGTATTCTGATCAATGTTGTAGCTATATGTATAGCTGAGTAGTATACTACCGTCAACAACCTATAGAAATATTTTCACAAATATTTGACTATTGGTTAAGATCAGAAATGCTTAAACATTGTAACATTAGTGTTGACGGAAGTATACTACTCAGCTATACATATAGCTACAACATTGATCAGAATACGCTGGCTTAGAAAAAACACTTGAGGAATTTCATCTTGTCAAGTGACGTCCTCGGTAGCTTAGTGGTCAAAGCACTCGCCCGGTATGCGATGGGACGTGGGTTCGAGTCCCACCTGAGGTCGATGGTTTTTTTCAAGTGTTATTTACCTTCAATTAGACCTTGCATGGAATTGCTAAAAACAAAAATTTACAATATCTGTATAATTTATTATTTTAAGGGCCGACTTTTCAATAGTCAGTTAAGATGCCTTTCAATTTTTCGTCAGAAAATGTCACCTGACTATAGACAAAAACTACTATTAAATCCTTGACTATTAATGAAGCAGTCAATTCTCACAATAAAACAAAAATAAAACTTTTCAGACATTCCAAACCTATCATCCAAAAACAGATAGATTTTAAATTGTTTTCAATGAACAACTATAAACTAAGATAACAATTTTAAACAATAATATTAACTCTTACTATTTTCACATGGCCTACAATCACAAGATGAATTGGTATAGTTTGTAATAATAAACGAACGTTAGGTAAATTCCCAAACCGATATTGGCCAGTCCAAACTGCCTCGAGCCAGTTTGAGGCGGTTTGCCATCGCTTAAATGTTGAAACGGCTAAAAGTTAAAGCTTTGCTTTTTGAATTCGGTTTTGTAGATTTTGTTGCGTTCGATTCGTTTTATTTGCATGTCGAGTTTGATTTCAACAATAAAAGAGATCTGCTTAACAAAGATCTCTTTTATTGTTGAAATCATATCGTCGTTAAAAAATAATAAAAAATATTCCCAACAATGTTTTGACAAATTAAAATAGAAGAACAAACGTTAAGGGTTTTACTTCTCGACTTCTAGATAAGAATAATGGAATTAGTATTCTCATTCTTGATTTTAATGCATGTATGTCCAAAACGGCAAAATTTATAATTCTGTTTTACCTGCTGTGTAAAATACACAATCCAAGAGGTATATTATCTTCATTAGCATGTTTTTAAAAAGACAAAGGTATTATCCTTGTAGAAAGCTTCAAGGAAGAAAAACGAATGCAATTCGAATATAAAAATATTTGTTATTGGTCTATTTTTTAAATTCATACATTGACATAAGTGGCCAGAACGTGAACACAACATTCATAAAAATAATTTAAAAAAAATCTCATTAATTAGTCCTTAAGTGTTATTATGTCTTAGGCTTCTAGCCTACTGATATGCTCGATAGTATCTTATAGCATGTTTGTGTTGTGTTTCTCTGCGAGATCAAATCAGAAATGAAGATATCCGTGAACGAACAAAAGCCCAACGCTGACGTAGCCCAACGGATTAGCCAGCTAAAGTGGCAATGGGCGGGGCACATAGCACGTAGAACTGGCCACGTACTGGCAAGCGAAGCGTGGTACGTCCGCCCACACACAAGGTGGGCAGACGACATAGTAAAAGTCACAGAACGACGCTGGATGCAGACCGCTTCCAACCGGCCGATCTGGAAGTCACTGGGGAAGGCCTATGTTCAGCAGTGGACGTCCTGTGGCTGAGATGATGATGATGATCTTATAGCATGGCAATTCAAGTCCTCTGTGCCTACTTCCATTATGTAAGCGACATGCAAAATTAAATACTTAGCATAACTTATACATTATTCGTAAGCTCGTGGGCAGCTGAAATTTTTACCCGAATATCCTACGTCACATTGTTTCCAGAAATCCTTTGGAACGTCCCCAAGCGAAGCAGTTGTATTTCAAATTAACAAGTTGAAAACTGGAACTCGCTTGCGCATTTTATCAAATAGCTTGTCTTTTGAATTCGTGTTTTTAAATTGAGAATTATAATCGTATTAACGTCGAAATGGAAGTACACTTTAGAGCTTTGGCTACGGTTCAGCATTTGTCAGAGATTTTTAATTTAATCTTTTACTGATTTAAGGCTCTGTGTCACTGGGACACCATAGATGTGCAACTGCCACTAGTTGCCTACCAAAAAAAAATTAAAGTTCTTTATAGAGTATCTCATCTCATCTTAGAAGGTGACAATCGCTTCGTAATAAAAAGATATTAAAATTCGTCATAAATTTTAGTAATATGACAATTTACCACGTGACTTAACGACGGCATTTGTCTATCACATACATTTAATATTTTCGAACTTCGTTATCGTTTTCTTATCGTTACTTTGGCAACGGCCTCTAGTGTGTGCTTGATTGCGCAACCAATTTGACAATTTGTATACCTACATCCTTCATTTAGTTGGTGACGGTGAATGGTTGTAACGAGTAATGTCCTGAAAAATGTCCTGTCCTGCTGTTCGAAACTTCGAAGCCCTAAGTCTAAGACGACCTCCGTAGCCGAGAGGCGAGCACGCCGGACTTTAAATGGCGCCACCATCTCCGAGGTTCAGGGTTCGATCACAAATTACGTATAGCGCCAGTGTGGTTCGATGTGACCGATTGATCGATTGTGGTACCGTCGTTGTTTCTGATTTCTATAACACAAGTGCTTTAGCAACTTACCTTAGGATCAGAGCAATGTATGTGATGTTGTCCAATATTTATTTATTAAAGTATATAAATCCAATCTAGCCAAGTGCGAGTCTTAATCACGCACCGAGGATTCCGTACACACTTATAAAAATTTATATTTAAAATTGATCGTTAATATTATAAAAGTCCTATAAGATTCGTATCGCTATTTACGAGTTTGTTAAACAAGAAAAAAAAATACGGTTTTTGGACATTTTATTCACTTCTAAAATAAGACATTTCTTCTTGCCAAATTTCATGAGTTCAGGCCAGCGGAAAGTATCCTTATATTTTGATTAACAAGCAAGTACCTATAAAAATCAAGCGTATTGTGTAAGTTGACCTAAAAGTTTAATTTTTTAACAGCTGCAGGGGTTCGCAGACAGTAATTTCGACTTTATAACTTTACGCGTTCCTGATGAAGAGGGTCTTGACAGACAGATGGACAGATAGACGGATAACGAAAGGATCCTATAAGGGTTTCTTTTGACCTTTGAGGTGCAGAAACCTAATGATTCAAAGCAATAAATACTTTACCTTGATGTGTATGAGATGATAATGCTTAAATCCTGTGCAATTAAGAGAACAGTTTGGAAGCAGTCACGATGACCGTAAAACCCTTACGTTTTACAGTATAATCCATAAAATTCAATCGCAATTTTAAGGCAAATTCATTTTCTTTGTGGCAAAATGAAATAAAATTCTCAGGACAAAGGATTTGTCTTAACGAATCTAACCAGAACATATCAACTTGGATTGTATTTACTACGACACAATTGATATCTCATTGTACTTATTCGGATTTCTTCTATACAGTCAACTCCGTTCCTATGCTGCAATTTCTTAAAATTGACACTTTAAGCACCAAGATAGATGCACTTTGTTTTCACTAAAACTTTATTAATTGATTCTAAATATCGTTATTCATGTATCTCTACCATGTACAGGGTGTAACAAAAAGGCGAAATAAAATTTAAAGGACGTGTAGAGTTGTAAATGTGTAGTTCCTATGCAAAACCACAAACTCGTGCGAGTATAAATTACTGAGTAAAGTTTTAACAAAAACTTATCGGTGATAACCTTAGTGCATCAGCTGATCGTGCGGCGAGTGAGGGTTGCGGGCGGGGGTTCGCTAACGAATGACCGCAGATTCAGGGTTGTCAACACTTTCGGTAAAAAAACAATTTATTTACTTAGTAAGGGAAAAAAAAGTTGTTTATTTTTAACTAAAACTTTTACTACTTAATGGTTACATTACATACATACATACCCTTAAATATTATTTCGTATTTTTGTTACACCCTGTATAAGAGTTCATTCACTACTCTTTAAAGAATAGCTAGATTGTTTTCACGGGCTCTATTCACGAGTTATTTTTTGTATTTTATTGTTTAAACGTACAAGCTAGAGCTTGGTGTATTTGTAGCATAGACAAAGGTAAATTATACTTGCTCTATGATTTATAGTAAATAATTTAAAGTGAAATAATAAATATTTAAAAACCAGCCAAGTGCCCGTCGGACTCTCGCACGAAGGGTTCCGCACTATTATCTATAATAAAATTCACGTATTTTGTATGGGAGCCCCCTTAAATATTTATTTTATTCTGGGTTTTAGTATTTGTTGTTATAGTGGCAACAAAAATACATCATCTGTAAAAATTTCAACTGTCTAGCTACCACGGTTCATGAGATACAGCCTGGTGACAGACGGACAGACAGACAGACAGACGGACGGACAGCGCAGCCTCAGTAAAAGGGTCCCGTTTTACCCTTTGGGTACGGAACCCTAAGAACCGGTCGAGTGTGAGTCGGGTTTGTACTAAAATATACGTCTAAATGACATCGCTTACTACCAAATTCGTAAACCGTCGATTAAGCACCACGATCATTTCATTTAGCTCGTTGCAATCTTCGATCCATTACAATATAGATAGGCCTCGTAATCTCACTACATCTCATTACTAAAATCGGCTCGGCTAGCTATTAAATGAACGATAGTTCAAAAGATATGTCAGTTGTTAACAATGGGTCGAAATACTTTTAACGTGGAACCAACAGATGAGGTAGACGTGTAGGGTAAAACCAGGATAGATGCCACACTTTTTGAAAATATGTTATATCTCCCTGTACAAATATTTCATTCTTTCAATAGTAAAACTGGCAAGTACTTTGGTCTTTTATCTATGGATTTATGAAAGGATGAAAATATTACTTTTGACATTTCCAGAGTATTAGCGATTATAGCGGACCTCTCAATTTTGGGACATTTATCCCATATAGGGGATAAGTGCCAAGTCCATATAAATAACATTAAGGATAGACGACCCGCTGAGAAATAGGGCATCTATCCCGAAAAAACTTTGATCGCACCTAGCCGTCCCATGCAATCGCACAGAGACATGAGACACGATCCATTTGGTGGTAGTTGGAAAGTCTCTCGATAGATGAATAAGATAACACGCTATGTATTTTCGAAACTAGAGTAATTACAATCGGGGCATCTATACCACTGGGGCGTCTATCTCGGTTTTAACCTAACTTCAGTGGACTCTGGGACTTTGCAAGCACCGCGTGGGGCGCCATCCAACAAAGCTGAGCGATTAATACGTAAAGCTTTATATATAATAATAATGACAACCTTTTTTTCTGTTAAACATATGCGAAAATATGTAAATAGTGTACAGTTTTTAAGTAGTAATTTTAAAATATCACTGAATGCTCTCCGAATAAAATAAATAATAAAGCTGTTAGCAACGGATAGAAAATAATAGCTCAGTGGCATCCATTGGGAGAGGTCATTGAACAACTTGCGTTGATTTAAAAATGATGATGAATTCTCGAAATTAAAATTTATCACTTCTGCGGCGAATTAAATATATTTCTTGGTTGACAGCGGTAGTGGACAATCTTCCTTAAATTGAACAACGAAGAGCTCTGATAATAAAATCTAGTGGGCCTTTGCTTCCTTTTTACTTTATGTCCACGTGCATTCCGTTTCACGCGCCACCGCGCTACGGACGCGATACACCTAATCGAGCGAACTAGAGCCGGTGAAATTAATACGTATGTGGAACGGAACGGAGCGCAGTTTTATAGCCAATTTTGGTGACTGGTGGTAGAAAATGGATATTGGGGTTTTCTACTGCGCATAGACAGAACAGCGTCGAAGCTCCTGTAATCTTCATCATTTCGTCGTCAGGGATTTGAGTTTCGAAAATTTACATACTGACAAAATTTTGTGGAAGGTTTCATAATCATCATCATTTCAGCCACAGGACGTCCACGGCTAAACATAGGCCTCCTCCAGTGAATTCCAGATCGGCCGGTTGGAAGCAACCTACATCTAGCGTCTTCCTGCAACCTTTACCAGGTCGTCTGTCCACCTTGTGGGTGGACGTCCCACGCTGCGTTTGCCGGTATGTGGCCTCCATTCCAGAACCAGAACGTTTGGGAAACTCACAACATCTTCTCGTCCAAAATACCTCAGTCCCTAAAGACGAAAGTCTACAACCATTGTGTGTTACCAGTGATGACATACGGAACAGAAACGTGGCCTCTTACTATCGTGGAAGTACTTGACAGATTTTGAGTGGCAAAAAAGTTTGCAGCATAATGCTGCAATAGATAAAAATTTAACAAAAGGATTCGTTTAGCGTCAAAGAAGCTAAAAATAGCTGCCACGATACATCATTCAATAACGATATTCTGCAGCTTCGATACATCCCGACTGAATGGAATCCCAGTCCGGGATGACAATTACTAAATACGTAATTTCGGCTTAAACTACTGCACTCGTGCCACTAAACAAAATACTAAAAGTACGCTAGCTTTGATGTACGATATCTATACCATCCTTTTATTTTCTATCGCAAATCGAAACCGAACTCCGTTTGAAATAAAAGAAAAATTTACAGTTTTTTTCACGGCACGAAAGCCATATTTTAGACAGATTTATTTCCAATTCCTGAATAGTTTCCTGGGAACAGATTTATATAATTGGCGTTAAATTTCGTAACAGCTGGACATTGCCATCATAAATTTCCAAACTTCAGTCACAAATTTATCCTGGATCGACATTTGCGAGTATTCTAGATTTAGTTGGAAATATACGTATTTTGAAGTTATCTCATAATTTTGTGAAATATAATAATATGTAAATAAATAACTATGATTTAATTGCCATTAAATAAAATATGTAAAATAATTATACAGTTCCCAGTTGAGACTGAGCATATCATATTTATGAGAAGTTGATATGTCTCAGCCAACTGGTTTAAATAGCTGTTCAATTGCACGGCTAGCCCTTTCATTGAACAACGGCATTCAACCACGCGCCTAGTTTTAGCTGAGCGTCATCCAGTTGTAGCATTACGTTCGACCTCTCGTCTAATTGACGTCTAGAAGTTTGATTGAAAGGAAAGAACTAAGTACAATAGAACTAATTAGAACCAGGTCAATTATAACTATTTCTTTAAATATAAGAATAATTAGAAACAGAACAATTAATAACTATTTCTTTAAATATAAGATATCACCCTTAAATAAATCACATTGTCTAAAATCATACCTACGCAACATCTAAGGCTTAGGTTCTAAGCCTCAGTAGTCACCATAAGACAGATACCAAAAGGTACGGTCGCGGTCAGAAAATGTTTACCAATTTTAAAATTAGATTCTATATCAAGCTACTTATTACTTTGAAAAGTTATTATGCAAAATGACGCATCGAGAATAACAAAGAGAAATTGATCACTTTTTGATGATGAAACTCATTTCTTTATTTGTTGAAATGACATAAAGAAGGTTTTCTTGTTAAAGATAAATAACACTTGAAAAAAAACCATCGACCTCACGAGAAATTTCATCGTGTCACGTGACGTCCTCGGTAGCTTAGTTGGGAAAGCACTCGCCCGGCATGCGATGGGACGTGGGTTCGAGTCCCACCTGAGGTCGATGGTTTTTCAAGTGTTATTTATCTTTAATAAAACCTAGCATGGAATTGCTAAAAACAAAAATTTAAAAGGTTTTCTTGTATCAAACCTTGATAGTAGTCAGTCAAGCTTATAGAGCGATTGATTGTCGTATCGTTGTTTATTTGATCAGTGGTCATATCATCAGAAAAAATATAATCTATGGTCAATCAAATGATTATGAAATAGACATTTAGAACTTGTGAACTATAGTGTGCATGCAATTGTGATCCTTAGAGTGGTAAACATTTTTTGAGCGCGACCGTACCTACACAGCAGCCAGCTTAGCGCATCTTAAGTAATCCTCACATTTCGCATTCCTAGCGTCACTATTGAACTAGAATTAACTAGCGGCAACTGGTTCAAACTAGAACGTGAACTATTTACTGTTACTTTATCGGATCAGCGTCTGGTTCCATATACAGGGTGTAAAAAAAGGCTTAACGAAGCCTTAAACCACGATGTCTATACATAAAACCAAGTAGAATGCAAAAAAAATAATTGCTGCGAAATGGCTTTTATTTTTGGGTTAAAAAATAAATTACTTATTTCTAACCCGCAACGTATAGCGCGCACGCCACAGACTATGCCTGTGTATGTAAGCGGATCATGTTTCTTTGTAAAAAAGTGTAGTATTATCAAACAGGAGTCAATTTTGTAAAAAATCTTTTAAAAAAATGCAACTTTGACTGTCAATAACTCGGTAACCCGTCATTTCCCAGGTATAGTGTAAAAGAAAAATATGATCGTAATAATACGTAGAATATGTGGTGTTCGGCTTCGTTAAGCCTTTTTTTACACCCGATATACCTTTACGTTCATTCCCGCTCTAGTAATAAGATAAAGTTGTTAGTATTTTGTAAGCTTTATACAGTACAAACACACACAACGAAGTACAATGGACGTGATCAACTGGTCATATACATAAAACAACTTTTTCTATGGGAGCCACATAGAATATGACTTTTTTTTAGCTGCTTACTTACTGCTGCTTACTTTATTTTGATAACTACTACTACTTTATTTTGTAAAGTATGGAGCATCTGAAAAAAAATAATGTTGCGCCCATAGGAAAAGTTGTTGTATAACAGCAATTGAGCACGTGGTTTTAAGGAGTGTTCTATTTTTTACACACTATATGATAAGAGGCTTGGCCTTTTCATGATTTCTTATTAAGATAATAGGTAAAAACGTCACCAATACATACGAACAGTGGCGGGCATTGATTTTATTTCGAGGTAGGCAGTAGGTACTTACTAATGTGTTTTATTGATGAAAATCTGTGGTTTTTATCAATAACACACATTTTAAAGTAGGTACCTACTGCCTACCTCATATCATTTATCAGGTAGGCACTGCCTAATTGTCTATATGCACCGCACACCATTGCATACGAATTTACGTTTCCTTTTGCATTCTCACGGAGTTCTACTTTTTTATCAGCATCAGCAGAGCAGCAATATAACGGTTTAATTATAATTTCGGTCATGCGTTCGGCAGTGCGTGGTCTTCTGACTAAGCATAATAATATGATTAGAAGAATCATCGAATCGACTAGATTTCGGATAGATATACTAAAATATGATATACGTGACACAGATACACATGTAATTATTGTTTTGGCTGGAGTACATACCAATATACTCCATCCAAAAAAAAACTATATATCGGGTGTAAAAAAAAGCTTAACGAAATCGAATACTACATATTCTACGTATTATTACGATCATTTTTTTCTTTTACACTATACCTGGGAAATCACGGGTTACCGAGTTATTGACAGTCAAAGTTGCATTTTTTTTTCAAAGATTTTTACAAAATTGACTTCTGTTTAATAATACTAAACTTTTTTACAAAGAAACATGATCCGCTTACACACACAGGCATAGTCTGTGGCGTGCGCGCTATACATTGCGGGTTAGAAATAAGTTTTTTTTTAATACCTAAAAATAAAAGTCATTTCCCAGCAATTATTTTGTTTGCATTCTACTTGGTTTGATGTATAGAATTCGTGGTTTAAGGCTTCGTTTAGTCTTTTTTTACACTCTGTATAGAAGTAATGTTCTTTATTTTGTTTTACAAAATTGTATAAGTACGGGCGAGGGCTAACAGAACTTTAATTTCATTCTAAATGTAGGTGAAAAATCACTAACAATGTTTCGGAGAAGATGATCCGTATCTTAAAGGGTATGTGCTAGATGTTCTCATCATGCAACCACTTGTCCTATCGTAACTCGAACCTGTCTGTCAATTCTCTATATAAAACCGCGATCACTTGGCCGTCACTTCACTAATCGACAATTAATAATGTGAACCAACTTTGTAATAAAATGAAGTCTTTGATTGTTTGTCCTGCTTATGTGATACGTGCTGGCACTTTAACACTCATCGACAATAGTAATGCGAACGCACTTCTTAACGAAGTAAAGTCGGACTCACGCACGAAGGGTTCCGCACCATTATCTATAAAAACGAGCAAAAAAAATCACGTTTGTTGTATGGGAGGAGAGGGGTTAAATATTTATTTTATTCTGGTTTTTAGTATTTTTTGTTGTAGCGGCAACAGAAATACATCATCTGTTAAAATGTCAAATGTCTAGCTACCACGGTTCATGAGATACAGCCTGGTGACAGACGGACAGACGGACAGACAGACAGACAGCGGAGCCTCAGTAATAGGGTTTTACACTTTGGGTAGGAAACCCTAAAAATGGTCGTCAAACAAGAAGGACATAGACTTCATCTTAATCAACCTATATTGACTTAGAAACAAGCAAGTTTCGTAACTTATCAGGTGCATTGTTGTCCGGAATTGCTCTTCTTGTAGTGCTGTCTGCACTTAGAATGTTTGTCTTTGAACGTCCAACTATCAGGTTCCAACGAATTACAAGTATTCTGTTGATTGAGAAAGCACTTCAAAGTGCTCAACTTTATCCCCAGAGTAAATGTAAGTAATTAGTTTTGGGACAGAATTAAACAATTTACATTCAATACTAAAACACCACTTTAACCACTCAACCGGTTTAGTGAGCGTCTTAATTTCGGTCACAGTTTCAACTTTAATGGAATTCTAAAAGGCTTAATTAGGTTTAGGCTAGTGGGCTAGATAAATCATTCATAATGTACATTTTGCAGCTGTCACTTGATGGGTTTAAGTCTTAAATACAGGCTGCTGTATTTAGTCTTTATACTCAAAAAACTGAAAAGCAAAAAGTAATACTTAAAGTTTTTTTTTTCATTTAACCTTAATAACTAAGTTTATTAACTAATTCAAATATACCTAATCGGCTCTTTTTGGAATCGGTGCCAGCCATTGAGAGTTAAAGTCTTAGTTAGAACTATTCAAATCCACGCGGCTAAAGCGCGGCCAGAGCGCGGCTAGCCGCGGCCGCAAGCTCCGCCCACTCCCCGCCCTGCTTGGTTAGTGCGCTCACGTCAATTTATTACAACTAGCCGCAGAAGCCAATATAAAATATAAAACCAATAAAACCAATTTATTTTTGCAAATAGGCTTAACTAAGCACTTTTACACGTCCCATTGTTATTTTATTCCCTACCTCTGCTTCGGGACAAGTTTGGGCTAGCGCCGAAAAGAAGCAGCGCAAGAAACTCGGTCACTATTGTCAGCCTCTTTTAAAAAGTTTTAAATATACATAACAAAATATTAAATGACAAGATAAATGCACCTGTGCGAGCAAGGCAGTATTTATATCCAAACATTTTTATCCTTTAAATAATCTATAACAGTATAATACCCTTTTTTCATGAGAATCTTTTTTACATGAGCTTTAAATTTAAACATGGGCAGTTCAGCAATAGATGCTGGTAATTTATTAAAAAAGCGAATACATTTCCCCATGAACGAATTACCCACTTTATGCAGTCTGAAATCTGGAACGGCAAGCTTATCCTTATTCCGGGTGTATACGTCGGTGATATTGACATAATATTTATCTTATTTGTCATGTTTCAAATTTTTTGGGTAATATTTAGTCTAAGTTAAACCTTGTCTTATATTTTTGGAATAAGGGAATTTAGAGTTTATTTCATTACGAAACACACTCGCAGACTATATATATAGTAAGATATAAACTTCTTTTTTTGTCCATCTTCACAAAGAGCATACAAACGAAAAGTTTTATCTTCTATCACTTAGACGTCCATCCGCGATGAAGAGTAGGCAAGAAATGACAATCCAGGCCGCGGCCACAGCCGCGGCAGTGCGAATTAATAGAGGGTGGAGCCACGGCCCGCGGTAAGCCGCCACCTCAGGCCGCGTCTGTCTGGGACAGGCTTAAAATGTGTTCATTCGCATCGACTCCAAAATGAACTGATGACAAAAGGCGGCCAGGAGCCCGATCATCGGCAATTTTTTTCAACCCGCTGCCAGAAGCTATGCGTTTTTCCTCGCTACACGTTGTCGGAGGGCGCCTTAAACGTTTGCCAAATCGCGGTCTTGACTCAATTACATGTCCACCATATCGGTTATTGGCGTATGTTGGTTACCTTGTGTAGAGTTTTGCCAATCGACTATGCAAGGTGATGTTTGGATGGGAAAGTAAATAATTTAATATCATGTGAAAGATAAATTCCAAAATGTTAATTATTCATTTAACTTCTTTTGGTTTGATTTTAAATAATTAGTTTGTGATTTCTTGTTTGATGTTAATTTGAGAGTTTTTACAATATAATCGTACCCTACCACCGTTTATAGGAGGGCACAAATTACGTGTAAGTACCAAATGTAGAAATACATTATGAGAAAAAATTTGCCTGAATTTGACCGCGGGAAGCATAAAAACGACCACCTCTCTTCATTATTTCGCTATATTTTATTTTAATTTCGTTTCCAATACATTTACCAAAACTTTATTCATCCCAGAATATCTTCGCTTCTTGATAGCAGCACTTGTCCTTGTACTAACAATGTACAAGTCAATTATACCACTGAAAGCAACAACAACGTAAATAAATCTGGCCGAAGTCGAACTAATTAAGAAGAAATCAACAGCAAAACAAAACGATAAACCTCCCGTGTTGGAGCTGCAACTGTCGACCGACTTCCGAGTTTGTATCAAGAAGTTAAATAAACATGTAACTATTGAGTGCCTGCTACAAGTTAGGAACAAGTTTGTCGGACTATGTTGGAGATTAATGCAAATACGAACGTATAGATATAGAGTGTGTTGTGTAAATTCAAATTCATTTATTCAAAGTACAAATTCGTTCATTTATTAATAGATTAAAATTCGTTCATTAACTGCTACATATCATTCTGAGTTATCTACTGTTAAAAATGTCAAACAATTTTACCAAAAAAAAAATTGCCCAAACAGAAAAATTACTACATTTTTACCAAAAAAAGAGTTGCCTACTTAACTAACCGAAAAATAAGTCGCGTTTATAATTTTAATCACTGCTTAAGGCTTAAGAGGTTACTTAGATAAATAATTAACAATTTAATAAGCAACCTTTTGCTAATAACACTGTAAATAATTTGATGATAATAAAAAAAGCGACTCTTCCTTCTATACAAAATTTATAAAACGCTTGTGTTCTAAACGTGGCAAAATAAAAGAGTTAGGTCCGACAAAATTGTCTCAAAGCAGTAGTAGGGGAAAAAATGGGACGTGTAAAAGAGCTATTACTGAACTTTTGCAGAAATATATGATTTTGATTTTGACGTCATTCTAATTTGACAATCTTTCCTTCCATAATTTGGTCGCGAGTAACAAGTAACTGGAAATTCTTTATCGTCCGAATTTTAATTAACAAAGTTGTTTTGGTCCATGTGCCATATGCCTATGTTGGTTATGCTATGTAAAATTTAGATTTTTCCAGCATTCGCATTTGCTTTGTGCGTAGTTTTTTTTTGTTGGGTAGCCCGTATGGAACTCTACGGGTTTCAAATATTGCAAAATTTGTTTCATGCAGCTTTAGATACACCTTTTATAAAAACTAAAGTTATACAGGATCACATTGCAAGCTAGTGCCAAATTTAAAAAATAAGATCTAGAGGTGCACTGCTTAAAGTATTTGTTGTCAATTTGAACCTCTGGTATGCGCCGGCGCTCTTGCTTTTAAAAATGTACCTTACATTGAAAAGGCTAAGGTTTGTTTTTGCGTACCATTGTGACTAAGTATTATTGCATTGAACTTTGCAGTTCTAGGTTGCACAGAGATAGTGCGTGCGTATTTTTTATAAATGAGACAAGATTATCCACGCGTACCATCTATGAACAGCGGATAGTAATAGCAAAAAAAAAAAAAAAAGTTTGTTCTTAAATAGCGTAGGTAGATCGTAGATCGATTTAGTAACTAATTCTGAGTGGTCCGTGAAATTTTGGCACTACCTTGCAATGTAACCCTGTATTGCAAGATAGGTACAAATTTAAAAAAAAATAAGAGAATAATAATAATAGTCGAATATGTCTGAAAAAAATAAAAATCATTTCTTTAAATAATATCCTGTTTACTAAAATTGAATATAAATCACTCCTAATGCAGTCAGTTCTTTTTAACAGCCTGGGTAGCAGATTTGGTGTTGCTCATATTGATAAATCACTTTGATCCGTAAATATATTTGAATGTACAATGTACACACTGGCACATGTCAATAATAACAATATCCATTATAAATCGAGCTTCAATTATACGGGCGGCCTACTAACTGAGAGTTCAAATTATAATTACAATAATTAACTTCACGCACGTACATGCGCACTATATTGAATCAATGTAGGTCAATTATTCCCGTATTACGCCCAACACTATACGAATATTATCCAATTCAACGCTGAATTACCAAATCAATTAGTATATTATCTAATCTGTGGTATAGTTCAGTTATAAGGTATATGTAGCAAACGGTTATTACTTAGGTATGCAGTGTTGATTTCTATGATTGATCTGGTTATAATCGTATCTATTTTTTTAAATTGATTCCACAAACAATCACACCAATTATCTAGCCCCAAACATAGCAAAGTTTGTGCTGTGGCGACTAGATAACGGATAAACATACTTATAAACATCCATGACTTAGGTGCAAATGCTCGTGCTCATCACACTAACATTTGCCCCTCGCGGGATTCGATCCCGCAACCGCCAGGCATTGTAGTCCGGAGCGCGAACCACTACACCAGATGGACGTCGAATTGATTGAAAGCTGAGCTCAATATCTTAGTACATCGTTAAATGCCTCATGTACACTTTAGTTTACGAGGGCGCTCGTTGTTGCAAACAATGGCGGAAACAAAAACAAAAGGTGGAAAACTAAACGATTAGGGCATAAAACTATAATGGAAATTATAAGGGATTTACAAAATTATATATTTTAGTTAATTATGTGTTTAAATTTAATTAGGAATAATAAATTGGTTTAAAAAGTGTTTGATAGCGTTTTAATCTAGTTTCTGTAAATTATGGAATGCTATAAATAATTGAGTATTGAATATTGAGTATAAATGGTGCCATGAACGTTTGTCGGACCTCAGGGTGGACTGGGGCAGAGCGGCGCGCTGGGACACGAGCTGCGCCGTCGAGGGATTTCTTATACACGGTGAATTTTTAATTACCCGAGAAAATTAACTTACATACTCAGATATCGATATACATCGAATCTAGCGTTTTTTTTTTTTATGAGTTATTTATTTAAAAGATCCCTAACATTCCTTAAAAAATATGCACCATAAAAGTCCTGCTAATTCAAATAGTAATCATTATCATTCCAACATTAACGGAACCAAAATCCACCTCATTTGGTCGCGTAATATTGGCGTACGGAAGGAATAACTATGAATGATTTTTTTTTTATTCATAGTTATTCTATCCGTACGCCAACGCCGTACACCGTTCCGTTTTTTTATTCGCCAAATTCGATGTATATCAATATCTGAGTATGTTAGTTAATTTTCTCGGGTAATAAAAAAATCACGGTGTATAATTCATACAATAGCGCACTTCGTTCCCGTAAGCCGTCAGCGTCTGTCACCCCTGATAAATATCGAGCTAGAACTTGACACGCTATACTGCCGCTCCGCTATCTAAACTTAAAATTACATTAATAAGCTTATTCTAATTTGACTTAGATAACTCTAAGTAAACTAAGAACCTAAGTAAATACACACTTTGTACCTAAGTGGTTATTAATCCTGTATTAGCTGTCTCATTTATCAAATTAGTAGGGATCCTAGTAGAGATATTTTGGGATGTCAATTTTTTTAGCTTTACATTACAGGCTAGCAATTCGAAAAGCTATGTCATTGACTTTGTTTCTTCTACGGATAAGAGATTTGTCCATTTCAAATCCTATCTTGCAGAGAAACACCAAGTCAACTGTATACCTACACTTATAAAGGACTGTGGCTGTACACATTTAGCTCTGAGTGGAGACAGATTGAAGAAATAATAGAGATTTTATTATTTTATGATATATTTGAGCAAACACCTCAATTGCTTGAAATCTCCACAGGAAATGAGTTCATTTTCATCTAGGGTTATATGGCCTAGCGTATGCCGACTAAGAACGAAGCAAAGAGCTAGAAGGAACAAGATATACCGTTAATTCTCTGTTTTCATTTCAATTTGTCAAAAAACATGACTAAATACTTGATACTTAAAACCTTGTTATAAATGAGGACCCATAATGTTTTCGATGTCACAAACAAAATGAACGGGAGACGGTTATTCCGAAAAATACCTTTTTCCTTCCTTAAGCTTTTATGGTGAGGAAAAAACATCTTTGTCATTACTTTTATTTATTATCAAACCACCATTTGTTTCGTATGTCTTTCACAATTTAGAAAATAATTTCTTAAAAACCATTCGTAGTATGTCGCAAAAAGAAAATTTACAAACTTTAGTTTTAGTTGATATTATACTTTTTCTGTCTCGAGATGTTTTCAAGTTTACTTTAAAGTCTCAAAATTTCCTTCAACTGAATACAATCAGAGAAACCGTATTTTATTCAAGTAGTATTCTCTGCATTACTATTGTGGAACTCCTAGATGCTATTCGAATGTACAGATTTTATTCGATTTTACAAAAATACAGTTATTTGTTACAAGAAGTTGCACGTTTACCCTACATATCATATTCCAATAGTAATTATCCTACCTAATCCCAATACCCGAAGCAAAACAAACCGCGGGTACCTATCAAAATAATCCCCAATTTGTGCTAATACACACCCGTTGTTTCAACAACCATTGAATAGATTTAATTAAGATTAACAAGGATTAATGATAGTTTCGCGGATCGCTCGGTTCTCTGAGGACGGTTCGCCCCGCCTATTAGGTGTTTAGGTTTGACTTGACCCGTCTACAGAGGAAGGGTTAACATGGGTGACCGTATCTGGAATACGAAGTGGTACGTGAATAAACAAAATGAGATTGCCATTGTCTTGGGGAAATGATTTCTGGTTTGTCAAACCGCGACCCTCCTTTGCACTGGTAGCATGTCCCTTCACTGAGCGCGACTTTTTGTAGCGATGTTGTCACGCGATTTGTAAACACGCTTCAGTATCACACTACTGTCGGGTCTCATTTGTAACAACTGACGGTGTAAAGGCGAGACTGTTTCTGTCGAGGTTACAGTACAACGAAGAGGTAGGTGCGATGGGTTCACTACTTGACTTCGGAAGTTGATAATTCGATTTTTATTAATCGAACGCGTGTGTCGATACCTCAGTCGTACGATGTTTTATTTCAACAATGCTTTATTGGTGCGATGTAACGTCTGTGCGAAAAATCCTGTTGCAAAAAACCCTACAGCGATCGCTCATTAGTTCAGTAATTTAATCGTTCTATAGTATGTCAGTTCGAAACGCCTACTGTAGTCCTGACATTTAATTAAGAACCATAATAAAGGGTATTAGAGACCTTAAAAGAAATTAATTGCTTTGATTTAAACAAAAAATAAATGCTTTATCTATGTTCCCTACTGCCCTTACAAATGGCAAGTGGTAGATGTCCTACACCTGGCAGAGGCTGATGAAATTCAACAATAGACAGAGTTGTTATCTTAAACTCGTCACATACGCAAAACGAATTTGTTCAACACGTTCGATGTATCGATGCTAAATCGTGTTTGCATTTATTAATTATCTGAAGCACGAGTTTGGACTACAAAATTATCTCTGAGAAATATCAATTTGGCATTTGGCTTAGGTTGATTACACACAGGAGCAAAATAAGCGAAAATTAAGTCCATGTTATGGCGCCCAGTAGTAATGCTATCCATGGCGGCCGTTGGGGCACTTACACCAAAGTGGAATATGTTTGCTCGCTATAATTGATTTCAGAATAAATATTAACATTCGTTCCAGGGAAGCCATCCCTGATCTTATAGCAATAAGAGATGCATAAAATAATTTCTTCTAGTTTCAAAAAGAAACAGAAGGGGACTTTTCTAAATGGTAAGAAAAAAATACTGAAAATGGGCTGGCCACATCGATTAGAGAACTGACAACCGTTTTAGAAGAAAGGTTCCTGAGTAATGACCACGAACTGGAAAACGAAGCGCAGACAGGTTTGCTAACCTGGTGGACTGATGACTTAGTCATTCACTATTTCAGCCGTAAGACTACTTAAACAGCCGCCCCAATTACTTTCAGATTGACCGGTTGAAAGCGGCCTGCATCCAGCGGCTTCCTACAAACTTGTACTTCTTCGACCCTCTTTAGCCATTGATGGCTAAGATATTAAACTACCTCACACCTACAAAAGGTAGAATCAAGGATTATATTTAACCTAAACCCGTTATCTATAGTACACTATTGTTCCGTATCTGTAGAGAACAGTCAGTGGAAAGAAATGCAATTGAAATTCGCGCCGGGTCGCTGGCACCGGGTTGCCAGATTAGGTTCTTATTATTTACCATTAATATACATATCCCTAAAATGATACTTTTTTCAACATACAATACTGTAAAAGCAATGATTCTTTAAAATAACCAGCAAACACCCCTAATACAAAATAATTAATGCCCGGCTTAAGTGCAAATTTATCTATAACCATAAAAATAACGTAAACTTAAATAAATAAATTAATAATAAATGTTATCTGTTTTAAAATAAAATAAGAAAATAAAATAAAGAGCTGAAATGAGCTTTGGAATACCTATTTATTTTTTGAAAATGTATAATCTGCTTTGTAAACATGGTAAATCCAAGATAAATATTTTTATCTCCCTCTTTTCTCTTTTCACTCGGGAACTTCAGGACGTTATTTTGTGAGGGATTCAGATCCCGAAAGCCACAATTTTCCCGCAAAATCGGGTAACCATCCTCCAATCTGGCAACCCTGCCGGGACGCGATTCGAGTTGCTTTTTATTCCGCGCAATCCTGGATTTATGTGTTTATTGCTCATAAACTGCGCGCAGGAAGTTGGGAGCTAACTACAGACTTTGCTTTTGGTCCCAGTTTTAAAACTATCATCCGAATACAAACGTGAATAGGAGGGCTTTTTGTTTGTCCCTTTTTGCATTTTCTATTTCGTTTTACGTCCCGTCCGTAGTGTTTGAGGTAACTTTAATAGTTATGCCGTCATTTAGTGGTAAATGCAACGTAGGAACAATTAATGACGTCACTGATAATTGCATATTGTATTTATTTTATACAATTCCTGAATGTTTGTAAAATTATTTAAGAATGTAAATATTTGTTACCTAGTCACCATAATTGCAAGCTTAGTTTGGGGCTAATAAATTTGTGTAATTGTGGAAACAATTAATTTTTTTGACGACCTCCGTAGCCGAGAGGCGAGCACGCCGGACTTTAAATGGCTCCACCATCTCTGAGGTTCCGTGTTCGATCCCCGGTCGGGTCAATGTAGAAAACGAACTTTTCTATATTGGCTCGGGTCTGGGTGTTGTGGTACCGTCGTTGTTTCAGATTTCTATAACACAAGTGCTTTAGCTACTTACCTTAGGATCAGAGCAATGTATGTGATGTTGTCCAATATTTATTTATTTATTTATTTATTTATACTAATTCTAATATTTTACTAGTTGTTCCTCGTAATATTGACCCGCTTGCCTGGCCTTTATTCAGTGTTATTTATTTAATAACTTCCCAATTCCATTACTTCTCAATCAGAGGTGCTATCACTTATTCTTCTTCATTTTATTTATCTTCATGTTTTGGAAGGAAAGCTATAAGTTGGTTCAATTCAATAAATAATCATCCGCTAACAGGAACTTTGGTCATCACTCCAGATTGTTTAATCGCAATTTTCAGTCACCATTTACTAGTAGCAAATAAAGTGAACTGTTGAAGTAACCAACAAAACACGATATGATATTTGACGACCTCTGGTAGCCGAGAGGCGAGCACGCTGGACTTATATATAACGTCGCCATCTCTGAGGTTCCTGGTTCAATTCCCTTTCAATTTTTTCTTGAGTCTGGTCGTCGTTTCTGATTTCTATAATACAAGTGCTTTAGCTACTTACCTTAGGATCAGAGCAATGTGTATGATGCTGTCCAATATTGATAATACTTATTAATTTAAGTATTCTCGGTGACTGTACATTTGAATGTAGATATTAGATCTAGGTATGTGTATTTGTCGAATTGTGTATCATTAAATAGTAATTAAATCTAAAATGTTAACCACTATTAAGCTAATTTACTATCACACACTAGCTGCGCTGGTGAGATAAGCTGGACTAAATTTACTATGACATCACTACAGTATTACCTTGTGTCGGTGAATAAATAATCTTTGAATACCCACTGCCTGGGACAGTGTTGGTTACTTTTATTCCTTCTCCTCTGAGATTTATGTGTTGATTGCTCGTAAAGCGTTTACGAGCACCCCTAACTGCCACTATTGCTCGTCGGGTATTATGCCGTCAATCTAGAGGGCAGTATATTGGTGCAGCTATTACATCTGCCTCTATGTTGGCCACGCTACAAGTTTTGAGTTAGTGCGCGAATCGCGCGCGAACCCCGCGAGGGAACGCGAACGCTAAGAGCAGTACCCTGATCCGTATCTCGTAATTTAAAATCGCAAATTGACAGCAAAAAACAAAAACGAAGCAATCTACTGTCAGCTGCCCATAGATTTTGACATTAACTGTCAATCGGGCGATGACTGCGTGATTATCGCTGATTGCAAATTTTTAGGGAATAAGGGTACCGATTCGCGTATGCGTTTGTGGGACTTTCGCGGCGTTCGCGCGTGATTCGCGCACTAAGTCTGAAGCGTCTCTTACGTCTATTCACACCCAGGCCAAAGTCAGTTTAAAAAGTTTCATTACTTTTAAGGCTAGACACACATTCTCTAACAGATGTGCACGCGGTTCCGCTCGCGTTGAAAATGCGTTGTAAATAATTGTAATGTTTTCCGACAGTCTACTGCCTTTTGTTACTGACATTTACAAGAAGGATGACGTATAAAGAGCAAAACAAAATACCGCACCGAGCTTTGGTCAGAATCACCAACAACAAGACAAGATTTCAGATCAGATATTTCCTCACGAAAAAGTATGATACTTCGATCCATTCATGTAATTTATAGAATGTTACAAAAAACATGAATAAAAAAGTTACTTAGCAACACGTCGGTTATGACCACTCAAAATAACTCAAACTAACGTTTATTACAGTTTTATGATCAGAGAAAATTCTGGAATTGTAAGCGTTTTCATGGAAATCATATTTTCAGATCCCTATGCACAAGTTTTTCACTTTACGACAAGCAAAGTGTATTGCTTTTGCTGATTTGCCTAGAAAACGTTAAAGTATAGAAGTAGAATGGGCATTATTCACACGTCATAGTTTTCCTTAATCAATCACGATGGATTACGTCTTCTGTTTGTGTTGCAACTTAATTCGGTTTTATTCACCTTTAATGCTAGAAATTCAGTGTGTTTGGAATGGTCGATGCTGGTGGTTTTAAGGGATAAAATCCGAAATTAGATCATCAGACAGATGACCAAAGTAAACGGACATAGTCCAAAAATGTAGTAAGCTTAAGTGGCAGTTGGCTGGCCACATCTGTTTTAGAACCGATGAAAGGTGGAGTAAACGGGTTCTCGAGTGGAGACCACGCCTTGGCAAACGTAGTGTAGGACGCCCCTCATTTCGATGGACTTAGATGGTTTGCAGTGGCTCGATAAAATAAGCAGAAGATCGTGCATTTTTTGGCGCTGTTTTGGGCTCAGCAGTAGACTGCCATAGGCTAAATAGTTAGATAGAATCTAAGTCTACATAATAAACAATGTCTACATAGTTTATGATTAATCAACAGCTAAACCTTAGATGATCTAAGGCTAAACCTACCAAGAGTCGTTACATTTGCTTTTTTAAATTTGATCTTTATTTAAATGACCTTCATTGGTTAAACGATTGTCTCAAACTATATTTATTTATATTTGTAGATATACATTTTTAAAGGAAATACTAATCACTTTATATTGCTTTTAAGACAAAATAAAAAAGAAATCAAGTTACTTTTCAAGCGATCTTTGTCTGATACTACAGTTTTTTCGTTCACAGCTTGTACACAAATCCTCCGTTTAACAAAAGCTTTGATGGAACTCCGCTCAGCATACATTGAATTTTGCATTATTTTGATTAAAACTTTGTTAAGTCGAAACGCCGTTTAAGCAGATTGCTTTTCCGGTGTCAGTGACGTGGAATATTACGCTTATGGTAACATTTTCGTATTTTTGCCAACCGCTCAAATTTTTAGAGGAAATGATTACAAAATTTGCCTTCAAAGCAAATCTTCGATAACCAGTTCAGGTGAATTCGGAATACTTAATTTTTAATTAAAGCGGATTTGATTGCTCGGCAATTTCATTGTCCTTTGTACCTTGTATAACAATTTCAATTCCTTGCCGTTGAATAGGTACAACTATTTGTACCATAAGGATCTTCAAGATGAATTTAGATAGTCTATCGGAAGCTGACAATTACTAATGTCAGATATTTTAGTAATAATGTACTCGATAGTGCCTACAAAATCTATTCTATCAAAGTTTGGAAGGAATTTTATAAATTTTATTTGATTCATATTTTTATTTATGACATATTATATTGTAATTACTTTTTTTTCTGGACTCGGTACTTTTTGTTATATTTTTTATGACATTGTAATATCCTAGAACAGAATGTAATTTAGTCTTTTAACCGTTTTTGATATTATATTAGTATTATTTGGATACGTATGTAGGACGACCTCCGTAGCCGAGAGGTGAGCACGCTGGACTATTATGTAGAAAACGAAATTTTCTATATTATGTGGGTCTGGCTATTGTGGTACCGGTTGTTTCTGATTTCTATAACACTAGTGATTTACCTACTTACCATAGGATCAGAGCAATGTATGTGATGTTGTCCAATATTATATTATTACTTCTGTGAGCTTTTAAGATGTTTGAATAAATTAAACAAAATGAAATTATAGTAAGTTATCTTCTACCCGTCTACCCCCGGTGTGCGTATTGTATGTATGTTACCTGCTATCACGGAATTATTTACAACCTAATACGTAAATATATTCAACAGTTTAAGCTTGGGCTTAGCTATCGTTGCCAAGATAAGCAGGCTATACGTCAAGATTACTCAGAGAACTGAGTTCTTGTTTACGGATAGGTTTCGGGTTGGAGGAGGTAAGAGCATGTAGCTAACACGAAGTTTAGGGAGGGAGTAAGTAACTGTAAAAGAAAAAAACGAGTTGGACTCGCGCACGAAGGGTTCCGCACTATTATCTATAAAAACAAGCAAAAATAATACGTTTGTTGTATGGGAGCCCCCTTAAATATTTTTTATATTCTGTTTTTTATTATTTTTTAAAACGGCAACAGAAATATATTATCTGTGAACATTTCAACTGTCTAACTATCACGATTCATGAGACACAGCCTGGTGACTGACGGACGGAAAGACAGACAGTCAGACGGATAGCGGAGTCTTAATAATGGGTCCTGTTTTACCCTTTGGATACGAAACCCTAAAAACGAACTAGGACAATTTTTCATGTTGCACTACAAAATGTCTCATGCTAATTCCGAACATAAACCTGAGCTTTGCTCTTTGACAAATAGAACATGAATGTTATGTTCTCGTAAATAAATATCTTGTAACTAGAAAATATGGCAAACCAGTTTCCCAATTACTTGTCTGGCATTAATCGTAGGTATAATAGTTACAGCAAATAGGCTTTCAGAAGTAGACGTTTACCTAGCAAAATCACCGCAAATAGTGGTGCTCGCAGATTTTATCCGAAACATTAGTCTACTTTTTCTTTTAGACACAGAACAAGGAATCCAAGCAGATAATCGAAAAATCTAGCTTAAAAAATCGCTTTTCCTTGGAAATTTAGTAGTAGCTATTCTTTTGTTTTTCAACTATTGTTTTTCTTTTATGAACTAAATAAAAAGATGCTTTACGTATGGGATTAGTCACTTAATTAAAATAAGCCCTAACTTGTAAAGTAGCTATTATAAAATTTTGCATTGTCATCTAGTTAAATCACCACATTACAGTCGATTTTTTTTTTTGGTTGAACCTATCACGTAGGCTGTCGTCTATCATATACCATTTTCTTAAAATTACATCTCAAATACGTCTCATGCCCCCTAGAATGACCATCAAAACACGATATGATATGGCGATTTTTCGATAAACAACTCAAAATATGAACTTTTACCGAAACAGCGAGCATGACCGTGACGCCAACGGCACTAAAATGTTTGCTGTTTCGATAAAAGTGGCGGCTATGTATATCATATTTTGACAGTTGGGTGTCGATATATCGCTATAACATATCATATTATCATATCATGTTTTGTTGGCCATGCTAGAGGGGCTAGCTGTTTAATATTGGCTGCCTCATTGGTTTGCTATTACAGTAACGGCCAACTAAACTAGTAATCTTGATCAAATGTGAGGCTATTCAGGTCTGTTAGACCAGGAATTAGCTTAATCAATACGGATTAGTAGAAACAAACTACTTTGGTACTAGTGACGAAGAATAAGATGCAGTATCATACCTCCCTCTGCTTTTTTTCTCATTTATTATAATCTATGTGGCCGTTGATTGTAAACACATTTTATTTAAAAATAAATTGAGGCTCCGACAAATATTTAGGGTTCCGTCAGCAAAAAAATTTGAGAACTGCTGTACTAGACAATCCTTTTACTAATAATTCCTTTCACAATAAGCACTCTGCACCATTTTCCTCTTCACCACTTAAATGTGACTTTATTTAGACTAAACATCTCCTATGGTAAAAAATAATTAAATAAGTTAATCTATCTTCGAAATTCTAAAACAAACTTGTTTCTTTTATACGACCGATCTAAAAAGCGTGTTTTTTAAACACTAATATTATTCTTGGAATACATTATTCACAATAAACTTGAAATAACTTTTAAAAAAAACTAAAAAACTGTTAACCAAGTTCTTGCCAAACAGATTCCCAGAAGAATTTAACTTAAGTGCGCAATACAGTATTTTACTATGTTTGCGAAAAAAATCTAAAAACGCTAATTTGATGCCTAACCCTAAGTCATGTAAAAGGACCTATTCAACGATATCTCACTCGATGGGGTAGACGATGAAAAAAACATCCCCACGTTACATGTATGGGAGCAACCCTAAATTTTTTTTTTTTCCTTCAAAATTTTTTTCTACCACTTTGTCGGCGTGATTGATATAATCTGGGGGCACGGCAGTGCCCCCGCCAAGTCGAGCAAAAAAAAGCGGCACGGCCGTACTATACTTTTCTCGAAGCAGTTCGGCCCATTTTCGACCCCCTATAACTTCGTTGTGGATTTAACTAGAAGCCTGTATTTCTAGTAACCAGGCAAGCATTGTATAAACACGGTATATTTCAAATTTCATTCAATTTGAACCAGTAGGGTAAGAATTATAACAAGTCAAAGTTCTTAATTTTGTCACTCACTGACTGACCGATCATCAAAACTCTAAGGCACTTCTAGTAGACATAGAAGCTTTATATTTTGAATTCAATTAGTGTTTAGTATATCAATCAAGGAAAAACTAAAATATTTTACAATTTTAGTCCAGTTTTCTAGATACACCAACTGCATAAATAACTTTGTAATCCCATATAAATATATAGGATTACAAAGTTACATTTGCGGTTATGGATAATGTTCAATGGTAACTTATAATAAAATACAAAGGTTTTTTTTTAAACATGCCTTTATTACTTGTTGATAATCCTCCTTACCGAGTTCGGTTACAGCGACCACTTCTACTCCCCATTTTGCTGTCGTCGTTCGTGTGCCCATGCCCATAACATGGCCTATGTACCCAACTTTATTGACAAAGGGACGCCTACATTGAGGACATGTTAGCACACCGTTATTTAAATTATAACTGATAGCCGCAGGTGGTCGGGCTTTCAATTCATCGCGCTTGGCGTCAAGATGAGAAACCCGCCGGGAGTCAGCGACTTTGACATTCACGCGCGTTCTCCACTCTCCACGGTTGGATGCTAAATCCCCCCAGAGAGAAGGATCTATGTCACATCTCTTCATATGGCGCTTCAGCACATCTTTGTACATCAAAAGTTGTCCGCCATGCTTACCCTTGTCCTCCTGAAGCTTAGAGTAAAAAATGCGCTTCGCCACTCTCTCCTCAGACATACGCGAAGCATGGCCACACCAGCGAAGTTGGCGTCTCATAAGATATGACTCAATGCCACCTACATTGGCTCGTCTCAAGACTTCAGTATTACGCACACGATCGGACATTTTATATGGAAACAGTCTAGTTGGCGAAAGTGGCGTCGATACGGTGTCCATGTTTCGGCGGAGTACAAAATATTAGAGAGAGAGAGAGAGAGAAATATTTTATTAGACACACACAACAATACAAAAGTAGAATACATAAAAAATACAAAAAACATAAAAAAGAAAAGGCAGACAAATAACAACATTAAACAACAAGAAAAAGCACAAAAGATTGCATAGCATGATCCGCATCGATGTGGTGTCTAATGGGCACCAGCTCAGCATGTGCTGCAGAAAATTGCAGCGCTGATTTTCAGCTGGAGCCCTAGGTGGCCCAGTTCGTATTAGGCAGCACGATAGCCATGTAACAGCAACTTTAGTGGCTAACTTCAAGTCATGCGAGCGGAAGACCTTGGTGTTTAATTTGCCAAAGGCTGTTGCAGCAGCACCGATTATGCTGTTAATTGCGGCATCAATGTCGTACTTTAATGAAATGGTGCTCCCCAAGTAACGGAATGAAACGAAACGATTAAATTTTTAACGCGAAAATCTCGCATCAAAAATACGCCATCGGTGACTACGGCGTAGTTCGTAGCGCAAACAAACTTAAATAAAATTTGTGTTTTGATAAAACATTAAAGAACATTTAGCATAGTTTAAAGTACGTAGCAAACATGTTATCATAGTCAGAATCCACATTCATAACAAACGGAACGAACGAACGAACGAACGAACTTATTTTCCCAAAGATAATGGGGTCACACATTCTCGTCCACCAAACCATCACCTGTCACCACACTCACTCCCCATCAAATACAGTCCACCCATCAAAACGAATCAAAGTCGACGCAGTTGTGTCGCTTAGTTACTGAGTTCGTATGGCCACCTTCCAGCTCCATCATCAGACCCTGGTTACCATCTTGCACCAAAACACTCGTCAAGACGAGTAAAACGAGCCCAAACTCAATCGGGTTATGTCGTTTAATTACTGATTTCCTATGGCTACCTTCTAGCTCCATCATCAGAACCTAGTGACCATCTAGCACCAAAGCACTAACTCGCCAATACGAATCAAGCGATCCCAAACTAGATCGGGTTATCTCGTTTAATTACTGAGTTCCTATGGCTATCTTCCAGCTCCATCATCGGACCCTGTGGTTACCATCTAGCACCAAAGTACTCGTCAAGATGAATCAAACAAGCTGAGACTCCATGGGATTGCGTCGCTTATTTTCTGAGTTCCTATGACCACCTTTCAGCTCCATCATCAGATCAGACCCTAGGAACCATCTTAAAGCAAAGAAACTCGATAGGGTTGCGTCATTTCATTACAAAATTCCTATGTCCACCTTCCAGCTCCATCATCAGACCCTGGTTACCATTGAAAGACAAACTACTCGTCAAGACGATTCAAACGAGCCCATACTCGATGAGGTTGTTTCGTTTCGTTGTGAAGTTCCTATGGCCACTTTCCAGCTCCATCATCAGATCAGTAACATTCATCATAATATTGCATTGTCACGCGGTTCACACATATCTGCAAAAGTTCAGTTCAATCGGTAACGGGAAGGGAATCAAATTTAACTTGCAAGATTTGATTATAGACAACGGGACAGGTGAAACTAACTAAAAGCTTGTAATAACTAAAAGCTAGTAAAAATGGTCAATCAACGGAATGCAAAATAAAAAAAGTTTAATAAAAAACTAAAAACCGACTTCAAAATGAAACTAAAAAGCGAAAAATAATATTGACTAAAACATACCTAATCAGTTCTTTTTGGTTTGGTGCCAGCCATCGAGAGTTAAAATGTATTCATTCGCACCGACTCCAAAAAGAACTGATTAGGTATGTTTTAGTCAATATTATTTTTCGCTTTTTAGTTTCATTTTGAAGTCGGTTTTTAGTTTTTTATTAAACTTTTTTTATTTTACAATTTTAAGTGTTAAGTCCTCTATTTTTTCCCTCCTAACTTCGCCAAAAATTACTTTACAGCAAAGTAACCTTTACTAATATTGGTCCTCTATGGACCCCCCATCCAATGGTATGATAAAAATAAGGTGTTATAAAGGGTCAATTTTTCGACGAAAATTTTTAAGTCTTAAGAAAAGGGTTTACCTACACTCCAACCAGAACGGCGGCTATTTTGGTGTCGTAACCATAGGATAAGGTCTCGCGTTAAATAACAAGTTAAATTAAGAAAGGAAATTTCAAATTTTTTTTCGTTACTGGGTATGCGGGTACGCCCCCAGTAAATAAAAATTGGCGGTCTGGTACCTCATAAGCTCCACGTCTGCTCAACACACTGCGAAATACGTTCTGTCGACAAATTTCAGTATTATCTTCTAACTCCTATCCGTTAAGGAGTTCTGTGGCTTCCATCATCAGGTCAGCAACATGACATGATGATTACCAGACCCAAAAATCAGCATCGAGTCAGAAAATATATGCAAAACATTATGGGTGCCTATAAAAATTGAGGGTTGCCCTCGATTTCCCAGGGATCCCATCATCAGAATCTGACTTGGTGGAAATGGGACCACCTCGGGAGTATACTCTTTCAAACTAAAAAATAAATTATGAAATCGGTCCATAATTGACGGCGTAATCGCGTAACAAACATAAAAAAAAAAAAAAAAAAAAAAAACAACTTTCAGACGAATTGAGAACCTCCTCCTTTTTTTGAAGTCGGTTAAAAAAGAATGGGGCATGTCTTATGAAGTTATACCAAAATCCCGCAAAGTACTTATTAGGTAAACTAAATTGTCCGAAATTGTCATGAAAGAAAGAACACTAATAATCATAACCGCGGCCGGCGGAGGTGGCTTTCCCGCGCCGCGGCTATCACGCTTCCCATTCGTCACAGAAAGGCAACCTTTGGGTCTTACTGCGATATCGCAGGTATACACATAAACCACGTTTTATATAACTTACGTATACAAAAAGAAATGAGATGCCATCAAAAACAAAACTTGTAAAAAAAAACCAAGTCTCGCAACTCAGTTCTTCTACCGTGAAAAGTTATGAGATCCATGTAATACCAAGTCGGTTAATTTAAGCAGTCTCTACATAAGGGACCTTCTATCTAAAGTTATTACGTAAGTAGGTAACCTAACAACATTTTATAGTGACCATATCAATATTAAAAATATTTTATGTTTAAAATAAATAGATTGACTTGGCAATCGAAAATAATCTAATTTCATATAATAAGTATTCGTTGTGAGATACACTGTGTTATCATGCGATTGCCAAGTCGATTTATTTATTTAAAACATAAGATATTTTTAATATTGATATGGTCACTATAAAATGTTGTTAGGTTACCTACTTACGTAATAACTTTAGATAGAAGGTCCCTTATGTAGAGACTGCTTAAATTAACCGACTTGGTATTACATGGATCTCATAACTTTTCACGGTAGAAGAACTGAGTTGCGAGACTTGGTTTTTTTTTACAAGTTTTGTTTTTGATGGCATATACATATTCCTTGTCAGGACTACGGATCCCTAAAAATCGTGTAATACTTCTCTGACGATACGCTAAACACTGCATTCATTATAAAAAATTTCTAGCTGCCTCAAGGGTTTTTAAGAGAGTGCTCTAATTTTTCCCTAGCGTATACAGGGACACGGTAGGAAATCTGGGACATGGTCTATATTTGGGTCAAGCTCTGTCCTGCAGTCCTGAAACGCGCTGAGTTTAAATGGCTTTTAGGGTTCTGCAGTTCACGGGATCTTTTTAGGATATAGTACCCGTCTTGAACCCAAAAGAACCCTAGAGTATGGAAAACCACGCTCTTCCGAAGGCGAATTAATAAAAATTGGTAATTATTACTATGTAGTATCAAATTCCTCCTACTCACACTAACATCTATTAGTTTTTTTTCTTTGTTTCCTTTATGCAGTAAATAAACAAACATAATAAAATAAAATCCCTCTTAATTTTTGTGGAAAAGCACATGTGTGTGTGTGTGTGTGTGTGTGTGTACGATCTGCAACTTGGCAACTGAATCGAATTTTCGCAACAGTTGATTTTTATTTATTATATTTATTATTTTTTATTTATTTATTCTTTATTGCACGAAATAAATGTACAATTGGCGGACTTAATGCCTTAAGGCATTCTCTACCAGTCAACCAGTCAAGGTATATTGTACAATGTATAATATTGGACAACATTGCTCTGATTTGAAAGTAAGTAGCCAAAGCATTATGTTATAGAAATCAGATACTACGACGGTACCACAACATCTGGGTGTAGGGTCCGGACCCTAGACAATACAAGAAAGTTAATTTTCTTCATCAACCCGATCGGGAATTGAACCCAGTATCTCAAAAATAGCGACGACCTACGCGACGGTAAGTCCAGCGTGGTCGCCTCTTGGCTTTAGAGGTCTCTAATAAAGAGTGTCTATCTTAACATTTCGTGTGGTGCCGGCATGTTAAAAGAATTGCACCACCCCTTGTCTTCCTATGGGTGTCGTAAGAGGCGACTACAGGAGAACCGCCATAAGAAGAGGGGCAGCAGCGTCTCCTCTCCACCATTGGCCAAACTGCGAACGCCAACCCGCCTGCCAAGCGTGGTGATTATGCCAAAATCCTCCTTTTGGAGAGGCCTGTGTCCAGCAGTGGATCGATATAGGCTGGTGATGATGATGATGATGATCTTAAAATTTTAGAACAATACTATATCTAACTTTAGTATAGGGGTTTTCCTATTTTCTATCTATAGATAGTAACTAATTGAGTCTGACCACAGATCACAGACTAACAAGTCCACAGCTTACGACCGTTGTGAGAATTCATGCATTTTCTGGATTTTCCGGGACCTAGTTTTTAGATTTTACTTTGAGAAAGAAGTCTGTGAATTAAGAATTTAGTAATTACACGCGGCGCTTTTTAATTTTTAGTCGCTTTCACGTTCTCCAGGTTAGCTGGGAATTTTGAACATTCATTTACATCCAGTTTTACTGAGAATTCTTTTTAAACGAGACTCTACTTAGTAGAAGTATTGTTTCCTCTTGTTTTTAAATATAAAATTTATATTCCTTTAAGGGTGAGTTTTTTGACTGAAATAAAAAATACCTGCTGATTTTTATATCTTTACCAAAATGTAGAAAAGCATTTTTTTTATGATTTGAGTTTGATTAAAAGTTATTATTTAAAGATAACACCTTTTCAGAACTTTATGACAGACAGCTGAATTTATAAAATCGATTTTATTCAGGTTTTGTAATTTTTTGTCGTTGATATTGTCTCTTCTGGTTTTTTATACCACTATCACCGAAGTCAAGATGATAATTGTAAAAAAAATAGCAACGCTCCACCTAAATGTAGTCTGCAAACAATTAAATAAATGGGTTTATTCTGGTTTTATATACAAAAGACATAATAATAAACATTGGACAACATCACATACATTGCTCTGATCCTGAGGTAAGTAACTAAAGCACTTGTGTTATAGAAATCAGGAACAACGACGATACCACAACACTCAGGCTTGAGACAATATATACTTCTCTATTAAGTTAATAATAATAACTAAACAACGTAAAAGAAAAAATATCTACAAATATATTTACACTGAAATCCAATAAAGACCAAAAAACAATTTATTTTTGCAAATTGGCTTAAACTAAGCGCTTTTACACGTCCCAATTTTTTTTCCCTACCACTGCTAGGGGACGAAAAGAAGCCAAAGCCGAGAAGAAGAAAAGAATTGCTTCTAGGTATAAGACCGCCAAAAACAATCACGCCTCTGCTATATAACCAGCGCATAAGAGGTAAAATATGTATTACAGACTTTAAACTTGATGAAGACTTTTGTTTCCATTATATCTTGTACTATTAATTAAATTGGACATCATTGTAATTATTTTTGTTTATTATTTTTGCCGTAACAATCTAATTTAATTTTGTATTTTTAAACAAGATATGTTTATTCAATGACATTTACATGCTCGTTTCAGTAGCCTAACATGTGACTCTGAAAATGTATTTATGAACTGTATGTACAGTTGGATGCAAATAAATAAAATTTGAATTTGACATTAAATTTTAACACAACACTTAAGCAATATGGAGTTGAATATTAGCATCTTAATTTTTAATACTTGTAAGGTTTTTCTCGATATCTAAGACCGATAATAATAACATGGCAAACATGACCGTAGCATCCATGCATACAAACTGGGTATTATAAAAACTTGTCTCTTCACTCTTGAATACTAATCGAGGGCGGGCTATAATCGCCATGCTCTTGAAATAACCACCCTAATATTGGGAATAACACTTTGTATTTTAATATCCCTTTTAGAAATTACCAGAAAATAAGATAACATTAAAAGCAGTGCGTAGTTTTAGTAACAGAATGTTAAAAGAGTAGACACCAATTTCAAGAGTAGGTAGTCTGTTAGGGTCCTGTCGATGAAATAAAACTAGCGGACTGTAAACTATAGGTGCTGTAATTCTCGCCTCTCAATTACAATGAATTAATAAGAAATACGCGATATGGTCCGGCGACGGTGGATGTCCTAAGGCGAGTGTCCGAGCGCGGTCGCGATGATCGCGATGACGTCACCGCCCGCACTCGTCTCCCGCGCGTAGTGTTGTTGCGTTCGCAACATAGTCCATAATCGAGGCATGAATACCATAAATTGAATGCTCTAAGCCAAAAAATGAGAAAAAAATAAATTGTAAATTTTAATTCAAGAAATAAAAATGCGCAAAGCAAGGCATCGACTGTGATGGTTTTGACGTAGTAAAGAATTAATATCTTTATGTTAAGAAATACCAGAAAATGTATTATTCAGAGGCGTCTCGCGTCTTCTAGCACGCCTGAAAACCTTGTGCCACAAAACAATCTCTTTACTTACTTCGATCTAAAAGTCAATGTTAATTTGTACTACATTTGTTGTTTTGACGTACTCACTGGATTTGATCCAATTTAGAAAATGTCCTTATTTTAACGAACACTGCGGGAATCGAACCCGGGACTTATTGCTTTAAACGCAAATTACGGGCCACTGCACCATTGGAGTCGTCGCATTGCAAGACGACCTCCGTTGCCAAGACGCGACCATGCCGGACTTGGCGTCGCCATCTCTAAGGTTTCGGATGCGTATTTTTTTTCTCTTAAAGGTCTGGTATCACAAAGTGTGTAATAATTACCAAAATTAAGCAACCCAGGTAAGATCGCGGTTGTGAGTGGATGGGTGACAATTATTATTCCGTCCATATTAAGTGACATTTATCACAAGCATCTCCATGCTTCGGAAAGCATGTTATAAGTTTGTCCCGGCTAATACAGATTGATACTAGTCGTGAAGCCTGGTCAGAGGCCTTGAGGTGGGTTGATTATCTGACAGTTAGCTTAATCACTGGTCATATAACACCCCTCCACCAATGAGCACTGAGCCCACGTGGTATAGTATGGCCCAAAACCCTTTATAGTTAAGGTGGACCTGTGGCCTACAGTGGGACGTATAATAAGCTTACTTTATTAATAAATGCTTTCCCTACATTAACGTTTTTGGGTATGAGCGTTTGTGGAGCGTGTATTAAATCCTTACTAATATTATAAAAGAGAAAGTTATTTTGTATAGTTGTACGGATGTTTGTTACTCTTTCAAGCAAAAACACTGACCAGATTTGGATGAAATTTTGCACACAAATAGAATATGATCTGGAATAACATATACGATACTTTTATCCCGGTTAAATGTTCCTGTGAGATATTTTTCCATATATTGTTCTTTATTTGAACGTTTTTTGTTACATAATATATCACACGTCCGGTAGTCCACGCAAACGAAGTTGCGGGCACAGCTAGTCAGCATTTAAAAGTGTTTGATAAATATTGACGACCTCCGTAGCCGAAAGGCGAGCACGCCGGACTTTAAATGGCGCCGCCATCTCTGAGGTTCCGGGTTCGATTCCCGGTCGGGTCAATGTAGAAAACGAACTTTTCTATATTGGCTCGGGTCTGGGTGTTGTGGTACCGTCGTTGTTTCTGATTTCTATAACACAAGTGCATTCGCTACTTACCTTAGGATCAGAGCAATGTATGTGATGTTGTCCAATATTTATTATTTATTATTATTTATTTATTATTATTGACAAATCAAAAACCTTCAAGTGAAATGTGAAGGCTTCAAGATATCAGAGTGTCTGCATCACAACAGCAGTGGAGAGAACACCACGCATACAAATACTTGGTATTACGTAAACTGGGACACGTACAGTCAGATAAGAAGACAAGGTCTTTTTTTTGTTTTAAGCATTTCATACCTTCATACCCAGTGGCGAACATTGGTTTTATTTCGAGTTAGGCTTTAGATACTTATGATCAGATTATGTATTTTATTTAAGAAAATCTGTGGATTTCATCAATGAAACACATGTGTAAGTTCCTACTGCCTACCTCATTACTGCTTATTTGCACTGCACCCTTATTTTTTTAATTTCTAGCCCGATTTCAAAGCTGTGAGAAACGAGAATCGAACGCGGTTGAGTTAATTAAAAAGCAAACTTCACTAAATTGAGTTTGCCTTGAGTCTGCTGTGAGATGTTCTGAAAAGTAAGTTCCTAGTGCTCGTATCTGCAAAAAAATTGGTTTGGTACCTTGTAACACAAGGAAAAATATAATTTTTTACATTCATGCCATGAAAATGGATAATTAAAGACAAAATTGATAGCATTGACTGCCATTAAGCTACTATTGAAACCGTGTTTTTTTTTTAATAATTAAAGACCATTTTGTCCGGATGACTGTACACACTTCTTGTGTGTGTTTGCTTAGTATTCAACAGAACCTAGCCGAGTCCATGACGATTATTAGATGCCAAGTGTTTTTACACAAGGAAAAACATTGACTATAAGCGTACCCTTAAACAGTGGTAGTGTTAGTAGGTTTGAGTCTAGGGCCTCAAGTCTACTAATTTAAAAGTGGCATAATTGAATATCAATTTGATCTCATTGTAATTGTTTGACGCATTTGGTATACTAATTTAACTTTTAAATTAGTAGCAGAATACCAAATGTGTAATTGTTTCATATATTGGTAATCTGCTACTAATTTAAGTCAATTATTAAATGTGTCAAACAATAAGATCCAATTGATACTCAATTATGCCACTTTAAATTAGCAGACTTGGGGCCCAGGGATACGTTGTTAATTGTTAAAACCTTTAAACAAAATAACTTGATTTTTTTTGCTTACCAAAAGTATTATCGAATTACAGCAACGATCAGCGGTATCTGCAACAAAGTATTAAGAAATAGAGTAAAAACAAGCTTATGGCTTCAACATCATCATAGTAAAACTACGACTCATACTATTCACGTAAATGAAATACCGAATAACGCCTCACTATTGGTTTATTCCATGTAGGTAAAACATTAGTCTGCTAACTTGACCCTTGCATTTTTCGTTCAGTCCTTGTTGATAACAACCCTTGCTCTTTGCCGCCATATTTCCAAAGATTAAAATCAATAGGTACACTACCAAGGTTAAGCAAACAACTTATTACAAACACAAATTATTTCCATATTAAATCAAAAATTACTTTTAAGCAATCATACATGTATTTTATTTTCATTTTAGCTTTTTAAAAGTATACTAAAAATTGCATTATTTCAGAGGTTTTTTTAAGGTAGCTATTTAGATACGTTTTTAATGAAAATAATAAATATAAATTTGTTATTAATAACTATAAGCTATTAAAAATCTTGCAAAGATAAAGAGCGTCGAGCAATACCAAATAGAAAAAAAAATGTTTATTAAAATGAATAAATAAAAGATTATGTCCACATTCTGCGAAAAATCGTCTATTACATTTTATTATTTGTTATTTTTCATTTAGTATATAATCTTGTGATATGTAATTGGTCCATGTGTTAACTTTTTGAATAGATTAATTACTAAACTGTATTCCCGTACATATTTCAATAATATTTTAACTAAACAAACACTATGTTGGTTACACAAAGATGATGCGGGCTTAAATGAAAGAGCTTATCAAACAAAATGTACGTATTTATTTAGCCAGATATGAATTTCGAAATAATTTATTAGTCGAAATATAGTTCATTTTAAAATTACTTAACTATTTGTTTTAAATATATTATTCACAACATTTTACTTACAAATGTAAAATAAAGGCGAATCAATCAACGTTTTATTTATTTTACTTATTTGATGGAGTATCTAAAGTGTTCAGTAAATGGTATATCAAGCCGAAACTAGCCTTTGTTAACTTGTACATACTTACAAATCATCATCATCATCACCAGCCTATATCAGTCCACTGCTGGACACAGGCCTCTCCAAAAGGAGGATTTTGCCATAATCGCCACGCTTGGCAGGCGGGTTGGCGATCGCAGTTTGGCCAATGGTGGAGAGGAGACGCTGCTGCCCGTCTTCTTGTGGCGGTTCTCCGGTGTGGTGCCGGCACGTAAAAAGAATAGCACCACCCCTTCTCTTCCTATACTTACAAATACTATAGTGAATTTAGAAATTTGATATCATCTTTTCTCTCCATTCCAGAACCTTTCTGCCCCATCGGACGTAAGTTCTATGTGCTATGTGCCCCGCCGTGTCTAATCCGTCGGGCGTACGGCAAACGCAGCCACAAAATAGAAAAACGCCGCTATACGTAATTTGTGACGCAGCGTAGGACGCCCACTCACAAGGTGGGCAGACGACCTGGTAAAGGTTGCAGGACGACGCTGGATGCAGGCCGCTTCCAATCGGCCGATCTGGAAGTCACTGGGCTCCCCCAGTGACTTCCAGATTGGCCTATGTTCAGCAGTGGACGTCCTGTGGCTGAGTTAATGATGATGTTTTTTTTCACACAAAACAAATTTTTTTGAAATTAAAAAATGATAATACTACATTTCTGACTTCACCATAGTATTATCACAGGCTGGTTTCGCCTTTATATACCGTTTACCTAACACCCTGTATATACATTGGGTGAGTACAGAACTACAGACTACACATGATCCCTATGTGATTTAAACCGTGTTAGGTAGATCATACATGTTCCTATGTAAACAAAGCCGATTGATAGATAGATAGATCAAAAATATTAATGGTTTTTACAAATTAGGTTGCCTTTGACCATAATGCTTATTCTTAAAATACTGTATTAAATATTAGAAAGGTACATATTCTTTTTTGGACAAAGTAATCAGACTTGACTTTAACAAAAATAAGTGCAATTAAGATTGTCTTATCCCTTAAAGCAACATCCTTCAGGTAGAAGACAAATACATATAAAGAAACCAGAATGTCGTACAGAGTCCAAAAAAATTGCTAAACTGATAAAATCTTATAATTTAATTATAAAAAAAAAATTATTGCAGAAATCTAAACCGCCCGGTCAACACATACACAATACATAACAATACAGGCTGTGGTTTAGATCGGTAGCCAAATTCAATGGTCCAAATTAGACATGAGCCCGATATATCAAAACGTATCTTATATCGGCTATCAGTTCAATATCATATCGTATCGATATACGATTTTACGTAACTGATATTTCAAAAACTATAACATCAACCAAAACTCAAAACTGTATATCGAAAAACTGCAACGAAACAACAAAACTGATATCGCCGAAACTATTCATAACCGAACGTACTATCGATCGATATCCTTGTTCAGTTGATATTCGCTTCGTCTCTATCTAAGTCGGTATGCTTACATTGGAGTTAAAGAGATGACGCGGTTATTCAGATATTGTACGTTACGAGAAACCGATTTCCGCTCTTATTTGCTAGCAATAAGAGTCAATTTATCTTGTATCGATTATGTTTCGAAGATAAATCTCTCATTTCATTAAAACTCTCAAATGTGTTACTTTGCCGTAACTGAATAACCGTATCGTATATCTGCTCTTAGTTAGCAAACCGACTACAACTAGGCAATATCGATATCTGAGCCGTAACTGAATAAACCGTATAACCATCATAACTGAATAAACAGTATATCGTATCGATAAGTGATATTGGATATCATATCCGATATTGAAACTCCATATCGGTTACATATCGGTTACTGTAAAAATCGAAAACGCCCATGTCTAGTCCAAATCACAGCCTTTATATTACACCATGCATAAAATAGGGATGACGACTAACTGTTTTCTTCGTTTAACAGGTATATTATCAAAAAGTATTGGTCAGGTATTTTTTTCTTTTTTTACATAATCAAAATATTACAGTGATATTGATTTTAATTAACACATGACGTCACACCTAGGTACAATTTTAACTTAGAAGTGACGTCACGAGGCCCCTCTCCCAAACTTTGTCATGCTGTAATTTTTTGGTTGATTGATTGACAAAAGATTGATATAAAGTAATATATATTTACACCCAGTCGTCAACCCTATACCTACTTGGTATGTGCGAGAAAAAATATATATTAACATGACAAAACACTCTAATATTTTTTCAGCCAAAGATAAAACTGTTATTTACTAGTTTCTAGAAACGAGATTAATAATAAATTATACAAAAAAATACGTATCAATTTACACACGGCCTACAACTATTTGTCTAGGGAGACTGTATCAATCTTTTCGTCTGATATATAGACCAGGCTGAGTGGTAAGGTTACCTCCACTGTGTATTCGCTGTGTATTCTGAACCTAAGGGTTGCCAAAGGTTAAATAATATCAGAGATAGTAAAAAATAATTACGCAAGCCGGTTAAAAGTTAATAGTTAGTGCCTACACTTCGTAATTATTTGTATTTTAGTAATAAAAATGCATAAGTTAATATTATCTGCAGGTGCTTACGACGCATTACCACTGAACCGAGTCGATGAAATTTGGTATATGAAGAAAGCTTGAACTTTAAAAAAGGACATAAGATTTTTATTAACCCACTTCTCAATGGAGAAAACAGTGACAGTGGGTGACAATACCGTATTCCAAACGAGGAGTGTCGCAGACCCAGGCAATTTAGAATTTATAGTTTTCTAAATTGACCCTGAATAGGGATCAAACCCGACCCTTTGCTCCCAATGCGCATAACCAGGCCACTACGCTAATAGGGTCATCAAATGTCATTTTGGCTACAAACTTTTAAAAAAATGTGTATAATGAAAGCTCTCGAAAACGAGGAAATGCAGACATTTTCTGCCTTTCAGCGACAATAGACGCAGCTTTTATGTTCTCCGAAATAATTATTCCTATTTCACTGTACATTCTGAAAGCTTACGACACAATGTGAATGTATGCCACGCTACCGCATGACTTAGTACATTCCGATTCAAGCCAATTTAAAAAGTTTATTTTCGAAATTGATCCTATCCAGGGTCGACAAAACTAAACTCATTCTAACTCGCAAATCCAACAAACTGTCAAGTGCAGTTCCAGATGAATGTGTCATCATCATCATCATCTCAGTCACAGGACGTCCACTGCTGAACATAGGCCTCCCCCAGTGACTTCCAGATCGGCCGGTTGGAAGCGGCCTGCATCCAGCGTCGACCTGCGACTTTTACCATGTCGTCTGCCCACCTTGTGGGTGGACGACCCAGGTTGCGCTTTCCGGTACGAGGCCTCCATTCCAGAACCTTTCTACCCCATCGGCCGTCAGTTCTACGTGCTATGTGCTCCGCCCATTGACACTTTAGCTGGCAAATCCGTCGGGCTATGTGAGCGACTTTTGTTCGTTCACGGATATCCTCATTTCTGATTTGATCTCGCAAAGAAACACCAAGCATAGTCCTTTCCATAGCGCGCTGTGCAACTTTGAGCTTTCTTATAAGGCCCATAATAAGAGACCACGTTTCTGTTCCGTATGTTATCACTGGTAACACACACTGGTTGTAGACTTTCGTCTTTAGGCACCCACTTTTAGGTTAATAATAAATAAATTAAATAAATAAATATTAAATATTGGACAACATCACATACATTGCTCTGATCCTAAGGTAAGTAGCTAAAGCACTTGTGTTATAGAAATCAGAAACAACGACGGTACCACAACACCCAGACCCGAGCCAATATAGAAAAGTTCGTTTTCTACATTGACCCGACCGGGGATCGAACCCGGAACCTCAGAGATGGCGGCGCCATTTAAAGTCCGGCGTGCTCGCCTCTCGGTTACGGAGGTCGTCGAAGGTTTAGATAAATGTGTAGCAACCCTGAATCTAATATGGTTACAGAATAGATACGACCCTCCCTACCGCTTGCTTTTTGCCGAAGGTCGGAGGACACAATGTGGCAATAGAAAAGCGAGATAAGTATCCAAATCTCTTTTTTTTCGCAAATCATGTTTGCTAGGGTTTTGTCGGCCAATGCACAGTGGAAACAGATACAGAAGAGCAACTGTGCAACTATTTTAGGGATCCGTACCCAAAGGGTAAAACGGGGCCCTATTATACCAAGACTCCGCTGTCCGCCTGTCTGTCTGTGTCTACCTGCCTCTCCGTCTGTCACCAGGCTGTACGTCATGAACCGTGATAGTTCGACTGCTGAAATTTTCACAGATGATGTATTTCTGTTGCCGCTATAACAACAAATACTAAAAAACAGAATAAAATAAATATTTAAGGGGGCTCACAAACAACAGACATGATTTTTGCCGGTTTTATAGATGATGAAACGGAACCCTTCGTGCGCGAGTCTGACTCGCAATTGGCCGGTTGTTTTACGTTACGCTTATTTCTTTCACTTCTTTAGAAATAAAAATAAAAGTCATGCTAAATCTGCACAGAATTAAAAAGTTGCCACATAAAATGGCGATTTTAACTCCAGTAAAATTTGCTACGCTATCATACTTGTAAAGCGAGTGGGTCGACAATCTAAACTCTTTATATTTTCAATACTAGTGTTAAACCACTTTTTTATCCAATCGATGCTTATGATTGCGTAGATGGTTATATTCAATATAAGTCTAATGAATAGATATGTGTGTGTGTGTGTGTGTGTGTGTGTGTGTGTGTGTGTGTGTGTGTTTATGGACTCCCTACGTTCTTCTGTAAAAAAACGTTGTTTGCCATAATATAAAAATACTGTCTAATAAGGTGCCTTACGCTTGCCATGGTGGTGACTTCCTACCTTCCTACACCGCCATGTATGGAAGTGGTGATCAGTTATTCTGAAGTGGGTCTACTGTGTACATGCTTAAGTGACCGAACTGGGCCTTTTTTGTATGTGTGGTTTAAGAATTCTTGTATAAGTTTAACAAAGATGTAGGGGCGCTGAGTTATGGAAAGTGACTCATCCTATTGGAGCCAATAAGATTTCGCTGGTTTTGCCACTCACGATAGCCATTTTTGATTATTTTTCTCCCTCAATAGAAATAGTTAAACTTTATTGCACAGACTAAAAAAAACACAATAGACGGACTTAATGCCGTGAGGCATTCTCTATCAGTCGACCATTAGGCTAAACAGAGGTGTTTTTGGGCAATGCGATAAAGAACATACAAATTCAAAAAAAGTCTTAAGTAGGATTCATTTAATAAAATACATAATCAAAATACTATAAATACTGATACACTACAAGGAAGTCTGGCTGAAAATGCGGGAAAGCATGCCCTTTGGCGCACTTTGAGAGGCTTACATCCAGCAGTAGAATTAAATAGTCTGAAAATGAAGCGGCTTCCGACTACTTGATTCCTGCTTCTTATTAACCGCTTAAAATTAAGGTTACAAAGATCTTTTCTTTGCTTCACTGCTGCCTGTCGATTCTTTAAACAAAACCGCGATCACTTCGACATCACTTCACTAATCAACTTGATAATAATGTGAAACAACTCTGTAACAAAATAGAGTATAAGTTTGTTTGTACTGCTTAGGTGATACGCGCTGTCGTCACACTGAAGTCACTCATTGACAATATTAATTAGGACCCAGTCTTTATCCCGGTTAAAATTGATCCCGTGGGATATATTGAATAAACTAAAGACCAAGCGAGCGACATCGCGGGCAACAGCTAGTAGTATTATAATTTTATTTATAGAAATTTTCGAAATGTTAATTACTTCTTAATTGGTATCATTAATGTCTTTAAAAACTAATTAAGTACCTCAATTAAAGCGATATCGATAAACGCTCTCCGAGCTTCTTAGTAAATTGAAAAGTTTGTTCTATTTATGTATCTTGTCATTGACATTTTTATGAGAAAATATTTTCACAGGTTTCTTCAAAGCTAATTTTAGGTTTCCATGTGAACGATTGAGCGTAGAAGCATTAAAATCTAATTCATGTATGCTTAAAACTGATTGTTTACTTGTTTTTCATTTTTTTTTAACCTTAAATGGCCGTACTACAAAAATATAGACTTGAACACTTGTCTAAAGATAAGTCAACCAATTTGAAATGTCTCAATAATATGTCTCGAATGTCTGATGTGTCAACATTTCAAATTGGTTGACTAATCTTTAGACAAGTGTTCAACACTAAGCTATCTTTTTGTAGTAAGGCCATTACTGTTTTTTTAATCACATTACTGGCCAAAGGTAATTAATTAACCTGCAAAAAAATATAAGGCTGTGTTGCACCATCTTACTTTAACTTTAACAAACCTCAAAGTCTGTCAAACTCCATACAGAGACACCGGTTATAGTTATGGATAAAGTTAAGGTGGTACAACTCAGTCTAAGTCTATAAAAGTAATCTGTCTAAAATGTATCTTTTTATATTTATTCATAAAATTCTCTCAATTTGCAATAATTATTTAGCTCCAAACTAAGCTAATACTTAAACAAATTTTTAAACAGCCATGACTTATATTGTTTTTAACTTTTATGGTCACTAACATTAGAATAGTTTGTTACGGGATTGCTACCATGTACCTTATTTTTGAGTTCCCGATATTTCAGCACTGTTGCAAGGAACTCCAAAATAAGGTACATGGTAGCAATCCCGTAACAAACTATTCTAAAGCCATGACTTATGTTCCTACAAATATTGCTTAATTACACAAATATTTGTTTTTTTTTGGGATTCGTACCCCCAACCCAGGCTTTGTAGTCCGGATCGCGAACCACTATTCAGACAGTCATCGGTTGATTTGTACTAACGCAGCTTCTGCGTTTATTTCTTTCACTTCTTTAGAAATAAAAATAAATACAAGTAAAAAATAAGTCATGAGAAATCTGCGTAGAATTAAAAAGTTGCCACATAAAATGGCGATTTCGTTTGATCTCTGTGGAATAACTTAGAGTAAATAAGATCTTTTGAAATGTTTTATGAGATTCATCTCTTTACTTATACTTATGGTGTATACCTCCATTTATTAACTAGTAACGCCTGGGGTTCCATCCACGTGCAATTTTTTTCTTCATACAAGTTGTTCATAAAACTTTTCCTCACTACTTAAGGGATACAAGGAAAAAACTTGAACACAATTTAAAGTTTCGCCGCTTCGAGGCTATGCGTTGATTACTCTCGTAATATGGCGCACTTACAGCTAATTAAACAGAATAATCCTTCTTCCAGTTTCTTAAGCCATCTTAAAACCAGGGCTTAGTGAACACTAACAAAAAAAGCTTTATAATTAACTACAGTATGTTCCAAGAAGTAAAAAACCGGCCAAGTGCGAGTCGGACGCGCGCACAAAGGGTTTGTTGTTTGGGAGCCCCCTTAAATATTTCTTTTATTCTGTTTTTTAGTACGTTTTGTTATAGCAGCAACAGAAATACATCATCTGTGAAAATTTCAACCCTCTAACTATAACGGTTCATGAGATACAGCCTGGTGACAGACAGACAGACAGACGGACAGCGCAGCCTTAGTAATAGGGTCCCGTTTTACCCTTTGGGTACGGAACCCTAAAAACGAACAGAAACATTGCACTGGGTTAATTATCTTAAAACGTTTTACCCTACAAATTCCGGTTCAATAACAATTCAGTATTTGTCTATACGTCTTCAAGACACTGGATTGGAAAGGAGCGGGCATCAATGTCAACGGCGAACACCTCACGCACCTCCGTTTTGCCGATGATATTGTCATTATGGCGGAATCGCTGGAGAATTTGCAGAAAATGCTGCAAAGCCTCAACGCTGCATCACGACGCGTGGGCCTGGGGATGAACTTGGACAAGACCAAAGTCGTGTTCAATGATCATGCCATCCCCGGACCGGTCTCGTGCCGGTCTCCGTCGAAAGCGTGGCGCTCGAGGTTGTCAATGAGTATGTCTACCTCGGGCAAGTGATGCAGTTGGGTAGAGGCAACTTCGAGCGGGAAATAGCTAGGAGGATGCAGCTTGGCTGGGCAGCGTTTGGGAAGCTGCGTCAAATCTTCTCGTAGCCACTGCCACAATGCCTGAAGAGCAAGGTATTCGATCAGTGCGTCCTACCGGTGATGACCTACGGAGCCGAAACGTGGAATATGACAGTAAAGCTGGCCCACCGATTACATGTCACTCAGCGAGCTATGGAAAGGTCGATGCTTGGGATTTCGTTAAAGGATAAAATCCGAAATGAGATCATCAGGCAGAGGACTAAAGTAACGGACATAGTTCAAAAATGTAGCAAGCTTAAGTGGCAGTGGGCTGGCCACATCCGTCGCAGAACCGATGAAAGGTGGAGTAAACGGGTTCTCGAGTGGAGACCACGCCTAGACAAACGTAGTGTAGGACGATCTCCAGTTCGATGGACCGACGACCTTAGGAAGATGGCTGGCAGTGGATGGATGAAAAAAGCGGGAGATCGTGCTCTTTGGTGCTCTTTGGGGGAGGCCTACGTCCAGCAGTGGACTGCAATAGGCTGAGATGATGATGATGATTTGTATATAGAAAGTTTTTGTAGAATTTAATTGCTTGTTGAAAGCCATGTGAGGTCTACTGGTGACCAACAAACAATGGTATTGTATTGCGTCTAGTTTCAGGACAGATAAAATACTTAAAATAATATGTACTATAATTAACTAATTACTTAGGCAAACGTAGTGTAGGACGCCCCCCGGCTAGATGGACCGATGACCTGAAGAAGGCAGCTGGCAGCGACTGGATGCAAAGGGCGGGAGATCGAGCGCTGTGGCGCTCCTTGGGGGAGGCCTATGTCCAGCAGTAGACTGCAACAGGCTGATATGATGATGATGATAATTTTGTTTAAGAATGTAGCAGTACTAGCAGTGAGTATATTTTAGTATTGCGATATTTGCAATGTAACCCTGTATAAACCTCAAAACAAATTTTTGTATTTTTCTCTTAGTACATGGAGTCTGCTACTTAAAATATAAATCTAATAACAAAATAACCAAGTCAAAGATTTTTAGTAAAGTTTAGTAAAACCACATAATTATTTAACTCTCATTACGAAAACACATAATATTAAACAATCTGTCAGTGTGTGTGTATCAAATCTTAAGTACCTACTTAAGATGTGATACACACATAAGTTAGAATATACAGTTATGTGGGTTTAAGTACCTTCTCAAACCCACGTAACTCTCTATTCAAACTTATGCACCGCTGACTTCAGAACATAATCTTCATAAATCAGCTCAATATTATGTTATAAACTGCAAATAACTCGCCTTGATTACGTGGTATCTATCCCTACTGTCTGTCTACTTTGTTATACAGGGTGTTAGGTAATGATATGTCAAGCCGAACCAGCCTATTATGCTTATAAATTATAGTATGGTGAAGTAAGAAATTTGCTATTATTATTTCGATTTTTTTAGGGTTCCGTACCCAAATGGTAAAACGGGACTCTATTACTAAGGCTCTGCTGTCTGTTTGTCTGTCCGTCTGTCACCAGTCTGTAGCTCATGAACTGTGATAGTTCAGACAGTTGAAATTATTACAGATGATATATTTCTGTTGCCGCTATAACAGCAAATTAAAAAAATCTGAATAAAATAAATATTTAAGGGGGCCCATACAACAAACTAGATTTTTGCCTTTTTAAAGATATGGTGCGGAACCCTTCGTGCGCGAGTCAGACTCGCACTCGCTTGGCCGGTTTTTTTAATTTTCATACACACAAAACAAAATTTTAAGAATCCGATTGGTATGAGAATAATTTTTTTTAAATGATTTTATTTTTGTCTTCGCCATAGTGTTTAGATGCATATTATCTAGCTTCGGCTTAAAATATCATTTTCCTAACATCCTGTATAGTCAAACTAAATCGGATTATGTTTGCCTCCTCCTTTACACAATGTATCAGTCACTAACGAGTACGACAACACGAACTTAGCAAACTAACTTGTATTAGTAACTTCTTCCTACATACAGGGTGCTTTTAGCTCAGTGGCAGCATAGCTTGGGTAGCAATTACTAAAGTTAAGCAACCCACGATGCGTTTGTGAGAGGATGGGTAACCATTCCGACAATAGTTAGTGACATTTATCACAAGCATCTCCGTGGTTCGGAAGGCACGTTTAAAGTTGGTCCTGGCTTGATAATGGTCGTGAAGCCTAGTCGGATGTCCTAAGGCGGCTTGATTACAGCCTCTGACCCAATGATGTCATTCTCTCATATTGAAGCTTGCCAGTTGCAAGTATAATAGTCAAAAATAGTTTTCAGTTTTATAACTATATCCAACTACAAATTCAGAAACAGAAACGAGAGCGCAATGTACGTAATAAAACATAGTTGAGTTTAAACGAAATAGATCTTGAAAACTATTCTTCTGTGCTCATGTAGGTTTAAAAACATGCAGACAACTTGTTTAAACACTTCTAACGTATACAGTCTACCTTAAAAGTATTAAAACTAACTACTAGATTTTCAACCTTAACGGCATTGGAATAAAACCAATTCTGAATGCTCTTGAGATTGACTGTACGTCTAGAAATGCTGTAACAAAGTGGAAACAAACTACATCGTTTCACAGATGAGCTGAAGGTATGAATCTTGTACACGCGCGAAGTAACGCAGTACTAGGGATGTGCAAAAATCTTTGTCGATAGAAATCGCTAATAATTTGTTACCGTAATTTAAACATCTTTAAAACACACTTTTATATGTGTCGGTCTCGTCAAAACAAATCAAATGAGCCTTAACACGATGGTTTAATGGTAGCTATTAAAAAAACCATCATCGACTTCCTAGCTGATCAGGTTAACGTCATTATGTAAAACTATTGTATCGTCAATTCATCGTCATCCGAATGTCACGTACTTACAAATTATTTAATTGATAGATATAATATGACATAAGTCAGTTAATATACTTCAATATTTGCCTACATACCAAGCGGTAACAAGAAACCTAATAAAAATATGTTAAAGTGTTAGTGCGCAAATTTTACATCCTTTAACCGACCTTCTCTAACGATCTCCGAGTTCGATACCCATAACTTCTCTATATTGTCTCGGGTCTGGCTGTTGTGGTACCGTTGTTGTTTCTGATTTCTATAACACAAGTGCTTAGCTACTTCCCTCAGGATCAAAGCAATGTAGGTGATGTTGTCCAGTATTTATTTAGATATAGATTTATTTTACTGATAATAAAAAGGCGGGTAGGGTGGTATCAAATCTATAACTATGATTATAATACTACGAATACGATTGACATAACAATTAAGCAATCAAATATCCACGTAGATAACACAAGAATGAATGAGACCATGACAACTAGTGAATTGTACAAGAATATAAAACCTAGCACTTAACACATATAACAAGTGTTGTGATTTTTATTTAAAGTCTATCTTTCTGAGTTAAAAATATATAATTTGTCTTAATCCAGTTTATTTTAATTCATAGAGTAAAAACGGAAATGGTGTCATTTTAATTCATAAATTGTTCTGGGACCGATGTAAGGATTAAAATGTAAGATTTGTGTAAAAGTAGTCAAAAATAATAGAATTTGATTATAAAATATGCATTTAATTAAAATCTAGAAAATAAGTAATTTTCAAATAAAAAGTCTCTCATTTGATTGTAAAGTGCGCGCCGATTGGCTGTTTGCCATCGTGCGATGTGGAAGGGATATCTCTGCCTCATTGCACGGTGGGGAGCAGCGAGGCGCAAGCTAACGGAGTCTACTGTGAACTGTGCTACTGAGTGGTCGTGTGAAAATAAAGTGCTGTGAGTCTACTACGTTGTTTCACTCTTCTTCAAGTCAGAAGTGGTGGTTAACCTGCGAGCTATGTCTGACAAAAATCGTAAGTAATTTTTGTTGCAAATAATTATTTCATTTTTTACTAGAAGAAATGCTATTTTTGTTTCGAGCAAATTAATAAAATATTTAGAAATGAATTCTTTCTACATTACACACTATGCATACAGATTACATACACATTGCTCTCCGGAGTCACAGGCACCCCTTGTGGGCACTTAACACAGAACACAAGCAATCAGTTGAATAGTAATTGATTGAACTAAGCGCACGTACTGTATTTTGGTCGGGGCAACTCTCCGACAGTGTAGTGCGGCGTTTGGCTTATTCGTTACTATTAATATTTAAGATTATTTAGTACCTTATAAAATAGATACAAAACAAAAATAAAAACACATTAACCTTATAACTAGATATCTTAAGACCCTAATGGTAGTGATTACGTTAAATGCACGTACTATGTTTTGGTCGAGGCAACTCTCCGATAATATTAGCGCAGTGTTTTAGCTTAATAATTTATTTTTATTTTATGTTATTTATTTGGTATATGAAACATTTTACAGCCATGTAAAAGATCAAAATAATGTTACCGAATAATAAGTTCTAGACCATAAAAACTTAACATGCATACACGCAGAGTATCTAATATAATTTTTGAGTGGTAAAATAGTAAAAGTTAAAATAAAGATTTAAGTTACAACCTAATGATTTCATGGAGAAGAAGTATAAAGTGAATTTAATTTGATAATTTATGCAGTCATGTAGGTTGTCTGCCGTATTATGAAACAGCCGTGTATGTGTGTTGTAGTATCCTGTTTATGCAGCCATGCAGGTGCGCTGCCGCAGCCATGTAGGTGGTCTGTCTTGTTGTCAAAACAGCCATGTATGTGTGCTGTAGTATACTGTTGATGCAGCCATGTAGGTGCGCTGCCGCAGCCATGTCGGTGGTCTGCCATGTTGTCAAAACAGCCATGTATGTGTGCTGTAGTATACTGTTGATGCAGCCATGTAGGTGCGCTGCCGCAGCCATGTCGGTGGTCTGTCTTGTTGTCAAAACAGCCATGTATGTGTGCTGTAGTATACTGTTGATGCAGCCATGTAGGTGCGCTGCCGCAGCCATGTCGGTGGTCTGCCATGTTGTCAAAACAGCCATGTATGTGTGCTGTAGTATACTGTTGATGCAGCCATGTAGGTGCGCTGCCGCAGCCATGTCGGTGGTCTGCCATGTTGTCAAAACAGCCATGTATGTGTGCTGTAGTATACTGTTTATGCAGCCATGTAGGTGCGCTGCCGCAGCCATGTCGGTGGTCTGCCATGTTGTCAAAACAGCCATGTATGTGTGCTGTAGTATACTGTTGATGCAGCCATGTAGGTGCGCTGCCGCAGCCATGTCGGTGGTCTGCCATGTTGTCAAAACAGCCATGTATGTGTGCTGTAGTATACTGTTGATGCAGCCATGTAGGTGCGCTGCCGCAGCCATGTCGGTGGTCTGCCATGTTGTCAAAACAGCCATGTATGTGTGCTGTAGTATACTGTTGATGCAGCCATGTAGGTGCGCTGCCGCAGCCATGTCGGTGGTCTGCCATGTTGTCAAAACAGCCATGTATGTGTGCTGTAGTATACTGTTGATGCAGCCATGTAGGTGCGCTGCCGCAGCCATGTCGGTGGTCTGCCATGTTGTCAAAACAGCCATGTATGTGTGCTGTAGTATACTGTTGATGCAGCCATGTAGGTGCGCTGCCGCAGCCATGTCGGTGGTCTGCCATGTTGTCAAAACAGCCATGTATGTGTGCTGTAGTATACTGTTGATGCAGCCATGTAGGTGCGCTGCCGCAGCCATGTCGGTGGTCTGCCATGTTGTCAAAACAGCCATGTATGTGTGCTGTAGTATACTGTTGATGCAGCCATGTAGGTGCGCTGCCGCAGCCATGTCGGTGGTCTGCCATGTTGTCAAAACAGCCATGTATGTGTGCTGTAGTATACTGTTGATGCAGCCATGTAGGTGCGCTGCCGCAGCCATGTAGGTGGTCTGTCTTGTTGTCAAAACAGCCATGTATGTGTGCTGTAGTATACTGTTGATGCAGCCATGTAGGTGCGCTGCCGCAGCCATGTCGGTGGTCTGCCATGTTGTCAAAACAGCCATGTATGTGTGCTGTAGTATACTGTTGATGCAGCCATGTAGGTGCGCTGCCGCAGCCATGTAGGTGGTCTGTCTTGTTGTCAAAACAGCCATGTATGTGTGCTGTAGTATACTGTTGATGCAGCCATGTAGGTGCGCTGCCGCAGCCATGTCGGTGGTCTGCCATGTTGTCAAAACAGCCATGTATGTGTGCTGTAGTATACTGTTGATGCAGCCATGTAGGTGCGCTGCCGCAGCCATGTCGGTGGTCTGCCATGTTGTCAAAACAGCCATGTATGTGTGCTGTAGTATACTGTTGATGCAGCCATGTAGGTGCGCTGCCGCAGCCATGTAGGTGGTCTGTCTTGTTGTCAAAACAGCCATGTATGTGTGCTGTAGTATACTGTTGATGCAGCCATGTAGGTGCGCTGCCGCAGCCATGTCGGTGGTCTGCCATGTTGTCAAAACAGCCATGTATGTGTGCTGTAGTATACTGTTGATGCAGCCATGTAGGTGCGCTGCCGCAGCCATGTCGGTGGTCTGCCATGTTGTCAAAACAGCCATGTATGTGTGCTGTAGTATACTGTTGATGCAGCCATGTAGGTGCGCTGCCGCAGCCATGTAGGTGGTCTGTCTTGTTGTCAAAACAGCCATGTATGTGTGCTGTAGTATACTGTTGATGCAGCCATGTAGGTGCGCTGCCGCAGCCATGTCGGTGGTCTGCCATGTTGTCAAAACAGCCATGTATGTGTGCTGTAGTATACTGTTGATGCAGCCATGTAGGTGCGCTGCCGCAGCCATGTCGGTGGTCTGCCATGTTGTCAAAACAGCCATGTATGTGTGCTGTAGTATACTGTTGATGCAGCCATGTAGGTGCGCTGCCGCAGCCATGTAGGTGGTCTGTCTTGTTGTCAAAACAGCCATGTATGTGTGCTGTAGTATACTGTTGATGCAGCCATGTAGGTGCGCTGCCGCAGCCATGTCGGTGGTCTGCCATGTTGTCAAAACAGCCATGTATGTGTGCTGTAGTATACTGTTGATGCAGCCATGTAGGTGCGCTGCCGCAGCCATGTCGGTGGTCTGCCATGTTGTCAAAACAGCCATGTATGTGTGCTGTAGTATACTGTTGATGCAGCCATGTAGGTGCGCTGCCGCAGCCATGTCGGTGGTCTGCCATGTTGTCAAAACAGCCATGTATGTGTGCTGTAGTATACTGTTGATGCAGCCATGTAGGTGCGCTGCCGCAGCCATGTCGGTGGTCTGCCATGCTGTCAAAACAGCCATGTATGTGTGCTGAAGTATACTGTTTATGCAGCCATGTAGGTGCGCTGCCGCAGCCATGTCGGTGGTCTGCCATGTTGTCAAAACAGCCATGTATGTGTGCTGTAGTATACTTTTTATGCAGCCATGTAGGTGCGCTGCCGCAGACATGTAGGTGGTCTGCCATGATGTCAAAACAGCCATGTATGTGTGCTGTAGTATACTGTTTATGCAGCTATACAGGTGCGCTGCCGCAGCCATGTCGGTGGTCTGCCATGTTGTCAAAACAGCCATGTATGTGTGCTGTAGTATACTGTTTATGCAGCCATGTAGGTGCGCTGACGCAGCCATGTAGGTGGTCTGCTAGCGGTATAGGTAACAATGTTAAAGTTTTTCATGCTACTGATAGGATGATTAGTATGAGGGCGTGAGTTATAATATAATGTATCGTATTATTTTGTTATAACAGGAAACTCACATTACATCACTGCCATATGTGTAATATATAGTAATTGCAACGATTGAATTCTTTGGTAGACACAGCAACTATTTACTAGTTAGTCCTGAGTTTGAATTAAGAATAAAGGAGTCAACCAATATCAATTTTTGTAGTAATCCTTTATTAGATTAACCATGATCACATTAAAGAGCTAGATTTTCATTATTCTGTTGAGAAAGAACAATAACTGCTCGAACTTTTCAGATGTCGACGCCGGGGAAAATACACCCGAGTGTTCCAGACGGCGCCGGAGATCACCATCCAATGAGTCTCTCGTCTTGGAGGCACCGGCAAAGAAGCCCAAGCCTACCGAAGGACTAACAGCGGAGGACCTGCTGAAGTTAATATCTGCACTACAAAAATCTTCAAGTAAGAATAATACTCCTACTACCAATGTCGTCCCCGAATTTGATCCCGATAATAAATCCCAAGACGTCCAAAGATGGTTGAGGAAGGTAAATGAGTGCTCTGTAATTTATGGATGGGATGAAAAACAAACCATCCACTATGCCCTGCAAAAGTTGTGTGGATTAGCGAAGTGTTGGTATGAAGCTCTACCATCTTTGGACTATTCGTGGGAGGAATGGCAGATCAAATTTTCTAAAGCTTTTCCTAATAATGTAAATTTTGGTAAAATGCTCGAAGAGATGTTAAACCGAAAATCTCGCATGGATGAATCTTTGCGAGATTACTTTTACGATAAATTGTCTTTATTAAGTCGTTGCGAGATTGTCGGGCGCAAGGCAGTTGATTGTATTATATATGGTATATCAGATAATTCAATTAGGAATGGAGCTCAAGCTCTGCAGTGTGATGAGCCTGAGGATTTGTTAAATTATCTAGCGTCACAGCAGCCTTCGCAACCAAAAGACACTTTACGGGGGGGTCTCAGAAGGCGGAATTTCCGTCCAAACAGCAATAATCAGAACAAAGCGTCAGGCTCGGGCAAGAGTACAGAGATCGTTTGCTTTAACTGCAACGAGCCAGGGCATACTTATCATTCTTGTGCCAAACCTGTTACTAAATGTGTGAAATGCGGTAGGATAGGTCACAACTTCAGTGATTGCAACCGGAGGCCACTGCAATCATTCGAAAACAATACCCAAAATGCATCAGCAGAGAAAAGGGTTTTAAGAGTGATAGCTACTAAGCCTACAAATTTACATTTACCATCTTGCGAAAGTACCAAACCTTCGACCACTAAGAGTAACGATCAGATTTTGGATAGGAACCTTTCTGAAGCATCTAATAAAATCCCCTATAGCAGCACTAATGATAAGTTTCACAAACACGTATGTGTTAATGGGTCCATGCTCAACGCGTACATCGATTTTGGAAGCGATTGCAGTTTAATTAGATATTCGGATGCAAAAGCACTCGGCCTTACTGAGTGCAATAGTCGCTTGCCAACCATTAGGGGGTTCGGTAATTCCGCTGTCACTCCTGAATTTCAGTCTTATGTACAAGTAAAAATTGATGAAGTCGAGACCAACATAACTGTTCTTGCCGTTGAGGACGATTATTTGAATACGCCGATGTTGATAGGGCAAAACTTTACCGAGCTGCCTGCTGTAACGGTAATGAAAGACAACGAACGCCTTGTCTTTTATCATACCCCTTCTGTCGTAAGTGACGAAACAGTTTCGACGCTTGATGTTTTCGTTACTAGAGATATAGACATCCAAAGGGGAGGCTTGGTAGAGGTTTGTACAAAAGAACCATACACCGGTGACGTTTATATAGACGGAAGCACTAGAATGTATCCGAATCAAGAATATTATCTCCATCAGGGCTGCTACGCAATAAATGATAGTAAAGCGCTTATATTTGTATCGGCACTGACTAACAGCTCCCTTAAGTTCAAGAGAGGCACTCTTATTGCTAGAGTCAGTCCCATTGCAGAGGCAAAAACTTTTCTCGTTCAAACTGAAGAGCATTCAAATGAGTTACTCCCTATAGATGAATCTGATATTAAAATAAGTAAAGATATTGATCAGGTTACGCGTGACCGATTGTGTCAACTTTTACAAAAGTACAGGAACTGCTTTGCCAATAATCTTAGTGAGCTGGGTTGTGCCAAAGGTACGGTGATGAATATCGATTTAAACGATAATAGTCCAGTCGTGTATAGACCATACCGCTTATCTCATCATGAGCGTCAAAAGGTAAGGGACATGGTAAAAGACTTGATTCAAAACGACATTGTACAAGAGTCCAGCTCAAACTATGCCAGTCCTATATTGCTCGTGAGAAAGAAAAATGGGGAGCTGCGACTTTGCGTCGATTATCGCGCTTTAAATAGCAAAACGGTAAAGGACAAGTATCCTTTGCCGCTGATCGATGACCAACTTTCGAACCTGAGTGGAAACAAGTTTTTTACAACGCTGGACTTAGCATCTGGTTACTACCAGATACCTATGAGTGAGCAGAGTCGACACTTGACTGCATTCGTGACGCCGGACGGGCACTACGAATTTAAACGTATGCCGTTCGGCCTCGCAAACGCACCATCAGTATTTCAACGATTAATGAATAGCTTACTAGGTTCAAGGAGATTCAGCTCAGCCCTAGCATACATGGATGACCTCCTTATCCCGTCTTCTACGATCGAAGAAGGCTTCGAAAGACTTGAGGATGTGCTGAAAGTAATCCAGGAAGCTGGCCTGACATTGAAACTCTCAAAATGTTCCTTCTTTGACATTAAAATTGAATACCTCGGATACGAGATCTCTTCGGAGGGAATAAAACCAAGCGAAAGAAAAATCTCGGCAGTGAGAGATTTTCCAGCGCCACGCAACGTGCACGAAGTGCGTCAGTTCTTAGGTTTGGCGAGCTATTTTCGGAGATTTGTGAGAAACTTCGGTGAAATAGCCAGACCCTTAACTGCGCTACTTAAAAAGGATGCACAATGGCGATGGGATGTTGAAGAGGTAACATCCTTTACTTGTTTGAAGAAACGACTAATAGAGCGTCCGCTTTTGGCGTTATACAACCCAAATTTAGAAACTGAGGTACATACAGATGCGAGTTCTTTGGGGCTAGGGGGAATTTTGATGCAATGGCAAGATTCTCCCAGGGTGTTGAAGCCTGTCGCCTACTTCAGTAGGCAGACCACACCAGAAGAGCGCCACTTACACTCTTACGAGTTGGAGACTTTGGCTGTGGTCTGCTCGCTGAAGAAATTTCGACCATATCTGTTAGGGCTCAACTTTTGCGTGTATACTGATTGCAATGCTTTACGTACGACACTGACGAAACGGGATTTGATACCACGAATAGCAAGATGGTGGCTGTCAATTAGTGAATATAACTTCACTATTGAATATCGTCCCGGATGTCGTATGACCCATGTGGACGCCCTTAGCCGAAACCCACCAACTAGTGATGTTCCTGCTCAAATTGTTAACATTCTTAGCATCAATACAGAAAATTGGATACTTACATTGCAGATGGGTGACCCAGAATTAGAACGCATCGTTAAAATTTTAAAACCAAACATGGATGAGGAACTTTCAGATATCAAAAAGAATTACATTGTCAAAAACCATTCATTATATAGGAAAATTGGCGATGACCTGCGTCTTGTGATTCCCAAAGATGCAAGATGGCAAATTTGCAAGGCCAATCATGACGACGTCGGCCACTTTGGGTTTGCAAAGACTTTGGAGCGGATTCAGAGCAGGTATTGGTTCCCCAAGATGAGACGATTTATAAAAAAATATGTAGCAGCCTGTATTGACTGTGCATATAATAAGGATAACGCGCCTACAAGACCTACCGGCCTCTTACATCCGATACCCAAAGTCGAAGTGCCATTTGATACGCTGCATATGGACCACTTAGGACCATTTGTAAAAAGTAAAACAGGTAACAACTACATACTTACAGTCGTAGATGGATTCACAAAATATATTTTTGCTAGACCAGTTCGGGATACCAAGACAAAGAATGTGATTAAAATACTAGAAAACTTGTTTAATGATTTTGGAGTACCACGCAGAATCATCTCCGATCGTGGCACAGCCTTTACTTCGGCACAATTCAAAGAATTTTGTAACAATAAGGGAATAAAACATGTGCTTAACGCAGTTGCTTGCCCTAGAGCAAACGGGCAAGCCGAAAGATTCAACAGGAGTATTCTCACGGCTTTGTCTGCTCAAAATTTTAACAAAGACGAACGTGTTTGGGACGAGCAACTGGGTAAAGTACAGTGGGGTTTAAATAATACCGTAAATGCGTCCACCAAAAAGACTGCTTCGGAACTAATGTTTGGAATAAAGCTTAATTGCCCTATTGACAATATGTTGACAACTGAAAATCGCGAGAATGAAGCTGTTTCCGCAATAAGTCCCGGTGATGAGTCCAGTAATGATGACCCTATTGCTCAAGTGCCGGTAACATCTGAAACTAGCTCAAGTGCGACTAATACACCGGATACTCAAAGTTGGGTAGCCCCGGCCTTAAACCCTACAAATATTGAAGAAGTGAGGCAGGAAGCGTCTGAAAATATTAAGAAAAGTCAAGAACGACAGAAAAAAGCATATGACGAAAAGAGGTCCCCAGCAATCACTTATTCTGTAGGTGATTTAGTAAAAATAACCAGGACCAATTTTAAAAATGATGGCAAGAGCAAGAAACTCTTACCAAAATTTGTTGGTCCTTACAAGGTTACGAAAAGCTTAGGAAACGATCGATACAGAATTTCCAATGTGCCTGGGTTAAATTCAAAAAAATATGAGTCTGTTGTAGCTGCGGATAGGATGCGTCCGTGGATACACATCCAAGCATTAGAAATTAACGGATCCTCTCGTCCTTCATCCGATTTGGTCAACTCTAGTTCTGACTCTAGCTCTAATGAAGATTAATATGTTTTAAAATGTAATAAGTGTCACTAATGTAGTTTTATCTCTATACAATTGATGTATACACCCACCTTGTTATTTTTTTTACATATATTTTATATAAATTTATTATTATACTCATTGAATAAAAATAAATAAGTGGTATTAGGTAATATTGAATGAAATTATGTTTACTCATGTATTTTTATTCCTATTATGTATTTAATGTCATATGTCACAAAAAAATGATTATTTGCCAAATGTTGTGATTTTGCGTGCGTGCTACGGAGTTAGCACGCAGTCGGATGGCCGAATGTTGTGATTTTTATTTAAAGTCTATCTTTCTGAGTTAAAAATATATAATTTGTCTTAATCCAGTTTATTTTAATTCATAGAGTAAAAACGGAAATGGTGTCATTTTAATTCATAAATTGTTCTGGGACCGATGTAAGGATTAAAATGTAAGATTTGTGTAAAAGTAGTCAAAAATAATAGAATTTGATTATAAAATATGCATTTAATTAAAATCTAGAAAATAAGTAATTTTCAAATAAAAAGTCTCTCATTTGATTGTAAAGTGCGCGCCGATTGGCTGTTTGCCATCGTGCGATGTGGAAGGGATATCTCTGCCTCATTGCACGGTGGGGAGCAGCGAGGCGCAAGCTAACGGAGTCTACTGTGAACTGTGCTACTGAGTGGTCGTGTGAAAATAAAGTGCTGTGAGTCTACTACGTTGTTTCACTCTTCTTCACAAGCTATACACAAGAGTTTTAATAATTATTGTGTCACAATGCCAGCTGGTGTCAGCATGTCTAAATAACCGGATGAACCTAAACCATATGTAAAGATTTACAATTAATTCATCGATATTGCCTTTCTGACGCACATCGCTACCCTTTCTCCGTTATATCTACCCGTTCACCTTATCCCTCCTGGGATTCAAGATATGAAAACGGCGACATTGATTTTGTTGAAAAAGTCTACGTAATAGAGCATTTCCTTTCTTATTTTTAGAGTTCCGTACCCAAAGGGTAGAACGGGACCCTATTCCTAAGGCTCCGCTGTCTGTCTGTCTGTCTGTCTGCCTATCTGTCTATCTGTCCGTCCGTCTGTCACCAGGCTGTATCTTGTGTACCGTGGTAGCTAGACAGTTGAAATTTTCACAGATGTTGTATTACTGTTGCCGCTATAACAACAAATACTAAAAAACAGAATAAATAAAAATTTAAAAGGGCTCCCATATAACAAACGTAATTTTTTGCCGTTTATTTAGATAATGGTACGGAACCGTTCGTGCGCGAGTCCGAGTCGCACTTGACCGGTTTTTCTTTATACGATTGCTAAGCAAATCTGTTAATCTGTACTTACTCGTTTCAATTGAAGTTCTGTTATTGCTTTTAGTCTAATTTGGTCTTTTATCGTTGTGGAAATTGGTAGTACTTGTGATTTGACAAACTATTATGTTATACTACAGAATACATAGTACTATACTAGCTTTTGCCTGCTTCTTCGCTTGCTTTATATTTTATTTTGAGTTAATAATTGAATCAACCTAACCTAAGTTAACCTGAAATACATAGGTCAGTTTCTACACTCTACCAAGCTCAGAACCCTGAAATACATAGCATAGGCAAGCAGTTGCAATATACCAAAATGCGCACCCTCCTCCATACAAACTTTCAACCCCCGTTTACCCCATTAGGGGGAAAGTTTTGGAAAATCCTCTCATAAGCTACATCTTATAGGATTTTGTGTGCCAAATTTCAGCGCAATCCGTTCAGCAGTGGTTTGAGGCTTTGAGCTGTGCGTTGATAGATCGATCAGTAAGTTAGTAACGGTTGCCTTTTTTAATGTATGTGGGATGTGTGGAATGGAACGATGGAGGTGTTCGAAAGGGAAGGAAGACGGAATGAGCGAGAGGTAAAACGAATGCGGATTTGAATGTGATGACGGACGTTTTTCTATTGTATTACGGGGGATTGTCATACGAAGAGTTGGAGTAGAAAGTTGTGTTGGTGCTGCTTAATATTGAAAATACCGAGAGGCCGAACCAAGCTGCCTTTTCTTTATCCCTACATGTATACTCGTACACAAGAAGAAGATTAGTAAGGTGAATGTGGTGGTGGTCATCTTTGAAATTGATTCGAGTCTGGGTAAGGGCTCGTTTATATGACGACCTCCGTAGCCGAGAGGCGAGCACGCTGAACTATATGGCGTCGCCATCTCTGGCGTCCCGGGTTTGATTCCCGGTCGGGTCAATATAGAAAACGATATTTTCTAAATTGTCACGGGTCTCGGTACTGTAGTATCGTCGTTCTTTCTAATTTCTATAGCACAAGTGCTTAACTACTTGCCTTAGGACCAGAGCAATGTTGACGTTGTCCAATATTTATTTAAAATTATATACATATATTGAAGACCAGCTTTTCCCTTGACTTCGCCTTATTATGATGGTGATGATGACCCAAACATACACACTTTCACAATAATAATATTAGTAAGATAACTTATGAATAATCCTTGAATATCTTCTATCTGTGTAATAACTGTCCGACGAACATGGAATTCAAATTTCATTAGCAGTTTCTATTCATCGGCCGCCGAGAGCTAAGGTTGAGTTATGAGCAACTTTGTCCTGTGATGTTCGGTAGGGGTACTCCTGAGGCTTAACTCTGTTATAAATGGCCTGTGACTTAGTCATTTAGTAGTATATGTAAGCATACAAGGTGTTTAAAAAATATATGACGCTGCTGCTTTGGATGAAAGTATTAGAATAGAATAGAATAATATTTATTTGGCACAAACAAAAATATACATGCGGATTACAGAGAAAAAAAATGCAAGGTATTCCAAAAAGGACCCCCACTCAGTATTAGTCGTGGCAACTGAAGGCTGCCAAGACACTGATATTCTGAGAGGCAAAATACATTAACAACAAAATACAATAATAAAATAAAAGGTAATAAAAAAAACATCAAGGTTAATTAAAAATAGTCAAAATATATTAAAATAATAATAATAACATTAATTAATTTAATTACAATATTCATACATAGTACTACATACATAGATTACGATAGTGAAGAAATTTCATGCCCCTGATATTATCTATTTTTAACCGACTTCAAAAAAAGGAGGAGGTTCTCAATTCGTCTGAATGTTGTTTTTTTTTTTATACACGGTGTTACTTTGCATCCTTGCCATATTTGCAGAGATTACTATATCACTGACAATGATAACAAATCAGTAAAAAAAGAAAGACCTAATTCTATTTTTTTTAAATCTAGAGTATTTTATTTTATCGACAATCTATTAAACACAACACTAATTATCGAAACGCATGCACATCACTGTTCTTATTCATCGGCACAAAAGACTTTGTAGTATTACTTGATTAGTGATCGCGTACCGTTCGAGACAAAATCGGTTTATTCCTATGTGTACTGCAAATCCAAATTTACTAAAAACTAAGTGTGCTTTATTTATGGGAGTCTTTAGTTTATCAAAACAATAGGTATTGTTCCCTACTTTTATCTCTGGTGTATATGTTTGTTACGCGATTACGCCGTCATTTATAAACCGATTTCAATTTTTTTTTTTAAGTTTGAATGGGTATACTCCCGAGGTGGTCCCATTTACACCAAGTCAGATTCTGATGATGGGATCCTTGGGAAATCGAGGGCAACCCTCATTTTTTATAGGCACCCATAATGTTTTGCATATATTTTCTGACACAATGCTGATTTTTGGGTCTGGTAATTATCATGTCATGTTGCTGACCTGATGATGAAAGCCACAGAACTCCTTAACGGATAGGAGTAAGAAGATAATACTGCTTTTTGTCGACAGAACGTTTTTCGCAGTGTGTTGAGCAGACGTGGAGCTTATGAGGTACCAGACCTCCAATTTTTATTTACTGGGGACGTACCCGCACACCCAGTAACGAAAAAAAAAAAATAGTTCCTTTCTTAAATTGACTTGGTATTTAATGCAAGACCTTATCCTATGGTTACCACACCAAAATAGCTGCCGTTCTGGTTGGAGTGTAGGAAAACCCTTTCCTTAAGATTTACAAATTTTCGTTGAAATATTGACCCAAAATAACACCTTATTTTTATCATACCATTCGATGGGGGGTCCATGAAGGACCAACATTAGCTAAGGTTACTTAGCTGTTAAGTCATTTTTGGCGGAGTTGGAAGGTGAAAACTGAAGCTTATTTTAAAGGCGTCTGGGACATAATAAATTTCGTCGAAAAATTGATCATGAATAGCACCCTATTTTTATTATACCATTGGGTGGGTAGTCCACAGAAAAACAACATTTGTCTAGGTCACTTTGCTGTAAAGTCATTTTTAGCGGAGTAAGGAGGGAAAAATTAGAGGACTTAACACTTAAAATTGTAAATTAAAATAAGTTTAATAAAAAACTAAAAACCGACTTTAAAATGAAACTAAAAAGCGAAAAATAATATTGACTAAAACATACCTAATTAGTTCTTTTTGGAGTCGGTGCGAATGAACACATTTTTACTCTCGATGGCTGGCACCGACTCCAAAAAGAACTGATTAGGTATGTTTGAGTCAATATTATTTTTCTGTTTCATTTTGAAGTCGGTTTTTAGTTTTTTATTAAACTTATTTTTTATTTTTAAAAATATAGTATGATTGTGGAAAAGTCTGCCCCAAACGTTTGTTTGTAATAAATTACATAGTACCCAGATTTTACAACCAAATTAAGAGTATCCGTAAACAAAGTCGTAAATAAGCGTTAAAATTCTCTACAAGTGCTATTAAAACTGTCTCAAGACCGCATCCATAACGGTATTATGCGAGCACTTCGCGTCGACTTGTGTTTCGGACGAGCTTGAACTACAGAATACATAAGTACTTCGTCATAGTGAACGTACAGCCTTTTACAGAAGTATCTCATCTTCATACAAAACTTTTGCACACTACTGATTTAGTAAGTATTCGGTTTTTCGGACAACATCACATACATTGCTCTGACCCTAAGGTAAGTAGCTAAAGCACTTGTGTTATAGAAATTAGAAACAACGACGGTACAACAACAACACCCAGACCCGGGACAATATAGTCCGTTTTCCACATTGACCCGACCGGAGATCGAACCCAGAACCTCAGAGATGGCGACGCCATAAACGACGTGTAACATAATGAATGCTCATCCTCATAAGGGCTGATTCTGGTGCTCAAATACAACAACTTTTACTATGGGACCAGCATCAAAATCGCAAAAAAATCACCTCTCCATACAAAATCGCCGAAAGGCTGACATGAGTTTGTTTTTAGGGTTCCGTACCCAAAGGGTAAAACGGGACCCTATTACTAAGGCTCCGCTGTCCGTCCGCCTGTCCGACCGTCCGTCCGTCCGTCCGTCCGTCCGTCCGTCCGTCCGTCCGTCCGTCCGTCCGTTAGTTAGAGAGTTGAAATTTTGGCCGGTTTTTATTTTATTTCGATGTTAGTCCCATTATAAAAGTTTTTGTATTTAAATACCAGAATCAGCCCTTGTAAAGATGTGCGTTCATTATGTTACACCTTGTATAGTCCAGCGTGCTCGCCTCTCGGCTACGGAGGTCGTCAGATAAACGATTAATTAATTCGAGTCTGGGTGTAGTGGTTTAGAGTCCCTGGAAAAACTTATATTGATGGGTAAAGTGGAGGGGAATAGACGAAGGGGCCGTGTTCCTGCAAGATGGTGTGACCAAACCCAATATCATCTGCAACTCCGCCTGCACGAAGCTATACACACACTGCCGCTGAAAGGAGCACCAGGATGCTGACAAGGACTGATGATGGTCATGATCCCCAATCTATGGGGGAACGACTTTGATGATGATGATGGGTGTCCTTACCCAGACTCGAATCAATTTAGAAAAAGTCGTTTTATGAATCGGGACGGAAATCGAACCCGAGCCCCATTTTGTTTACGCGCAAAGTGAATCACCGCCCTACTACACCAATTAGGTAATAAAATAATTTTGCTTTTAAATAAGAAGCCATTATCATTTTATTCGAAACATAAAACAATCCGTGCAATACAAACCGCAATGATTAAATTCTTTTGATCTCGGTAAGAAACCAATTCCCATACAAAATCCTCAATTAAATTATTCGCTCGGAATTGCCATGCCATGGCTCGTTGTGCCCCGTTACATAAATAACAGATTAACTTGGAAGTTTCGACAGAGGACAATTAATGTACAAGGTATAGATCAAGTAGGGTCACTAGACTCCCTAGTGTAAAGATCGACCGCAAATACTGATGCTTTTTCTTAACTATATTAGTTCGAACAACTAATATTAAATTAAGCTTAAAATTACGTTCTTGTTTCCAAAGATAATAAGTACTTCCACAGTTTATATATAATTTTTATTTATTTATTTATTGGTTTTTAGGAAGACTATCGACAATTACAATTTTAATAGTACATACAAATTAAAACATTGGAAGTCATTTATAAGTCTACACTTATAGAGATAATATGTCAAATGACACACAATTAGAAAAATAGAAATTATGATAAAGTAAAATTATGAGATTTAAAATTTGAATCTGTAAATAAGGTATAGTTGTAGGTATTTATGGACCAAAATCATCTTGTTTCCAAAAACAATGACTGGAATCAATGTATATAGTCGGCTAAATAACGGTAAGTATTAATATCTCTGAGGTTCCGGGTTCGATCCCCGGTCGGGTCAATATAGAAAACGAACTTTTCTATATTGGCTCGGGTCTAGGTGTTGTGGTACCGTCGTTGTTTCTGATTTCTAAAACACAAGTGCTTTAGCAACTTACCTTAGGATCAGAGCAATGTATGTGATGTTGTCCAATATATTTATATTTATATTTATTACATTTGGATCGATTGCCATCCGACTTCCGAAACCCTAAGACAAGAAAAATAAACCATTTCTGGACCATAACTCCGTACAGATTTCGAAAAAAACTAATTTATGTACAAACACACGACTATATGAGGTGAGACTCAACCACTAAGATTACTAACTGATAACTAACGGTATATCGTACAGGAGGCCTAATACGAAAGCGCATCGTTCGGTCGGCCGTATTATCCGATCAAATTAAAACATCGATTGCCCCGTATATATGGTTTGACACTCTATGAACAATTGAAAACAGTCGGGTTTTTACACGGCTAGATTGAGTTGGTCATATTTTATTAAAGCATTAACACGTGAGACTCGCCATTTTAATTTGTTAGGTTTATACGACCGAACGAAAGATACACTTTCGTGCTAGGCGCCCTGAATTTAAAGAGGTACATTATTAGGGTTCCGTACCCAAAGGGTAAAACGGGACCCTATTCCTAAGGCTCCGCTGTCAGTCTGTCTGTCTGTCTGTCCGTCTGTCACCAGGCTGTATCTCATGAACCATGATAGTTAAAGACCTGAAATTTTCACAGATCATGTATTTCTGTTGCCGCTATTACAACAAATACTAAAAAACAGAATACAAGAAACAAGTTAAGGGGGCTCCCATACAACAAACGTGTTTTTTTGCCGTTTTGAAAGATAATAGTACGGAACCCTTCGTGCACGAGTCCGGCTCGCACTTGGCCCGGTTCACTGTGTCTTGTGTATGAAGAAAGACTTCCGCATCTATTTCAACTGTGTCCCAAGTTTCGACAGAGCACAATAGACGCCCCAGCCGTTTTAGACAATGGCTAGTCTCTCCGGTTAATTTATTTCAAAGTCGTTTGTCACTCTTAAAATGTTCAAATGATAACTGAACCCTGAATTTGACCTAATTTGGGAGATAATTAACTCTCCGAGAGTTAAATTATCTTATCTTCTATAGTCTCGATAATCCTTCGTTTGTAAATAGTGAAATGTCTGCGCAAGAAATGGTTATTTCAAAGAAATTGACAATTTAATGATAATTTTGTGAGAGAGAATCCTTTTGATAATAATTGCTTTTAGGCGAAATCATGTCTTTATTTAGTTGTTATCGAAATCATCTAGCATAATATTAATGATGTGTAGAATAAAAGGTTCAAAACAGTATCTTATCTTTTATTTATGAAAAACAAACTGTATTGAAGATAAATAACACTTGAAAAAAATCATCGACCCCAGGTGGGACTCGAACCCACGTCCCATCGCAAGCCGGGCGAGTGCTTTACCAACTAAGCTACCGAGGACGTCACGTGACAAGATGAAATTCCTCAAGTGTTTTTTGTCGCTGTCAAAGCCAGCGTATTCTGATCAATGTTGTAGCTATATGTATAGCTGGCTTTGACAGCGACAAAAAACACTTGAGGAATTTCATCTTGTCACGTGACGTCCTCGGTAGCTTAGTTGGTAAAGCACTCGCCCGGCTTGCGATGGGACGTGGGTTCGAGTCCCAACTGGGGTCGATGATTTTTTTTTTAAGGGTTATTTATCTTCAATTAAACCTTGCATGGAATTGCTAAAAACAAAAATTTACAAACTGTATTTTCTCCTCCTCCATAGTCGGTCCCTCATGGTTGAGGATCGTGACCCTGTCTATGCAGTCGCCCCGGTGATGAGCTGTCTCCAGCCCTCGCGATCCTGCGCTCGTCTGAGCACCTCGTGAAATGGCATTTCCAGGGTTTTTACAAGTAGATCAGACCATCGTATCGGCCTGCGGTCACGTGGTCTTTTACCCTGCCTTTTGCTAATAATGATGTTCTTAGATTTGTAAATTTAGATGTGTGAATTTTCGTTGGATTTACAGCCCACATAAGTCATTTTCCTACTCAAAAAAGGCAACAACTTATTCTATGAGACTTCGGCTGAGGTTCGAATCCTAGAAGGAGCAATGTTTATGTGAACAAACATTTGTCGGTACTTAAGTCATCGATGTTTATAAGCGTATTTTAGTACGTTTATCCGTTATTAAGTCGCCATAGTACAAGCTTTGCTTAGTTTTCTAGATAATTATTTCAATAGTAATTAGACCACGATCACTTTTTATATAATAACTATAATGCTAAAATGTGTTACTTTCACCTAATTCTGCCGTTATAGCATACCTTAGTAAAAAACTTCCAAAGTCCAACATTAATAGTATAACTAAGTAATATTGATTTTATTTTATGATTTTGAAAAGTCTTTTTTTAAATAAATATTACATACTTACGTCTTAGGCCTAGTGTACATTAAATCCTAGTCTAAAACATCGGTTTATAAAAAATAATATAAGGCTATTTGTTTTATAAACTAATTGCCTATCGTAAAGTTTAAATAAATAATCTTAGCTGTATGATGTATGAATGTAAGGTAGTTTACATTTAGTGTTATCATTATACTCACTAGTCTACGGACACTTTGTTACAGTCATCATCACCAGCCTATATCAGTGTGGACTGATATAGGCTGGTGATGATGACTGTCACAAAGTGTGTCCAGCAGTGGTGCTGGACACAGGCCTCTCCAAAAGGAGGATTTTGCTATAATCGCCACGCTTGGCAGGCGGGTTGGCGATCGCAGTTTGGCCAATGGTGGAGAGGAGACGCTGCTGCCCGTCTTCTTGTGGCGGTTCTGCTGTAGTCGCCTCTTACGACACCCATAGGAAGAGAAGGGGTAGTAGTTACAGTAACTAAGTAATATTAACAACGTTAAAATAAAATTAATATACAGATAAAATAAAGTTAAAATAAATATAACATATACACGGCTCTAACTAAGTATCATGACTCATGCGATACAAGATTTCAACTCATAGTATAGTCGGTATCACTCAGCCTGAGCCAACTGAGTGATACCGTAGTTTTCGTATCACTCAGCCGAAAACTAATATCTTATGCCTTAGTGTAATTACACTCTGCTTCTAACAGAACATGACAAGCTCCAGGGCGAAAATATCGTTATACATAGCACTGTTGTGGAAGCCTTGTGTCTGACAATCTAATTTGTAACACGCTTCTATGAAATTCAATAGAAAATATTCATGGTGACATTATATATTTAGTAATGGTTGATTTTACGTGAAAATTTTCAACTGCCTCGAATTTTTTCTTAGACCTAGTTTATTAGAAGGTTTATTAGACCAGAGGTAATTACAAAGGAAGGATTTTAACAGCAGCAGGATTCAGTGTTTTGGGTTCGATTTCCAAATGATGAAGTTAAATATAGATAGATTAATAAATACTCTTTATTGCACACCAAACAAAGAAGTTACAATATATTGTTTTAAACTTTCATGGTCACTAACATTAGAATAGTTTGTTACGGGATTGCTACCATGTACCTTATTTTTGAGTTCCCGATATTTCGGCACTGTTGCAAGCGCCATGATCAGTTACTCCGTGATCATGGCGCTTGCAACAGTGCCGAAATATCGGGAACTCAAAAATAAGGTACATGGTAGCAATCCCGTAACAAACTATTCTAAAGAAGTTACAGTTGATATTTACAGAAAGATGTACAATTTAGGCGGTCTTATCGCTAAAAAGCGATCTCTTCCAGACAACCTTTAGGCAGATGACAACTATAAAGAAAGGGGAAAGTGGTGTAGAGTGCTTATTATATTTTTCAATAATAACTTAAAATAGGTATTGTGATTGCATAAATAGCGTTTGAAAGTCTTTATTCAGGCGTTTGAAACTTTAATCGTAAAGTCATTTTTATTTTTAAGCTGCGACTTCGTCTGCGAAGACTATAGATTAGGCCATTGAGGTATAATGTACTAGCGTACTAGAGAACACAACTCGAACTAAATGTTTCAGCCAAACATTGTAGTCCAGTGGACTACAAAGCTTCAGTCAGTGTCAATAATTGAAGTTGTCAAAACTGCCTTTTGATTGTTCAAATACTACAATGGGGATTCGGTGAAGGGTAGTTGAACGTAAAGCATGGTCGATCTGTTTTAATGGTTTTTATTTATCATTTATAGAGCTTTAGAGTGCAAGTTTGGTGTAATTTGTGTTCTTAAGTTTGGTGAAATGATAGAGATGCAGAACCATTGAAATACGATTGTATTCAACACGCATCGAGTGTCAAGTGACTTGTCTCGTAGACATCTTGCTATAGACCCGATAACGTTTGAAACCTGCTTCTACGTGAAGAGTAGCCTTCAAGGAATCCAGAAATGGCAATAAAACACTGAACACCTGTGTTTTATTGTAAAAACTATTAAAAATATTACTCGACATTGGCAGAAATAAACCTCGCACACAGAGGTTTGGTTGCCATAGGAAAAAAACAGCTGTAGCTGCTCAGGGGTGTGAGACAAGGAGATGTCATATCTCCGAAGTTGTTCACGAACGCACTGGAGGACGTCTTCAAGACACTGGATTTGAAAGGAGCGGGCATCAATGTCAACGGCGAACACCTCACGCACCTCCGTTTTGCCGATGATATTGTCATTATGGCGGAATCGCTGGAGGATTTGCAGAAAATGCTGCAAAGCCTCAACGCTGCCTCGCGACGCGTGGGCCTGGGGATGAACTTGGACAAGACTAAAGTCATGTTCAATGATCATGCCATCCCCGGACCGGTCTCCGTCGAAAGCGTGGCGCTCGAGGTTGTCAATGAGTATGTCTACCTCGGGCAAGTGATGCAGTTGGGTAGAGACAACTTCGAGCGGGAAATCGCTAGGAGGATGCAGCTTGGCTGGGCAGCGTTTGGGAAGCTGCGTCATATCTTCTCGTCGCCACTGCCACAATGCCTGAAGAGCAAGGTATTCGATCAGTGCGTCCTACCGGTGATGACCTACGGAGCCGAAACGTGGAATATGACAGTAAAGCTGGCCCACCGACTACATGTCACTCAGCGAGCTATGGAAAGGTCGATGCTTGGGATTTCGTTAAAGGACAAAATCCGAAATGAGATCATCAGGCAGAGGACTAAAGTAACGGACATAGTCCAAAAATGTAGCAAGCTTAAGTGGCAGTGGGCTGGCCACATCTGTCGCAGAACCGATGAAAGGTGGAGTAAACGGGTTCTCGAGTGGAGACCACGCCTAGGCAAACGTAGTGTAGGACGACCCCCAGCTCGATGGACCGATGACCTTAGGAAGATGGCTGGCAGTGGATGGATGAAAAAAGCGGGAGATCGTGCTCTTTGGCGCTCTTTGGGGGAGGCCTACGTCCAGCAGTGGACTGCAATAGGCTGAGATGATGATGATGATGAGGAAAAAAACAACAACAATACTACAATGCTTGGCTGAAACATTTAGTTCGAGATGTGTTCTCTAGTACGCTAGTACATTATATCTCAATGAATTAGGCAATGTGGAATGAATGGGTTATTTGTCCTACGGCAACACAAAAAGGGGTACTATATCCCTTTTTGTGTTCTACGTGCCTACCTAAGTATTACGTATTGAGATAGAAATTTGTGACTTGTAAGTAAAAAACATCCAAACTAACAAACTTTTACGTAAGTCGTATAATTAGGTCTAATTAACAAAGTTAAAATAGGTAATTACTGTAGTTTAAACCTTTTCAATAGCTTTGTTAACCACTTTTGTTGTTTTTGTGAAGTGGACGATAAATTAAACAATGGACACTAAATTGTGTAATTTTCATGTTTGGACAGGTCGCAAAGCCCGCCCACAAACAAGTGTGGTTGGCTTTTAGTTTTAACCCACAATGTTGGTCTAGTCAATGTGGAAAATGATCTTTTCTATATTGTATCGGGTCTGGGTGTTGTGGTACCATCGTTGTTTCTGATTTCTATAACACAAGTGCTTCAGCTACTTATTTTAGGATCAGAACAATGTATGTGATGTTGTCCAATATTTTGATTTTATTAACTCAAATATCGCTAAAAAGCAAACCCTGAATTTCTGTCAACCGACTTTAAAAATAATGGTCTGAATTCGACTTTGTGTGTTCCTTTGTTTGTATGTTTCGTGATAACTTCAATAAAATTAAATGTGAATCGATTTGATGAATACAAATCAACGTAATAGCAAAGTAAGGTATTATTCTTATATTCAATTTACATATTAAACGTTGTTCAATGCATACCACACCAAAAAAATAAAAGACTGTAAATACATTTAAGGCTGCCGCCTGCCCACGTCCCATAATCAGTGACCGATTTTTTGTAGGAGAAAAATACTGTACTGATTGCAATGGCGCAACGCACGCCTCCTACAAAAAGTAGGTCAGAAATCTCATAGTAGGAAAAATCGGTCCGACTCTCGGTCCTACAAAAAGTGTAAAGTGGACGGGCAGCTTAAAACTGCACAAATTTAGCGATTTCGACGCTTGAAGCGATCTCTTACAAATAACCTGGCAGTCTAATTAGAATGCGTTGAAGGTTTTTTTAAAAAGAAAATGTTATAGTTTTTTTTTTAAATAAGCATTAAATAAAAGAATTTAACGTGTCATTTCATTTTAGAGTGTAATGTCCAATTCTTAATAAATGATTTTTCTTTTTCATCAATATAAATGTGGCTACAACATAAAATATGTTATTACCCATAAATCACTCAACGAATGGCATTATTAGTATTATACTTTTTATGGTGCTACTACAGAACGAGTTTACTGTGGCTATTAAAAATAAAACTGTCAAGTGCGTGACGTGCCACGCGCAGTGTAGGGTTCCGTAGTTGCCCGTCGTGCCACAATATATTTCAGCAATTACTTCATTTAACCTTTTTCTTAAACTTTTTCTTTCTTCACTTTTCATGTTTTCTTCTTAGGTATTTCTATTAGTTAAGAAATTTACTAATACACAAGTTAAACGACCATTTAATTACTCTTAAACTAACTGATCTATCTCAACTGTTATGATTTTCCTTAAAAGTTCATGAAAAGCACTATTAACGTGAATTTTTCCAGATTTTTCAAGTCAGTTAGTTTAGCTTTTAAAGGGGGACGCCCTCGACCTATTGAACGATACTCCACACAATGGGGTAGTAGTAGTGCTAGTAGAGAAATCATCCCCACGTTAAATGTATGGGAGCTACACTAAAAAAAATATTTTTTTAAATTTTATTCTTATACTTTGCCGGCGTGATTGAAATAAATAAATAATAAATATTGAACAACATCACATTTTTTTATTTGACTAATTTACCGTTTTTTTTTTACTTTTTCCTTCAGTTTCTTACAATACATATTATAATTCTAGGTCAAAGGGAAGTTGGTTTTTATGGAACCCTAGGTTTTAATACACTTTGGGGTGTCAAAACATGCGGCATTTATACTGCTTTAATTATGCAAATGTAAACTAACTTTATTGATTCACATTCATTCAGTGCTCGTCTTAATCAGTTCTATCTTACCAAATAATATTTTTTAAATACATAATTATCCTTGATTTTTATTAAATATATTAAAATCGCTTTATGTATGCCTATAATATTAGAGGTGTCCCCTCAATTTCTCATTGATTAGAATTCGATTCCTATATAATGAAAAGTAAATCCTTTAAATTAAAAAACATTTTTCAATTCGGTTTATAAATGGCAATGGCAAAGGTTTTAAGGTGACAAACATACAAACTAATTAAGAATCTCTTCCTATTTTTGAAGTCAGTTAAAATACAAAACGCATAAAATAAATACATAGCCAGGAAGAGCAGGGGCGTGCAATGCATATAGGCAATTAGGCAGTGGACCTGATAATTGTAATGAGGTAGGCTGCAGTACAAATGTAGATTATTGATGAAAACCACTGATTTTCATCAATAAAACACATTATAAGTATCTACTGCCTACCTCTGAATCAAACATTGGTTTGAAGAGATGCATACATAATAGGTAGGTACATACACACCTGTAAATAGATACTCTTAATTGTGCATAACACACATTAATACAAATTTACCAGTACAATACTGTAATTTATCCAAAAATACTTGTTTAAATATTGAAAGCCATATTTAAAATAAATTCGTCGAAAGTTGATTTAATTATACCCCGATTTCAGGCTCAATGTAATAATTAAAAGCTAAATTGATTCGAATAATTTGTAAAGGTAAAAGTGAGGTGGCATTGTTTGAAATTAAGCCTCTCTTTTAATTAAACTTGACTGTTTTAAATCATTTCAATGTTAAATTATATTTATTTCAAAGTGATACAATGTACAAAAGGGGCCAATTATTATAAAGTGATGTCTTAAAGACTAAATACATTAAAATAAATAGGTGCTCTGTTTTGTGGAAGGACAAGTGGCCATAAGATCAGGGTATTACCATTAATTGAAATATAAGCCTATTAGATTTCTCAATTAATAATGAATACAAGAATTTGAACGAAAATAGAATGAATTTTGGTTGTTTTGTATTATTTCTGTTACTTTAGGACCAGCCAAGTTAGAAATTACACCTCTAATTAAGCGTCTTTATAACAAAGTTCCAGAGTAGTAGTCAGAGGCCTTAAGGCGGCTTGATAACATCTGACAGTAAGGTTTAAGTCACTGGCCTTACAATACCCCTCCACCAATCCGCGTGGTGGAGTATGGCCCAAACCACCTCATAGTTGAGGTGAGGCCTGTGCCCTGCAGTGGGACGTATATAGGCATACTTTATAACAAAGTTTGGCCAGTTATTCAACTTAACTACAGGTATATTAACATATCTTCTCCAGTGCGAAACAATCGATAGGTATTCTACTTAACGTTCGAAAACAGGAGGACAACAGGTGGAAAAAGAACAAAAGGACAGCACACTCGTATACCTCACCTAGCATTCACAGACAAGATAAGCCATCATTTACCATCTAATACCGTTGAAAATAAAGAATAACAAGACAATTTACCGGAAATCGAACCCGAGACCTCAGAGATGGCGATGACAAGTCAGGCGTGCTCGCCTCTCGGTTACGGAGCTCTTCAAACAACGTGTTACAGAATTACTCATGAAAAAAAAAAATGAACCGAAAAGTGCCAAGCCTCATACCTGTCACGTCAATTAAACTTCATATTTAAGATAAAAGCTGTTTTTTGTCTAGTTTATTAATATTTAATTAGGTTTGCAATCTCAATAGAACTTAATAGAAGTGTACTCAAACCGCTTTAGGGTCTTGCGACTAAAAGCGTCAGTTACAGGTCATCTCAATAAATTTTCATTATAATTTAATAATTATATTTGACTACTTTATACTATTTCATGTTTTCGTTCACCAATCCTACCAAAACAAAGTCGGGTTTGCTACAACACTTATAACTCAAAAACAGCTGGACCGATTTTCATGGTTTATAGTTTTTTGGATTTCTCCTTGCTCCGAATAGCAGAATAAATAATAAAAACATTAAAAAAGGACAAAATAAATTACTGTTAGGCGGTACGAAGTTCGCCGGGTCAGCTAGTTAGGTATAAATACGAAATTTTGTGGGTATAGATATAGGATGTTTGTTACTCTCTCATGCAAAAACTACTAAACGGATTTGGATGATTTTTTGCATTCATATAGAATTCCATCTGGATTAACATATGGGATACTTTTTATTCCGGTTAAATGTTCCTGCGAGATACATTGAATAAACTAAAGACAGCTAGTTTTCAACATAACATTGTCACAAATAATAAATAAATATTGGACAACATCACATACATTGCTCTGATCCTAAGGTAAGTAGCTAAAGTACTTGTGTTATAGAAATCAGAAATAACGACGGTACCACAACACCCAGACCCGAGCCAATATAGAAAAGTTCGTTTTCTACATTGACCCGACCGGGGATCGAACCCGGAACCTTAGAGATGGCGGTGCCATTTACAGCCCGGCGCGCTCGCCTCTCGGCTATCCGTAGCCGAGAAGCGAGCACGCCGGCCTCCTCCGACCGACCTCCGGGTCGTCAAATGACAAATAAATTCCCACAGTATCGCTTGCCTAATTCACGTGACACTATATTTAACATTATTTAAGTTCAGACTAATTAATAACTGCGTGACAGCATTGTCATTATTGCCATTTCAATTAAAACTTATTCCAAATGCAATTTGCATTTAATTTGTGTGCAGACTCGTTGATTAAGTTCTGAGTGACCACTGTTTGTAATTCCCGGAAACTTAAGTGCAGATATTTTGGCGTGTTTCGCTAGAAATGCTGTATGATGAAGTATGTTATTCCATTCATTTGTTATTTCGTGTTTGTATTTTGTAAGCATTACGCTTTCATTGTTGATAATAAAATTGCCGTACAAATTATTTTATTGAAATTGCTTAGTTCATTACATATTTTTTGAATGTTTCATCATCATCATCAGTTCAGCCACAGGATGTCTACTGCTGAACTTAGGCATTCCCCAGTGTCTGAATGTTTAATATTGCGTAAATAAAGTGTTATAATCCACCTGATTTTAGGTGTAGTGTGCACTTGCGCACGACCGGATTAGTTAAGTGCAATTTATGACATCTTTCTGTCTCTGTCATTGTCATACAATCTTACAGCTATAAAGTTATTTTGAAGATCGTGCTTACTATCTACTGATAGTTTTGTATTAAATTCGCTAATCCTGAGATGCTCTAGTAGATACTTAGTCATTAAGCTGACAGCCTATGTTGAAAATAAAATATTCGCATTTTAACAAATTACACATTTAAATACAAACCTTTGTTTGACTATTTCTACACATAATCTGTATGTGCCGAATTCGATTACGATGCTTTCACACAAGGAAAATGGTGTAGAGCGATACATAGATTCTGAGAAATACACACAAGCCATAGACGATAGATGTGAGGCGAGACAGAATACTGAGCTACCAATAATTGATCCTTAAATAAATTAATAAACAGCTAATTTAAATAAGGAGATTCATGATAATAAAAACTTATCTCGTTCCCGTTTGCAGCGCACATCTTGATTTTGGATTTCACAATCTTTAATTTATAGAACAAAGTCGGGTTTGTTACAACACTTATAACTCGAGAACTGCTGAACCGATTTTCATGGTTTATAATTTGTTGGATTTGTCTCCGACCCAAATATATAAATATAAGGTGTAAACTTATCAGTTAACTCTTTTCTAGGGGATGATTCTACTGCTTAAATAGAAAAAAAATTCTATGGGACCAACTTCAAAATCGCAATACAAAAACCATTTTCCCATACAAAACGGCAGACCAGCTGAGATCAGTTTGTATAAAGATATAAAATATTTTTTTACGATTACGAAGTTAGTCTCATTCAAACAGTTGTCTTATTTGAGCAGTAGAACCACATCCTAAAAAAGAGTTAACTGATAAGTTTACATCTTATATATAGAAAATTAAACATTGGAAAAGCTGGCGGTACAAAGTTTGCAGGGTCTGCTAGTCTCATATATTTCCGAAAAGAAGCACTCGAATATAGGTATTCGACTATAATACAATATGGATTCTTATTATATGAATAGAGCGCATGCAAATCCATATGGCGTCGTATAATAATTTTTAATATATATATTTTTATAATTTTTCACTGTGATCTAACTAATTAGACACTATACCTATTAAACAAACAAAAAATCCCTCTCTTTCAAAATTCATGCGCTAAGGGGTTAAAAGTCATTCTACGAGTAATAAAGTATTGAGCGTTTAAGTAATCTTAAGGTCTTGGGTTTATTCAGCTCGACCAATCTTCGAACGCTGAGCAAGGATTTAGAAACAATGGTTTCCAAACTAACGCAAGGGAACGCAAATGGTTAATTCTCTCTGGTAAAATTCACTGTCTGGTACCTCGTAACAAATGACTGTTGATTTCTAATACTTCGAGACTATTTTGATTGATACGTGCTATGGGCATAATTATTTATTTAACTGCCTAAAAACTAGATAATACCAAATGTATTATTTCGTACATTCGCCACGCAAGCGTTTAACGTGTTAAGTTACAGTGAAAACTCAAAGTAGAAAGAAAGAAAAAAATATATATTTTGTACTTTATAAAATAAAAATAAAAATAATAACGCATTAAAACTTCAACGGTCTCCAATCAGTAAAAGGCAGTTACAGCTGGAGCGTGTCTCTGCCACTGGTATTAGTAGGAAGTATTAAGAAAGTACTTTTTCTTTAGGAATACAAAGAAAAGGAATTCGATAAGAATGAGTACCCAAGCTCTGTCACTTTAAGATCTAACTCAAGATTTCCAGCATGTCTAATAGCGAATTGGTTTGCCTTAGAAAAAAAAGTAAAGTATGCCATACGTCCCACTGCAGGGCACAGGCCTCACCTCAACTATGAGGTGGATTGGGCCATACTCCACCACGCATACGCGGGCCCATTGTAGATTGGTGGAGGGGTGTTGTAAGGCCAGTGACTAAACCTTACTGTCAGATGTTATCAATCCACCTTAAGGCCTCTGACTAAGCTTCACGACCATATCAAGCGATATTATCCGGGGCCAACTTTTAACGTGCCTTCCGAAGCACGGAATGCTCGTGATAAATGTTATTAATTATGGTCGGAATGGTCACCCATCCATTCGTGGTACTTCTTAAGTAATTTCATTAGTATTTGTTTGAGTCAATGTGGGAAGCACAAAGCGCTACCTATTAGGCGTGATGTTTAGACTATTATTCTCAAAATGAGTCTAAATTAAAGTCTTAAATTACAATTAGTAGCAGAATACCAAATACATCAAGCAATTACAATGAGATCCAATTGATATTCAATTATGCCACTTTTAAATTAGGAGACTTGTAGGAACACGAATACGAAGTAGTTTTATAATGGCGTGAACCAACATAAACTCGAAGCGTTGGTTGGCCATTATTCTACAATTATCAAGTGAGAAAGGCTATCTGTAGCAAGATTGATGACATAGTTTTCAACGTTTTACTTTTAGGTGCTTTTGTTGAAGTACTTACTTACCTACTTAAAGTAAAATCCTATATTAGTTATCTTTATCTACCTTAACACCATGTTTTAACGATAACCACTAGGCAAAATTTCATTTTTCGTGACTTTTCATTATGGAAAAGTCTAGAGGAGGCCTATACTCTATACAGAACTAACCCTAATAAAAACAAATAACTATTAAAATTCGTCACTAACAATACTAACATCATTTAAAATGTAAAAAAAAATAAATGCAAAGGAATATATAAAATAAATAAAAAGTATTTATTTCGGCAACAAGAGTCCAGAGTGTTTAGTAACAATTGTTCTTAAAAACTATGTTAGTACAGCAAACGGATTTAATTTATTTTAGTATCTTTGGCGACGACTGGACGAATAAACAGGATTTATTATCCCTTACCAACAAAAAAACCTTATAGGCTTATCGTTAAGTCTCTCTTGATTTTGTACAAATAAAACAAACGTAAGTACTAAGCTTGTCATAATCCCAAACAAGTTGGTCCACTGCTGGACATATGTCTCTCCCAATGCACGCCTTTGAGTTTTCTATCTATCTATTCAGCCTATTGCAGTCCCTTGCTGGACGTAAGCCTCCCCCATAGAGCGCCAAAGAGCACAATCTCCCGCTTTTTGATCCATCCACTGCCAGCCATTTTCCTAAGTGACTTGGTCCATCGGGCTGGGGGAGCGGCCTACACTACGTTTGCCAAGGCGTGGTCTCCACTCGACAGAAGCCTCTGACCTATTTTTTTGTATCGTCTATCATATTATTCTCACGTTATCGGCCTACATTGTCGGGGGACATAATACGATTATTACAAGTAGGTAATAGTTAACTTTACACTCATCAAATAAACTTATATCTTTATGGACATAATTTTTTGTTATTTTTTTTTTGTTATCTTGCTAGCTAATATTTTCAGCATTTATTTTTAAATTTATTTACATGTTGGTCTTAGAAAAAATTGACGGATATGGTTTTGTTAGCGTTATTTTGCGTCTTAAAATAACACAAAAAAAAATTAAGACTATCTTGATTAACGCATATTTTATGAAGGTTCTGTTAGATATTTTGATATCTCAATGTTTAGGAAAAATCTTTTTTTTACAAAATGAATACTATGGTTTTGAATTCTAAGTATTGAATCAGTGATCGTTGTAATTTTATACTCAGCTAATTGTGATCATAACTGAACTTTAACACAACAAATTCTCATACAAACGAGTATAATTTCAGTAGCAATACCACAGTTGTTCTTCCCGTTCCTCATACGTCGCTTTTACGAAAAAGCTTACGCACAGCTTTTGTCACACATTCAATAAAACTTGGATGTGCCCCAAAAACTAAACTCACATAATATCCACGTTATTTTAATTATATGTTTCGTTAATTTATGTACCAACTCATTTTTATGTGAACACAGAAATCTTTAGAAACTTAGAAAGAGTCCTTTAAAAATAATTTGCGAGCCCATAGCATTTATTTGTATGGATTGGCGAGTTCTTACGATGTAGGTACCTTGAGAAAACGTTAAAAATAGTAATTCAAAATTTTATTTTTTTAATTTTTGTTTTTCCTACCGTGAATCGTATTCACGACATAGTTAATATTTCTAATGAATACATTATATTGCGATAAAAAATGAAATTTTTAAAGTAATATTTATTTCTTCAAATTAAATATTTAATATCGTACTTATCCGTAATTATTGAACAACTAAAACTGCTTACGTCATTATAACCAAACACTATTATAAAACTTACCGGCTTCCAAATAGTTCACAACACAACACAGAATCCACTTTTCAAGTCGAAAATCACTGAAACCGTCCATTAAATTCACACCAATTCTCACTGCACTGTCACTCACAACTTTTACGCTACGCCGTAGTCGTGTCCGTTCCGTAGCCCGTAGACGCGCTACGTCGTACTGCTACGACTCTCGCTCGACTACTGTGCGTAGTGACGCGTCGCCCCCTCGCGGAGGTTTTGAGAACTCATGCTCATACGTTATCGGTGTTACGGGTAGTGCGTGGAATTAGACGTTATGCGTTTAATCTGTTTTTGTAGTTTCGTAAATTAAAGTTGGTTCCAGTTGGTTGTTAAAAGAAAAAAATGGTCAACTGATAGTTTACGAATAACAAATACCATATATTGTTACACATACACAAATTAAGACCTAATTTATTTATTAATGTAATACACAATCCATTAAATAACTAATATAAACTAAAAAGTTATAAAAAAAGGTCCTCAAGGTACCCAAGATGCTGGCAGCATTCCCTCGCTGGATTGCGATGCTCAGTCGCTGTACGAGGTAAATTAAAATTAAGTAAAGTAAATTAAACTAACAAATTAGTTCATACTATGTAAAAACACATGATATGATATAAGACCGGTACGGTTTTAAACAATCAACCTTGAAGTTATTTGCTGTTTAAATAATTACCTTGAGTACTTTCATAATTTTGACGACCTCCGTAGCCGAGAGGCGAGCACGCCAGACTATATGGCGCCGCCATCTCTGAGGTTCCGGGTTTGATCCCCGGTCGGGTCAATGTAGAAAACGAACTTTTCTATATTGTCTCAGGTCTGGGTGTTGTGGTACCGTCGTTGTTCCTGTTTTCTATAACACAAGTCCTTTAGCGACTTACCATAGTATCAGAGAAATGTATTTGATGTTGTCAAAAAAAACATTTGAGTAATTTAAACCTACAAAATTTTCGACACTCGACCTGGATGCTGGATGGTAGAGAATGCCTCATGCATTAAGTCGAACTATTGTATCTTTTTTTCATCTGCGCAATAAAGTTTAAATAAATAAATGTTTTTACCAATAATGGATTTTATTCGTTTTTACGAATCTACTCATATATCAACTGTAACATAGCTTACAATTTTTTAGCCGCAAATATATTCTTGGCTCCGTTTTTAGCTGATTTAACCATAGACTTAGGATTCGCTACGTACATTCTATATCTAAGGATTTAACGCAGAGATTTATTGTGTCGGTGTGTTTGACTTAACCTCATGTAGACTTTAAAATATTTGTGTTACATTTGAAACTTTCTACAGATGGTAAAACCACAGTATATTATTATATATCTATACAGTAAAGAAACTACCTATAAACGGTCAAAATGACGTACGCACACATGTCCACGGCTCAATAAGAAATCTCAGTTAAATAAGTGTACTCAGCATAGATATAGAATGTACAAGATAGACAAAGGCTCATTGCAAATGATACAAAAAATGTGACACATATGTGTGTGTGTAGTAGTGTTGTTTAAGCCACAATTTTTTTATCGATTAATTGCAACCGGCATCAAATTGATTTGGCACAAGTCACAATCGCCGAGGAGCTTGAAGCACCTACAGTTAAACCTAATCTTTAAACAAAATAGAGGTGAAAATCAGTATCACGGAAAGCATACGGGGCTTTCTGGGCTTGCATATGCAAAGTTATGATATGGTCGAAAAAAGGTCATATTTTTGTTATGCAAACTTCACAGTCTGGAAACTGAGAAATCTGAAAAACAAGTTTACTCGCATTAAATCGAAAAATGAGTAATTGAATATTGTGAACAAGTTTATATAATGGAAAATAAGAAAACGGTCGTTTTAAATATGTCATTATCATCATCATCATTTCAGCCACAGGACGTCCACTGCTGAACATTGGCCTCCACCAGTGACTCCTAGATCGGCCGGTTGGAAGCAACCTGCATCCAGCGTCGTCCTCCAACCTTTACCAGGTTGTCGGCTTAAATATGTAACCTATTTAAACAATTTTATATCATGATTTCACTTTAACGTATTCCTTATTATCACAGAGTTAATATTATACTACTTACAGTACAGTAGGTGATTCTGTGTTGTGTGTATCCCTAAATCGAAAAATAGTTTAAGTAACCCTAAAGTAATTTTGAAGGAGCTATTCAACGATACCACACACGATGTGGTAGACGATGAAACTAAAATATGCTTACGGTAACGTGTAACTGTAACATGTAAATGTGACATGTAAATGTATGGCAGCTACCCTTAAAAAAAATTTAATAAATGTTCTACCACATTGTCGGCAAGCTAGATATACATATTTCCACAAAGTAACAGCTCTCTAGGGTCAACAGTCTCCAAGCAAAACGTTGGACGGACAGACAGACGGACATGACCAAACTATAAGGATTTCTTGTCAGGACTACGCAACCCTAAAAATGGCGACAAACATAGTTAAGTGGACAACAACAAACATAGTCTCAGTGCCCTGCAGGTGGAACGTAGGTGCACTCTTTTTTTTAAGAAAATTTTGTTAGAGTTTAAAACTTGTTTATACCGAAATTAACAAACAACTTTTTTCAAGAAACTACTCGCCCCATCACGACTTCGTTTTGTTTGTAAACGAAACTAACAGTAATCATACAACATGTGACAGCATCACATACATTGCTCTGATCCTAAGGTAAGAAGCTAAATCCATTGTGTTAAAGAAATCAGAAACAACGAGGGAACCACAACACCCAGAACCGGGCCAATATAGAAAAGTTCGTTTTCTACATTGACCCGACCGGGGATCGAACCCAGAACCTCAGAGATGGCGGCGCCATTTAAAGTCCAACATGCTCGCCTCTCGGCCACGGAGGTCGTCAAACTAAAAATAAAACAAAAAGCTCATAATGTAATCACAAAATAACAGTATTGGAGTGTTTTTTTTTGTAAATCTTTTTTTAGTAATCGCTAAAAATCTTCTATACCCACAAATGGCTGTCGATATTTTATCGATACTTATGACGTCACCGCTAGTTCAATCCCTAGTGTAAACATACAATTTACTATTTTACCTAATATTTATTGTAATTATGCCTTTAACTACGAAATACACAAACACACAACAAATAAAGTTCATATTCTTCTGTAAAATCTAAGTTCCTTGTCGATTATTATTAGGAATTAGACACAAATTTGTTTCAAAATATTTTCATCTAAAAATGTATTTACCTGTGAAATGTGTATTTATTAGGGTTATATTTTCTTGTTACATCACAATTTATAATTGAACAGGACCCTATGTCTACAGAAATATTTAAATAAGTTTTCCGTTTGTAATTTTGTATATTTTAATAAAATTAATTTTGACGTTTGAAATTGAGGTATATAAAGTCAGTTAAATATATTATTTGTGTCACATAGGTACATTGACATCTTTCTTTTTCTATCTTGTTGGGTGTCCGCAAGGATATGATGTCTCTTTTCCACGCTTTGTCAGTCTTTAAGAGCGTAGCGAATGCTAAGTCTATGGTACTCAGAGTCGTGGATGCCAAATACTGCCTATACGAGACGAGATGCTGTCAGTTGTCATTGTCGCTGCAGAAAGTAAAAACGTAGGATTTAAATCCTCTTTTATCAATGCTTTTTGTTCATTTCTATTGTTTTCAGTTCGCGCGATTTTTAATCGACTTTATAAGACAACCCTAACGCTCCATTGACGTATTTGACGTATCTCGATAAACAGGCCTAGTTTCGATGTACTGTATAGATATACACCGTGAATTTTTAACTACCCGAGAAAATTAACTAACATACTCAGATATACATCGAATTTGGCGAATAAAAAAAACGGAACGGCGTTCGGCGTTGGCGTACGGAAGGAATAACTATGAATGAAAAAAAATCATTCATAGTTATTCCTTCCGTACGCCAATATTACGCGACCAAATTAGGTGGATTTTGGTTCCGTTAATGTTAGAATGATGATGATTACTATTTGATTTAGCAGGACTTTTATGGTGCATATTTTTTAAGGAATGTTAGGGACCTATTAAATAAATTTCATATAAAAAAATTTTTTTTTATTCGCCAAATTCGATGTATATCGATATCTGAGTATGTTAGTTAATTTTCTCGGGTAATTAGAAATTCACGGTGTATATTATACTGTGGTAAAACCTACTTAATCCTTCAACTCTCTCTAAGGGTTCTCTCTCAATTCTAAGGGTTACGGAAATCTGTTACCAGCTTCAATGTAATCTAATATCATTGTAAAGCGTACTCTGACTTGAAACGGGACATGAAGCACTTGCACGAAACTAAATAAAAATAATAATAAATGTCCATTCATTGCTCTTATTCTAAGGTAAGTAGCTTAAGCACTTGTTTTATAGAAATCAGAAACAACGACGGTACCACAACAGACCCAGCCCCTCTAACACGAGCAACGAAACACGATATGATATAGCGATTTATTTCCTCTTTACTTTCAAAATATGATTACATAGCCGCCATCTTGAACTTTTATTGAAACAGTGAGCATGACCGTGCAGGAGTCACGTCACGTCACGGTTATGCTCGCTTTATCGATAAAAGTTCATATTTCGACAAAAAATATGCGATAAATCGCTATATATACCGTATCATATCGTGTTTTGTTGCTCATGCTATAGAGGCAGGACAATATGAAAAGTTAGTTTTCTACATTGACCCGACCGGGGATCGAACCCAGAGAAGGCGACGCCATATAGTCCGGTGTGCTCGCCTCTCGGCTACGGAGGTCGTCACAAAGCAAAATGAATGGCCATAATCGAACAGGATACCTCAAAGCTCCGTAGTCAAACGATGCACGAAGGCGTTTGTGAAGTTACTTGAAATTGAAAATTTATATTCAAGTCAAGTACTGTCAAACTCGAAAAATTTCAGTTGCGGAAGTTGTACGTGCCGCTATAATTTTATTGAAACGTAAAAGGATAATCAAATATGTAGATGTCGCCAACTGTATAAGGTGTTACAATAAAATTATGTAATTAAAAAAATCAAAAAACCCGACTGCGTAAAATGTGAACTTAAAAGATGAAAACATGATTAAAAGAATCAATTTGCAGTCTGAGGCATCAAATCTATGTTACTTGATTCGACTTTTTCTACACGGATTAAAACTACCTACTTAATTATACACATCATTAAGCTGTTAAATGATTTGATGCCTCCGACTGCAAATTGATTCTTTAAATCTTGTTTTTATCTATTAAGTTCACTTTTTACGCAGTCGGGTTTTTTTGTATTTTTTTTATTAATTAATTTTATCTTTGTTTTTTTTAGTTTGTAGTGTTCTACTTCTGAATGAACTGAAATGCCTTATTTGTAGCTCTTCGTTCTTCGTTAAATTTATGTACCAATAGGAATTCCGGGTAATAATATAGCTTATGTCACTCCCACAACTGAGACGAATCTAATGACATATCATATCATATGTTGAAATCCATTAAACGGTTTTTTCTTACTATATTTTAGTGTATTTTTTTTTCTGTTCCCGTAGGAATTTTGGAAAATAAAGTATTGATTACTATTAGCACTGAAAATATGTGACCCATAGTTAATAAAAAAAAGTTTCAAAATCGGTTTATCAGCATTGCAGATCCGTTTTTCCCGCGTAAGTTCTGTTCCCGCGGGAATTTCGGGTAATAACATACCCCTTGTCACTCCCACAATTGAGACGAATCTATTGATATATTCTACTTTAATCTCCGTTAAACGGTTAAGGCTGTAGGGCGTGCTAAAGAAATGGACATACTTACATACATATATACGCTCGAAAAACATAACCCTCGTTTGGCAGTTTTTTTTTATTATAATTTCCTTAACTTTTATAAACGTTGTGTATTAAACTTTCGGTACATGTAATTCTCTGTTCGGTACAATAAAAACCGGCCAAGTGCAAGTCGGACTCTCGCACGAAGGGTTCCGCACCATTATCTTTAAAACAGACAGCCGGACAGACGTACAGACGGACAGACGGACAGACGGACAGATGGACAGACGGACAGACGGACAGACGGACGGACGGACGGACGGACGGACGGACGGACGGACGTACGCACGGACGGACGGACGGACAGCGGCGCCTCAGTAATAGAGGCCCGTTTTACCCTTTGGGTACGAAACCCTAAAAACTTGTCTTAATTTGAACTAGCGCGCAATGTTTGTTTTATAAATTGTTGTTATTCTAGTTGCCTTTAGAATGAAATCTAAACGAAATTAATTACTATTTCACCGAAACATGCCCAGTAACATTAAGCCAGATCAATGTTTTTAAGTGGTAACACTGAAAAACATTGAATTTCAGCTAATTCCTTTCAGCCGAAAACGTAATTGAACAATAAAATACAAACATTCATATTTATGTTAGTAAGACGTAGCAAGAACACCACAAAATCATCATCATCATATCAGCCTTGGGACGGCTGAACATAAGCCTCCTCAGCGCCTTCCAAATTTACCACAAAAACGTATACTTCCTTATATTGTGAAACGGAGTGTTAACAAACTGCATACGGACAATAAATGAAATCTTAAGTGCATTGTAAAGTACAATGTACAATGCTTAAACTAGACGCTGTGAATTAGCCATATATATCACGAGCCGAAAGATTTATAGAGGTCCGGGTTCAATTCCTTAAGCCGCCAATTTAGAGAACACATTTAACTAAATTGCTTTGAGGTGCTTGGAGTTTCCGCTCTTTGTTGTATTTAGAAAAACTCTTCGATACAGATGCGTACTTTTTTCATCAAAAGGTTATTCGACCGAAAAATAAAGTAATCGGTGTGGTTCAAAGAATTTAATAAGCCATCTGAAGTACCTGTAAAATGGTTACTTACCTACGCAATACTAAATTGATTATTACCTTTTATGTGCCGTCATATTTTATATTTGGTACGAAACCTTTGATACGCTTGATTTTCGTACAGAAGCAATTGCGTCATCTACTTCAATATTACGACTGTGGTTTTCGCTATTAATAGCACCTAAATAGGTCTACAAAATTTTCAATGAAATCTTATACCCCATTCCACTTCAACTAAATTCCAAATACCCAAAGTTTGTACCGCTTTATGCGATAAAACCGGCTGTCTCGTTTGTAACCTTTAATAAATTTATGCTTTAACTTTCATCATCATCATCATTTCATCCATAGGACGTCCACTGCTGTGCATAGGCCTCCCCCAGTGACTTCTAGCTGGTAGGGTTGGAAGCCTGCATCCAGCGACTTCCTGCAGCCTTTATTATACTAGGTCGTTTGTCCACCTTGTGGGTGGACGTTCCACGCTCCGCTTGCCGGTCCGTGGCCCCCATTCCAGAACCTTTCTGCCCCATCGGCCGTCAGTCCTAAGTGCTGTACCCCGCCCACTGCCACTTTGGCTTGCTAATACGTCGGGCTATGTAAGCGACTTTGGTTCGTTCACGGATCTCCTCATTCCTGATTCGATCTCGCAAAGAAACATCAAGCATAGCCTTCTTCAAAGCGCGCTGTGCAACCTTAATCTTCGTAACTTTACCACTTACTAAAAAGACTAGTTTCGTGTACTAAAACAACTACAAGTTCACCTGTAAATGTTAAAAGCAGGTCGCAAATACTGAATTGCTTAATTAACTTAAAACTTAACTTCGCCATTTGTCTCGACAAATTGTTTTACCTACTTTGACGATCTTAATAACTAACAGCAAACATTGTCTTTAACGGTAATAGCCGGTAATTAAAACTCTTTCAGGTAATTCTAAACAATGTTCATAGTAACTTCAAGGGTGGTGATCTTATTGTAAGAAAGATCATAAATGGGAATGTGTGTGCGGATATTTGGATATTTGTGACTCAATCACGCGTAAACGGCTGAACGGATTTGAATGGAAACATTATATTTTCTTACATTATTTTTTAAATGTTTTTAATGTTATTCCTTTGTAAGAAGCTGTTGTATTTGAACAACAGAATCAGTCCATGAGAGGACTTGCGTTATTAAGGATACACTGTGGTATAAAATGAAAAAAAAAATTTAATGTTTACTTAGCCTGTCGCACTTGTATTAATTCAGTTCCAGCTGTATTAGGAAACTTCATTTTTCATGAAAAACTTATGTTGAATTTCAATCCGCGTCAAGTCTAAGGTTAGTACGTTTTAACAGCAAAACTAAAGAATCCAAATAACTTTAAGCCTACTTTTTTACGGATCTGTGTGTCCGTGTGATTCTTTATAGGGTCACTCATGTATGTTTGTCACAGCCAATTTTCTCCAAATCTACTGAGCCTCTAAAGTAGAAATTTGGTTACATGCATTTCAAAACTGGACAAATCCTACTAAGCCGCTGGCTGCAAGCGCTTCGAATCAGCCAATCTGGACGTCATTGGGTCATCTTTAGCATTGGACGTCCTATAGCTGAAATGATGATGACAATGCATTTCTGTGACATGGCACGTACGCGTGACGTAAATTACTTATTTATTTTTAATACAAGAGTCACTTTTTAGAGGCAAATAAGAAAAGTATTTAAAATATTTTTAAATTAATTCGTATTCCACACGAATAATCCGCAGGCACAGCTAGGACCTAGTTTAAAATCCATTCATCATCATCATCATCATCATCAGCCCACACTAGTCCACTGCTGGACATAGGCCTCTCCAATTTAACCGATATTATACTTCAACCGAAATCCTATTTTAACTCATTTAAATTCTAAATCATCATCATCATCATCATCACCAGCTTATATCAGTCCACTGCTGGACACAGACCTCTCCAAAAGGAGGATTTTGCCATAATCGCCACGCTTGGCAGGCGGGTTGGCGATCGCAGTTTGGCCAATGGTGGAGAGGAGACGCTGCTGCCCGTCTTCTTTCTTGTCGTGTGGTGCGGGCACGTTAAAAGAATAGCACCACCCCTTCTCTTCCTATGGGTGTCGTAAGAGGCGACTACAGGAGAACCGCCACAAATTCTAAATATCTAAGTGAAATGTAAGCAATCGTTATCTTTCTCTTAAGAAACGACAATAAACTTTGTATCAATTTCTTTCGATAATACTCTCATTTCAACCCTATTCCAGTTTAATCCGGTTTGTAACTCCTCCGGGCTCATAACAAAACGAACACTCAGGTGGGACCGTAAAAAAACAGGAAAGTACGAGGACAAACAAAAATCCCGGGTTCCGGGGTATTTTCAATATTTACCGGGAAGAAATATTTAAAATTTTCTATGATATACTAGTAGCGCTTGCGGCCAGTCCTATCTTCGCTCGAGTAGCAATACTTGTAACAACGAATATAAATGATTTACAAGCTTAAAAATTTATGTGAAATTCACTCTCTAAAAACGAACGTAATAAACGGTCCTTAAATACATGGCTTAAGTCTTACATAAAGTAGCTTGGTGTCAATCCGAGTGAACAGTGTAACTCGTTGGTATCTAAAATATTTAACCCTAGACCCCTGTCAAAAAATACCGAACCCTAAGAACGTAAAAAGCGTTGAAAAAAATCATTTATTATTCGGCATTGTATCCGAAATCGATTTACTTGTCGATGCAAATAATCTCGATGGCAATGTTTGCTCTTCGCTCGATTCCGAGCGTGGAGGTTATTCTGCTTTTTATCGACGGTGGGCGTGATAACGAGGTCGTTTTAAACGATATTTAAAGTTCAAATACGAGTTTTTCTGGTAACGTATGATTACAACTACAGTCATCTTAACTATTTTCATTTCAATATACTACGGTCGATTAGCATAAGTTCATAACGCATATTGGACGACTCAACTACTGTTCTACTCACCTATTTTTGATTGAACTAAAATTAACTGGACCTACGGACTATTCATCTAATAAATAAATAATAAATATTGGACAACATCACATACATTGATCTGATCCTAAAGTAAGTAGCGAAAGCACTTGTGTTATAGAAATCAGTAACAGCGACGGTACCACAACACCCAGACCCGAGCCAACTCGCCTCTGGGCTACGGAGGTCGTCTAATGTTTGTTTAAGATATTGGTTGTTTCAACTACGTACGGAATACCAAAAATCTAAATAATAATCTAGCGCGGCGCGCAATATATAAATATTGCTGATTGATAAATCGTAGGTGAGACGTCCATTAGTTTAATCAACCTTAGGTAAGTTAACTGTAGTTGAATTGACCGTAGGTAGATGAATTCTCCTTTAAGGATATAGCTGTCATAGAGACAAAAATGAAGTTGTTAGAAATTTTGATGATTTTGCTTAATCTACCAGTTTTTAAACTTATTACAAAAACTAGCTCATAAATTAACTTTATTTTTTGATTATGAAAATGTATCTATATTAAGATTATCTTCAAAATGATACCAAAACCATTTTGAAACATGGGGGTTTTTCGTCGATAAAAGATAAATGAAAAGCCCTTACATTATCACCGGTCGAAACACACTGTATATGGTGTCGCTATCTCTGACGTTCCGGGTTCGATCCCCGGTCAAGTCAATGTAGAAAACGAACTTTTCTATATTGTCTCGGGTCTGAATGTAGTACCGTCGTTGTTTCTGATTTCTATAACACAAGTGCTTTAGTTACTAAGGTAAGTGTACCTTAGAGCAGAGCAATGTATGTGATGTTGTCAAATAATGTAGTTACGTCCCACCTTTAGGAAATAATAGAATTAGACTTAAAATCGACTGATTTTAGTAAAAAGTCCACCAAAATCGTTTGAAACATACTCAATTCAGTTTTAATTGTTCTGAAGGTCTGACAAATTGAGGTTAGGCGAGACGAAACGTAATACAAGTCAACTGGAGGTACAAGTTTTCAAGCTTAGTACATGCTCTTCCCGGGTCAGACATTATCAAAATATGCACTGGAAGCCTGCTATAACTTGTAAATGGCTACACAGGTAAGATTGATAGAATCAGGCGTTACTTTGCGGAAATCCATAACTAAATAATTATGAAAATGTAATTATTTTGCTTACAACTTCCGCTTAGTTACGCCGGCATAGGAACCCCAATTACACCACCTGTAACCCACAATCTGAAGACAATCACAGGCTCATGCAAAGAGCACCGCCCTCCCTCCCTCAAATTGCATGCGAAACAGACGAATGCAAAAGTTAGTACCCAACACCGACATAAAAACCTCGACGCGCGTTTCGCCACTTCACGTGGCATCATCAGGAGAGATGTTGTCGCCTTGTCAGTCGTCTGTCGTCTCCGTCGGTGTTGGGTACTAACTTTTGCATTCGTCTGTTTCGCATGCAATTTGAGGGAGGGAGGGCGGTGCTCTTTGCATGTGCCTGTGATTGTCTTCAGATTGTGGGTTACAGGTGGTGTAATTGGGGTTCCTATGCCGGCGTAACTAAGCGGAAGTTGTAAGCAAAATAATTACATTTTCATAATTATTTACACAGGTAAGATCCATCTCTGGCTCAGGTGGAATCTCCGATACAGCCTGTCGATTTTCTAAACAAAACCGCGATCACTTCGACATCACTTCACTAATCGATAATTAATAATGTGAACCAACTCTGTAACAAAATAAAGTCTATGTTTGTTTGTACTGCTTTGTTGATACGCGCTGTCACTTCATCACTGAAGTCACTCATAGACAATAGTAATTTGAACCCACTACTTAGTGAAATAGGGGCTATATTTGTTTGGATCGCTTAGGTGATATTTAGAGCGAGTTAACATGCGTTTTTTAGAGAATCGACCCCCTGGATTGCCATTTGCCACTCGCAATCAGAAAAAGCGGCACGCACTGCTACCTTTAGCATACGCCATCGGTAATTTTGAGAGTTCATCGGAGACCAGTCGCGTTTTGGCGATTTTTTTTTCGATCAATCCCTGCAGTTGTAACGCGTTTTCCTGGCTTTTTTTAAATAGTTGAGTAAGTTGAGTTTCTTGAGCTAATAGAAATCGCAATGTGCGCAAGCTCAATAGTCTTCGAAAACTGATGCCTGGCAATTTTTGCTTTAATATTGTTCGTGTAAGAGCATTAAATAATTACGAAATGTCCTGTGTGACGTAGAAATAATGAAACAAAATACTTCCAGCGATGTTGTAGTAAACATAAGAACATAAGTTTCCTAGGTAACAGATGTGTTTTCCTGTTGGCCTTAATTTTTCACGTCCTTACAAATGAGATGTTGTGCTTCTCACGTATTTTCATCTTATACAGTTTTTTTTTTAGGAAAACATGTTGATTGTGACTTGTGAGGTCCGTAGCAGTATGTACGCCTGCCTTGAAAATATTTTTGAATAAACCAAACGTCAAACTTTCTGTTTCACCGCAGGCAGTTTTCTGTTTGAGTAACTTTAAATGTTCTTACCACAGGTATATTCACCACAAACTTCCACACAATATAATACAATGTGTATTATGTAATTGTGTTATGTAACACAATTATACTACATCAAATCACCGAATTATCTTTGTGACGGTACTTAAATATTCTGTTCATCCGACTTTTTTATCGATTAGGACTCAGATGCTGCGTTTTTCTTATCCATAATAATATCTATCGTTTAGAATAGAAAAAGAAAAATCTTACACTTACACGACATCGGTCTTATCAGTAAGTACTCATTCTTATAATATTGTCTTACTGCACTCACATAGGTACTCTGATGAAACATTTTAAAAAATGGGACCCTTAACAATGCATAATTAAACCATTCTCGTACTTTTTAACATTTCTATGGCATTCAAACTTAATCTCAGCAAACACATCGAAGTTTTACCTCACCCGATATCGAGAAACCAGGAAAATGTAGAAGATTGAAAGCAGGTGAATACGATTGGGTTAATGTAGCCAGCGTTCGATTTATTGACATTATCGATATTTTGTTTAAATAAAATCTACACATTCTTAAACACTATTGTTTTAGATCGTTTGACAAATTTTTGATTCCTCGAAGTAGACATTAATATTTCTTATTACAGAAAACCAAATCAATTCTTACTGAAACTTACAGGAGTACAAAAGACTAGAACGTTCATTCAAATCACGCAATCAGCTGTCTTAAACAACTTTTTCTTGAGGACCAACACCTAAATCTCAAGAAATAAAATATTATACTTCTTTAAACAAACCATAGTGAACTAGTTAGTTTAGTATAAAAATAAATAAATGTAATTATTTATAAAATCAATTTAAATAAACATAATAAGGTACACCAATATTTCCAGAAATTTGACAGTTTGTGGTAACTTGATGTACTGTTGACTGTCCAATCCCTGGCATGGATCTTGGCGCTCTGGAGAACAGCGGGCTTTGCGCAACTAACAAGATGATCTTCGTATCAGACGCGTGTGCGCGGAGCTACCAATCCGGGCCTGCGTTGCAGGCGCATCACGCGATTAGCCAATCACGTAATCGTAATTTGACGTCAGTATATCTTTAGCTCAGCACTCAAGATTCGTGCCAATTGTTGTTGATAGTATTATTGTTGTGCATCAAGACCGATTGGTTCTAAATATTTTGGGTATCGATAGCATTCAGCGATACATAGCCTGTCTAATCACAACACTAAATCGAATGAAGAGATTAATGAGTAAGTCAGTTGGTAGGGGGCGTGCTCCGATAGAAACAAATGCGGCGGATCTGTTCCAGACGTGACTTTCAGTTCGAATTGTAGTTCTTTAGCGTTTAAATAAGTTTAAAATACAAGCAACGGTTTGTGAATGACACAATTAATCAAATAGTGCCGGGGTCTTATCTCTTAGCAGGAGTACCTACCTACTTGAATCTTATTGTTTTTTCTATATAGAATTTGACGTAAAAACAACATTGATTACGGACTATTCGCGTTCATCGTAAGGCCCTATTTCTTAAAAGAGTGGTTCAATCGGTCAAACACAAAAAGGTAGTGGACAAGAATGTAAAAAGCGAAAAAATACACGTAAGAGTAGCTAAAAAGCGCTTGAAAAAAGAAGAAATAAACTTTTTGTAACTAAGCAACACAACGCTTACCTACATAGTTCACGCGGAAATGCCATTGTTACGTTGAGTCGATAAGTCAGAAAGCGAGAGATGTAATTTTTGGCGGAACCAACTTTAAAACCAGCTGCTGAAATGATTTACGACTTTGTATTAAATATTGATCGGAGTAACTCGGAGTAAATCGGAGTAACACGGAGTAACTCCGTGATCATGGCGCTTGCAACAGTGCCGAAATATCGGGAACTCAAAAATAAGGTACATGGTAGCAATCCCGTAACAAACTATTCTAATGTTAGTGACCATGAAAGTTTAAAACAATATTTTGTATTAAATAGCCTTAAGTTGTATGTATAGTTAAAATAGATTATGCTATGATGGAGCTGACATGCTCATGTACATGACCAAAGCTCCGAAATAAATAAAGATAAAAAAAGTTAGAGAGACATATTTAGGCGTTATACATAGATCGTAGATATTGGACCGAAGGTATTGGTGTCAAAAGTTTTTAAAACGATTTCATACTGATCTCTTTTTAAAATATCAGAATAACTACAAGATAGAAAAATCCGGCCTTCAATACAGCATCAGCACCTCAATGCTGGTTCTCCTCAAATATTTATGACTTTTATACGACCTTTCACGAAATCATATGAAAATTCAACATGAGTATATTGCTGTAGTATTTACATATTTTACATTGACTCGTGTGTTATTCATCAATCTTAATGCATTATACGTTAATATTACCGAAAAACTTTGCATAATGTAAAATTATTTTACTCATATTAAAAAGACACGTAACAAAACGTGCTCGCTGCGAATGTTATAGGTGTTATGCCCCGTAACAGTCAGTAACTACCTTTATATCACTACTAGTTATATTTTTTTCTCTATGATAGTATAAAACAAAGTCGCTTTCTCTGTCCCTATATCCCCATATATCCCTATGTATGCTTAAATCACAAAATAGAAAAAATACAGAAGGTCCACTCCCGCCGTTCTTGAAAACAACTGCCTAAATTGGGCTGACTACCTAGGGTTGCTATTCTGGTTTTTTTAAAATAAGTTAGTGTGCTTTATTACTCCGATACATCAATTAGCTTATACATTCATCTTATCATACGTCCAAGCCTTAATGGGAAAACAAAGCAATATTAACTCTCCTCAACTTGGCTTCTTCAATGACTGTCGTTTTTAACAGCGGCGGCAGCTGCGCGTTCATTGACAGAAATTATACATACTAACTTGTTATATACTCACATTTCAAGGTGATGTGTTTATCCTAGCAACGATAGTGTAAAAATACCAATGAATAATTTAATATGTCTATTATCTTTTATTTAACGCTTACCTTTAACACTGGTGTTATACCAGCGACGATATGCTAGGGAAAATTTAAAAGCCCATTTCTGCTGAATGTGCAATGAAATGAATAATTGATCGCTATCAAAACTTGTCTTTAGCTTTACTACTTACTTACTTTACTTTACTAACAAGAAAAAACCAAGACCTAGTTTTATATACCTTTCAATATTATTTGGAAATTTGAAGAACGTGTAATCACAATTTTGTGTTGTATTAAAACATCCAAACACACTGCAGCAGTAATAAAAAAGGCTTATCCATTTTTTGCACGTAACAATGATCAATGCGTAGTAAACTGTCGTGTGTGACAGCCCGCTATAGCTCTATCCCCGATCGTCCGAGATTTCTAGTAAACGCAATTGTCAATCTGTGCGTGACGATTATGACGCTTAGTTCCGAGTGGACTATCTGTCTAGCGCGCCGGCGCGGCGCTATACGTAATTTGTGCTTAAATCTTTAAAACTACGCAACAGATTTTGATGCGGTTTTTTTTTAATAGATAGAATGATTGAAGGGAAAGGTTTATATGTATAACTAGAGACCCGCCCCGTCTTCGCACGTGTGCAATGCTGATACTCCGGAGCGGGCCGCTATGTTTCTATGTACAACGTTCACAGTTTTTCTGTAGTGTATTTAGTATCAGCATTGCACCCGTGCGAAGCCGGGGCGGGTCGCTAGTACTATATAAATAAAGCTGCTGTTGCCCGCAGTTTCATACCTTAGATATGGTTTCGAGTGAATGAATGAATGTCAAACTCGGTAATAAAATAAAAACTCTACAAAACTTATTTTACTCAACCCTAAAACGGGTATTTGTTTATTTAGTGCTTTATTTAGTTATAGGATTATCCTCGCGATCTTGGTGCTTCATACAAACTTTGAACACCCGTTTTGCCGCTTTAGGCGGTAAGTTTTGGAAAATCTTTCTGAGCGCACGCCTACATCATAATAGCTAAATGTGTGCCAAATTTCAGCGCAATCGATTCAGTGGTTTGAGCTGTGCGTTGATGGATCAGTCAGTCAGTAACGGTTGCCTTTTATATATACAGAAGATACCACAATTGAATTCACAATCACCAATTAGCTAGCCCCAAACTAAGCAAAGCTTGTACTATGGAAACTAGATAACAGATGGATAAACATACTTTAAACTTACACTTATGACTTGGCTACAAATGCTCGTGCTCGTCACAAAATCATTTTCCCCTTGTGGGATTCGAACCGGCAAACGCCAGGCTTTAAATTTCGCAGCGCGAATCAATACCAGTCGGTAGTCTTAAAGAAACTATCCTGTAAAATCATTAAAGAACACTGTAAATCAATTAAATAAATATTACCTTACCTTACCCTCAGCTACTTATAACTGAAACAAATGTATTAAGGAAATCAGATACAACGACGGCGCCACAACACTCAGACTCGAGAAAATAATAATTTAGAAAAGTTGGTATCTACATTGACCCGATCGGGAATCGTATCCAGAAGCCCAGAGATATCAACACCAAGTCCGATGTACTCCCGCTCGGCTAAGTTAACATAAAACAAACTCTTTTGTTATGTACTTATTATTCTAACTTGAGACACAGCCAGTCTATTAATAGAACGGCCTTAACTCAATTGCGTCTTGTTCCGAACGCCAGTCAAACTTAGTTTACTCTTAAGTTTGTCAATTTGTCTACGTTTATTTTTAGATGCAGACTTCAATTGAATTGTTGAAGAAATGAAGCCTTATATAAGGTCCGATTTTATTAGTGTAGATCCTGTTTACCTGTTACTATATAGATTAAAAAGCAATCGTAAAAACCAACTTCCAAATGTCTATCATATAAACTAAAAAAGTTTAAAATAAAAATACAAAATAACAACATCGACTTCATATTGCGTAAACTTGTCCTATCTTCAACTCCTTCTCGCTCTGTACAAGGGGAAGGAATAAGACGGATAATCAGATGGTTAAACGTACCAAAGATAGGAAGAATTTATGCAATATGAAGTCAATGTTGTTTAATTTGATTTTGATTTTTTTGATTTTTTTTTAGTTTTTATTGTACACATTTGAAAATTGGTTTTTACGATTGCTTTTCACCTCTATAGTCACAGGTTAACAGGATGTACACCAATAAAATATATACCTTTGTTGAAGGATTCTTACCTTATCATTTCAAGATCATTATCAATCCTTCATTAAGCCTTCAATATGCCATCCTATTTTAATTAAAATAGCAATAAATATTGGACAACATCACATACATTTATTTGATTCTAAGGTAAGTAGCGAGAGCACAAGTGCTTCAGCTACTTACCTTATGATCAGAGCAATGTATGTGATGTTGTCCAATATTTATTTTATTTTATTGTAATCAATTACAATGACATTACTACTTACCATTTGATTATTTGGTTTGTTGTGGGCGAGTTCCAAGAAGAAGCGGTCTAAGAAACACGGTCACTTTTTAATTGTCAGCCAGCCACTCTTCGATTAATCTAGTTAATTTGTTTTAACAAATTAAAAATTTCAAATCCACACATGTTTATCGCTGAGAAGTAAGCCATCGCACATACTAAATGGATTTCATTTGTTTTTGGTTCTCACCAACGTTTCAAAATAGTTTTTTTTGTTACTCCTTTCGTTGACCTACTTTATTTGTAACATAAATGATATCGTAAGTAATAAATAAATATAACATAAATATAAATATTGGACAACATCTCATACATTGCTCTGATCCTAAGGTAGCTAAAGCACTTGTGTTATAGAAATCAAAAACAACGACGGTACCACAACATCCAGACCCGAGCCAATATAGAAAAGTTCGTTTTCTACATTGACCCGACCGGGGATCGAACCCGGAACCTCAGAGATGGCGGCGCCATTTAAAATCCGGGGTGCTCGCCTCTCGGCCATGGAGGTCGTCGAATTAGACCTATAAACATTTTCTATTCTAATATAGGTACCTATACTAACTCTATTCAATTAAAATCACTTGAAATTATCTCAATAACATAATTTATATCAATGACACTTTTCATGCAGCTTCCATTCAATTTGACGCTCAGTATAGCACTGGCCGCTGGGGGATCAACTCAAAGTCCCAAAATAATACTTAGATATTCAAACCGATTAGCGAGATATCTGGAAACCCTTTGACTATCTCTAAGCCCTATCACGGGATTACACGACTTGTTACGAGATTAGCAGATTACTTAATACTTATGCGCTTATTAGCCGAAATCCTTGTCTATTACGATTACGACACGGTTTGACGCTAAGTAATTATTTGTATTTCGGTAAGTATCTCATTAGTGTATTAGTCTGAGTGTTAGTAGCTCTTGGTCGGAATCTTGCCTCTTATAATATACGAGTAAATATGGGCCGTAAGTTTGCAGAGTATTTTGTGGATTTATTCAACAGGGTTAGGTACTACGAAAATGACTTATCGTTCGTTCGGACGTATGAACTTAACAAATTAAAATAACCAATCACTTGTATTCAGCCCTTTGACAAAATATGACCAACTCACTGACTTGAGTGAAGAGGTTGATACTGGAACCTTCCAATGCGCTATAAGCCTTTTTTAGGGTTCCGTACCCAAAGGGTAAAATGGTCCCATTTTTTATACTGAGGCACCGCTGTCCGTCTTTTTGTCTGTCTGTCTGTCCGTCTGTCACCAGGCTGTATCTTATGAACCGTGGTAGCTAGACAGTTGAAATTTTCACAGATGATGTATTTCTGTTGCCGCTATAACAACAAATACTAAAAACCAGAATGAAATAAATATTTAAGGGGGCTCCTTGTCCCATTATACAACAAACGTGATTTTTTTTGCTCGTTTTTATAGATAATGGTGCAATGGTGATTAACGAATCCGATTCGCACTTGGCCGGTTTTTAAACTGACGAGTATTGACACGAGTATTGACACACTGTCCACCTGCTAGCAGCGTCTACTTTAGATCTTAGTTCCCGATTGCGGTAGGTACATCGACCAACTTAGAGCAGTTGGTTAAATGCTCTAAATCGACCAATAAAAATGCGCCATTTTAAAGATGAAGTCACACTTCATCCCCACCGATACTGATACACCTGATACAACGACTTTGTGGGTACAAAGGCACACTCAGCACGATACACGCCGAATTCAAAACTACTTTGTTTGAAATTATATGAAACTGCGTTCATTGTTCAAATATCCGCGCCGAATCGAATGCATTGGCGAAAGTTATTAACCCTTAATTTGGCAGACTCATTGTTTGTAAAAAAAAAAAAACTGTGTGATTTATGTTCCTAGGGTTATGTATAGGCCTTAAAAAATTAAAAATAATTTCTCGATTTCACCAACTAGAAAAAAAACAATGTTCATCACAATAAACACTGCCAAATGTATAAAGAATTATATAATGAAAAGACTGTTTATTCGGGTGAACATTGCCTATTTAAGGTAGCGATATGAAATAAAAAGACTTATTAATGAAAAAATAGTAATTTATATTAATAAACACTTTTAATACCCAGAATGGATAAAAATCAACTATGACCTTACAATATTGTTTGAACGTAGAGATATTTCGTATTTAAAGAAAAACTAAAACATAAACTCTTTGTTTATGTAACTTAAAAGTGGACATAATCGCACAAACCAAAAAATCAGGTAACTATTATAATGTATCATTAAACAAAAAAAAAACAAAGAACATCTATTGATCATCATCATTTTGCATGAAAATTTAAGAAACAATTACGTCCACTTTTACCAGTTACAAAACATAGCCTGATATTACATTTCATGCAGTATACAGTTGTATTTTTGTTACAAAATTTACAGCGTCCCATGTCATCTTTGGTGGAAATAAAATGACCAACATTATCATATCTTATAGGGCTTGGAGGCCTGGCTGACCTAGGTTTTTTTACAGACGATTCCTCTTCTCTTTCAAATTCTTCTGATCTATCTTTCTTTACCAGACAATTGTATATTTCATATCTAAAAACTTTTAACGACATCTTTTTACTGTTTACATTATCCTTTTTGTAAAGAATCCACGCGTTGTTCAGACAGATATCAAGTAGTTGGCTAAATATGCCAATATACCACCTTTTTGATTTAAATGGAATTCTGTACAGTGCTATTAACATGTCAGCCAGGTCTACTCCCCCCATATGCTTATTGTATTGTTTGACTATTTCAGGGCAGTCTACATTCACTTTCTTTTTCAAATCTTTGGAATATCTTTTGATTTGGTGTAATGGTTCGGCTCCCACAAAAGAACTTATTAGAGTTACCGGTTTGTTGTCATTCCATCGAACAACTGCAAGTTACTTTTCTCACAGACGACTTGTGTATGGGCACCTCTAGGTTTTTTTTTTCATAGATTTTCCATCTGGTAAATGTTTTTCAGCACCCCGAATCCGGTTGTTGCGTATTGTTCCAAGTCCAAATATGCCATAGTTTTTTTTCAGTATGTAAAAGAGCTCAGGCGAGGAAAAAAAGTTGTCACAGAATACTATAGCTGGTTTGTTTTTGATGGTTTGGCATAAAGCAATCACAATTTGTGCACCGAATCCTAATGAAATCTCTTCTTCCGTGAATGTGTGATTACGAAACGTATCTTCTCCTCCGTAAAGAATAAAATCGAAAATCATGCCATTTACTCCAGCTCTAACGTAATTTTTAAAGCCCCATTTGTTTGGTTTGTCTTTCATGTATTGTTTCCTGTTCCCAGCTTTCCTTCCGTTATAAGGTATCATCATCTCGTCTACACTAAACCGATGTTCTTTTTCTTCTTTTAGACAATTTTGTCTTATTTGTTCTATAATGGGCCTGACTTTATAGAATCGGTGTGTGTCTTCATAGCTGTTGTCATTAAAATGGAGATATCGCCTTATTACTTGATAACGTTTCAGCGACATGACATCTGCCACTTTACCGTACCTGAACTTTTGACTCCAGTAGTCTAAATACGAAGGCATTTGGACTATTCCCATAAGGATGTGTATGGCTACAAAGTCCTGTAATTCATTTTCAGTGAGTTGAATAGATTTTCCAGTTGCCTGAACTGAATATAAGTTTGTTTGTTCTGTAATATGTCTGATTACATCCTTTGAAAAAAATTTATAAAAATAATCAATTGAAGAAAAGTTCTCTAGTTCTTCACCAAGATGAGCTGTATTGCTTTCTATATTTTCAAATTGAATACTGTGGCGGAAAACTGCCTTTTTCCATGTATATGCTAAAGTAAACTTTTTATTTTTTTTCGGTCTCTTGGCTGCAGGGGCAATTTGTTTTCGAGATTTAGTTTTTCTAGTCGTACGAGTACCTGATGTAGTGGGAGTTGACTCTATGGACGGCAATGAAGGTAAAGAAGAAATGGACGGAATATTATCGTAATTAGTGAGTCTCGGTGAAAGTGGGCATATATCTTGCAAAATAGGCGTTAGTTGTACGTTTTCATATGGGTCCTGTTGGAGGTCTTGGTTATCAGTATGGTTGTCTTCAGGAGCATTTGGGTGCTGTTGGAGATTATGGTGGTCAGCGTGGTCGTCTTCAGGATCATCATGTGCCTCGTCGCTACTTAATAAATGAAGGCGTTCAAGACTAGAGTTTATGGACCGAGGAGGGGAGGATGCAATGCTTGAAAGAGTAGGTGTGGGTGGAAGCTCGTCATCGGAATTGGTGCAAGACTTATCACTAGTTTCAGAAGGTGCGTGCTCTCTTGGTACAAGCGATAGTATTCTTGAAGCTCTTTTATGCGTATCAAGCTGCCAACAAGCAAAACCAAAAATGTAGTAACTTTTAATTAAGAAATTACTACGCTCAAATAAAAATCAAGCAAAAGTGAATATTTGATAGCCTATTTCGCAACGTTCACTGTGATGAACAAACAAAGTTAACACCAATTTGTTAGTAATTTGGCAATGTTCACTGAGATGAACAATTGACTTTGACCACACATAACACAGCTTATTAACTGGATAAGCATTATAAATCTATTAAATTATTGAGAATGCATATTATGCAATACGTGACAAACACCACCATAACCAAATTGTTAATAAAAATAAGTAAAATTTAATAAATTACCTTGACACAAAACGCTGGACCACGTCGTGCCGACATTTTGGTTAAACTGTCACTCTGTGAGTGTTGCTATCACTTAGAGAAAAAAAAACTACCATAACTTAGTATACTTACTAGTAAAAAAATAAACTTACCAGATCTTAAGACTTATACACTAGCCATATTATTTTTTTCAATTGAATGTTCACCGTAGTTAACAAAGTTAAATTAAGGGGGGACTTACATTTAAAACATGATTGTGTGGACTCACCATAAGTAGATATTTGTATTATGCACCAACAACATGTAATTCTGCATCCCTTAGCAACTAAATACTAATTGAAATGAAAATACATTTCGGAACCGGCGGACTGAGAGATAACCAATGACAAACTGCGCCACTAGCGCCGCGTGTCGGCGCGCTCATAAATTAACTCGCGCCATAAACTCACCGCAATGGTCACCGAAACAATTACAATTATATCTACTTTTACGTGTGTACTGTACTGTTCATTATGTGGTCCTGTAATGGACCTGTTTCTTTGTGCTTGTCTTTTTTACCCAGCTGCTTGGCAATAAAAACCATTCTGTTTTACAAGGGTATCTTTAACATCATCTTCAGCCCTTGAAAGTCCTGGACATAGGGCTTCTCAGGACACATAGCGAGCAGCTTTGGTTGCATCTAGCGATTTTACGCAACATTGACTTTAGAGATCGTCAGTCTGGAGTTCCTCACAAGCTGCGTCTTCCAGTTGATGGTTGACATTCGTGAACTTTTTCAACCTGAAATATTTAAGATAGTTATGAATGACCTAACTTCTAGATTTAATTACCTACTAGCTTATTTACTACTGAATCAGAGGCAGAAGTATAGTAGTAGGTACGTATTGAAATAAGTACCTACTACCTACCAGGGGCGTGCGGTGCATACTTATAAGCCATTCCTGTGGCTTCCTGAACCCTGATAAATGAAATAAAATAGGCAGTAGCTACCTACAACTATGTGTTAATGATGAACACATTTGACAATATCTACTCCTACCTCGAAAAAAAACCAATGCCATAATGGTTGCAGTTCTGTGTGCTTTGCAATTCAAAGGTCATGTCGGAGATTTTACGTAAGTAATAGCCCACATAAGTAGATAGATATACTCAGAATAAAATAAATTACGTAACAAACTTGAGATAACATTGCTCTAAATTCAACAACCTCACACGATCTAAGATAAGTGGATCATAGCGTTTCCGTATAACATTTTTCCCCTACGACTTAGATGGATTTCCCTTGCAAATTCTATCAAGGAAAACACGGAAGAAAAAGCTTACACACTGCCTTTTTATGGACGAGTAGTTGTTAAGTGGGGATGCTTGTATTTTGTTACTTAATCGAGCGTGTAAGAACGCCCAGGTGAGGAGAATTTTAGAGATCTCTATGTAACAAAAAGACTCTAAGTAAAACCAGTACAAGTTGCAGCGTAGCGTGATTTTAATTTAATAATTTCACTAAATAACACAAAAAAGAGCTCAATTGGTTTATAACAAGTTACTTGATTAAATAAAGTAGAGTGATTAAGTTGGCTTTATTGCCAGCAAACAAGCAGCTTTATGTTCCCCTACACAGGGAGTTAGGTATATACCATTTACCTAACACCCTGTATAAACATGTTATTTGATCACCGTTAGCAAAATCTTGATGGCAGCGAAATTTTTTTAGTGCACACTCTGACACGATTGTGGCCGATGAATTCGCTGCTGCTGGCAGTTCATGGAAAAAAACCGGAGATCGAATCAGTGGTGTGCATTAGGAAAGGCCTAGGTATATTCAGCCCACGTTATTCCACTAATAACGTGGGCTGAATATGACTGTAACTAAAAAGCGGCAAAATGTGAGTCAAACTTACGCAACAACAGTTAAATCGTATTAATGTCGTTTCTTTGATTCATGAGTGCATGGTTCTCAGCGCCTTATCGGCTCCCGCTTGACCGGATTTTTAGGGTTAACGTACCCAAAGGGTAAAACGGGACCCTATTACTAAGGCTCCGCTGTCCGTCTGTCCGTCTGTCCGTCTGTCCGTCTGTCCGTCTGTCCGTCTGTCCGTCTGTCCGTCTGTCCGTCTGTCCGTCTGTCCGTCTGTCCGTCTGTCCGTCTGTCCGTCTGTCCGTCTGTCCGTCTGTCCGTCTGTCCGTCTGTCCGTCTGTCCGTCTGTCCGTCTGTCCGTCTGTCCGTCTGTCCGTCTGTCCGTCTGTCCGTCTGTCCGTCTGTCCGTCTGTCCTTCTGTCCGTCTGTCCGTCTGTCCGTCTGTCCGTCTGTCCGTCTGTCCGTCTGTCCGTCTTTCCGTCTGTCCGTCTGTCCGTCTGTCCGTCTGTCCGTCTGTCCGTCTGTCCGTCTGTCCGTCTGTCCGTCTGTCCGTCTGTCCGTCTGTCCGTCTGTCCGTCTGTCCGTCTGTCCGTCTGTCCGTCTGTCCGTCTGTCCGTCTGTCCGTCTGTCCGTCTGTCCGTCTGTCCGTCTGTCCGTCTGTCCGTCTGTCCGTCTGTCCGTCTGTCCGTCTGTCCGTCTGTCCGTCTGTCCGTCTGTCCGTCTGTCCGTCTGTCCGTCTGTCCGTCTGTCCGTCTGTCCGTCTGTCCGTCTGTCCGTCTGTCCGTCTGTCCGTCTGTCCGTCTGTCCGTCTGTCCGTCTGTCCGTCTGTCCGTCTGTCCGTCTGTCCGTCTTTCCGTCTGTCCGTCTGTCCGTCTGTCCGTCTGTCCGTCTGTCCGTCTGTCCGTCTGTCCGTCTGTCCGTCTGTCCGTCTGTCCGTCTGTCCGTCTGTCCGTCTGTCCGTCTGTCCGTCTGTCCGTCTGTCCGTCTGTCCGTCTGTCCGTCTGTCCGTCTGTCCGTCTGTCCGTCTGTCCGTCTGTCCGTCTGTCCGTCTGTCCGTCTGTCCGTCTGTCCGTCTGTCCGTCTGTCCGTCTGTCCGTCTGTCCGTCTGTCCGTCTGTCCGTCTGTCCGTCTGTCCGTCTGTCCGTCTGTCCGTCTGTCCGTCTGTCCGTCTGTCCGTCTGTCCGTCTGTCCGTCTGTCCGTCTGTCCGTCTGTCCGTCTGTCCGTCTGTCCGTCTGTCCGTCTGTCCGTCTGTCCGTCTGTCCGTCTGTCCGTCTGTCCGTCTGTCCGTCTGTCCGTCTGTCCGTCTGTCCGTCTGTCCGTCTGTCCGTCTGTCCGTCTGTCCGTCTGACCGTCTGTCCGTCTGTCCGTCTGTCCGTCTGTCCGTCTGTCCGTCTGTCCGTCTGTCCGTCTGTCCGTCTGTCCGTCTGTCCGTCTGTCCGTCTGTCCGTCTGTCCGTCTGTCCGTCTGTCCGTCTGTCCGTCTGTCCGTCTGTCCGTCTGTCCGTCTGTCCGTCTGTCCGTCTGTCCGTCTGTCCGTCTGTCCGTCTGTCCGTCTGTCCGTCTGTCCGTCTGTCCGTCTGTCCGTCTGTCCGTCTGTCCGTCTGTCCGTCTGTCCGTCTGTCCGTCTGTCCGTCTGTCCGTCTGTCCGTCTGTCCGTCTGTCCGTCTGTCCGTCTGTCCGTCTGTCCGTCTGTCCGTCTGTCCGTCTGTCCGTCTGTCCGTCTGTCCGTCTGTCCGTCTGTCCGTCTGTCCGTCTGTCCGTCTGTCCGTCTGTCTGTCCGTCACCAGGCTGTATCTCATAAACCATGATAGTTAGAGTTGAAATTTTCACAGACAGACTTGAGAGATTTGAGATTGTTTTAAGAGTTCGTGGTTACCGCCCTGTTGCCGCTATAACAACAAATACTAAATAACAGAAAACAATAAATATTTAAGGGGGCTCCCATACAACAAACATGTTTTTTTGACGTTTTTATAGATAATGGTACGGAACCCTTCGTGCGCGAGTCCGACTCGCACTTGGCCGGTTTTTAATATTCTTACTGTACTGTTTGACTGTCGTAAGGCTAGTAGTTAGTCGTAGGACTACAGAGCCAGGAGATTGCAGGTTCAAATCCTACAAGGGGGACATTTTTTTGTGTGATGAGCACGAATATTGTAATTTGAAGATAAGGATGTTTATAAATGTAAGTATGTCGATCCGTTATCTGGACGCCATAGTACATGCAAGCACTGCTTAGTATCATGATGATACTAAGCAGTGCTTGTACTATGTATTATCATCATCATTTCAGCCATAGGACGTCCACCACTGATCAATATTGGCCTTTCTCAATGACTTCCAGATTGGCCGGTTGGAAGCGGCCCACATCCAGCGGCTTCCTGCAGCCTTTTTACCATGTGGTCTGTCCACCTTGTGAGTGGACGTTCTACCCTGCGCCTGTCGGTAAGTGACCTTCGTTCGAAAACCTTTCTGCCCCATCGGAAGTCAGTTCTACATCCTATGTGCTCAATGCCATTTCAGCCTGCTAATCCGTCGAGCTCGGTCAGCGACTTTTGTTCTTTGGGGATTGCTTGCCTGGTATAAATTGGGGCTAGATTATAAGTGTATTTTTTTAACTTGGTATGTACCATATAAGATGCAGAATCATAATTTATTAAGTAGTCTACCTATTTTAATAAAACAACAATTTAGATAACGCGAGTAAAACGTAAAATACAAATGTTTATAATTTCGTGATATTACGTAGGTATCACACAAGCCGATTGATCTCTAAAGAGGAAGATCTATTATTAAAAATGCATTGCTGTTTGTTAATCTTGCAAAAACTCGCAAAAATTCCCATACTTACTGTTTCTACATGTTAAAAAGTAGCACCAACATCATTAGTAGGTATATAGGGTTATTTGAATAAAATCAACAACCTCGCACGACTAGATAGCTAACATCAAAACAACAACATTTGTTCTACGAGTGCTATCATAACTCAATACATTAATTAAAAATCGATTTCCAAGCTTTTATTGTACTGGTCGTGAAATTTATTGTAAGTCTATCTTCCATTCACCATGAAAACCGGCGCCGCGCGCGACGCGATGTTATGCGCATAGAGATAAGAACATTCAGACGTAAAATTTAATTGATAGTTATTTTTGTATGAAAGTAAAATGCGTCAAACTATCAAAAGTCGTAGAACAAATTAATGTTGTTTATGATGTTAGCTATCTAGTCGTGCGAGGTTGTTGATTTTTTTCAAATAACCCTGTATAATTAGGTTCTTTCGTATTTCTGCGATACATTACATCCAGCAAATGATCTTTTAAAATAAATTATTACGATTTCAATAAGAACTTCGCCTTAAATGTTATTTGTTAAGAATAAACTGTCCTTGCAGTTTTTCATTGAGATAACAGTATATTGATCACTTTGACTCAATTAACTGCTTACGCATTGATACAAAGTAATAAATACTTTAAAATCCGTGCAAAATAATGTTTCAAATAAAATTATTATGTGCCGTGATAATTCTATGTAATTTCGCCGATACACACGATTTGATAGAAGGATACGATTTCGGTGTTCGTATGTCGTATACTGAAGTGAAAAAACATGGTCTTCTATTCTTCAAGAGACACGAATCGGTTGGGTTTGTTTACCCTAAAGGAACGAAAATAACTGGTATTGCTTGCGTCGACCTTACGCCTAAGAAAAAAGGTATCCCCAAGATATCTCAAGGAGGAATCAACAGCAGTTTTGTGCAAATCGACTTTGAAAGTGAAGTGAGCACCGGACTTAAATTCACAGTTGAAATCTACACGATATCTTTGAAAAAGGACTTGAAAGATTATAAAACTCACAATTAGTTTGTGAAAATGAGTAAATTTTGTACGGGTAGGTTAAACTGCTAAGTTAAACTGCTGTAATAGGGTAACGGGTACGATGTTTGCTAACTTTGACCTCATGTTACTCTGTATATTGACGTTTAATTAACTGCCAAACTATATGTAGGGCCATTCTGAAAAGACTTAAGAATTCATGAAAAATTACTTTAACTCGCCATTTTGTTATTAAAATATATTTTTAGTCGTTTTTGTAATTATTACCTAGAAGTAGTATTATTGGCCCCCTGAAGCACGATTATTGACCTAAGACCTGACAATCAATGGCCGGGCCAATCATTGCATTAGTTGTGTGCCAATGAATATAGTGAAATAAGCAATGGTGAGAGAAACGAAGTATTAAGTCAAAATGCATTTTTTTATTTAGGTTAAATTTCAACTTAAAATGATCTCGCATAATGTAAAAAAATGCAAAGTTATCTCTTGATAACTTTGACTTGCAGACGTTATTGCTTTTGCAGTTCTTTGGGCGATTTGTGAATGTCTTTAAAAAAGTATATTCCCTTCTCCAGGTTAATATTTTTATACGTAAAAACAATGGTTTAACCTTAGTCCCGGACTAGCAAATGCACTCTGAATAAGACAGTCATTTAGGCGACCTATTTAAAATTGTTTATTATTGAAATTATTGATGCAATTCATTAATTTGTTTGTTTAGTAAAAGACAACCAAAAGCTTAAAGTTAGGTATTTATAATATAATAGTCCATGTGGATGTTAATGGTGAGAATAATTCATACAACTTAATAACGGAATTTCCGAAAAGCGTAATTAAGTAGGTAGTAGCAACTTATTCCAAATACTGCTGCCTCTGATTCGGTAGTAAATAAGCTAGTAGGTAATTTCTACAAGTTAGATCATTCATAACTAGCTTAAATATTTCAGTTAGTTAGTTACCTATTTAGCTTCGCGGTAGAGGTACTTAGCGTCGATCTTCGCTATTCGAGTCAAAGAAGAATTTAATTCTAGTTAAGAGACCCAGAGTTGATCTGATGATGGTGCCAGGCAGAAACGACTCCCCTCTACTATTCAGTGGAGATTTTAATGTTGGTTGTTTTGTACGTACCCTAGTAAAAATAAACTTACCATTATGTAATCTTTGAAATAATAAATAACGCTGCCAAGTAACCAGAACCAAAAAGTAAAAGGGTAAAAATATTTCGTGTTTCTGAACGCAGCTTGCCGTTGATTCGTCAGACAGAACAATTTCACCTATTTGCTTTTGATAGGTCAATACAATTTAAAACTTTCATTTTGACCAATCACATTGCTGTCTTTCGGTCAGCTGCCATTTTCTTTCTCAGCTGTCAAACGTCATATGAAACGTCAAAAAATAGAAACAAGTTTTCGTATCGTTTTCTCGCTTTTTTCACTTATTCTAATTGTAATTTAGTTTGAAGATGTCGGAAAATGGGCACAACGATGCGTAAGAAAACCCAAGTGTCGTTTGTGATACGGGACGAGGAGGAGAGGCGTCACAAAAATGGCGTTAGTTCACTTCAACTGGACCCGATTCAGGGGAGATTGTATTCTGCCGGCCGCGATGGAATTATCAGGGTCTGGAATACAGCTAATGGAGTCCAGGACAGGTACATTCAGAGCATGGAACACCACACCGATTGGGTAAACGACATCGTGCTCTGTTGCGGTGGTAAGAACCTCATAAGTGCTTCTTCTGATACTACTGTCAAGGTATGGAATGCGCCTAAAGGCTTTTGCATGTCCACTCTACGTACGCATAAGGACTATGTACGCACACTGGCCTACGCGAAGGACAAAGAGCAAGTTGCTAGCGCAGGCTTAGACCGCGCCATTTTCTTGTGGGATGTAAATACATTGACAGCGTTGACTGCCAGCAACAACACTGTCACAACTTCCAGCCTTGTAGGCAATAAAGAGTCCATTTACAGTCTTGCAATGAATCCTCCTGGCACCATCCTTGTCAGTGGCTCAACAGAAAAGGTTCTGCGAGTTTGGGACCCTCGGAACTGTTCACGATTAATGAAATTGAAGGGACATGCTGATAATGTCAAAGCCCTAGTCGTCAGTCAGGACGGTTCGCAGTGTGTATCTGGAAGTTCTGATGGAACAATAAAATTATGGTCGTTGTCACAGCAGAGATGTGTGTCGACGATTCGTGTTCACTCTGAAGCAGTATGGGCATTGCTAGCCACTGAAAATTTCACACATATCATATCAGGAGGACGGGACAGACTAGTCATTATAACAGAGTTACGGAACCCTGACAATTTCATGATTGTCTGTGAAGAGACTGCCCCAATTTTAAAATTATGTTTCACAGCTGATCAACAAGGCGTTTGGGTTTCAACATCGGAATCTGACATTCGTTGTTGGAAACTGCCACCTCGTAACTCTTTAAGCTCAGATATGTATAATCAAAATAATTATAACACAAATAATGTTTATCAGACACAACCTTTGTACCATATTCCTGGCGGTCCAGCGATAAAACACTATACAGTTTTGAATGACAAACGTCACATATTAACGAAAGACACAGCCAGCAATGTTGCACTCTATGACGTTCTAAAAGCTTGCAAAGTCGAAGATTTAGGAGAAGTTGACTATGATGAAGAAGTTAAAAAACGTTTTAAAATGGTCTATGTACCAAATTGGTTTAACGTCGATTTAAAGACTGGTATGTTGACAATACACTTGGGACAAGATGAGACTGACTGCTTAAGTGCATGGGTGAGTGCGAAAGAAGCTGGTTTGACCACAGAAAACGATCAAAAGGTCAACTTTGGAGCGTTGCTGTTGCAAGCATTATTAGAACATTGGAACCATCCTAATAGAGTTAACGAATCTGGTATGAAAGTGATTGGGAACAATTTCTTCAGTGTTCCACTGCATACTCCATTGATATTCAGTGAAGTTGGTGGTAGAACGCTTTATAGACTTCAGGTTAGTAAAATAATCCCTTAATACATAAAAAGCATTTTTAAACTCTTATTTAGTGATAAAAATTATTACTTAAAGATTCTATTTATTTACTAACACAAGAGTTAGATAATCTATTCAGTATGAGTATCAAAAATAACAATTTGAAACTAATTTTGATTTAATTACAGAAACTGAACAAAACTTAAAAAAAATAAAACTTTTGCCAAAAATATTGTTTTAGCCTTGATACTAATGCTTAATCTACTCATAATAAATACCATAACTATGAAATGATGATGAAGCCTCATTAAAAAAATATATAAGAAATGAAAAAAAAAGGTTGATTAAATTTAATTTCTGTTTTAATGGCAGCAATTGTGCTCCGTGTGTGGTACACTGGTTCCACCAATGTCATGTGATAACAAGGCAGGATGTGGTGGTTAATTAATTTAATCTTATCTTCAGGTTGGCGATGCCGGTGGCGAGAACGAAGGTAACCTCCTGATAGAGACTGTGCCATCCTGGGTAGTGGAGGTGGCTATTGAAATGTCCGCTCCCAATCTGAACAAGTTGCCTTTCTACCTTCTGCCGCATTCGAGTTGCCAGAGCAAACAGGATAGGCAGAAAAAGGTAAAAATACTAAAGGTATTTGATAGCTTTAAACCCAATTTTTAAATAGCTTTTTATTGTTTATCAAGATTAATGAAAAAACTAAGTTTTCTATTTGTCTCGGCTTTGGGTTGTGGTAACGTCGTTGATTCTGATTTCTATAACACAAGTGCTTTAGCCTACTTATTATGTTGTCCATTATTTTTTTACTATATATTCATAGATTTTAAATTAAATAGCTTTAAATGAATAAATGCGTGATATACAAGTTCACAAAGTTTTTCGTTTGTATAGACTTCCTCTTGGACACACTTATGGCACTTAACAAATGCCTGTGTAAACAAAAAATACGTGTGTAACTAGCTAAAGTATACAATGAAAACGTAATCCTATTCCAGGACCGGCTAGTAGCGAACGACTTCATCCAATGTCGCAAAGTGGCCGAGCACGTGGTAGAGAAGATAGTCGGTGGGGGCGACGCGTCAGGAGCAAGTGCTGGCAGCGGAAAGGGAAGCGCTAACGAAGACAGCGGAAACGACGCCCCAGAAGAACGAGTGGAACTGCTTTGCTGTGACCAGGTTAGTGTTGTTGGTTTCTACCGAAAGATGGCGCAGTCTGTACTTTAAACCGCGATGTCATATCGGGTTTTCCAAATGTAGTCATTTTAAATAAAACTAGAACGAAAGGTAAGCGCTAATGAAGACAGCTGGAACGACGTCACAAAAGACCGGGTAGAGCTGCTGTGCGGTGACCAGGTTGGTGTTGCAAGTCGCCACCGAGAGATGGCGCTGACTGTCCGTTGAACCGCGACGGAACGTTCCATCGTGTTGACCCCTCAGCCCAGGGAAACGAGACATATTGGGAATTCTTTTGTTACGTTGTTATTCTTTTGTTTTTATAAAGTTGCTTGGCGTTTGATGAGTTAAATTAAAGACACCAGTGCGATTTATTTGCCTTAGTTCAGCGCCATCTAGTTGTAAATGAAGAACAGCGGGTAGGATGCCGGAAGAACGTGTACGTACGTACGTAACGTAAGATGTGTGTACATTCAGTCAGTAGTACACACCTCCATCTCTTTAAATTGAAGTGGTAGTGGCACCATGAACTAACAAACATTTTCTTAGGGACGATTTTTCAAACGCCGGATTACTGTTATCTGACTTAAATATACTTAAATTAATAAAATTGATATTTTGACACATTTTCAATAGGAAAACTGACAACATGTCAAGCTCGGTTCGAAAAATTGGCCCTTATAATTTTAATTAGATCGCGTCATCACTATTGTCATAATATTGTAAGATTTAAACGTCAAATAATGCAAAGCCGCTGGCGCTGTCCAGCTTTTCTTAGTTTTGAAATATGTAAACATGTAATTGCATCTAAAACTATTATTTTCAGGTGCTCGACCCAAACATGGACTTACGGACGGTCCGTCACTTCATATGGAAATCCAATGTGGAGTTCACGCTTCACTATCGAGTTCTAAAACAATGAAAGTACACAAACGTATACTTGTATAGGTCACAATTGAAAAAATACTGTACCTTTCGATGCATGTTCAAGTGATACATGGTTATGTCACAAAAAAATGACAGTGACTTTTGACTGAGAATGATTTAAAATTTAAAACTGACTTGAGACAGAACTTAAACAGCCGAATACGGGATCCATCTTGGATTGCTAAGACGTCATTCTTGTGCAAAAAGGTCACACAGGGTAGAAAACAACAAAATACAATTTTTGTTACTTAGTTAAAAAAAACCTTTTCACAAAAAAATACTGTGGATTTGAAGAGGTTTATTATTACTTATTATTAAAAATTTTCAAAATCCTGAGTGTGTTCATGCGATCGACGCAATTACCTACAGAAAAAAAAAACTTAACATTTAAATACTGTTCCAAAAACCAGAGACAAGTTCGATAAAAAATTAAATGTATTTTCGATGGATTATAATTCCTTTTCGCATACGAAATCGCAAAAATAGCATACGTTTTTCTAGGAAATTATTTATACGAACATTGAGATCTGTGTATTTTGCTTTAAAAATACATCTCCTAATGTAGGTATGTGCTTTTACTAAATCTTCTTGGCTCTCCGTTGTCGGGTGAAAATTAGCATCCTAATTGTTAATATGACGATCGCTGAAAACTGTCATTATACGACAGAAAGTGACAAATCAGACTTCAGACAAAACAGCGGGCCTAAAACGGCCGCACTGGATTTTTCATATTTCGTTCATGATATATTTCAAATCTTAAAATGACAAGTTATTTGATGAATCATAAAATGAGCCTCGAACATTTCATATTTGCAGTTCATCTAATTTGACAGTTTTGTATGGAATTTCGTAATATGGTCCACTTATTATGAAAAGAGTAATTAATTTAAATGTCAAATTGGTGAACCATTTTAATGTTATTATTATTATTATTTTGTATTGGTATTAAAAATTTGTAGAACACACAAAACTTGAGTATTTTGTAACATTTTGTTCCTTTGTGTTGTTAAAAACATTTATTTTCACAAAAACCGTAAAGTAAGATTGGACGCGTCACTATATTTTTTTAACGTAGCAACATCGTCATCAAATATGATCCATTTGATGAAATGAATTGCATATGATTCATTTATTAATGTGGCCGTTTTAGGGTTTGCAAAGCATTTCCGCTACATTTCACAAAATGAATCAGATTAAAAATGAAACATCCAATGCGGCCGTTTTAGACCCGCTGGTTATTAATTACTATTTCTGTTTTATGAAATGGTAATATTAATTTTAACCGTGGGGTGTTTAACTGTTTCACATTATTATTGTAATAATGATGGCCTAAGATAAAACTTGTTAAGAACATCTTAATTTCTACAAAGGTTTTCAAACAGTTTTTGAACTAAAAAGTAATTTTAAACACATCATTCAACAAAATAATAAAGGATTTATCTGACACAATTTGAAAAGCAATCAGTAAAAGATCATTTTAACCTCTTTAAATAATTCATTGAAATGGTTTGAAAGGCAACCTTTATTACCTTTTAATTGTGTATGCTTTACCTATACAAACTAAGGCGCTGCCTCGACGATAATGCGTGGAGTTTTTTTCCACGATTTCGATTTCTTTGTCCTATTAAAAAATTTAAATGTCAAAAATTTCGACGCCAGCGTCATCTGCAGTAAGATGCCAGCGCCACCTGTCGGTACTTGACAGAGCCTATAATATAACAAAACAGTGAAATGCCCTATGATGTGTGGTTCGGTAAATTTTGATACTTTAAGTTTAAAATTAATAATATTTTTTCCTATTCATAAAATTGCAATTTTTACAAAACATTTTTGAAAACGTGTTAAAGTTTCTTCAATACGAAGTGTAAAAGTGTTCATATTTATAACTGCTTGTTAATTTGAATATGTATAATTAAATACAAAAGGTTTCTTTTTTAATAATATTATCTACAAATATGCGACTTGTAAATGTCAGGCGATTTCTCTGTGAAAATGCATGTATACTTGAAGAAAATCTTGCCGTTGTGATTGTGGTGGTGTGTTGTGGACATTTTGTGTTTGTGAACACTGAAAAGATTATGCAAGGTGCTTATAATACGCTTGCAGTATATACGATAAATATTTAAATATCAAGTCATTGTGCCAGCGTTTTAAAGACTTGAAATAATTATTGCACTTTTATATCTTTGTATTCTACTATCTAGAAACATGACAGTGCCCCTGTCAAGTTGATTTAATTTTATGGTCTTGATAAAAGTGGTATTAAAAAAGTTTAAATCCATATTTGTCTATGACACATGTTTGCGCGAGGTTGTTTCAGCATTTTATACTGTCGTAACACTTTTTAAATACAATGCAATGACTAAAAATTCCTAAAAACTTTGACAAAAGCTAAATATACATAAACAATTTATAATTATAGTATAGTTTAGGATGCCTTCATTTATGTCATTAGCATTTTTCTTTTGTTAAACAAATGTAGGATAGCTAGAATCTACTATTAGTGTTGTTTCAACTTAGTTCCAAGTCGAATGTTGTTATGATGACATTATTGTATGGTGAAATGTATTTTTTTTTGCTTGTTTAAACATTTTGTACATAGGAATTTACTTGGATTATTGTTATAGATAGAAGTAAATACGCTTCTTATGTGGAGAGTACAAACATTTATTTTACAATAAAATGACATTTCAAACTATTCCAAATCCGTCATAAAAATGGTAATCCGTTATTTATGAACTCTTGTGTATGAATATGCTCTTGTGTGTTGTAACTACCCATATATTTTCTGTTTCTGTTTTGAAACTTGGCCTAGGTACACTACCTCGCAAGGCTGAATAAAAATATTTCTTTGAACACTTTTTGTATTCTAATACAGTTCAGGAATGTCATTATATCGTAGTTAGATACAAAAGATGTGTTTAATCTGTTTCAATGTGTATTAAAATCTTTTAGATTGGTCATTTTAATAATGATGATGAAACGTATGAAAAGGTTATCAAATAACCTAATGTAAAGAGCATCGCTTGACCTGTGTATGAAGCGGTATCGCAGTATTTAGATATTTAAGATGTAATAGACTAGTTTTTTTTTTTTTCCGCTGAGAACGATTTATTGGTTTCCTATGAGATAGACGTTGTTATTATTTATCCGACATTGTGCTTGAATAGAGTGAAAGTATCGAATTATAAATAAATATCGTTATAAATTATAAATTGTTTAATTTTGTGATTGCACCTAATTACTAAATTGCAGACTGAATGCCAAGAAGAAGAAGCACTACCTGCCAATCAATCAGAGGCCAAATGGAGAAGTACAGGTGGCTGCATCGCCTGCATCAATAAAATAAGTTTTTTGATTGGGTTTCATCAACATTATTTTTCAAGTGTGTGAGGTTTGGTACGTAGTAAACTTTCCGCAAGCAGTAGTGAATTCATTTGTCTTTCTTTTAATATAAGCAATGGTACAAAACTTTAATACAACGCATACAGCAAAGTGTGTTTTGCCGTGTGGGGACGGCCGTAAAGAATACAGTTCCCCACCGCCAACAGGAGGCGTGTCGTAAGAGGCGACTAAATCCTGTAGCACGAGACGGGGAGCAGCGTCTGCGTGCGAAATAATAAAAAAACTGCGCTCGCCAACCCGCCTGCCAAGCGTGGCGAGTATGGCAAAAACCCCCAGATGACAGAAGTCACTGGGGGAGGCCTATGTTCAGCAGTGGACGTCCTGTGGCTGAAACGAACGATACAGCAAAGCAAGCACTTGCTTACACAGGATAGCCTACTCCGTTTGGGGCTAGCTACTTGGTGTAATTGTGGAAACAATTTATTTATTTTATTGGCTTTATCAGTCTCGATCATCTCACAACTTATCGTTGAACGAACTCTTATACAGAATGTACAAAAGAATGGGACACTCCATAAAACCTCGTATCAGATGGGGAACACACGACAACTTTCTATAGGAGCAACATCGAAATTGTGATTGGAAATAAAATCATCATATGTGAGTACATAACTCGATAATAATCTGAAAATAAAATCAAAAAATTAAATTGCTGCTCCATACAAACTTACTCAAGTTTGTATGGAGCAGCAATTTCACGATTTCGATGTTGGTCCCATAGAAAAAAATGTTGTATATGTCCAGCTGATTACGTGGTTTCAAGGAGTGCTTTATTTAACACCCTATATACTCAACACGAAAATATGTTAATAAAATTAAATAACTTTTCCTTGGCATTCGGATAAAAATGACGTTTTAATTAAAGATAAATAACACTTTAAAAAAACCATCGACCTCAGGTGCGACTCCAACCCACGTCCCATCGCATGCCGAGCGAGTGCTTTTACCAACTAAGCTACCGAGGACGTCACGTGACACGATAAATTTCTCAAGTGTTTCTTCTCGGTGTCGAAGCCAGCGTAATGCGTATCTCTGATCAATGTTGTAGCTATATGTATAGCGTTAATGACGTTTTAATTTTATTGACCGTAACAAAGTAACGTTACTTTGACGAGTTATTTTATAAACAATGTTTCTGAACTGCTAGCGAAAATGTCCTTTAAAGTTCTTTTGACATTTTCCAAAAATAACCTCAAAATTAGACATTATCCGTATGTAAAAATTAAAAATAAACAGTAAATATGAGCGGACGGTTTCTGATTCGTTCATTTTTCTACAAAATTATACAAAGACCGCCGTATAAAAGTAATATAACATCGTGTAATAGGGTATTCGTCAGTGTTTTCTGTAATGAATTCTCAACGAAAGCTGCGAAGCAGTTTGAGGAGAAAAAACACTGCAATATTGGTACTATAGGGCACGTAGACCATGGGAAGACTACCCTGACTGCTGCTATTACGAAGGTTTTGGCCGGTGATGGCTTGGCACAGTATGTTTCCTATGACGAAATTGATAGAGCACCTGAAGAAAAAGCTCGAGGTTTGTATTAATTTGTTCATGCAATCAATTTCTACATAATTATCATGGTACTACGACTATATGACATCAATGCTTGCCGTGATCGGGAAATAGGTCAGGGCTTCCTCCTGCTAGATGAGCGGGTAATATCAAAAGAACGTCGGAAATCGAAAGGATTCTACTCTAAGGTCCTGCTTAGTACATAGCCACTCTTAAGAACAAAGCCTAAACCTAATACCCTTTAGTGGGACCTAAGCATCTGAAATGATGATGATGACAGCCAGTTATTAAATGAAAACTAAGCAGCTTTCAATCGACTTATAATATACTAGTAGCCGTAATTCAGATATAACCTTAGTTACATATTTTAACTTTATTTATTTATCACTTAAAATAAAATATTTACTTCTAGGTATAACAATAAATGCAGCCCATGTAGGCTACAGCACAAAACTTAGGCATTACGCTCACACCGACTGCCCGGGCCACGCTGACTATGTCCGGAATATGATATCGGGAGCATCTCAGATGGATGCTGCAGTTTTAGTGGTCGCTGCAAATGACGGGCCCATGCCACAGACTAGAGAGCACCTGCTACTGGCAAAGCAAGTTGGAATACAGCACATTTTAGTATATATCAACAAGGCTGATATTGTAGATAATGAGGTATGAATTTTACAATCAGAAATGCTATAGATAAAAATCAGCAACATCAGAATAAGAAGTTTGATGTTATTTATTTGGTTAGTTAAAGAAAAAAATTGATAAAAAACTGATACCAACTTGGTTCAGCTATGAAGTATGTTTTTTAATCAGGTCAAAGAGGATTAACCATAATATTAATTTTATTTAATCGATTTTGAGTACCATAATTATTATACTTTTTTTTACTATAAGTTCTTTCCTCTAGCTTACATAAAGGGATTGACCCAGTTCTACAAAACCTTGTGTTTAAAAATAGCTACTAAGATTCTGTTTAACCAGTATTAAAGATCTTTCATATTTTCTACAGATAAAAAAACACAGTTAAAAATTATTGTCAGTTTTTTGAACATTTCTTCTATTATTTCAGCTTCTAGAATTAGTAGAAATAGAAATGAGAGAGCTAATTTCAGACTTTGGATATGATGGTAACACTGTACCAATGATTTGTGGATCAGCATTGAAGGCATTGAATGGAGATGAGTCTGAATTTGGTTGGTATAGAAAATTTACATTGTTTAACTTTTCAATTGATTTATGTTAAGCGATTACTTTATAAAACTCACACTTGGCTCCCTGATTCTAGGTGCACCCTCAATACGAAAGCTTCTCGTCACCATGGATACATACATACCCCCAATAGTCCGAGATCTTGTCTCTCCATTCCTCATGCCCATAGACAACGCCTTCACGGTGCCAGGACGAGGCACTGTGGTTGTAGGAACCATAAAGCGAGGAGTGATGAGGAGGAACGACGATGCTGACCTAATGGGTTTTGGTTATAACATCAAAACTACTCTGTCTGATATTCAGATATTTAAGAAGAGTGTTACAGAGGTAAATTAATTGTTTTAATACTAAATACATATGCACCTGACATGACAGGATCTGTCGTACATTAGATGTAAGGAATCAACACCCTAAGGGTGTCTTCTACCACACCCAGATCCAATTAAAATAAAATCGTTTTCTTGACACAAAAAGTTGTTTTCTCGGATCAAATCAACCCGATCTGAGAATTGCAATACTGCCTTAAAGGCGAACCGTGTCATTACTACGCCAATCAGGTCGATAGCTGCACTGAATAAGACGATTATTCCGAACCTGACCCGAAATCCTAGCCCTGTCGGAGGTTAGGTTAGGAACTTGAAAAAAAAATATATATTTGTTCAGAACGTAACCCTCTTCATACTGACTGCCTAGAACGATACGTCGGGTCAGGTTCGGAATAATCGGAATATGCCTACCTTCTACTTTAAACTTAAAACAACTTTTTTTGGGCTGATGATGGTGCTCAATAACTAACTTTTCCTATGGGAAAAATGTTGAATGGACCAAATGAAAAAACCGGCCAAGCGCGAGTCGGACTCGGAGCACCGCACGATTATCTTTAAAAACGAGCAAAATAAATCACGTTTGTTGTATGGGAGCCCCTTTAAATATTTATTTTTATTCTGGTTAAAAACCACTATTATTTTGTTGTTATATAGCAACATAAATACATTGTCTGTGAAAAATTTCAACTCTCTAACTATCACGGTTCATGAGATACAGCCTGGCGACAGATAGACAGACGGACAGCGGAGTCTTAGCAATAGGGTCCCGTTCTACCCTTTGGGTACAGAACCCTAAAAACAAGCAGTCCCTATAGTAAATGACCCTTTACGATTTGCAAGGAGGTAAGTTTTTTTTGAGATTCTCTGTTGGTCCAATATTTAAAGATGTAGCACCAGACTCAGAGAAAATCAGAGCTTTTATTAATTTTCAAAATATTACCCAATATCATTTGATTGTTAAAAAGACTCTAATGAAAAAGGGCTATTACACCGTTAATGATTATATAAATGATAAAAATGTGTGGATTAAAAACTGCTTAGCTCACAACAAATCTTGTAGAATATTTATTTTAAAAGAGGCTGACAATAGTGACCGACTTTCTTGCCCACAATTGTCCCGAAGAAGTGGTAGGGAAAAAAATTGGGACATGTAAAAGTGCCTTTTATGGCCAATTTACAGAAATAAATGATTTTGATCATTTCAGGCTCTAGCGGGCGACAACGTGGGCGTATTATTAAGAGGCATGAAAATGAAATCAGTGGAAACCGGTATGTTACTATGTGCGGCCAAGAGTTTCCAACTGAGCAACCATTATAAAGCGAAGATATACTTCCTGACAAGGAGTGAGGGTGGAAGAAAGAAGCCGGTGTTCTCTAAGTATTCACAGCAGATGTTCAGTGGGACTTGGAATATTGCTGCTAGGATAGATTTGGGTAAGATTCTGGATGATAGAATGTTGAAAAAAAAAAACGTTTTATTGACCACTCAATGTAAAACTAACGTAATAATTTCAATTGACAATGGAAGATTGTTTAGCGTTAGTTTTTTAAATAAAATATATTCGGTTTACAATCGGTTTTAGTTTTGATTGAAATAGTAAAATAGTTGATTAAAAAAAATAGTAGCTAAAGCACTGTTGTTATAGAAATCGGAAACAACGACGGTACCACAACACCCCCGAAACATAAAAAGATCGATTTCTACATTGACCCTACCGGGAATCGAACCCGGGACATCAGAGATGGCGTCGCCAAGTCCGGCATGCTCGTCTTTCGGCTACGAAGGTGTCAAAATGGCCTCCCCCATGACTTCCAGATCGGCCGGTTGGCTGCGGCCTGCATCCAGCAGCTTCTGCAACCTTTACCAGGTCGTCTCACATTGGGGGTGGACGTCTGAGACTTCGCTTGCCGTTTGAACTTAAGGCGAATATCTATGAGGATTATAATTTTTAAATCTCTTTCAGATCCATCAATGCACATGATGATGCCCGGAGACCATGGAGAGATATACCTTACTCTGCTACAAGGTATGGTGATGACACAAGGCCAGCCATTCACGATAAGAGAGAACAACGTGACAGTTGCCACAGGAATTATCACTGAGACGCTGCCGTCTATAGATGTACCTAAAGGGAAGCTAGGGAAAGTTGTTATGAAGTATGAATGATGTGTGATATTTGTATATAGTATGTAGATATTGTTAATAAATTATTTAATTGTAATTTTGATTTTGTTCCCTGATCTCTACTACGTAGAGTCGAGTATTAATCGAAGTGCAAAACCGCAGGAACCCACTGAACAAGAAATCAATACGTAATACCTTCGGAGTATTTTGTGTAAAATAAAATAAATAAATACTCGTGTCAAACGCTATTCTTCATTGTAAATCAATCAATTGGGAATGTAGACAGAGAATTATGCGTCGCATACTACTTACCACTTGACGGACACGGATATTTATTTATTTAAAGGTAGCTACATTTATTCTGCGCTGTCACATTCTAGCACAATACTCATGGGTGACAAGCTGCTGATGACAAGATGCCCTTGGTATATAATATATTTTTAATAATATATATAATATATTTTGGACAACATTACATACATTGCTCTGATCCTAAGGTAAGTAGCTAAAGCACTTGTGTTTTAGAAATCAGAAACAACGACGGTACCACAACACCCAGACCCGAGCCAATATAGAAAAGTTCGTTTTCTACATTGACCCGACCGGGGATCGAACCCGGAACCTCAGAGATGGCGGCGCCATATAAAGTCCGGCGTGCTCGCCTCTCGGCTACGGAGGTCGTTAAAGGTATCAGCAGTGACAAGCTGATGTAAGGTGTAGCTTACACACGCACGCCCCTATTTACTAATAATACGTAGCGTATTCCAAGCTAACGCGTGTCGCCCGCATATCGTTGACGGGCTACAGTAAGGTCGCATTCCGAATTGCGCTAAATGCTCTATTAGCACGAATCTATATAAATGCAGTAGGTAGGTAGGTAGGTAAAAAAACCTGTTTTGTGTAATATTAGTGAGTCCTTAAATTGGTCGGTTTCCCGCTGACAGTTCTTTTAGCGCAATTCGGAATGCGACCTTACTGTATAGCCCGTCAACAATCGTGCGGGCGACACGCATTGGCTTGGATGACATACGCTACGTATTATTAGTAAATAGGGGGGCGTATGTAAGCTACACCTTACATCAGCTTGTTACTGCTGATACCATAAACTATATTTATGGCTGATAACAAGTACCTACATCTTGTCATCAGCAGCTTCTGTCACCCACCCGTGAGTATTGTGCTAGAACTTGACGTCACAGAATAAATGTATATACCTATAAATAAATAAATATCCGACATCACAATCGCATTCTTTGATCTGATCCTAAGGTATATAGACTTGTGTTATAGAAATCAGAAATATCGCGCAACGGTAACATAACACCCAGACCCGAGGCAATATAAAAAGTTCGTTCTCTACATTCACCCGACCGGGGATTGAAACCGGAAACTCAAAGATGGCGAGCCATATGCAGTCCGGCGTGCTCGCCTCTTAGCTATGGAGGTCGTCAAAGAATAAATATTGTTTTCCTGTGGGGACGGGCGACAGTGCCTTATTATGTAGTCATCTAGCAGTAGTCAAAACATTATTTTGAGGGTTTCGTACCCAAAGGGTAAAACGGGACCCTATTACTTAGGCTCCGCTGTCCGTCTGTCTGTCTGTCTGTCCGTCTGTCACTAGGATGTATTCCATGAACCGTGATAGCTAGTCGAAATTTTCACAGATGATGTATTTCTGTTGCCGCTATAACAACAAATACTAAAAACAGAATACAATAAATATTCAAGGGGGATCCCACACAACAAACGTGATTTTATGCCGTTTTATAAAAAATGGTACGGAACCGTTCGTGCGCGAATCCAACTCGCACTTGGCCGGTTTTTTAAATACCCTGTCTCAGAACAAAAACCATAGCTTAACTAAAGGACATAAAATGAAACTGCAAAAACTTTTATTCATTATATATTTTTTGTCAGAAGGTAATTAATACAGTGCCAAAACAGTAACAAAACATTAGTAAGAAAAAATCAAGACTGCATCTAGCATGAACTACTGAATATTCAGATAAACAATAACCCTAACGGATTGATAGTAGGACAACATTTAACATTTATATTTCACAACATTTGAACAGACGGCGTACACTATGTTTTTATATAAATTGTGAACTAGTTTCATAACATCGATACTCCTAATGGATATTGTATTCGCTACGATATTCAGTTTGGGCAGTTGTGTGCAGTATCAGGTAACTTATAGACTATGCGGAGTGACCAGAAAATAAGTAACGTTAACTGGCCATAGTTAAGTATCAGAAAAGTAGCTACTCTTATAATTCATTAATTCGCGAACTATTAGATCAATAGGTTAGATAAAACAATTTATACACCCAAAACGAATACTAAAAATACATTACTATAATAAATAAGCGTGTCTTTGTAGCTAGCTTTTAAGGCAAAATATTTATAAGCGATGTTTATTGCACAAAAAAATTAAACTAAGTAAAGTTATTTTCTGGTCTTACGCATAGCTTATCTACACAGTAAGTAAAGCGTTCATAGATCTTTCACACAGCTACGACCAATCGCAATGAGATCTTTCTTTGAACACATAGTAAACACTCGTTCGAGTATTACAAACTTTGTAAGTGTACTTAAGCCCTTATACACAGGTGCTTAAAGACGTAAGTGCACTTACAACATTTTACTTCGACAAATTCGTAATATCGCGAAACGTATCGTGTGAAAGTCTCAGTTTGCACACAACTACCCGCACTATAATACTGCAAGGAGCAGAACCCACCACTACGGTGACCACGTGATTTCCATCCAAAGTAATTTATCTGCTCTAAAATCAGTCTGTCACGATACTGTCACCACGCAGTGTATTATCTAATAAACATTAATCACAAAGATACTTCAAGTATACATGGATCTAACATGAAGAGACAGAAGACATGTCAAAATATTAATTTTATCATTTATATTTCTTTAGTTTTTTTTTTCATCTATGTAAAATGCCGTAGGTACCAATCAGCAAGTGAAATGAGCTACACTTATAATATACGTTATTCCTTGGTCCAATGCAAGAACTAACTTGGCATCTTATGAAATACTATTAGCTTCGTTTAACAAACTTTTTTTGGATTTTTAGAGTAGTACCCGCTTTTCGATATTGCACATCTCTGATTTCCACTCTTCTAATTCAATATTCGTTTAAAACTTTACAGTGAAACAACATGAACAAACCATATTGTTACTGTTCACTTGTGTTTATAAAAGTATCAATAGTATATTATTGATTTTAGGAGAGCAGAAAATATTAAAACTGGGTAGAAAAACATTTACTTTTAGAGTTAAATGTACCCTTCTGTTATGTAGTTATAACAATTTGTGAGAAATTATTTTGTGAAACAAAATTCATAATAGTGTCCATAAAATCATTTTACAAATAAACGTGACAATTTTAAATCATGATTTTAATATATTTTCAATATGAATAATATCAAAGAGTAACATAACGGAAGGGCGCTAGAACTTTCCTAATTCGGCTTGAATATAAACTTGAATAAATTGTAGGAAACGGGAAAACCCAGCTTTGGTAAAAAACGTTACAAGATTTAGAATATTGAGACGTGCACTATCAAAATATATACATAATTAGCACACCATAATACAATATTTTTGCAATACCGATACCACGGAATTAAGTTTTAATAAGCTCATAAAATTCGATATTCACCACAGACAGTATATTTTGTATTATTCTTTAAGTATCTTAAAACATCTAAGTATTTGTTTTAACGGACAGATCCAAAGTTATACATGAGATAGGACTAGCAAATTTCCATTTCAATCTATTTATAAAGTTCATAAACACAATGTTGCGCCTACAAAGCTTTGCTAAAATCAACAAATAATCATAACAAGAAACAATGATAAAAAAACAGAATGCAGCTTTAAAAATACGTTATTAATGGGCATACAGTGGCAGTGTCGCTGTAGATTAGACATGAAAATGCTAGGTATACAAAATAGAAGCATCTCTCTTGCATTGCGAATAATTTTGTCACATTACACACTGCTAATCAATTATACATCATAATACCTGTCTTGATTATTGGCAGCCCGAAACTGGAACCATTTATTATGGTAAACGTGCAGTCAACTGAATTACATACACACACACATTAGAACAACGTGTCACAGAAAGAAGACTAAAATGTAGTGAGATTAAAATTGAAACATTACCACAAAAGAAAACATCCTGTTTCACCCCAATACAGTTGCCGATAAGTTACACATACATATTGAACTGAAATAACACTGTCACTTAAATGTCACTTATAACTTAAATGATAAACGTACAAAATACATTATTGGTGTCGCAGTATAGTGTAGTTTAGCACCACAATTAAAACTAACTATTCGACATTACGTATGCCCTAACAAATCCTTCGAATGGCGATCAATTCCAAACTTTGTTGAACAGGAAAATGAAATTAAATAGAATATTCCCACAATCGGCGAGCCCGAGTTTTAATACTTGTGCATTAGCTTACACAGTACCTATGTAAAAATTAATTTACCAACACTTATAACTATAAAAATATTTTAGAAATTCTCACTTACATTTAAGAGGAACTGGCAAAATAAATCCTGTATTCCCATTTTTTTCAACTCACAATAAAATACAAAAACCAAAGTTGGTCCTCACGTATAAAATTCATGATGCCATTCCTATATACTGGACAGAGCTATTAACTGCGAACGGGCGAGTAGCAAAAATATTAGTAGACTATGCACACTAAATAATGGCTCAAAATATATCAAATCCGCTAAATACCCAATAGAAAAAAACCTGCCTAATGTTACGGCAAAACCTCGTAGAATCAATGTTAAACTTAATAACCTAATACAGTAAGATTAAAAACTGTGGTGGTAATACCTTCGCGCTCAGGGCTGGCTCGCGGCGTATCACAATAGATTACAGTTACTGGACTAACCACCCTTATTGTCCACTCATTCCACTATAAATACTAACATTTGCAACTAATATAAAACATCCTAAGACTCCTTACGCCCGACGGCTCTCAGTATCAAAACAGTGATTAAAATTTTATTTACAGCAGAGTATTTGTGCATACGATGCGAGTCTATCTGTCTGCTCCAATCATAAGATAACCACATTGATAACTAACCATCACCGTAATATCCCTAGTCGAAGGACTGACACATATTATGCTAAATAGTTACAATTTGTTCTAACGAGGATCCATTAAACCATGCACGGTTAAAACACGTAACTATTAGATTCGTACTAAAAGCATTAGGACCGTATCCACCTAATCTAACTTCACCTAGTGGCAAAGGCTCACGTCGATATCAATCTACACAACTAGCATCATTTAAAATAGATAAAAAACCAACTACGATACACAATCTTGCAGGAATAACTATCTAAACAGTGAGTTATGAATATCTACGTTTTCTCATATTCATTTTTTATAAATATTCATCCGTAAATTATTATCAAATTCGATAAAGCTCTAGGATTGATCCACATTCAACAAATCAACATTCCACGAGATGCAACGTGTTCTCAACGTATCAGAAACACAATGGAAAAATAAATAAATTAAACCAAACTTCATAGACAACAAAGCTTCTCTCGTGACTTTAAATAATGAGAATATTTTTCCAGTCTTCCTAGTGGCATTACAAGCCTAACGATCCCTAACAAAACTAGCTGAATACCTAGCGCAATGTGTCTATATTTTGTACATTCAGGGTTTCAGGAGCAAAAATATTGATAAATATTGGATTTAGACACTAATGCTGTAAGTATAGTTAGGCCCTTATTCAGGGTTAAAATAACAGAGGGCCTTTTGGCTCCTCATATGAAAATATTGTGAAATGTGTATTATTCACTACAATCTCAAATATCTAAAACATCGACTAATCAATAAACAAAACAAATAATTAACAATCGCTATATGAATTTACTCATGCACATTTCCTAACTACATAGTCTAGCGTTTATAACGTTCTCTTAGGTTAAACATGTTGATGCAATTCTTTTATTGATTTTGATCGTTTTTACTTTATGCTAGTCAGACTCTTGCACGAAAACTTGCGGTATCTAACTGTAGGTAAAAAATTATATTCTGTAGATATATGCGAGTCTGAATAGCACACTGTCGTAACTCGCTGTCTAAATCAGTTTTAGGATCATGGCTTTTATTTTTATACATTTTTTTTATTCACTAGCACCTTGACTTATATTTCATCAAAAAATCGATTTAGACAGCCAATAGAACGATCCATAGAAGTTAAAAGGACGTATTTACTGTTTTAACTTTAGAAATTTTTTAGAATCATTCACTTACACTTAAATGTATCATCGTAAGCGTTCACTATATTGGTTTTAAATTAAGTACTGGATAGTTTTGGTATGATAGAGTTTTCTCATATTAAGGACTAAGTAAGGACATTTTAATTATAATTAGGTTATATCACACAGTATTCTTATAAAGATATGCTGTTATAAGCGTTGGTCACGTAGAAATTCAGAAAACATTTTTATATTAGCATATGTCATTTTCTCTTAGAAAAAACTAAAACAAACTTAAATATTTAATATAGCATAATGATAACATTTAGGGTTAAGAAGTCCGTAAAACGCGTTTGCGATTGTCGTGCGATTAGTCGCATAGGCGTTATGTAGTACAGGCATTAGAAAGTTAGGGATAAACAAATGCACAAAACGGGAAGCTTACACTATGTGAAAATTCCAATATCTGGACGGAAGGAACGATATTTGAGCCAACTCAAAGGGCGCTTGTCAGCCAGCGTTCAGGTCAGGCCGTTGCTTTTTGCTAATTCTACATTTACCTTCGTAATTCACAGCCATCAAACATTAAAGCTGATATACAGTTGTATATCTCTGTTTGTCATAGGCCATTACAAGCATACAAAACCATGTACCTAAATTAATAATAAAATAACTGTTTTTATTTTGAATACTATTGCTTTTTACTATCATGGTTGTTTTTATGGGTTTTTTTAAAGATTTACCTATAGAATAGAACCAACCAGGAAAGTCGTAAGATCACTTACAACGTTATGCGATAAGACTAACATTTTGCGTTTTAGCATTTTAGGCAAACATTTTGAAGCAACGACCCAACCTATCGGATCTAAATTCAAAAGAAGCTAATTGTTGCAATTTTGAAGGTTTTTTTTCACATCTTATTAAAAATAGCATACCCTAATCTGGAGGTTATATTTAAGCAAGCATTTAAAATTCATAGCCACTGCATTTGATTTCTATAACGGTATATATACCTCGTATATAAATATAAATAAATTCATCTTTCAAATAAAAACTAATAAAATAAAATAACAAACAACATAAGCCACCAACTAGTTCTGAAATGCGATATCACAAAAATATATTTGAAGCCTCGTTCACAGCACCAGACAAATTACGTATAAGAAACAAAGATATTTAAAACTTTTTTTTTAATATCGTTGATTAGCACAGCTATAAGGGCACATTTAAATTGGTGCAAGAATAATGTAAAAAAAAAAAAATCGTAGAAGCATTTTTTTGAAGCATTGGGAGGACCTTATAGTGCGAAAGTTTTTTTTAAAATATATTTCCACGTACTTTCCACTGTGTGACGCGTTTCGTGCAATTAGTTGTCAACGACTGCTAGAAATCAAATTGTTAGGAACCAAAATATTTATAATATTTTGAAGAGTTGATGAGCCAAGCAAATAATAAACGATTGCTCATTATACTGCAAGAGCGAATTAATTAAGTATTTGTTAGTATTTAGCCGTGTTTGCCAAGCGTCTTGCTGTTTGATGTGAACGGGGCTTTATTTTGGAGTACTACTTACGTACTTGCTTTATTTGTTGTGTTGTTAGGCTGGTTTTATAGTCTCGCTTATAAAAGCGCGGCTTCTTATTCCCGAATATTAACCCTCAAGAAGGTACTAAGTACATTTTCGCCTGCGCTTCTTACCACAAGTGTTTACACGCGGAAATATAAATCCAGTCTTACTGTTAAATCCGCCCAATATAACGTGGATTTTTACCGGTTGTCTTTCCGCAGCAGAACTATTAGGTATCATTATTACTTTAAATTTTAAAAATAACATATTTTTATGTTCGAATAATAAAAATTAAAAATTCGAATTCGAAAAAGAGTTCGAATATTCAGCAACTCGAAAGCGTGACAAACAATAGTATCTCACTGGACTAGCTTGCGCCCGCGCGCCTCTGACGAACGTTTAGAGAAATTACTACTGTTTCTCGTCGATTTCAAGTCTCATTTCTCACAATTTGTAAATCAGCCATTATTTGATTTTCAGGACAAAAGGTTTTACGAATGGATTGTAATATCGAGAACATTTTTTTTCGCTGCAGAATGACAACCAGTAAAAAATCACGGTGTAGAACCATTCGATACAACCAGTAAATCACTAACACTAATGCTAAATCATAGTGTTACGTGGTTCATCGGTTGACCGTTTGTTATTGAACGGTCTTGAATCGAGAGCCAGTGCCTGTAGACAAAGTAACATAGCTAGCATTCGAATTATACCCTTTGTACCGTGTTAGTTAGGGGACAAAACGTAAATGGCGTTGCCGTATACAGGGTTACTTTTGAACCCCTGCCATATATTTTCACGTCACACAACGCAACACATAAATTTATGAAATAAAAACACTTTTTTATAACTTTTTTTTCCTATTTCTCAATTCACAAAACAAATTTTGTTTTGTTTACTAAGGACAAAAAATTTTTTTTTCACTAAATATCTTTTATTACTTTCCTTAAATTATATTCAATTTTGGCGTGGCGTCCAAAAGTAACTCTGTTTAGATTTTTATGGCAAATGTGAATACTTTCTCTAGATCTACGAGCGCTAGTGTTTTCCAAACGTTTTCAACTTATTGGCGGATATCAATTCGAATGACAAGTATTAATTACTTTGTACCTATGTAATCGTTTTTTTTTTTCGAGTTAGTAATTTGATGACGATGGTTTGCCAAAAGAAATCATTTAACTGTCGTAAGCCAAGGGCAATCGTAAAAAGTGACATCTAAATATCAAATTACTAACTTGAAATAAAAATAAATTTATGACCATTAATCATACAAAACTGGTTTTAGTTGTAATTAAATTTGCTACAAAATCTAAATAACGTTACAATATTCGCAAAATGCTATACAAAATAACTGATTACATAGTAATATAAGTTTATATTTCACATGCATATATTAGATAATTACGCTATAACTTTGACCACATCGCATTTCAAAATAGCATATAAATACTCAATTTAAAAATGTTATATTTTATCAATATAATTATATCGGGACCATACTACATTTTAACACGTTCAAAATATATTGGTACATTGATCTAAATATTTGCGCGAAAATAATAGTTTTTAAGCAGAGAATCGAGGTAAATAGTTACATACTTTATTATATGGCAACTTTAGAAATGGAGGATAACAAGAATTTTAGATAATACTGGAAGAGGAACTCCGGTGTTTTTTGAATTATTTAGGTTGGGTTGCACCGCCTTAACTTTAACCATAACTATTACTACAACCGGTGTTTTTGTATGGAGTTTGACAGACTTTTGACGTTTGTTAAAGTTAAAGCAAGATGGTGCAACTAGGGCTTATTGTCTAACTAACGCCAACATTATGACGCTCTATTCCTTTGAACAATCCTGGCCACTCAAAACCACTCAAAAATGACAATGAAAATCAACTGATTTTCAACTTAAGGTCTATAACAATAAGTTCAAAATCAATTGAAAATTTGTACTTTTTGTAATAGCTTGATGAGTTAATGTACATAACTTGATGGGTATTGTTTCATTAGAGCAAGAAATGGTTGCTATATAAATGTCAGACTAATAAATTCTCGAGTTAGACAAAAACCTAGGAAATAATCTAGTCTCGACACCACTGACGACGGATCGGCCTTGGAATATTGACATTTGATAAACTTTTTTTTGACAGTTGACATTTGACACTTATTTAAGGTTGATCGAAAGTAATGCTGTCAAGAGTAAGATGTGGTCGCGATAGCAATATTACAAAGCAATATAAATTCAGAAATAAAAATTTAAACGTCGGCAATTTTTTTTTTTCACCAAGCTCATCATTTAATTTCTTTATTCTTGTTTGACAAGATTCAAGCAAGCCTTTTTTAATCTCCGACCCTTTTTCTGCTGCATAAAATGGCTGTCAATTCCGACATTTTAGAATTATAATTTCTGGAATGAATTGCTTTGTAACTCCGCTATCTCTGATTACTGCTTATTGGATATAGTGTGTACATCCCGTTTATATAAATACTTTCTGAGATTAGACTTTAAAGAAGACTTTTTGCAGGTTAGATTGATCTGATCGGACAATCTTATCTCACAGGGCAAAAATGCAATCATAAAAGCATCATAGGTGGCGCTAGACACGTGCCAGTAAAGGTTTTCCAAATATCCAGAAATTGTGTACTTACTGTTATTGTGTACAAAATCAACATTTGGAGTGCAATATTATCAGAGATGAAAGACCGCACGCATAATTTATCTGAATAAGGATAAGACAACTGATTGTTTAAGTCATTCTGAAAATACAAAACTATAAATACCAGAAACAGTAATTGGAATAGCGCCATCTTTTGTTCATTTAAGAGAACGATCGAATTTTTGAATTGGAATATTCCTTATTTGGTGGTGCGACATAAGAATATCATTTACTTTTATCAACACTGTTAAAACATATAGGTTGTAGTGTATAGGAATAGAATAATATTGAAACTATTACAAAATGGACAGATTAATGTGAGAGTCGTAAATATACCCCGTGACCTCACAATCATTAAGTTTAGGAGTCCGTATTTATTCCAACAAAATTGTTATACTTCCACTGTTAATATAATAAATACATCAACACATTATAGTCTGTTTCGATTCAATTGAATAAAACGTTTCAATTGTAATAATATTGCACAAGTGGCCGACTTTTGTAAGCAGAAAAACGACGCAAAATGCTATGACACGCTTTGCCTATTTTCAAAGCTGGGAGTTAAAATACACCGTTTTAAAATTAAATCAAGAACAGACTATTATTTATTGAAAGATGTATTTAATTATTAGTATTTATCACTCTTTCCGCCCATTCTCAAACACTATCATTTCGCGATCGAGCAAAATGTTAAAAAATAATAATATAATTACGAATAACTACTAAAATTTGCTAAGAAACTAAATTTCCTTATTTTGCTATGTTTATAAGATTAAGATAGAACTTTGACTACATGCTTAAATCGTATTCTAAGTGCAAGACGATTGTATTGTACTAAAGTCAAGTCATTTTAGGATGGCACTTATGACGTCTGCTCATGAAGTTCTGTATATTGACAACTAAATGTCAAAGAACAGAGACAAACTGTTCTTTTTCTCCTTTTAATTATGGCTAAAACTCATTTTGACTTGGTCTATATATTGTTCATGTTGGTCCAATAGTGTTGTTCATATTGAAGTTATAATTAATCAACTAGGAGTTAAGTAGACTAGGATAAGTATGAACAAACCGTGTTAAAAATAAGAAAAGATTATAAAAGCGGAGTAAAATTAGACAATTTTTTCAACATCAAAATAAATTTAATGAAGTTGCCAAAAAAAATGCATACATACATACATGTGTTTAAGCTCCATCCATATTTTTTATGACTAGTTACAACGAACTTTTCAGAAATTTTATCGACATTTTATTGTAATGGGTCTCCACTATTGTAACGTCATAAGTGCTATCATATAGTGACTAGTATATAAACCATTCTTTTGAATAACAAAATGGAAGCATCCTAGTGGTGTGAGGTCGGTATTGGTAAAGTACAGTCAGATCTAAAAACCGTACTCGAATTCTTAAGGCGTACTCAAATATGAGGTCTTATGTTATTAACTTTATTTAAAAACTCTACTTTAAAATTTTTCCGGCGGGACTATTAGATACCAAAATATCAGATATAATTTGTTATACAAGTTTAGAATATATTCCAAACTAAAACTCAGTCTGAAAGGACAATCATAAATAAGGTGCCACGGAATAAAATATATTTATCGACGCGACTTTGTTATTATTGTTGGCCGGGACTTTGTGTATGGACCTTTGAGAGGTATTTCTTTATATTTGTGCTGTCTAATACCATAGTAGAAGTCAAATTACCTAGATTTTGACAGTCAGAACAGAGGATAAATTATATACCCATACCGTTTCATTCGCTAATAGACAGCAAGCTTTAATTTTAACAAACCTAAGAATTCTAGTTAAAATTATTATATTAAAAATGGGCCATAAGTGTAAACAATATAAGTAAAATTACGTCATCAAAAGAGGCGCATGAAATTTTGTAATCTATAGAGCGTAAAAGAAACAAAGATTACTTTATACAATCTCTTATAAATATTGCATAACATTTACATGTTTACATTAATGGCCCGTTCCACTCACATGTTTACGTTTATGGCTCATTCTATTTAGAATATTGATATTTTGAGTTTCCATTAAAATTCAATGCACGTTTTAATTCTGTACTTTTTACCACCAACCCCACGGTTTTAAATACTTTTTCCAATCACAACTAAACCGGCTGCAATAAAATCCTGCACCCTACTTTTTCGTTGTACACACTGAACAATACATACCAATTTCAGACCGTTTTGAACAATTTTTTAATCAAGATATGATTTACTTTTTTAATTGATAGCTATAGTTAAAAAAAAATTGTTATTAGAATTATCCTGAATCACGTTTTTGATTAATTAAAGATGCAATTATACTATATGAAATTACTAAACCGCAGAAAGAATGTATTGAAAAATACGATTTTGGCAACCAAGTGGGTACCGGATAAAATTTATCGCCGGTTTATAACAATATTATACTATATTCCTCAGGAAAATGCATCACAAGTGATAGGTAAAAAACATAATATTGGCAAACTAAAATCTATAAAATAAATCAACTTCTATTAAACAACAACTCTTAAAATTTTGTACGCATTGCACGGGACATATATAAAATGCATGCACATCTTTATAGAAAAGGCACTACTTCAAAAAGTACTAAATATTATATTTCATTTCATTAGTCATTAGACTTTTGTCAATCAAGCGAACGATGTAAATATAAGTATAATCATAATATACACAGAAATGTGTTAATATAATTAATCACAAAAAAATTAAACATTGTTCTCTTAAACCTAACTGAACTTAAAATGGAAGAAATTATTAACACTACGTATGTTTTGGTTTGTCTTGCCGGAGGCAATTACGACTGTATTTGTGCACCGTATAGAGGATAGAAAAACCTTTCATAATCGAACATTAAAGCGTTGTTAAAAGCTTAAAAATTACTATATGCCATATAAGGATACAATGAACTTTGGGGTCACTGTTTCAAACATTCATCATGCTATAAATGTACTACCGAATACCGAAATGAGCACTTTTATTGTGTGAGAAAAACGTGACTTAAAAAATAAAACTAATCTATCTGTTGTAAGGAACTGACTATGATTTACATTTCCTACATTTGGCCATAAAATTTTACTAAATAACAGCAGCTGTGTGCCTCAGAATCCGTATACCGTACGGTAATATAGGATAAGATAAAACGCTACAGTACGTTAAAATTAAGAATTGACGAAAACTAACCGATCCATCTAACGAAGCGATTCACACTATTTCATTCGTTTTAATCAATTCCGTAAACCAATCTCCCACTAACCGTCGCTTAACGCACTAACTATAACTATACAAATTCATTGAAACAATATCCACGTTGAATAAATAAAAAAAGTGGTACACTTATACGCTAGTAGTTTATAACTTCATTTTATATACTTTTGTTATTATTTGCACGAAACGTGATATATTAAAATAGTGTCAACTAGTCGTAGAAACATCACATTTATAAAAGTTGGTGTGAGCGAAATATATAATACAGTAACATTTTGGTTATGATCAGTCGAATTTTTAAAACATACAGAGACAAGAAATGGTCGTCAATTGGCAGAAACTCGTAAATCATCGAATATCTTAGTCCGGTAGAGCGTTGATTTTGTCGTATAAAAAACCAGATCGAACGACAAAGTGGACTAACAGTAGTAGTAGAAAGAGTAGTAGACCAAAAGCACTGCCTTAACATATTGCACAACCTAAAAGTAAGTCAGATAGTGACTGGATTAGTATCTATGAAATGCTAAATAAAAAGCCAGTATCAAAAACACGACGAACCACAAAACCAAAGATACCCGATCACAAGCCGAGTCTGTTTATGATGACGTTCTTGCCAGTAGGTCAACTAAGAAAGTGTTTCGTTCGTTCGGAAGTAAGAGCCTAATAAATTCATATAACCATTTACTGATGTGAATTATTAGACAAAATATGAACAACTGAAACTAACCGAATAAAAAACATGTCTGTTTTCAAATGCTAATAAATTGCCACAGGTTTAATAAAAGTAGATGGAAACTTTAATTTCGTAGGTTTACACGTCTGACCAAAACATTTTCGTAGTAGGCCCCTTATGATTCTGTAAGTGTTTAAACTATTGGATAGCAATGACTAGACGATGTATTTCTTAAAACAGGGAAGCGTAGAACGAAAAGCCCAAACGACTACTTTCAAACGAACATTCTAGCAGTTTACTACCGACGAAATATCACACCGCACGCGAAAACTTTAACTACACATCCAGTGCCTCCAATATTTTATTACTACAATTCGAATCGTAATTCATGCCGACAAACGATGACGCAAAATAGAGAACATTTTAAAATTTTATTTAAAAATGTATTGTATACTTTTTATTTTCATAAGCGACAATAACTGTAATCAAACGAACTAAGTAGTGTGGGTTTTTGAAGAGAACGTAAAAGCGTATTTCGATAAATTGTGGTTTCTTGACATGCCACCAGGCGGAGCCACTTCGAGTTCCATACGAATTTACGTTTAACCTACTTTTCGATCGATCTATACGTTTAAAAAACTCTTATACGCACTTAGATGGTTTGAGGATTTAAAAATGTATAAACATTTGGCTACTCCTAAATTAAAGTAAATAAGAATATTGAGTTTTATTTATGTCATTTTGATCAGTCAGCTTAATAATGCTGTGTAAATATAAAAATTTAGGGACTCTGAAGTGAATTTTTATTCGATTAAACTTTTATAGGTATGTTTAAATGTTTACACTTATGGCTAGTATAAAAAATATCTGTAAATATCAATTGTGACTATAAAAAATACAAAACATCGTGTGTCAACATGAAGAATCTTAGCCGTAGAAAAGGGACAAAATATGTCTACTATTTCGCTCACACCACACGAACCAATTTGGCAAGTATTAGACGTAAACTAGCCATCTGATCTCCAACACTCGTGAAGATAGGTAATACTTTATTACATAAAACCCAGCAAGCACGATTAATAAATTATGCAGGGCATATTCTAACCTAAAACATCTAGTCAGATTAACGTTATATACTTCTTTATATATTAATGTGGTCTCTGTATACCTGTAAGTCTTTTTTTACGCATACACTTTTTATAATCGGATGAGTTATGTAAATGCATGGTTGTTATATTCTAAAAAGTGTAGTACGTAAATTTTAAATATTTTTTGATGATATGATATTTTTTATATAGGATTGCAACGTCCCCATTTAATTATCGACCATACCTATGGTCCAAGGACCTTTTTGTGTTGGCAACGTAGAGTGCATAAGTGTCAAATCTTAAGTCAAAAATGTTTACAAATTCTGTAGTCAGCTTTATTGAATATGGTTGACTGACTTGCTGTCAAATTTAAAACAGTTATGTCCTCTTTCTAAGTCAATGAAGGAGGAAAGGTAGATATAAATTCGAATTATGTCATTCAATAAATTGAAACCAACGATTTGTTTACATTTTTGACCATTCTGGGATTAGACTTTAGATACAATACGTCTCCTGTACTTTTATAACTCGATAGACATATAATTATCTAAGCCAGACAACAATTATAGCACAGGAATGACCGGTGATATGCTTTTCATATCATACAGAATATTTTAACATTGATATGAATTTGCACATTTTATGAAACATTTAAATACTTTTTAAATACATTCCCAAACCCTACCGTTGCTATGGAAACTGCACAATTAAAGCCACCAAACTATAGTTATTAATTTTAGTTAACTAGTATCAATATGGTATATTCGTACTACACAATCAGGATTACGACTGAAATGCAGTGAGCTAAATGACATCTCAAAAATTTGTATTAGCCGTTCAGTTCAATTGAACTTTAGTAAAACGACATAAGAGACATATTACATTACACTTTTTAAGAAAATTGGCAATAATAGCTCCTTGATTATGTTAAAATTAAGTGCTCAAGCGAAGTCGATAACACTGAGTATAGTATCTGTATATAAATAACTTTGTATTTAAAAGCCTGCAATAGAAATGCATTTCATTTTTTTCGACGTTGCCAATTTTCTAACAGCTATAATGTTATTTTGGAATGAAAACCTTAATATTTTTATAAAACAAAATAAAGCAAGGATGTTGTGTTATACGTACTTAAAAACATGCATAATTTGTTATAAACATATTACTATATGATCATATGTGAACATTGACAATTAGAAACGGCATAAAAAAGGTTTAAACAGTCGATATTTAGTAAGCTGTGTGAAATTGACAGTTCAATCAAATAGACCTTCAAAAGTAAAAAGGTATTCAATCTTTCCAACTCAGTTCATAGGCTTTTTGAAGACTCTTTATTGAACTTTGATACTAATAAAGATGGATACCTACTGGCAACATTTAAAAATATTAAGTGGTATTATTAAAATCTTGTTCATAAAAATTTGTGACATTTTCTTTTCACACGGTTTACAATTATTTGGACCAAGACTTCGTACTATGATACTAGAAATTTGCTGTCAGCAGTTTCCGTCTACTTAATCAGTAATTATTTTACCATTTTAGCAGTTAGGTTAGATTATCAATAGATAGCAAACTTCCAAATCAAGACATTAAGATTTTCATCCCTAAAATGACAATCACGGTGTGTTTCCGCCTTAGTTAATAGGCCCAGTAGCCAAATAGTGGTATGGGTGTCTATTATGCATGAATCTATTGTCGTACCTCTGGTTCTTTTGGTAGAACCCGTTCACTTTCCTGTAGTTTTGCGTCCGACGCTGGTTGTTCTTGTCTTGAGTCTTGTCTGACTGTTTGTTTGTTTGCTTGTCAGTTTTAGCGTCGGGCTTTTGAGATTGGTCGGTGGATGGCTTTTCCTATAAGAGGATAAATAATTATTAGACAACATCACATATATTGTCAGTAGCTAGAGCACTTGTGTTATAGAAATCAGAAACAACGTCGCTTTTCTACGTTGACACGGCATCGAAGCTGGAACTTTAGATGGCAACGCCAAGTCCGACGTGCTCGCTTCTCGGCTACCAAGGCTATCAAATAAGTGTGATATTATATACTATAGTTGTCCCAGACAACTTCGTAGCATCTTAGTATCAACAATTCAATTTACTTTAATTTATTCAAAAAAGTATTTTACTAAGAAACACTATTAATTAAGTACATAATTTAAAAAAAATGGCTGTGTGTAAAGTCGGTTTATGGGCGATAATTTTACGTGATAATGTCATAAGAAAACATTGATGCTACTCGGACGCATCGGCCGATGGAGTGGAAGAGAGAGATAGATGCGTCACAAGCCGAACGCTTAGGCCGATCGTGCCTCTTCTATCGCTTGTTCCGAGCTTTCGCTCGCACGCGGAACGTGACACCTTTCAGTGCGTGCAGACGGTGTTCATCGATTTATAAGACGTTGTCGCGTCTAAAGTATGTTTTGCTATTTTGGAATCGTTATTCCGCTATTCAGGGCGAAGAAAAATCTAATAAATAAAAAAAACATTAACATATTTTTAGGGTTCCGTACCCAAAGGATAAAAGGGGTAGAGGACTAATCTGCTGTCCGTCTGTCTGTCTGTCCATCTGTCACCAGGCTGTATCTCGTGAACCGTGATAGTTAAAGAGTTGAAATTTTCACAGATGATGTATTTCTGTTTCCGCTATAACAACAAATACTAAAAAACTGAATACAATAAATATGTATTTAAGGGGGCTCCCATACAACAAACGTGATTTTTTTGCCGTTTTTATAGATAATGGTACGAAACCCTTCGTGCGCGAGTCCGACTCGCACTTGGCCGGTTTTTTGCCTTTCTTTATAAATCTTACCTCTTTGTTGTCAGCGGGCGGCGGCTTAGCGCTGGGTGAGCCGCCACGCGCGGGAGGGGCGGGGGGCGCAGTCTCACTCTATACAAAAAAATGAATACCAAAATCAGTTTTAAACTAACACTATTACAGGCGGAGAGTAACAGTGCTAGCGGGAAAGGAAAAAAGGAACAGATTTTAGTCTTTAAAATGGTTTATACAGGGTGTACAAGAGAATGGGACACTCCTTAAAGCCACGTGATCAGCTGGTCATATACAACAACTTTTTCTATGGAAGCAACGTCGAAACCAAGATTTTTTTTTAAGCTACTCTAAACAAACTTACTCGCATACCTCGATGATAATGTATGAAGCATCTGAAAATAAAATCACGATTTCGATGTTGCTCCCATAGGAAAAGTTGTTGTATATCACCAGCTGATCTCTTGGTTTTAAGGAGTATCCCATTCTTTTGCACACCCTGTATAATTTACTTATTTAATACTTTTATAAATGTTTAGGGTGTAAGGACCTTCACACATTTTTCTTAAAAATGAATTAATGTTTAATTATATTGTTATGTAAGTTTTATGTTCTTGTTATAGCTATTAAAGGCTACGGCAGAATACCAGCGATGCAAGGATTTTCTTTCTTAGCATCATTAGCCAAGTCGTAGAGTCATTTGTCTCATTAATTACTATCTAGTCAACACTCACCTTACTAGCACCGCCATTGTTGTTGTTGTTGTTGTTGCTGAGCGTAGGCGAGGGAGCCAGCGCTACTGTGAGCGTCAGGTCGCACCACATAGCGCATCGGGCGCGGCGAGCGCAGATACCAAGTTGTTTCACTGCCTCAGCTAGTTGGAGGATCGCTGCTGGACAAAGGAAAATGACAACCTTAATCATAGTATAAGGTATTATAATAAATAAATATTGGACAACAAATATTGGCTTGAGACAAAGAAACCAAGGGTGGTTCCTTGAGATAACCCTGCAAGCTATAGTCACAGTAGTGCACAGGTAGCGCGCATGATGCGCATGGTAGCGTCGCGTTACTGCAATAAGTACTTGTGGTACCCATACAAGTATCAGGCAGCGACGTTCAGCGCGTGATGGGCGTGATACCGTTTGTATTGTTGCAAGCGTCACAGTGTATCAAGAACCTAAGGACAGTCCCCTGTGGTAACCCAACAAGTACAGTATATGTTACGGTCAGTACTTAGATACCGCGCGTGCTGCGGTGCTATGCCGCGCCAGCATCGCGTTCGCTTCTGCGCTGTGACGATGTTGTATTGACTACATACTTGCTAGCTCAAAGATAACTGAATGCACCACGAGATTGTAACCACTGTTCGCGACCAGAACTTTTGTCTGCGAGCTGCGAGATGAGGTACGTGGTGATCGCGAATGCATCTCTGCAGTTTGACGGCTAACTACTGTATTTCGATTATATCATTGTTTTTACTAGCGCGTGTGTGTAAAGGTATGACGTTTTGCGGATGCATCGAGACTGAATCAAGTTTATATTACTGCAGAACGTCGCAGTGCAAATAATGAACTAGTGTAGTATAGTGACCACCCAAGCGTGGTTCCTTGTAAAAACCCAAAAAGTGTCTGGTATAGTGACATCCCTAGGCTGGTTCCTTGTGGAAGCGAAAAGTAGCTGGTATAGTTAAAGTCTATGCACTGACAGCGCGGCTGTCAAACACGCGTTTGTACCATCACAATGGTAGCTGGTTGTGTAGAAATCAAGGACCTAAAAATGGCTCCCTGTGATAACCCTGCAATCTTTAGTCACGGCAGTCCACATGTAGAGCGCATGGTGGATGAGATGGCGTTTGTATCTCTGCCAAACAGAACTGATACAGTTATAGCCTTAGCGTGGTTCCCTGCGGTAACCCAATAACTATAGTATTCATCAGGTAGCGACGGTCAACGCGCAAGCAGCGTGCGTGATGAGCGTGATGGCGTTTGTATCGCACCCAAAACCCGAAGTGAATAAGGAGTCCAAGGATGGTTCCCTGTGGTAGGCCAAATTGTAAAATATATAGGTAGTTATTGTCAGCCTGCATGTAAAGCGCGTTGAGCACGTGGGGCGCTTGATGACACTCGTACTGCTGCAAGCATCGCATTGTATAAAGAACCTAAAGATAGTTCCCTGTGGTAGCCCAACAAGTATATAATACTTACGGTCAGTCCTCAGGTATCGCGCATGGTGCGCGTGGTGCGCGTGGTGCGCGTGCTGCGGCGCTAGCTCCCGGCGCCGCGCGGCCTGCACGGCGCCCACCGCGCTGCGCCACGCCAGCATCGCGCTTTCCACTTCGCTGTGCGGCGCGCTGGCAACAACACAATACTTAAGATAACATTCATAACTCCAAACAAGTCACATTAACCTGCCCCTCTAGCATAAGCAACAAAACACGATATGATACGATATGATATAGCGATTTATCGCATATTTTTTGTCAAAATATGAACATTTATCAAAAAAGCGAGCATAACCGTGACGTCGCCGGCACGGACATGCTCACTGTTGCAATAGAAGTTTAAGATGGCGGCTATGTTATCATATTTTGAAAATAAAGAGGTGATAAATCGCTATATCATATCGTGTCTTGTTGCTCGTGCTAGAGGGGCTGTAGGCTCGGAAAATAAGACAACAATTGATATAACAATAGCCCGCGAACACATGTGTGCGCGACGCGAGCTTAAAGGAATAATATGCATGACCAGCTTTTGTCCGTGGCTTCGCTCGCATTAGATTGCTTATTTAGTTAAATGATTGATTTTGAAAAGGTCTTTATTGAATAAAAGTTTACAATTTGCTTATGTTCCTAGTGTACTTTTTTTTTTCTTCCTAGGTATAAACAATCGATTTTCTTTAGGTTTATGAGGTCCGAAGACCTATTATAACAGTTAAAATGTAATCACAATATACCTTCATTGCAAAATAAATTAACATCAAAGTATATATTATTCAACAAGCACTTTGTAATAGTGCTGGTTTAGTATCATCTTTTCATATTTAAAACAATAAAATAGAATAGAAAATATTTATTTGACGCATAAGCACAATTACAAACATAATCAAATAGGTATAAACATAAATAGAGTGTCAAAAAGGTTCCCGCTCAATATTTGTCGTTACAGCCAGAGCCATAACGACGCTGGTTTTCAGCGGAGACCCCGCAGGACGCGGGACGGGTAGTGTCAACGGTACTTATCAACAAGTACCAATTGTATTTCTTTTAAAGTAGTTCGAGGATTAACCTCGCGAATTCGCAGCCTTGGTGCTCCATACAAACTTTGAACCCCCGTTTTACCCATTTAGGAGGTGTTTTTTGAAAATTGTTAGCGCACGCCTACATCATAATAGCTAAATGTGTGGCAAATATCAGCGCAATCCGTTTAGTGGTTTGAGCTGTGCGTTGATAGATCAGTCAGTCAGTAACGGTTGCCTTTTATAAATACAGATAATATAACACTTCAAAAATCTACCACCAAAAGTGGGACCGGAACCCTTGAAAGATTTTGTCAAGTCAGTTAACGATTTCAGTAGCTTAGTTGGAAAAGCACTCGCCCGGTATGCGATGGTCGTGGATTCGGGTCCCACCTGAGAAGGTCGAGCTTTTTAAGTGTTATGTTATAATATCTTGAATAAATCTAGCATATTATTGCTAATAAACAAAATTTAAAATATGCATGTTTTCTGCACACCCTGCAACACGCAAAAGTACCAAATATATAACTTTGCTCCAAAAGCTTGAAGTATAATCGCTTAAAGACAGGGGATATCAGCTATTGGTTCCAAAGTGGCAATTGATTAATGCTAGAGGCAGTTTTGCCTAGGCGTGGTCTCAGCTCGAGACCCCGTTTACTCCACCTTTCATCTTTTTATTTTTATGAATAGTATATTCCTTCGGCCTTAATTTGGCCAAAGAATTTAAATGTCTGACAATAAATAAGAGAAAGTGTTAGAAATAAAAATATCAACTCACATCTCAGCCAAATTCTTGACATCATCCCGCCAGGTGGTAGGATCGAAGGTAGCTGGGTCCATTCCATTTTCTTTATCTTTATCGTTGGCCACGTTCTCTTGGCCTCGCTTCAGAACTGTGATCTTCGGATCTTCGGATTTGACTGGCTTCTTGTTTTGGGCTACGCACACGCTCGCTCGTAATGTCTCCATTTTACCCATTAGGGTAAGTACCTGTTGAAAGATAGATTATCTAATAAACACACAGGCCAAAGGGCATGGTATTACACATATATTATGACACAGCTCACCCAGGGTAAGCTTACGCTAGCCTACCCCACTTTACTTTAGACTTTATATTATTAACATAGCAATCTCAATGCCCTGCAACCCAGCACTGTAACCCTGCCCTTGTAGGACAGAAGTAGGCACTGGTATTAAGATCGATGATGACACAGCTCATCCAAGGTAAGCTAAGGCTTTCCTAGCCCCACTTTGTTAATAACAATGTTAGTGCCCTTCATCAGCACTGTGAACCTACCCTTGTAGGATATAGAGGCAGTCTAGGCACTGGTATTGAGTAAGACGACGACACAGCTCGCCCAAAGTAAGCTAAGGCTAGCATAGCCTCACTTTGCACTTTATATTTACTAACTTAGCTTTAATACCAATGCTACATTGCTATATAACGAACTAAAAGCTAGTCTACCTTTCATAGACTAAGCAAAAGTTATCCTATCTTAGTGTTACCTGAGCATGGGGGTAGTCTAGGCTTAAAAACTAATTTGAGCTTCATAGACTAAGCTAAAGTTAGCCTACCTTAGTATGTTCTCTGAGCATATCCACGGTCAGTCTGTCGACCCTGGTGGGGCATGGAGGTAGTCTAGGCACTGGTATTGAGTTTGAGGAAGACACAGCTCGCCCAGGGTAAGCCAAGGCTAGCCTAGCCTCGGTCCGCTTGCGCTCTCGTTCTAACTGACGCCATTGTTCGTAGCATGCGTCGAGGCGGGCGTGGAGTATACCTGATGATGTCGCTGCACCTCTGAAAATATTATTTTAGGTTTAGTTTAAAGATAAACAGGGTTATTTTTAGAGCAAACATTAACAAATTTAATTAGTTGTGATTAATGGCCTAAGTTAGTAGCAAATAATAATATTTTTCAAAAATACTAACAAGGACCGATTCTGGTGCTCAAACACTGGAATTCTATTAAGAGATAAAATTAACTTTTACTTGCTTTGAGCTGATAAAAATGTATGTAGTTGAAAACTGCATAGCTTGCGATGGACATAATGTTTTTTTTAAATGAGCAGACACAGAGAATCAATGTAATCAAAGCAAAATGAGTGTAATGTAGTATGCAGAAAGTTGTGTTGCAGAATCAGCGATAAAAGATTGCCAGTATTTTCAATGAAATGCAATAAGATTCGAACATTTCAAGTTTACAAACAAGTAACAACCACTTAACTACATACATTTGTGTTCATCACTCAATTTAGTATATTTCACGCATATATTTCTTTAACAGCGTGTGACGTCAAATCAAACCGTTTTGACTTGTAAACATGACCCAATTTTGATTCAATTATGATTCTGATGTGCGTCGCAGTAGCATCACTCAAAATATTGTTTATTAAATTACAGTGAGACCTCGATACAGTTTGCAAAAAACTTTTTGTTCTATACAGAAAATAGTGTGTTGACAAATGCTATTGTTAAATCGGTTTTTTTTTTAAATTATATTTTTTATATTTTAAAATGATTTTCCTTACTGAACCATGGACCAGCTGATATCTGCTTGTAACCCTTTCAAGTCTTTCTGTTACATGCTGAAGGTAGAGTATTTCTATAGAACTAACATTGTTTATTTTAAATAGACTTGTACTAGCTCTAGATTTAAGAAGGTTATATGCTTAAAAGAGCATAAGTGTACCTCATTAATGTTATAATGATGATCTTACCTCATATTCCTCATAGCATAGAACGGCGCTAATAAAGGTAGATCCAACATAGGCGATGGCAACACTGGCGGGGGGACAGGCGGACTTGGGCCTAATAATGCACCTAGACCTGAGAAAGAGTTTATTTTATGTTAAATCTTTGATTCTTATATTTGCAGAGTAGTAGATACTGATTTAATATCATCTAAATGTATCATGTTACACGTAAATAAAATAATTTAAAGTAAAAAAAAAACATAGGCTTGGACATCAACGCAAAATTAGTACGCGCAAAAGAGCTTTTCTGCAGCAATAAATTGTTTATTTATTTACAGGAGAAACGAGCAAAAATAATTTCGGCCATTGCAATACTAACTGACGACTGGGCTTGGGACATAACGGTAACGACCAAATTAATAACAGAAGCAAATAGTTTGAAACAATTATAATTTTTTAACTAGAAATTGCGTCATGCGACATTATGTCAACACTTAATATTGTGCAATTGCCAGTTTTAAATACGTTGACCATATTCATAACTTTCTGAACTGTTGTGTTTCGTTTTAACATTATCAATGGCTTTTTACACCTACCATTTATCTGATATCATAATCTAAAAAGACGATCATCAAAATTTGGAAATAAAATATGAATGAATGGAACCTAGATACTTTCAGATTACCTCTAACACATTAGAAAAAAGGTATTATAACTTACCAAGATTGAAAGGAGTGTTTTCATGCAGAAATGAGACATCCACATTCAAAGGATTCGGTGGAGGCCGACTTCTCATTAACAGACTCATTTGCCTCGCCAACTCCTGATTCTGTCTCATCAAAGCCTGATTGTTACTTAACGGGTTCTCAAAATTCGTCCTTTGGTCATTCAATGCCCCGTTAACCGGATAATTCTCTCGAGGTAATATCTGATTCATGTCACGCCTTTGCATAAATTCGTTGTGATGGAATCCGTTAGGTTTAAAATTCATCGTATTAGCCCCCGAAACCGGTGTATTCTGGTTCGAAAAGTCGTAATTCTGGATCGGACTCCGATCGTTGATTTGCGACATCATATCGTAGAAATTGTCCCCGTTGAAGTTCTTTGGAGGCACTTGTTGGAAGCCCCGATTGTAGTACATTTTGTCTTGCATTTTGTTGAACTCTTCTCCTTGGTAATGGCCATCCATGGGCATTTTGTAGTCCATGTTATTCTGGATCGGATTGTCATCCCTTGAGCGATCCATTGACAAGTTTAAATGGTTCAAGTAGCTGAGCAACTCCGCTTCCTGATTTTGCTCTTTGAAGCCGTCAAACTTGGGGAATCTCTGATTACTGTACGGGTTCTCGAAGTTTGTGTAGTTCATGTCCAAATTAAGACTGTTCGGTCTGTTATAGTTGTTCATGAACGCGTTCGTTTCAGGTAGCGAGTTTCTTTGGCTCGGTTCGAAGAAGTTGTAATACTTATCGTCGTACTTTGGACTTGAGAATTGGGCGCCACCAATCTCTTGAGCGGCAAGTCTGAGAAGGTTTAGCTGTTCTGGTGTGACGTCAGAGTTTGAATCTGGGAACGGATCGATACCCAATAACGCACTGACATCGTTGTCAGGATAATTGACGAAGTTTGAACCTCCATAACCGTTCTGCAGGTAGTTGAATCCGTTCTGATCGTTTTGGGGGTAGTTGTATGCATTATTCTGGTAGTATGACGGTGGTACGTATGAGGTGTTTGTGTCGGGTTTGGGATACTGGTTCGGTAGACCGCTTACACTTTTTTCCGGTGCTTGAATAGAGCTGTAGAAATTATAAAACTAGCGTTTACAACAATAACATTAAAATAAAATACTGAACCTATTTAACCTATAAGCGATTCAGTAGCGGCTCTGAAAGTAAGTAGAGGAAAGGAACTATATTTTGTACTCATACAAAGTCAAGTTCAAGTTGCTTAGCCTCAGTTGATACGCTCTGCAAAAGGGTACATACAGACAGGTGATGAGCGCGAGATTTACCGACATCGTTTTGGCTCGGGACATTTCTACAATTTAACTAAGGTTCCAAAGGTCTATACCTCTCGCATCATGCTATCCTATTGACAGACTCAGTTAAAACGGTAGGATTAAAATGGTCAGAGATTGAATTATTAGGCAATTTCTGGCATTATCAAAATAAGGACATGGATTTCCGCGGCAGAGTATCAAATCTAAGATAATGTTCAAGTTTGTTAAAATTTTACTGTATATTCCAATCAAATAATGATATTATAGGAATTCTGACCTGCTTCCTTCTGAGGGTCCAGTCTCGTCCAGGATTTTGGTGATGAGATCACGGACCATCGAGTTTTCTTCCATAATGCGTTCCGACTGTAAAGGAATATTCAAGAATACAGTCACAATTAGAAGGCGGCGTGTAAAAACCCTAACATAAACCCGGTTTTACCGAACATGTGACCCATTTTGGATAAAAAACCAAGATTAACATAAACGTGCGTGTATGTTTATACAGGATATTGACTTAGAGAATTGATTTAGCCTTCACCTTGTTATGAAAAAACATAACACATATTTTTTGGCCTATTTCAATAAATTATAAATTACTGAAGCTTATTCAGTATTCATACAAGACACAGTATTCAAAAACACTTTTAAATGATGAAGAATGAAACTAATACTGTGATCTGCTTAGAATTCAAGGTTTGTTTGTTATGCCAAAACATCACTTACTCACATTATACAAAACATTAAAGTAAAAAATTCAGTTTAGAAAAGACTAATTGACATGAAGCGTCTGGCCCTGGCGTTTTTTTGGGCTTAATACTTATAATTATTCTTACAAGCCAATTGCATCATCAACAGTCGACAACATTATTGGTGTAGTGGCTCAGTGTTTTACCTTAGGGTGTACAAGGGTTAAATTTTCAGCCAGGTCAATTGCTCTGGGTGCGCTAAAATGCACTACCGGCAAAAAAAAATAAAGTAAACTTATCACCAAAAGCAATCTCTTTCAGGCCAATAAAGCAGGTTAGGGATATTAACCAAGAATAATAATTATACCTCGTTAATTAACATTGATACATTAAAAATGAACATGAATAACAAAAAATATTAATAATATTTAAAGTAAATAATAGCCCACAATGGATAATTATTAAAGGAAATAACTATCTAGCTAGATAATTAATTAAATAAAGGGTTGTAACCGTTGTTTAAGAAGTCCTAAAAAAATAATTTATTGTCTTAAGTATGGCAAATAATTCATCAAACAACTTGACATCATAACATTTTACTTTAAATATGTATATTGTTGATTAAAGTTTTATTTTAAAAAGTAGAATATTAGTATTTTAAAAATTTCTACAACACAAACTAAGAAATGTTAAGCAGTAGTTAATAACTCAGAAATGATAAATTTCTTTTCCTTCTACTATAATGTTTACCATTCATATAGAAATGGATCTAACTAGGTACACTCAGAGTTCTTCGCAAAAAATATATTTACATAGTTGTTATTTGACAATTCAATCAAAAGTAGTGAGTAGAGTCCACTCTCATACACAAGCACTCTTTAAGTCACATAAAAAAAACCACATTATTTTAGTATTTCTTAGAAAGTAGGTGTTCATTAGTCGGCTTCTGACTGTTAATTATTACAGGATGGATACTATTTATAGCATGTTATTCTTGGATTTTGTGCAACATCAACAAATTATTACCCATGTTGAGTTCTAAATCAATTGTGACTGCAACTTTGTATTCTTGTTTGTTAAGTTGTAAGTGTTGTGTGATTGTTATTGACAGGTCAATAACTCGATGCAACTGCGATGACTGATTGGGAGATTGCAATTTGTGATTTGATGAAATATGTTTACCAAACCTGTGGTAAGTGTAAGTAATAAATCCTAACACTGTTCAAATATGAGTCTAATAAGAGTAAATATGTTTTTAGCTCCCTTCCTCTTTTTTTTTTATGGCTTTTACAACCTTTGTTAAGTTTTGATGTCAACTATAGACTCTTTAGAGTTGTAATAGCTATTAAACTTAGTATATTATTATAAAATAATAAATAAAAAAATTCATGATGTTAGATCATTTTTAAACCATACTCCCAAACTACTAACATGGATGGAGTTATAGTGGTAGGTAGTAAAATTGTGATTTGCAGTAACTGTAGCTTTATTGTTTTTATTTTTTTATATTGTTGTATTACTGAGGTTAGTTATTTTGAGTGAATCTCGATTAAATCAAAAGATTATAGCCAACATCACTATGCTTTATAACAAGACAAAAACAAGGTAAGACTACAAATTATACATTTAGACACTAAAAGCATTGAATAATGAAGTAAAACATACACAAGGTCATCTACATTTAAAGATAGAAAGATAACTTCAGCATCAAAATTAAACACTAAATACAGTTCTGATATAATTCATTGCAATTGTAGCCAACTAATAGTACTGGAAAATTTGGATATACCACATAGAGTTATCACAAAAACATTGTACCTACAACTAGGTACTATGAATAATTAGCTGTAATAATCTGTATTCCCACGTCTATTAGTGAATGGCATTAGGCAAGTTTTTATTGCACCTGCTTTTAGCTTATACACTGAAGGACATCTCTTAAAAAAACAAATTCTACACGGAGAAAGTAGGAACAACATTGAGCATTGAGAACAAGAAATATGCAACTAATTAGGCTCCAATTCTATTCTAATAGGAATGCTGTTGTAATAAACATTAGTATTGTGTAATATTTATGTAAAATAGAACATTACCTTGTTAATTTGTCCTCTAACGTGCAAACTACATAATTCTAAAAATATTGTGTGCATTCTTCAGATGTCATCGTCCAAACTCGGGAGCAAAAAACACATCGACACGAAAACCAAACAACATAGTTATTCCTTAATTCAACCAAACAACACTTTCAACTCACGCAAATGTTAATAACAACCACTTAAAACTTTATTTCGCTGAGATTTTTCCCGGATTTTGGGTCAAATTGACAGCTCAAGACATTTCTTACTACACCCATGTAGAAATGGCACAAGTTTTCACAACACTTTACAACTTACCTGATCAGATTCATTTTCGACGGTTTTGTACGCATTACTTATGTGACATAAATCACTGAAGGCCATTTAAATTAAAAGTTATTCCTTGCCACGATACATACGAGCTTTTGGTGCTAAGCCATTTTTTCTATGACCTACATGTGTATGTATAAAATTGTACGTGCTACAACCACAGTGTTGCACAGTGTTGCTGACATTTAACCAAGATGTAAAAGAAAAATTGGATCGGTGTTAAATATTATTCAATAAAATACACTTAAAACTTACATGAATTTGGGAAAAAATAATTACAAACACTTTTTTATTTTGCAAATTTCCCGCGCTTTGATCAATTTGATTGAAAATACTTTTTTTTTTATTTTCAGTCAGTGTCATTTTTTTTCTTGCAGAAAAATCAATATGTGTATCAAAAATTATTAAGCTATGGAGTGGAGTGGTGTTCATTTTTAATGCAATAAAATGTGAGGAACTGATTAGTAGGTACTATTACATTTTATGAACTTGGTTTACATTGGTAGCCTTATTTTGATTATGGCAGCCCATTACCTAATCACTGACCCATTGTACCTGGACTGACTGTCACAACAAGTGACACTTGTTGTGACAGTCAGTCCAGGTTGTTTGTTTTTAAAACCGGCCAAGTGCGAGTTGGACTTGCGCACGAAGGATTCCGCAACACAAAAATATCTAACACTTAATCTGTGGAACAAACTAACACTGAAGAACTAAAGTAACAATATGGCGGCTGCTTCTTGCGTATGCGCTTATGTAGTTTTCTTGCTAAGTTGTGATTTTTTAGCTGTGAATACAATGAGTGCGTTTTTTTTAAACCTGGGTAACCTGGAAACGACATAGACGTTATTTGAATGTGCGACACAGACGTGGTATATGTGCAAGTTTACAAGGCGATAGTACTACATAATATGACTACTTTCTTAGTGTAAGCGGTACTTTTTTGAAATTACGTCTTCTTTTGTGAACTGATTTACGATAGAAAAGTAATTTGAAAAAAGGGTGGCTACATTATGAAAGCAGTCATATTAGTAAGTACTATCGCCTATAAAAGAGACCGGTTCGGGGCCAATTTGTCGCTATTGTGAAATAGGTGTGCTAAAAGAGGTCATGAGGGTGTTCTCTTTTTCCCTATATTAATTTACATAAATATTATTATAAACCAACCAACTCTTGAAAACTGTTTTTCCTATTTTTATATTGTCAATCTTCATTACTTTTGTCGGTGACCTTAATATTTGTTTGATTTTTTGACAGCAACCTGTCGAGCTAATTACAGGGCAGTGCAGCCCATGACTTATTTTTTATTTATTTTCTTAAAGATCTCCATAAACTAATCATGATATAATCAAAGGTATAATCATTATTAAAATGTCGATTCATAATTTACTAATAATATTTTGCGTTTAAATAAAAAATATTGAAAGACCGATTAAAGACTTAACAAAACATTGGATAGATGGCGTATTTACAAATTATTGTAGATGTCACTGTGGTATCTAAAGTTTAGAGAAAGGATGATCGCTAGATGTCGCTGCTGCCTTCCTACTTACTACGGTAACGCTTTAGCCACAAATTACGTAGTCGGCGGCTTTAGCATTCGTTTTGATAATTAAATCAGGTAGAGAATGATGTTGGTTCACTGCTAAGGCCAAGTTTCTCTTATTAATTAATTTAAAAATAAAATTCAGGGAAGCTAATTATCGACCAAAAATTATTTGGAATCAAAACAATTCTGCAAAAAGAAATATTATTTTTTGTCGATAAAATTAGGTACTGCTAAGCCTTATCGGGTTATTTCTACGTGCATCACAAAACATTCAAATTTCGTTTCGAATTCATCAATTCCGATTCACAGGTCGCAGCACACACAATGGCTTGGTACGTACATATACGTGATGTAAGCACATTCAATAGACATAAACAGAAGGCTCTAAGCGTTATCATAGATAAGTTTTTTTTTATTTCGTTGTTGGACCCTTAAAGTTGTAGTATTTGTGCAGTAGAATCATCCCTTTTGCACTAAGCCATTTTTTTTCATTTTTTAACCCGAACAGGGTTGTTGTTTACACCTTTTATTTTGTCGACCTCTAGCCATAAGGCCAGCACGCCGGACTTGGCGTCGCCAGGTTCCGGGTTTGATTCCCGGTCGTTAATGTAGAAACGAACTTTTCTATATTGTCTCGGGTCTGGGTTTGTGACAACGTCTTTGTTTCTGATGTATAACACAACTGCTTAAGCTACTTAAATCTGAGGACTAGAGCAATAAATAAACTGTTTCGAAAATCACACCAATAAGTTAGCCGCAAACCACCCAAACTAAGCATAGCTTGTACTATAGCGACAAGATAACGGACAAACATACCTAAATACGTTTATAACGGTCGGGTCAATGTAGAAAACGAACTTTTCTGTATTGGCTCGGGTCTGGGTGTTGTGGTACCGTCATTGTTTCTGATTTCTCTAACACAAGTGCTTTAGCTACTTACCTTAGGATCAGAGCAATGTATGTGATGTTGTCCAATATTAAAAAAAACGTCCATGACCACAGAATAATGATGCCATGACTTAGGTACAAATGCTCGTGGTCATCACACAAACATTTGCCTCTCGCGGGATTTGAACCCGCAACCGCCAGTCTTTATAGTCCGGAGCGCGAACCACTACACCAGACGTTCGTCAATGTGTGTGATGGTGTCTTTATTTTTTATTTATTTTGTATTATCATGTAGTGCCCTATGGCCTCTGCATGTGTATATAACTGCCCACCCAATCCTGTCACATGCATGGATTGTCAGGATGATGATGAATTAATTAGTTCAGAGAACCCACTCGATTCCTGTATACTGTGTAAGCAGTGTAAGCGAACACCCTTTGAGTGCAATTGCATTAGTCCGCGCATCTGTACGCAGGCTGGACCAGATTCGGTTACCTTTGTGGACAATTGCATGGTTTAACTGAATAATCTACTCTCTGTACTATTTTGGAAGGCTATGATATAGGTACCTACATAGTTTTGCTGGTCCTCTGCACAGGTAATAGCGGCCCAGTAAATTTTATAATAAGTAAGTAGGTATCAGAAGATAAGCTTTATTTATGGCTAGTGTCCGACCGAAACATGTTTTTTGCCGAAACCGAACCTTTTATAAACGTGATTAAGCCGTTCTTTTCTTTCCATGTACACACATCAACAGAATCTAACTATAAATCTGTGATATTGATGTGATTTATAGTTGCAACTAGTACAAAGGCTCCAAGCCGTGCGAAGCAGGTTGCATGAAGTTAATCTTCATGCTCGAAGACCGCTACGTGTTCCAGCATTGCGACGTGACAATCGCGGTCGGCGGCTTTCGTGGACTCGGGAGCATTTACCATGGAGTGATCAACAATGGTCTTGGGTGCTGTTCACCGATGAGTTCCGGTTTGGGTTTCATCTGGATTCACGAAGAACACGCGTTTGGAGAACTCCAGGGAGAATTAGCCGTCCACGGCACCCTCAGGAGGTCCACTCTTACCAAGGCGGGACAATCATGGTGTGGGCAGGAATTCGTCTTGGCGGACGAACTTAGCTCGTTTGGATCCAAAGAGGCATGACTGCGCAAAAATACCACGGGGAGGTAGTAGAGCCTGTTATTGTAACACACCGAATGCAAATGGGCCAGCAATTTCTACTCATGCCCGATAATGCTGCTTCCCATACGGCGCGGCTGGTGTCGGCCGCTCTCCGAGCCACGATATTCGAGTTTTGGATTGGCCTGCACAGTCGCCCGACTTAAATCCTATCGAGCATACCTGGGACATGTTATAACGAAAAGCTTTGAGATATTTCCCGCCAAATTTGAAGACGGAACAACAACTTTACGAACACTTGCAAAGAACATGGGACCTCATACCGCAACAAGACATTGACAATTTAATTTTAAGTATGAACAATCGATATCGATGTGTAATAATGTAAGAGGTGGCAACACTGATGATTAATAATCAGATTTCATAAGATTTTTATTAATTCTTCTAAAATTAATAGTTTTTAAGAAGAAACAAAGATTTTTTTATACAAATTTTCAATGGCGTTTTTAAAACTTTACATTTTACCTTTTAAAAAAATATACGAAATTATTTTTATTAAAGACCTTAAAATAAGCTATCAATCTCCTATTTACTATATCAAAAAATTCTTCATAATTTTTAGATATTTGATATAATACAAAATATCCCAAGATTCTGTTGATGTGTTGACAGGGTTTATAGTTAAACTTTTATCAAATGGATTCAATTCAATAGTGACTCTAGGTCTTAATTATATATTTTTTTTAAAATGCCAAATTAGATTAGGTAATTGTAAATAATAACACAAAACAAAAGATTGTTTTGTGTTATTATTTACAATTACCTTAACAATAGTACCTACCTCCTATTGAATGCCATGAATATAGGTACCTATTCCTACTTTACAAAAGATCTATGTGAGATATCCTTACTTTACAAAAGATCTATGTGAGATGGTATTGTTTGCAGATGATACATCAATAATTTTCAAAATCAAAAGGGGCCAAGAATCTTTCGATGATGTCAATTATGCCCTCTCGCAAGTATTGCATTGGTTTACTACCAACAATCTTTTGCTCAATGCGAACAAAACTAAATGCATTAAATTTACAATGCCTAATGTGAGACAGGTCTCAACGCATATTATTGTAAAAGATGAACAACTAGATACGAATAATTACTTAACGTTCTTAGGAATAACTTTAGATTCCCGTTTGCAGTGGGGTGCTCATATTGAGGCTTTATCGGGAAGACTTAGTTCAGCTGCTTAAGCCGTGAGAAAGATAAGACAACTGACTGATGTTGAAACGGCAAGATTAGTGTATTTTAGTTATTTTCACAGTTTAATGTCATACGGCATACTGTTATGGGGCTCAGCTGCAGATATTGAAACCATATTTGTCCTGCAAAAGAGAGCTGTTCGGGCTATTTACAATCTTAGACCCCGAGATTCGCTAAGAGAACTATTTAAAGAAATTAACGTACTTACAGTCGCTTCACAATATATTTTTGAAAATATTATGTATGTTCGCAAAAATCTGCACTTGTTTACTAAGAAAAATGACATACATGAGTATAATACCAGGCATAAAGATAAACTTGCCGTTCCAATGTTTAGATTGCACAAGGTAGGAAGTTCTTTCATGGGCAATTGTATTCGTTTTTTTAATAAATTACCACAATCCATTGTTGAAATGCCTGTATATGAATTCAAATTGCATGTTAAAAGGACTCTAATGAAAAAGGGCTATTACACCGTTAGTGATTATATAAATGATAAAAATGTGTGGATTTAAAACTGCTTAGCTCACAACAAATCTTGTAAAATATTTATTTATTTTTAAAAGAGGCTGACAATAGTGACCGAGTTTCTTGCGCTGCTTCTTCTCGGCACTAGCCCACAATAGTCCCGAAGCAGTGGTAGGTAAAAAATTGGGACATGTAAAAGTGCCTTTTATGGCCAATTTACAGAAATAAATGATTTTGATTTTTGATTTTGATTTTGATATTTATCAATTAAAAAAAATATGCCAAATTGAACAATAGATCTTGAGAAAAATGCGCACCTGAATGGACTAATCATAACGTCTAAAATCGAAAACGGCGGTCACGACACGCACATCCACTTTGCCGATGACAAAGACATCATGGCGAAATCGCTGAAGAAAAAATGCTGCAACACTGCCTCGCGACTAGGGATGAACATAAACAAGACTATAAAGTCATGTTCAATGACCATGCCATATCCCCGGACCGGTTTCTGGTATGTCTTCCGATATGTCTATCTCAGACAAGTGATTTCGAGCGGAAAAACGCTAGGAGAGTGCAGCTTGGCTTGGCAGAATTTGGGAAGCTGCGACACATATTTTCGTCGCCACTGCCACAAAGCCACTATGCTTGAAGGCCAAGGTTTAAGTGCATAGCATTTTGGCACGACCACTTAAAAAGTTGAAAAGGCCCTTTCTCCTCATTCGTTTTAGATTGACACTGGTTACGTTCATTGAATGCAAGCCACAAGAAAAATAAAAACTATAATATTATACTATGCACACGCTGTGCTAGTAGTTTTTCTTCTTCTAATCACTATCAATGAATCACTACGGGCTGTAGGTACGCCCCGCCTTGGTCAGGCCACGGTAACACGACATCAGTGGTATCAAATCAAATTGATGTTCGATTCGATCATTCGAAAACAAAACAACAACAAGAATTAATCAATACAGTCTGTTAGAGGGTATTTACAGCAAATAAAAGTCGTAGCAACGCCACGCGTAGTCTGTCGTAGTGTCGTAGTCTCGTAGCTAAACGCTTGCCGTGTGGCCACGTCATCGCCGTAGCATGGTATGGCGCGCAGCGCCCGCGTTGTAGCCGCCTACGAGACAATTTCAATAAAAATAATTTAGGGGATACATTTATGGTTTAGGTACTAAAATTAAATTCTATTCTTATTCCTTTGTTTTCATTTTCTTATGTTTCAAATTTCAAAACTAAAAGATCATTAATTCTTAAGATTAAATCATTTTGTCAGCTAATATCTTAATCGGTCGACTATGAATTCCAAATTTTAATAAGAACATCTTTTATGATAGGAAATTCACAAAGCAGTTTCCCCGCTTTTTGTTATCAAGCTGTCTTCTTCGTTATACAACTCGGATGAAAATGGCCAAAACTATCCGCCATATTGGTATTGTGACGGCCCAAACGTCACCTGTCATTGGCGGCCGCTGCCACCCGCAGAGACTAGTGTTGTCTGATGAGGTGGGACGTCCCGATCCTAGACGTTTTATTTTATAACTCTCACGTTTGTTATGAGTAGCACAAACCACGAAATCTAAAAGTACTTCAATAATATGCTTTATTTAGGAAGGAGAGAGGTCTTAATGCTAGACGAAACTTCTTACCCTGTCAGTACCTTTATTTTGATAAAATAAATTATCACTACAAGGTTGAGGCTTTGGTTGAGGTCTTTGAAATTCCAGTGATGAACTTGGCCTCTCCTAAATATGATATAGCGAGCAGCTCTAGCAGCCTCCATCCATCGACTTCTAGAAACCCTAACTAGGTGGTCAGTCCGTTGTTATAAATAAATCCTCACGCACGCTTAGCTACATTGGACTTCTGTTTAACACAACAACATAGCATAAATAATCTTACTTTATGTTCTTTTATTTAATTGCTAAAAAGCACTCAACAGCAAGGTAGTTCTAAATTTTCTGGAGCGATCTAGAATCAGTAACATTCTTAGGTACATAAAGTAGGTACACAAAATGCTCTTTGCGTTTTTTATGATTCCCATCTTGTGTTTATTGAAGGATCTAGTGGATATTTTGCTATTGGTCAGTTAAGAAAATTTAATTCGAAAAATGTGAAAATTAAAATTGATTATGATAAAGATATTTTTCTCAAGTTTTCCAGCCCAGATGATTTTTTTATTATTTGGCACTGCCTGCAATGCTGCTAGATACTTGGAAACGTTACACTACTAAAAGTTATATTACTGTGATGTGTTAGCAGTAATGTCCCTAAATACAGGGACGGGACACTTCATGCTGCTAAATACCAGCCCTTCATCCCCCGCACGTCTCGCCGTCGCCACCCCCCGTTGCGCGCATTATCCAATTTACCTCCCGTATTAAAACGAACTCTGCTAATGACAACAGCTGATTGTTTGATTATTGCTTATGTAGGCAGAACGTGGACGCCATTTTGAAAAAATAAAACGTTTTGCTTTTGTTATTTTTGGTAAATGTCATTATGTCATTTATGAGATTGAGCGCATCATAGATTTATAGCGAATTCGAAGTCTATGGAGCGCATCGCATGTAGAGTTTTTTTTTACTGTCAAACGATGTCAAAATGTAGTTATTTGTTTTTTTTTGTAATAGTACCTACTTACTAATTTCGAATGTTAAAATGTTGTTACGACACAACACAACACGTTGTTTGAATCATCCGTTTATGACGATCTCGTAGCCGAGTAGCGAGCCGGAGTTGGCGTCGCCAACTCTAATGCCCGGGTTCGATTTAAGGTCGGGTCAATGTAGAAAGCGAACTTTTCTATACCTATTGTCTTGGGTCAGGGTGGTCGTTGTTTCTGAATTCATTATAATTTTAAATTTGATGTTCTTCCCATAGAAAATTAATTATAGCCTGTATAGTATAGCAGATGTAGATAGTTAATATTTAAAGCTGCAATCAAATGCTATAAAAAGCAAGCAATGTTAAGTTTTAGTTTGAGTACTATTTTGTAAGTCGAGTCCCTATAAAACAGCATATTTTTTGTACGGATGGCTTAATAAAGTAAGTATTTTTGATTTTTAAGATACAGGATGTAGATTAAGTTAATCTAAAAATAAAGAAGGCGAATGTGTTCATCAATAATAACTTGCTATGAGATTAAAAGTGAAATCGCAAAAAAACGAGAAACTCCATGCATTACCGCCGAAGTAGAGCGTTAGTTTCATCGAGTAAGTACATAGTTTTTTAGGGTTCCGTACCCAAAAGGGTAAAACGAGACCATGTTACTAAGGCTCCGCTGTCCGGCTGCCTGTCTGCCTGTCTGTCTGTCTGTCTTTCTGTCTGTCTGTCTGTCTGTCTGTCCATTGCATCTGTCACCAGGCTGTATCTCATGAACCGTTATAGTTAGAGGGTTGAAATTTTCACGGATGATATATTTATGTTGCCGCTATAACAACAAATACTAAAAAGCAGAATAAAATAAATATTTTAGGGGGTTTCCATACAACACACGTGATTTTTTGCCGTTTTTATAGATAAATGGTATGGAACCCTTCGTGTGCGAGTCCGACTCGCACTTGGCCGGTTTTTTTACTGATTGCTGACTAAACCTACACTCTGTAGGTAGATACCAATAAATGTTTAATTACCTTATTTCGAAGATTTATAGTTGGTAAAATGATAAATTTTCTTTTTTCTAGATTAGGCAGTGGTTTAAAATTACTAAGTTAAAACTTACTCCAGCTTGATCGAATCGGACCTAAGAGGCCTAGAATTTACAATTGAAAAACAAAATCGAACATAATTTCGTCAAATACATTCGCTCGTTATGTTTATTTCCAGGTGTATCCTTAAAAAAAGCCTATGTCTTTAACTACTTTATAGAGTACTGGTTTAATTATTGATTGTTGAAGTTAATAGTTCCACAAAAAATTAACTATTTTGAAATCTGTCCGTAAAAAGGATTCCATTTCCGCAGATTTTAAATATTAACCCCAATCTCTTCTATTGGATTCTGACCAAATTTTATTGTATATTTGGTCTATTTTTATCTATTTTTGCCTACGGATTAGAAAAAGTTATCACTTAAGGTAAGGTACCTTTAAAATAGAAAAAAAAGAATGCGAATAAACTTGGCATTCGAGAGGTTAAAATTATTTACTGAAGATACTTAATAAAAACATAACCCTCGTTTGGCAGTCGGGTAAAATTTTTTTTTTTTTTTTACTTAAGATGGGCTTACTCTTGCCCCCAATCTTGCTCTAGAGCATAGATGGGATCTACGATGGAGCGAGCTTGCCCAGAAGATGCCTATTCACTCTGGACTTAAAGAGAGTCAGGTTATATGCACTCGGAAATACAGACGCAGGCAGGGAATTCTAATCTTTAGCTGTGCGCATTATAAAAGATGATGAGAAGCGCTTAGTGCGGATTATGGGTATATCAACTAAGAACGGATGGTAGCCGGCCGTGCGTCTGGATGTCCGATGGAAGAAAGGTGACGGTGGTATGAGCTCATGCAGCTCATGAGCACACTCTCCGAAGTACAATCTGTAGAAGACCGATAGGCAAGCAACTTTGCGGCGGTGAACCAGGCTGTGCAGCTTGGACGCCACCAGTTTTTTATCGCCTATTATTCTCTTGGCTCTGCGTTCCACCGAGTCTAGTGCAGCAAGTTGGTATTTCGCCAACCAACAACAAACAAAGGTATTTTGAAGGAATGGTCATTTTACAGCTAAAGGATAATCCAAGAAAACGTATTGATAAAATAATGAGTTATAGGCATTGACTTATATATTACTTCGTAAGGACAGGGCGGACCACACGTCTGGGTGTTGGACCTAAAGAGACCCGACAATGACCCGACCAAGGCCGATGTGACGTAGTCAGTGGTCGGCGGTCATCGGGATCTGACATTTGTATGAAAAAATAAAAATGCCTAGATGTTCACTGAAAGGTTGCTTAAATTACGACAGAAAGGTCAGTAAAACAAATTCTAATATTACTTTTCACCAATAAGCCGCATATTTGATAAACACTAAACTTATTTACATTACTTTAACAATTTTCTAACTTCTTTGTCAATTTTACGAAGCAACGCCATATTTACCGCGCGAAATCGATACAACTTTGTAGCGGCGTGCATTAGTTGTATGGTTATAGTATAGCCATAATAGTGCTTACAGTGCACTAAGTGCAGTCCAGTACATGCGATTTAATATAAATATTTTATTTTATGATAATTTATTGAATTCTTATTTTAAGTTTACGTGATGCAACTATGAGTTAAAAATTTAAAACATACAAAAATAACAAAAGGCAAAAGTTTAAAAAAAATGTTTTATTCGAAGGACAGTGAAATGTAATAAATAAAAATATAAATTATCTGATATAGTTTTTTTTTAAGTTTTAAGGTATGATTCCTTATATAAAAATAAATTGTATCCACAAACACTCAATTATCCAGCCAAACTAAGCAAATCTTGTGCTATTGCGACTAGATACAGATAATAAACATATTTAAATACATTTATAAACATACTTAAATACATTTACAAATATACTTAAATACATTTATATTTATTGATATTCATTCTATAGACACGAAAATTAACGAAATAAAACAAACGAAGTTCCTAGGTTTAACTATATAACAAGGCGTGAATTGGAAAACGCATATAGATAATGTTTGTACAGCAGGCAAGAGCTTTGGCAAGAGCCGCGCGAGCCGCGCGAACGCGACCTTTATCTGGCTTGAATGTGAACCAGAACAGCACGCGCGCAGCTAGCGCGCACTGTACAAGTCTTGCATGAGTTGTGCCAAAGAGACGCACTAATCGGTTGCAGTAACGGATCGCGTGCCACGCGTGTGCAGCTCGCGCGCGACCTGCGCATTCGTGGCGCGTTCGCCAGATCTGGACCTATCCTTACAGACTCATCAAGTTTATTTATGCCTTAAAGCAGGTTAGATCTGTAACAAAAACTGTGATTGCTACCTATCATGCATTGTAGGTTCTAAATTACGCTACAGTTTACTGATGTGGGGCAATAGCACTAATATAAATAGAGCTTTTATTGCCATAAAAAGATGCATAAGACCAATATGCGGTGTCCCTCCACGAACATCATGTCGTCCTCTATTTGCACAATTTTAATTACTAACATTGACGTCCCTGTATATATTTGAAACATGTGTATTTGTAATGCATATTATGCATATTTTTAATAGGGCATTTGACATTTATCCACGGAACACAAGAAATCAAAATATCCTGGTACTACTAAAAACTTCAATAACATGCAGTATAAAAAAAGCTGCATGACAATGAGTATAAAAAATCTTCAATAATATACCTACTAATGAATTCAAAACATTGAATAATAATCAATTGAAAACAAAACTGAATAAGTGGCTAATCTCACATACTACACACACTAATCGGTTGCAGTAACGGATCGCGTGCCACGCGTGTGCAGCTCGCGCGCGACCTGCGCATTCGTGGCGCGTTCGCCAGATCTGGACCTATCCTTACAGACTCATCAAGTTTATTTATGCCTTAAAGCAGGTTAGATCTGTAACAAAAACTGTGATTGCTACCTATCATGCATTGTAGGTTCTAAATTACGCTACAGTTTACTGATGTGGGGCAATAGCACTAATATAAATAGAACTTTTATTGCCATAAAAAGATGCATAAGACCAATATGCGGTGTCCCTCCACGAACATCATGTCGTCCTCTATTTGCACAATTTTAATTACTAACATTGACGTCCCTGTATATATTTGAAACATGTGTATTTGTAATGCATATTATGCATATTTTTAATAGGGCATTTGACATTTATCCACGGAACACAAGAAATCAAAATATCCTGGTACTACTAAAAACTTCAATAACATGCAGTATAAAAAAAGCTGCATGACAATGAGTATAAAAAATCTTCAATAATATACCTACTAATGAATTCAAAACATTGAATAATAATCAATTGAAAACAAAACTGAATAAGTGGCTAATCTCACATACCTACCACAAAGGAGTTTTTTTAAATAATAAATATTAATTTCAACATAATTATGATATGACTGACATTTATGTAATTTAATTTATAGCAATTTTAGACTCAATTTTATATTTAATTTTAGTTCAATTTTATATTTAATTTGCATGCCTTGTTTTGGCTAAACATGCTTGGCACGTTCATTTTAAAACACCTATGCATACCGTGTTTAAGCATATAAAGATTATTTTATTTTATTTAATTTATGTTGACGTATTTAATTCGAAAAAGCAAAAAGTTATATTTACTCTGACACTACTTTTTAATATAACATCTGTGCAATAAAAACTTTTTTCTTAGTTCCTCTTTCGTTTTAAGCCGCTCTTACAAGGTTGCTATTTGACAGTTGACATCAAAGTCTAACAGATGGGGTTAGTGTGTCATGTATGGAGGAAATGCAAGGCGATTTGTTCTGTCAGCCGTATCTTTACTTTTTAGATCAATGGTTATAGGTATGCAAAAACTAAAGACCTTTGTAGACAGAAAAACTTAATGATAAAATTCAAACAAGTAGGTTTATAATCAAGATTTAATAATTGTCAGTTGTTTGTTCATTGTCATGTCGGTCTCAGCTACATAAACAAAATAGAAATGCAATAAAAAAAATCATTTTACAAGAACATTGCAGCACCTGAGAAAGGTAAATAAGTTGTACTTAAGTTCCAAAACATATTTCAAGATCTCTTGTACCGACACTTAAATTCACTCGCAATAACGCATTTGAAATTTAAATAGTTAAGAATTAAATTACGATTAAAACGTAAACTAAAAACAAATTGTCTACATCGTTTTCATTCCAATGTAGAAAAAGGTCTATATTGTTTCTAAAGCTGTAATAACATTAACATTACCCTGTAAATAAAAATAATACTGGTCACAGTTCAACGGCTCGAAAAACAAAAGGAGATTCAAATAAAGAATTCGATAGAAATCAAATCAAGAGTCCATCGGCCGTGAGTGCAAGTGGGATGTCGTCACGCGTGCCTTCTAATGTGCGAAGGAGACGGAGTTACCGTTAATCCTATTGGCTTATACCGGGCGACGTTTGCCGCGATTGGTCGTCGTGCTTTATTGAACTGTCACTGAAGACCGCGGTTCAGGGGGTGAGCGGTAATTCGGGGGCAAATAGGGGGGATGCTGGGTTCAGGGAGGGGGGCGGCGGGTGGAAATCCGTTTCACGGAACGGAGTTTGGCGATTGACTTGTGGGTAGTTTTTGGGTTCCCTTTGAAAGGATTACGTGGAAGGACTGGTCGTAATTCTGTTCGAAGGTTTATTTTTTCCTGTTTGAAAGAATATTTCGTACGCCCCTTTTAGGGTTATAGCGCGGTGATTTGCCTTGAACGCGAAGGGTTCCCGGTTCGATTCTCAGGTCGGGTCAGTTAAGAAAAAAATACTTTTATAATTGGCTCGGGTCTCCCTCAGCACTGACCACACAAAGTGAAAGGAGGCGCTGGTAAGTACCTCGAATCACATGTAAATTTAAATTCCTTTCATCAAAACCGAAGGCAAATATGTGTATTTTCTGGCGAAGAGGTACTTTACAGGAGAGAGAGGTACATTTTGCAGAATAATACTCGTTTAATTATTATGTAGGTCCTGATTTTTTCTACTACGTCCTTGCTTAACGGGCTTCATTCTTTATTTATTATACTAAATTAAAAAAAACAAATATACAAAGTGTCTATCAGAAAGAAATTATCAACCCATCTTAAACATTTTTCATAGTTTACTTATCACAAAAAAAATCTATACGGTATTTAGAGAGACCTATTAATTATAGGTAAGTGAATAAGTTGAAATTTTGTAGATAGGGCGTTTTATAGACGTTACTCTAATAATATTTCTTTGGCAACTTCTTTGGTTTACGAAATGCAATACCACCTCACCTGTTTCGTTACATAATATTTTATACCTACCAAAAAGTAGGTACCTACGTGGAGATAAAACAAAACGCGATGTCATATCTCGCGCCAAAATCACCGCTTGCCCAATAGAAGCACGGGAAATGTGTTGACTTTTCCTTTCTGACGTCAGTTTTCGCGGGAGAGAGCCAAATGCCACGCCCTACGCGTTCTTATTGGGTGAGATATCAAATGTCACTCGGTACCTATTTACTTTTTGCGGCTACAGATTCGTGACTTTCGCGAGTTGTTATGTAATTTCAAGCCAGCAGGTATGTATGTAAAATAGGTAACAAAGTATGGATTTGAAATGGAGATATAATTTATTTGTATCATTATTGCACAAGGCTCAAACATTATGCAAAAGGATAACTAAATGCTGTTGTAGGTGAGGCATTCTCTGTCCTAATTATTTTAAAGATAATGATTTAATCTTATTTATATCGTCACGCCTTTTTTAGCAGTGTTCTTTAAGACCTATCTGATATCGGTATTTAATCTCATCGTGACCGTTTGTGTGTAGTCATATTCAGATAATTATATCCCTTTTATTTGGGCCAATTATTAATGATACTCTATAATGCTATAGCAGCAGTATGTAAGTTAATTACTTTCAATAGTATTTTCTACAATCATTAATATGTAGTAAGTACCTATCTGACACGGCGCCAATCCCAGTCCTGTAATTGAAAAGCGAAATATCTATTCAATTTCGCGTGCAAAATCTACGGCGTCATTATTCTAAATGGCGGCCGAGGCAACACCGCCGTAATGCCACAAATTAAAGCTTAAAACGGCCGCTTAACAGCTGACCCAGAAAATGTCCCCCTGTCTCACCCCCCAATGGGGTTAACAACTTTTTGATTAGTCCTGGGACACGTTTTACTAATTGAAAAAGATTAGGTGACCTAAAGTATAGTATATCAAGAGATTTCTACTCACATTTTCAGTATGACTATATTATTGTTTTATCTAGACCTACATTCCACTATATTTTATCTAGCCCGTAGAAACGTACGCACGGCTTCAAAGACAATGATTATGCCTAACGCCTCCATTTCCTAATATGAGAATATAAAGAGTTTATTACTTTCGTACTAAACTGTTACAAAAATCACCAATATGTTTTTTAAAGCTGTCGAAAACGCTCTTAGTACAGTATTTTCATTATTCCCGAATTGCCACTTTTCAAAACACGATAAGAATCGTTGCGAAGATTTGCACCTTAAAACCCCATTAAATACGAAAACAATTTCTGGCCACCCTATCTCTCCCAGTCAGCGTCAGATGCGAAAAGCAACGAACGGGGCGGGGCCGCCACGCCTTCAACCAAGCTTACACCAGCGAGACCGCGTCAAAAGTGCCCCGGTCGCCGCGACGGCGATACCTTCGCCCGCTTAAAAAAATAAACGTCAAACGTGAACGCGCGTTTGCTAATCAACTGTCAAATAATTTTACCGCGAAAAGGTGAACAATAAAAAAGTTTCGGTTGCGTTTTGTTTTTATATCTAATTAGTATTTACCCGGATCAAATGAATCGTGGTTTGTTAAATTTTTCTGTAATTTTACTGTAGTATTTAAAAAAAAAAATTTTTAGTTAGTAACAGAGAATTTTCTTGGTTGGTTATGGTTATTTTAGTTGATATTTTTTGTATAATTCTTTATTATGTACTTACTTTTTTAGCTTCTGCTTTTGATTTTTTGTATTTTTTTAATTAAAAAGTCCTTCTATCTATCTTTTTTGTTTACACTTGAGATTCTACAGTTTTCAGGGTTTAGTAGTTCTAGTTAGAGTCGAGAAATACCAAACTTTAAGAAGACATAAATCGTTGTCTTTGAATTTATGTAAATGAAATGTTTAAAGAGCTTAGTAAATACTTATTATAATTTTAGGCAGTTTAAAATCTTTAAGTAATATACACTTGATCAAATAAAAGGCTCTCGTGCGTAGTGGTAATAATTAAACATTAACAATTCTGTACAATTAATAATGTAATTTGTAGAGATTAACTTTTAACTTCGTAATTATTTATTTTGGTAACTAAATATAAAATTTGATATAAATGTTTTGAATAAATTACTGATACTTGCTTACAGTAAATAATTCATAGTACACAATGAAAAAATAGACATTGCGCGGCAAAAAAGTGATAAGTGAAAACATTTAATAAAAAAACTTTGTGTTGAGAAAAAATGGAAGTAGCGCAAACTCCTCTGCAACTAACACAAGATCATCAGGATAGGAGAATGAATGGTAAGTTATAACTAATAATATAACTATGTTCCCATTTTTAGTTTTTTATCAAGCCCCGAATATTTGACAATCCTATTGGCTTGGCATAGTAGCAATTGGCATCGTTTTAAAACGGTTCCGGGATCCCTTCTCTAGAAAACAATGTATCTAAATTGGCTCAAGGTCTGGGTTCTGCAGGTAAAAAATATAATCATAAAACCCCCGTAGTTATATTAATTTACCTAGAAATTAAATCGTAGCTTAATTAACACTAGTTTTTGCAATTAAGTTATTAATATAATATTAGTCGTAACCTTCAATTCGTTCCAATAGCCAGCCATAGCCATTTTATTCATTATAGAGTATTCGGATATCCTATAATATCTATACTAATAATATAAAGAGGAAAGATTTGATTGTTTGTTTGTTTAGATTGAAAAGGCTCCGAAATTAACCGACCGATTAGAATTTTTTTAAACCATAATCCTACATTATTTCTGATAACCTTAGAGGCTAATTTAAAAGTCCGAAAAATGCATCATTCCATAAGGATACGAGAAATTTCACTATAGATGGCGCTGATTAGTATGAGATGTATTATCCGAAATGAGCCACCGCTATTATTCTTTTATGAACAAACTAAAGACCACGCGAACGATGTCGCGGGTGTTACGCAGGCCTAATTTATGAGGATCGCTGCATCGGCGTTGAACCAAAACTATATTGCACTCGGCACCGCCCAGCATCACGAATTCATAAGAGCAACATTCATACGTGCGGCCCTGCGACAATCCGCCATTTTATTAAATTTAAATAATTTATTGTAGTTTATTCGTTTCATACTCCAAAGCGGTATCATCTACTAGTTAGTTATTAATTTGTAAAATAACTTTTTAATTAAATTAAGATTAATAAATTTGATTTTCTTTTGGATCCTCCGGCTGTATCGTAATTCGGGCAACAGCTAGTTATTGATATTTAGAACAACCGTAAACTGTTATGCATCATTTTCGAACAAACATTGTCAGCCATTTAAAAAAATATTCCTAATGCCTTTTCACTCCTCGACCTTTTCATTCTTTTGTCACATACCTATGTCCGAAATTCCGAATACAAGTTCTACACTAAAACTTCTTGCTCTAGGATTAGGGCCTAATACCTAACAACAAATGACGATAAAATTATGATGATTAGACGATAATTTGGAACTGGAACTAGTTTTCCTATAGAGTTACTTATCTTGCCAATACAAATATTGTATTCTTTTAATTTTGATAGTATTTAATTAACCTTAAAACCGACGGCCGTCGGGAAGTATAATCTGGGGGAGACCACGCCGAAGAGGGACTTTAAATACTAAATTAATGAGTCTTATGAGTTTTACTTAGTAATTTACGGCTCTATTCTTGTAATTTTAAATAAGTCACAATCTAGATTTGAACCGGTCCCGTATCATTATTATTATAATGTTTACATTGTTTCGGGTCTAGGTGCTGTGGTACCGTCTTTGATTTTGATATCTATAACACAAGTGCTTTATAGCTTTAGGATTAGAGCAATGATGATAATAATGAGCAATATTAGGTGATGTTCTCTTATATAAAGATTTGTTATTTTGACACTTGCAAGAGAATTAGGCCCCCTACACTCCTTTCTGTTGACCTATAATTATGAAATTCGGCAAAAAGCAATATGTGATAATATAATATGTGATAACACAAGTAAAGGAAAAAGTCCGAAAACAGTTAAGTTTTTGATACACCACAAAAAAACTTACATGATGCGTTGATGTCTTTTGAACTTAACAACTAATATAATTGATAGATCAGTAATTATCAGCTGCTAAGTAGGTAGGGACTTACATGGTTAATAAAATTGATTGTAACTTGCTAAGAATTAAGATAACTTACTCTACCATTTTGTATTCTAACATTCTTGTTTTTTTCTGAGATTCCGCGTTTGTAAACGACGCTAAACTATGCCTATTATGCCTATGGCAAATAAATATATTTGTATGTGTATTTAATTAGGAATGGCCATGAAAGATAGGTTAATTTAATTCATTTGCCTAAACCGTGATGCAAACAACGGTACAAATAAAATTATTACCACCAGAAACAAAACACCAATCTTAAATTAACCAATTACTTTTAAACTTTCGCGTTGCATAATTTAAACTCAATGAAACGGGAATTAACGCGATCAAAATTTGGGTACAAAATGTTACCTCTTTTGCCTGACGTTTCGATCGGGTTACACCGACCGTGGTCACAGGCTGACTGGAACAGCGATGTCTTCACTCCGTATGAGAGGCAGATTCTTCATCTACCCTCATAATATTATTTTCACGCCAAGTACCGTCACACACTACACTCACTGTGTCCCTATTCTGCACACTAACCGCCGCGTCCGTATTCAGGTATTAACGTCAGGCAAAAGAGGTAACATTTTGTACCCAAATTATGATCGCGTTAATTCCCGTTTCGTTGAGTTTAAATTAACCTAATAACCACTCACAAAAATAAATAGAGTTTTGACTCGTCTTCTCATAACCGTAAATAATATACAACGCTGTTTCTATAATACAAAAACAAATCATACCCAAAGCCAAATAATACGACTAATACAATCCAAACTCCATATCTATCAGGCACTCCAACCGACTTTATTTAAAACAACCGACTTTGCATTCTACCCACGTACAACCGTAGCTCGGGGTCTATTTGACTGATTTTCAGCTTCTCAATGATTTGCCACTTTGCCCGGTCAGAGCGCGTTTTGAATGCTAAACAAGCAATAGAGACTGGAAATTTCATTTTCATTGGGAATAATGCGTTCGCGCTTTGAATATCAGCTTTTTGGATGCGAGGTGTTTTGGTGTGATTTGATTTTCGTTAATTGATGAAAATAAACCGGTATATATTTTGATTAGGATAAACAATAAAATTTGCTCTTTAATAAAGCTATTCAAAGGGTCAAAGCTAGTCAAAGGGTTAATAAATAATAATTAGTAAATTATATAAACAATCACACCTATCATTTAGCCTTAAACTAAACAAAGCATCTAATATGGCTACTAGATAACGGATAGACATACTTAAATATGTTATAAACGTCCATGACTTAAGTACAAATGTTTTAGGATTAGTTACCTACATTTGCCTCTTTCGAAATACGAACCCGCGAACTTGACTTTGTAATCCGAAGCGCGAACTTAGTCGGTGTGATCGACCTGATGACAGTAAGGCAAGTCACTTGATAGCCCGCTATTCAATTCGCAGAGTTTCGCGTGAAAACATACAATCGTTGGCTGAAGAACTTTTTTATGTTGTTCTTTTAGTGAATACTAACAACTTTTTATTTCGAAAACCTGTGTCCCAGCGGTTGTCAATGTTTCACCCTGTATGTTGGAATAAACGGCACGATACTACGAGACATAAAATATTGAGTTCATACTACGTTACGATAAAGGTTACTTTTGATCCTGAAATTCAGCATGGTTCCCTGGGAGAGAGGATGAAAGTCAAAATGATTACTAAGTTGTAAATCATTAACTCGAAGTTCATTAATTATTTTTTGGAAAGTAGTAAAAAATTTACTCCAAGTCCGGACTTGGAGACATTATTTTTTTATATTCAATTCTGCATGGAATAACAAAAGCTAGCTAGCCTTAACAAACAATCGGACAGACATTTGCTCAGAGTCCCCGTTGATTCTAAATACAGGTTGACTTGACTCTAAGTTGGTTTAGCGTCTGTACCTCAGCGAAGGGCCAAATTAATCAGACCGGCTCAAAGGCTCACCGCGTCAAAAGAAAGGCGAATAAAACGGCAAGCGACAAAGTTTCCCGCTTCTGATGCCGGCTACAAGTGGTGTAGAGACGTCACAATCACAAACCTTATTTTACATCTTTTTGCCCAAAAAAATGGGTATCTTTATGACTTATCCCATAATCGATAAGACAATTTGGAATACCTTGATTAAATTCAGCTTTCAAGATTTTAATACGTTTTAGTTAAGTACTTATTTTCAAGTAAAGCCAATAAATGAAAGTTCATAAAAGGTATATTTAAAAGAAAATCACGTCGTATTTCCATAAGGATAGACGGATGATCTGATAGTTTACTCTCTATTTGTATTAACAAAGAAAATATCATCGGATGTGCATAGAAATAGGCGAATGATCTGATGAACTTTAGGTCCCAATCCAATCATTAAAACTCGTTCTCGAGTGGAGACCACGCCTTGGCAAACGTAGTGTAGGACGCCCCCCAGCCCGATGACCTTAGGAAGATGGTTGGCAGTAGACGGATGAAAAAAACGGGAGATTGTGCTCTTTGGCGCTCTAACGTCCCGCATTGGACTGCAATAGGCTAAATAGATCTGCCTACACTAAAGTCTGCAGAGCGCAAAAAAGTTGAAAACTGCTCTACTCCACCCCACCCTTGTTCCTCTAAGTGCCATCCTCTTCCAGAGACAAACATTGATTTATCTTGATACCGGGATTTACTCCCGCCCCGGCCTGACTTCCAATTTCCCAGCGAAACTTTTTATGTGCCTTATAAAATTCCCTTTTTACGTCTCTCCCGGATTCCTCGTTTCCACGTCTGAAATGTATTGGGCTGTTATTCTGATGTTATGTAACATGAAATGGTAAAATGTTAGCTGTTTGGGATTTTATCGAATCTCATCTAACGTAGACAAAAAATAAATTACATAAAATAGAAGTTGTACATGCTATGTTGAGTTGCTGATCGATATTTTCCTAGAAAACCTTTGGGCTAGACGCTTTTAGTATTTAAAAATCCTTTCTTAACTAAAACACACCACAACGTACCGTTAGATGGATAAAGTGGAAGAGATAACAAGTAGCAACCAGATGTCCATCCTAGCAGAGCGCGGAATAGCCTTTAGAGAATTGACCTACACAAACAATACCTGTCAGTGTTAAAGCTCTTTTATTATACTATCTATAACTAGCTGACCCGGCGAACTTTGTACCGCCTAACAATAAGTTTTTTGTAGGCTTTTCTAATGTTTTTATTCTTTATTCTGCTATTCGGGGCGGAGAAAAATCCAACAAATTAGAAACCATGAAAATCGGTCTAGCCGTTCTCGAGTTATAAGTGTTGTAACAAACACGACTTTGTTTTTTAGATTAAGATTAAAGATGCAAATATCTTAATATTTAATTAACCTCAAACTAAGCAACACTTACTCACTATGGTGGAGGACTAGATAACGGATGATATTTTTTAAATTAATTTAAAACACACATGACTGAACATAACAAATCTGGAAGTCACTGCACTGGGTGAAGGCTTGTTCAGCAGTGATGATGATGATGATTAAACATGACTTATCATACAAACAATTTCCCTTTTCGAACTCCGCTTTTTAATTGACATTCTGAAATCCTGAGCTGACTCTTTTAGAAAGAAGTTTCATAGATAAAAAGCTTCTACTAATGCGATTTATTCTACAATGTCAAACCCATCACATTAACCAGTCGTCGCAGCTAGTTAGTAATAATTGAGAGTTACAATTGTGTTCATTATTTACCTATATGGAGTGTCAGGGGCAGTCGCAATCAGAACACGTAGGGGGTGGCAGACCTACAAATGAGGTAGAGCTAAAATTGTTCCAATCATATGTTTTCTTTTGGTATTAAATAGAATTGCTATTTATATTTAAAAAAAATATATTATTTAGGCTCCAAGTGCATCTGCAATGTGAGTAAAGCCAGTCATTTCCTAATCATAAACTGAACTTATTTTTAAATGCGTTGCATATAGGCAATTAGGCTATGCTTACCTGATAAACGAAATGAGGTGGGCAGTAGGTACTAACAAAAGTGTGTTATTATAGAAAACCACCGATTTTCATCAATAAAACACATTAGTACCTAAGTATCTTCTGCCTACCTCAAAATAAGTGCGAATATATCCAACAATAATTTAAAAAATCATAAATCAGGAATTTATCTAACATTAATAATATCAAAACAACAGAATAAAAAAACAATACAATGTCAAATCTGGAACAAAGGTTCCATAACACTCGCAGCATTGCCGCGCTGAATGGCTATGTCTAACCTTTGCACAAGAAATGATCCTAATCGGGGATCATTAGTCCTCACCCTAAGACAACAATGCGAATTAATGTTATCTCAATCAAAGCAGTTAGTAGGGCATAAAATAATAATAAAAGTTTTTTTTTCGTTTTGGCGTTTATAAGTTTCCTGTGGGCATTTTGTTTGATTAACGTCAGTCGCATTCCAGTAAAGCAATCGATTTCTGGATTTTAACTGGTAGTCTGGGACAATGGGAAGAGGCACTGGAATGCCTGGTTCTTCAGTAGAGAAATGGCAATCTACTTTCGGTAAAACTGTACATTAGTGGGTCACGATTTTAAGGGTTTGGGGGAGAGGGAGGGTAAGGAGAGGAGGGGGCCAGTTAAAATCGTGACCTTTCTGAATTACTGAAAACTGGAATCAATACTAGGGCTTCATAGTCCTAGTACTGTTTTTTATTGTGATTCTAATTTAAAGGATGCGCATTCAATGATCCAGCTATCGATCTTTCCTGCAGAAAATAAAAGAGACCTATGTTCATGTCTGCTGTTGTAAATGACTAAGATGTTATTTAACTATTATTTTTCAACTCTTTTATTCTATCTCTATTTATCTCAAACTTTATTTAGTTGTTGACTGCTATTTTTTCCCTCGATGTCTAAGCGAGTTGTAAGTCTACCGTCAATGATAATTCGATGAGGGCAGCGAATTGTCTCCACCCTCGATTGTACAAATTCAATTGTGCTGTGTCTGGTCGCGTTGGGTGTCGCAAAAAGGTTATTGTTTGATTGAAAATAATTACATTTACTTACTTCTATTTAGTAACTGGATAAATCTTTAACGTCATCGATTTGGTTTGAAAGTAGATGTTATAAGTTCGACCTGATTAGAGTAGTGGCGCGATAATTTTTCTTGAACGCTAGGGCCCCGGGTTCGATTTCCATAGTTTGGGTGTGCTGGCAAAATACATTGTTTGGTACCTCGTAACACTGATAGCAATGATACTTGTAATAGATTTTTAGATCTTAAGTACTATTTTTAAAAACTTGAGCACTAAGTGAAAAAAACAATTAGTGTTCAAGAATCAAGAGTTATGTTATGAATAATTCCACATTTACGCGGATGAAGTACGGATTACCCGCTAGTTTATTTATAAAATCAATGACGATCCTTAATGCCAATATATACCTACAAACAAACAGACAATGAAACCGCAACAAAGCACAAAAAAAATCAATCACAACACAATCCAATTAGCCTTTGCAACAACAATAATATTACCGAATCAGATCCCACACCGCACAAAATCGATACTTCATTGGTCCCTTGAGAGCAGACGGCACATATGCGGTGCGTTTGCTATGATATACGGATTAAACGGTCGCTTTGGTGTTTGAGTTATTGAAAAAAAAACCGGACAAGTGCGAGTCAGACTCGCGCACAAAGGGTTCCGTACCTTAACACCCGAAATAAGAATAAACTTGCCGTTCCCAATTTCAGACTGCATAAAGTGGGTAATTCGTTTATGGGAAAATGTATTCGCTTTTTTAATAAATTTCCAGCGTCTATTGTAGAACTGCCCCTGTTAAAATTTAAATCGCATATTAAAACAACTTTAATGAAAAAAGGATATTATACTGTAAATGATTATATAAATGATAAAAATATTTGGAAATAAATACTGCCCTGCTCGCACAGGTACATTTATCTTGTAATGTAAACTATATACTATTTAAAAAGAGGCTGACAATAGTGACCGAGTTTCTTGCGCTACTTCTTCTCGGCGCTAGCCCAAAATTGTCCCGAAGTAGTGGTAGGGAAAAAAATATTGGGACGTGTAAAAGCGCTTAGTTTAAGCCTATTTACAGAAATAAATTGGTTTTATTGGTTTTATTGGTTTTATTGGTTTTTTATTATCTATTAAAACGGCAAAAAAGCACGTTTGTTGTATGGGAGCCCCCTTAAATATTTATTTTATTCTGGTTTTTAGTATTGTTTTTGTTATAGCGGCTACAGAAATAAGTATATCATCTGTCTAGCTATAACGGTTCATGAGATACAGCCTGGTGACAGACGGACAGACAAACAGACAGACAGACAGACGGGCAGCGGAGCCTTAGTAATAGGGTCCGGTTTTACCCTTAGGATACGAAACCCAAAAAGATCCCGACTTGAAGACCAAATAATATAAATATAAATATTGGACAACATCACATACATTGCTTGCTCTGATCGTAAGCGCTTGTTTTGTAGAAATCAGAAACAACGTCACGATACCACAACACTCGACCCGAGACAATATAGAACAGTTCATTCCTTACATTAACTCAATCTGGAATCGAACCCGGAACCTCATGATGGCAACGCCAAGTCATGCTCGCCTCTTGGCTAACGAGGTCGTCAAAGACCAAGAGATCGCAAACGCAGAATAGGACGCCCTCCAACTCCGAGAAGGTGGAGGAGCGATGATAAAGGCAAGGCTATGGTGTTTCGACTTGGAGACCAAAAGAGACCGCTACTGGCAAAAGGCAAACGCAGCGTATGGGATGATCCGATGAGGTGGTATTTGGAAAATTTTATATGTGCATTTGGATTGAGGAGTCACTTTTCGTATTCTAATGCATTCAATATACTTATTTAGTAGTAAGTCAAATAATTTTGTAGGATCGATCCTCGATTTTGTAGTATAGTACTTCAAAAATTATATGAACTTAAAGCCACATGAAACAAGGAAAATATTGAATGAATATTTTTGATCCATCCATTAGGTTCCAAAGGAGCGGGCATCAATGTCAACGGCAAACACCATACGCACCTCCGTTTTGCCGATGATATTGTCATTATGGCGGAATCGCTGGAAGATTTGCAGAAAATGCTGCAAAGCCTCAACGCTGCCTCGCGACGCGTGGGCCTGGGGATGAACTTGGACAAGACCAAAGTCATGTTCAATGATCATGCCATCCCCGGACCGGTCTCCGTCGAAAGCGTGGGGCTCGAAGTTGTCAATGAGTATGTTTACCTCGGGCAAGTGATGCAGTTGGGTAGAGACAACTTCGAGCGGGAAATCTCTAGGACGATGCAGCTTGGCTGGGCAGCATTTGGGAAGCTGCGTCATATCTTCTCGTCGCCACTGCCACAATGCCTGAATAGCAAGGTATTCGATCAGAGCGTCCTACCGGTGATGACCTACGGAGCCGAAACGTGGAATATGACAGTAAAGCTGGCCCACCGGCTACATGTCACTCAGCGAGCTATGGAAAGGTTGATGCTTGGGATTTCGTTAAAGGATAAAATCCGAAATGAGATCATCAGGCAGAGGACTAAAGTAACGGACATAGTCCAAAAATGTAGCAAGCTTAAGTGGCAGTGGGCTGGCCACATCTGTCGCAGAACCGATGAAAGGTGGAGTAAACGGGTTCTCGAGTGAAGACCACGCCTAGGCAAACGTAGTGTAGGACGACCCCCAGCTCGATGGACCGACGACCTTAGGAAGATGGCTGGCAGTGGATGGATGAAAAAAGCGGGAGATCGTGCTCTTTGGCGCTCTTTGGGGGAGGCCTACGTCCAGCAGTGGACTGCAATAGGCTGAGATGATGATGATGACTACTAAATAGGTATATTGATTGCATTAGGATACGAAAAGTGGCTTCTCAATCCAAATGCACATAATTTTATTGCATTTGCGTATATAGGTACGCAAAGCTGAGCTGGTATTGCATGGAAAAGAATAACTGAAGAGCGGGCTCAATCATGACGCGACGTAGGCTGAAATAATGATGATTAAAAAGTTCCCGATGAATGGATTAAATACAGTTGTAAGTTTGTTATTAAGTTGCGTTTGCGCCTACCTAACCTCAATCACATCAGCGAAAGTTGCGCAGGAGACCATTATAATTACGTGATTGGCTAGTCGCGCTCGCGCGGCGTGACTGCACCACCGGCCGTGATTGGTTGTTAGCTCTTCTGCGCACTCGCGTCTCTGGATACGATGATCGGCAAAGCGATTCCCACCCTTTGCCCCAGCGCTGTACATCGGTTCCCAGTACCGTATCTCTCGTGTTTTTTTTAATAAGCCCTTGTACAATTTATTGAAGATAGAAAAGTATTGTGAGCCATTGTAATTATAATTGTAGCTTTAAGTTGGTTTAAGGTCAAGCATAAAGTCACGGCTGAAGAAAACACCTTTGATTAAATAAGCTGATTAATTGAAGATAAGTAGTGTTTTTATCAGTGTTACAGTTTATTAATATAAAAACATGGCTTATCATTAATAAGTATTTGTCTCAATTCTGGTTCACAGTTCCGTTTAAAGTCAATTACGGTGCAGAAGTGTATTTGAATCGAATGTTCGTGAAACCACTATCCATAATACCCATTTAATTTTAAGTGGATACCAATCACTTAATTGATTTGTCACATTAGTCAAAACGAATTTATAAACATATTTGTTTAACACCTTATTTCTATATCATTAAAGTTCACAATCCTGCGATCTTTTATTGCCAGAGTTATTCGAGGGGTTGCTCAGGGTTCCATACTAGAACCCTTGCTTTATTTCATAATGGCAATGCTATTGGAAGGGGTGTGATTTGCAATGGTTATTTTATTAGCCCTGGTATTAAATGTTTATAGGTTTAATTTCTTAAATTCAGACTCCTAATCCTTTACATGTGCAAATTTTATTGCATTTGATTGTAGCTGTCGGTAACTCGCTTAATGGAATAAAGTTACTTTGTGAAATACTTACTTAGATGTAAAGTAGTGGCAATAAAAGTTATAATTCCTACTCAACAATTTCACTTTTTTTTAAACCTTGAGTGTAATATAATCGTGATAAGTCAGATTCTTATACAGAGATTCTTGGATATTAATCATCAAAAGTTGCGCAATTAAATAGTTTGATGTTTGTGACATACTTCACCACGCGGGCTCAATGTGGATGGGTGGATGGTCTGCTGTAAGGTCGGTGACAAAACCTTACTGTTAGACAGATACTTATAATCAAGTCCTCTGAAAAGGTTTTATAACTTAAATAAAGCAAAAATAGCCGGAAACAACATTGATTTGCCTTCCATAGCACAAAAAATCTTGTTTGGTGTCTTAAAAGGTTGCCACCACTGATTTTATTTCAAATGTTGCGCGTGATGTTTTTTCCTACAAAATGTAAAAAAATATTTTCGACTACCGCCCAAAAGACACAACTCGTTTATAAATTAGTTCATTGTCTTTTTCATCTTCCGCAGACGACAACACATCTCCCCTTCGATGGTCGCCCCCCACTTCAGCAGCTCTGGTTGCCGCAGCACTGGCGCCACCAGCTCTCAGACCCTGGCTGCCAGACCCGCCTACTAAGAAAGCAAACCATTTGGGTAAGACAGGTTGGCATGTCCACATCTAATTTTTATATATAGTACTTACGTGATATTCTTAATTTGTTAACGTGACCTCTCAATATGGGCCTCATAAGAAAGCTTTAGATTGCAAAGTATGCTATGGAAGCTAGGCTCGTTTCTTTTAGAAATCGAACCAGAAATGAGGAGATCCGTAAACAAAGAAAACTCGCTGACATAGTCGGACCAATTCGGTCGGAGTCGGAGTATATTGGCAGTGGGCTGTAGGCGGAGCATATAGGCGTAGAGCTGACGGATAGGGCGGAAATTTTATAGAGTGGAGGCCACGTACCGGCAAGCGCAGCGTAGGAAGTTCACACACAAGTTGGACAGACGACCTGGTAAATGTTGCAAGAAGCCGCTGGATGCAGACCGCTTCCAACCGGTCAATATGGACGTCATTAAGAGAGGCCAATGTTCAGCAGTCGACGTCCTATAGCTGAAAAGATGATGATATTCTTAGCGACACTTTTACTAACAGTTGTATCTTTCTACCAGGTTTAGTCTGCGTTGTCTGCGGTGACACCAGCTCAGGCAAGCACTACGGGATCCTAGCCTGCAATGGATGTAGCGGCTTCTTCAAACGATCCGTCAGACGGAAACTTATCTACAGGTTAGTTTCCTTCTTAGGCAACTGTTGGTTCTATATTTAATATCAGTGTATTTTTTTATTTTATTTTATTTATTAAGGGCAACCAACAAATCGTACACTAATACAATGAAAAAGTTAAACTATAAAAAAAAATTACTAAGTGTAGATTCAGTTACAGGCTGCCACGACTTTCAAATGTGAGTGTGTGTGATATTTAACTTTTAAAAGAGAAATTAGAAGTCACTTTTAGACATGGAAAAAGCCAAAATTTACTTGTTACATTCTTCTACAACCAGTTTCCTAAATTTGGAGAGGGTGTTAGAAAATATGTCTATATCTGTTTTCTTCTGTAACCCATTGTATTGACGCTGAAGCCTGTTCATGATAGAGTGATGACCAAGGTTGCTTTTGGAACCCTTGGTAGTGAACGGAACATATCTTCCTTGTCTCGGGATTTTGTAGGGTATGTTAAAATCAAGCTGTTCCAAAAGCCCAGGGCAATCCAGGTCACCCCTCACAATCTTAAACAAAAACATGTGGTCCAACAACAATCTTCTGTGTTTCAAACTGAGCATTCTAAATCTTGAAAGCCTGTCAGTGTACGAAGGCAACTGCCTGGCTAGGCCAGATTGGAATGAGACGTGCCACAAAAACCTTTTTTGCACGCGTTCTAGACTTTTACTATGCACTTCATAGTGAGGCGACCACACTGGGCTACAGTATTCCAAGATCGAGCGAACATAAGCATTATACAATGAAATTTTTGTGGCTGGTCTCAGATCTTTACAGTTACGAACTACAAATCCTAACATTTTGAATGCTCTACACGTGATGTTATCAATGTGTCTGTGAAACTGGAGTTTGCTATCAAGCACCACGCCCAAGTCTCGAGTAAACTCTACCTCTTTGAGTGCTATCCCATTAATGTGATATTTAGGTGGCATTGGTGACTTGCGCCTCGAGAACCTGATGAATTGACATTTTTCGGCGTTAAGTTCCATCTGATTAATTTTGACCCATGTAAGTAAGTTATCAATATCTCTTTGAAGAATGTAACAACAATGTAACACAGTTCTGACAACAAATGATTGCCTTATCTTATCTTGAGTACATGGTCAGGAGGTTGACGTTTGAATTCCGAAAGGGACAAATGTTTGCGTGATCAGCTCAAGAATAATATGTAAGAAGTACCTACTAAGTATCCGTTATATAGTTACCATAGTACAAGTCAAATCATTGCGATTACTATGGGATATTGATGTTTTTTGAAAAAAAATCACCATTAAATTTTAACGCTACTTAATTATAATAAAAAGAAGGTAAGCTACCGCCAGGCTGGTTATTTAAATGACTATTGAAAATTGACAATGACGCATTTTGCTCTCAATTCATAATTTTTCTTCGGCGAAAAGCACACATTGCACTAGTTACCGAAAACGAGTCAAAATTAGATCATACAAATAAAATGTATGCACAGTTGTGAAGTATTAGCTATGAGTAGACCGTAGAAAATAATACTTCGTGAAAATGAAAACCCAATTTCGTCAGTGTTGTTTGACGACCTTTTGTGTGAAATCATGTCAACTTTTCCGAATTCGATTGCTCAACTGTGCTGGTTTCTTTAGTGCTAAATTCAATTGGAATTACTTTGTCATGCTTGTGATGAAAATACGTGGAAACATGTATCATTGAAAAGTTAAGTAAGACCTAATTAAATATTTCAATACGTCTCTTACAAGAGTTACAGGCGTCAGGCACAGGCCTCACCTCAACTATAACTGAGTATAATTGGTAGTCTTTAAATTTAAAAACAATAGAACGGACTGTTTTATTGAGTGGCATATTCACGTAGGTAGCCAAAACCGCAAAATATGCAAGGGTTGAAATCCTTACTCGACTTGTAAACCGTTTTTATTTATAATTGGTTTACCACTAGAGTTTTAAAAATAAAGCTGTTTAAAAAAGGATAAAATTTTATAGATTTTCGTCATTTTTTTGTTATAAATTAAAAACAATGAAAGTTTTTTAAACTCAGCTTAAAGGTTCAAATACATTTTTCATCAAGTTTTCACGGTAATTCGAAGATGGCATCATTTGCATTCTTAATTAAACTCAAAACAGCGATGAATTGACGACAACAGATAAACATAATTAGGTACCTATTCATAAATCTCTCTTAGATCATTCATTAATTCTTCTATACGAACTGCTTCATATCAAAACCAAACAGTGTAACCGATTTTTCAACCAGTAAAAGAAAGTTATTTAAACACCAACCAGGTTAAAAATGTGGAACAGTTGACACAGACACGCAAACATTCAACAGAATAACAAAGATTTTTATAACAGCTAAGCTAACAACCGAAAATGAGAATTGTCATATAGGCCGTCTGATTCCGTAATTGCTGTAGAATTCATAAATTAAAAGTAATTAAGGGGAAAATGTTTATCATGCAAATTTTTCGGATGTCACGCACTATATCTTGTATATATATGTTTCAAAGCACTAAATTATTGATTCGCAAAGACGTCAGCAAAAGGAAGAATATCGTAATTATACTTATTTACAAAAGGAAGTTTGCCTCGCCTCCTTGTCTCACTGACATGTTTTTTTGTAAATAATTTAGTTTTAGATTATGTTACTTAGTTGATTTTGCCCCAGTCAGTAACACTCACAGACGCTTCTTATCTTTAATGGTTACTTAAGAAAAACATGTTATACTACGATACAAATTGAATCTTTATTGAATAAACAAAAATATTTGTTCACACATTTTTGTTTATTGATATCTCTAAATGCGGCAGTTAGAGTTTCATCATGTTATATTGTAACTTGTATTATATTAAAGAAGTTAACTATTAAAAAAGGTTATTAATAAAATAACATAACACAAGCAACGAAAGTGATTCATCAAAACTATCAAAAAGCGAGCATCAAAAAATACTAAATCAAAATCGTTCCATCCCTAAATCCCCTTCAAAAAGTGCATACGCAGGTCCCTTCTGCGCGTACAATGGGTCACTTGTATCCACTTAATCCATGGCGAACATATTTCTAATTCTTGGTGCATCTGTGGCCTGACGCTCCCCTACCATAAACGGCAAACAGTTGGTACCTTAGGTGGCAGGCATTGGTTATATTTCGAGGTAGGCAGTAGATACTTACTAGAGGTTATGTGTTTTTTTTTAATGAAAACCTGTGGTTTTCATCAATAACACACATTCGTTAGTACCTATTGCCTACCTCATGTCATTTATCAGGTAGCCACTGCCTAATTGCCTATATGCACTGCACTCCCATGACTTTAGTATAAGTTATTTTACTTGGCAAATTCGGTATCTTAATAAAAGTGACTTGGCAATCGCATAGCCTAAAAATTATAAAGTTAAAAACTATTTAAAACCCGACTACGACTGGACCGCGCAAACTGTTCAAGCATTTTAAAGATATATTTTGACTTAAACAATATGATATGTACATATTTATAATGTGCTCGGCAAGACCTTTCTTTTGATGAATACATACCTACATACATAGACTGTCAAAATCATTACCCTTCCTTCTTGCTTTGCCGCAGTCGGGCTTAAAAAATAAACATCAATACTAATTGCAAACAACTATAATTTGTTAATAAGTTTGAAGGTTATACTCGAAGTAACTTTGAATCGCTCCCCGCCCCGCCTATTTCAAAGGTATTTGCTTCACCCCGAAAGAGAGCATTTAAATGCATGGGTTAAATTCGGGTTTATATCAGTCTCGCTACTCGCTGTTCACTGTTTAGCGTTAAAGTCTCCCCATTAGCTGTTCACTTAGCGTTTAAGCTGAATTTGTATTTCATGTAATACTCCGAACAAAATTGAATAGGTATTCCAACGACCAAATCAAGAAATGCCACGGGCTAGCTTTAAAAGTAAATAAATAACAAATCAGTTATTATTATTATTATTTATTTATTGCAAACTTTACAGCATATAAATTTAACTTAAACTACTTAGAATTAAATGCTTACATAGCCAATAACAAAGTTTGTCATATTAAAATTAATATTATAGGACGGTAAGACACGGAAGGGTTATACGGAAAAAATATACCAAAAGTAGAAACTAAAAAAAGAAAAAAGAATAACAAGATATGTCCGGTGAGTGTGTGTGATGTGTATGCGTATATGTGTGTATGAGTGTGAGTTGAGTGTGTGTGTGATGCTCTATTTACTGGGGTGATTCGCAAAATTTTGGCAGTTTCCGTACTACGTGTGAGATGAATCGAGTACGTGTCAAAAAGAAAATATCGACATCGCTAAATCTGTCTTCAAAAGTGTGCACAATTCTGTGCAGGACAGAGTGAGCAGCATAGTTTGCCCTGACCGTCCCGGCGTAGAATGAGCGCATATGCCTACGTCTGGAGCGAATTTTAAAGGCGCACAAACCAATGCGCTCAGTGAGCTCTGGGGCGTCCAGTACCGCGTTCACCACATCGTACAGGAACTTCATGTCTGCGATTGAACGCCGTTCCTCCAGTGAGTGGAGACATAGAGTTCTAAGTCTCTCTTCGTAACATTCTCGTTTTTTGAGGCGACACATTAAACGGCGAGTGAAACAACGCTGCACCCGCTCCAACTGAGCTATGTGCGTTACATAAGATGGTGACCAAACAGCTGAAGCATATTCCATAATGCTCCTGACGTAGGCAAAATAAATAATTCTTAAAGATGTTATTCTTTTAAAGGACCTTGTCGACCTATGAAGAAATCCAAGCATCTTATGAGCCCTCTGACTAATATAATCAAAATGTGTGGTGTATAAGAGTTTACAGTCTAACATGACTCCGAGATCACGAACAATTTCCACTCTTTGAATTGAAATGCCATTGAGCTTATAGTCGTACGAAATAATTTTATTTTTCCTAGTGAATGTGATGGTCTGACACTTTTTGACATTCAATTCAAGATGATTACGGACAGTATATTCGAAGAGTCTATCAAGGTCAGACTGAAGTCTTTCGCAATCAGTTACACAGTAGATGGGCATGTAGATTTTCGTATCATCAGCGTACATCAAAACATTCGAGTATTTAAAACAAGGTGCAATGTCGTATAAATAAAGATTGAAAAGCAATGGTCCCAAATGAGATCCCTGTGGGACGCCAGATGGGACCGCTTTAAAATTCGATTTAAAAACGCCAATTCGCACTGCCTGTAATCGATTTCTAATATAGGAATTTAACCACCTCAAGAGGTCGCCGTGTATACCGACATTTGGTAATTTAGCTAATAGGATATCGTGATCTAAACGATCAAAGCATTTCGAATAGTCAGTATACACGGCTTCAACTTGGGCGCCTTCGTCCATGTGTCTAGCAACTGAATCAGTAAAAATAGCGAGATTGGTGAGCGTCGACCTTTTACGCATAAAACCGTGCTGAAAACTAGGAATATAGTTAGCGACAACTGGGTACAATTGATCGTGAACGATAGATTCAAGTAGTTTCCCGAACACAGACAGTATTGAAACTGGTCTGTAATTTTCTACTTTCTGTTTTGGACCGCATTTATGAATAGGAGTGATGTATGCTTCCTTCCATTTGTCAGGAAAGACCCCGTCTTTAATTGAACGCTGGAAAATGATAGAAAGAGGGTGAGCTAGCTCCTCTGCGCAGAGTTTAACGAAGATCGGAGGGATACCATCGCTTCCAGGACCCTTATTGCGACTAAGATTTTTTCCATTTTATTAGTAATTTCCTCCAATATTTCTTTCTTAATGGATTCTAATTTGAAATCAAAGTAATTTCTCAAGTCCTGTAACTGACCGGTAATGTCGGATTGGACGATTGGCCGGGATGATGATGAACCAGATTCACTTGTCTGTCTGTTTGCGTGCGATCTATCACCGCGCTGCATGTTGATGTTGGTGTCCTCCGGCTTAGTGTAGGTATTGTTGAGCGCGCAGAGGGGGCGCGCAGGCGTTGAGCTGTTGTCGCACTTAGGAAGTGAACATATACAGGTTGGGCACATCCACGTACTTTTATTTGCTTCAGTCAAGTTGCCGAAGACTTCTTTAGACAGGTTTATGCATATCAAGTCATATAGATCTTGACATTTCGTGCATTCCAAATAATACAAGTCCTTAATCTTGTCGTTACAGCCCGCACAAGTCGTAGCCATGTTTTGTTTACGTTAGATTGGATATTTAACTCAATCGAAACAGCTGTTAGTCTGATTGGAGGTAAGATCAAACCGGTTGACGGTTAGCGAACACAGAGCGACACAAATCCCGATGCTTTCCAGCTATGAACACTGTGCCTGATATTTGTACGTGCGCGAGGAACGCTGCGCTACACTGTGTCTCCGTTGTGCACCACAATCACTGAGAACTGTACACAAATAATATTTTACGAATTTTTCAGTATTTGGGTTGATGAAACACTTTTTGATTTACTTCATAAAGTCAAGTGGACTTTTAACTTGCGAACTATATATAACACTGCTAAATTAGCGATTTTTTAACTGGATAAACGAATAAATTTTGTGTTGGGCGACCGATAACGTACCGATGTCAATGACGTCCGTCAAAATAGTTGTTTTTACAATCACACCAATTATCTAGCCCCAAACTAAGAGCTTGTATTATAGCGCCTAGATAACGGATAGGTAAACATACTTAAATACATTCAGAAATATCCATTGTATAATTGTTCCTACTCGTCACACAAACATTTGCCCCTTGTGGGATTCGAACCCTGCAACCGCAAACGCCTGGCTTTGTAGTCCGGAGCGTGAACCAAACGGTCGTTATTAAAAACAATTCTTCAAACAAACTACATATTACTACTTCCCCGTACTTAACCATTCAGCCGATATAAGATTATGAAAAGTGTTCTTACTAAACTGCCAGGATATCATAGGCGACGTTTTGTTTTGATTCCCGTATGAGGCAGTCGAATTTTCAAGTTTAACAATCAATTTCTGATGTCAACAAAATAAAGAAATAAAAAAATAAAAAATATTGGACAACATCACATACATTGCTCTGATCCTTAGGTAAGTAGCTAAAGCACTTGTGTTATAGAAATCAGAAACAACGAATGTACCCAGACCCGACACAATATAGAAAAGTTCGTTTCCTACATTGACCCGACCGGGGATTGAACCCGAAACCTCAGAGATGGCGACGCCATATAAAACATACAAAACTATAATACCTACTTGTAATGGTATTACGCTTATTCCTACAAACAGTAGCAAACAAATCAAATTTCAAACCTCGATCATATCATACCCAAATATTAAAAACCGTTTAACATTCGCCCCTACCGTTTCAATTTGCGCCCCTAATGTTATCAATTGTGCACCCTTAATGTCAAGTGTGACATGTGTAGCTTCTTTATGATCCACTAATTGATTTTGCTGTAGCGAGTAAATACTCGACTGCGTCTGAAAAGAGTGTCCGATAGATAAGTGAGGCAGATGTGCTCAATTTGATAGTGAAAAGATGAAGTGATTAGAAACAATTGGTAGCGCGAATTTCTTTCTGTTAACTATAAAAAATACGCAAGATGGAGAAAATTAAATATAACTATTGTACTTTATGTGTAAGAGTACCGAATTCCTAAACCTCTCCTCTGACAGACATGTTTATTTTTTGCTTGCTTCTTCTTCTGCGTATACAGAATCATAAAATGGGAACAAAGTAGGATAAAAAATAAATTTTAAGTTGAGCTATACTAGATCAATATCTATGAGTAGCAGCTTATTTTGTCCAGCTGTTAATACTAACTATGCTACAATTATCCACTCCATACACATACACTTTTACCTTTATAACATTACTAAGATTTTCAATTACTTAAATTAGGTACCTACCTATTATTACATAAAACATTTAATCCCAAAAATATTAACATTATCCAACACAGAGATTTGACTTTGAAAACTTTCGCACTGTGTTTGCTCATCACCACTTTTGTGAGATACTTAAATAAACTAAACCCAAGAAACTAGACATAAATAAGCACATCTACCTCTACCATCTACCAACGACATTACTCAAAGTATTACAAGAAAGCAATCAAACTGAACCAAGGAAATCCGAGGAAAAACTACTCAATCAAAGTGGGTCCGCATGAATACCGGAATCTGCTAGCACAGAAACTAATAAAGATTAAAGATATTTCATTACTGGTAATCCCACCATAATAGGCTTAGGCGAAACGTTGACATTTGTTGCAGTACCAAAGGGACGGGTAGGAAGAGTTGTGGCCCCAAAACCGCGCCCTGTGCACGCCACTTAAGCTCTGAATGTGTCACGCTTGGTGGGTTCAGCATTCATGGTTGGACCTTGCAATCTGTTGTGGTTAGGCACAAATTATCAGTTTTAATAGTAAAGTAAAAGTGCCATTGATGGCGAATTTGCGAATATAAATTATTTTGATGCTGTTTCGGTTACGGTTTCAAATGTTTTTTCTAAAAAATTAACTGAATTACTATAGTAAATACCTATATCCACATTAAACGTCAGTTAAATTTAAATAGCCTTGTGTATAAGCCCTTTTTCGGTCCTCCCAAAAATATAGTTTTGCTGTAATTGGAGTCTTGTCACAGGTATCGTAAGTCGGAACCTCAGCACCGATAGATTTTCGGAATCTAAGCAAGGATTTTACAAATGGCTCGGCAGTAAGGGAAAATCTAGGTACATGCTGTGTGGAAATCCAGATAATTCTTTGGAATTATTAAGTAACCATGTTCCAAAAAATATCTGGTTCCTCTGTCGTAGAGATTGAATGCAAATCGCTCTCCGTGTAAACTTGACACATCTAGAATTTTGGTCAAGTGTACGTGTACCTCGAAACAAAACGGTTCAAAGTACTAGGAAGAAGTATACATACTAAACGTCTTTCGATAGGAACAGCCCCCCTAGCATGACCCACAAAACACGATATAATATTAAAACGATTTACCGATAACGAACTGTCAAAATACTTAATTTGCGAGCATGTACGTGCCGGTGACGTCACGGAGATGCTCGCTGTTTAAGATGGTGGCTATGTATATCATATTTCGACAGTTGGGTGTCGGTCGATACATCGCTATATCATATCATATCGTGTGTTGTTGGTTGGTCATGCTAGGGGGCTGAAACCGTGAAGAACGATATCATATATTTTTCTATTTATACAGATGCCAAGCCGGCACGGGACGGTGTGTAGTAGACAAGGCTCACCGGAACCAGTGTCAAGCTTGCCGATTGAAGAAATGCCTTGCCATGGGAATGAACAAAGATGGTAAGTTGAAATTGATTTATTTTACTGTGGCGTTGACCGTTGAGAAATACAGCTTAACTAGTCTAGAAGTATTATTAGGCTTGAAGAGTGTCACCAATCTGCAGATAGACTTTTTTGAGTAGGTACTACCACGATAACATGACTGAAGCAATTAGACGTATGATAGTTAAATGTGTTGCCGGAAAAAAACAGACATTGCGCGATATCTAGCCTCCTTAGCATGACCAACAAAATACGATATGATATGATATAGCGATTAATCGATACTTAATTGGCAAAATATGATCTAAATGCCGCTACCTTAAACTTTTTATTGAAACAGCGAGCATGTCCTTGTCAGTGACGTCACGGTCCTGCTCGCTGTTTTAATAACAGTTCATATTTTGACAGTTGGCTGTCGATTAATCGCTTTGTCATATCGTATCATATCTTGGTTTGTTGGTCATGCTAGGGGGGCTGAGGGTCTAGCATAAAGTGATAAAAACGTTGTCGGCCGATTGTTGGAGCATTTCTTACTACGAAATGCAATTGGTTGCGTGACATACTTTTTTTCCAAATACCAAGCTTTGGATTTTCTAGACTAGTAGCTACTGAAATGTTTTTGTTTTCTCACATCATACAAAAACGTTAGTTTGATGCTATTAAACCTTTTGCCTCATGCAATGAGACACAACGATAAGTTTATTGTTACTCCAACAAATCTGTCTTGCTTTCTAGTAAAATGGTTACGCCGTTTTCCCCTTCCATTTCCGTTTGGCTTGTTACTTAGGACACATTTTGGCGCACAGCTCTGGTAGTAACACAATCTTAGCATAAATAAATAAATAAATATTGGACAACATCACATACATTGCTCTGATCCTAAGGTAAGTAGCTAAAGCACTTGTGTTATAGAAATCAGAAACAACGACGGTACCACAACACCCAGACCCGAGCCAATATAGAAAAGTTCGTTTTCTACATTGACCCGACCGGGGATCGAACCCGGAACCTCAGAGATGGCGGCGCCATTTAAAATCCGGCGTGCTCGCCTCTCGGCTACGGAGGTCGTCATAACAATGGGTCATAACAATCTAATAACCCTTCATACTCTTCATCATCATCATAATTCCAGCCACAGGACGTCCACTGCTGAACATAGGCCTCATCCAATGATACACCTCTATCAAAAATATTTGTAACAGCTCACCCTACTTTTACCAACTTAATCAAATCCTTACTACACAAAGCGATTCCCACGTCCCTGGGCAAACATGTCATAACCATGTCAAAACAAGCGAGGTCTAGTCTGCCGATGAATGCCGAGTGCAGACGATGATGCCCGACGGAGCGCGATGGTATTCACAGCGACAGCGGTAAGGGTGGTTTGGGAAATTGACTCACAGTTTTTTTTTTATCAATAATGTGGAAACAAAACATTTTATTTATCAAACACGGTGACCACGCCGCGGTCGGTGTAACCCGTATCCTTAATCCCTAAAAAATATCAATCAGCAGAATATAGTATCACGCAGTGTCAAAATATATGGGCAGCACCGACAGTAGATTGCTTTGTTTTTTGCTGTCAATTTGCGATTTTAAAGCCAGAATTGGTCAATTTTCGTTATCGCATAGCTTATGCAAGATACGGAATCAGGGTACTGGTAGAAACGCGAGGCAAAGAAGGTAATTATGATCGCGTTTATTCCCGTTTTATTGAGTTTAAATTATGCAACGCTAGAGTTTAAAAGTAATGATATCAAATATCCTGTATAGGGAATGTGCTCTATAGAATTTCGATAAATACACAAGAAACAAATTAAATAAATAAATATTGAACAACATCACATACATTGTTCTGATCCTAAGGTAAGCTTAAGTACTTGTATTATAGAAATCAGAAACAACAACATATTATGACTTATCCTTGCAACAATACAAAAAACCGAGGCTTCAAATTAAATTACTGTACATTCTGTTGAATTAACGGCTCATCGACTTATAAAACTTTATTATTTCCAGTAACAAGAATAAGCCTCATAACCAATGACACGAAAAAAAAAGAAACGATGGCAATGTATTGTTGATTTTCTATACAAAGATTTTAATTATTTTGATTAAATTACGAACAACTTAGATAAGAGTACATCATTTCGGTATAAGTTACTAAAGATACGAAGAGTACACAAACTAAATAAAACCTTGACGAAGTAAACGAATAAAAATAAATAATAAATTTAACTAATCTCTGCTAAAAAATACTAACAAAGAATTAAATTACTAACACAGAATTTACGTCACGACAGAAAGTACTGTAAAAAGAAAAGAACTGTAAAAAGTTGTAACGAGCTGACTCGTTACAACTTTTTACACAATTGAAAAATTATCCAACTAGTAACACAAAACATGGTTTATTAGCTCCAATATTTCAGCATACTGAATCATGAAATCACATTACTAAATTCTAATCGATCAACACTAGAAAATGCAAAACTAATTGCGATACTTTTGACAAACCCTTTTACCAAATGACCGAAACCATCTTCCAACAGTAAAATCTTTAGGGATAAAAACTCTTTTGTCAAGCACGCGTCGCCACGTGGCAGTACCATCGTGTATACAAATTATGGCTTACCCTGCTATTCACAATGGGCTAAACGTTTATTCAATTTTTTTGAATTTAGTCATGCATAAGTTTGTTAGTTTAGCGCGATTGGTCGTAATAGTAAGTGCGGTGTGATGCAAATTTTAAGATTTGATTTAATATTTGTACAAGGTTATGAGAACGTTTGTGGAGTGAAACTGGAATTAAAACCTGAGTACCTATTAAGTCAAACGTTAGTGGTAAAGTCAGCGCTCAATAGAGTTTTGTCGTGAATTGTACAATAAAAAAAAAACGAAGGGACGCACAATAATTTTTAAAGTGAGTTTCAACGGTCCAAATCAATTTTTGAAACAATTTTCTTGATTTTTTGACCTAGCTTCCAAATTCAAATTTCTGTCTTCTATCAAATCCATAGCCACAGTTAAAGTAAATATTGTTACTTTTAATCTTATTCTCACTTACAACTATGGATATGATTTTTTTAATAGAACACGAGAAATCACCACTTTATTTTAACAAACAATTTCTTGAACTATTGTCTTTACCCTGTCCATTCTATTCGCTACACTTACCCTTCTTCTCACCCCATTATCCCTAGTGTGTGGTCTATTATTATGCCCTTTGCCCTAAAGCGATGCTCATTGTTCCTTATGTTGGGTGTAAATTGTAAGTGTGACTTATGGCTTGTCCTCTCTGTTGGTATATTTTAGTTGTCCATTGTACCTGCGAACTATTTTATAGCCGGTTTCTAGAACTATCACACTATCTTTACGTGTTAAATTAGATCAACGTTTCATTGTTATATATACTATTTAATTGCCAGGGTTACTATCCAAGGAATGTAACAACATTCACTTTCTTGTTGTACTCTTATCATCTCTTACCATGGCGCTTTATCCTATCCTTGCTAACAATTATTGTGGATATGATAAATCTTGCATACATAGAAAACAAGAAATCACAACTGAATTCGTCAATTTCTTGAACTATTGGCTTTATTTACCCTGTACATTCAAATATAACCCCATTATCCCTAGTGTGTGGTTTATTATTATGCCCTTTGCCCTAAAGCGATGCTCATTGTTCCTTATGTTGGGTGTAAATTGTAAGTGTGACTTATGGCTTGTCCTCTCTGTTGGCATATTTTAGTAGTTCATTGTACTTAGAATAGAATAGAATAAAATAGAATATCTTTATTTGGCACAAAAGAAAAGGTACAAATACCTGTGAACTACTTGGTTAGTTTTGTTTTATTTGAAGTAAGTATTATTTATTTATTCAATAGGGCACATCAACAACATAATATATTACACACTTAATTCACAACACATGCTTAGAGACTTATATACTTAGTATTGATGAAATTATGGAAATGAATGAAAAGAGGAACTGTTATATGAATAAAATGAACACTACGTTTAAAATAAATGATAATGTACGTGTCTATCATTTATTTATGGCTTCATCAGTGTACATCAATATTAATACAATAAGTGAGATGACACTTATGGATATAAAACCAACAAAAGTATTGTTTTTTTGTTTTACTCTTACTTTATTTTTTACCTATACCTACATAGTAAAAATATTCTTAAGTAGAGCATAAACCATAGTATAATAATTAGTACTAAACTAACGAACGTTGTATAAAATTCGATAAATCATTTAATTTTTTTATTACGAAATAGGTTTTTTTTTAAAATTACTTATACATTTTTACATAATATCAAACTTAGTGCATGCATTTTGCATAGCATTTTAATGAGCGTCCCCGCAAACCCTTCCGTAATGCCCTTAAGCCGAATCTAATAAGTCGAATTTCGCCGTTGGTCGTCCGCCACACCCCGCCCCGGTTATAATGAGCGGATTCCCACAAACACAGATAATTAAGCAAAAACTACAAAGCGGAGCCGTGGGCGTTCACACTTTACATTCAAATGAGCACCCCTCGTTACTGAGATGTTTAACCGCGACTCCATTAATGCAGAAATTGTAAGCTTTTCCAATTTCGTAATTGAAATGCGCAAAGTAAAATTCACTGAACACTTGTTATACTTAAGTCTACAACTTATATACTAAGTCACATAAAAGTGATATTCAATCGACAGATCAACTACAAAAAACGCATTATAATGATTCCCGCATAAGAATGTCCCAAAATCAAATCTGATAAAACAAACAACCAAACAAGAAATAACACTCAATTCCCCAAACAAAAATCCCGGCAATCAAACTTGCAACTTGAATTTCCATTTCTACAATTACCATAACGTATAAGTACGCCCAACAATGAAACGTTGATCCAATTTAACACGAAAAGAAAGTGTCAAAAAGACGTTCTAAAGGAAGTAATGAGGGCGCAGTAGCGAGCCCTGAGGCACGCCTGACGGGGACTCCTTTATTACTTTAAGCTTTGTATTATTTTGCTCTCGGGTCTCTCCCGTGAAAAGGAAAGCTTAATTCGGTTACACTTTGAGACGTCGCCGGGTACAATCTAATTATTCCAGTGCTGGGATGGCGGTTCACATTGTCAAAAGCCTTAGTGCGTTCGGGTAAGTGAATTAATCAGCGGTCTCGTAATTTTCAAGTTTGTTTGGATGTTTAATTCGTGCGGACTAGATGTCGTGTTCTGTAAACAAAGTTCCGAAGGATTGTTTGCAAATTAAATTATCTTGGGACACATTTTAAGGGTTTCAATAGTAATCAAATTTTGTGTTATATATTAATAAAATATTTTGGGAATTGGTCACTTCTTGGGTGAAAGATACAACTAAATGGTTTTAATTTTTCTGATTTAATATCAATGTATTCAAGATAATTTAGGTGAAGAGAAAAGGCAGAGAGTTAAAGATTCATTTGTAAAATTAAATGCTAATGGGATGATTTTGGCTTTTAATCCTCGACTGTACCTTCTTCGTGCTTAGCTTGTGCTCAGACTTATACAGTAACGACGTACCTATATCTTATTAATTTATCCTTTTGAGTTACCAATAATAATTTTATTGTCCATGAACTGTATTCACATATTTTCGAATTTTCTTAGCACGTGGTGGATGATTTCGTGTCAATATCAAAGGGTTCGATTTCGGAATCACTAACATCAAAAACAGCGCGCCCGTTGCAAATACATTGTCTAACTTAAAAATGTTAATTTCTAACATCGAGAACGGAACAATTGTTTTTTTTTGCTGCATAGTTATTTTAATTGTGGTCAATAAAAAATAATGTTGGTTTTACACAATTTTACACCGGCACTACAACCGTGCAGTCATAACATAAATTAAACAAATAAACCTTAGTTCTCGATTGTACAATAAATCCAACGCCGCGTACCCTAACACTTAACTGTTTATACCGGAGTTAAAGCTAGAGTAACAGACACTGATTAATGCGATTTTAATCCTCGCATAAAACCCCCAAATCCGGCCCTGTATTAATGGCCGGTCCGCCTCTATATGTCACAAGTTCTTCCCCGTCACAACCAAATTCAAACCCTATATCTATTCTATTTAGTACTATTAAATCTTAAGCAACCTTCAAATGTTCAAAATCTAAAGATATTAAATCCAAGACCTCTAACTTTTAAGTCTGACAAGCGTGAATTCAAATGCGAAAGGCTTAGAGTTGCGTTTTCAACTGTCAAAGTGATAAAACTGATGCACGCGAAGGAAATATAATCTTTAATCCAATACACTTATAGTTCAAATCCCAGGATCAATAAAGACGAGTCAGTTTGACAGGAATCGTTTGGGACAGCATGAGTTTTATGATATGAGTGAGCGGGACGGACCTATTTTTGTTGGCGCGACTTTCAACTGGGATTAAGGGTTGTCCAAAAGAGGCACCTGATCTGAGTTTGATTTTATTTTTCAATTACAGGATACATCTGCGGAGGGCAAGGGTTCATTACGTTTATTTCATTATGTTTGTCTGCTACGCATTGGGAATCAAATGAAATTGTTTTCTGTTTAGATCGGAGATATTTAGTATATTCGGTATTGATTGATATTTAATTGAATAACTGCGGGTTATTTCTTATTTACATAGATACTCTTTATGGCACACCATATGAAGTAAATTACACATGATGTATTATATTTACCTATTTCATTTATTTTAATAATGGTACTTACATCATACTTCAGTGAAATTAATTTGTTATAAATAGATTTCATTACTCGGTAATATGAATGATAAACGTAATATAAATTTTAAAACAATACAAAACATGTAAAAATACATATTACAGACACTAATTAGGTCCTTAAATATGAAATTGCCGATACTCAATACTGGCAACTTTAAAATCAAATAATTTTGTATTTGATTAGGAGTTTCAAATTCAAATTTATAACGTATTATAGCCGGAAAAATATTGTTTTATTTTTATTTCATTTGTTTTCACATCATTTGTTTGAGCTTCCACATTTCTATAACAACATCTATAGACAAATTGAAAATTCGCGGTATTTACGAATACGAGTTCCACCGTGGCACCAACGCTGCAGAAACGACACGAGGAATTAACGACGTGTATGGACCAGGTACCGCTTACGAACGAACGGTGCGTTTTTAGTTTCGACGATTCCGTTCTTTAAATTTCGATTTACAAAATGAGCCTCGTCGACGACCTGAAAGTGAACTCAAGTGAATAACGAAGAATTGAAGGCGATAGTGGAAGCGGATCCATCTCAAACCACTTCTGAATTAGTAGGTGCCTTCGGCGTAAGTGACATAACGATACTTATCCTTTTGCGCCAAATCAGAAAAGTCGAAAACGCGAAAAGTGAAATTCGTGCCGTAGCACGAATTGACTGAAGCAAATTATCAAACTTGCTGCGTTTCTTTGCTCAATCGTCACAATAATGAGGAGATTTTGAACCGTATCGTGACTTCTGATGAGAAATTGATCCTGTACGATAATGGGAAGCGATCATCACAATGGCTTAACCCTGGAAAACCGGCAAAACCTTGCCCTAAGCGAAAACTGATCAAAAAGAAGATTCTGGTTAGTGTTTGGTGGATCAGTGCTGGTGTTATCCACAACAGCTTCTTGAGATCTGGCCAGATGATTACTGCAGACTTGTATTGCAAACAATGATGGAAAAGCTCGCCATTAAACAACCGAGACTGGTGAATTGCTTTAGCCCACTGCTCCTTCAGGATAACGCTAGACCACACACTGCACATCAAACGGTCGCCAATTAGAGGAGCTGTGACTGAAACCTCTGCGTCACCCACCATACTCTCCAGATCTTGCCCCAGCCAATTACCACATTTTTCAAAATTTGGAGAACTTTTTTCAAAGTAAAAAAATTCTAATCTGATGAGGCAGTCAAAACCGCCTTCAAACAGTTCATAGACTCTCGCTCCCAGGATTTTTTTCCAACGGGATCAATGATTTAATAGTTTAGAGTGTAGTAGTTTAGTTCAGAGTGCGAATCACTAGATAAAGCTATACGGTCGTCCAGGAGACGTATTTTTGAATCATGCGAATTCCAACTCGAATACGAAATGGCAAGATTCGCATGCGAATGACTAAAATCGCTATTTTTGAAAATTCATTCTGTGAATTCTGCAACGAGTGGTCCGACCCACTCGTATTTCGATTCTACTAGTAGAAAATTTAGAAGTATGACTTTGACAAGTAAACTTATCCATGAGATTCATTGCCGGTTTTTAAAATCAATAAGTTTTAGCATTCCGGTTTTAAATATTTTCTGCGTGAAACGAAAATAGTTAAAGAATTTTACCATAAAAGCAACACAGAATTCGAGTGATTCAAAAATGCGTAAAATCGGGAGTGATAGAAATAGAATTCGCACACGAATCGTATTCGTGTTCGAATTTAAGATTCATTTCGAATGCTTCAAAAATACGTCTCCAGATACAATGAGAATCTCTCATAAATTAAAAAATAATTTAGAACATCGGTTACAGTTTACGGTATAGCTTTATTTAAACGATCAAATCACTTACCTGACAAACACCCACCTATCCCATTCCTTCGCAGAAACTATCGACTCCCATCTCTTTCCCCCGCGACACCGGAAATGAGACCTCAAAGATGGCTGCGCCGGATGTAGGAGGGGCATCCGAATTATAGTGAGGGAGAAACTAGCGTGTGTGTGTTAGTTAGAGATGTGTAGATTTAGTTCCGTGGTTTAACTTTCAGCGTATGGAATCCGGATGTGAAATGTTTGGTGCGTGAATGCGAAACTAGCAATGGTAAAATTTTCTCATGCCCAATCACATGGGCAAATGGGTTAACTGATTGATAAAAGAAATATTCAAGTTGTCCTGTAACTGGTGAATCAAATGGTTTTAACTGGAAGGCTGAATGTAAATTTAACCTAAGTCCGATCACAAAAAAAACCGGCCAAGTGCGAGTTGGACTCGCGCACGAAGGGTTCCGTACCATTATCAATAAAAAACGCCAAAAAAACACGTTTTATTGCATGGGAGCCCCTTAATAAATAATTTATTTTATCCTGGTTTTTAGGATTTGTTGTTGTAGCGGCAAAAGAAATACATCATCTGTCGAAATTTAAACTGTCTAACTATCACGGTTCATGAGATACAGCCTGGTAACAGACGGACAGACAGACAGACGGACAGCGAAGCCTTAGTGATAGGGTCCCGTTTTACCCTTTTGGTACGGAACCCTAAAAAAGAGAGCTAAAATTATAAACCATGTCACCACATCAAATCGAGACACCTCAAAGTAGGTACCTTAACGAATTTCAACGATCGATCATCAAAACTACGCCATTGTTTCTTCCGACTGCATCTCATCCAATGTAACACGAAATTTTTTATTCATAAGCTAACAATAATAAGTGACTCAATTCTTAATCCACTCCAATCAGTTTTGAAATCAAACTAAACTGCAAAAACAGTTTCAAATAATGTTGATTAAATGTCCTGAAAGCAAAATGGCGTCATATTTCTTACATAACACATGAATAATGCACACGAATCTATTCAGGAGCAATAAAAGAAATGGAAAGAAGAGTCGAAGGCGAAAACACGGCGATAAAAAGCTTTTTATGTGCGCCATTACGGTGGCTCCATTTAATATCATTCGTGACTCATGTTGCATTTCTATTTTCTTTTAAATAAGATTTGTGTATGTACGGTCAACAGCACGTCGACCTACCCAAAAAGTTAAAAGTTCTCCAACTGATTTTCAACTTTTTAAGCCTGACATGTAGAGATCATTTCCAATTGAGAAAATTTGACGATTTATGGTAGTTCGACGACCTGTTACATTGTCTGTACCTTATATTTAAGCTACTTGTATTATTATAGCTTAATTCAAAGAGAAAAATACATACATTTCGATTTACCCAAATCTATTTAAATGAATTGTAGAGTTTTTGCAAGACGACGAACGACAACCAAATTGAATATACGATTTATACTTAGATTAATGTACAATGTACCATCACCTACCTGATACACGTCATAAGTATGGAATTATATTCAGAAAAACCTATTTAGTAGTGGATAAATACCGAATGACATAAAAAAAAATTAAACTTACGTTCCCCTGGAGGTTGTTTGGGAGAGATCGCTTCTAGCGATAACACCGCCTTAATTGTGCAGTTTTATATATATTTTCTGTATCACCCTAACCTAACCTTATTACTTATCGAAGTATTCGAAGCGTGGTGTGTAATAAAGAGTTTACCTCTAAAATATTTAACAAACCTTTTGTTTAAGTGTGATTGACTATTGAAGTCCAAAGTACCAAAGTCTGACATAGCCCGACGGATTAGCCGGCTGAAGTGGCAGTGGGCGGGGCACATAGCACGTAGAACTGACGGCCGATGGGGCAGAAAGGTTCTGGAATGGAGGCCGCGTATCGGCAAGCGCAGCGTAGGACGCCCACCCACAAGGTGGGCAGACGACCTGGTAAAGGTTGCAGGACGACGCTGGATGCAGGCCGCTTCCAATCGGCCGATCTGGAAGTCACTGGGGGAGGCCTATGTTCAGCAGTGGACGTCCTGTGGCTGAGATGATGAATATTGAAGTGCCTTGCCATGCCTTTAAAAGTTCGCATCTATATTCGAAAAGTCAGCAATATCATACTGAAGTACTATTTCATGACTGAAAGTGACCAAACTTCACTCTGATTTAAAGTAAGTCTTGCCCCAGGGCTGTGCTACTTGGAGGCTTCATATAAACATGATTGATAGTGACATTATCCCACAAGTGCAGGACACACTCGAGATAGGGTTGTCGAGTTTAATACCTATTTGTTGAAACGTCCCCAATATTATTAAAAGTGTATTTTGAGATGTTTTATTAGATAGTTTTAAGGTTTAAATTCCAAAATTCAGTAATTAATAGTGCCTATAAGAAAGTTTAAAATAAAGTTTTGGTGTCATCATTATCACTACTACCGACTGCCGAGCCAGTATTTCACAAAAGAAAAAAGTTAAATATTTATTTAAAATACATTACAATCAAAGTTCAATAGGATTTATGATGCTGGGAAGCGACACTCATCATAACAGTTTGTCAACTTTAAATAAATTCTTGTTTTATGAGATGATAACTACACCAAAATAATCATAATAGTATGTAAATAACTAATATATTTTGTCAATCCGCCAATCCTATATTCGTGTCACATGCACAACTTGACATTCGTTGGATAAAGGAAACGAACAATTAGCTAGAACTAAGTCATATATAAGTAAATGATACAAATATGACAGCCCTATTTTAGTACGGTTAGCGAATACACCACACACACTATGTATGTACCGTCCGCAAAATAAAGCAATAGTCTTCAGGCGACTGATGCGACCCCTAGTCTAGTCCCCTTCAGGTAGCTTGGCTGCGATTGGGTGGAATGAGAAACTGGCTTTAAATTCGATAAAATTTGATTATGATATTATACAGGCTGCTGTGTTAAAATAATATGACGACTTCCGAAGCCGAGAGGCGAGCCCGCCGGACTATGATAAGCGTCGCCATCTCTGAGGTTCCGGGTTTGATGGGTCGGGTCAATGTAGAAAACCATTTTTCTATATTGTCTCGGGTATGGGTGTTGTGGTACTGTCGTTATTTATTGGACAACATCACATATATTGCTCTGATCTAAAGGTAAGTAGCGAAAGCACTTGTGTTATAGAAATCAGAAACAACAAGGGTACCACAATACCCAGACCCGAGACAATATAAAAAAATTCGTTAACTACATTGATTCGACGGGGAATCGAACCCGGAACCTCAGAGATGGCGAATTGGCGCCGCCATTTATTCCAGCGTGCTCGCCTCTCGGCTACGGAGGTCGTCAATGTAGACATCACTGATGCAAATACACTAGGTATAGGCAGGTAGATGACCATATACGTAGGTGTGGACGCCATACAGTTTTTGCGAAAATTTTTACACAAACCGTTTGCGCATGAATTTTCCTAAATCAAAAAACTATTATCTGGCACTTATCTAGCCCCAAACTAAGCAAAGCTTGTATTATGGTGACTAGGATAACGGATATACATATTTAAATGCGTTAATAAACATCCATGACTTAAGTACAAATATCGTGTTCATACACTAACATTTGCCCCTTGCGGGATTCGAACCCGCAACCGCCAGGCATTGTAGTCCGGAGTGTGAACCACTCCAACAGACGGTCGTCATACAATGATTATTATTTATAAAATAAGTACAATATCATAATATTCAAGATCAAAATAAAAACACCAATACTCCTTCGCCGAGAAACAGCCATCTAAAACCGTCTATAAAATTGTCTCATACCACTTCCGACGTTACAGCAATCGTTCCCCCTTCTCCCCTGGGTGGGTGGTTTGATTTTATTGCCCAGCGTCGAACCGGCACCTCACCGTTGAACTTTACGTATGTAGGGGACCCCTAGGACCCCTTGCGTAGGGGGTGGGAAGGCGCTTCGGGTAGGGGTTGAGTTAAAGTCATTTGGCAAATATCGAGACGGGCCTGATTCTGTAGAGTTCAATAATGTGAAATCAACATTAAATGCACTGAAATTTAAATAGTTATATATAGTTTAAAAGCATATGAATTAGGAAATGAATATGGACATTTTATTTCAGCAAATAGAAAAGATCTTCAAGCTTTATTTGGCAAATAAATATATTATTAGTTTATTACTATACCTACTTACAACCTACATCACTATGAAGGAGCTCTTCATCATCATATCAGCCTGTTGCAGTCCACTGCTGGACTTAGGCCTCCCCCAAGGAGCGCCAAAGCGCACGATCTCCCGCCCTTTGCATCCAGTCGCTGGAGGAGCTCTTAGTTGCTGATTAATAGATCAGCTCGAATATATACAAAGTCTATCAAGCTTGAGGGTGCCCTAGACTACCTAAGTTTGCGTGGTAACGTAACGTGGTCTCCAAAATACGACCATACAAAAAATATCATGTGAAACAAAATTGTATTTTTTTTAAATTTCGTCCAAAATATTTAACGACCGACCGTTGCCACGAAAATACGATATTTTAGACCGCATTACAATTATTTAAAGTTTTTTTTTTATTTCAAATTAATGTTTTACCCTTGTTTTAGTTCGTTGATATTTTTATATTAATCTAAGTGTACGTCCAGATCCGGCGAATGCGCAGCTCAAGAGCTCGCGAGCTGCACGCGCGCAACACGCGTTCTGTTTACTGCAATCGTTTGGTGCGCCTCTTTAGCGCAACTCATGCAAGCCTTGTACCGTACAGATCTGCGCGCGTGCAGTTGCAGTTCACGTTCCAGGAAGTATGTGCCTTAGCCTTATGGAACGCCCTCTAGCTGTTAACATCATCCATACTGTATACACAGAACTTAAATAAGCCATGAACTCTTTAATTTCCTAACAGTTTTTACTTTCCCAGCGGTGCAGAACGAGCGCCAGCCTCGGAACACGGCCACCATCAGGCCGGAGACCCTAAGAGACATGGACCAAGAGAGAGCTTTGAGGGAGGCTGCAGTCGCTGTAGGGGTCTTTGGGTAAGTTAACAAATAAATAACTAAATATTCGTCAACATCACATACATACATAAATTGTAACAGGTCACTAAAATAAGCATTAAATGACTTCAAAACATTATTTTATTCAGTCGTTTTACTTGATTTTTAAGGTGAAAAATTACCAACAAGGTTTTCAGCAATCTCAAGTTTCCTAATTGGCAAGCTTTTCTGAGCCTTAAACTATTATATAAGGTCCGATTTTATTAGTGTTCATCCTGGTAACCTGTGACTATATAGATGAAAAGCAATCGTAAAAACCAACTTTCAAATGTCTATCATAAAAACTAAAAAAGTTAAAAATAAATTACAAAATATCAACATCGACTTCATATTGCATAAACTCGTCCTATCTTCAACTCTTTCTCGCTCTGTACAAGGGGAAGGAATAAGACGGATAATCAGATGGTTAAACGTAGCAAAGATAGGACGAGTTTATGCAATATGAAGTCAATGTTTTTGATTTTTAACTTTTTTAGTTTTTATGCTACACATTTGAAAATTGTTTTTTACGATTGCTTTTCACCTATATAGTCACAGGTTAACAGGATGAACACTAATAAAATCGGACCTTATATTTACAGAACACGGTCCTCATTTTTCGTAGTCCTTACACACTCAACTACTTAACTCCATGAAGATCCAGACTCTATGTTCGTGATCGACATCTATGGCGATAAGAATAGAACATATACTAACAGTATCCATATTTCAAATTTAAATCACCTAAATACCTATATTTTGGTGTAGGTTTACCAAGAATCACACCTGTTTTTAAATATAGAATAAACTGGCAGTAATTGTACAACAGAAACAGTTAATAATCAGTTCTAGTTTGAACACATAAAATAAAAATTCACTTTGCTGTTGCATCTACAACAAATCCTGTGTAATATCAAAGAACAATAAGCAGTGGAAGTAAATTCTAACAATATATTTGTTCTTAGCCATTGGTATTCTTATCACTTTTATGTGTTCAAACTGGAACAGTCCATTAACTGAATGGTGTCCAATGACTGCCAGTTTACCCTATGTGTACCTAAATGTTTTATTTTAGTTTTGATTATTGATTCCACATGCTATAAATACCGCATAAGGCCGTCGACTACATGGTATATAATTTTCCATCGTTCCGCCTGATGTGCCACAAAGGCAGACTGGACATTATGGCACTCGGTCAGCCGTGGCCACCTTTGATCAAGGGTTGATTCGCTGACGTCACCGGTAGCAGCTATTTAAAGATTGCATTATTATGATGTGCCTTTGTCTAGGCCAGCTGAATTGCATGGAAGACTGAAAGCTATCAAGCTGACTTTTAAACACGATTGCTTTGACTTGTGTTTTTTACCTTTAACTATCCCAAGGCTGGGCACCGGTCTCAAACAAAATCTTCTACCTCTAGATGTAGAAGATTTTGTTCGTCGTCGTCAAATCTTCCTAGTCTCTTGTAATGAAATACTCACACTACTTACTTATCGTCTTTTTTACGTCTAACTCTTTGGCATTAGCCGTCTTCAGGAGGGTTTTTAATTTTCGCCAACTTATTCGGACAGATATCTACTTAATAAAGCTCACTTTTAAACTTTCACGTTGCATAATTTAAAAACTCAATGAAACGGGAATTAACGCGATCATAATTTAGGTACAAAATGTTACCTCTTCGATCGAAACGTCAGGCAAAAGAGGTAACATTTTGTACCTAAATTATGATCGCGTTAATTCCCGTTTCATTGAGTTTTTATTTTAATAAAGCTTAATGTATTCTTTTTACAAATAAATAGCAACATAGCTTACACAACCACAGAATTCCAAGCTGTTAACAAAATATTTGTAGGTATACCTAAGTATTTTATTTACTTACACTTGTAGCTGCATAAAATTACTTTTCAGTATACGTGTCGTGTAGGTGAGCTTAATATTGCTCATGTCTGGGAAATGACTTGAAAGGTGCGAGTGAAAATGTACCGACTGCAAGTAATGTCCACGCAAACGTTTTTCTAGTTGATAAACTCAACGTCTAGTTTCCATAAGAACGCTGCACAAAAACTGAATTAAACAGCGCTTGCCTCCTCTCTCGGAAACAGTGATCGTTTGTGGAAGTTGCCTTTGTCAGCGACTGGCGAATATCTTTGTGGCCTCTTGCTTTGACGCTAGCTTACTTTGTGCATGAATTCTCGGACTAAACCACTTTCAGTTTGTGAATAGGTACCTACGTAAATTCAAACGTTTCCGTTGTCTTGCGATTGCATTGCTATTAAAGTATGCCTATATACGTCCCACTGCAGGGCACAGGCCTCACCTCAACTACGGTTTGGGCCATACTCCACCACGCGGGCCCAATGCGGATTGTTGGAGGGGTGTTGTAAGGCCATTGACTAAACCTTACTGTCAGATGTAATCAAGCCGCCGCCGCCGTTGACTAATATCAAGCGATAACAGCCGGGATCAACTTTTAACGTGCCTTCCGAAGCACGGAGATGCTTGCGAGAAATGTCACTCAATATGGTCGGAATGGTCACCCATCCACTCACAACCGCGGCGATGGTTGCTTAACTTTAGTAGTCGATACCAAAGCGCTGCCGCCATTGGGCTACGAGCACCGAGCATTTCGGCTATGCTATTACCAAATCGAAATTATGGTTAAAGCTTTCATCAATTAAAATCCTACTAGTACGAGTTTATGTAAAAGTTTGTGAGGATGGAGGGATTGACAGATATCTGTTACTTTTTTACGCAAAAATCACTTTGACGGATTTTGATGAACCTTTACTGTTACATAGCTTATCGCGTACAACAGAAAAAGTGGTGGTCCACATTGCAAACCTATTAGTGCGGTTGCGACGACGGGTGCGAATTATATTCTAATTCTATTAGCTTAAATAAGCATTTGTGCATCTGTTCTACGAAATATAGCACAGTTTAAGGCACGTGGAGGACAACTTTTAATGTTCTGTGTTCTTACGTAGGTACTAGAAATGCTTTAGCTTGAAGTAAAAAGGATTTAGTTCTTTGTTAAAGTTCTTTCTTATATGTTCATTTCGTCAAAACTTGGCTCTTAATTTTGTAAAGTATCTAAATAAATATCTTCGCAAAAATGTTATAAGTATTCCGCCCCCGAATCCCATAAAATATCATAACATGGGGAACTTTGAATATTGTTATAACATTACCATAACACGGCGAATGATTTAGCGCGACAACGGTAAGCACTCTCGCGATTGCGTGATTTGCCTTCCAAATATGTGGACTGAGTGTTGTAAGTGGATTGAAGTTTCGTGCGTTAGACGTTGGAAAATTCCTTTTATAACAGTACCTACCATAAATAGGCTAGTTGACACCACCAATCAATTGACATACTTTTTATGTGCTGTCAAAACGCACCTCTGCCATAAAATTTGTATGGCGATAGCAAGCTTTGACGTCATTGTTTACCGGACTCAACTGCCTAACTTTTTGTTGTTGTTGGCTTTGAATCAAACAAAAATCAGATTCTTAAAATAAAATAAGGTATCAGTTTTAATAAATGATGTCTAAGAATTATTCATGATTGGTCTCTACAACCCTATTAGTAGTTTGAATGTTATCTGTGACAGTACTTACACAGGGCTTTTTTAATGAACTGTACCAAACCAACCATAAATAAGGAGTTTTAATGTTGTCTATGACAGTACTTATGCTGAGGGCCTAGTCTGAGTATTTACTAGCTTTTGGTGAGAATGAAACCGCGGTTATGAAAGGAAAAACGTTCGTTATATGCGGATATCATATCCGGGTATAAATCCGGGATATGCGTTATACCTATATATCTTATTAATGTAGTCAAATAATTTGATTAAAGATAGGTATTAAATACAATATCTTATCTGTTAACTTTGCACACGCACTACCAGTTGCGCCACACTTAAACCAAAATCATAGTTTAGATCACCGGTATATCGTGCGGAGCGATTTCCCATTAGTTCCCATAAGCCCCCACACTAGGTGCGCATGCTAATCTGTATTTGCAGACAAAACATAAAAGTTATTTTTTCTTACGTCATGAGATGACATACTAAGTATAAAATATGTCTTTAAATAAGTTTTATACAAAATACAAATCATCCAAGAGTGAGACGTACCTACTCGCAGATAACGGGCTCTGTACAACAATAAGTCAAAGTCATTTATTTCTGCAAATTGGCCATCAATGGCACTTTTACATGTCCCAATTTTTTTTTCCTAAGTATTATGTTAGTATTACGAGAAAGAGCTACTATAATAATATTTAGTTCCCATCTTATCTGCAATAGTCCTTGCACAAAGGGGGTGCGTTTATTGGGTGTATCTTCTCAATGGTGCAGGCAGACGTTAGTATCCGCTAGGAGTAGGTACATATCACAACTCAGTATCATCTCAAAGGGGCCTCTTCGTGTTGGATCTGTATCCCCACGAATGCCTGCCAAAAGGACCGGCCTGCTGCCGTGATTTCCCACAGGAGAGATACAAATTATTATAATAATCAAGCCTCTTTATTCTGTTTTTTTTAGTTTATAGGATGTGTTATATTTTTTTATTTTTGGAGGATATAATATAATGCACCGCACGGTGCGCAGAAAAACCCATTTATGTAAATAATTATATTAATAAAAGAAATGTTGCAACTTAGTACAATGGTTATTAAGCGAGTATTATGTACCATGACACTAGGAATTTGAGCCTTACTAACAAAATAATAAATTTTACAAATAATGGCTTTTGCTATATGCATTTACGTAGGCGCTGTCGCCGGCAAAGGCATCTAGAAAGAGCTACCTACTATAAGTCAATGGTTATTTTGTTATTCCAGTCCACCGGTATCCCTCGCCATGGCGCTCTCCCCCGCCCGCTACCCGCTGCTCTCCCCGCACTACGCCACGCTTCCACCGCCGCAGCAGACGCAGCCAGACTCTTCGCACGACAACAACGCGGATTCTAACCACCACAGCGATAGTGACGGTAGGTTGAAAAAAGATCTTCTCAGTAGACTGGCGACATCTCTTGAAAGTAGATACGGAGCTTAAAGTTGGGCTAAATATGTTGTTTTAATGAAAACTATGACACATCAAATCTGGCATCCATCGAATTTCAGCACTTAAGCCGAAGATTCAGCACTAAAGTCTCCCCATACTAGCGTCATTCGAGCGCCGATGTCGTGGTATGGTAATGATGGTGGTGGTGTAGGAAGTGGTATGATTCATAAAAGTGGGTGTTAAAGTGTTAATTTGCTTAGCCTACAGCAAGAACACGAATTAGCGTCTTTGACGAATAAATATTATTTTGCAGATGACAGTATTGACGTTACCAACGAAGAAGACTCAACATCGTATTCTCCACCATCCGTCGCTAGCTACCCGCAAAGCTGTGTACCTTACAGGTAGGTTTACTAACTATTCCAAAGCCCAATCAAAACCAAACGTGACATGAATTTGCTTATTCCACCCACCTGATTTGGTTTGACCAGGAATTGCATGCTTGTTCTATTTAATTAATATTATAAATGTATTAACTAGGATGGCCCCTACTACTAAATATGTAACAATATTGATAGACAGAACTAAACATATTTTGATTTGATTGATTTTGATTTTTGGTTACTATTGTGCTTCCAAAGACATCTCTCGACAGAATTTACGTCTCGGCTTGAATTAATAAAATAATTACCTTCTTTTTTTAGACCTCTGGGTGTAGAGAGTGCAGCAGAAACGGCAGCCAGGCTCTTGTTTATGGCAGTGAAGTGGGCCAAAAACCTGCCATCGTTTGCCAGTCTTGCGTTTAGAGATCAGGTAAGTTGACTGATCTTTCATTCTTTATTTCCATTGAATTAGAGATTTTATTTACCTAGCTATTAATTAAAATGGTTAACATAGTTATAATACCATTAGATGTCAATCAGATATTAAGCACCTACTTATGCAGTATCTCAACAAAACAACTCGTTGGGCGCCCGTTAGGGACTTCCCACACTAGCGTCTTTCAAGCGTCGACGTCTTAGCAGCGCCCAATCAGAGTTGTTGCAACGCTTGCGCAGCAGCATTTACTTAACGCTGATTGCACACTGCCACGACATCGACGCTCGGAGGACGCCAGTGTGGGAGAGGCCTTACGTTGCGGCATGAATGCCCAATTAGTATAGACTTGCTTAAAAAACAAACAAGGTGTTCGGACGTAAAAAGGCTGCAAGGGTCTTGTTTATGGCAGTGAAGTAGGCCAAAATCTACCTTCGTTCGCCAGTCTTGCGTTTAGAAATCGGGTAGGTTGGCTTCTTTGACACTGTTTATTTTTTTTCATTCTTCCTTCTTCGTGAATTTTAAAACCATATTATTTTATTCTATATATTTAATGTGTAATAGAGCCAGATTTTGATGTTAATTAAGTATGGAGAACCTTAACAAAACAACATGTTGGGCGCCAGTTACGTTACGGCATAGAAAACTCAATTAATACAGTAAGTACAGAAAACTTGCTTAAACAAACAAGCTGTTTTGAGCTTCTACTAAGTTCTCAGATCATCCATAGTGTATTTTAACATGCCGACCGATTCAGCGGCGAAGCCATTTTAAAGATGTCTCACTCTCTTACCCAGTAAGTTTAGCCTTTTTGACCCGCTTAAAAAAGGAGGCGATTCTTCCTTGCGTTAATTTAAATTCAACGCGTTTTATTTTCAATAAGTGACCACGTTAAAAATTATATTTGGCAATTTACCGTCTATATACTGAAATGTATCGGCAAAAGTTTTAAATCCGGTTTAATTTCTTATCTAGAGAAAAAATTATATCTTTTTGACATCTATCTTATGTATTCCAGGTCATCCTCCTAGAAGAAGCGTGGTCAGAACTGTTCTTGCTGAACGCTATCCAGTGGTGCCTGCCGCTTGATGCTGCGTGCGCTGCACTCTTTGGCAGCGACCAGACTGACCAAGGTAATCCAATCTATCGCATTGATCAACATCATAAATAGATGAATGGAGATCCAGATCGTTTTATCAAGCCTAAACTGTTTTTGTTGCAAGGTGTAATTGGTTACCCAGTATAACGAGAGCACTTGAAACCGTCTGGAACTTCGTAACTGTCATGTAGAAAAGTTTTTTTGGTCAAATTGTAACGATTTGTCGGTACTAATTACTTTAGCGTTTATACACGAAACAATTGTCGTTGCGATCCAGCCTACCTCCCTTTTCCATGATTTTTATTGCAACCTTTCTTATTTAGTCGTCGACCAAGCAAGCCGCCAACGATTAGTTGTTTTGATCAGTCTGAAACGACGGATCGTAACTATGGGGGTTATAGTCGTCATCGACAGCAGAGCGCGTAATATCTAACTATTAAGTAGGGATAAAGAAATGCTGGTTTCAACGGAAACCTACTAACTAAGTAGGTACTTAGTTTATTCAGGTTTAGAAGCGGCACCAAGAACATCAGTAAGCAAATGGGATATAGACACCAATCATAAAATAATAATCTTAGTCATCGTTTATTGAATCGGACACCTCATTTTAGGCCCGATAACCTGGTACCTACATTATCGTTTCATACCAAGAATCTGATTTTTGTTTGCTTCCAATAAAACGTTAGGCATTCGAGGTCGGTAAACTATGACGTCATACCTTGCTATCGCCATACAAATTATAAGGCAGAGGTGCGTTTTGACAGGACCTAAAAAGTATGTCAATTAATTGGTGGTGTCAACTAGCGTTGAATTACGCCTGTCCTGTTTGTCAATAAATTCAAATCCACATTTGTCTCTCCTCTCGCAAATTCCGTCAATTTCTGAATTCGTCTTATTTCTCTTTCACACACCATACTTTCCGTTTCAAATATTTGTATCGCCTATATTTATACACATATATTTACCTTTCTCTCGGTTGGCTGTGAACAGAAAACGGCATAAACTCAGCAGCTCTCAGGCGCCTTCGAGAAGTGCTGGCGCGGTACAGAGCTGTGCTGGTGGACCCCGCAGAGTTTGCTTGTATGAAGGCCATCGTCCTGTTTAAATCTGGTAAGTAAAGTTCTTAGTAACAAGATTAGAATATAGTGACCCTACTACGAGTATAAGTGTCGTGCGTGAATCTTGTGTGACGCAACTAAAACAAACAATAACAATATAGGACTGCCGATAGCATTACTGTGTACTGACGTGGGCCGAACCACTAACCACATCACGAGTTGATTTTTTATTACTTATTATTTTATTAAAAAGCATTCAATGCTTGTTTTCTGCTATTCGCACATACTAAAGATGTAACTACTTGTACTATGTTTTTGCGAAGTAAATATTCGTATTCGTGATTTCATATATCATGTAAGAAATTAATAAAAGTGCGAAAAGATTGTTGAACTTAACGGTATGTCTTTAAATTTCCACCCTCTTCCTTAAAATACTTCAGGGATGGAAATTCGATTTGCAAGCACTAAACAAAACAACACGTTGGGCGCCAGTTGTAGCTCTTTAACCATGACATGCTTTTTTAATGATATACTTCATTTTAAATGTTTTAATTAACTTTTTGTCACAGAAACTCGTGGCCTAAAAGACCCCCTCCAAATCGAGAACCTCCAAGACCAAGCGCAGGTGATGCTGATGACGCACGCGCGCGCGGCGCACGGCGCGGCCCCCGCGAGGTTTGGAAGACTACTTCTCCTTCTTCCCCTATTGCGCCTAGTCAGCCCACACCAGCTGGAAAAAGAGTTCTTCTCCAAAACTATTGGCCAGACGCCCATGGAGAAGGTACTGGCTGATATGTATAAAAATTAAGATGCTGCGTTACTTTAGAAACTGACTTCGTTACTTTAGAAAATGACTTCTTCTTTCTACGTCTGATCAGCTCACAACATCTGTAAAAGAGTTCTTCTCCAAAACCATTGGACAGACGCCTATGGAGAAGGTGGGTGATCAATGTGTAAAAAATTAAGAATATTCTGCGTTACTTTAGGGAACTGTAACTATGTAGGTACTTTCTACTTCTGATCAACTAACAACAATTGCAAAAGAGTTCTTCTCTTAAACCATTGGACAGACATCAATACAGAAGGTTGTTGGCTTTAATACCTTTGTAAGAAGTCGAGATGCTGCGTTGCTTCACTCTTCTGGTCAGCCCTCAGCAGTTGAAGAAGGAATTCTTCTCCAAAAGTATTGAAAAAAGGTTTATTTAAGAGCTGGGTGAAATATATTAAAAAGCTGAGAAGGGGCTACGATGAATACTATTGCTGTAAATAAATAATAGGTATACTATCGATACTTTCGATAGGGGGCTATCCAGCGGCAACACTAGCTGCCAACAGTCGGCGGCTAACAATACCTCCGGTGTGAACGCGCCCTTATACCTACTTAATATTAGACCTAAATGGTTAAAAAACCATCGGCAATCAGATTATTTGAACTACATCTGTAAAATGCATTTAACTAGTCAATTAAGTTGTAAATAATTTAAATTAATGTCTTAAAGGCCTCAAGTTGTTGTTGATATTATTTTGGGTAAAAGTGTTGTAAAAATTATTAATATAATTACCTAATGATAAATGTAGATATATATATTACGTGTATATCTAGTCTAGATACTATTTAGATTAAGAAAATTAATTACTGAATTAAAATAGACTTCGACATTTACTTACAATGGCTTCAATAATAGGTACTTACTTAATAATATTATTAAAATCCCACATTTTTTATAAAAATATTAAATTGAAATAGATACCTAACCTACATAGGTACGTTTTAAAATAATCGTAAATAGAAATAGTTAAGACTGAAGTGTATTAATTGTAGATAAATTAAAGATTAAATCTAGGCTATTCAGTATTCGTACTTACAGTAGAATCTTGTATTATGTATTTACCTATAAATTGAATGTGCCAAAATGTTTGTAGTTTTCATATACAGGGTGTATCATCGAGATATATAACACATTAAAGCGGATTTAATTATTTTTCTGTGGTAAAAAAAGGTGCGCGCTCCCACTATTTTAGTTTATAATTAAGAGGTTTTGCGGTTTTTTGATGATTACTGTTCATCTAAAAGATAAATTAAAAATCGAAAGCCGCTACGCACTTTAAAAAAGGAAAACCTACAAGTATCAATAAGTATTTTTTATTAAATCATCATAACCTATTGGTACAAAGCAAAAAAGTCATTTTCCAATTTTTTGCACGATCCTATAAATTTATACCGCTTTTGCAGTTATGACTTATTAATACGTTTGACTTTCGTTATTTTGTAGTTCGTAGCGGTCTCCGATTTTCGATTTACCTTTTGCATGATCAGTTATCATAAAAGAACTGCAAAACTGACAAAAATTTGTAATAGGCCTCTTAACAATACGTTTCAAACTTTCCAAAAATCACTCTGTATTGAAAATTTTACATTTGTACATTGTTTTATCATTCATTATTAGAACCAACCGATCTGACTCTATTGATTGGTATGACAAAATACAGGATGTTATTTTTTGCATTGGTTGCTATTTTTTTTAATACTAACGCAAGTAAAATGAAAAATCATTGAAAAACGTAGCATTTCTTATTTCTACAATCGATGACATTTTGCGAGCGTTGCAAGCAACATATTTAATATTTCACATTAATTCATTAATTTCAGAGTTTCCCAGTATGACCTTCATGATGTTACACCCTGTATATGTTTAATGTTATAGCAATTTATAATTTTGAGTATAAAGAGTAGACGTGAGAAACTGCCAAATGTATGTAAATTTGCCAAAAATTGTAATTAATAAAGTAATATGTAAATTTATTAGGTGTTTGTCATTCCATCCGTCGTATGTTTAGCCATATTACTCGCAACCTAGATATTATAATTAGTGAATTAATTTAATGAGTTATGATATTCAAGGTTAGTGAATGAGTAGTAGATTACCATTCAATTACTAAAGCTTTCACCAAAAGGACAAAAGGTTGATATCGGCTCGGCTAACCTAGCCCCGATTCTAAACACTTCGATAACGAATTGACAACCCATAAATCACGTGACACTTTAACACTTACCTATCCTAAATCATATTACCTACCACAGAGTTAGTATTATACTAATATTACTGTGTCGGTTTTCGGCTGAAATATTTTTTCTGAATCAGGTACCAGTTGACCAGATTTTCTTTTTTACACATAGCTAAGAACAACCTTAAATTAAACTAGCTTTCTATTTAAAAAAAACCGCATCCAGATCTATTTGCAGTGCTTGTAAGTGTACCACTTGGTAAGTAAAAAAGATACAACGACATCTGTCTGAACCGGTAGATAATAAACATTTTGAAGAGGACTCTTATCACGCAAGTGCAGTGGTTTCTAATAAACTTCTTTAATATGCAACAGAGGGCAGCACCCGATATGGCTAAATATTACATTACCCTCAGCCTCAGTTTTGCGCCGCGCGCCGTTATACGTAATTTGTGGTTTTGCTGTCGGGTAGGAAGATTAATATTATCATCGCATGTACTTTTGAAATAGTGAACTTTAATAGGTATTTATATTAGGCGATAATACAAAATATAGCTCAACTATACGCATTCGAACTTCAAAATTGCTTAAGCCGATTTGTGAATCATACTTTTGCGGTATTCCCAATATAGTCATTTGAGTTCCAAGTCTTTAAAGCTGAAGGTTTTCCTGTTTATTTTTATGCGAGCAAGCTCCTTCGAAACTTGATTACTTAAGACTATTTTAGTCGTTTACATGTTGCCATGTTGCAGATAAAACGCGAAATAAGACATTTTAGAATTTTGGTACTGTTTTGCGTAAAAGATAAATAATAAATAAATAAAATAAGATTAGGAAAATTAAAATTTCGTGATGAAATACAAGGCTCTCAGAGAAGTCAGAGAGTCTACATACAAATTATTCAGATTGGCTGTTGTATAACCGGTCTTATTTGATTGTTGTCTCCAAGAGACGAGATGCAAATGCAATGGTCACGAGTTACAAACGTGCTTAAAACGAGTTAGGTACCTACTACATACTTACATAATACGTGTCTTACTGTATGTATGTTTTTTCGTTCGGAGATTGGCAATAGTCGTAGGTTAAATTAGATTATTATAAATTATCATCCAGGTAAGTAAGTAGTTATGTATTATTTACTTTTGGTAGCACGTCAATTTGTATGGACTATGGAGCATGTATAAAACTAGTTTTAATGTTGCTGCCATAGATATTTTAACAAGCTAATTAGGTAAGCGATTGAAAAACAGCACGTCACTAATTAATATTTTTCTACTTCAATGTTAATGTAAATAGGCACCTATAACTTAGTTGTAAAAGTTATGTGTATTGTCTAGAACCGTGTGGTTTCGTGTTTACAGGCATGTCTTTAGTATGTACTCAACTCATTCCCAGTTTCGAACTTGGAAAACAACTTGTCGTTTTTATTTATCGAGTCGAGTCATCAATTGTGACAGGGCTCGGTGAATAACCGCTATTCGAATTCACGGTTTAGACTTAGGTGTATAAATTATAGCGGTTATTCACATAATATGCTATGTAGAAAGATCAAAGACCTTAACAAAAAAGTTAGTCGTGTAGGTACGTAGGTAGAACAACAAATAATGATGACATCACGTCTTTATTGTTACATAGTGTAGCATTTTGAAATTTACAGCTGCGATATAAATGCGTTACGTTTATTTTTTCTGATTCAGCCCATGCCAGTCTAATGCTGGTCATAGTCCTCACTTAATACAAGCCACTAAATCCAATCCTACGGTTCCTTAGCATTAAAAGGTTTTACGTATTGTCAAGAATCAAACAAAATAATAAAAGATAACACTACAATTTATTTAGAAAATAATATTTATAGAGGCATATTTCTTACCAATTACTAGGCACTTACTTAATTAATTATTACTTACAACATCACAACTTTCTTACAGCTAGCATTTAAGCGCAATAAAATGGATAAAAATAATTTAAAAACTATATGTAAAATTGCACGGTAACTGATTATATTTTTCCTTTACAATCAAAACCAAAAAGTAATCTCAAGATTGTTTTATCAAATCCATAACATATAAATTTTCCAGAATAGATAACATTTTCGCAAACCTGTACATGTATTTACCATCCTTAACTAATATTATAAACGCGAAAGTTCGTATATATGGATGTTTGTTGCTCTTTCACGCAGAAACTAAAGAACGGATTTGGATGAAATTTTGCAAACATACAGAATTTGATTTGGATTAACATATAAGATACTTTTTATCCCGGTTAAATGTTCCTATGGGATAGTTTTCTATATTATTGTTCTTTGTTTTAACGTTTTAAGTTACATATCATACTAAACCACCTGTAGTCCATGCAAACGAAGTTGCGGGCAAAGCTAGTTGTAGTAAAACTTAACCTGGCTAGTTTGATTAAGTATTAAATAAAATTCAACCAATTTATAAACCAGTATTACAAAATCGTTGAATAAACTGGTTTCAAAATCACTTTTGAAACGGAATGGAAATTTAATGAATGCAAAGATATTTTAATGCATAAACCAGTTCATTCAACAATATGTTATTAGAGTCATTTTAGCTAAAAATATCAATATTAAAACATAATAAAATAATATGATTATTGCATCTTAAAACAAATAAAGCGTGCAATTTTCGAGTATTACAAATTAGTTTCAGAACATTAAAGTTAATTTATAGATTTTGATACTAAGCCTTTGCATTTGAAAGTATATTTTGCATGGTAAAAAAGATAAGAGACTAAAAATAAAGGTGTTTACAAAATAATTATTAAATATAATGTTCAATCGTAAGCACTACTTATTAGTCTTCCGATAAGAGAAACATGTGAGATTCACGTTATATTGAGGAATGCACCTAAACACATTTTATATTAAAATTGCTGGGTTTGTTCAAAACATTTTATTTAATCTTAACCAGCATGTACATACAAATATATATGGCAAATAATAAGATAATAAATTAGGAAGTCACATAGTACGGACAACAGCTCGTCGACCTACCACAAAATGTCAAATTTTCTCATTTGAAAATGATCTCTATTTGTCAGGATTAAAGTTGTAAAATCTATTGGATAATTTTTGACTTTTGGGGTAGGTCAACGTGCTGTTGACTGTACATAGGTAGTTAATACGTGCGACCTCCGATCTTTTTGATAATAAAATGAAGTTGGATTATAAGTACCAGTCAGTCATTATCTCATTACAGTGTCAATGAACAAGGTTAAAAGTAACAATATGATGTGTAAATGACTGTTTGTGGACTGTGATTTCAAAATATATTTTTTTTTTCATAGGGGACAATATTATTTATTTATTATAATTATTATATTTATCATGGTTCCAGAAATTTGAGCAAATGGCTGATTTAACAGTCTTACTGCTATGCCTATATGATGAATTAATAATATTTGTATTAATTTGTGTTTCTTTACCTTGAATCAAATTTCTCATAATGGAAATAGTTATTTAAAAGCAATTATTAAATAATTTACAGATAGAATGAATAATTTAAGGCAAATATTAGGTAAATTCAACTATTTTGCCTTTAGACTACCTACAACAATAATATTAATAACAATATTATTGATATTGTGTTATGTATGGTCATTTGGACACAAATAATAATGACATCACTAATTACAAAATTAACTACCTAGGTACCTATTTGTGATATTATGACCTCATCAAAATAACTGTAAATAAACACAATAATTTAAACTATTATTAGATTAGGAAAACATTGTCATCAATACTAAAATCCAAATATTTCTTTTCTAAAATATCATAAACTAGTTGAATGCAAGATATGTGAATGTGTATTTATGATAAAAAAAATATATATAAAATCATTCAAGTAAATTAAAATGTAATTTAAAATACATAAAACATAATTATAAGGCTCAGTCAGTATACTACCTAAGTCAAGTAGAGGTGTTTCAGACAAATAAGAACCGCTGAGCCTACTCCGGTCCACATCAGTTGTCGTTTGTATAATTGTATAGAAGCATATTTCTCTATTCCTGTCCCTTCCAGTGGATATTAGTGTTGGGAATGGGCTCTCAACACAGACAAAATGCAGAGACAACCAAACAACTCAAACAGATTGAGTTATATTTTAAGATTTTTGTTAATTAAGTCGGGAATCTCTTTCCCTTATTTGTGATCTAAAGCAAATATGTGGAACATACATACGTATTTTTATGATGGACGTACATCCACCAAACAAACGCCTCAGGCAAAGAAACAAGACAGAAGAAAAATATTGTTATGCATTCTCAAGTGACACACATGATTTACAAAGTTAAATCTAGTAATAATAGACAATTTTATACAGCATTTACATTCAATACCAATAAACTAAATTTAGCCCACAGTTTTTAATAGTTGTATTTTGTTTTATTTACTCTTGAGCATATGACAAAATTGGAATATAAATAATTGTGTGACTTCTTGGAATTGTACTGTACAGTTGTTTATTTAGTTTTTTGTTTATAACCGTACCGTTAAATATCAGTACAAAGATGGTTCTTGATAAAATCCACCAAATACAATAGAGTTCGTTACCTTCTCAACAATCATGTAAGTAAATGGTCGGTTCGCTTCAAAGCGAATGACACCAAAACGGTTACTGAATTCTGCTGCTGTTACACCGGTTGCTACAGTACCTACTTCGGTTACTTCTATTTCAGCTTTGTGGACAACCTTTGACACATACAAAGGTGTGCGAGCCATATTTGGCAACCTGGCTTTACCAGAATCAAATAAATCAGTAATACCAAATCTATCCCTTAGGATTGGAGTCATATCAATGGTAGACTCAATTTTAAAACGAGGAAGGAAACAGTCTACTTCATCTTCTCCGTAATCTTCTTTGGCAATCTTAAGTTCATTAAAAACCTTATCTAGGGTGACATTATTGAAATTTAAAAACATGTTCTCTAATGATACACCAGGGTGTGGTACCATTACAAGCATGGAAAGACGGTTCTCTTGTCCATACGGCAGCTCGATAACCCTAGCCTGGAGTTCTTGTAGGTTAGCAAACGGGTATGTATGTCTATTGTACATCATGTTGACTTCTCCGATTTTCTTACTTTCACTGTTGAAAAATGGCAATTTGGCTGTTGAAGATGCATTAAACGGCACGGTCCATTGTCCTTTGAAGTACAGAGCACTGGTCAAGACCATAGCACTGTCAGAAAATATTTCAGGAGAAACTAGTTTTGGTATTTTACCATGTGTAACATTTTCAATAACTTTGTTGAGAAGGTTGGATGCTTCTTCTGCTTTGCTGAAGTCTAAAGCTACCATGTCAGTGTCATAGTATTGTTTAGCGGACTCTCTGAAGTCTTGCAATGGTAGACGATTCTGATCAACAAACATTGCATTCACTTTGGCAAGTTCAACTGTAGGTGTTTTTACTTGTAACCACTTTGCAATGTTAATGAACTCACTTCTTATAGCATTTTCTGGCTTCCTAAACATTCTAATGGCAGTATTGATTTGGCTTTTCGTGTTACCGGTGGCTCCTTCAGATGTGACTGCTAATATTGTCCACACTGTTATCGGGGACATAATCAGGTTTTTTTCTTTGGGTTGCACTTTAGAGGTATGGTATAAGAGTTCAACGGAAAAGTTACCGATTCTTTCTGTAAGTCCATTGTGCAAATCTGGTGTGGTTGTGGAATTACCCACAGTTTGACCGTGACACACAGTGATTAACACCACGAAATTTAACACTAGCACCTTCATTGTGACTTTGAATTAATATTATCACACACTAGACACTACAGGTCATTAAATTTGTTTATTATATTAATTTGAACCCACAGAGCATTTAACTTTTTGAACTTAAACACGAAAGTTTTGTCGCGCGACTGCGTACACGGCGGGTACGCGGTGGAATGAATAAATAAAACGAGGAAAACCGACCGGTTTGCAGCCTGGCTCTGGTCTTTGTGCGTTGCCCACTTCTTACGTATTTATTATATCCAGTTATTTATTTACGATTATTTATAATCACCACATCAATGAAACCCCACTATAAGTTTTTTTGACATGTTTTCAAAATTTGACAGGCTGGCAGATTGGCGCACTGGGGTAGTCCGATTCAACGTTTGAGTGTTTTAAAAGTTTTTATTTCGAAAACAAAAAATTGTAAGCTTTATAATAATTGCTTGTTTCAAGGTTTTCTAAAGGTCACTAAACTTCTAGTTGCATGAAAGAATATGTTCGTTAAACTTGATTGCTTCAAATTACTTGATCAGTGGTTTCAAATTAGATGTTTTTACAGTAATAAAATATGTCCACAACTAAGTAGGCCTTTATTTAATTTGTTCTTTGTTGTCTATTTACTTTTTTGTTAACATCTCATAGCGTTACCCCAGCATCGTTAGTGAAATGGAAGAAGTTATCAGTCAGTCATCATCAAAATCAGTTTAGCAGTGCTTTCGAATAATAATGAGAGTACTTATGGAAGATCGAGAGGATTTTTCGTACAATTCGAGTACATAATTTTTAAGCTCGCAAAAATACGTTATTGCTTACCCTTTTAATTACTTACGTACGCTGTACTTAGGCAGTAAGGTTACAGTAAAACATAAAGGTACCTATATACATTATGTACGTACTATAATGTCCACAGTCAACCGTCTCTCTCTCTCTCGCTCAATTGACGTCACTTCCAAAGAAATGTAAAACGTCTTGGGGAATTACGCCAAAAGTTACCCTTCAACTTGAAAACGTGTTTCCCCTACTAATCCGATAATAATTACAACAGGAAAACGTATTTAATGAAACAGCTGACTGATGGCGGATATTATTTTTTTGTTTTTTCCTATCGACTGATGAAACTACTTAGTTAAGTACCTACCTACTCTTACTAAGTTACCTTTTGTGTTATCTACTACGAGTAAAGTGCACGTGATAGCGCATCTATGAACACTGCAAGAGCTGCAAACCCTGCAGTATGCGCAGTCACTGAGATAGCCTCGCGCACTGCACCGCTACTAGCCGCAGTGCACTACTATACACCCGTACTTACTATCACGCAGTAGGTACACGCGCACTATCTTTATATGAAATCGTATGGAATCTCGCGCACCTCGCATTCGGACGCAGCGAGTCATACTTATTACGTCATCTGCATTGCGACGAAAGCACGGCTAGGTGCTCGAAGTTTCATTCAATTTCATATTATACTGCGGTGGTTGCGGCTCTTGCAGTATTCATAGATGCACGGTCACCTTAATAGTTTGATTGAGTTTGGCATGGTGAGGCGCAAACGCGTCGCAGGCCGTGTGCGGGTCTTTCATAATTCATATTCTAAAAGCACAGAATAATACACAGAAAAAAGATATTTCTATGTATCAGAAGATAGGCTTCATACAATGTGCGCTTGAGCAACGCACTCATGTTATTTTCGTTCCGAGAGTAATTTTGTGTCCATGTGGGACGTCTATACATACTTAGTTTACCTATGTCAATAAATATTCAATAAAAATACTTAATACTTTCATTAATCTGAGTAAAGTCGTTTCCACAACACACAGACCCGAGACAATATAGTAGTAGTATCTACGCGGGAATCGGACCCGGGAATTCAGAGATGGGGACGTCGAGTCGTTATTAAATGGTTCATAATGTCACGATCACAAAAATGCCACCTATTTTATATATTCATGAGTTTTTTAAACAATTAATTATTTCTTATATCAAACGCTGGAAGGAGAGGGCGCCACTTTAAAGTTTTAGCCCTAGATTTAAAAAAAAAACCTAGATGTTTCGACAATTAGGTACCCAAGTACTTGCTAAAAATAAACATTTATACATCCACAACAAATAGTTAAGAATTGTAACTTGTAGGTACTCCTACGTTGTACATGATGAGGATAAATAAGATCGCAATAGGTACTGACTACTGAAGTAGTTAGCCACCGAATTTAAAGCAAATAATATGCATTTCTTTCCCTATAGATATTGTTATGTATTATTTATTGCATGAAAACATAAACAAGATAAATATTTCATAGAATTATGTAGTTAATTATTAAATATAGGTACATAATCATTGTAATAACAAATTAATTACTACTTATCTACCTACTCGTAGTACACGTCTACAACCACAAAACAATATTGTAATCTTTGTACAGGGAAGTTCTTCTCCGCGCTAGGCCAAATTTGTCCCGAAGCAGTGGTAAAGAAAAAAAATATTGGGACGTGTAAAAGAGCTTAGTTTAAGCCAATTTGCAATAATAAATTGGTTTTGGTTATATCGTTCCCTACCTAGTTCACTAAACTGGTTCAGTAGGTAGGTATAGGTTGATAGGTAATACGAGTATAACTTATACCTGCGAAGTAATATTTAAGTCAATGTTTATACCTACCATTTTTACCTACCTTTTCTACTCAGCATGAACATAACGGTATTTATACATGCTGTAAAAAAAGGACACTGGAGGCGTATTTGAAGCATTCGCATTTCGATTCGCATAGGAAATCCCTAATGGTGTACAATTTCCTAGGAATTTATTGTGTGATTTAGTATGTGAATTTCAAAAACTCTGCTCCATTGTCCTATTATTTTGTAGTCTGTATAAAGACCGTTATATTCATGATGAGTAGAAAAGGTATAGGTAGGTAAAAAATGGTAGGTTGAGTACTGTTATAAGTATTATTTTGTTTTGTGGTCATACACTTCACTACGTAGGTCGTGGTGGATCCAGGCACGGACGTAAAAAAAAAATATTTTTTTTTACTTCCGTGGATCCAGGCTTCAAACCATGGGGGATGAAATAAAAATATTACGTATTTTTTCCACTAGAAACTTCTGTGATTCGTTCTTAGTTACCCACTTATGCAAATAATGTATTTTCAAATTAGGTTCACCGCAGTCGACCAGTGCTTAACGTATTCACCCTAAAATATTTATTTTGAGCGCATTTCTTTTGTAAAATGGGGTGTCGTAAAATCACTTCGAAATGGACACCCCCTTATTATTATTAAGTGGACTTATTGTGTAGGTAGGGAAACCTGTATAAGAGATCGATCTCATAGCATAGTTAAAATTGTTGGTGTAGAAAGTTGGCGCATGTTTTAAGGTTCGTAGCTTATGCTGTATTCAAATTAATTCAAGTTGAGATTTTGGGATTATATTTTATACTACCTTAAAAAAAATTGAACTAGCAGAATCCGGTTTATTAAAAGGTTCTTTACATGAGGAATCCAGAAAATACTTAGCTTTTAAATCGTTGAGTACAAATTTTTAGATCAAGTTAAACTTTTAGATATTTTAGTTTATGTCACTTCGACTCCAGATTTTTTAATGAATCCCGAAAACAAAAGTTCTTTCTACGTCAAAGAAAAATATTCAAAAGCAACTTTCATATTTCGAACATACCTTGGTAGACGTAGAGGTTTTACTCGCTTGGCTATAAACCTCTACATCCCCCCCGGTAAGAAAAAAAAAATCACAGCTTAACTATTGCTAATTTGCTAAAATAGAATATCTTTTTTTGGATCCAATATTGAAGTCTCGAAGAATAATTTAGATTTTCCTATAACCTAATTATCAACTGATCGGCTAAGTAGGTATTTAGAATAGGGAAGTTTTTACTGATGAGCAATAAAGAAAGTGTTTGCATTAACAGTAGAATGAAAAACCCAAAAAAAGATTAGTATTAGTAATCTTTTTTTGGGTTTCTTATTCAATAAGATAGGACCCTAATGACATCATCGCTATCGAGTATCGATAAACTTATGGTATGTAACACCAGACGTTACGCAAACCCGGGATCTTCCCCGCGTCGGGGAAGTATTGCTACCAATTTTGCCATGCAATCGATAAATTTCAATCACATATTGACTACACCCTGTCTAGGTGGTATTTTTGCACTGCTCATCACTGTCTAATGATCTTACGGTGCTATATCTGTTTGTCATACCTTGTAACAATTTAACTTTAGTATTTTAATTTTGTAAGCAAACACGATATGTATTAGTGTTTTGTTGGTTAAATGCAAATAAAATTCATTCACTAGCTTTTGTCCGCGGCTTCGCTCGCATTAGATTTGATTTTGAGTCATCATCATCATTTCAGCCGGCGGACGTTCCCTGCTGAACATAGGCCTCCCCCAGTGACTTGAAATATTTGATCGGCCGGTTGCGCGCGGCTTGCATCCAGCGTCGTCATGCAACCTTTACCAGGTCGTCTAATTTTTAATGAATGAATGAATTTTAAACTCAGTAAATAAATAAAAAAGTGATGACATTTCATGTCTACTTGGTTTATAATTAAAAGATGTAAAAAAATAAATGAATTAATTAAACGAAAGTGAACATTAAGTCAAAACCGGTTCCTTTACGATTGGGGTACACTTTTCGGTGACATCACCATTCGTTAGACTCTTGTTATGATTGGGAAAACCCTCATATGTATTTAGGTGTCAAATATATTCATTTTCATTCAGTGTAATTTCTTGTTTCCGGATATTATTTCCATTTTGAACACGGACAAGTATTTCCTGCATCACTTCAATTCAATTTTTTAACCGACTTCGAAAAAAGAGGCAACTATGAAAATCGGCTCTTCACCCATTGAAAATAGTTGCTAATTGCAATATGTTGTTGAGCACAAGTTGGTTTTTAAAATAAAATTAAAAGAAATATGTTTTAAATAACATTTATTTATCTATATTCTTCATCTACATCAATATTGCTTTTCCCGAGCACATAATCCCTATGGCCTTCGACCAATATCCTGCCTATAGCTTTGATCAGCCTAGCTTTAAACTTGGCTATATTGACTAGATCATCGTAGTTCAACGTTTTCAAATCTCGGTCCACGTAATACTGGAATGTTTGCCACCACATCTCTCGTGCTTTCAAGATTTGGGATGCGTGACTGAAAAAAGTATAAAATAATTTCCGTTAAACGTAACGCCTTTCTCATTTAAAACCTGCTACCAAATAAAAAAAGGAAAATATGAAATATATATACGTCAATTTCAACAAATTTTATACTTAATAATAATTAAGTGATATAAAACGTTATATAGGACTCATCATTCATTGAATCCATCTGCCTACGTTCAGTTAGACTAATCATACCTTACATTATGCGTTATAGTATTTCACCCTCCAGATTACAAAGCCTGTGAGTTCGAATCCCGCAAGAGGCAAATGTTTGTATGATCAGCACGAGTATTTGTATGAATGATGAGTCATGAGTGTTTATTTATTTACTAACTATGTCTATCGTGTCGTGTGGTGCCGGCACGTTAAAAGAATAGCACCACCCCTTCTCTTCCTATGGGTGTCGTAAGAGGCGACTACAGGAGAACCGCCGCAAGAAGACGGGCAGCAGCGTCTCCTCTCCACCATTGGCCAAACTGCGATCGCCAACCCGCCTGCCAAGCGTGGCGATTACGGCAAAATCCTCCTTTTGCAGAGGCCTGTGTCCAGCAGTGGACTGATATAGGCTGGTGATGATGATATGTCCATCGTTCGCTATAGTATGCTGTATACTATTTTTAAAATCTTACCTAGAGGGAAGTTCAACCCTGACATTGTGTTTTCTTAAACGGACCACGGAAGTTGCATTGTCATCTTTCTGCGAAAATAAAATATTAACTGAAGAATATCAGAGTATAAAACTAGAAGCAACGCCTTAACAAGGCCTAAATGAAGGGTAGTGTCTAGAAAAATATTTTTTTGTAAATACTATGGCGAAATGAGAAATTTGATGACATCATTTTGAAATAAAAGTTCTCATTCGTCATAGCATTTATTGCATATGTTGAACCCTTTTTCGGCTTAAAATTTCAAAATAATATATTATAAAATTTTCTGTCGTAACAGCAGTAGCATTGCGTGTGTTTAGCACATACCTTTTTTTGCTTTATTAAAATTTAGAACTTAACAAAAACTACTGAACTGTATATTTAAAGAAATTTCCACTTACCTTAACATCACAATACACATCTCCTTTACTAAACAACAGCGCGGTATGCGGCGGTATTATCGAAGTCTTGTATACAACCAACGCTCGCCTCTCGCTCGAGTGTTGGCCGCCGAAGTAAGCCAGCAATGTAGTCTTGTATGCGCGTTTGGTTATACCGTAGTTTACGCTTTCGCTGCCTATGTGTGCCCGGTCACCTTTGCTGGTGTGATAAGGAATGAATGGTTTAAAAAGTGTTTACAGACTAAAAAAAACTAGTTAGCGACACGAAACCAACTAAATGTAACATAGTTTCATGGAAAAATTAAAGTAAAAAAACCGGCCGAGTGCGACTCAGACTCGCGCACGAAGAGTTACGTACCATTATCTATAAAGACGGCAAAAAAAATATCATTTTTTTTGTATGGGAGCCCTCATAAAATTTAATTGTATCTTGTTTTTTAGAATTTGTTGTTATAGCATCTGTGAAAATTTCAACTCTCTAACTATCACGGTTCATAAGATACAGCTTGATGACAGACGGACAAACAGACAGACAGACGGACAGCGGAGCCTTAGAAATAGGGTCCCGTTTTACCCTTTGGGTACAGAACCCTAAAAACTAGTTAGCAACACGAAACCAACTAAACCCTACCAATATTATAAATGCGAAAGTTTGTAAGTATGGATGGATGTTTGTTACTCTTTCACGCAAAAACTACTAAACGGATTTGGATGAAATTTTGCATACATATAGAATATGATCTCATATCACCAGCCTATATCAGTCCACTGCTGGACACAGGCCTCTCCAAAAGGAAGATTTTGCCATAATCGCCACGCCTGGCAGGCGGGTTGGCGATCGCAGTTTGGCCAATGGTGGAGAGGAGACGCTGCTGCCCGTCTTCTTGTGGCGGTTCTCCTGTAGTCGCCTCTTACGACAACCATAGGAAGAGAAGGGGTGGTGCAATTCAAGTGCCGGCACTACACGGCACCACACGGTCAGAATATGATCTAGATTAACATAAAGAAAACTTTTATCCCGGTTAAATGACCCAGTGGGATATATGGAATAAACTAAAGAGCACGCGAGCAAAGTCGCGGGCAACAGCTAGTGTAAAATAATTTCATGAAAAAAATTAAGTAAAAGTAAAAAAATATATGCGAACTCTTAGGGGATAAATCAGTTGTATTTGAGAGACACAAGACCTTTATACAACTAGCGACACGGATGTTGAGCGCTAGACAAAAGATGCGCAGAAGACCACTACGACTACGTGGTTGGCAAGTCGTGCGTCGCGCTTGTGCCGGCGGCCGGGATTGGTTGTTAGCTCCGCGCACACGCGTCTCTGATACGATGATCGTCTCGTAAGATGCGCAAAGCGATCCCCACTCTTTGCCCCAGCGCTCAACATCAGTGTTCTGTATCTACAGGATGTACAAAATAATGGGACACTCCTTAAAACCACGTGATCAGCTGGTCATATACAACAACTTTTCCTATGGGAGCAACATCGAAATCGTGATTTTATTTTCAGATGCTCCATACATTATCATCAAGGTATGCGAGTAAGTTTGTATGGGGAAGCTGAAAAAAAAAATCGATTTCGATGTTGCTCCCATAGAAAAAGTTGTTGTATATGACCAGCTGATCACGTGGTTTTAAGGAGTGTCCCATTCTCTACTCTCTAGTCAAAGTAGTGCCTGAGTCAGTCGCTGTACGCCTAAAGTCGGGGTCCCCGCCGAAAATCAGCGTCGTAATAAGTCCCCGGCTGTCACGACAGATGCTGAGCGGGGGCCTTTTTGACACAACACTTAATGTAATATACCTATTCTTGTTCTTGTATTTTTCTTGTTATCTATTTGTGTCAAATAAACTGTTTTCTATTCTATTCTATTCTAAAACATTCCTATAACAAATGACATCAAATGACCGAAAAAATTGTGTGCAACATAGTAGCGGAGCGTAGCGAGTTACTTGTTCTGTGGTGGTTGTTCCAAAAAACAATCTCGTAACCGGTGCCAGCTTTCCCTTAGTCCTCACATATCTTCTAGTAGTCAATAGCGCGTCCGCCCCCGCTAGTAGCGTTACGGCTGATATTTCCTCTATTTCCGAGAAGCGTATTATCGATGCTTTTTAGGATTCCGTACCCAGTAGACCCTATTACTAAGACTCCGCTGTCCGTCTGTCTGTCTGTCTATCCGTCTGTCACCAGGCTGTATCTCATGATCAGTGATAGTTAGATAGTTAATTTTTTACAGATGATGTATTTCTGTTGCCGCTATAACAATATAGTATATGCTTAAACCAGAATAAAATAAATATTTAAAGGAGGCTCTCATACAACAAACGTGATTTTTTTCAATTTTTTATAGATAATGGTGCGGAACCCTTCGTTCGCGAGTCCGACTCAAAAACAATCTCACCTAGTAAACAATTCCGTAACCGGTGCCAGCTTTCCCTTAGTCCTCACATATCTCCTAGTAGTTAGTAGCGAGTCCGTTCCCGCTAGTAGCGTGGCGGCTGATAGTTCCTCTATGTCCGAGAAGCGTGTTAGTTCCTCTGTGTCCGGGTTCGGTTCTATGAAGCCGGACTTTAGAAGCTGTTCTAAGTGGAGGTTGGAGAGTGCTGTAAGAAATTAAAACGTTAAATTGGCTTTTATTAATCGTTCAAGTGTCATTTTGACGAATAGGAATCGTCAAAGTGTCATTCTGGGGAACAGGAATCGTCAAAGTATCATTTTGGCTGATAAGAATCTTAAGTGTCATTTTGGCTATTAAAAATCGCCAGTGTCATTTTGATAGAAATCATCAGTATCGTTATGGCTGAAATTAATCGTTAAAGTGTCACTTTGGTTATTGGGAATCATACAAGTGTCATTTTAAGTAATATGAATAGTAAGTGTCATTTTAGTTAAAAATAATCGTCAGTGTCGTCTTGGCTAAGTTAATAGTCCAAGCATCACCTTGGCCAATAGCAACCGTAAAAAATACAAATATATATTTACTGACGGCACATTATCTCTAATGATTATTTTGACTCACATTTAACATAATTTAGTCTGTCCTTCCTCAGGCTGTGTTTGTCGCACCATACATCGGCCTGTTGCCACCCATTCTCTTGGACGGCCTTCTCGAAATCTTCTTGTATCCAATGTAGGGCTGCGTGATCGGAGGTTGCACTGTATTTAGATTTGATTTCACGGATCTCTGGAAATAAAGTTTTTTTTTTAATGGTACTAACTTGATATCAGCCTCCGTCGACCAATTCTGCTAGTTTTGCCAAAAGTACGAACTAAATATACCAAAAAAAAAAACACATTTGAGGGAGCACGGCTTTATAATAAACTGGCATCTTGTTTGAAAAATATTAGTTCTTTTAATAGTTTTAAGTCCAAATTGTCCAAATTTATAGTTAAAAATAGCACACTGTTCGTTTATGATAGCTTTTATAATTATATATTTGTTTTAGTTCAGCGTTCGAAATTAGATTATTATACTTTATGTTATTTTATTCTCATGAAAGTGGCTTGTCTTTTCTTGAGAATAAACTCTTTAAACCTATACACTGTAACAACCAGCAAAACCTTTTATTGACATACATTTTATAAGCTGTGTGGAAGTTTGTGTGGACCATTTAAAATAATAGGCTCTCATCGATAATGTTGTTGTATATGACCAGTTGATTACGTGGTTTTAAGGTGTGTCCCATTCTTTTATGATACCGCTGGAAAGACATAGTAGCTATGACCTGATCAACCTCGGCCATAGCGAGAGCTATCCCTACAAAGGCCCGGTATGGTCAACACTTACTTTGGGTCGTTGCGTCGCTGTAGTAAGTAAGAAGTAAGTATTCTTTTACGTATGTTGATTTTATTTTCTGATAATAACGTCAGTAAAATCTCCTACCTTCCCTCCTATCAGCGGCGTCTCTAAACACTTCAACATTATCAGAGCAGTGTGTCTACTAGACATCTGCCGGTTTGTATCGATAGTAATATTTGTTCGCCTAATTCTATTGTGATGATAGCTCTTGCATCGACTAATCTCTTTATTTGACGATATTTCCTGGATATATAAAACTCCTTTAGAATGCTGCTTTAAGTGGTTCATAAAATAATAGTAGCGCCATCTAGTGGTAAAAATTGTGAACTAGCGTACTCTTTATTCTGTTACTTTTTGAATAAATTCTGTTCTTCTTCTGTCCGCAATCGTGTCGTTTTAGAAGCAATATGACTAAACGTATTTTGGAGGAATAGTAGTCAAAAAGGATGTTTCTTCTTGAAACCCTTAAATTTAAGGTAACATTGAATAAATGTATTTAAGAGAAATTGTTAACAAAAAATACCGTTTCTTTCGTGAATCGGTCAATTAAATCAAAAACAAGGCAGATCTCGCTTAGAATTTCTAACCAAATGATCTCAAAAACTGACATACAATACTAAAATTTCCTACCTTCCCTCCTATCGGCGGCGTCTCTAAACACTTCTACATTATCAGAGCAGTGCGCGGCGAGGTGCGCGAAGGCGAGCACAGCGCCGCTAGCGGCACAGGCTAGTCGCGGGGGGAGCGTCAGGCGGGATATTATACTGCCGAGTTTGTGTGCCATTGTCTACTAGGCATCGGCCATTTGGTATTGATATCGATGGTAGTTTGTTTATCTTACACTAGTTTGATATTAGATGTATCGACTGATTTCATTTAAGTCCCATCTTGGATATATCATCCCCTTTAGAACATCATAGCGAGCGGATTTAGGGCTTTTGCATCCAGCGTCATTAACTTATGTTTTATGCGGATTTGTTGTTTAACAAGCAACAAGCGTAGCATAGAATGTCTACCCACAAGGTGGACAGACGACCTGGTAAAGGATTCAGGAAGCCGCTGGATGCAGCCCGCAAACCACCGGACAATCTAAAAGTCACTGGGGGAGGCCTATGTTCAGCAGTGGACATTATGTGGCGGAAATAGTGGTGATGTTTCTTCCAAGCCTGTCAAGTCTGAGTCAGCTCGCGCTTAAAATTCTTAACCAAATAAACGATATTATAGTTATCCTACCTTCCCTCCTATCGGCCGCATCTCTAAACACTTGTACATTATCAGCGCAGTGCGCGGCGAGGTGCGCGAAGGCGAGCACAGCGCCGCTAGCGGCCGCGTGCAGCAGCCCGCACGCTAGGCGCGGGGGGAGCGACATAAGGGATATTATGCTGCCGAGTTTGTGTGCCATTGTCTACTAGGCATCCAAATGGTATCGATATTGATAGTAATATTTGCTTGCCTTATACTAGTGTGATGATAGATGTTGCATCGACTAATGTCTTTATCATCAGCTGGATAAAGCAATCCCCTTTAGAACGCCATAGCAACTTTAAACCGTTAGCCATTGCTTTGCTATATCTAATTAGTTGCACCATGTAGTGGCAAATGTGTGAACTAGAGCACTTTTAAATCAATTTAGTTCCTTCTCCTGTCAGCAACCGTGTCGTTTTATTTCAAGGAACATCAATTTAAGTTTTTTTTTGGAGAAATGTAAAAAAAAAAAACGTTTATTTCGTGAATCGGTCAAGTGTTAGTCAGCTAGCGCTTAAATCCTCTAACCAAATGATCGGAAAAACAGTCATACGATACTGAAATCTCCTACCTTCCCTCCTATCAGCGGCGTCTCTAAACAATTCAACATTATCAGAGCAGTGTGTCTACTAGACATCTGCCGGTTTGTATCGATAGTAATATTTGTTCGCCTAATTCTATTGTGATGATAGCTCTTGCATCGACTAATCTCTTTATTTGACGATATTTCCTGGATATATAAATCGACATAGCTGGATATATAAATCTCCTTTAGAATGCTGCTTTAAGTCGTTCATAAAATAATAGTAGCGCCATCTAGTGGTAAAAATTGTGAACTAGCGTACTTTTTATTCTGTTACTTTTTGAATAAATTCTGTTCTTCTTCTGTCCGCAATCGTGTCGTTTTAGAAGCAATATGACTAAATGTATTTTGGAGGAATTGTAGTCAAAAAAGAATGTTTCTTCTTGAAATTCGTTAAGCGTGAGTCACCGTCCTTAAATTATCTGACCAAATGATCGCAAAAACAGTCATACGATAGTAAAACCTCCTACCTTCCCTCCTATCAGCGGCGTCTCTAAACACTTGTACATTATCAGCGCAGTGCGCGGCGAGGTGCGCGAAGGCGAGCACAGCGCCGCTAGCGGCACAGGCTAGTCGCGGGGGGAGCGTCAGGCGGGATATTATACTGCCGAGTTTGTGTGCCATTGTCTACTAGGCATCGGCCATTTGGTATTGATATCGATGGTAGTTTGTTTATCTTACACTAGTTTGATATTAGATGTATCGACTGATTTCATTTAAGTCCCATCTTGGATATATCATCCCCTTTAGAACATCATAGCGAGCGGATTTAGGGCTTTTGCATCCAGCGTCATTAACTTATGTTTTATGCGGATTTGTTGTTTAACAAGCAACAAGCGTAGCATAGAATGTCTACCCACAAGGTGGACAGACGACCTGGTAAAGGATTCAGGAAGCCGCTGGATGCAGCCCGCAAACCACCGGACAATCTAAAAGTCACTGGGGGAGGCCTATGTTCAGCAGTGGACATTATGTGGCGGAAATAGTGGTGATGTTTCTTCCAAGCCTGTCAAGTCTGAGTCAGCTCGCGCTTAAAATTCTTAACCAAATAAACGATATTATAGTTATCCTACCTTCCCTCCTATCGGCCGCATCTCTAAACACTTCTACATTGTCAGCGCAGTGCGCGGCGAGGTGCGCGAAGGCGAGCACAGCGCCGCTAGCGGCCGCGTGCAGCAGCCCGCACGCTAGGCGCGGGGGGAGCGACATAAGGGATATTATGCTGCCGAGTTTGGTTAGCTGCTCTGATCGGTTTAATGCACCTGGAATGGGTGACAATGTTAGTTGATGACATTTTTTGTGATAGATTTGTTAACAGTTATAAAATGGTATAACTGCTGTAAAATAAAGTATACATTATTTACTAAGTAGTAAGAATGGTTTTTCAATAATAATGCTTTTTATGAGCTGTCAAAACGCACCTTCCCATAATATGTATTTTTTGCATTGATATAAAAGTTAAGTTTGGTAGACTGTGACGTCACAGCTTGATATTGCCATAAAATTAAAGTTAGTTTTTTCTTGATTAACCAAAATTGTAAACAATCTTGACATTTCTTTTAAACGAAATTATTTACATATAAGATAGACTCAAAAATAGCAACCTCCTATTGTAATTGATCATTTAACACAGAATCCTTTTTATTCTGTTTGTTAACTTAGTAATGGGATATTTTTGTAAAAACAAATGCCAAGATTGTTAACAATATTTACCACTTACTTATTTGACAACAAAATAACTGACAAAAATAGACAAAGCAAGCTGTGACATCTCTGTTTACCAAACTAAACTACAATATAGCTGCCTTTTTAAAATTTTAATGCAATGAAAATACAAATTTTACAAATAACTAAAAATAGGGTATTCATGATTGTGGAAGTTTAGTTTCATTTCAAGTGAAAAATTACCCTAAAAATTACTCATTAAAATGACAATAGATAAACCTAAATTATTATAATTACCTAAGTCCGTCAAATCACTGACAGCAAAATCTATAGCTTTCTTACTAGGCGGCTCCGGCAGTTGCGACAAGAAATTCTCAATCTTATCATCTGGCGCGTAAGTCTTACAATCCAATACAGTCTGCTCTAGCGGTATCCTGAGTATTTCTGGTGTGGTGTGAGGAGCGAAATCGGATTCTTTTTCTTTTGTGTATAGTCTGTAGCAGTGACCTGGAAAATTAGGTTAAATAAATTGAATGCAAATTTATATTTAATTAAATGTAACGTAACAAAAATAGCAATAGACAATTAGAAAACATTTTTTTCTAAAATTCTAAAAAAAATATTAATGCATTACTATGGCAACACCGGCAACGTCATTGGACAAACGTTTTGATTGGTCCACTACAAAATAAGATCCAATTTAAGCACTTTCTTAATAGAAAAGTACAAATTTTGGCAAGTTAATACTTTCAACAACATAGACTGTTCATGACATGTTCTGACATCCATTATAAGGGTTACATAAATTTCAATATAAGACTCGTTTTCCATGTGATTCTGCGGAGAAAGACAAGGACATATCGAGAGTGACAGGGACGAAAGACAGGAAGACCCCATGGATAATTTTTTTTCAGCTTCTCCAAACAAACTTACTCGCATACCTCGATGATAATGTATAAAATAAAATCTCGATTTCGATGTTGCTCCCATAGGAAAAGTTGTTGTATATGACCAGCTGAACACGTGATTTTAAGGAGTGTCCCATTCTGTTGTACACCCTGTATAACAATTGTAAAAAATCTATAGTTTATTTATTAATATTAGTAACCTGGCTGCACTCTCCCCGCTCGTCCCGTCCTCTGCTTGGCGGCCGCTTGCGACACCCACACTGTTTCCAGACTCGCTGTGCCTGGAACAAACATATAAATAAATAAATATTGGACAACATCACATACATTGCTCTGATCCTAGGGTAAGTAGCTAAAGCACTTGTGTTATAGAAATCAGAAACAACGTCGGTACCGCAACACCCAGACCCGAGACAATGTAGAAAAGTTCGTTTTCTACATTGACCCGACCGGGGATCGAACCCGGAACCTCAGAGATCGTCAATGTGTCATATGTACAGTACCCGGCACCGATGTTGAGCGCTGGGCCAAAGGGTGGGGATCGCTTTGCGCATCTTACGAGACGACCCTCGTATCAGGGACGCGTGAGCGCGGATCTAACAACCAATCCCGGCCGGCGGTGCAGGCGCGACGCGCGACTAGCCAATCCCGTTATCGTAATGGTACACAAAATAACATATAAAATATGGTCCTTCGAAACAGACTAGACTTTAGGCTTTAAGCGTACCCGGTTGACATTTTTAAAGGTATGTGTTTTTACGGCGGACGACCCCCGTAGCCGAGAGGCGAGCACGCCGGATTGCCATCCCCATCTCTATGTTCGATTACCGGTCGGGTTCATGTATAAGACGATTTTTTTTATATACAGGTTGACTTTTTTATCACCGTCCAAACCTTCTGAGGAGACGCCCGTGATACAAACGAACAACTCTTACAATTGGACCAAGTCTCTAACTACAAAAAAAACCCAGCTGATCTAGACAAAATATCAACATTCATTCGGCCAAATTGAATGGATCAGTTGAATTTTATTTTTGAGTTAGGGAATTGATCCAATTGTAAGAGTTGTTCGTTTGTATCACGGGAGTCTTCACAGAAGGTTTGGACGGTGATAAAAAAGTCAACCTGTATATAAAAAAATCGTCTTATACATGAACCTTTTTTGGCAACCTGTATTATATTAGGTCTGGGTGTTGTGGTACCGTCATTGATTCTAATTTCTATAACACAAGTGCTTTACATACCATAGGATCAGAGCAATGTATGTGATGTTGTCAGATTTATAAGCTGTTTTTATAAAATATTATTTTGCTTTATCTTACAAACGGTAATACATGCAAGGTTTAAAAAAATAAAGAAAAGTGAGTCCACGTGACGGAATACAGGGTGTCAGTCTAAACGAGGAAATAACTTTAACAAGATGTTTTACTACGCTTTAGGCGGGGACCAGAGTAAAAAAAAATCGAATTCTCCATAAATATCATCTACCGTTTTCGATATCGATATTTTAGTAAAAGTCGTTCGTTATAAAAGTTCAATTAATAAACTAGTCACCCTATATGTTGTGTGGTATAACTATGTCATTGCAATAAGGCTCAAATTAAACATCACCAGCCTATGTCAGTCCACTGCTGGACACAGGCCTCTCCAAGAGGAGGATTTTGCCATAATCGCCACGCTTGGCAGGCGGGTTGGCGATCGCAGTTTGGCCAATGGTGGAGAGGAGACGCTGCTGCCCGTCTTCTTGTGGCGGTTCTCCTGTAGTCGCCTCTTACGACACCCAAAGTTAAACGACAAACAGAAATAGGTACCCAGTACAGTTCAACAAAACAATAAAAAAAGATTTTCTTACCTGTCCCCTCTTTTATCCTATTCTCCTTATGCGCCCCCGTGTCTATAACATACACAACATCCGGTATAGTTATAGATGTCTCTGCTATATTCGTAGACAGAACTATCTTCCGGATGCCGGGTGATGGCGTGGCGAACATCTTCGTTTGGTCCGTGGTTGACAATCTAATAGAAAAAATAAACAAAAAGTTTAATATATTTTTTTTTATTCGGAAAACATAGTGATATTTTTACAGATAATTAATTACTACTAAAAAAACTGTACACCATTCACATATTCTCGCTTATGTAATTTATTAAACTTGGTTTCTTTATTCCAGGTTGGTACAACAATTAACATACAATTTATTAATCTGTTTTTAAAGTATCATCTTACTGTAAAAATTAAAACATTAAAAAACAATGATACAATAATGAAAAACATTTTCCTAAAATACTGCACGACTGATTTCAGATTTGCTTTACCCTAACCTATTATCTGTAGCTAACCGAAACTCAAATGCTATATTAGGTTTTTCAGCTATGGCAACACACCTTGCAATTGAATTAAACGAATCATGTTTAATTCTATTACATGATTAAGACATGCGGACTTCAAATGCTAGTTTTACAATAAGAGCAGTTTCTTGCGCAGGTTAGGTATCATCTATTTGCATAAATACGTTTATTTTCTCACCTAGAATGTACAGGTAAAATCATATGTGTGGTAGAATTTCCGTATTTCTCGTCCAACAGTTTTTTTGTCGCCTTAATTTCAGCCCAACCCGGGAGGAACACTAGTATAGCGCCTTCAGGTTCTTTATTGTCTATTGCTCTTATTACTTCTACTAGCTAAAAAAAGAAAATCACATTTACAAAAGTATACAAAATATCAAATATAGCTATTTATAAAAACGGCAAAAAACACGTTTGTTGTATGGGAACCTCCTTTCATATTAATTTTAATCTGTTTTTTAGTATTTGTTGTTAAAGCGGCAACAGAAATACATTATTTGTGAAAATTTCAACTCTCTGACTATCACGGTTCATGAGATACAGCCTGGTGACAGACGGACAGCGGAGCCTTAGTAAAAGGGTCCCGTTTTACCCTTTGGGTACGGAACCCTAAAATATATATTAAATCCAAAATTGTACCTCCGGACAGTTGACATAAGGTTTGCTATCCTCCCTCTTGCAGTTCTCCGCCGTATTTCGTAGGTTTAAACCATACTTCTTCTGTATGTCGTCTAAATGTGACACTTCTACGGGAAACGTGCGCCCCGGTACTTCTATGACTGGACACGAGTCGAAATACCTTAAATAAACATTTGTATTGTTGGGAAAGGCCGAAGATATTGGTAGAAGCTTTGTTTGGTTAATAGCGTAGAAAGAATAAAAGATAATTAAGAGGATTGTGTAGTGCTGATACGCGTCGCGAGTAGGTATTTGCAAAATATCTATCTGTTTCACGCCGTTCTGCCTCATTTCTTCCTCGTGCGATAAAGAGAGTTGCAAGTCCTAGAGGCAATTGCCTAATTTTCTTTCTGAAATATTGTTTCGGGCGATAAAGTTTCCACCCTCGTAATCCTTAACAAAATGAAGCAATTTTGATGTCATTAGATTCATTGCACCTTAATCTAGAGTTGTATGGTCTTCTCTTTTAGTAATTCGGTTTAGTTTAAGTTAAATATATTCAAACGCTCTAAACAGTTATTTTTTTGTATAAAATATGGATATTGAGATGCTAATAACTTTTGTTAGAAGCATTTTTTTTTTAAATTAAAACATACAGCCCTGCTTATTAGATATATCATCAAAATGTAAAAAATAAAAACAATATTGGACTATATTTAAGGGGGTCCCCCGTTTTCGCTCTTTGTATGAAAATTAACAGCTACACAATCCTCTTAAATTATACACACTTAATTGCAAGCCATGTTGATTCTGTCAAATCGCACTTTGTAAAGGGGATGTGACAGCTCACGGAGCTATCAGCGCAGTATCAATACGGACAGAGAAAACACAATCTGACTTTTTGAACAACAATTTTCAATGAATGCAGCGTAGGCGACCTGCATTTCGGTCGAGACTTTAAAATGTAGACATTTCAGAATTCCTAAGATATTTTTTTATTATTATTTATCAGCCAGGCAGTTGAGACAACTGGTGGTTGCCTGTATCGTGCTGGTCCCCACTGGTTAATCTTTTTTGCAGTTAGACAGATGCTTGACGAGTTTATTTTTAAACTGATTTATACTTTTAGCTGAGACTACGTCTTCTGGGAGTTTAATCCACGCTCTGACTACTCGCTTGCTTAGGAAGTGCTTATGTGGATTACTTTTTGAGATGTCAGTATAGGAGAGCTTAAGGTGATGGCCTCTTTATTATTAAGGTTTATTTATTTATTTTTACACGACTATTTTACTTACCTAATAAAAACCTCAGTGTCCAACGTAGCGCTCATGATGACTACCTTCAGCTTAGGGTTGACGTCTAGCGCCCTCTTTAGTAGTAATAGTGTAATATCAGTGTTGACGTCTCGCTCGTGAGCCTCGTCTATTATCACGTGGGTGCAGCCTTCGAGACCTGAAATAAATTAAGTTAAGTTTTGTAAAAAATATTTTAGCTTATTAATGAAGTCTACCAAGTTTTTTTTGCAAAAAGTTTAAAATTTTCTTGTTGGATTTTTTAAACTGACTAACGACATTGGTCCTGGTCGCGTGAAGAAAAGCAACAAAATATTAAAATAATAAAATCTTTGGATATTTGGCATTTGTCTCAAAATTCTGAAGTTATTTTTTCAAATTATTATATTAATAATTTACTTCAGATTTATCAATTATCATCCATAACTAAATTGATATATTATGAACAACAATGTTTCTTCCGAAACTATGTTTGTTCAGTTATTTTTGTGAGAATATTAAAATTTAATCAGTTTTTTAACTCTTTCTCAGGCAGAAAAACAAAACAATTTCCACCAAAGTTCCTTTGAAGTTTATTTACTTGTCGTACAGTCGAAAACCAATGACACATGTTGACTTCCTTGGCTTACAAGGTTAACTTTTATATATATTTCAAAGGGTCCCCTGCTCGGCATTCGTCGTGGCAGCTTAGAGTAGCTGCCGCGACACTGATATTCTACAACTTGACCACGTTAAATATTACCTGGGTTCATCTGTAGCCTCCTCAACAGAACTCCTGAAGTACAATAGAGGATGGACCCGGCAGGAGGCCGGGGCGGCTTCGAGTGCAGTCTGACTTGGTACCCGACTGTTTCACCCACCTGAATTGTGGAAAGCCGTATAAATATGCCTTAGGTGCTTGTAATTTTCTATCGGTACATTATGGAACACAATAAATAATTGAGTATTGAAGCCTAGCTACAGTAGCAATTAGAAAACGATAACGAAGTTCGAATATAAAATAAAATATTGATAACGAATGCTTGATCTTGACAACTTCCGAAGCCGAGAGGCAAGCGGCAATGTATGTGTTGTTTTCCAATATCTATCTATCTCTTACCTCTTCTCCCAACTCACTCGCCACTCTCTGAGCCAGTCCAATAGCGGCCACTCTTCTCGGTTCAGAGACGATCGCCGCCATATTTGCGCCGCAGCTTTTCAAGATGGCCGCCGGCGCGCGCGTCGATTTCCCGCACCCGGCAGCGCCAACTATCACTACCACGCGGGAGCTTTGCAGCGTCGATGTTATTTCATTTCTGTAAGGAGATAAGTTCTGAAGCTGAAGGATAACAAAATTAAATATTTAACCTGTATGTATTTGACCATAGTGTTAAAATATTTTTAATTTTATGTATTCACTAGCAGCCCGTCCCGGCTTCGCACGGGGTAGACAATTATCGCTAATAGTTTCGGCAGCGCATTCGACGAAAGACATTTTAAGACTCATTTTTCTACACCTTCGGTTACATTGTTCAAATTTTACCAAGGATCCCTAATTTTTTTCAAAATGAAATGAAGCCTATGTCAAATTGGAAGAATGTAGCATTCTATTGGTGAAAGAATTTTTTAAATCGGCCCAGTACTTTTTGAGCCTATTCATTACAAACATACAAAAATAGGTACAAATCTTTCCTCTTTATATTTTATTATGTATTATGTATATTATGTATTCATATGCTCGAAAAAAAAGATAATAATTGAATAACAATGGATCCGCCACACATGTGTGCGTGAACTGAGCGAAAGGTTAAATATTAATAAAATGGCTTACATAAAGTTAAAATTATTTAAAGACGGTATCTAGCTAGATCCGTTTTACGTGGTATTTAACCGCAACTAAACCCTTTTACGAGCATTGGTAAAAATATTTTCTGCCATATTTTAAACCTTATATGCACTGCAAAAACAATATTTATTTTTACATGACATGAAAGGGTAAAACGCATTATCTGAAAGCGTACCCGAGTTTCACTCGATAGATATTGATAAGAGATTTTGCATGCACACACTCAGGGTAGCCGCCATTTTTAAGAAACCTACTAAAATACGAATTCTATCATTTAGGGGCTTATTTTATCTATCTATTATATCTTCAAAATAGACACTAAATACAGTCTAAAAATAAATTCAACTTCGGTTGACTCACTTTGTTAGCTTTCTTGTAACTTAGTGAGAACCTTCCTAATTAAATTTTGGTAGTTGAGTTTGACCGACTTACTTCTAAGTTGTATCGACTCGTTTGACACTTTGTTAAAAATTTGTAACAAATGTGTGATTTAGACGACAATACAATGTTTTGATAATTAATTTAATTAATAAATAAATCGGATCGGATGACAAGCCAGGAGGTGGATAGTTAAACTCTTTATTGACTACTAAGAAAAACCTTTGTGTTTTTGTTCATTCGATTTGTCTTGTCAAGATTCAAGACCCATAGGCCTACATGATTTTAAAGCGATTTAAATTAATTATCTTATTAAAATTATAATTAAAAACGTTTTTTATCATAATAATGACCTAACCAACTACCAACAGCTAGCCAGGCACATGTCGTGTCTTCGCAAGCCACAACGGCACACTTTCCCACTAACCCCATTCACCACGTCACGTTGTATAGCCGCCAAACGAAATCGAGAGTCAAAGCGCGTGACGTATACACGACAGTCATACGTCACAATGACGTAGTCGACGTCACTTTGACGTTCGCACAGCTGCTGCAAAAGCGAGAGTGACTCTCGATTTCGTTTGCTTTCCATTTCGTAGCGTGACGTAGGTTGGTGTTTTGGGGGGGGTTTAGATAGATGAGAAATTATTAACAGATAAGTTAAATTTTATTGTTTGATTTGCATGTTGTAATACTAAAGAATTGATAAGAGTTCAACAGTACAGGCCAAAAATCATTTTGCACATTGCACAAACATTTTGGGTTGTGCAGTTTCATTATGGCAAAGCCCTGTTTTGCGTAACAAGAAATGCTTGAAGGAGTGTGTTTTAAAAATCTTCAAATATATATATTTTTTAATGTATTATTCAGACTAATGCTCGCAACGGGGATACGTTTTGATTGACATGATGACGTCAACTCTATCGCGTCGTCCACCTGACGTCACAACAAACGACGATCGCAAGCGACAGTGCCCGCGTTCACTCTCGCCTACAATTTTGGGCATCGCAGTTTCACCTCGACGAAATGGGGTCGAATCGCCTCGCTTCAAAGATATCGAGGTCGCGGGCCGATCTCTAAAACGTATTTCGGCTGCACTTTCGATGGTTGAAAGTTCTGAATGACGTTTGCTTTTCGTTTGTTGAAAGGGACAGCGTCACGTTTTCGTTGCAAGAGCGAAAGTGAAGATTAAAAGTGAAGCTGATTTTTGTACAGATGAATCTGTTTGCTTTTGGGACTATTTTAAACCTAAAGAGTAAAAACTTAACACATCTTTCAAAAGATCGACCTAAAGATTTAGGAGAAATTCTTAGGGTACAGGTTCCTAAGAATATTTGTTTACCAAATTTAAAGATAATAAAGGGGATAGTTTTATGGATGAAAATAAATAAGGATCACATATCTTTTTAAGTCATCTAGTTGTTTATGAAAGTTGAGACGTTTATTCTGATCATGGGCCTTCCGAAGGTCGAACTTTTGATTCTGTTTAATAATTATAATAAGAATATTTTATTAGGTACTGTTACAAGAAAAACAATGAAATTTTCCAGGGGCGTTACGTTACCCAAGACGTCTAGCAGGGGCATGCGCTGCATATAGGCAATTAAGCAGTGCCTACCTGATAAATGAAATGAGTAGGCAGTAGATACTTACAAATGTGTGTTATTGGTGAAAACCACTGATTTTCATAAATAAACAACATAAGTAAGTATTTACTGCCTACCTCGAAATAAAACCAATGCCCGCCACTGACGTCTGGTCTCGAGAAATAATCGTTTATTACCGCACCTCAAAGCTAATTTAGGTCAGAGTTTCTACGGTTATCTGGTAAAACCAACCTTTCTTAAGCGTTATTTTATTTTTATCGTTAATAATTTATTATTGACTACAAAAGCCGCTGTAATTAAAAATATAGCATAAACCAACAGCTGACATTGACATAAACAAAACACTGCCACAAAATCGAACCAAATCTCGTCCCAGATCCGTCGACCTCCTTACAAAACTGTTCCAAATTCGCGCCCACCCGTCCCACATAGTCTACAATCTGACCTTGTCGTCCCCGATTGGGCCCGAACGACCTTGAGACCTAGATACGAGGGGTGACCCCGAAACGCGGCCGCGATATGACCTTGAACTTCGGGAATGAGGTCATTCGCGACTTCGCGAGGTTAGGAGGTGAATCGGTTAGTGCGATTTGGTAGGTCATGGGAATATTATGGTAGTAATAAATTAGGTATATATGTTAACAAAATCGAGTCGACTTCCAAAGACTGATGAATATGGTGATGATGTAAATATAATGTAACTCGAATGTTCAACTTAAATGTTACCGCGTTTTGTATTAAAAAAAAAACTATTATAATGAATTTAAAATAAGAAACATTAATAAACCCCTAAATTAAAAGTATAAAATTTCGTTGAGGATTAACTTTAAGGATTTTGAGTTACACCATAGAGTGGGAACTTCTGTTTGGACCCTGTCTCTTCTTTGTACCGACGATTCCGCTAGTGGACAGACTATCTAGTCAAGGTTGCGGGAAGACACTGGATGCAAACGGCCATGAGCTCTTTTTCAGAACCCTTAAAAAACGAACTGACAACCGGTAAATCACGTGATACTAATGTTAAATCATAGTCACGTCGTTTATCGGTTGATATTTTGTTATCGAAAGGTTCTGGATCGGGAGACTATGCCGTTTACTCTTAATTTAGCGTTCTATTGGCAAGGACTATGGCCAGCAGAAGATTTCCAAAGGCTGTTGAACATGATTTTCATTACAGCATTGTGAGTAGGTAATAAGCTGTGACAGTACTTACGCGTATCCATCAATAGGCAACGGCGTAATCTCCTCGTCATAGAGTTGGAACTTCTGTTTGAGGACCCTGTCTCTTCTTTGCAGCGTCGAGTCCGACGGTGGCCGGACGTTTCTGCCGTATACCGGGTGGATGGAATTCGATTCTGTGTAAACATGTAACTTTATTGCTGGAGATCTATTTTTAAACCGTTATAATTTGAATTTGCATACGTAATTTCAAGAATCGTACACAATTTCCTAGGAATTTATGTTCGATTTTTAAATTTTCTTATGCGAAATGCAATTCTAATATTTTCAAAATACATCTTGTAGATCGTTACTACGTATTTTTGAAGAATTAATAATTAATCTTGAATTTGAGTATAAAAATAAATCGTGCGCGGATTTAATTTATAAAGCTATATATTTTTTAAACGCACAAAATCTGTGTTGAATTTAAATTAAAATCTTTAAGCATTTGCGTTTCACGCAAGAATATTATAAATTAGGTTGTGCTTATGAACACAGATTTCTATTAGAAACCATTAATGAACCTCTGGAAAATGGAAAGTAATATGTTAGTGTCAATGTCATTTAAAATAGTTTGTTACGGGATTGCTACCATGTACCTTATTTTTGAGTTCCCGATAGTTGAGTTTTAAAACAATATAATGTCATTTAAGTCATCTGTCAACCATATGTCAAATCAACAAACGTTTAGTTGTCAATGTCATTCTATCGTTTTTTATAATCGTAGCGAATCGTAAATCGTAAAACCAGTAGGCATAAATAGACGACATAATTAGCAGCTCAGCTATACCTGTTAAATCTCTTATTTCTTCGATTTCCATTTCATCTTCAGAAAACTCATCTGCAACAACAAAATCTTGATTAAGCGCCATCTATCGAAAAACCATGGAGTTTTAATGTGATCGGAGGAAGAAGGTAAATGTTGTAGAATTTAGTTCACAATATTGCCAATAGATGGCGGCTAATCGCATAAATGAATGATTCCGATACAAAGTATGGTGTATTGTGTTAGTTTTATTTTTTTATTGATTAAAAATAGTATTTATTTATTATTTACCTTCATCTAAAGTGGAGTCTTTGGATATTACTGGTGTGCTGATAGACTTTCGAGCGGCTGCTTGGAAAGCAGCTTCATAGATTGGTTCTGAAAAAAATAATTAATCTCTAAATAAGTCCTTAACTCCTGCAACGAGTGAAAATTATTTCGTTTGGTGGTTAGTGCTCTAGCAGAGCCAGCTAGCGGTCGCGGGTTCGAATCCCACAAGGGGTAAGTTCGTGTGAACTGTTATCAAGTCCCAATTAGTATTGATACCTTCTAAATCAAACGTTATTTTAATTCAATATTTAATAAATAAATAAATTTGTGCCGTTTTTCTCGAAATAGGTAACTAAAATCTTTGTGTCACGAGGTACCTGACAATGCATCTAGCCAGCGGCGTCTTCCAGCACAACCAGACTTGAGTCAATTTATAAAAGATCGTTCCCAAATCGACTAGTTTGTGTGTCAAAGAGTACTTCAATATCAAAAGGATTATTGTTATAGAAGATTATATTATCTTGTTTTAATTTAAAACACAATTCCATCAATTACATACATGTCAGGAAATATTTAATATAACAATTAAGTAATTATTTGTCATTAAAATAACTTGTATTGAGTAGTAGACAGACATACAACTGTTTTTAAACATACTGGGGAGGCCTATGTTCAGCAGTGGACGTCCTGTGGCTGAAATGACGATGATGATGATAGGCAGTTTGAAAAATTTAGGCAACAGGATTTTAAATCCTTACTTCGAGAGAGGATTAAAGCAAGAAGCTTAGGGACTGTGCACACTATCGGGACGATCGACTTTAATATTATGAAACTAAGGTTGAAATTAATAATTCGGTATTCCTAAGTATACCAAGGCTTGCTGAGACCACTATTATTGCAATATTTTAACCTAAGTAATATAATATTAAGATACATTACTATTTGTGACAAAAAAAGGCATTTAGGCTTATATATATTTAGGCTAATATATATATATATAGGCTTATATATATATAGGATTATATATATATAAGGCACGATAGTGGGCGCAGTTCCTTAGTTTACGCTCCTTACGTTACGGACGCAGCCACGGGCGTAAGCAAGAAGTTATAAAAACAAACCTACTTATTCCACTTTCATACTCGTCCCATATCCTGTCGATTCGTTCCATCGATTTCTCGCTCAAGGTTATTTGTATGGGCTGGTTTATCGTGTCTCGGAGGTCTGCTATCACTTCTCTGTAAACGCAAAGTACATGTTTATTTTACATAGCAGCCCGTCCCGGCTTCGCACGGGGTAGACAATTATCGCTAATAGTTTCGGCAGCGCATTCGACGAAAGACATTTTAAGACTCATTTTTCTACACCTTCGGTTACATTTTTCAAATTTTACCAAGGATCCCTAATTTTTTTCAAAATGAAATGTAGCCTATGTCAAATTGAAAGAATGTAGCATTCTATTGGTGAAAGAATTTTTTAAATCGGCCCAGTACTTTTTGAGCCTATTCATTACAAACATACAAATAACAAAAATAGGTACAAATCTTTTCTCTTTATAATATTTGTATAGACTAGTCTACTAAGGGTTTGTTTAACAATGTACGAATAAGTTCCGTGTAGTGTGGTGCCGGCACGTTAAAAGAATTGCACCACCCCTTCTCTTCCTATGGGCTATGGGTGTTGTAAGAGGCGACTACAGGAGAACCGCCACAAGAAGACGGGCAGCAGCGTCTCCTCTCCACCATTGGCCAAACTGCGATCGCCAACCCGCCTGCCAAGCGTGGCGATTATGGCAAAATCCTCCTTTTGGAGAGGCCTGTGTCCATCAGTGGACTGATATAGGCTGGTGATGATGGTGATAGTTCTGAATAAGCTATATTTTACTTACCTGAAGGATAACACGATTTTTGACACGATTTTCAAGCACTTTTATCCTCTACTTTTTATCTCAGATCAGTGCCTTTGCATAACTTTATCCGTACATTATAAAACAGACCCTAAGTCACTATATGGGAATGAAAAGACCTGGAAAATACCTGTAAAATATTTTTTTATAGGTCCAAAATGATGACAAATATCCAAAAAACAAAATTTTTGGAAGTAATGGAAGACTCACATCTGTCTATTTTGCTCGCCCTACGTACCCACTGCCGTAATTATCACCTTTAGACGATGGTATTTTTAGTGTTCCGTACACAAAGGGTAAAACGGGACCCTATTACTAAGGCTCCGCTGTCCGTCTGTCTGTCTGTCCGTCTGTGTCCAGGCTGTTTCTCATGAACCGTGATAGTTAGAGAGTTGAAACTTTCACAGATGATGTATTTCTGTTGCCGCTATAACAAAAAATACTAAAAAACAGAATACAACAAATATTTAAGGGGGCTCCCATACAACAAACGTGATGGTACGGAACCCTTCGTGCGCGAGTCCGACTCGCACTTGGCCGGTTTTTTATTTACCTGTCGTATATCGGGCATCCTTGCTTGTCAATCCGTTTATTAAAGTATAACCACATTATTGCCTGTGTTGCCGCCTTTTCGGCTGCTTGTCTTTTTGATATAGCTGTGCTAGAAAAAAAAAAAAATTTAATCAATACTTTTTCTAAGACCTCCCCCACACTAGCGTCTTTCGAGCGTCGACGTCGTGGCAATGTTTAATCAGCGTTAGTGCTAGGCCGCACTACGGTTTTTTCCCACGAGCGGGTAAACCGCCAAACCGCGAAACACACACGCACACACTGCGATTAAAAACAGTTTGAAGATGGATTTCAAGAGAGCTGTATGTATGTTGTCATTATATTAAGAAACAGAAAAAAAATAAGTCTGCACAAATTTCTTAAATATTGGGTCCATCCACTAACTAGCAAAAGATTTAAGAAACTTTCATATTCTGGTTCGTTGGAAACTGACTCTGAATCAGTTGACGGAATAATTACGAAGGCAAAAACGACTATTCACGGCGGCGGTGTGCCGAATAATTACAGAAACCACCTGCGATTACCGCGTCAATGTGTGCGCGCCAATATAAGTTCTATGGGCTACAACTTCGGCGCGGTTTTTACCGCGCGCCGTTCTGTAACAAATCGCGGTTTTAAAATCAGTCGCGGGAAAAAACCGCCAGTGCGGCCGCTTGCATTAGTTTTAATTGGTTGTAAAGTCACGCGGTTAAAAACCGCGGCGGTTCACCCGTAGTGCGGCCTAGCACTTTAGTAAATGCTGCTGCACAAGCGTTGCGTTAACTCTGATTAGACGCTGCCACGACGTCGACGATCGAAAGACGCACAACAATCCTTTAAGTCCTAAACAATCACACCAATTTTCATTACCAAGGTTTTACTCTGGTAACTAGATAAGGTGGACATCATCATCATCTCGGCTTATTTCAATCCACAGCTAGACGTACACATTTATTCCACCTTTCATCGGTGAGACAGATGTCGCCGGCCCACTGCCCCTTTACATTGCTTCATTTTATTAGATTATCTACTTTGGTCTCCTGTCGGATGTCCTTCATAAAACGGCAAATAGTCTGTTCGATAAGTATACTTATCTCCCGCTATTTTCACTGCCACTGCCAGCCATCTTCCCAAAGGACGTCGGTCCATCGACAAGTGGGCGTTTTATCCGACGGGAGACCAAAGTAGTTGACATAGTCTAAAATGAAGCAAGGCAAAGAGGCAGAGGGCCGGCGACATCTGTCTCACCGATGAAAGGTGGAATAAATGGATTCTTGCGTAGAGAATACCTCTCGGCTCTCGGCACACATAAAGACACACTTATATTCATTTACAAACACTAATGCTATGAGAATAGGTCTCGCCATTCTTGTGTTACGAGGTTGCAACCTCGTAACGATTCCGGTTGGTACTAGAGAATTATTTTTTTGGTGACGACTCCCTAGTCCAAACCAGTTTAGATATTTAAGATTATTTTCTGAACTAACCAAGGAATCGAACGCAAACCCATTGCACTAAGGCAAAACATCGCGCTACTACATAACAAGAACAAGAGTGGCACCTGGCCTGGCGGCGCATTGCAGGGTCAAGTAAACGTAAAAATCGGCAAAAGTTTTTCTTACTGAAACACGCACTGATCTACATTTACATAAAAAAAAAAAACTATAGTAACTTCAAAAAACAAAAAATGAATTACTTCCTACTAGGTCGAAATATTATTCCTACATCAAATCGGCTCCTTACATAAAATTCCTACTCCTTATTTTGCTAATATAAAAAAAACAAACAAAACCAAAATGGCGAACGACCGCTCAGGCTCACCGCGCAGCGCTTAATGCCCCCGGGTCTCGGGATCATAATATTGTTGTTAGTTAATACATAGTTTGTATCTTTGCCCCTCCCCAGTTGTTGGTATTATAAACTACGATACAATGGTGGGGCAGTCTGCGAGTTATAGTTACTGTATTGTTGATGGTTGTAAGAACCGCAGGCATAATAATAAGAAATTAACTTTCTTCAAGCTGCCTAAGGAAGAAGATGGTTGGTAAATCATGAATTCACGACCCTATCCACTTAGGTACACAAATATCATTTTTCGATGTTGGTTACTGATTGAACAATGCTATACATCAGTTAAATAGTTTTCGTTTACTAAAATAACGTTAGTTTAGATAGTTTTATCTATTAAAATTGAAACCTTAAAAATTTCAGGCGCCAGGAATGGCTGAGATTAATAGGAAGACCGGACTTGTTGGAACGAGAGCATCTGAAACACGGAAGCTACCGTATATGCAGCGCACACTTCGACGATTCTGTCATAATAATTGTCAAAAAATTGCAAGCCGATTCTTTACCAAGTAGGAACTTGCCCATAGAAACCACTTCATGCACAAAGTTAAATGGCATAGACAAGTCAACAAAAGTCAGAGTAAAGAAAAAGAAAAGTGTAATAAATTCACTCCAAGTACCTCAATGCAGAGTAGGAAAGAAAAACGGAAGAAAAAGTAAAATAGTGAGAATCCCTAGGAGAAAGTTGCAATTAATAACTGATGAAACTAAAACGGGAGTGAAGCGTGACATTGGAAATAAATTTGAAAAAATTCAAGTGGACGTAAAAGTGGAACCTGTAGAAACAGAAATAGGAGATGCAGAAACTGCAGTGGCATTCACAGAAACAGAATTGTGTCCTACAGTAATAAAAGTAGAACATACAGAAACTCAAGTGGAGCATAGAGGACATGAAGTGACAAAAGTAGTAACTGAAGTTGAAAACACAATAAAAAAAGGAAAAAATACAGATATTAAAGTGGCACATACAAAAAGAGAAGTAGAAAAGAAAAATATAAAAAAAAAGCTGGATATGGATGATAAACATGTGATGCTGTTTAAAGAAGTAGAATTTGAACCAATGTTTATAAAAGAAGAGATTATAGATGACAACGAAGAGATTATAGATGACAATGAAGAAATGCAAGAATGGCCATTAACTCTTTATCCTTTCAAAAACAAATACTTTAGAATAAGTACTACCTACTAGTATGTCATTCAATGTCATAAGTAGATGAACAATAATTGTAATATTATTAATACAAGATTTTTGGTAAAAAATACTATTAATTTTAAACTTTAAGGTTTATTATTTCTAAGAAAATACTACTTTAATATAGATTGTTTTTTTTTTTGTGTGTGTAATGTGTTTAAATTGATGTGTGTGCATGATAAAAACAAAAAAGATTTTGAAATACTGTATCTTGATTTTCGGAAAGTTACAATATCATACAATCAAGTGAAACAATGTCATAAAAATACATACATCTATCAGTATTTCTTACCTTTCAAACTTAATTTTCTCTGGCCATATAAACGAGTATGTACAAGTCCAGTCACCTTGAGCGAGTTTCTTTCTAACCGCAACCATGTTCTGTTTATAGTGTATTTCAAATATCTTCTGCGGCGTTTTAGCTGTTAACTCATTGAGTGTTACACGAGGTTGAGGAAAGATTTGTGTTATTTTATTTAAATCTGTAACAAAATAACAGTTTAATCCAGAAGTAGTAGAAATTAGTAAAAATATGTTCTAAAAAGGTTTCGAAATGTCAAATGTCTGTATACGAAACAAAATACACACATTTGACTCTCTGATTATGCCCAAGTCCAGATTAAATATTTTAAATTAAAGTATGTATGATTAATTGGCTTACTTTTTACAAGCATGTTTCAGTAGATTTTTGTTCGAAAACAAGGTTCCGTCTAGTGTTTTAGAATAAATACTAATAATTTACCTTTTTCATTTTGATTTCTGTGAGCCTCTGTTAGATCATCTTCTAACTTAGAATAATATCGCCTACTTTCTAATAAGAAACATTGATTCCTGAATGGTAAACATACTTTATCCTTTATTTTATAACATTTGCAAGTGTAGTTTTCTTGGATATTGTGTGTTATACCTGAAAAGACACAGATTATAGTCATACAAAAAATTTAATATTGGATGTCACATATGTTTCTCTGATCCTAAATGGTAAGTAGCTAACGCACTTGTTTTATAGAAAGCACAAACAACGACAGTACAGAAAGGTTAGAATAATGCATTTAACACATCCCAAATTCCAACCAATTGTTAAAGTTTTATTTTCTAGCGTGATTATTTGGTTGTCTTATAGATAATGAATATATTTATAGTCGTAGTATTTGCTTAATCATTGCATTTGAATCTACAATCAATCTATTTATCATTTGCATAACATTTTTGTTTGATTTATTTGAGGTTATGTCATGATTTATGCTTACCGGTATAATTTCGAAACGTAGAAAATAAACTACTGCTGACTGCTTCAGCCAAGAAGCGTTTCTTCCAAACATTAGTTCTCACACCCAAATATCTTGATAAAAACATTATTTATCTATATTTTTTTACTATTTCTCAACAACTTGCATGTTCATCCAAAAGCGAGATTTATGACGAAAAATAAGTAAGAAGTTATTCGTAACGTTGTGGTTTGTGTCTATTAAGTTAAATGCAACAGAATTGGGAATAAAGTTAGTCAAAATAACTTAAGAAATTGTAAAATCAGGTGATTCCCCTTTTCAAAACAAATAACCTTTTTTTTTACTCCATGACATTGACAGCTGACAGATGTAAAAGCTTTTTTTGGATACACAATTGGAGAGGTAATAGTAAAAAGCTATACAGCCTATAGTCATAGTCAACAGCTTGAAGCTGCCATTGATAACTGCAGGAGCAGTTGGTATTACCTGCTCAACAAGCCACAATTTCATTTCTATTCAAATCAATAGCAAACATGGAATGAAGAGCGCGCGCGGGCGGAGGTAGCTGCGCGAGAGCAGTCGACTCGACAGCTCCAGCAGTTATTGTATGCCTAGCAACTGCGCCGACAGCTTGACCACCCAACCGCCCAAAGTAATCACAACTGCTCGAGCGGTTCCGTGTATGTGTGTGCGTAGAATACTATAGTTTACTATGCAGTCGCAGCTTGTAGCTGACGATACTAACTGCTTTAAGCTGTCCGTGTATGGCGGGCCTTAGTGTTTTCTTGGTACCTATAGGGGTTGTCCCATACAAATGACAGCTAATTCTATCTGCCCCAAGAAGCTTATTATACTCAGAATCCACTATCCATCCATCTTCTGCCCATTTGAAGCGCTACAAGCGAGAGTACCGGGCACTAATTTTGACATCAGCTTGACTGGCCTTGCGGCCATTCCTAATTTAGTTCCATGTACCCCCGCATCCTCCTCGACAGTAGCCTACAGCGCCAAAATGGCGTTAATCAAATAGGCATGATTTTATTTGAGAATCAATCATTTATTCAAACTATTTTAGATTAATTGACGACCTCTGTAGCCGAGAGGCGAGCATGCGACTAGTAGGTGTCGCCATCTCCGAGTTAGGTAATGAGTTCGATTCCTGGTCGGGTCAGTGTACAAAACGTACTTTTCTATATTTTCTCGGGTCTGGTGTTGTGGTACCGTCGTTGTTTCTAATTTCTGTAACACAAGTGCATTAGCTACTTACCAAAGGAGCTATTAATGTATTGATTTTGCCCAATTTTAAATACCACTTGCCAGACTACAAACGAATAATTATCATGGTCTTGAATTATAAATTAACATCCTTGTGTTACGAGAAACAGATAATACACTTATTTATCCTAACTTTATTGCACAGACAAAAAAATAAGTGGTACAAATGGCGGACTTAATGCCAAAAGCATTCTCTACCAGTGCAAAAAATAAGATCAGCATTAACAAGATCTGTCAAATTATGCTAGAGGCCAATATGTGGGGTTTAATGGACCCGAGGCCAAGAAGAATTGTTTTTTTTTCTGGACCCGAACCGGTAATTGAACCCTAAACTCTTTGCGTTCAAGACGAATCACCGGGCTATTAGCCTACACCAGTCGTCTCACTCACGAATCACCTTCTAGAAGGAAGTTCACAAAGTAAGTAGGTACTCAATGAAATATGATTTTAATGTAAGGTTATGATGACCCTAAAAATACATTTGTATACAAAACTTAGGTAATTATGTAAGTACAAGAACAGTTTTCGCAAAAATTAAGATTTCAAGATTTGACTTCACCGTATTCTAGGTATCTAATCTTTCTTATCGTGCGCTCTTGACAGTCCGGTCGTGATCGTTTTGCCCCATCGGCCGTCAGTTCTACGTGCTATGTGCCCCGCCTCTGCCACTTCAGCTTGCTAATCCGTCGGTCTATGTCAGCGACTTTTGTTCGTTCGCGGATCTCCCTATTTCTGATTCGATCTCGCACAGTAACGACTAGCAAAGCCCTTTCCATGGCGCGCTGTGCGACCTTGAGCTTCCTTATAAGGCCCATAGTTAGAGGGCACGTTTCTGTCCCGTATGTTATCACTGGTATTAACACACAGTGGTTGTAGACTTTACACCGGTTGTAGGCTGATCTAATGTTATCATCATATTTATCAATGCTCGTAGCAGTATTGAAAGGGGCAGATGTGATGCGCTTCACGACATTCCGCCACCGCTGCTTGCTAAAGGTCATCCTGCTGAGCTGCCCTCGTCAACAGAACCTATATAGGTATCAGTTATAACATACTAGTAATAATATTACATAACCTAACATGGCTGTCTAAAGAGCAAACATTTTTTTGGTACGTACATAAGCCACAAACGAACACAAATACCGACCAAGTAATGCTTTTAAGTATTGACTGATGAATAATTTTAGTTTTAAGTTTTTACTTAGATAGAAGGAGGAAGTCTAAAACCAAATTAACCACATTGCAGTGACGTTATTAATAGGTAGTGGTAAAACCAGCCACAGTGTCTACAATCTTTGAATCAGTAAGCTAAGTCTTACGTAAAGTAGATTTATAACGAAAAATAAATTAATATTGGACAACATCACTTACTTTCATTGCTCTAATCCTAAGGTGAGTACATACTATCAAAAATAACGACGATATTTCAAATCGTTAAAGTTAATTAGTCTGGATCTTGATTGAAAACAAATACTCGTATTTTCGTCAAATTCAACTACAATTACAGCATTATTGCAGCTTGAAATCATAAATCATGACAACTCAAAGTAAAACCAGTACATCTTTCGATCAATAAAGCCTCCATACCCGCCCGCATCTTTCGAGCATCGACGTCGTGGCAGTGTCCAAGCAGCGTTAAGTAAATGCTGCTGCGCAAGCGTTGCATTAACTCTGATTGGACGCTGCCACGACGTCGACGCTCAAAAGACTCTAGTGTGGGGGGGTCAATTGGATCACAAGTTGATAAGCTTATTAATCCCCGGCGGTGCGGGGAGTGCAAATCATTGTAGCTAGAGGAAAGTGTAATCTTTTTATGTTTATTATGTTTATGTTAAAATCGAAATACGAGATAAAGCTGGCTTAGCAGTGAAACATTATCAATAGCCTGATGACTTTCAAATTTTGACATTTTGGTAACTGAGTTGGAGAACAGGTGCCTGTATAGCAATAAGACGTGGGTTCGGTTTATAACTAAGGCAGTGTAATGTTTTTAAGTGTAATTTTAAAAACCTTAGGTTAATACTTATCTTAGAAAGGGCTCAGTATGTCTTTGGGAGTTTGAATAAGGTATTAAGGATGTCATTGCAAACGGACAAAAGTTAAAAAAATGTGTGAAGCTACTGCCAAACCAAATTGTACTGTGGCAATACATTACGAATTATTTGTACAACAATCAAATGCAGGGAACAGGTTTTTAGAATTTAAATGTATTAGCTTTGTTTTAAACAGTGTTAACACTTAGGTACCAATCGGCAAACAATTTTGCTCTCTAAGGGACTGCGCCCACTATCGGCACGGCACGGAAAGACATTTTTTGGTGACTAATTGTAATGTACCTTAATATTATAGCACTTGGTTTAAAATTGCAATGATAGTGGTCTCAGCAAGCCGCGGTATGCTTAGCAATACCGAATTATTAATTTCAACCTTAGTTTCATAATATTAAGATACATTACTATTCGTCACATAAAAATCCCGCCGTGCCGATAGTGGGCGCAGTCCCTTAGGTACGACATTTAAAAAAGTCTTAATGGTTTTTTTTGTAATAAGTGTTGATTTTTGAACAACTAAGAATATACCTATTAAATAGGTATTCTATTTCTGCAACTCAAAAACTTAAAATTCAAAATCGATCGAGGAAATTATTTATTTTGTTATTTAGGTTTGTAAGAATTGACTGTATTAGAATAGTTTGTTACGGGATTGCTACCATGTACCTTATTTTTGAGTTGCCGATATTTCGGCACTGTTGCAAGCGCCATGATCACGGAGTAACTGAAGATCTTGCGGGTAAGTTGTTAAGGGCAAACATATCGGTCTACCCTCTTTCGCTGTCTTTTATTGCACGCGTCGGTACCATTGTCTACAAACTCACTATTTTCTCGCACCTGTTCTCGACACACAACACTAACAGTATCTGACCGCGAAACAGCTGTTTGTTGTTTTTTCCGGTTTTTGCACATACGAATCACTGGATTCCAGACACTTGACAATTTAAACCCATCCTCGCGATTGAAATTTTTGTACTTTGTAATTTCAATCGCTTCCCTGACCATTCTTGGTATGTAGTGGCGTTCTGTCGCAATGATCTGAGGGTTGTGAAACTCAACTTCGTATGTGCAAAAACCGGAAAAAACAACAAACAGCTGTTTCGCGGTCAGATACTGTTAGTGTTGTGTGTCGAGAACAGGTGCGAGAAAATAGTGAGTTTGTAGACAATGGTACCGACGCGTGCAATAAAAGACAGCGAAAGAGGGTAGACCGATATGTTTGCCCTTAACAACTTACCCGCAAGATCTTCAGTTACTCCGTGATCATGGCGCTTGCAACAGTGCCGAAATATCGGCAACTCAAAAATAAGGTACATGGTAGCAATCCCGTAACAAACTATTCTAATGTTAGTGACCATGAAAGTTTAAAACAATATATTACTATTGACTGGATTTAGTTATTAAGTATACATAGTTGTTTAAATGTTAAATTAATAAATATTATCCCTTCCAAACAAATAATAATAGGAATCGTTCTTCTTAATAAAAAAATATCGGTGAACACATAAAGTTGGTTTATAAAACGTACGTGTAGATTCATATAAATAATGTAATGATTGAGACATTGAGTTGAAAATCTAACTAGAATCTCCCTTATCATTGAACCTTCGATTGCACAAAGCATTAAGGTCAATTTATATTTTCATGCCACTGATTTGTTATTATATGGTTTTTATTGTTACAGAACAATTTATTAACATTTATACATATAAGGTCCGATTTTATTAGTGTACATCCTGTTAACCTGTGACTATATAGGTGAAAAGCAATCGTAAAAACCAATTTTCAAATTTGTACCATAAAAACTAAAAAAGTTAAAAATCGAAATCGAAATCAACAACATTGACTTCATATTGCATAAACTCGTCCTATATTTGGTACGTTTAACCATCTGATTATCCGTCTTATTCCTTCCCCTTGTCAGAGCGAGAAAGAGTTGAAGATAGGACGAGTTTATTTAATATAAAGTCGATGTTATTATTTTGTATTTTATTTTTAACTTTTTTAGTTTTTATGATATACATTTGAAAGTTGGTTTTTATGATTGCTTTTCACCTATACATATAGTCACAGGTTAAAAGGATGTACACTAATATAATCGGACCTTATATAATACAGGGGGTACTTAAGAATGGGACTCTCCTTAAACCACGTGATTAGTTGGTGATGTACAACAACTTTTCCTATGGGTGCAACATTGAAATCGTGATTGTATTTTCAGATGCCCCATACATTATCGTCGAGGTATGCGAGTAAGTTTGTATGAAGCAGCTCAAAAAAAAACCTCGATTTTGATGTTGCTTTCATTAAAAAGGTGTTGTATATGACCAGCCGATCACGTGGTTTTAAGGAGTGCCCTTTTCTCTTGTAGGTACACTCTGATATGTGACGTGTATAATTCATGTATGTAAATACCTACGCATCGGTACAGCGTACGCGTAATTTTGAAAAACTCAGCCACATAAATTTAATTCACTGATCTAGGTTAGGTATAATAAAAAAAGTATTTTATAAGGTTGTGAGGGGCAAATCAATTAGAAAACAATCTGCTCATCGCACAAACATTATTACTTTGTTATTGCGGGATTTAAACCCGTCTGACTTCTTATTCTTGTCAAATTTGTCTTAAAAAAACTAGGCACCAAACAATGCGATACTAGAGCTAAAAAAACCGGCCAAGTGCGAGTCGGACTCACGCACGAAGGGTTCCGTACCATTATCCATAAAAACGGCAAAATAAAACAGGTTTGTTGTATGGGAGCCCCCTTAAATATTTATCTCATTCAGATTTTTAGTATTTGATGTTATAGCGGCAACAAAAATACATCATCTGTGAAAATTTCAACTTTCTAACTATCCCGGTTCATGAGATACAGCCTGGTGACAGACGGACAGACAGACAGACGGACAGCGGAGCCTTAGTTATTAGGGTTCCGTACCCAAAGGGTAAAACCAAAATATAAATAAAATAATGAATAGAGTTCTCTTCCTATGGGTGTCGTAAGAGGCGACTACAGGAGAACCGCCATAAGAAGACGGGCAGCAGCGTCTCCTCTCCACCATTGGCCAAACTGCGATCGCCAACCCGCCTGCTAAGCGTGGCGATTATGGCAAAATCCTCCTTTTGGAGAGGCCTGTGTCCAGCAGTGGACTGATATAGGCTGGTGATGTGATGTGAATGAATAGAAAAAAAAATAGATTTCGATAATGTGCAAATTACAAAACACAGCAAAATATCGGATTGAAGAAAAGATGTCCAAATACAAAACAATGTTAGAGCGAAAATAAAGAATACTGTATTGAATTTTAGATATTTTGCCGTTCATATTGTTTCGTTTTTTTCGACATTTTTATCCATCGAGGACAGAATTTTCCTTTGTAGTACCTACCTACAAAATGTTTGATCAAAATGTTTAAAAGAAAACTTTATGGGAACTCCGGACCTCAGTGTGAGGTCCGTGTAGATACACACTATAAACCTGACGGTGTCCTCCGGTGCCATTGAGTAAGTTAGAACTTCGGGTTTTCGCCCTGGAAAAGCCTTGGTTATTCTTCTGAAGTTATAGGTATATGTATAAGGCAAAAACATTATACACAAAAATTTATTCGAACCCGAGGTTTTGTATTTCGGAACGAAAACTACCTACTAGGCCAAGAGCGATCGATCTGTATACGTAGGTTTTTTCCAACAGCGATTGTGTTTATAAAATTTGATTCACTAATGCATTAATAATGTTTTGGTTTAAAACAATAACTTTAAATAAATTAATTTACCGATTGACTTGTATTTCGTTGTAAACTTAATTACTTAATTGATTAAAACATGATATTTTCTAAAAAATATGACTTACTGAAGAAAACTAACTGTTTATATTAATTACTTAAGAATATTTGAACGATCTTACTTAACTGATAAATAATTATTGGAGGTGTTACATAAAAAATGTACATGAATTTTGACACTATGTACATACAACAGTATGGAATATAAATAAAAGTCTAATGATAAATATTAGAATATAATTAATTTAATTGCTTTCTTAATTGTCTTTATCAGAATTATTAACTTAATCTTAATTTAAGCAGTTAACTCATATAGACATTCCACATCATTTAAGGATCGTATAAATTGAGTACAATGGCAGTCTTTGCAACGTTTAGGAATATAAAGGCACGCTGGAATTGGAAAGTCCTAAAAAACGGTGGGCTTCGAGTAAATTCCTCCGAAAATCATTGTCATGGTCGTTTTTTCCATTAAAAAGTAAATGAAAGGTTTGTTGGCATGGAAACTGGGTGACGAAATTCTATCAGCGAAGAATGCTTCTGTAACGGCAGATGCCACCGTCCCTGACTCGGTCACCTCTATATCAGCTTTATGTACTATCGCAGATACAAAGATTTCCTCATTGGACACTCTATCGAAGCGAGCCAAGTTTGGCTGGAATATATCGTACACACCCATATCGTTCAGAGGCTTGTTCATTACCAAATTCGTACTGATCTTGAAACGAGGGATCTTCACATCTATTTCTTCGTCCCCGAATTCTTCAACGTCCTGCTCCAATTGCTGGAATATATCTTTTATGCTGACTTTAGCTAAGTTTTTATACGCATCATTAACTTTCACATTTGGATACGGTAGAAGGAAGAGCATGCTGTATTTCTTGTTTTTTCCGTATGGTATTTCTAATGCAAACGCTTGCAATGCTCTGATATTCGAAAAAGCGAAAGCTGATTTCTGGTACATCATGTTGACACGACCGATTGCTTGTTTGGATTCGTCATAGAAAACCTCTTCTTTTGTGTCCGACTTGTTGAAAGGCGACGACCATAATCCTTTGAAAGAGATCACATTTGACACAATCATCTTCGACTCAGCAAAATCTTCGGAATGCAGCACATTCTTGACATCAGCGCCTGTCCTTTCTATTTGACTGTTAGCTATGTTAGCCGAATTTGGATCTTGAAAATTTAGCACTGTCACCGTCGCGTTGAAATCAGTTTTGACACTCAGTTCGAATTCAGGGAACACTTTGAAATTGTCGTCCAGAAACACGAAGTTTGTGCTAGTGAGGGTCACTCCCTCCGTTGATGGGTTCAAAACAGCTGACGTCAGGTCTTTATATCCTTTGACAAGTGTCCTATAATCCTTTGGAAGTATGAACGCCCTTGCAAGTTCATTGTAACTATTACCTGTTGTTCCAAGGGCAACAGCGCTCATCAATGTCCATATTCCGTACGGCGAAATCACCACATGTCCGTCTTTCTGCTGTTGGGTGTAGTGCACTAATTCTACGCTGAAGTTCCTGGGTCGATCACTGAAGTCTATTGCACAAAAACACGCTGATAAATGGAAAAATAACAAAAAGACTAACTTCATTGTGCTGTCGGCCGTTGCTCGGAACGAACTGAGCAATTATCATGCGAAACGTGAATCTGACTAATTTATAGCTACAACTATAATGCTGCAAATACAATATCTTATTCCGTTACAATAAAGTTAGTTTTGCTACGCTTTTTAGTTGTTTACTGTGTTTAAAATAAATATGTATAACCGGTATCCAGTCATAAACGGCTGTAGCACGTAGCTTAGTATGCGTTGTGGCTCCGAAACTTTTTCTCTTTTAAGTATTCAACAACTTTACATTTGTTTACGACGCGGTATGAAGATGAGGAAAATTGTGTTCCCCAAAAACTTGCTTTGGGATACGATTTGTTCAAAATGTCATGGGTAAAACCTAAAAGTACCTATTGCAAAAGATATAACAATGCTGATATGGATTTCTTAATTCGGTACAGGATAAAAAAAAAATACTACTATTTTCTATCACTTTTAGAAACTAAAAAAATACCGGAACCGATGCCGGGCGATGTTATGTGTAGATAGGTAGGATGTGTAAATTCTTAGGGTTTTTCTTTGGCAATATAAAACTAGCCTTACTAAATTTACATTTCTAAATGTTTTGATCTTAGATTTCATAGTAGTGGAACAAAATAATCAAAAAACGAGAAAAAGCTTTTTATAAAAAAAACATGTGATAGTTTACGTGGATAATGTTTGCAAGGACAATCAAAATGGTCGTATACTCAATGATTATTATGTTATGATTATAACAATATCATAAGACTTAGTGTAATAATTGTAACTGATAAACTGTTGTCAGTTACGCTTAAAATACTAATTAAGTGAATTAAGTGTGTAATATATTATGTTGTTGGTGTGCCCTATTAAATAAATAATAAAAATAATAATAATAATAAAATACTAAGTAACTATTAAGATCCATTTAGCGTAACTTGACCATCATAAATCTCGTTTGGATCACCTCTGGTATTCTCTTACAGTCCAAGAAAAAGGCTAGGATGTTTTGAAAACGGTAAAGGTGTACATTTTATCTCTTTGCCTTATAAAAAAGCTTCATCATCATCATCATTACAGCCACAGGACGTCCACTGCTGAACATGGCATCCCCCAGGACTTCCAGATCGGCCGGTTGGAAGCGGCCTGCATCCAGCGTCGTCCTGCAACCTTTACCAGGTCGTCTGCCCACCTTGTGGGTGGACGTCCCACGCTGCTCTTGCCGGTACGTGGCCTCTATTCCAGAACCTTTATAAAAAAGCTTCTGTTGTGAGAAAGCTACATCATACGGGTGTACAAAAGAACGGTTCGATAGGAGTGAATGTCCATAAGTAGGTACTTTAGAAGGCGTATTTTTGGAAATCTTAATCACAAAATCTCTTAAACACGAAAACCCAAGAATCGTGTAACAATTTTCTAGGAGTTTCGTGTACGATTCTTTAGAATTTGTATGCGAATTGGAATTCAAATGCATAAAAAATACGCCTCCTGTACTCACTTCGGGTGTCCATGATAAACAGATGGACAAGGAAGTGATAAGATAAGAGTTTTTTTCGATTTTTGAGGTACGAAATCCTTACCATCATAAGTGTAATCGCGTCTTACATTTAACAAAAGATTATTAATAAATCCTTCATATTATTAGACAGTGATGGCGTAGAGTTTCGCCTCTCTGGTTTGATTCTGGATTGGCGCATTAGTGGAGTGATTAGCCTCTCGAGTTTGATATCCGGCCCGGCCAATTTAGTTTCTTTTAATTAGGATTTGGTCTGCATAAATATCCCTGACACAACATTGTCTGTAACCAAGTCTGGTAATCTACACATATATGAGCAACAGAACTTAATCAAGGATGCACAATAAATATTATCCATAGTATAAATTCCATACTATACATATTGGACAACATCACATACATTGCTCTGATCCTAAGGTAAGTAGCTAAAAAGTAAAGCACTTGTGATATATAAACCAGAAACAACGACGGTAACACAACACCCAGACCCGAGCCAATATAGAAAAGTTCGTTTTTTACATTGACCCGACCGTGGATCGAACCCGGAACCTCAGAGATGGCGGCGCCATTTAAAGTCCGGCGTGCTCGCCTCTCGGCTACGGAGGTTCGTCATCCGATTTTAACTTCTCGTATCCAAGCTGCTAACACATTAATTGTTTGTAGATAACTTATTAAATCAACCATCATGACAGTAGGCACTAGAACAACTTGTTTGCGTCATAAAGTTGATAATAATCGAGGAGAATACATTTACACAACAAATACTAGAAAAGATATGAATCAATATCTGCATCACTGTTTGTTGGAATAGGTTGCCGATGAGGCAAAACATTGCAAGGAAAACTGCACTTTCCGATAGCTCTTTTTTCCGGGAGAATAAGTACTTACCAAGGAAAAGATAGCCCATAAAGCTATATTTATCGACCCATAGATAGTACAACGATTTGACGGCTACCTGTTGTATGATTCGCGCTCCGCTCCGAACTACAAAGCCTGGCGTTTGCGGGTTTGAATCCCGTAAGGGACAAATATTTTTTTGATAAGCACGAGCGTAATATGAATTTAAGTCATACATGTTTTATATGTTTAAGTATGTTTATTGACGTACGTTATCTAGCTAGTAACCATAGTACAAGCTTTGCTTAATTCAGGGCTAATTAATTGGTAATAGAGGAATCAATTTATTTAATAACAATTTAAAATATTAACAAAAAGGTTCAAAAAATATTGTAAATTAAAAATCTGGCAAATCAAAATCCTATTTCATTTATATTAAGTGTTGCAGAAGTTAATAAAACCCGCAATAAAATCCTTTCAGAGATTTGCATGTTCAGATAAAGCGGACTTCTATTTTAATCAATAATTATACGTAGTTATTAAAACTACCTTACTACCTATAATAATTAATATGGCAATGACAACGCGATGCGTCATTGCATAGTATCTACTAGCATATGCAAAGTCCACTGCCGGTTATGTTTTGTTCAAGGGTTATTTCAAAAAATATTTCTGTGAAATTAATATTTTCTATGCATCAAATGATTAGACTAATAACTGGAATATGCTTTGCAAAAGACTTACCTACTTGAAAATTAAAGTACCTTATATGAAAAATATTTTTTCTACGTAGGTATAATTAATAAGAAAGTAGAACTAAACTGCAATGTTTAGTATTGGTAATAGGTTAATTAATAAATAAATAAATTCTTTTCACAAACACACATTATCTAGCTCAAACTACAGAATTGTGTGTAGGTAGGTACATAAAAAGTTTCCAAAATAAGCAAAGTTTGTACAATGGCTGTGACAATGGCGACTATATACCTAACACATAAACATACATCAAATCTTTATAAATATCCATGTTTTAGGTAAATACAATTGGTCGTGCTCATTCATCACACAACGATTTTGCCCCACGCTGGATTGGAACCCGCAACCGCCTTGCTTATTTGTTGTCTAGGAGCGCGAACCACAACACCAGACGGTTTTAGTTATGTGTGCCAGATGGTATTTGATATATGTACTACGTACAGTAGGCGGCATCGATGTTGAGCGCTGGGCCAAAGAGTGGGGATCGCTTTGCTCATCTTACGAGACGATCATTGTATCAGAGGCGCGTGTGCTCGGAGCTAACAACCAATCACGGCCGGCGGTGCAGCAGCGCTTAACTTCCGTGCCGCTAGTTGTACTGTGGTATTATAAGGCCATTATAGCCACGTTTGTCTGTCTGTGTCTTTATATCTGTAAAGTTGTTTATCTCCAAATTTACTATGGTTTTTTGAAACGGCTTTCATAAAATGATAGACTGATTCCCAAGGACGACACTAACACATAATGAGTGGGGATTGCTTTGGGCATCTTTTAGGAGACGATCAACGTATATAGGTATCAGACGAGACGATCATCGTATCAGCAGCGTGTGAAATCGGCGTTGAAATCCGCGTAGGTCACCACTCAGTTAGGTTATTGGTTGCTTAAATGATACAGACTACACGGGTACCGTTTTCAATATTAACACAAAAAAAATCTAAACTGACTGTTGGTATATCAACGCACATCCCAGACTGTTAAATCTAAAGGGAATTCTATATGGAGTGAAAGTTTATATAGAAGTCCGTCAGTTTTTATGTTATCAGATTAGTAAAAAGTGCGTCGATGTCTCGCGCTATAACCTAATTAAACAATACGCTAACTATGATTTCGAAGTATATTTTAGAGATTTGCTTAAAAATATTATTTTTTACCGTTTATATAAGTGCTTCACGTTGTATTTTATTATTGTAATTGGATTACGTTTTAGGTTTATAATATTCCATAATCTAGCTTAAATCTAGCTAAGCGCGAGCGTAGCCGCGGGCAAATACTAGTATTACCACACAACCTTTGAGTCACCTCGATGACTTTTTAATTATACATACTTAGTTTAGAATATTAATGGACGTATAAACCTATGAATATGAAGTTTAACGTCAGGGTATAAAGATGATTCGCTAGACTAAGTTTCTTGTGGCGTTTCTCCTCAACTCCAACCAATACTTATGTAGTAAATTTTTGTTTTTAGCAATTCCATGCAAGGTTTAATTGAAGATAAATAACACTTGAAAAAAATCATCGACCTCAGGTGGGACTCGAACCCACCTTCCATCGCAAGCCGGGCGAGTGCTTTACCAACTAAGCTACCGAGGACGTCACGTGACAAGATGAAATTCCTCAAGTGTTTTTTCTCGCTGTCAAAGCCATCTTCATCTTGTCACGTGACGTCCTCGGTAGCTTAGTTGGTAAAGCACTCGCCCGGCTTGCGATGGGACGTGGGTTCGAGTCCCACCTAAAGTCGATGATTTTTTTCAAGTGTTATTTATCTTCAATACTTATGTACTTACCTAGTCTCCAAAGGGGTGTTAGGGCAAAGGTATATTTTCGGACGTGTAAAAGTTCATACGAAGGACCTTTACATATTTTCTAGTCTCTTCTTTATAGACAAGAGACTAGAAGTTAGAAGATATGTAAAGGTGGATATATCCACTTTAGTCTAAGGTCGAAGGTCTAAGACGGTACGAAGTTCTCCGGGTCAGCTACTTCTAAATAAATTAGCAAAACCTAATTAATGAGAGCAGTGGTTGCTCAGTGCTCAAAGAATTGGAGTCTTGCTTCACATCCGTGGGTCGAATTTCTCCTCCCACAACACGTATCTCTGGACTTTTCGGAATATTTATAGCAATGCAAGCCCCTAGCTTACTTGGCACTGAGTGTAATATCAAGTGGAAACGTGCACACTCAGATAATACTGGTTAGCCATGGTCAATAATAATATGTGGCCATTGGAAGCCGATCTAATAAAGAAATTTAAATTCTTATCATTTAAATTACCATTATAAATAATTGCTATTGCAGAAATCAAGGCGTTACAGAAACCGCTTAATTAATACCTGTATAAAAAGTACATTAAATAAGTATATTGGTTTAATAGGGTATGTAAGTATAATTGTAGCAATATCTAATTTGATTAAAAGATTAACAACTAAAATACAAGGAAGTTTTGAGCTTGATTCGTTTCAATTTTTTTACGCCTACATGAAAACTAGCAGCTTTCGTTTATAAACATTTAAATTCAAGTTAGTTTTACTTAGACTAAAAAGTAATTTTTTTTCGGTAAATACATGTATATGATTGTCTCAAATCTTAGACGGGTTCTTGAGCCATTATTGTTATGTGCTAGTAAACAAAACTCTTAATAAAATGGCATTGAGGATTTCAATGCGGGTCATCAGATTGCGAATCCTCATGGTCCTTTACGGTTCCTTTAACAACACACAATGGATATCCTACACGAATTCCTATGACGAATAACCGATATGAGAATATCATCGACATAAAGGTGGCTTGGATGGGTAATATTTTGAACATTAGGATATTCTGCTTGCATAAGTAGACTGGAGTGTAGTGATATTTTTGACGATGTCAAAAGGTGATCGCGGATCTATGAGCACTGCAAGACCCGCAACCACCGCATCATAGCATTTTGAATTCTTTGCAAATAGCGGTCGCATAATGCGGATGGTTGCAGGTCTTGCAGTGCTCATAAATGCGCGATCACCCAAAGAGTCCTCTTTTTATAACCTGGGGTAACTATTTTCAACCCGTTTTTATTACGAGACGGTTTCTATCTGACCGGATAACGATCTGGGCCCCAAGTCTGCTGATTTAAAAGTGGCATAATTAAATATCAATTGGATAATTGTAATTTTTTGACGCATTTGGTATTCTGTCACGAACATAATTTTTAAATTTAAGTCTTAAATTAGTACCAGAATACCCAATGTGTAATTGTTTGATACATTTGGTATTCTGCGACTAATTTTAATCTTAAATTTAAGTCAGTTAATTAGTAGCAAAATATTAAATGTGTTAAGCAATAACAATGAGATCCAATTGATATTAAATTATGCCAGACTTGGGGCCCTGGCTTGTAGCGCGGCGATTTCAGGTTTGGTTCTCCGTACGGAATTCAGAAATCAAACTTTTTTGCGTTGGTTGACTGTTTATTCGTCAATCCGAGAACATGACATTTGGTGTGTCGTGAAAAGAAAAAAAAAAGAAAAATATTTCAAATTTTGGTCTCCGAAACAGTAATCCGAAATTAACGACGAAGTTCCGTACACCCGTACAAAACAGCACACGTAACAACAAACAGACACTAATAAGATGAGCGCATCCTTACTTAAGACATTTAAATTGCAAAACTTAACCTTGATGGTGGCTCCAGTTCCCTGACAAGCACATTTTCGTGTGCGTAAGTATATCAAGCATTGTTCTCCGTTTCGCATAGTTACCACCAAGGTTTTAGGCGATTGTTTTATTTCCTATAGGGTTCGAGTTTCGACCGATATCTCTGTGATTGTGTGGTTTGTGATGTTTTTGTTACTTTGGGGCGGTTTGTGGGTCGTTTATGCTGAACTGTTAATGTGTCTTATTTACCAGTAAAATTACATAACATATTACAAAAAGGCAGTACGGTAAGGTACTAGACAACGTTTTTAGGGTTCCGTACCCGAAAGTTAAAACTGGACCCTATTACTAAGGCTCCGCTGTCCGTCTGTCTGTCTGTCTGTTTGTCTGTCTATCTATCTATATGTATATCTGTCTGTCTGTCTGACACCAGGCTGTATCTTATGAACCGTGATAGCGAGAGAGTTGAAATTTTCACAGATGATGTATTTCTGTTGCCTATTGGGGTGATTGCTATCAGATCTCTGTAACCCTTAGGTAGAAAAACCAGTCCATCTGTGGACCATCACACCTACAGTGTTATCTAATGTTCAGGTTTTGTCATTAATCTCATAACATGATGTTATTCCACACCGCTGCCACCGAGCAAATGATATATATTTATCTTTTCGCAAATTTTATTAAGTGTGTGCAGCGTGAGAATTAGCGCTGACAAAAAATTCTGAAAGTTATAGTCCTGGCAACGATGGTGAGCACTGGGGCAAAGACTGGGGATCGCTTTGCGCATCTTACGAGACGAGCATCGTATCAGAGACCAAAACCAACTCAGGTCAGTTAGCGCGCCGCCGCTATACGTAATTTGTGGGTCAGTGCAGGCTCTGCGCATGACTAGTCGCGCCGACATCACGTTATCGTAATGGTCTTCTGCGCATCTTTCGCCAAGTGCTTAAGATCTAGTTGAATAATATAAGTTACTCAGCTATGGGATGCTGAATAACTTACAAATCATGGATGTGATTCATGGACCACTGACCTTACTGCAGTTCATCATCATCATTTTAAATAAATAAATAAATTATAAATATTGGACAACATCACATACATTGCTCTGATCCTAAGGTAAAGCTAAAGCACTTGACGTGTTAAAGAAATCAGAAACAACGACGGTACCACAACACCCAGACCCGAGACAATATAGAAAAGTTCGTTTTCCACATTGACCCGACCGGGGATCGAACCCGGAACCTCAGAGATGGCGGCGCCATATACTGCCCGGCGTGCTCGCCTTTCGGCTACGGAGGTCGTCGGTATTTTAGCCACAGGACATCCACTGCTGAACGTCTTATCCTCCCTTAGTGACATTCAGATTGTCCGATTAGAAGGGCCCTGCATCCAGCGGCTTCCTGCAACCTTTACTCGGTCGTCTGTCCACATCCCACGCTGCGCTTGCCGATAATTATCAAGTCTTACAAAATTGTGCAGTCCCTTATTAAAATTAAGTAAATGTAGTACAGGGTCTCTTAAGATAAGATGTTCTGTACTGGGCGCTACAGAACCATGTGAGTGAGATGAATATCTTTCAGATAGTTTAACTATGGGAACTCAGCACTTTGTGTGAGAACTGCAAAATTTACGAGCGAATTGAATCGTAGCGAGCGATGTGATAGTATCGCACACCTATTTTGCTGTTACTATTGTATATTGGCCACATCGATCTGATTTTGACTGATTTGTGTCCTATTGTAAAATAGAGACTTGGTAAGGCTGACTTATTAATTAGGTATTCAAGTGAGTAATAAATGCTCGATTAAATAGAAAAGTGCGTTTTCCACACTGACCCGACCGGCAATAGACCTCGGTACCTCAGAGCTGGCGACGCCAAGTCCGGCATGCTTGCCTCTCGGCTACGGAGGAGGGGGTATTACTTTTAGATTTAAGAATTAATTGGTCTACCAGCGGTTTTCTGGCCCTAGTTTAGCAAGCGGCCCTCTTGTGTTGTGCAGTGTGTTGGGGATTCAAACCCACGACCTGTGAGGCAGGACTTCGACCACGGAGCTATCACCGTTCATTTCGATATAAGGAGCGCCGTCCTTTGCCACTTTTTGACAATTTATTCATGATCAGATAAGAAGTAGCTTACGTAACTTATAATTTTAATTACTTGTTTTTTCTCATAAACTTACAAATGCCAGGGTTAAAATTGATTGCTATTTGGTGAAAGGTCTGTGCTCTTTCCAAAACTAAAATTGAAAGAATCCTGATTTTTTCTAACATTATTCGAATTAATCTTTTAAACTAATACCTGAATAGAATAGTCCTGTCTTAAATAACCCTATAAGTAGGTATTTAGCACAAATCCGCGGAACATAACTAATGATCATGGAAATGTATTTGATCGTTACGGGTAGAATAAGAACCTTAACGAATTAATTACACTGTGTCGTCGTGAGTGAGTTGCCAAAATAATAGTGGCAATTCAATGGGATTTTTTTGGCATTGCATTTGCAAATCTCTAAACGTCCATTTTGTTTGATTCAATCCGTAGAAAGAAAATCTGTATTTCAGCAGGAGATTATATGTATATCTTTATTATCTCCTGCTGAAATATCTATCAGGATAGAAACTCTTTATTGCACACCAAACAAAGAAGTTACAGATATTTACAGTAAGTAATCCCTTCCAGAAAAAAAAAGTATGCCTATATACGTCCCACTGCAGGGCACAGGCCTCACCTCAACTATGAGGTGGTTTGGGCCATACTCCGCACGCGGGCCCGGTGCGGTGCGGTAGAGGGGTGTTGTAAGGCCAGTGACTAAACCTTACTGTCAGATATTATCAAGCCGCCTTAAGGCCTCTGACTAGGCTTCACGACCAATATCAAGCGATATTGGCCGGGACCAACTTTTAACGTGCCTTCCGAAGCACGGAGATGCTCGTGATAATGTCTGCTCGTGATAATGTGTTTTTCTAGAAAGAAGTTACTAAAAATAAAACATAAAGACTAAACCTGCATATTCCGAAAACACGTTTTCTTTCAAACGCCTTTAAAAAAATGATATTATTTGTATGTTTGCGCAATTACGCCGTCAATTATGGACCGATTTCAAAATTTCTTTGTTTGTTTGTACAACCGAGGTGGTCCCATTTTCACCAAATCAGATTCTGATGGGGCCCCTTTTCCTTGGGAAATCGAGGCCAACCCTCAAAATTTATAGTTTTATCGTTTGTTTTGCTTAAATTTCTATCATTTTGTATTTGATTTACTACTATCGATAACCTACTTATAGAGTTATTATTGACCAAAATAATAGAACCCTGCGCAAGTAGGCCCATACAAAGCAGGTAAATAAATAAAATTATGCAAATAAATTGATTTGATTTGATTTGATTTAAATAAAATCTTTTTGTTTTAGTATAGTAATAAATAGTTTAGGGGTTTTTTTAGAAATCAAACAAGTTGTTCAATATATAAATTAAAAGCTTGTTTTTTAGAAAATAGTTTAGGCGAGAGTTGATAGGACTTTTAATTTCAAGCCAAAGATCCGAAGTCCGTATTGTTGATTTATAAGGTAGTATCACCAGCAAAGGTCAGTATTGTACCGTTAGGGGGTTTCAGTTTCCAGGGAATATTGATATAGATTATGAAGAGTGTTGACCTAAAGTCACATTTTCTTATCACTAAGTACGAAGTATATATCCGAACGCTCTACCTCTTTTTCGTAATAGTCCTTGAAAATTAGAATAGTTTGTTACGGGATTGCTACCATGTACCTTATTTTTATTTTAATGTTAGTGACCATGAAAGTTTAAAACAATATATAGTCCTTGAAAAGTTTGAGCGGAATCCTCCTTACTCCGAGACTTTCTAGAAACTAGTAGGTGGGCGGCAGAGACTGTAAAAAGCCTTGGAAAAATCAAGGAATATCACTTAATTGTCGGAATCAGCGGCTCCGCATTTAAAACATACTGAATCCAGCGTAACGTACAGTCGCAAAGTTTTTGTAAACATTTCTTAACAACAACCACCTCGTGTACAACATGGAGAGTTGTAATAAACATGCTCTTCCCAGTACAGGTTAAAAGATAAAACATGGCAGTAAAGTATTAGGTAATGGGTAATTCCTCGTGTAACTGCTTCTATAATATAAAAGAATTTATTGAATTTTGTAAAAAGTGAAAAAGTTGACATTATAGATATTAATGACTAATTGCTAATGGGATGCTAAAGACGCTTTAAGCTATGGAAGTTGAAATACCCCATAGACCCAAACATAGAGCTATCAGAGCGACTCCCCCCTGGACATGATCTGCCTTGGGCAACCTGGAAGTCCTTAAATAGGTTACGGACCCAGGTAGGCCGAAGCAGGAAGAACCTGCACAGGTGGGGTTACAGCTCGGAGGGTGCATGTCTATGCGGTTTTTCCCCCTAGACGATGGCTCATCTTTTGACATGCCCAGCGTGTCCCTACACCTGCACACGCGAAGATCTTTGCAAGGCCACCGATAGTGGTCTATCGGTGGCTGAGTTTTGGTCTTCACATATATGAAAGCCTGAGTCGACACGCAAAGAAGAAGAAGAATGACTAATTATTAAAAATCAATGACAAAATTACTAACAATATTAATATAATATTTGCGCGTCTGCTTGCAGGCAGAATACTAATGACTTACCAAAATATAATAAGACCTTAGTGTAAAACTGTATTCTTGCAAATAAATATTTGATTTGATTTGATTTGATTCGTGTGTACTCTTAGGTTGGCTTCATGCTAAAGTTAGATTCTTGTTTCTCCGTTTAAGGGTCAATATCAATCAACATATTATTATTATGTATTTTTTTGGTTTATTTTGAAGTCGATTTTATGTTTTTATTTGTTTCAAAACCCCAAATTATCTAGCCCAAAATTAAGCAGAGTTTGTACTATGATCTTTTACATTACCATAGCAAACTAATAAATATGACACACATGACTCATGAAATGGTATCAAATACATCCTATTAATTAGGATATTCCTTTTGATTAGGATACAATGAAGATGATTGCCACGCAACCATTGCAGGGTTCGAACGACATGAAAAGTAATAAGTAGGTACTTTACTTACGTACTTTAAGAAACTTTCTGAATATTCGTTTTTTTTTATTGTCTTGTTTATTCATTAATTTTGTTTTGGATATTTTATTATATTTAACTGTTACCGTGTAGATATTTGTGTTGTTATTAGATCTTACTTACCTGTCAACGTTGTGTACGCCTATAATAGGTACATGTATAAGTCAATGTGTGTGTGTATTTGATGCAATTTATTTTATTGTATACATGTACTGTTGGTGTAACTTTTGTAAAAAAAAGTACCTATTAGTGTACTACTTATGCTGGGGCTTCACCTGCGTGACGCCTAACGTTCAAATAAAGGCATGATTAGCGTTAACTAAATGAAAGCATTAAGCTACGCGCTAAGTGCGTGGCCACACTTATTTGTCGTTTAATTCTAGCGTCTAGCGACTTAGTTAGCGTGTGATCTGTGAGTGTGTCTTTAAAATAAAATAAAATGCTTCTAAGAACTCGAACTCAATCCTTTATTTATTTTGTCTACTCCATCCTTAATTAATAACTATGCACTTTAACATTTAATTCACAAAGATTTTTTGAATGTGACCGTGTTTTAACATGTTTAGTGTAGTAGGTGTAGCCACAACAACGCACTAAACGCCCGCTTAATCCCTTTGATGTGTCAAAAGTTACCGCCGTCCGAGCTATCGCCTAACGTCTAATGTTATTGAATCAAATTAGCGCACAAAGACCGGCCACACCTGCGTATTACGTCAAATAGAGCACTAATTAACGTCATTAGACGCAGGTGAAGCCCCAGCATAAGGTAATGAAAAGTAAAACCTAGTGTAATAGCCGGAATAAAAAAAAAGCTTCTAAACTGCTCTATAGAGTTTTAAACTTTCATGGTCACTAACATTAGAATAGTTTGTTACGGGATTGCTACCATGTACCTTATTTTTGAGTTCCCGATATTTCGACACTGTTGTAAGCGCCATGATCACGGAGTAACTGATCAGGAACTCAAAAATAAGGTACATGGTAGCAATCCCGTAACAAACTATTCTAATGCTCTATAGAGGATTATAATTACTCACATATTAAACTGTGGAAAATAAACAAGTCTTCTAATTATTAAAATAATTGATCCCCATAAGTCAGCGACATAAACAGCGGAAAACATGGTAATTTTCCTCGATATTTGTCGAATAACATAATGATTGCGAAGGATTGCGACAACACTTAAAAATATGCAGACACTTAATTAAATACCTAGTTACATCACAGAAAAAACATCTGGAATCATCATTATCATCATCATCAGCTTCTAGAAGTCTACAACTAGCGGTACCGATGTTGAGCGCTGGGCGAAAGATGCGCAGAAGATTATTACGATTACGTGATTAGCTATTAGTGCGACGCGCCTGCATCGCCTGCCGTGATTGGTTGTTAGCTTCGCGCACACGCGTCGCTGATACGATGATCGTCTAGTAAGATGCAAAGGGATCATCACTCTTTGCCCTAAGTGCTCAACATCGGTGCTGGGTACTGTATCCAGCGGTTTCCCGTAACCTTGACTTAGCCGTCAGTCCATCGGGTGGGAGGCATGCTCACGCATCTTTCTGTTAGTGCACATTTCTAATGCTTCAAAAATACGTCTCCAGATCCTAAGGCAATACGTAGCTAAAGCACTTATATTATAGAAATTAGAAACAACGACGGTAGGTACCACAACACCTAGACCCGAGACCACATAGAAAAGTTCGTTTTCTACATTGACGATCGGGGATCGAACCCGGAACCTCAGAAATGGCGACGCCATTATAGTCCGGCGTGCTCGCCTCTCGGCTACGAAGGTCGTCAATGAACCGAACGAGTTTTTACGTAGTAAGTAATAATAATTTAAATTTTTCTCATCAAAAACACTGAGTAAATTTTATAGTTATATTTTATTATATTTTTGTACTCAAATATATTTTTTAAAGCAATAAAATACTCAGACGTATTTTTTACACCTTTTAAACTTTGATATCACGAACATGTAATTATTTTCGTTAAAAAATTGAATCCGGCTATAGACTTGTAATTTAAAGAATTTTGTAAAACACTAAAGTAGTAGTTGGTCACGATTTTATTTTTTGTCATGATATTATTATCATGTTTTAAAAAATACAATCACAATAAAAATATATACAGAATGTTCAGTCTCACAAAGTGTATCAAAGTATTACACTTCACAACTAATAAGAGTGAATAGTCACTGCCAAAGTCGAAGTCAAACGCTCTGAATTCTACAACTGACAGAAGCAGATAGTCAGATGTCCATGAAATGTTTTTCCATCTAGGTAATCAAGGAAACAGACGGGTTACCTTTATGCTGGGTAGAATATAACGGCAGTGGGTTGCATATTTATTTAAAAGAATTAAAAAGTATGGTGGAGTATTCTTATTAGGAAAGAAGCTTCTTAATTTGTATTTAAAAACTCCCTGGTTGTCACTCAGGTAAGTAACTTTCTGCTTTGTTTGCTTCACGATTTGCACAATATAATAAAAACAAATAGTTTGGACTAAGACAGACTGCTTGCAACAGGAGTTGAGAAGGCGAATTAGGCGCCTACCACGTGACTTCACCTCTCTTACATGCCGTCCTCCCGCCTCCTCCACTTCTGTCCTGGGGGGTTACCATAAGCTTTTAACTATCCACTCAAATTTCAGGCGGTTCAGTTTCTGAGCATAGTACTATGCATAGTAAGAATCTGAGCGATTAAGTGAGCTGAACAGAAACTGAACTTCTTAGAATTTGAGTGGATAGTTTAAAACTCATGGTAACCCCCCTGTATGTAAGTTATTATATATTTTTTTCTATGGTATTACTAAAGTGCGTAGGACTTTCCTGAAATGATGCTATTTACATTGCATATAGCATTGCATATTACAAGAACTATCGTTTGGCTTATAATATAATAATATCTGAGTCCCTTGGAGTGATCTAACTTTGCCAAAAGCTTATATGTTTTAAGCCTATGGTAATCCTGTAGACTATTTGCGCTTTTTGTAGAAGTCTCGCGCTTTTCTGTATTAGTTAGTTAATGAGTGTCAACAGGAATTGCTTGCAGCCGGGCGGGTGAACGTGGAATAAAGGTATAATAGAATGGTTATAGTATAATTATATCGTAAACATTTAACTACTGTATAACATTTTAAACTTGTTAGTTCCCTACTGTATTCACATTTTATTTTTAACTTTATAGTTAGCTTTTTTATTCTAAAACTTTATTGCATTAAGATAGTGTAAAAAACGTGCACTTAATGCTAGAAGCATTCTCTGCCAGTCAAACGTCGGGTCATGCACAAAGTAGTCAAGTTTTATGGCAGTCGTATTGTATACAGGGTGTACAAGAGAATAGGACACTCCTTAAAACCACGTGAATAGCTGGTCATATACAACAACTTTTTCTATGGGAGCAACATCGAAATTGATATTTTTTTTCCAGCTTCCCCATGCAAACTTACTCGCATACCTTGATGATAATGTATGGAGCATCTGAAAATAAAATCACGATTTCGATGTTGTTCCCATAGAAAAAGTTGTAGTATATTACCAGCTGATCACGTGGTTTGAAGGAGTGTCTCATTCTTTTGTACACCCTGTATATATTTGTAACTAAGTACCTAGTCGGGCGCTACTGTATTTACTTCCATTATGATATCATGTTGTCAGCTAGGTATTTATACTACTTAAAGGATTGAAAAAACGATACAATGGTGGATAATTAAACTGTTATGTCTTTTGTAAGTAATATCGTTACATAATCTTTAATGATCTGTAACTGAGGAAATGGAGGTCAAAGATAATAACTGGCCAAGTGCGGGTTGCACTAATGTGGAAAGGGTACCTAAGGGTGTTACCAGACCAATCGATCGATCGTCGATCGATGTTAGAATTGATTAGTCGACGTCGATCGATAGTTTCTACCAGACCTATCGATGGTCGATCGACAATCGATCGAAAACGATCGAAAAACGGCCGCACCTAGATTCTTCTGCGTTTGCGTTTCCGTAATAATAGTACGAGTAACATCGTACTGGCCAAGAACAACGCGTCCTCTTCTGTATGCATTTCGAAAGAAACTGATGGAATATAGCCAGGGTTAATCTATCAACGTCGATTGACCGTATCGATTGGTTAGTCGAACGGTATCCGTCGATCATTTAAAGCTACCAGACCAGATCAACGTCGACCGATAGAATGGATCGAATGGATCTAAAAATGGAATAAAAGCTGCCAAAAGAAGTCGATCAACTTCCATGGATCGACGATCGATGGATTGTTCTGGTAACACATAACTTCTAAAAGGTTTTTTGTATTTTTTTTTCAAAATTTTAAGGTCGTAGTTTCAAAGATCAAGAGTTTTTTTTTCTTTTATTCTTTTAATTGATTTAATCCTTAAGACGATATTATTGCGTTATTAGTACACACATGGTTACAGTTATTTAAGCTTTTGTTTAATTTCCTGATTGCAGTCCAAAAATGAGCCTCTAATTAAAAGCCTCTTATTTTAATGTGTGTTTATAGTAGTGTCTAATCTTGTAAATTTGTAAATCTTTGTAAATTGGCTTTTGACAGATCGGTAGACAGACGAGAGATCGTATAAGGGTTCTGTATTTTTTTCATGGACATATAAAACCATTAAAACCAGATATTATTTAAACAATACAAATAGAACGACTTGGACACAGAAATATAACGATATATTTCTGTGGATTTGGATATCCTACTATATTATAAATGAGAAAGTTTGTCAGTATGGATGTATGCATGTTTATTACTCTATCAGGCAAATACTACTGAACGGATTTGGATGAAATATTGCAAACATATAGAAATATGATCTGGATTAACATATAGAATACTCTTTATCCCTGTTAAATGTTCCTGTGGGATATATTGAATAAACTATAGACCACCTCAATGCAAAACGATGCATGGTAAATGACCTCTGAGTGTGGCACTTTAACACTTTAAAAACACGATTTATTACATAAGAAAAATATACAAATGACACAACAAAACTTATCAATTAGTCAGCCACACAGACTCAAAAATTCAAATTTTATCTGTCAATTTATCAAACCAAAGTCGTATCATTAGGATGTAATTTAAAAATTTTCTCACGGTCGATAATAATGTATAATCAAAACAAAGGACTTATTACTGTAGTGTATTTTAATCACGTTTTATTAAAACAAAAAGTTTTGTAAAAAATACAAAAACTAATTTTATACATAATTTTAACCTATGACTGGCCAATCTACACAATTCAAAAAATAATCGCAATAGATTAAATGCAAAACGATAAAAAATATATGCGTCAAATGGTAACTTTTGTCAGTACATTATTAACCTTCACTCAGTTTGCAATTTTAAATCACTCAGCTAAAAAACAAAAAATATTAAAGTCTAAATAAAATATTTAATGATGAATCCTAATGTCAGGATTTATATTTTTCATTCAAACTGATTGTTAAACAATATTAACGATCTATCTGAGTGTGGCAGTTAAACACATAAGAATACGATATATTACTTATAAGAAAACTTTACACTCGACACACCTAATCAATTAGTCAGCTTCACAAAAACACGAGACTCAGAAATTTGCATTTTATCTATCAATTTATCAAACCAAAGACGGTTCACCGTACACACCAGCAAAAAGTATTACATTCGAACTTCTTTCCATTATCAAAAACACAAATTCTCTATTCGCTTCGAATCTCTGCCCTAGAATCCGATTCTCCAAACCCACAACTGTTGAGGATGCTGCTGTGGTTCCTTCTTCAGTCACTTCGATTTCAACATTTTGTATCGTCTTCGAAACATACAGGGGACTGTCAGAAACCCCAGGTAGCTGGGCTTTCTTCGAATCAAAAATAGACACTATACCAGAATACTGCAAAGGAGTTATTAGATCCAGACGAGTAGACAACTTGAAGCGGGGGATGAAGCAATCGACGTCAGTACCACTGCCAGAATCTCTTAACTCTGCTAACCAATCCATGGACTGAGAAGCTAAGTTCTTCAAAACCCTCTTTATAGGAACTCCGTTGAATGGTAACAGAATCATCATAGAGTACTGACCATTCCTTCCATAAGTCATCTCTAGAACTTGAGCCTCTATTTGCGCTGGATACGCAATGTTGTGTGGTGCTTTCTGGTACATCATGTTAACAGAACCTATGTTCTTTCCTTGAATATTATAGAAGGAGGTTTCTTTTGTCTGAGATGAGTCGAATTGGTACGTCCAGCTTGCTTTAAAATACAAGGCATCCACCAATATCATCCTCAAATCTTGTAGTAGGTCTGGAGTTACTGCATTAGTTATTAATCCTTCCGTAGCAAGACACACGTACAGATTTATGTCGTCGGCTAGTTTCGTTGTGTTATTTGGGTCAACGGAATAAATATCAGTGTTGTAAGTCGTCGCTGCTTCGCAAAATTCAGGATGCACTTCCAGAGTGCAGTCCGTAAACATCGCTGATTGTCCTTTGAGTATTATATCTTCTTTATTATTCTTTAGATGATCGTTGACAGCTCTGTGCATGGCTTGAGTTGTTCTCAAATCTCTTGGGAGTTTTAATCCTTTCATTAACTCCAAGAAAGTTTCTCCAGCTGATCCTTCGGCTAGCAACGAGAAAATACTCCATACCGATAAAGGCGATATGGCTATGTTCTTCGTATCGAAATTGTCTTGGAATGCGTAAGTGTTTTCCAGCAATTGCAGCGCGAATTCATTGATGGGCGTGAAACTTTGTATTTCTGCCGGCGCTGCGCAAACGCCGGCAAAGACCGCGCACGATACAACAGATACAACCTTCCACATTCTACGCGCAGATAGTACTAAGTTTAGCTCCGACACACGCTATAGCAAACCGATTCTATCAATTACAATGGGTTTTCTCACGTGTTGTGCCCACAATGAGTATCATTTAGCTGGTTACCTAATGCTAATCACGATTCTGCCCAGGGGTTTATATGGACTAGACTGCGTGCGAGTCAATCGATTGGATTCACTTAAGTGTTCCTAATTCACCCAATAAATCATTTAGGATCGAATTCCTTTGATTGTTTTTCTTTTTTATTGGTTTATAATTTTTGTACAAATTCTAAATCTGTTATGTAGGTAAAATAAAAAAATAAATGATTCCAGTAAAGAGTGTTTGTGGTGCCTTAAATTAAGATTGAACAACAAAAATCATTGTAATATCATAAATGACTACGTCTAGACTAGACTAAGAATGAAATTATCTTTTCACCGTCTCACCTATTTTAACTTAAATATTAGTGTTTTTAAATCAATCATCTAAAAAAAAACATTGGGTACCAATATATTTATTTATTTTCTTACTTAAATAAATTTTATAATCCATTTGTATTACTTTACCGTAGGTAATAGTAGATTGAAATAACTGTCGATAGCATCTCGTTTATCAAGTAATTTTATTAAAAGAAGTACAAAAAAAAAGTACCTAATTAAGACAAAACAAAAAATAGCCTTTTATATTTTTGGTAGGAATATTCTGACGTATCACTTGATATTCGAATTACGAATTAATTCGAACTAGTGAGAGACAGGCACTTATAATTTGCGATATTACTCATTTTAAAAGTAAGTGATTTTTAACATTTCTTCCCACGGTGACCTTTAAACTTGATAGTGACGTCAAAATGCTCTTATGAGAAATGTCACAAGTCACAACACTTAGGATCGAGACACAGTTAGAAGTGTTGACATAGTGTTCAACATTTGACCTTGTGGTATAAAGTCGCGTACACTTGCGAGCGAATATTCAAACATCTTTACCCGACAATCATCTATACTATAATAAATCTGTAACGGGTCGATGTCTGTACATTGAAGATATTTTAAAAATTGTTTTTACAGAGCACTCTATAATAATCGATACTGAAGCCAAAAATGCAATTATTTTAATTCTTGTCTGTCTGTCTTTCTGGCGCGATGTATACGCTAATCTCCAAAGATACTGCACGGATTTCTTTGCGGTTCTTACAAATAGATTAAGGTCACCCGTGCGCTTATATTAGGCTTTGTTTCATTAAATTCTGATGCCGGTAAAAACAAGATTTCAGAAGAAACATGTTCAATTTCGCTGCGCCTGCTAAAAAACTCATGGCAAAATGACACTGGAAGGATTGATTCCAATATAGAATAAGAAGGAATCAAATATCTATTACTTTATTAAACCGTATTACGGGTACCTACATTAAATATATTTTTAGCCGACTTCAAAAAAGGAGGAGGTTCTCAATTCGTCTGAATGACTTTTTTGTATGTTTGTTACGCGATTACTCCGTCAATTCTCAAAAAATGTAGGCACATAGAGTGTGTTTGTCAACTTTAAATAACTTATTCAGATGTTTGCGTCTGTTAGTTATCATAATTATACTGCTGAGCTGAAGATGAAAGTCACAAAAATTCTTAACAGACGTCGACAGATTAATATTTTGCAGTGTATTGGGCAAACGTGGCGCTTACGAGGTACTGACAAGAATTTTCAGCTCTTTTCTTAATAAATAGTGCTTCACGCAGTCCACAGCGTTGCTTGATATGGCAATCATCCTGTAGTCCACGCAAACGAAGTTGCGGGCACAGCTAGTACTTAATAAATGAAAATACAGTACCCGGCAATAAATATTGCACATCGGCAATAATCGCATTTCCGAATACAAACGAATATTAGAATAGTTTTCAAAGGTCGATGTGCAATATTTACCGCCGGGTAGTGTACAGCTCTTACTGGTAAAAAACTGCCATTGATATTTAAAAAAAAAGCTCTATATCTGATCGTGGATGTCAACAACAGTTAATTGACGTATGGCATCTAAAATTTTATTGAATTTGGCTCCTATAGTGAAGTTGCTTGTAAAGACTACTAGTAAAACAGTTTATTTATTTATTGTAGTTTGATCGTCTTCACCATGACGTGTTGTTTGTAAGTATGTATGTAATATTTAATGATAAGGTAAACATTTTATACTCGAAATATTCATTAATAAAATAGTTCAACTTTTTTACATGTAATGCTGCACCGCCCACAAAACATTTCTGTTTAGCCTAACATCGACTGGCCTGAATGCTTTATAAGGCAATGAAAAAAAAACCGGCCAAGTGCGAGTCGGACTCGCGCACGAATGGTTTCGCACCTTGCACGCATTCATTTAATATTATTTACTTATTTATTTATTTTATTCTTGTTTTAAGTATTGTTGTTATAGCGGCAACAGAAATACATCATCTGTGAAAATTTTAACCGTCTAGCAACCACGGTTCATGAAATACAGCCTGGTGACAGACGGACAGACAGACAGACAGACAGACAGACGGAGCATCAGTAATAGGGTCACGTTTTACCCTTTGGGTACGGAACCCTAAAAATGTCATGGCAATAAGTATACCTTTTGTACGATTTAAAGTTTAAACTTTAATAAATAAATGCTCAGTGAGCCCACACCTTTATGTTAAAGATGAATAGCTCAAATTCGCAGTCACTCGTTAACAGACGCTCAATAAATACAAATTACTTAATCGCTATATGTATGTATGTTGCATCCAAGGTTTACTTTAATTGTCATTATATAGTGTGAGAACGTATGCAGATCAGATACGATGTGATAATGTTTTTTGCTTCGTTAAAATATATTTTTAGTTAATTGTTGTTTCATAATTAATATGTTCTTTGAAATCTTAAACACTTTTATAAAAAAAAACTCAAGTGTTACTTTTATTTTTCTACTACTCTTAGTATGGCACATTTTTACTTACTTGTTGAAAAATATTATAAATAAGTAGTTTTGATTTTAGTTATTAAAAGATTAAACTTTATAAAGTTTAAATTTCATACTTTTTAGGTCACTTTCTTTTAGGGGGTGGTTTAACGCAATAACTTTGAAACTAACTTCAAAATCAAAGGTATTTTTTTAATACAAACCATAACTCACTCGTGAGTCTTCCTGTCCGGCTGTCACAGCTTGCTCAGAATCTGCTGGACCGATGAAGTTGAAATTTGGTATTAGCATGAATTTTTGTAACCAGCCAATCTGGAAGTCACTGGGTGAAGCCACGTTCAGAAGTGGAAGTTATAGAACTTCAGCCATAAGGCTGAAATGATGATGGTGATGAATAATATCTGATCGATTACAACAACAGATAAATAATGTAAAAATATTCTGAAAAAAACATTTAGTCGTATTTGAATGAAAAATTGTAAATTAAGATCCTTTTTACCCTTTTCATGGTTTGGAAAACTATCCGCAAAATATCTTGTAAAGTCTTGCAGTCTCTAAAGTACTTAAATATAGTATGTTTTGCTACCACTGCAACTAAAAATATAATTTGGTTTGATGATTTTGTATCAAAATCAAATTATCAGCTAATTTTAGGCTATGATCCCAGGTAATAAGGCCTAAGGTTTATATATTAAATAAAAATATTTTTTACGAACATGCGAACTGTAAAGTGTAAATCGAGATCTGTCATTGGTTCCGTATATCGAATCATGTCATTGTATTGATGTTTAATTTATTTTTAAAATACTCATTTGTCACTAAACATTTTAAATGTTCCAGCTTTGCAAAGAACCTTGTTATTGTATAAGTTGGTTAGATACTCAAAAGGTTCATGTTGATTACTAAGTTACCTATCTAAAAAAAAAATAGTATATCTGATATAACTCCATCTACTCCCAAAAACTGGTACTAATTTAGGTATGGCAAATGGACTTTACTATTTCCTTAGGTTAATGAACTTAGCTATGCATTATTTTCCTAATTTAAACTAAATAAGTAGTTGTTATAGGATACGATTACTTTCTCTCAGAGATCGACAACTTAACCTATGTCTAAGTATTCAGTTTCACCACTCGGTGTAAGGTGTAAGTATGTATAAGGTTTCGAATTCGATAGATGAAATGTTCCACAAAAGGAAATAAAAGAATATCGGCCTCCGTAGCCGAGTGGCGGCTTTGAGGACCCGGGTTTCGAATCCCGGTCGAATCAAAATGTATAAAACGAACTTTTCATGCTGTCTCAGGTCTAGGTGTTGTGGTTTCGTCGTTGTTTCTAATTTTTAAAACGCAAGTGCGCTAGCTACTTGCAGCACAGGACGTCCACTGCTGAACATAGGCCTCCCCCAGTGACTTCCAGATCGGCCGGTTGAAAGCGGCCTGCATCTAGCGGCTTTCTGCAACCTATACTAGGATTTATTTTTTTAGGATACGGAACCCTAAAACAAGTTTAAGCATTTTTTCCTCTTATTCAGTGCGTTGACACTTCGTTGGCCATTTTTTTCTTATTGCACGCACCAGTAAGGCAATGGAATTTACCGTTCGTATAAATCCTTGAACTACCGTGACATTTTGTTGTTAAAGCCCATTGATACGGTGTTTACGGCTTGTATATTTTTTTTTAATAATCTAGTATTGGCATTTGCTTAAAACTTGTGAAATTTTAAAACTTCTGCTTAATTCCTTTTTTTTGCGACTACAACACAAAAATTGTTCTAGTTTCAAAGTAAGAAATATACATTCTAGTGTAAGTTGCGAGGTGCCCGGTACCGATATTGAGCGTTGGGGCTGGGGCAAAGAGTGGGGATGACTGCAAGCACAGTTAGAGTAGAGTTTAAACGACTTTACAAATAAGTTTTTACTCTGTGTTGACTTGAACCAGAAATCGAATCAGGATTTGCGTGTAAAGCAAATCGCTGAGCCACTTAGCCAATTGAGTCTTCAGGGCAGGTTTTGTTTGGCTAAACATTGGAATGAAATGAAATTCTTTATTCTGTATACCATTCATATCATTTTAATTATAAATAAGTACATTTTTATAGTAGATATCGACATCCCTAAGGTCGCAGGTTCGATTCCCCGGAAGGTAATGTAATATAGGAACTTTTTAAAACTGTATTTTATCAACAAAAGAATGGCATAGCAAAGCCAGTTAAACAAGTATCTCGTAAGCAATCATTAATATGACTGGTTTATTATCAAATCCCATTAATAGCTTAAAAGTACAAGTAAATGCATTTTGTAGCTATCGTATACTCACTAAAACTATAAATGTGAATGTTTGCAGGTTATGTTTATAATTTGATTGTGATTTTTCAATAACGCATCAATTGATGACCCTCGTAGCCGACAGGTGAGCATGCCAGACTTGGCGTCGACATCCCTAAGGTCTCAGGTTCGATTCCCCGGAAGGTAATGTAATAAAGGAACTTTTTTAAACTGTATCGGGTGTCAGTGGATTGATACTGTTCAGTTTCCAATCTATGATACGTGCTTTAGCTACTAACCTTAGGATTAGAGTAATGTGTAGATATATTATTATGATGTTGTCCAATATTTATGTAATAATACTTCTTCTTCTTCTTCTTCTTCTTTCGTGTCGGCAAGAACACGGGCTAAATCTTACTTGCCCAGAAGGCGGCTACCGTGGTAGCCCTCTGGTTACTGACAAGTAGGTCCTCACGCGAGCAGGTGGTCGGGCACGCGGGACAGTTAGTGAGGTGAGCCATGGTTTATGTAATTATACTAAATAATATTTACCGAAATTGGACATAAAAAGTTCAGCATATCATAAGTAAAACAAATAAACAGAAAAAAAAAACATGTCCCAAGAAAAACGTACAGTGCGTCTGATCCATTTCACGCAGAGCCGTGAGCGAAAGCTAGTATCATCATATCTCAAAGAACCCGTATGCTGTCAAAATATTTATGCAAATGGATGGAAAAGTTATGAAATCCGATAATATGATGCAGACAAACAATTTGAGCTAGAAATTCTAGTTGTACAGAATTACATATGAAGGATAAAGTTGCATTTGCCTTTACAGAATACAAAATATAATTATATTTTGCTCGCGACTTCGTCTGCATAGACTTAGAATTATTTATTTAATTATTTAAACTTTATTGCACAGATTAACAAATAAAACAAAACATAAAATTGGTGGACTTAACGCCATAAAGCATTATCTACCAGTCAACCATTAGGCTAAACAGAAATGTTTTTTGGATTACATTAATTACGCAAAAAGGAATTAAGAATAGTCCCATGGCAAACAAAAATGGCATATTAATTATAAAATCATTCCTTTGACTCAAGAAGGATAAAAAAACGGAGGATGTTATCAAGTCGACGCGTTTATATATATTTTAATGTATGATCACGCATAACTTTTTACAGAGAAGTCCGATTTTGATAATATTTTTTATATTAGAAAGGGTATAGTCCGAAGGGGGTCCCATATAATAAATTTGGAAAAAACAAACCCTAAGGATAGGAAAACAGGGGATGATTGATTGTTTACTCACTGATTGTAATGTTTGACCACGCATAACTTTTTACAGAGTAGTCCGATTTTGATAATTCTTTTTTTATTAGATAGGGTATACCTCGAAATTTGTCGCATATAAATTTGAAATAATATAACTTACCCTAAGGGTGGGAAAATCGGGGTGATTCATTGTTCACTCTCAGATTTCAATGCTGATCATATATCCACAGAAAATCATTAAATAAAAACTTTTTTACAAAAAAATTAAACCTAAAATTAAAAAAAAAAAAAAAAATTAAATTATTATTAGCAATAATGGTCATTGAAATCTATGGGGCATAGGAGAGGCCAGGCAATCGTGTCATCGCAGATTAAAAATTTAACAAAAAATTGCTCATAATGAGTAATTTTTTTAAATAATTATTTAATACTAGAAATCCTTGGGACAGATTACAATCCATTTCTGTGTTTTCAAAGATATACTATATTATTAGGCATATTTCTAAATCGCAACAGTTCTTAGACAATTTTTCCCACTATCCTTTAAGAGTCGGCTCAAATGAAAATATTCAAAATTTCCTTTGGCTGGCACCGACTTTGAACTGATTTTGTAATTAGGTAGAGGTAGGTAGGGTAGGTAGAGCTAAACGGAACGGAAACCAGAACACGGGTCCCCATGTGTTACTTGCATACGTTGCGTGGTACACCGCAGGTTTTTTAGTGGGTGATACTTCGTCATAGCATAGCGGCGAAAGCAGTTGTAAGATGACGAGGGAGTCCCACATAACCACCGCTGCCCCCGCGGCGGTAGGTATGTGAAATGCATTTTTCCTGCGCACAAAAAAAAGGGGTAGGTAGAGCTGCGTGGATCTTGTAATAAAATAAAATGAAACTTGTTTTTGAAACGGTTTTATTTTTTAACAATGTATTTGGCTAAAGTTATCCATAAAGTAAACCGACAGTGAACTTACTAATTGAGAATCAGATGCTAACTTCTCTATATCACGTTCATATCGCGTAGTTCACTAACAAACCCGCATCGCAACGTGCACCGTTAAATTAACTAAAACAACAAGCGAAGTCGGACAAAATGGCGGCTCGGAAGTGGTTTCCGCAATTAATTATGCCACGGATAATAACTCGTGCTTCATTAAACCGAAAACTGAAACAAAGCGGACACTTAAAATGCGACGCAATTTATTAATAACACAATAGACGTAGATACAGAAGGGTCTAGAGTTCATAATCTAATCCATGGGGAATTACTCGCAAAACTAATGCAGATGGCGCTAGGTCTCGTCAACACATTGTCAACTAATGTCCAAGTATATAAGCGTCTTTCGATCTTTGACGTCAAATCAAATCATTTATTTTTTCATAAACATGGGTTTTACAAGGTGTTGTATATAAAATATTTCTAGGTGCTACCATGATTCACCTACGTCGAGGCAGCATCCAATCAGTGGTTGACGCAACGCTTGCACAGCGGCAATTACTTAACGCTGATTGGACTCTGCCATGATTGACGCTTGAAAAAAGCCAGTGGGGGGTTATCTGTGGCAATTCTTGTTTTTATGCTAGATACATACAAAATGTACTTTGACTTTAACTTTGTAACCTGAGCTCTGAGACTGGCGGCGCTAAGGTCTGTCTGCTGACAATTTTATAGATCAAGTCAAGACAGGCAGGCTTGGAAATTTATTCTGCCGTCAATTTTATATACAGGATCAAGTCAAGACAGGCAGGCTTTGCAGTAATATGATTGTAGGGTCTCAGCATGACCAATATAAGGTGTAAGTGAATTAGTGTCAGATATTTTTAGGAGTAACATGGATCACATATAAGATACATTTAAAATTATAGAACAAATTTAAAAAATCGAAAAAATAAAAAGTATTAAAATAAATAATCTACATCATCCTGTACATGAACCCAAACACCACAAGTAGACTACTCACACAACGCTAGCTGATTCATAACCTCTCCAGAATTACATGAATGCACTCAAATAATCATATTACACTGTTCATCATAATATCATATTACTTGGTGCGTGAATTAAAGTTTGTTCTATAATTTTAAATTTATCCTATATGTGATGCATGTGATAGTCTAAGTTACTCCTAAAAATATCTGACACTAATTCACTTACACCTTATATATCACCTAAAATTGTGTAGGTGCGTAATATACAATATACCTAGCTCTTGCACAAGTCCATTAGACGTTATTGGTATTCTGTGCCCATGTTAAACGCTTTATGTCCGTAGTGTGCTGTAAGAGAGATTACTGTATCTTTTTTTACTATGTAAATAAACTCAATTATTCAACCAGTTATTACGGCTCGGCAGCAACAGATTGGGTTTACACGCAAAATGGTTTTTTTGTTAAGTGATAAATCTATCAATCCTGAAAATCCCATTTTTCGTTAAGCCTTAGCTTAAGGTTATACCACAGTGATTATAAGACTGTAAAATAATATATAAAGCTAGTTGCGTGTAAATAGGACTACTTAAAGCATGCTGTAGTGTAGCCAAGCTAATCCCAGCCGTTTCAAGAGCCCTAACGTGAAACAACACACTTTCTAGATCGCTCTTCGTTTAGTATAGGATCCGTTGGTAGACCCTTGGAAAACCCTGCTATAACCCGAAGATAAATAGTTAAATTAGTGGTCAAAGCACTCGCCCGGTATGCGATGGGACGTTGGTTCGAGTCCCACTTGAGGTCGATGATTTTTTTTCAAGTGTTATTCATCTTCAATTAAACCTTGCATGGAATTGCTAAAAACAATAATTTACAATGTTTAAGCATTTCTGATCTTAACCAATAGTCAAATATTTGTAAAAATATTTCTATAGGGTGTTGACGGTAGTATACTACTCAGCTATACATATAGCTACAACATTGATCAGAATACGCTGGCTTTGACAGCGAGAAAAAAACACTTGAGGAATTTCATCTTGTCACGTGACGTCCTCGGTAGCTTAGTGGTCAAAGCACTCGCCCGGTATGCGATGGGACGTGGGTTCGAGTCCCACCTGAGGTCGATGATTTTTTTCAAGTGTTATTTATCTTCAATTAAACCTTGCATGGAATTGCTAAAAACAAAAATTTACACTGCTATAACCCATGAAGTTTGACCGCGATACTTATGTGGAGTGACTGACGCTGACAGGGATAAGGTGCGATAGGTATCAGCAGTTTAAAACACTTAGCCTCGTGAAAACTTCCACTTTCAACCTTCTGCCTGGCTCCATCATCAGATCAGCAAAGCCAGCACCGATGTTAAGCTCTGGGCAAAAGAAGCCCAGAAGACCATTTCGACATTACGTGATTGGCTAGTCGTGCGACGCGCCTCATCGCCGACCGGGATTGGTTGTTAGCTCCGCACACACGATACGATGATCGTCTTGTAAGATGCGAAAAAATGGAGATAATAAAAGTGTGTTGAATTAAAATAAATAGTATGAGTAATTTTTGAATCGGGTTTAATATTTAGAGCTTTCACTTATCATAATCCTTCCAGTAACTACCTACATGATTATTAAATAGCTCAACGTAATTTAATATCAAATTAATTATAACTGTTTGCCAATATCTGCGGTTCGAACCACGTAATAATCTTTCAGCGTACGCTGTAGTACAGAGCTCACATAATGTAATATTACATAATTGATGTAGTGCTGTTAACATGATATTATCTCGGCTAATTAACATACAGGGTGGTAGTGACAGCCTGTTGGGTTCGGTACATACGGGCGAACTCTCGTCCTTTACGATAAAGCGTTTTATCTTTTTCAAAGAGATGTTTCATGTCATCTGTCGTTGATGGCCAGTTTCATCTATAAATGCTACTGGCATATTATAGTTTTAACAGCCCAAAAAAAAGAAAAGAATTCTTCACTACGTTTTGGTATAGCATGTTTTAATATCATAAAGAGGAAAGATTTGATCGTTTGCTTGTTTGCATTGAATAGGTAGGCTCCAAAACTACTGGACCGATTTAAAAAAATATTTCTACTGCTAAACATACGCCTGCCCCAGTGACTTCCAGATCGGCCGGTTGGAAGCAGCCTGCAGTTTTATTTCAAGTCTTTTGCGATTGTATAAATAAGTCATATTCTCAAACCGGTATAGTGTTCTTTTTAGCGATTTGTCTTGATTCAAGTCAGGGTTTGATAGCACTGTTGTTTTTTCAAGATAAACATCTTCTTTGGAACCTGCGGGGTAGCCATGAACTCTTAAAACAATTTCAAATCATTGTTTCATTGTCAATTTCATACTTTGTTACGTACAACATTTGACAGATTTGACAAGATTTGACAGATTTGAGATTGTTTTAAGAGTTCATGCTTAACCCCCTGTACCTGTTTCAGGGATGTGATTATTTCCCGTATGTAACCTCCATAAAACATATAGTGTATCGCTCCTGATAATGAAAGCATAACATTTGAGCGTGGCTTTGTTCAGCAAGACAACCGCGCTCTCTATTGTAAGGTAATTAATTACAACTATGCAAGGCCACATATTAGAGTTAAGGTAGCCATTTTGGAAATTGTGAAGCCTTTGGCATAATTTCTGATTTGTACCAGAGACTCAGAATTCATACATCGGGAACTACTTAGTAATGTTTAAATGAAAATAAATTAATCCAAATTCATTTATTTATAAGAAACGCAGTACATATGAGTTATGAGATGTTACAATTAAAATCTTAATATTGTTCATCATCACCAGCCTATATCAGTCCACTGCTGGACACAGGCCTCTCCAAAAGGAGGATTTTGCCATAATCGCCACGCTTGGCAGGCGGGTTGGCGATCGCAGTTTGGCCAATGGTGGAGAGGAGACGCTACTGCCCGTCAATATTGTTACAATATTTTATTTATGAATAAATTCTTCCAAGTAATAAAGATTATGAAGCCTGAATTAAGGCAAAAGGTTTAACATGGGATTTTATTTTATGTGAGATAAAAACTTACATAATGCCTTATTTTATCATGGATGCAAAGATACATATTTTGCTTCTATTAGAATGATGACTTCTATGAATCAATCTTTTTAGGGCTCCGTAAGTCTGTAACTAAAAAGGAACCCTTTACGATTAAAAAAAGTTGTGGATCGTTAAGATACCATTAGGTCTTAAAAAATTGAATCCAGATTTAATAATAAAAAAGTTAGTGAAGAGTTGAATACTCTTAGAGCATTCGTTCGCTTTTTACTATTTTGTAGGATACCTTGTATGCAGGCTGTACAAAAGAATAGGACACTCCTTAAAATCACGTGCTCAGCTGGAGATACAACAACTTTTGCTATGGGGCAATGTCGAAATCGTGATTATTTTTAAAGATTCTCCATATATTATCGTCGAGGTATGCGAATAAGTTTGTATGGCGCAGCTAAAAAAAAACTCGATTTCGATGTTGCTTTCATAGAAAAAGGTGTTGTAATGACCAGCTGATCATGTGGTTTTAATGAGTGTCCTATTCTCTTGTACACCCTGTTTAAATCATCTATTATGATCTAATTTCATGACCTAAATAACATACGCATACATTATGAGGTAAACCTCATTATTACGCAGTGTTAGCAGCGTTACTGACATTAATTGCTTTAATAAATTACCGTGCACAATTAAAATATTACAGTTAATTTCATTATAAATTCACAACAAAATCGCGGGCGGCAAATGATGGAATAAACTACAAACCACATTAATACACCGATTAAGGTCCGCTGAATCGAAACAAACCATAAACAAGTTTAACTCGATGCAGTAATCGCTTCAATCGAGTCAGCGTCGCTAAATCGGCTAACTCGATTTGCTCAGTGCAGCGTCCACGAGTTTGCTGCGCTCGCTTTTTGTTTTTTTGCAATTCGCGTTCCTTTTTTGAAAACATGACGGAGCGCTTTTTAGGCTGGTTTTCGCGAAATCAATGCGATCGTAGGTTTTTTTTTATAATTTCTTGCTTTTAAACGGGCTTAAATTTCTGACGACGAAATTGTTGAAGAATAGTCTTTGGCAGATACTTGAAGTCTTTTGTTTCTAAGTTCGATTCAGGGTGACAAGAGAAATGAGTAAACCAAAACTTCTACTGTTCACCATGTCGATTTAGGTTCCTATTGCTACTGATGGAAATCCTTTCATTATTCATTCATCCATTTCTTATTGAATAAAGAATTAATATACAATTATAAACATCTACTACTAAGCTACAAGATCATGCTAATCACACAAACATTTTCCTCTTGCGGGAATCGAACCCGTAACTGCTAGTTTTGTAGTCAGCTTGCGCAATCCATTAGACCAGACGGTCATATCGTGTATCATTACTAATTATACTATACTAACAATAACGCTTAGTGCCTGTTTCACAATGTACGGATAAAGTTAAGTAAAAGATAAAAATATATCAAGTGCTTGAAAATCGTGTCAAAAATGTGTCAAGGATCGTGTTTATCCTTGAGATAGCAACCTATCCGTTCATTGTGAAACGGCCCTTAATAAAATAGATGCGACTATACTTAAACCTATCTTTACTGTACTAGAATATCTCTTTTTACCTCACAAACTAAATCCTTTCGGGATTCACTAATTTCCACACATAATGAGAGCGTGCTATTGCATGTAACTGAAAGGGTTCTTTGCCGTGCACTCTGCGGCATGAAACGAATGACCTAGAAACTGCTTTTCTTGGATGAATCTGCACACAGCGTAAAAAGAACATCCAGTCAGTTTTTTTTTATAATTGGACAATATCACAAACATTGCTCTGATCCTAAGATAAGTAGGTAAAGCACTTGTGTTATAGAAATCAGAAACAACGATGGTACCACAACACCCAGACCCGAGACAATATAGAAAAGTTAGTTTTCTACACTGACCCGACCGGGGATTGAGCCTTGAAAGTTTAGACCTTTACAGCACAGATTAATATGTCTAAAGACTACGGTAACAATCAAAGTCATTTATTGATGTCCCAAAAATATAGCATTGCCCTACTACCCCTTTAGGACTACATATCGGCTGGTGATAAGAAGAAACTACACAACAAAATCAGATATTTTTGTCAGCCTGCTTTTTTACAGTAAATACATTTACAAGACATAATTAGTAAACTAAGTGCAAGCTAAGTGGGTTATAAAGTCTATGCACTTTTGTCGTTCAAGTATGAGGCATATGCTTTATTTTAGCGGGTTTAATCTGGCCAGTGTGCGTTGCAAAAGGCACAATGAGATGAAAATGCCGAATGGAACTGCTAAAACAGGCTGGTTCGATGTCAGGGTATGTATCCCGAAGCCTAAAAAGCGTTCGATGTTCTAGCAGCTCGAATCTAGGAGGTTTGTTAGATTATTAGGTCTGATTTCGTACTATGAATGAACTTCCTATTTTACAAATATTTGTTAAAATTACTTTGAAATAATGATACTACTGCTTAAATAACATAAGTTTATGGAACGTAATCATTAAAATCATATAAAACTTAGAAACTTGAAACATCTTATCAACTAATGAGAGGTGTAGAGTATGTGTTTTTTAGTTTTGGATGTGAACCATTTACTGAAAGTTGATGTATTTTAAGCACGAAATCTCACATAAAAATGAATTAACTGTTACATTTGTGCTTTATTCGTTACAGGAGCGGCGTCAGTGTTATGAATGGTTAACACGTTCGCTGTCTCTTCTTGTGGTACAGTTCCATTTAATAGGGAGTGATATATCTGTTGCATAAAATTAGGAGAATCTTTGCAGCTGGGCTATCTTTAAGTTGTAATTTCACTGTAGGAAATTCCGGACTGAAATATTTCCGAATGTTCAAGCATTTCAAGCTATGCGCTGCTTTGGAGGTATGGCAGTCAAAGTCGTGCAAGCCAGAAGCCTTTATATTTAGGGAAGCCGGAAAATTTGTTTGAAAATACGGGAATAAAAACGCCAAAACAAGATTTCCGTAATTTAAAAGTCCTAATACATTTTTCGATAGCTAGTATACCTGCTTACGTTTAAGGACAAATTAGTGACGTCCCCAAAACCAAACTTGATATTCAGTATGAGGGGGTCGACGGAACATTGAATATCGATGAGTTTCTTGTTCCAGATTTGGGTCAGGCTTAAGGCATCAACGCAGCTCCATGTAAATCTGAACCTAGATTTAGTTCGGAGAGGGAACTAGCATTAATTTACGGCGGACGTTTGAGTATTTTAGGACAGCAGGACATAATTAACATTATTTTTAAAGTATTTGAATGTTTTATTTTTTTTATAATTATATTACGTCAACAAGACCTTTTTTTTGGTGCGGAGGAAAAATGCCTTTCGCATACCTACCGCCGCGGGGTAAGCGGTAGGTTATGTGGGACTCCCTCGACATCTTACAACGGCTTTCGCCGCTGTGCCATGACGAAGTATCACCCACTAAAAAACCTGCGGTGTACCACGCAACGTATGCGAGTAACACATGCTTGTTCTGGTTTCCATCCATGCGTCACAAACGTACGGCATGCTATGCCGGGCCTCAGGCATAGGGAATGGGTGATCCTGTAGACACAGGATCGCCCAGACTGACAGACTGTGCAATGTGAGCTAAGGGCCCCCGCCCCGCACCCACTAGTCCGCTAGAAGTCCTCTAGTCCTCTTCTACGACTTCGGATCGGGTCAACAAGGGTTTAAGCTTCCCAGCCCGATCCGTGGCCACCCTTTGCGACGACATAGTGTCGCAACAAAAGGCCGCCCACGTCTTACTCCAACTCGCTGCCTAGCATAGCTTGAAGCATACTGGGAAACGAGAGACACCACCAACCGCAGGGTCAGCACCCTGCGGCCAGGTCGCGGGTCATCTCCGCGACCACCGTCTAGGCAGCACGAGTAGGGAGTCATCACTCCCCGCAAGTGCTGCCCGAGACGCATCCACAAGCGGGCTGCCAAAGCCCACCGGGAGCATCTCCCGCAGAGTTTAGCCATGAGCTAGCAATAACCCGAAGGAAATTACTAACCCCCGTTGCCCAGGGTGAACCATGACAGGAAGCTACTCCTTACACCCGATCGTAACCGAATGTAATTAGTAACACCTCGCCGCACGAGGAGGTTACTCTGACAACGTCAACAAGACCTAGGTTAAGTAAGGGGGGCCTATGTTCAACAGTGGACGTCCTGTGGCTGAAATGATGATGATGATGACGTCAACAAGACCAGACCTACGAAGAAACGTTTAATTCTCATTTTAGGATATAATAGAAAAAGGCAATTTAAAAAAATAATCTTTTTCTAATGGACATGAAGTTTGGAGACTACGACTACTAAACTACTTCTCATCATCATCATCATCATCAGCCCACACTAGTCCACTGCTGGACATAGGCCTCTCCAATTGCACGCCACTCTGCACGATCCACGGCTACTCTCATCCAGCTTCTGCCAGCAACCTTGCGAAGATCGTCGCTCCATCTAGTCTGAGGGCGTCCCACACTACGCTTGCCTACACGCGGTCTCCACTCAAGAACTCGTTTACGGTTAGCGGTTATCGGTTCTGCGACAAATATGGCCGGCCCACTGCCACTTCAGCTTGCTAATTCGATGGGCTATGTCGATGACTTTAGTTTTCTGTCGGATTACCTCATTTCGGATCCGATCCCTCAGAGAAACTCCGAGCATAGCCCTTTCCATAGCTCGCTAAGCGACTTTAAATCTGTGGACCAGCCCTATCGTGAGTGTCCACGTTTCGGCTCCGTATGTCATGACGGGTAGGACGCACTGATTGACTAACTAACTACTAACTAACTAACTTAAACTACTACTACGACCAAAAAAAAACGTTCTTTTTTACCAATTGGGTGGTACCTCTTTGAACAAGGATTGTAATAGTTCCTTGCTTTAGGCCCATGACAATTCACTAATTGTCATAGGCCATCCCACTAGATGTCTGGCGTATATCTATTTGTTTTTAATTATTTCATTTACTAGAGTAAAAATAATTAACAGTGTATTTTAATTTTTAATTTTACCCTTAGTGACAAACCATCGGACAAACAGATTTTATATAATAGTCATTTTCCGTATTTTTACCCGACTGCGAAACGAGGGTTATGTTTTTTATCAGAGAAATTTTATTAAAGATCTTGACTTTCTTAAAGTTGACTTTCTAAACCACTAAGCGTGCCCAAATTATTTCAGCACACCCAAGGGTGCGATTTTCGGTTATTCCAAAATTATATTGAGGGAGGACAAAGTCTTGTAACCGTTTCGAAATAATTTAAAACGTTCCCCTGAGAGAATGCGTCGAGCAAAATCTTTGATAGGGGATTTTGCCGCTGGAATTGTTAAGTTGAAAGGAGTTCAATATGTCGTGAGGTCGATAAGATATGATGATATTTCGACATTTACTTTTGAATTTTCGGTAATGTAATGAATCGTAAAATTCATTTATCAGATGTTTTCATTAACATAAGGCTTATGGTCGTATGTGTTGATGGAGATGTGTTACTAAAAACTAAAATGATTATTTTTTCTGATGTTATTAAGGCACTTTGATTTTGTCTACCAAAGTTTGGGCACGTTACGGTTAATGAACCGAATGCAATACCCTTACAGGGTCCATAAGTATGATCTCACACAATGTAACACCTTATGTATACACTTATGACGCAATAAATGAATATGAATATGAAAATAACAAATAACTTTTGTTTAAATGGTATTTAAGTTCATAGTTAGTCTCCTTGGCATAAATCACTAAAAATAATTAGAGGTAAGAGGGCACTTGCATAAGAGCACCCTAGTAGTAGACTTGTAGGCCTGCACCACCTAAAAGTCGGCGAGACCTGTGCCTTATTTAAGACGATACGTTATACGCTTTTTTATATTTTTTTTATTTAATAAGAGCAACCAACAAATCTAACACCAATAGACAACGTAATAACAATTATATAATACTAGCTAAGTGTTGATTTAGTTACAGGCTGCCACGACTTGCAAATGTGAGTGTTTATATTATCTTAAGGCCTTAACACCACCCAAGTGCCTAAAACCTCGAATATGATAATCAAATTGTTAGAATACCTGTTACTTGAATCTAAAAATTTAAAATACAATATGCTAGAAGAGGATTTTATAAACATCTTGAATTGAATAATTTTGATTTTCCGATAAGTCCCTTGAAATAAAACATGCACAAAAAAGTGTCAATTTTTTCATAAATTGCAAATGTTCTCTTAAACGGCACAAGCTATTTCTTTACTATTTTCACACAAAACAAGATTTTGGAAATATACATGTTTTGAATTGAGAAATTTATTTGAAAACTCTCGTTAATGGCATTAATTTCATAAAAAAAACATGTTTTTTCCGATTTTTAGAGGTCATCCGCACGCGCTATATTGTATGGGCGCGACGCGTCAAGGTCATTCAAGCGTGTTAAGGCCTAATTTGCCTTTAAGCAATATATTACTTTTAAAAAAAAACTTATTTATTAAGGCTTATTTCCTTTATAATTTATATCCTTCATATGTATATTATACAATATTGTGTCTGGTGTAGGTTGTACTTACTATTCACTTATGAAAGAATGCAACAATTTTCTGTTCTAGTAACTATTGTAGGTATTATAATATTTCAAGAGACGTATTTTTGCCGGAGATTCGTGGTTTCGGCATTATTCAAGTATCAATATTTAATGCTAATATTACAAGATCACGATCAAGAAAATTCAGATTGCTTGGTACGACTGTCAACAAACGAAATCAGTCGGCAATCGAACGGGAATCCGTTACAATTCCTATGTTAGCGCAGACAAATCTTCGCGTCCATTATCAGGATTAAGGCGACTGGATCTTTATGTGGGTTAGGTATGTACGCCAGTGATAGTATACTTTTATTTTGCTGTTAACGTAAAGGTAGACTTCGGAGCAATGCGGCTTGCGGCTTGCGTCATGCGTCACTTGCGGCCTCCATTAATATTTCTATGCTTGCGGCCCACGCGGCCATGCGGCTGTACTTTGAATTATAGGAGTACCTTTTCCGAGCGATGCGTTGCGGCCGCATGCGACAGTGCGCGATCCGAGGCCAACGGTGACGTAAGCCGCAATCCGCGGACCGCATTGCTCCGAAGTCTACCTTTAGTGAATTTGTAAAAAATTTGGTTGTGTTCCATGGCTACCAATTTTGATGATTAAAATCTATGGAGAGAGCTGTTTGGCATTTCTATAATTATAATGCGAAGTTAGATCCAAAATGAAGATATCCGAAGGAGAACCAAAGTCACTGTCATGGTTTTTCGAATTGCAAGTTAAAGTGGCAATAGGCAGGCCAAATTAACATTTTAAATAAATTAATTAATAAATATTGGACAACATAACTACAGATACATATAATACAAGTGTTTTGTATAGTTACTAAAGTATGATTATTATTTTTTTGTATTATTATCGCTACGTCACGTCATAGCTTCTCACTGGACCACGGCCGGCCAACGCCGGCATTATGTAGATTAGATGTCTGCTTGTCTAGTACAATTGAACGATTCCCGCTATCTTGCGATCGGCTCGATATGCTAAGTCTCTATTTTGCATTTCAGTAACAATGTTTGATATCTTTGCTCTGACCTCGGAATCTGGGATACAAAAATAATGCTTCAATTTTGTCTCGATTCCCTTGTTGTTAACCATTGCTACTTGTTTTACAAATTTATTGAAAGAACAAACAAGTTAACAATAAGCTTTACTTAAAACATTTACAGGAAAATCTTAAACAATTGTAAACTCAATAGCGATGGTTACCTTTTATCTAAACATTAGAATAACGTTTTATTCTTAATTCTGTTCAGTAAAGATATAATAATTCAAGTCTCCGGCTGAAAATTCATTATTTTAACCTTGTTATTATCATTAAAGTTTATTTCACTACTATGGCAATTATCAATATTTCAGGTGTGAATAAAAAAAAGCGCAAAACTTAGAATGATAATTGACTTCAGTCGGTGTTATGATCCTTTTTTTTTTAATACTACTTTAACTACACTTCATGATCATGAAGTGTAGTTAAAGTAGTTTTGAACGTATAGTCGACGCCATAATACAATAACGCACTAGTTTTAAGCTATATTTAGATACAAATAATCATGGAAAGGAAAATGTTGGCCCAGTATTCGGACGTAGTATTCTATTGAACAATCAATACCCAATAATTTGGCATGGAGCTGATAAATTGCTGCGATTCGCGTTTAAACTTGAAATCGGTGGCAGTGTCCAGGCCGCTATTTACCAAAATTCCAATTCGCCATGCGAATTATATAGATTACTGTTATTTCGGTGGTCCGAAGATGTTCAAAGTTAAAACTAGAATCGACACGAAATTTTTTTTCGACTCTATCGTCTAAATAAACAAGTCGAACTTGTTTATTTTTAATTTATATTTCACAAAAAAATCCACAGAACTTAAATAACAGAGCTATAATGAAATAAAATGAATTGAAATGCAATTAATTTTTTATTGAGTATATCCTCCGTGAGCCCTCTTCCGGACGTGTATGAGACGTCCCAAAATATAACTTAGCCCTACCAACGCTTCGGGACAACATATCGGCTGGTAATGAGAACAAACGGCGCAACAAACTCAGTCACCTTTGTCAGCCTGATTTTATTACAGGAAATATAATTACAAGATTTTAAGTGCGAGCTAGGCAGGTTATTAAGCCCATGCACTCCGTTGTTCAAGTAATACTTCAAAGACAACCGGCCACTAACAACGTAGGTACATCCATTTCTATAGCTAGAATTAGAGGGCTCATTGTGATCTTTTTAATTCACTGCCGGACGTAATCATGATTATAATTTCAGCCAAGGGCTGTCCACTGCTGAATATAGGCCACTGAAAAACGATTAATTTTAATTATAATACAATTGCTATAATGCCCCTTCTAGAAACACTCAAATTATCTATGGCGCCCTTATTATTGAAGTGCAAATTGAAAATTAATGGTACGCCATTTTGTATGATTTGGTGATTTCTCTTTGCCATGTACAAAATTATGGAGCCTTTATGTCTCTCTTTGCTTTAGCTCCTCAATACAAAAAAATACTTACCTACAGAATATGTAGGCTACCAATGATCCTAAATTAAAAACTCTTGGGTACTCATTTCATAATTCTCATTGCAGAGTTCTACTACTTACGTGGCGGTAAAGCATTGTGAGGAAATCTCCAAATTCAGGATAATACTGGATGTAAGTATCCTCCTCTAAGATACTTACATCCAGTATTATCTGCCTCTCCAACTAGTGAAGGTCAGCTATCAGTACTGCAAAGCGTTGACGGTCCCTTGCTCAATGCAGAAGTCTACCCGCATTTCCAACTCCTGTCCATTCTTTGATGTTATCCATCCATGCCATCCTCTTCCTACCAACACCCTTGCTTCTCTCAACATTTCCCATTATGATCACTTGTGGTAGGTGATATTTGTCATGTCTGATGATGTGGACAAGATACGCTGTGGATGTAGGTAGAGCAATGATCAAAAGGTCATCTCTGCCATTGCCTGTCTCTATTTTTAGGTCACGGAGGTAATATAGCATTTGCTCTAGTTTAAAAAAAAACAATAGAGGGTACTATTATCTACTCCAGTACGTATAGAATCGTCCCTGTTTAAACATACTTAACTAAACAGCTACTTTCTCTCAGCTATCTGTGCAGTAATAAAGTTCAAATTACACTGTTGTAAAAAGAGGGAAATCCAAACTTGTTTAAGCTTTTAAATTTGATATCAATAATTTGGGGCCCGCTATTCAGAGATATTGTGGTAGCCTAGAAATATTTACACACATCATTTTCACATATATTGCTCTTATCCTAAGATAAGTAGCTACAGTCCTTATGTTATCGATATCAGAAACAACGACGGTACCACAACACCCAGACCCGAGACAATATAAAAAAGTTTGGTCCGACCGGGAACCGAATACGGGACCAATGCCAAGTCCGGCGCTTTCGCCTCTCGGCTACGGTGGTCGTCAATCTTTATTGCATGAGAAGATTATAATTATTCCACGCATTTACCAAAAGAATATTTATTTAAAACAATTCACAAACTGTTATGATAAGGTTCATATTCGGGTACCAAGTTAGATCATAAATGAATGATCGTTATATTGCCTCCATCAGAACTTGAGACATTCGTGGTAGGCACAGTGGAAGTGGATATCGTAGGATCGGAAGACATAAATTTTGAAACCTAAGATAATTGTATCTTAACTTAATTACAGCAAGACAATCATTAGTGTGCTAGTTTTATTTCTATTGCTATTTTTGTTAATGTCAGAGGGGTAACCATCTCAAATCTGTCAAATCTTGTCAAATCTGTCAAATTTTGCAAGTAATGACGTATTAAATTGACAGATTTGAGATTGTTTTAAGAGTTCATGGTTACCCCGCAGTTCTACGTGCTATGTGCACATGAGTAAAGAATGTGCACCGACGACTGACACTAGCTTGACAATCTGTCGGGTATTTTCTATGTCAGAAACTTTTGTTCGATTACGGCCCCTAGTCCCTATAAATTAGCAATCAGCAATAATCGCGCAGTCATCGATTCCGTCAGTCCGATTCATGGTTAGTGTCAAAACCTATGGGCAGCATTGACAGTAGATAGATTGCTATAGCTTTGTTTTTGTTTTTTGCTATCAATTTTCAATTTTCTAAAATACCGAATACATACCGAATCTAAGCCAGATATTGACAATTTTTGCTATCGCATTGCTTTTGCAAGATACAGAATCAGGGTACGGATCTCTTCATTTCTGTTTTAACTCACAAAGAGACAATGTCATTTCCATGGCGACTTACAACACCCCGCCACCAATCCGCACTGGGCCAGCGTGGTGGAGTAAGGCCCAAATCACCTCATAGTTAAGATGAGACATATACCTACCATACAGTAAGATGTTTGTTTATAGACGAGCTTGCTGTATTATTTTATATTTAGGTAGTAATTTATGGTATGTACAACATTATAACTCCGATAGTTTGATGAAGGTTATTATATGAGGTGGTATGTGGGCGTTTCTAGAGGTAGTGGAAATTAGATGATTCATAATCATAGCTTAGAAATAGTTACTTAATGTCAGTTGGGAACTAACAGACAGGTACTTAATGGGATGTCTTACTGGCATAGTGGTATATATGAAAACAAAGATTTCCAGGTTTTACACCCTTTACATCATTTGAAACAGATTGTAAGTACCTTTATGAAGCGAAACACTTCGCATTGTTCAATAATCAGACTGATGTTTTCTAATATAATAATGATAAATAAAATAATAAATAAATAAATATTGCACAACATCACATACATTGGTCTGATCCTAAGGTAAGTAGCTAAGCACTTGTGTTATAGAAATCAGAAACAACGACGGTACCACAATATCCAGACCCGAGCCAATATAGAAAAGTTCGTTTTCTACATTGACCCGACCGGGAATCGAACCCGGAACCTCAGAGATGGCGGCGCCATTTAAAGTCCGGCGTGCTCGCCTCTCGGCTACGGAGATCGTCTAATGATAACCATTATTATATTAGAAAACATCAGTCTGAAATCCAGATACCTATTATTTATTTATTTATACCTACTTCTCTGCCCTGGGTCTTTATTGATCTGTTGTATGTACCTATATAATACCTGTGTAAAATTATAGAACTTAATAAAAAAAATAATTGAATATCAAACAAAAGTCAAACTAAACTAATCACAAATCAATAAATTTCACAATCGCATTACGTCCAGTTAACCTAAATACGAAATCTCTCGGATTCATTCAGCTGCAGAATTCAGTTGTCAGCTGGGACTTGTCAGATGCTATCGTGAATACCTGCTTCCAGCTTTTCGCTTCGTAACAAACTGACAGCTATACCAAGTACTATACAAACTTAACTATTCTGTATCGATAATTTATATAAAGGTAGTTATAATTTTGATGATATTAGAACCATAACAAATATTAGCGTGGTTTTAGATTAAAGATAAGTAAAGGTTTTAGAAAAAGATAAATTTTATTGTATAAAAAAGACATTGAAGGTTCTTTTTTAAACAAGACAGTTATAATCAGGCTGTCTAAATTCCTAATTTCAGACAGCTTTTGGGTAAAGGAAATTAAGTTGAAGTAACGTAGTTCAACTACTATACAGGCTATTATAAAGGCTATTAATATTACCGTATTTCAATAGTAAAAATAAAGAGCCAAAGGAAAAAATATTTTTCTCTTTCTTTTTTTATTATTAATTAAAATAAAAATACCTATTAATGATTTTGTGAGGATTATTTATATTTATAATACTCTCAAAAACAAAATATAAATAATTGTAACTGTTACAGTACTCGTGAGTAACATTGTATTGTTAAAACATAGGATGATAATTGTCCTGTAAACTAGATCAATATTTTTATGTGTGCAAAATACAGCTAATTATGAACTGCTGTTATAGCGTGCATGATTAAGTTACAAATCTAAAAATACAAACTGACATTTCCATTAGTAAAATTTTGATTTAAAAATAATCCCGTATGGCCTCCAAAAGTAAAAAAAAAACCTCACGAACTTTAGACAAACCGACCGTGTGGAACAGACGTAAGCCCTTCATCGTATTTACGTTAAAATTCATATTTTGCAATTCCAGATTGGTAAACAAACTGAAACCATAGCAAGTTTTGATCGCTGGCTATCGAAAGCGGGAGTTTGGTGTTTGGTTGTCAGTTGGGAGTTAACTGGGCTACCGGAGGCAGGAACTGCCGATACCGACTGACATGGCAACTAGAACTACTGCTGGTAAATGTTGGGCATAGAACGACTACTATGCCCTATCCTGGTAATATTATAAATGCGAAAATTTGATGGATGGATGGATGGATGTTTGTGATGGATGGAGGTTTATGGTCAAAGTAAAAGACAAAATTTAAATTTTTGTTTTTAGCAATTACCATGCTAGGTTTATCTAAGATTTTTAATACTTGAAAAAAATCGTCCGCCTCAGGTGGGATCCGAACCCAGTTAGTGGTCAAAGCACTCGCCCGGTATGCGATGGACGTGGGTTCGGATCCCACCTGAGGCGGACGATTTTTTTCAAGTATTAAAAATCAAAGACAAAAGTATCGACTTCGATTCGGCATTCGACAGGATGATAATTATATGTAACAATTCGTCGAAAGATGCTCCAAGTACAAAGACAAAATAAGGAAGCAATTAGAGTAATAAATAATATTGTTATTTACGTGAACTTTATTGTCATGTATTGACATGGAAACAAAATTAGCATTGCATAATATTGCAGTATGCGGAGGAGTTAACTAATAAACTGGTCATTTCAAATTACCTGTTACAGTCTGTAAAAAGACTCAATATCTACATTCAGGAAACACTAACATAGGTGTACAAAATACATTCCCTCAATACCCTAAATCATACCGGAACCTTCGTTTCTGGCTCGCATTTCATCAGTTCCCCCTCAACAGTCGCATTATCATGCTAGTTTCCGACTATCGGTGAAATAAACGCGGGCGATATCTCGACAATGCCTTCGGTCCCCGGTAGGGTAACCATGATTAAGGAATCAAAATGAAATACAGAAAAATATTATTCACAATAACATAACATAACATAAAAAAGTCTTGAAGTGATCAAATGACACAAAATACTCCAATTATCATGATCTGGAAACATTCAAATATCCTTGCGTGACCTAACAGTCAGGTCAATTCAGTGGCGGGCATTGGTTTTATTTCGAGGTAGGCAGTAGACACTTACTAAGTGTTTTAATGATGAAAATCAATGGTTTTGACCTGACTACCTCATTTCATCTACCGGGTTGGCACTGCCTTCAATTCCAACTGGCCAAACTGGAAAACACCGGGGGAGGCCTATGTTCAGCATTGGATGTCCTGTGTCTAAAATAATGATTTGTCGATGATGACTTAACAGTAACCTAACCTAAACTAACCTTGTGCTATCTAACAGTGAATTTTGCAAAGAGGTTACCCAGAACTGAGCCAGTTTAAAAAGTCTGTATCTGCCACTCAAAACGCACGACTCAAGACTCAAGGTGAATTAGAACGCTACTGAGCCGTTAGGATTTTAATGTAAAGACTATGACAGTTTTTAATGAAACGGTATTACGGTAGGGCATATTTGTTTCTTTGTGTGACAGTTGACAAAAAAAGATTGTGATCGTAGCACTTCACAAGATTTATAACTCGAAGTTTGGTTTTATTTGGTATTAAGCAACCGCAAACGAAAAAAATATTTTTGGTTTTCCATGTAATTTAATTATCTTTGTAGTAACTATTATTACCTGTAGTTCACGAATATGGCTTGAAAGCACTGAGAAGAAGTCGTTTTTTAAGTGTTCCTTAATCAGTTACAAACGGTTTGAAAGCACTAGAACGTAGTTGCATTTTTTAAAATTTCCATTTATCATCTACAAAACATAGTGTCACACAAAAAACAAGCTTTCGGTTCTAATTTTTATCACTATATTGTTTACAACGGTTTTGTTCTTTCCCTGTCCCATAAACATCGTCAGTGTGGCCACCCCAGTCCACGCCCACTTAGTGCAAAGTGGGTCTCAATTTAGATAAAAGGTTTGAGACGATTGTCCCAATTCTGTGTTTGTGCGCATTTGTCTACTATCCTTTCTATCAGCATTTGCCTTCGGTTTTTAGCATATTTTCCTGCTACGTCAGGTTAATATATTATATAATATAGACGGAGTCAGCCAAACTAATGTGCTTTGTAGAACTTTAATTAACCAACTTAGTTTAAATGTAGAATTCAGTAATTGGATTATAATTTGCATATTTTATTACATACCTATTTCAGACTTTATCCGTGATAAAATACATTGATAGTAAACATAAGAAAAAATATTACATTATTCGCTCGCAGTGTAATGAGCCAAATAGCAGTTACATGTATCGATAGGCAAAACGGACAGAAAATACCCTATTTGATCGGGCTCGCACGAGTTCTACTCACCGAATTTCACATCATCATCATTTCAGCTACAGGCCGTCCACTGCTGAACATAGGCCTCCCCCAGTGAATTCCAGATCGGTCGGTTGGAAGTGACCTGCATCCAGCGGCTTCCTGCAACCTTTTAGCTTATGGGTGGACGTGCCACGCTGCGCTTGCCAAAATTTGAATTTCACATAGATGTATAAAAAAAATGTTCTTCATAATAAGCTCATCCGTCCATTACTGGAGCTGATCATAGGCGTCTTCAAATACACGCCACTAAGCCCAATGCCTGGTTATTCATTTTATGTGTGTTTTTCCATGATTTATTCATTCTGTCATTCATTATTTATGCTATGTGCCAGCAGTTTCGAGTATAATTTATAGGAGTAAAATGTCAAAACACCACCAAAATGCACTAAGTCAACCTTACCTGCCTCCGGTGTAAGAGAGAGCGTGCGGTACAAAATAACCAGGGCCATAACCATGAACTCTTAAAACAATCTCAAAGTTGTCAAATCTGTCAATTTTGGTTCGTCATTTCATACAAAATTTGACAGAAATGATAATGTTTGACAGATTTGTGATTGTTTTAACAGTTCATGGTTAGGGCCCAGACAATTGTCAGCTTTTATTACTAGAAAAACAGTTCCAAGAATGTAGTGAGTGCGAGTGGAACAGGTGATAAAGTCCATGCAGATTTGATATGTTTAGGCAATGCCCAAACCTGTGATGGTATCAATGTCTCTGGTGCTATAAAACTATGCACTGCGATCGCCAACCCTGTGTGTGCCCAGTGTGGCGGTTATGGGCATATTTCCATCGTCATCCTCATTCTGAGTGTATTCTTTAGAGAAACCCCATCTAATGTACGTAAATAGTTCCCTCCATAGCTTGCTGAGGAAATCGGTGAACTTAAAACAATAAATAAATAAATAAATTGTTTCCACAATCACACCAATTAGCTAGCCCCAAACTAAGCATAGCTTGTACTATGGCGACTAGATAACAGATAAACATACATAAATAAGTTTATAAACATCCATGACTTAGGTACAAATGCTCGTGTTCACCACACAAACATTGGACTTCACTTAAGTCTTCATATTTTTCATAAAAGTATCGAAGATATTACGTTCAGCTATAATAATCACCCTAATTCATTAGCCGATTGGTTTAATAAGAAACACTGCTTTATTGTTGAGTTTCGATGCATCGAGTTTAATCTAATGCCACTGCCTCAAATTGGGGTCGACCAAAGAGAAATTTCCTAATCCTTTCTAGGTGATCGAAAATAACTACAAATAATTTTATTAATATTCATACTTGGTACAGACGGAGTCCTCCCTACGGCAAGCCATAATGTAATATTAATCTGTAAAGGCTGGTTTTAATTGTTCTCTGTTAAATATTCGTTTGTCATTTCCAATCATTTATCAATTACTTAAACAGTCAAAGGTCGAAAATGGAATCGATTTCCTTTGTAGCGACCAATTGTCTAAACGAGAATGAATTAGCAGCCACAACAAATGATCGCTCAGCGGCATCGACAACAATACTCTATTGTCTATGAGCCCGAGTATCTCTTAATGCATCACAGCCTTTGATAGGGCATACCATTGACAAAGGTGCGATTAACGCTAGTCGTATACTTGGCGTCACGTAAAAAGAGCGGTGGCCAATATAGGAACTAACATTTTCAGTACTGCTATAAGTGTTCGGTGGAGACAAGTAGCGCCACCCTCCAGCGTTCTTTTTATTTGACAAAAATTATACCTTAGACGCGCTTTCGTATAAAGTTGTGTCGCGCGTCAATGTATGAATAATCTGGATCCTCAAACTACTATGGGAGCTACGGTACGGATGTTGAGCGCTGGGCGAAAGTTGCGCAGAAGACTATTACGATTACGTGATTGGCTCACAGAAAAAGTATGACTCGCTACGCTCCATTGGCTAGTCGCGCGTCGCGCTTGCACCGCAGGCCGTAATTGTTTGTTAGCTCCGCGCACACGCGTCTCAGCTGATACGATGATCGTCTCGTCTTGTTGTTTAATGTTGTTATTTGTCTGCCTTTTCTTTTTTATGTTTTTTGTATTTTTTATGTATTCTACTTTTGTATTGTTGTGTGTGTCTAATCAAATATTTCTTTCTCTCTCTCTCTCTCTCTCGTAAGATGCACAAAGCAATCTTTACTCTTTGCCCCAGTGCTCAACATCGAAGCCGCATTCCTGAGCTACGTCACAGAATAATAAACACTAGTTGCGTGTACGATTCTATGTTCTTGATTAGATTTACACGCTTCACATTCTGGCTCTGACATTAAGGGATGCTTGCAGTTATACACTTACTGCTGGCTGGTAGTTACCGTAGACTTTTTTAGGATTTCGTACCCAAAGGGTAAAACGGGACCCTATTACTAAGGCTCCACTGTCCGTCTGTTTGTCTGTCTGTCTGTCTGTCTGTCTGTATGTCTGTCTATCTGTCTATCTGTCTGTCTGTCTGTCCGTCTGTCCGTCTATTCGTCTGTCATCAGGCTGTATCTCATGAACCATGATAGTAAGAGAGTTGAAATTTTCACAGATGGTGTATTTCTGTTGCCGCTATAACAATAAATACTAAAAAACAGAATACAATAAATATTTAAGAGGGCTCCCATACAACAAACGTGATTTTTTGCCGATTTCATTGATACTGGTACGGAACCCTTCGTGCGCGAGTCCAACTCGGCCGGTTTTTTAACACAGTTGTCTTTCTATGTGCAAACGCACGACTTATTTCTTGCTCAAAACATATGAAAAAACTCTAGTTCTACAGCTGAAAAATACTAATATGATTAAGTTTAATTTAGAATATACAGGGTTATTTGTAAAACATTTTTTTTTTATTATTACATTTAAAATCTGCGAATAAAACTAATAGATTGCACACTCTTTTAGCGAATCACTACCAAGTTTTCCGTGAAGGGGTAGACGAATGAATGAGGTAAGAGCTATATTGTGTAAAGGGATGAAACTTGGGGCCAGCAAATAGCCATTGTTTTACATCCCTCAGTTTGCGCCCGTGGCTTTGTGCTAAACGATGTCGCGGGACTTTCTGAAATCAGACCTTTAGGTAAACGTTTACTGTCCTGTTGTTGACAGGTAATCTTTGATGTGTTTTTCAATGTATTATAATATTTTATCATTCTGTAATCAGAACAACCAAATATGAATAAATATGGTAAGGTTTATTTTTTACATTTAATTAGCTAAGTAGGTTTTTATGCGGAGTAACGTATAAGTGAAGATGAAACGATATATGCTCATGGGATACTGTTTATACCAAGAAAATATGTCATTAATTTGTTAAAAAAATAATGTTTAATTCCCAACTGATGTTTATAATAAAAAAATTGGCATTCAATACTTTTTGCTGTTTATTATTATACGAAGCAGCGCTATCAGGATACTCAAAGCACATACCTTTTACGAATTTCAGATAATAATTCATTGAGAATTTCTCAGAATTTTCACTACAAGTCGACAATGAGCGTTACGAATATTATGAATGCCAACGTGATTGGCGAAATATGTTCAAAAGGCCTTTTACTTGTATAATGATTGATTGTTCTGTTACATAATATTTTATTTACCTTAGTATTTTTAGATAGGTAAGTGTCTTTGCTGTGCGGTTTAGGCAGAGTGTTTATCAGTTCATGGAATTGTAAATTTTTGTTTTTAGCAATTCCATGCAAGGTTTAATTGAAGATAAATAACACTTGAAAAAAATCATCGACCTCAGGTGGGACTCGAACCCACGTCCCTCTACTACTCAGCTATACATATAGCTACAACATTGATCAGAATACGCTGGCTTTGACAGCGAGAAAAAACACTTGAGGAATTTCATCTTGTCACGTGACGTCCTCGGTAGCTTAGTGGTCAAAGCACTCGCCCGGTATGCGATGGGACGTGGGTTCGAGTCCCACCTGAGGTCGATGATTTTTTTCAAGTGTTATTTATCTTCAGTTCATGGAACTTAACTTGAGTTCTTTTATTTTGTTATATTTTTTATTAAAATAAGCCAGTCCGCTCGCTTATGTGTGCTGCTGAGTATTCTGGTTCCGCGGTTGTGCTGCACGTTATAATTATAAAAAACAAAACATGCATTGCTCTGATCTTAAGCTTAAAGCACTTGTGTTATAGAAATCAGAAACAACAACGGTACCACAACACCCAGACCCGAGACAATATAGAAAAGTTCGTTTTCTACATTGACCCGACCGGGGATCGAACCCGGTTCTATAGTTTAGTTAAAACTGCTGTGAACGTCTAACACTGAATATTTATAAGGAGTTGTTACCTCATTATTATTATTTAGAATTTATTTATATGTATACTGATGCTGTACCTTTTTTTAATAAATAAATGAATGTTATTATAGACTAAACCCGCCAAATACTAATTTAATTAACAGCCTGCAACATAGTTGTAAGACTAAGTCTCAGCATCAATATTGGAAATGACGGGTCTAAGTGGCTAGCCGAGAGCAACACTGGATTAGGTCTAGCGGAGCCCCAACTTTGTTGATTAAAGCTGGAACTCAGACTGTCTACTTGATAGCAATACAAGTTAGTGGCCGTTCATTTAATAAATATCTAGAAATAGCCACTGTTCATCCACTTAGTTTACGTTTGATTATCAGCTTGATGGTTTTACAATACTAAAGTATAGTATTTTCTTCGTATATGTTTACAACCTTCGAGGCAAGTACGCAGGACCACCACAGTTTGGCGTAACCACCTCTGAGGTTCCTGGTTTGATTCTCAGTTGGGTCAATGTAGAAAAAGATCTTTTCTATATTGCCTCGGATTTGGGTGTGCTTTACCTACTGCTGCTGTATCAGAGCAATGTATGTTACGTTGTCTATTATATTTATTTCTTTATGTCAGCCTATTGGGATTTGAGAGTCATAAAGCCTCCATTAAAAACCGCCAAAGAGCACGTTCTCCCTTCCGCATTTTTTATCCAACTGCCTCCAGCCATCTTAAAGCTTTTTGGCTTAACAACTATTACCCGAGACCACCCCTAAACGTGTCGTGTGGTGCCGGCACGTTAAAAGAATTGCACCACCCCTTCTCTTCCTATGGGTGTCGTAAGAGGCGACTACAGGAGAACCGCCACAGGAACACGGGCAGCAGCGTTTCCTCTCCACCATTGGCCAAACTGTGATCGCCAACCCGCCTGCCAAGCGTGGCGATTATGGCAAAATCCTTTTGGAGAGGCCTGTGTCCAGCATGATATAGGCTGGTGATAATGGCCCCTTAACGTGCTTTCCGAAGCTTGTTTGAGATATGAGTCAACAGTCAGAATGGTCACCCATCCACTCCCTACCACGCAATATGTTGCCTAACTTTAAAAATCACTACCAAATAGCTAATATCTGAATTTGAAACATTTTCTAAAACATTCTTACTCAAATAACTATCTATCTTAGTCTCAGTACACATAGTATCCAAACTCGATAGTACAACTAAATTATCTCTCTCCTATCTTAGACCAATATTCCATATTTAATGAACTCCGGAATTGTTACGGAACTTCCCGAGTTGCAAGGATAGTTCCTACGGTCAACCCAGTAGACTCATGAATAGTAAAAGTGGATGTTCTAGAAGTTTTTATTAATACACTTCAGTGCAAATGAAACGGCACGTAGAAATATTATTTTTTGTAAAAACTAAAGGGTACTATTAATTACGACCCACTGCAGGTTAAAGCCTTACCAAGTATGAGGTGGTTTGAGTTATTGGGTGGTTTGGGTTACCACGCGGGCCCAGTGCAGATTGGTGAAAGGTTGTTGTAAAACCAGTGACCAAACCTTATTATCAGATGCTATACAACTAGTATCAAGCGATATCAGCCGGGAATAACTTTTAAGGTGCCCGCCGTACCACGGATATACTTGTGATAAATGTCACTTTTGGTCAGATTGCACCTAATCCACTTACAACCGCAGAATGGTTGCGTTATTTTAGTAATCACAATCAATGCGCTGCCTCCACTGAATCTTATTTTTGATCTTGAGGACTTTTCATTTTTTTTTAATAACATTGGTTTAATGGAACTGATCAACTAAATGAAAGGCACACAGACTAGTCCAGCATCAAATGCTGAGATTCCTACTGATTTTAAATGTTTCGATCCAAGCCAGTGTTTTGATATAATTTTTATTCATAGATTAGATACTCTAACTCTAGCCCCAATATATTTAACGTATAAAATAAATCAAATCACTTATCAAAATTGGAAATTAGAAAATAGTGCCAAATACTTGCTCGTGATTGTATTTTATGATCGTACCAACTTAGGTTTACAAATCTCCTAGTGTAGACGTAAGTCAGAAGCAGAAAAATCACAACTTAGAATTTTTAAAATCTTCTGCAGTAATCATTGTTTCTAGCAAAGTAAATAATCCTAAAAGCAATGGAATTAGCATGTTTGTTTCAAAGCATACGCATTATGAAAGAAGAGACTAGACTGTATTTGCAAAGATGCATCTCAGCGCGGATTAAAATTTCTAAAGGGAACTGTGAAATGGGAATAAGCTGTGTGTCGAGTGTTCGGTATAATTTTATTTAAAATTTCGATACTTTTCAGGATATTTCGGATCTATTCTATTCGAATACAAAAATATTCTTCGTAGTTCTATTTTTTTCGCATTGGCCAACCGCAATGGTCAACTAAGAATTGCTTGACAACTTATTGCAAAGGCTTTTATACTAGGTATTTTTTGGCAATTTTTTTGATCTCGAAATATTTCCATGAGTGATTTTTGCGCATGCACTTGCGTTTTTTATGACAGAAAACTCACATTGTCAGTAGTGGTGCGATCAGGCAAGTGGTTATTGCTTATATTTAAGTAGTATAAAAGGTGGACTTAATGCCGTGTAGTAGGTACCTATTGGGTGCGTTTCAGACAGCCTCCGAAATTCGACTTTATTACAAAAACAAATGGCTATCGTTAAGGCTCTAACTACTGTCAGCGTGTTGCGTCCTTAATTAATGTCTCTCTATGTGTTGCTCGAACGCACACAATACATACAGGGTGTTAGGTATTTGGTATATCAAGCCGAAACTCGGCTTTGTTATGTTTGTTGTTTTTTTTCTTATAAAATGATGATATCAAATTTCTGATTTTATCATAGCATTTTCAAGCAATGTTTACAAAGGCTAATTTCGGCTTGATATACCATTCACCTAACGCACTGTATTAATCCTAATTTGTGATTCCTATCCTATAATAGTTATAGTATTTTATTCAACTGCAGAATCAATATTATTATTGATTCTGCAGTTAAAGTGAGCCCGGTACCCAGCAGGGGGTACGAGTAATACAGTACAGTACAGTACTTTACACTTTTACAATAGTATTTTTGTATTTTTTATTTATGCCAAGAGACTTTTTAACAACTATGATTTATGAAGAAGGTTTGTATGAGGATCTAGTGTAATAATACGGATCCCTAAACCAGCGGGGTTGCCATGAAAAATAACATTTGCCATACACGCTCGACCTCGGAACAGCACTTGAATCCCTAATAAACCGTCTAATTAAGGAGTTGCATTCACTAACCAGTGTTAATAGGGCGACTAAGGCTTCGTTAAATTAACGGATAGTCTTTTAAGTTTTCACAAACTAAAAAATACTAATGGCCTTACTACAAAAAAGATAGGCTAGCGTTAAACACTTGTCTAAAATAAATCAACCAATTTGAAATGTTGACACATCTGACATTCGAGACATATTACTAACAAATATTTCAAATTGGGTGACTTATCTGTAAACAGGTGTTCAACACGTGTTCAACACTAGTCTATCTTTTTGTAGTAAGGCCGAAAAAGTTTAATAAAACATCCAACTACCTTAAAAAGCATTAGTTACATAAACAATACAAGCCCAGGTGCAAAGAAGTTCGTACAGTATGAAAAATTAGGCACAATATAAAATAATATGAAGTAAATTTGGAATGGAGGCCACGTACCGGCAAGCGCAGAGTGGGACGTCTACCCACAAGGTGGGCAGACAACCGGACGTGTCCACAGCAGACTTACCGGTATACTCAAAATCACTGGAAACCGTTCCCAGTAGCGGAACGTCATGACTGAGAAGCCACGTCTCCTGTAGACGCTCTATATTGCTGGTTGTACATAAGGTCCGGATATCTTCGATTGAAGTCTTTAAGTTTTTACAGTTAAAACTAATTAATTTAAAATTATTATTATTATTTTGATCACTAAACATCGCTTAAAATACTAATTAACTATAACTTTACGACCATTTTGCTTAGTTCTTAGTTGTGTCGCCTTTGCTTTCAATGACAGCTTTAATGCGAAGAAACATGGTTGCAACCAACGCTGCACACTTGTCCGTCTTTATTCACTTCCACATAGCCAAGCGTTTAGCCTTAAGTCGCTCTTCGGATTTTAGCGGAGAAGTTTTTTCAATTTTCATCATAGGGTCTCGATCGCTGACAACTCCGGGCTGCTAGATGGCCATTCGATTGTAGGGATGCTCTTCGACAGTAGCCATGCCTTTGTTGTCCATGCAATATGGCAGAAAGCACCATCTGGTTGAAAACATGAAAGAATCTTTATGTTTGAGTGACGGAATAGAGGGCAGTAGACTTTCTTCCAAAATGTTTTGTTAACTCATAGCATTGATGGAACAATCCACAAACTGTATCTCACCAACACCTAGTGCGGACATGCAGCCCCATATCAAAAGGGACGCTGGAAACTTAACTTAGCGTTTGATGCAGTTAGTATAAAATGCCTCATTATTGTTTCAAAGCATTTTTTAAATCATCACTGACTGTCACTTCGAATTTGGACTCATCACTCCAAATGGTGCTACGCTACTGATCAGAAGTCCAATTTAAGTAATCACGAGCGAACTTCAACCTCTTTTTCTTTTGTAAGGCAGTCAATTTGGGGGTCTTCTTAGCAGTGAAAAAACAGTAACCCATTCTTTTTAACACACTTTTGCAGGTATACGAAATACAACGTGTAACTTCAAATTTGCAAAACCTCTTGGGGTTTCTAATAGGGTGTAAAACTCTGATGCTCAAAAACAAAAACTTTTTTCATAGGATCAGAAATATTTTATTTATATCAACATTAAAATTAAAGCTAAGTTTCCTGGAAAATTCAAGACTTGTTGTTACCGCAGCGATGTTCCGAGTGTGCAATTAGCGTTACTTGTTGACAGATTATAGAAGTTCGCCGTCTCTGTTATTCGTACTTCATCAGCTATGTTAGAGCGAGACGGAAAGAGTTTATACAGCAAGCCTCATTGGGTGAAGCTTTTGACTGGAGCCAAATGAGTTTTGTATTTTTGCGTTTCCCCTCTTTGTGGAAACTGGTAACTATTTTCTCATTTTTTGCGAAATAGTTATTATTTTGTGAAATAAATTCTTAGATGTTCTGTCTTCATGTGTCTGGCGCTTATTTTATATTTATTTTAATACAGGACGACCCAAAGAATAGGACACTCCTTAAAAACAGCTGATCAGCTGATCCAATATTATCAACGAAACCCGACCCGACCGGAATATTTTTTTTTTGGCTCAAACAGTCATTGCAGTAAATAGTTTATAGCTTATTAAACTTTTGTGTAATTTGACGATCATAAATACGTAAATCAAAAACCCACGCGATCGAGGTCGCCGGCAACAGCTAGTTATTTAAAGGTTACAAACGTGAATTAGAATAGTAAAATGATTTAGTTTAGAGAACCACCTCTAAATTATATTATGATATCGATCGAGACAAGAATTGAATAAATACATACTCAACAATATAATATTTCTTTTTTCAAGTATTTGAATATCGTTTTGTTCAGAATTAAAGAAATCAAAACATAAAACCACATTTTATCTGTATTCAACTATAAAATTTTAAATATGTTTATCGATTTTTAATTTTTCTCTATTTTAGGTTTCAAAACGTATCTCAGAACTAATAGCGGTTGTTATTAGTTCGGTATTATTCAGCACATTCAGTTACAAAGTCTGCTCGGATAGTGCTCTTCAGAGCAGCTTTTTGGTTGCCATGGAGATAGGAAATGTTTGCTTTTAATTTGAATAGAGGTGGCATTTCTATAAAAAGAAGACGGGGCGAAACGGTATAGGCCTCGGCCACTTCCAAATCGTACCTATTAACCCATTTAGACAACGAAATATTAATCAATGGTCACAAAAGAGCTAAAGTCAGAAGTCGTTTATGTTACGAGATAATCGGCTTTGTTACTCTAAAGAAAATGTCATCTACGTACTTACATCTACTACTTGCTTGTCTTTACACTCTACTTAGCTTGTTATTAACGCAAAAAACCTCTGATAAAAGGACACTGGTGGTTAATTGTTTTCAAAAAATAGTTGTAAGGTTTAATTCAAATTTAATGGATTTTTTAAATCGCTCATTCGATTTTTTTTAAATAGAGTTTCTTTTTTCAATGGCTGACATCCAGTACTAAAGTCCGTAAATTTTTGCCTATTATATTTTGAACGAAGAATTTAATGAAGTTAAGATTACTATTTTAAAAACAACAAAATGACTTCACATATTAATTTATTCAATGGTTACTGAAAACTTCTTGTCCCACTAAATTATTGGGATGGTGCAAACATAGCAACTTCAGTTGACGCAACTGACAACTTTTTTAAGCAGCTGCCGGCCTGCTATAAATGAAACCAGCAACGAGTTTACGGTTGCTTCAATTTTAATTCCACTTTAAAAATCTGTAAGTCGATGACAGGGGGTAGGTAGGTACTCGATACACGCGAAACGTATTTTTACTTTTATCGCTGTAAAGCGCTCACTGATTGGAGCCGATTCACAGCCGCTTGAATCTCAGTTCTTTAAACGCCTTAAGAGTATCTTTCACGGCTTGTCCCAGCTCCTCCTCCTCCAGTATTATCAGACCAGTTACCTGGTAGAATGCTCACTACCCTTTGTTCATCAATAATTTTGTGATTGTGACCAAAAATGTCGCATGAGTCAAGTCATCAGCGCCCTAAATTTGCTAATTTAAAAGTGTCAAACAATGACAATGAGATCCAATTGATATTCAGTCACTTTTAAATTAGCTGACTTGGGGCCCAGAACTACAAAAAATGTGGGTCTTAAGAGTCCCACTTGTTATCATTTCTTGGGACACCCAATAGCAACAACTACATTAAATATTAAATAGTTTCCTAACTCCTCGTCCCTCGAAAGTCTTACAAACTCAAATCTCGTAGTAGCAACAAATCGAATAAGCGCGCAACGGCACCTCATCCGAATACAGAGCGGATCCAATACGAATTCAATTCCGGTTTAAAAGCGAAGCTGCCTGTCTACGGCTCGCTAAGAAATCTATTAGACTACAATATTTGCGCTACGTGTTTTTAAATTTATTACTCTAAGGGCCTGGTCTACAATGTACTAATAAGTTCTTTATTAAATCTGAATAAGCTATATTTTACTTTTTTGATGGGTAAACATTGTTAACGAAGATCTGTCAGACACTAATGATTTGGAAAGAGAGCGAAGGGCGTTGGCAGTCCGATGCAATATGCTTGCCCGCAGGTTGGCCAGGTGTACAAATGAAGTCAAAATCACCCTCTTCAAGGCGTACAGTCAAACCTTTTACACCTGCAGCCTTTGGTGTGACTATACGCAGAGGGCCTACAACGCACTTCACTTAATGCCTTTAGGTTGCTGATGGGCCTCCCCAAATACTGTAGTGCCTTAAGCATGTTCGCTCAAGCAGATGTTGATGATTTTTACGGCATCATGAGGAAGGGTACTGCGTCAATGCTTGGCAGACTACGGGAGAGTTTAAATGGTGTTCTAAGGGGTATTCCAAGGTAAGCTTTACTATCCCATCCAAAGGCAATTGGACTCAAATGCATGTGGGTGGGACATTCAAGTTCCTAAACTAAAATATAATTGCTCTCATCCTGGAACATTTTAGAATGATCCCACTTTAATGCTCTTGATTTATTTTAATTATTGATTTTAATTTTTACTAACATAATATTTGTAGATTACTAACAAATTTGTATGGATGATAATCTGAAATAAACATTTTATAATTATTATTATAACCACGATCTTTGACACATTTTTGACACAACTTTCAAGCACTTTTATCCTCAATCATATTTTTATTTTTTACATAACTTTATTCGTACGTTGTGAAACAGGCCCTAAAAGTCGAATAGTTAGAGCATCGCATAAAAACCGAGTCTTGACTTTGAATCCCAGCTCAGTAAATATAGGTTAATTACATAAATATAAATGTACTTATTTAAAGGTGTTGTGGTACAGTCGTTGTTTATGATTTCTATATCACAAGTGATTTAGCTACTTACCCTAGGATCAGATCAATGTATGTGATGTTGTCCAATATTTCTATTGTAATATATTGTTTCAAACTTTCATGGTCACTAACATTAGAATAGTTTGTTACGGGATTGCTACCATGTACCTTATTTTTGAGTTCCCGATATTTCGGCACCGTTGCAAGCGCCATGATCACGGAGTAACTGTCCGCCATGATCACGGAGTAACTCTCCGTGATCATGGCGCTTGCAACAGTGCCTAATAATAATTCTAAGTTGGTCCCAGGGGGCCTAGCGCGAAAGTGTATCGTTCGGTCGGTCGTATTAACCGATCAAATTAAAACATCCATTGCCCCGTATCAAAGGTCTGACAATTTATGAACAATTTCTTTTAAACTTTTGCGTTGCATAATTTAAAATTCAATGAAACGGGAATTAACGCGATCATAATTTAGGTACAAAATGTTACCTCTTTTGCCTGACGTTTCGATCGGGTTACACCGACCGTGGTCACAGGCTGACTGGAACAGCGATGTCTTCACTACGTATGAGAGGCAGATTCTTCATCTACCCTCATAATATTATTTTCACGCCAAGTACCGTCACACACTACACTCACTGTGTCCCTATTCTGCACACTAACCGCCGCGTCCGTATTCAGGTGAGAACTCGATCGCGAAACAAAACGAGATTGTCTATTTTTATTCACTGGATTCCATGTCGCGGATAATTTGAAACCGTCTTCCCGATTGAAATTTTTATACTTTTTGATTTCAATAGCTTCACGCACAACTCTTGAATAAAAGTGGCGATCCGTGGAAAGAACATGCGTTTGATGAAATTCAATCCAGTGATTAGTGCCCGATTCAAGAAGGTGTTCGGCAATCGCTGATTTCGCAGTTTGGCGGTTTTTCACAGCAACTATATGCTCTTTAACCCTTTCAGCGATGGTTCGTTTCATTTGGCCTATGTAGGAACTCCCGCAGCTACAGTTTATCTTGTAAACTGGTGTTTGTAACGGCAATCCTTCGGTGTGCCTAGTAAAGGCTGTACTTTTAACCCTTATTATAACTTTTTAATTTATGAACAATTGCAAACAGTCGGGTTTTTAAACGGGTAGATTGAGTTGGTCACATTGTATCAAAGGATTGACACACGAGACTGGACATTTTAATTTATTTAGTTTATACGACAGAACGAAAGATACACTTTCGCGCTAGGCCCCCAGCTCCTCCCAGGATACCTATCGTTTGACTGGCCTTACGGTCTGTCTACTATCCTATTTTGAATGACTCGCTCTTTTGTTCGGGTACTACTTGTTCAGCGGTAAACGATAATATCGGAAATAAAAAATGCACATTCAAAATTATCTGACATTCACATTTTTTTATAATTAAATAATGAGTATAATAACTAAATTCAACCAAAAAAATGTGTGGAACATGGTTACTAAAAAATACGTTAGTTTTGCTTTCAGAGCATGCAATCACAATACCTATTTGTGTTGCCTGGCGTATAATATTATTAATTTAAATAGTTTTCAAAAATTCATTCTGAGTATTACTGTATCTTTATATCCTGATAGTTCAAACATAAGCCTGAGTGGTTTTATAATGCTATCACTTATGTACACACTGTAATGTCTGTTTAATGATAAATAAAAAAAAAACTCGCGCACGAAGGGTTCCGTAACATTATCTTTAATAAGGCCAAAAAATCACGTTTGTTGTATGGAAGCCCCCTTAATTATCTATACTATTCTGTTTTTTAATATTTGTTGTTATAGCGGCAACAGAAATACATCATCTGTGAAAATTTCAACTTTACCCTTTTTACCCTTTGGGTACGGAACCCTAAAAAAGCATATTTGATTGACGTTCAAGAGAACATCGCGAACCTAAATACATTTAGTAATACGAAATGCGATTTAATGCTTTTACTTCTGAAGATATCATAAATTGTTTCAGAAACAAAATCCCGCATTCGTTCGCATTTACATTGCGAACTGAAGAAAATCCCGGTTGAAATACTAGTCACAACTTGGGGTAGGGTCACCTCATAATTAGAAATATTAAAGGACAGTCCCCGAAAGAAAAAGTGTCATTAGCTGTTGAGCTGAACTGAGCTTTGAAATTTATTATGGCATTATGGCATACATTAGGCGTGATTTTTAGTAACTACGAGTAAAAGTGGTCAATATAATTTTAAGGCCATTCTTTGGTCATGGCTATAATAAGCCTACTCTTAGTTTTTTACCTGTCAGGCGAAGGTCAATCAATCAAAAAAAATCAAGAGACAATGAAAATTTTATTGTTACGGAGCGGCCGGAGGGTCTTTGCCGCTTGATAGGTTAAATAATAAAGTCTACGATATACTGTTTGATAAATAAAAGATTTATTACGTTAACACGTTGTATTTTGCATCGATATATTTTACAATCTGGTTGCTATGATAAACATGTCACAAAAGCAATGTCAGTATATGACACACCTCCGCCGCTATTCTGGCTAAGGAAGCCGTGCGCTGCCAGCATCTGGTCCAGGTGTCGCGTCCATGTTAGGCCGCTGTCTGTCTGGACTTCGTAGTGCAGTCGTCCCATACGGCGTGTCACAGTCGCGAATTCCCACCTGCGGTGTGGACTGGAGTAACTGCTAACCTGCACCCTATCTCCCAGATTGAACTGCCTTATATATGGCAAACCTACAAACGGTGTCATTTTTGAGGCAATGACGAACGCACGAAAGATCTTTAAAAGTAAACTCAAGTGGTGTCAAAAAAATCAACACCAAATAATTATGGACACCTTAGCCAAACATCATTCGGAATCAAATTTTAAAAGCTTTTGGAAAAACACTTACCGTTTGAATTCCAGGGCTGGCATACCTGTGAGTGTCGACGATGTGTCCGATCCCAAGGATATTGCTGACGGTTTCAGGGTGCGATTTGCGGTTGGGTCACCATTGGGGCCTCCATGTCGGGTGTTCGATGCAGGGTCTCAGGGTGCCGAAGTATCGACGATTGTATTGGCGAAGGATATCAGGCTCATACTTAGGAAGATGACCAGAGGCAAGTCCCCCGGTTACGATGAGCTCAGCGTCGAGCATCTGAAATATGCTGGACCCCACCTGCCCCGCGTACTTGCTCTTCTTTTTAACTTGTGCATTGGCCATTCGTGCCTGCCGCCGGGGTTGATGCGTTCGCTGGTGGTACCTATAGTTAAATGCAAAACTGGAGATGTGTCGGATGGTTCAAATTACAGGCCAATCTCGCTAGCCACCATCATAGCGAAGGTCCTTGATAGCGTGCTAAACACTTATTTAAACAGGCATGTTAAGCTTCACGACGCTCAGTTCAGTTTCCGGCCTGGGCTGTCTACTGAAACTGCCATAATAGGTTTGAAGCACGCTGTCCAGTACTATACGGATAGGCACACACCTATCTATGCCTGTTTTTTGAACTTGTCCAAGGCATTCGACCTGGTGTCATACGACATACTTTGGAAGAAGTTGGAAAAGACTACGTTGCCGCCAGAGCTCGCTTTCATTATCAGATACTGGTACGTAAATCAGGAGAGCAGGGTGCGCTGGGCGGGAAAACTATCGGATCCGTGCAGGCCGGAGTGCGGAGTGAGGCAGGGGGGGCTAACCTCGCCCGTACTCTTCAGCCTGTATGTGAACGCGCTGATCGAGTGGCTCAGTAGCACGCGTGTTGGATGTTACGTTGACGGAGTGTGTTTCAACAACATAAGTTACGCGGATGATTTAGTGCTGCTGGCCCCCTCGGTTAGTGCACTCCGTAAGCTGCTTGGGGTGTGCGAGTCGTATGCTGCATCACATGGCCTAATTTATAATGTTAAGAAAACTAAGTACATGGTCTTCAGGGCGGGTACCAGGTGCCCTATCAGTATACCACCGTTATTTTTGAACAACAAGCCCATACACAGGGTTTACACTTTTAAATATCTGGGTCACTTGGTAACGGACGACTTGAAAGACGATGTAGATATGGAGAGGGAACGCAGAGCATTGTCAGTCCGGGCGAACATGCTGATACACAGGTTCTCACGATGCACAGTAGCAGTCAAAATAACGCTGTTCAAAGCGTACTGTACCTCGTTATACTCGGGGGCCCTGTGGGTCAGATATACCCAAAGGTCTTACAATGCTCTGCGGGTCCAATACAACAACGCATTCAGGGCGTTGTTGCGGCTGCCGCGATTTTGCAGTGCGTCGTCTATGTTCGCCGAGGCTCACACGGACGGTTTTGACGCCACCTGGCGTAAAAAATCGGGCTCACTTCTGCGCAGGCTGCGCGGCAGCCCCAACATCATGCTGCGTGCGATAGCCGACCGGCTAGACAGCCCGCTTGTCTGGGCGCTAGCCAACCGTACTAAATCCTTGTTAAAAATTAAGTACTAACATAGGTTTTAAGTTTATTGTCTACTAACAAAATGGACCTTGTAGTCTTAAATAAATAAATTGAATTTGAAAATTTGAATTGCTAGTGTCGACGTTATTTGGTGAGGATGCAGGCGGCTTCCGAAACATTGTATGCAGGTGTGTTCTAACCTCACGACCAAACATTAGCTCGCACGGAGATCGACCATTGATGCCTGGGGTGTATCTAAGACGGCTAATGATTGCTATCACCTTATCCGTAAGGCTGCCTCTTCTGTTAATGATTCTATTTGTTCCTGCATTTCCTGAAGTATTTGTAGTGTATTTTCAAGAATTTGTATGCGTGAATCAATTTCTTCATTTGAAATATTTTGTTGTGCATTTACGTAATTAAAGTTTTTTGTAAGGATGCCCCGTAAAGAAGCGCGTACTCTTTTATACTTTTCAATCGACATTTCGTCGCCAGATCATAAATAAAAGATTTATTACGTTAACACGTTGTATTTTGCATCGATATATTTTACAATCTAGTTGCTATGATAAACATTATATTGTTTTAAACTTTCATGGTCATGTCATGGTTATGATAAACATGTCACAAAAGCAATGTCAGTATATGACACTGTTGTTACTTAATTACAATAGGAATAACTTATCAATCAGTTTGGCAGTTTGTTTCTTCAGTAATAGTTATTTCTCATTTATGTAACAAACTTTTATTATAACAAGATTAGCAGAAAAATAAAAAAAAAACAATAAATAAAATGTTTAGAGAGACAATGTAATACAAATTTTCTAATTTGTTGTTACCCTAGCCGCACCGACTTAGGAAAAACAATTTAAGCAATCCTAAATTGGTTTAGCGTGCGGTAGGATTTAACGGATTTCAATAGATTCTGCAGTTTGCAACTTCGTTTTACTTTATTGTGACTTAGAAATTGTTTCGGTTTTCTGGCTTTATATTATTTAGTGCATATTAACAAGTTTTAAAACGGGGTCAATATTGAAACGTTTAACACCACTGATCTTGTAGATAAAGTTGTTTATACATAAGAATAACTTATCAAAGTATGTCCTGTGTTAAGTTAATTAACACCCTGTATACTCCAGGTAATCTTAATTAAACAAATAAACAAAAAGTTCTTGTTTACTAGTGTTGTAGTATGTATATCATAAGTCTTACTATATAACAACCTAAATCAAGCAGCAAATCCTAATAATTCCAGCTTCATGTCTGGATATCAATACCTTCCATTGTATTCTCTGATTAAATTAGTGTCAGTTCGAGACAAGAATCTCCCGGGGATAGTGTACATGGGTTTATTTAGCTTGCAGCGTGGAGGTTTTGTGGTTCAAATTTTTCTAGCTCGCTTCGACCTTTGATTATTTTCTCCAGACGACTAGTCTGGCGTACTTTCTGTGATAGGATTCATATAATGTTAAAACTTTGACGACCTCCGTAGCCGAGAGGCGAGCAAGCCGGACTTTAAATGGCGCCGCCATTTCTGAGGTTCCGGGTTCGATCCCCGGTCGGGTCAATGTAGAAAACGAACTTTTCTCTATTAGCTCGGATCTGGGTGTTGTGGTACCGTCGTTGTTTCTGGTTTCTATAACACAAGTGCTTTAGCTACTTACCTTAGGATCAGAGCAATGTATGTGATGTTGTCCAATATTTATTATTTAGAATAGTTTGTTACGGGATTGCTACCATGTACCTTATTTTTGAGTTCCCGATATTTCGGCACTGTTGCAAGCGCCATGATCACAGAGTAACATAAGGTACATGGTAGCAATCCCGTAACAAACTATTCTAATGTTAGTGACCATGAAAGTTTAAAAGAATATATTTATTATTTATTTTTAACTGCACTAACAAGAGGTTCATAGTCGAGCCTATTTGATGTTGCAACCAGGGGTCGACTCTGTAGCTTAATTTGAAAAAAAAAATCTCGCCCGGCATGGGATAAGACATGTGGGATCAATCCCCATCTGAGGCGGTCCATGGTGATAGTGTCATCTTGGTTGGTTCAAAAAGCATACAAGTCAGTTAAAAAACTATACAAAAATCACACGAAACTTACTCTACTTCAGTATATGCTCGCTTCGTGGAATACCACCTCCGCATACAAAGTCAAACCAAACTTAACGGTCTTCCGACATACATTTTCCAATCAATCAGTCCCATCTAAATTCTGATGTTGTTCTCTCAAAATGTCGACATTCGTATGATCTGAACGCGCACTTTTTATCCCTTTCTGGTCCATTGGAGAGCCTATTTCCATCTCTACAGTCAACTCTGACACAATTAAGAAATGCTTAGAAGGCTCTAATTAAATAAGGGTATGATAAAAACTATCACTCCGTTTCATTAACCTATCAAGCTTCAATTACCCACGGGTGGCCGCGAATAATAGATGTTTTATTGTGTCTCTTGACCTTGGCCTGACAGGTCGATGATATTTGTAGTTAGTTAAATAATAGTTTTCTATTATAGGTATGGTTTTAAGGTTAAACAGAACCCTCATTGTTTTTCATGTCCATCCGTCCTAAGGTAAGGTAAGGTTGCAGTAAGCCGCTGGATGCAGATCGCTTCCAACCGGCCAATCTGGAAGTCACTGGGGGAGGCTTATGTTCAGCAGTGTACGTCCTGTGGTTGAAATGATGATGATCTGTCCGTCCATCTGTCCGTCTATCTGTCTGTCCGCGGCTTTGCTCAGAGCCGTAATTTCGCAAGGGCATATTATAATGGTAATATTAATCACGCCGACAAAGTGTAAAAAAATGCGTAGCTCCAGTACACACGTACATAGTGGGAATAGTATTTTTCTCGTCTATCGCATGGTGTCGAATGTTATTGGTTGATAGGTCGACTCTGGAAAAATGCACTGGTACACAAGGATGTTAAGTCCTTCATCGAGACCTGCCAATTTGTTGTTTAGTTCATATTACCTAAAAATAAATAAAGTAGGATCACTAAATGATGGCTAATAAAGTAGGAATAATGCCGTGTGGTGCCCGCACTTTAAAATAATTGCACCACCCCTTCTCTTCCTATGGGTGTCGTAAGAGGCGACTACAAGAGAACCGCCATAAGAAGACGGGCAGCAGCGTCTCCTCTCCACCATTGGCCAAACTGCGATCGCCAACCCGCCTGTCAATCGTGGCGATTATGGCAAAATCCTCCTTTTGGAGAGGCCTGTGTCCAGCAGTGGACTGCTATAGGCTGGTGATGTGATGTGATGATGAGGATTACTTTTAAAAGAAAAACAAACAGAACAAGTTATAGACGGTTTGTTTGGTAGAACAAATACTATTTCAATACACGCAAGGGGAGAGTCTATAGTAGTGAGTCTACTGGTATATAATACACTATGGCAGAATATGGGAAAGCGTGACTTTCGCGTCAAATGCTCAGATTTTGTTTCGTAAGTTTTCATGTGTTAGCACTTTTGATATACAAAAAGCATTTGCTCTTAAAATTTTATGAGACTTGATAAAATCAGTTACTGATACTGGTGACATTTTCTTTCTTATGATCAGTTTATATTAGGAACATAATCGATGTGCCTACAGATTTAGTAAATGTGCCTCGAAAGCTGTTTGCGCGAACAGTTGTTATTTAAATGAAACGGGAATTAACGCGATCATAATTTAGGTACAAAATATTACCTCTTTTGCCTGGACGTTTTGATCCGGTTAACGGGTTTGAATCGGGCACTAATCACTGGATTGAATTTCATCAAACGCAAGTTCTTTCCACGGATCGCCACTTTTATTCAAGAGTTGTGCGTGAAGCTATTGAAATCAAAAAGTATAAAAATTTCAATCGGGAAGACGGTTTCAAATTATCCGCGACATGGAATCCAGTGATTAAATATAGACAATCTCGTTTTGTTTCGCGATCGAGTGCTCACCTGAATACGGACGCGACGGTTAGTGTGCAGAATAGGGACACAGTGAGTGTAGTGTGTGACGGTACTTGGCATGAAAATAATTTATGAGGGTAGATGAAGAATCTGCCTCTAATACGGAGTGAAGACATCGCTGTTCCAGTCAGCCTGTGACCACGGTCGGTGTAACCCATAGATATAGAATGTACAAGATAGACAAAGGCTCATTGCAAATGATACAAAAAATGTGACACGTATGTGTGTGTGTAGTAGTGTTGTTCAAACCACAATTTTTTTATCGATAAATTGCAACCGGCATCAAATTGATTTGGCACAAGTCACAATCGCCGCGCACCGTGAAGCACCTAAAGTTAAACTTAATCTTTAAACAAAAAAGAGGTGAAAATCAGTATCACGGAAAGGATACGGGGCTTTCTGGGCTTGTATGTGTAAAGTTAAGATATGGTCGAAAAAAGGTCATATTTTTGTTATGCAAACTTCACAGTCTGGAAACTGAGAAATCTGAAAAACAAGTTTACTCGCATTAAATCGAAAAATGAGTAATTGAATATTGTGAACAAGTTTATATAATGGAAAATAAGAAAACGGTCGTTTTAAATATGTCATCATCATCATCATCATTTCAGCCACAGGACGTCCACTGCTGAACATAGGCCTCCCCCAGTGACTCCCAGATCGGCCGGTTGGAAGCAACCTGCATCCAGCGTCATCCTGCAACCTTTACCAGGTTGTCTGCTCAAATATTAAAATGTAACCTATTTAAAACAATTTCATTTCAACATATTCCTTATAATCACAGAGTTAATATTATACCACTTACAGTAGGTGGTTCTGTGTTCATTGAGTTGGGCATCAAACACAGGTGTCAATCGAATGAAATAAATGCACTTCAATAATCGTGACATAAAGTATGTTTTTTTTAAGTAGGTATTCTGATTAATTGATTAATTTTGTTTTTGTTTATTTGTAATATTTTTTTTAAATATATCTTTATTAATTTTGTTTTTGACGAGAAAATATTGTTACTTGTCTGTTTTTTTTAATTTTGTTCCTTATTTTCTTACCATAATATGATGTCAAAATTATTTAATATCCTCTAAATAAATTAAAACATACTTGATGTCACAATTCTTGAAATGCTTTTATTTTATTTAACTGACACCTGTGTTTCATTCCTAACTCGAAAATAATATTAAAAATATACGTCGAAAATTTCTTTTAACGAAACATCTGTCCTCAAAATGTTTACTGCAAACTGTTGACTGTTTCCGCGGAGTCCAATCTGGTCTGTTTATAACTCTTATCCACTTTTCGCGAATTTCAGGTTTAGATGGTATTCTTAAAAAAATATTTTATATTATACTAAATATTTGACTAAACTATACATAATTCTTTTAGTCGTTTATAAACAAGTTATATTTTAGATGCCCAAAAATAAAACTAAAATCTCATAATGTAATCACAAAAAAACAGTATTGTAGTGTTTTTTTTTGTAAACAAACATGATAAATATTTTTTTTGTAATTGCTACTAATCTTCTATACCCACAAATGGCTGTCGATATTTTATCGATACTTATGACGTCACCGCTAGTTCAATCCCTAGTGTAGACATACAATTTACTATTTTACCTAATATTTATTGTAATTATGTCTTTAACTACGAAATACACAAACACACACCAAACAAAGTTCATATTCTTCTGTAAAATCCAAGTTCTTTGTCGATTATAATTACGAATTAGACACAAATTTGTTTCAAAATATTTTCATCAAAAAATGTATTTACCTGTGAAATGTGTATTTATTTGGGTTATATGTTCTTGTCACATCACAATTTATAATTGAACAGCACCCCATGTCTACAGAAATATTTAAATAAGTTTTCCGTTAGTAATTTTGTATATTTTATTAAAATTAATTTTGACGTTTGAAATTGAAGTCATTTATAGTCAGTTAAATATTTTTTTTGTGTCACATAGGTACATTGACATCTGTCTTTTTCTATCTTGTAGGGTGCCCGCAAGGATATGATGTCTCTTTTCCACGCTTTGTCAGTCTTTAAGAGCGTAGCGAATCCTAAGTCTATGGTGTAACCCGATCGAAATGTCAGGCAAAAGAGGTAACATTTTGTACTGAAATTATGATCGCGTTATTCCCCGTTTCATTGAGATTTAAATTATGCAACACGAAAGTTTAAAAGTAATTATAACAGTTGTTATTTTGAATAATAAAGTACTTATAAACTTTAAAGATTTGTTTGATGACGACGATCTACGGAGTAGAGACGTCGCTGTTTTAGTCAACATGTGATCATATTCGGTGTAATTGGATCAAAACTAGTTTTGCTCTTCGATAGCCTACTATCGATAGGCTTATCGATAGTATCGATACTACCGTACCCTTGTTCCCTTAAAATTAATAATCAGCAATAATCGCGCAGTCATTGCCCGTTTGATGTTTATTGTCAAAAACGACGGCAGCACTGACAGTAGATTGTTTTGTTTTTGTTTTTTGCTGTCAATTTGCGAATTTAAAGCCAGAATTGGATAATTTTCGGTATCGCATTATTTTTCCATGATACAGGAACAGGGTACCGTTCGTATCCTCACGATGTCTAATGTAAGGTCGAAAATGTGTAATAAATCTATAACATAGATTTCTAAAAATTCAGAAATACCTCACTAGGTATCGAATGTCATCAGATTTGAACTTCCACCGATAAGTGAGGGGATAATCCGACTACTAAGGTAGCTTCACCATATCCTTTGTATATTCTGTGTTTTAAAATATACTATTGTTTATTAACCCATTACATTACTTAATTAATATGATTATTGTGTGTTAAGGCCTTAACATCACCCAAGTAGCAGTAGTACCCAAGCATCACCCTACCTAAAATCTCGGATATGAAAAATCAAATTATCAGAATACCTGTTACTTGAATCTAAAAACTAAAAATACTATAGCTAGAAGACATGTTGAATTGAATAATTTTAAATTTTGTTAACTCCCTTGGATTACAAACACAAAAAAGTGTAGGTATATTTTTTCATAAAATGCAATTGTTTTCTCAAACGGCACAAGCTATTTCGTTACTATATTATTATATATTTATTTATTTATATACATGATTTGAATTCAGAGTTTTATTTGAATATTCTTTCTTTTTATTAGGCATGAATTTCATAAAAAAACATGTTATTCCGTATTTAGAGGTCATCCGTGGCCACGACGCGTCAAGGTCATTCAAGCGTGTTAGGGCCTTAAGCTAGGTAAATATCTATAAGTGTGCCTAATTTCAGCTGATTCAACTCATTAAGAATAACCTTGTAACCACATAAGTAAACATCAACTTTTGTGTTATGAAATAATGTTTTTTTGTCTTTCTATAAAAAATCAATCGGCAGTGGGTAATTTTGTATTAAAAGTCGATGAATTTCATGCTATAAGTCTTAGAACCAGTGGCGGGCATTGGTTTTATTTTGAGGTAGGCAGTAGATACTTATTAATGAGCTTTATTGATGAAAATCTGTGATTTTTTCACAACACATTTTTAAGTACAATATACAGGATGTACAAAAGAATGGGACACTCCATAAAACCACGTGATCAGCTGGTCATATACAACAACTTTTCCTATGGGAGCAACGTCGAAATCGTGATTTTATTTTCAGATGCTCCATACATTATCATCGAGGTATGCGAGTAAGTTTGTATCGGGAAGCTGAAAAAAATGTATCGATTTCGATGTTGCTCCCATAGGAAAAGTTGTTGTTTATGACCAGCTGATCACGTGGTTTTAAGGAGTGCCGTATTCTCTTGTACACCCTGTAGATCATGCGATAATGCTATCTTTTATTTACAGGACAGTATGATAATACTAGCTATAGCAAGTAGAGCACGAATGAAGTCACAGCATGGAACTACGTGTAAGAAACTTCAAGTCTAGTTGTTAACTTGCTACATCCTGAGATAGTTTTCAAGTTATAAGTGAGGCTGCGTGGGGAAGCTTCGGACGGTAATGATATGCCCTGAAGATGGAAGATTTAAGTTATAAGTATCATTTTTTGGGTCCGAAGCGAACTAAGATTGAGTTTAAATAATAAAATCCGGCTAAGTGCGAGTCGGACTTGCGCACGAAGGGCACCATTATCTATAAAGACGAGCAAAAAAATCACGTTTGTTGTATTAAATATTTATTTTATTCTGGTTTTTGGTATTTGCTATTATAGCGGCAACAGAAATACATCATCTGTGAAAATTTCAATCTAGCTATCAAACGAATTTTTGAAAATTAGCTCGGGTCTATTTTGAGAATTAATTTCTTTCATTAAATTGAGATATAGCTTTTAAGCGCCGAATGTTTCTTTTGCCAAAAAAATTGAGAGAGTTCATTTTCTAAATGACCGGGAATAGAACCCACAACCCCTTGAGCCGGAGTTAAATCATCGCGCCATACTCAAAAATTAATATGTTATTGCCATGGTGTACAATTCAATGTTACACAATACTGCGCCAGTGTACACTGATGTACATTTCACGTAATGAAAATACGTACCTAAATTTACGAAAAACATACGATTTCGTATTCACCCTGTATAAACGCTTCATACGTGTAACATCCACTTAGTTATCAGCTGCAAAATAGTTGAACGCAACCACTTTGTAACTTGTTACATCTAGCGCTATTACGTTTGCAAGTTAGTTAGCGAGTTAGTCAAAGTTTTAAGTACGAACCGCGAGTTACTTCGGGATGGTAATGCGGAATGTAATGGCGGCTCATTTCAGTGATTGGTTCTATATTACAATCGTATCATACAATGTGACTGGGAAAGTTAATCAGACTTGAAAGTGTGGTCTATGGACGATTTTATCGATGGGAATGTCGGAAGTCTGTCTGTAATGTTACGGCCACACTAACGTGATATGGCAATAATTATGGCCATAATTGAAACAATGTCTATAATATGGCATATGACGGTAGTCAATATCTCGACATAAAAAAATCGAACTCTAAACTTATTTTCAAGAATAAAGTTCGCCAATTCATACAATAGATTAATTGCACCTATATATAGGTATTTATGTTTTAGGTTTATTTGTATATATTATATTTGTTTGATGTTTATATATTCTATTTTATTTATTCAAGTACGTTAATTTAGTAGAAGTTTCTAAATTATTTTGTATTTTTTTGGCTGTATTTAATCAGTTACTTGCACCGCGCCCTTTGAAAACTTTCTGCATGACCCAATGGTTGACTGGCAGAGAATGCTTCTAGCATTAAGTCCACCTTTAATACACTATCTATAAGTTGTGCCATAAAGTTCTAAATAAATAAATAATAAATATCTCCGGTGGCGGTCTTTTTCGCACATCAAAGATGATCACCCCGGTAATTTTTGCGTTTCCGTAATAGTCGGTCTTCTAAAATTCGGCCCGACTGTCCTACAAAAAGTCTGACGTGGGCGGGCAGGCAGCCTACGTTCGTCTTTCAGTAAATTCACCGTATTACAAGAACTAAAAAAAAATCTTAGTTTGATCTTTACCTTCAAAAACAAGCGACAGTATCTGGAACTGGACACTGGATAAGCAACAATTAGTTTTTTTTTATAATAATCTTTGCCTGATTCTAACGTAAGTAGCTAAACAGTTGGGTTATAGAAATCAAAAACAATAATGGGTCCACAACACCTAAACCTGAGAAAATATAGAAAAGTTAGTTTTCTACAACCCCGAACGGTATTCCAGCCCAGGACCTCAGAGATGACGACGCCAAGTCCGGCATGCTCACCTCTCGGCTTTGAAGGTCGTCAGTTGATTCCCGAAATCCCAAATTTTCATAAAATCTCATATACCTACTTTCACCGTACCACTCTATCTAGCCACAAGACAAGCGTGCTTCAGTTTACCAAAATGCATAAAATAAATCCCCATCTGCAGCCCATACATTATCTATTTGGAACCAAAGACGTCTGGATCTGAAACCTTTTATCTGGATTGAATGGCGACCATTCCAAGTTTTATTTTAAAAAGATCCGACGAAAATGGGACTCGAATATCTAATTTGCTACGAAGTGTTTCGTGACAAATACAAGGCGAATAGAACTGGATTGCTAGTTACTCGATTTGAAAAGGTTGGAGTTTTATTAACCTTTTTGGATGAGTTTATGTAGATGATCGTTTTTCTTTTCAGAAATTTTCTGCCATATTTTATGGATAGATAGACATAAGACAAAATAATTGCTGTAATTGCTTTAAAAGAATTTTCTGCCCTTGGTAACTGTTAGTGTCAATAACTGTCAATCTTGAATATAAAACATCGGACAGCATCACTTACATTTCTCTGATCCTAGGGTAAGAAGTGCAAAGAAAGTTAAGTACTAAAGTAGTAAAGAACACTTTTTTATAGAAATCAGAAACAACGACAGTACCACAACACTCAAACCAGATACAATATAGAGAAGTTAGTTTTCTATAGTGGCCGACCAGGAATCGAATCAGGGACCTCAAGGAAATGAAATGAGATTTTTTATTCTGTATATAGGCCCTTCTCAGGGCACTTATAAACGTTCCAAAATATAATCTTTAAACTTTCGCGTTGCATTATAACTAAAACTTATGATAACGGGTCTAAACGCGACCAGTCCCCTCGTGACCACGACCGTAGCATCACGGTCGAAACGTCGAGGAATGTAAGTAGTATCAATACTACTACATACTACATACGTCGCGTTTAGACCCGTTATCATAAGTTTTAGTCCCAAAATATAACTTAGCCCTACCATCGCTTCGGAACTACATATCGGCTGGTGAGGAGATGATAAGGGTGAGAAGAAGGGATAAACATAGAAGACGACCTCCATAGCCGAGAGGCGAGCACGCTGGACTTTAAATGGCGTCGCCATCTCTGAGGTTTCGGGTTCGATCCCCGGTTGGGTCAATGTAGAAAAGGAACTTTTCTATATTGGCTCGGGTCTGGGTTTTGTGGTACCGTCGTTGCTTCTGATTTCTATAACACAAGTGCTTTCGCTACTTACCTTAGGATCAGCGGGTCTAAAACGGCCGCATTGGATGTTTCATTTTTAATCTGATTCATTTAGTGAAATGTAGCGGAAATGATTTGCAAACTCTAAAACAGCCACATTAATAAATGAATCATATGCAATTCATTTCATCAAATGGATCATATTTGATGACGTAAAAAAGATATAGTGACGCGTCCAATCTTACTTTACGGTTTTTGTGAAAATGAATGTTATTAACAACACAAAGGAACAAAATGTTTCAAAATACTCAAGTTTTGTGTGTTCTACAAATATCAATACAAAATAATAATAAAAATAACATTAAAATAGTGGTTCACCAATTTGACATTTAATATGAATTAATCTTTTCATAATAAGTGGACCATATTACGAATTTCCATACAAAACTGTCAAATTAGATGAACTGCAAATATGAAATGTTCGAGGCTCATTTTATGATTCATCAAATAACATTTCATTTTAAGATTTGATAAATGAAACATATTATGAACGGAATATGAAACATCCAATGCGGCCGTTTTAGACCCGCAGAGCAATGCATGTGATGTTATCCAATTTTTATTTATTTAAAGATGTGGAGACATAGATATTATGTCTCCTGAAGAATTGAAGGGATGGGTTGCTCTTTATACAAATTTAAACCTACGCCTTGGTATAAACATAATATGCCTTTGATTATACAAATGGCAGGCACTTATACAACTTCCGACATTAACACAGAATTATAGTTATGCTCGGGCTTTACCTGCGTATAATGTCATTAATTAGTGCGCTATTTAATATAGTAAGCAACTGTGGCCGGTTTTAGTGCGCTAATTTGCTTAAATGACACTAGACTTTAGGCGATAGCTCGGACGGCGGTACCTTACGACACATCAAAGGGAGTTAGCGGGCGTCTAGTGCGTTGTTGTGGCTACACCTACTACACTAAGCCTGGGTTGCACCATCTTACTTTAATGTTAACAAACGTCAAAAGTCTGTCAAAATCCATACAGAAACACCGGTTATAGTTACAGTTATGGTTAAAGTTAAGATGGTGCAACCCAGCCTTAACATGTTTAAACACAATCTCATTCAAAAAAAATTTATGAAATAAATGTTAAAGTGCATAGTTATTAAGTTAGGAGGGAGTGGACAAAATGTGAAAAGTATTGAGTTCTTGGAAGCGATTTTTTAAAGACTAGACTCTAGAATAAAACTTAAAATAAGTGTGGCCACACATTTAGCGCGTAGTTTTGTGCATTTAATAAACTATTAGCATGCCGTAATTTGGACGTACGGCGTCACGCAGGTGAAGCCCTAGCATTAGCGGTAATGCTATTCCAAAGTTAGAACTGGCAACAAAATAAACACAAAGTTTACTCTAATCAATGTGGGGGTAATCAGTCACTTCACACTCACACTCGCCGCTTTGCCTGATTAGGCTGCCGTGATTTAGTTTTGGGTTATAGTCCGACCAAGTCTTCTTGATTCTCGAAGTAAAAATCGTTTGAATTATTATCATAAAATCTATGTACATAATTATATTGCGGAGCACATTATTGTCGGATTAAAACGTCTTGACACTTTGAGCAAAAATCGATTGAATCATAATTATACAGGCTTCGTTATTATACAATGGGGCACATTATAGTCGGATTAAGCCATCTTGATACTTTAAGGAAAAGTTGTTACAATCATCATTGTAAAAACTATGTTATGGAGCACAGTCATGGCAATGGTTTAGTTCATAAATTCCATAACTAAAAAAATACAATTTAACAGTGTTAAGGTGTTTTAGAGTTCAGACATGTGCAAATAACTTTGACTCTATCTTCATATCTTATTGTTGTGCAAATAATATAACTATTATTGTTTATTGGTATTGGTCTTATAGCTGGGGTCAGGTATCCTGGAGTAGGAGGTACATAGGCTTACTTTTATGGACTACGGTTTATAATAGTTGAAATGTTTTTATTTTATTAAATTTTGTAATAAATATCATGTGTAGGATATTTGTTATAAAATTAAAGGAAGGTGTCCTCCTTTAAAAGGAAGTTAGACATAAGAATAGTTTGTTACGGGATTGCTACCATGTACCTTATTTTTGAGTTCCCGATATTTCGGCACTGTTGCAAGTGCCATGATCACGGAGTAACTGAAGATCTTGCGGGTAAGTTGTTGAGGGCAAACATATCGGTCTACCCTCTTTCGCAGTCTTTTATTGCACGCGTCGGTACCATTGTCTACAAACTCACTATTTTCTCGCACCTGTTCTCGACACACAACACTAACAGTATCTGACCGCGACACAGCAGTTTGTTGTTTTTTCCGGTTTTTGCACATACGAATCATGTCGAGTGTCGAGTTGTTTGCTGCTGCACAATCAGTTCTAGAAAAAGGGATGAATTTTGCCATTACACCTAAACGTATTCCCTATGAGGAGGTGATTGGGTCGGTTGAAGAATGTATCGTGCGTAATAAAATACCATCTGTAGACGCGGATACATTAAGACAGGATATTGCCGTGATATTACGCCACGTAGCACCACCAAAACCGAATATCACTTCTTCTGAATCAACTGCGCTGAATGAACTCCGAAAGGATGAAACAATACTGGTTCTGAAAGCTGATAAAGGGAACGCGACTGTTATAATGGATGTCGTTGAGTACGATAGAAAGATCCAAAATCTACTCAGTGATGTCAATACATACAAGAAGGTAAATTACAACCCGACGGCGAGAACGGATCGAAGCACTCGCTCACTCATTAGACAGTGCGAGGACGTTTTCGACGACGAGACTTTTAAATACTTACTGCGGCCTAGAAATGTCCAGCCCCCGAAACTATATGGCTTGCCTAAAGTACACAAGCAGAACGTGCCACTACGACCGATTGTGAGTCAGATAGACTCACCTACGTATGACCTGGCCAAGCACGTAGCTAAAGTCTTGCAACCATTAGTAGGCCGTACGTCATCGTTTGTCAAAGATTCTCGTCACTTCATTGAAATCCTGCACCAAAACAAGGTTGATGTGGATGAGTTGATGGTCAGTTTTGACGTAGAATCACTCTTCACAAATGTCCCAGTAGCAGATTGTCTTGAAGTGGTTAAGGTAAAGTTGGAAGATAATGACATCCCGATGGAATATGGCACACTTCTACATCATTGTTTGTCGAAGAATTTCTTTGTATACCAGGGTCAATACTATCTCCAAATAGACGGAGTCGCGATGGGCAGCCCCGTAGCTCCAGTTATAGCTAATATTTGGATGGAGTTTTTCGAAGAAAAATCCCTGGCCACCGCCCGCACCGAAATCAAACTATGGAAGAGGTATGTAGATGACGTATTCTGTGTATTGAGAGGAAACAACCAAGATGTAGAAACTTACCTGTCATATTTAAATGGTATCCATCCAAAAATAAATTTTACCTGCGAGATAGAAGAAAACAGAAGCCTAGCATTTTTGGATGTGAAGATTGAAGTGCGGAGTGACGGTTCACTGAGTCACTCTGTCTATAGAAAATCCACTCACACTGACCGCTATCTCAACGCAACCTCGCATCACCACCCTCGACATCTTAATTCTGTAGTAACTGCACTGACAAATCGAGCCTATGACTTGTGTGACCTTGAACACTTAAACCAAGAGTTGGACCATGTTCAGAAAGTCTTACAGAATAATGGATATAGAGGGCAGCTACCATCTAGACACAAATCAAGACACTTTAAAGACACAGTAGACAGGCAACCTGTGTTCTTGCCATACATAAGAGGAGTGACAGACAAGATCTCAAACGTACTTCATAAATACTCACTTAATACTGTCTTCACTCCATTAAGAAAAGTAACACAATGTCTACGATCTCCAAAAGATAGTTTCCCAATGGAGAAACCGGGTGTCTATAAGATTAACTGCAGCTGTGGCAGTTCATATATCGGCCAAACAAAACGTACCATAGCGTGCCGAATGAAGGAACACATAAAAGCGGTCAAAAACAACGACAAACAGAAATCGGCAATCGCGGAACATTTGTTGGAATCAGGTCTCAATCACTGGATTGAGTTTCACAACCCTCAGATCATTTCGACAGAACGCCACTACATACCAAGAATGGTCAGGGAAGCGATTGAAATTACAAAGTACAAAAATTTCAATCGTGAGGATGGGTTTAAATTGTCAAGTGTCTGGAATCCAGTGATTCTGCTGCGTCGCGGTCAGATACTGTTAGTGTTGTGTGTCGAGAACAGGTGCGAGAAAATAGTGAGTTTGTAGACAATGGTACCGACGCGTGCAATAAAAGACTGCGAAAGAGGGTAGACCGATATGTTTGCCCTTAACAACTTACCCGCAAGATCTTCAGTTACTCCGTGATCATGGCGCTTGCAACAGTGCCGAAATATCGGGAACTCAAAAATAAGGTACATGGTAGCAATCCCGTAACAAACTATTCTAATGTTAATGACCATGAAAGTTTAAAAGAATATAAAGTTAGACATAAATCAGAATTAAAACTTTGTTTGAGAATGTTTCAGAATTAAAACAAGAAAGTTCGTAAAGTTGATTCCACGTGGTTCTTAAAAGCATTAAGATTCATTAATTATGTAAAAAGTAATGGTGTTATGAAACAAAATTTTACGGCTATGGGAGCTGTTTACGGATTTAACTACCTATAAACGTATAATCTGCATGATAAAAAAATATGACGCAACACCATTTTTTTTAAATTTCTCTACTCAAAAGAAAAAAGAAAAGCCCTCGGGATCATATTTTCTGTCTGCCAAGATGCTTTATATCAGGAACACAAGGAGGTATAAAGTTGAAAATAATATTTAATAACTAAGGTATGCAATCACTTAGAGCTGTGAAAAATCAAACTTTTATCTCAACGCTATCGAAAGCTAAAACTGGTTATGCCGCATATTTTAAAACCCACAAAGGGAATCAAAACGGGTATATATAAATGGTACTCACAGTTGATGTAGAATCATGAAATTTAGAGCATGCAAAAAGCAATGTTTTATAGCAGAAGTTAACAAAAAAATCTGATAACTTTAATTTGTAGGTCCTACATACAACGCAAGAAAGAAAGAAGAAAATACAAATTCGAAACAGGTGTTATAAATCTTCGTATCTCATCTTTATACACGAACTATTTACGTACCTTAAAGTTTGAATGGAACCCTCGGTGCGCAAATCCAACTCGCACTTAACCGATTTTTTTCAGTCTTCTCGTTTTTGATGGCTGAATAGCCTTAATTTTTTTTCCAATAACCATTTGACAAGGGAACCAGACTACTGCACTGTTTAAATACCGACGTATCAGCGAAGGAACAGGACCGGGTAGAACCAATAATTTACACCATATTTAGGGCAAAGTAAAGTTGTAACGGGTACGTAACATAATCCCGAATTCTAAAAGACCGATATTCATAAGACCTAGTATATGACCTGTCGGGATTTTGAACATTCGGGATTTGAACTTTAGGGATTTTGATCTTTCGGGATTTTAAAAATAGGCGTATTGAGCTTCGGTATATCGGTAATGGTATTTCATACATTCAGTATTTTAAATTTCGACGTTTGAAACGTATGTATTTCAGTTGTAGGTATTATGGACTTTCGAGATTATGATACGTACACGTTGTAACATGTCATGACTGTTCGGTCCGACTAGCAAGAATTGCAAACCGTGTTATGTAGGAAGTTGAGTGTGCGGTTAACGAACTATTGACACAAACAACTTGACGCGTCCCGGAGTTTGCGAAACAGACGAGTTTTCTCAATAGGTGACTAAATTGTGTTGGTAAAATGAGATTTAAATAAAGAAGGACATTTAACAATGCAACAAAACAAACCCAATTGTCATAGTCTCGCAGAATAGAACTGACATTTGTGTGACAAGGTACCAGTCCATGAATTCTGTGTCTCTAACACAAAAAAAAATATGGTTATTGCGTTTTGTCGACAATAATAAAGAGCCGGTTACACCGCGTCTATAAATAGTTTTGACACTATGTTGACAGTCAACATTGATAATCAACATTGTTTGTTACTCTTTTATATCATGGCATATACTCATAAAGTACCAACTGTTGTGTGTTAGAAGTTAACAAAAGTGTGTTAAATCATTTTTCGTAAGGCTTTTCCAAGCTTTCCATAGAAATGTTTACTTTAAATTATTGCATTGAATAATACATTCTATTTGTGGTAAATATTTCCTGCACATAAATGTGGTATATTTTTATTTCATCACGTTGCAAATCGGATTTTCGAGCGCTTTGCAGGAGGAATAATCCGACGCTCTATAAAAAGAAATTCAGTGAAAAGTTTTATGGATTCAACTATATTAAGTGTTATTATCTCAGCTAAGTTACAGTATGCGGCATCGATGAGCGCTGGGGCAAAGAGTGGGGATCGCTTTGTGCATCTTACGAAACATTAGAGCATTTAAATAAATGCTCTAAGTAAGAGACGATCATTGTACCAGAGACGCGTGTGCGCGGAGCTACTAACCAATCACGGCCGGCGGTGCAGGCGCGTCGCGCGACTAGCCAATCACGTAATAGTAACGGTCTTCTGCGCATCTTTCAGCCAGCGCTTAACTTTCATGCCACTGTAGTACTACATTATTTAAAAGTATTTGTCTTTAAAAGCCGTCTGGTTTCTTAGTGGTTTGCTCTAGACTACAAGTCTAGGCAGTTGCGGGTTCAAATCCCGCAAGATGCAAATATTTGTATGATGAGCACGAGGATTCGAACCTTAGCTATGGATGTTTATAATAATATGTATAAAAGTATGTTTAAACAAGTTGTACAAATACAAAAAAAAGTTTAATAAAAAACTATAATCCGACTTTAAAATGAAACTTAAAAGCGAAAAATAATATTGAATAATAATATATACGCTGGCTTTGACAGCGAGAAAAAACACTTGAGGAATTTCATCTTGTCACGTGACGTCGTATGTAGCACGTCCTCGGTAGCTTAGTGGTCAAAGCACTCGCCCGGTATGCGATGGGACGTGGGTTCGAGTCCCACCTGTGGTCGATGATTTTTTTCAAGTGTTATTTATCTCCAATTAAATAATATTGACTAAAACATACCTAATCAGTTCTTTTTGGAGTCGGTGCCAGCCATCGAGAGTTAAAATGTGTTCATTCGCACCGACTCCAAAAAGAACTGATTAGGTATGTTTTAGTCAATATTATTTTTCGCTTTTTAGTTTCATTTTGAAGTCGGTTTTTAGTTTTTTATTAAACTTTTTTATTTTACAATTTTAAGTGTTAAGTCCTCTATTATTTTCCTCCTAACTTCGCCAAAAATGACTTTACAGCAAAGTAACCTTAACTAATATTGGTCCTCTATGGACCCCCCATCCAATGGTATGATAAAAATAAGGTGTTATATAGGGTCAATTTGTCGACGAAAATTTTTGAGTCTAAAGAAAAGGGTTTACCTACACTCCAACCAGAACGGCGGCTATTTTGGTGTCGAAACCATAGGATAAGGTTTTGGGTTAAATAACAAGTCAAGTAAAGAAAGGAACTTTTAAATTTTTTTTCGTTACTGGGTGTGCAGGTACGCCCCCAGTAAATAAAAATTGGCGGTCTGGTACCTCATAAGCTCCACGTCTGCTAAAAACACTTCGAAATACGTTTTGTCGACAAATTGCAGTATTATCTTCTAACTCCTATCCGTTAAGGAGTTCTGTGGCTTCCATCATCAGGTATATATGCATATACACTCGGCATACAACCAACGAGCGAAAGCTGTCAATAGTGAGAGCCTCGCTATAATAGGACACACATACGAGTGTTTGCATACTAACAAAACAAACTGTAGCTGTGTTGATCTGGACTATGTTGTTACATTTAAATACTTAGGTTTAACTATAGACAAAAACTTTAACTGGAAAACTCATGTAAACGATATCTGTAATAGGCTGAGGTCTGTGTTAGGTAGGTTATTTCAATTTAAAAAAGTATTAAACAAACATACATTACTAATTGTATATTATGCACTTGCAGACTCATTGATCAGTTACGGGCTTATCGTATACGGGCGAACGTTCATGACCTATCTCCAAGATATTAAAAAGTTACAGATAAGATTGATAAAATTCTTAGTAAGTAAAAAAATTAAACAAGAGTGTCATAATGAATATAACAAATTATTTCCTTTATGTAAAATATTGCCAATAGAAAAAAAAGTTACATACCTAATAGGTTTAGAATACTACCATAGTGGCCAGTACAAGGAACATGTTAAAAATAGATATAATACAAGAAATGTAAGACAGGAAAGGTTGGTAATACCAAAAGTCAAAAATTATTATGGAAAAAGAATGTCAAAATTTATAGTACCAAAAATATTTAATAAAACAGATTTATTGAGGCAAAGACCTAAGCTAACTAAAATTACACTTAAATCAAAGCTAAGGAATTTATTTCTCGACGGGCAGACCTAAGTAACATTATGTAATAGACAATAATAAATAAATACTAAATAAAATAAAATAAAAATACATCAAATCAATTAAATTCGTATGCACTGCGAGAAATAAAATCAAGTTATATTGGTTACTCATAAAAAAATGTTTCATAAGTACCTGCTTGCAATATGTCAACTTGAATGCTTCAATATTTTTAACCTTCATCATGAGCAAATGTATTTAAAAATAGTCTTAAGATAATTATAAATATAGTTATTACATGTATGTGTAAAAAATGAGTGCCTCTCGCCATTTAACTTTACGTTTGGCGAGTACATTGTCTGTAGCATTTTTTAAGTGTGATGAATAAATTAAAAAAAAAAAAAAAAAGGTCAGCAACATGACATGATGATTACCAGACCCAAAAATCAGCACTGAGTCAGAAAATATATGCAAAACGTTATGGGTGCCTATAAAAATTGAGGGTTGCCCTCGATTTACCAGGGATCCCATTATCAGAATCTGACTTGGTGTAAATGGGACCACTTCGGGAGTATACCCTTTCAAACTAAAAAATAAATTTTGAAATCGGTCCATAATTGACGGCGTAATCGCGTAACGTATATATCAATGTAGGTGTTCTTTTTTTAATTTTTTTATTTGAGATGGGCTTACTCTTGACCCCAATCTTGCTCTAGAGCATAGTTGGGATCTACGATGGAGCGAGCTTGCCCAGAAGATGCCTATTCACTCTGGACTTAAAGAGAGTCAGGTTATATGCACTCGGAAATACAGACGCAGGCAGGGAATTCCAATCTTTAGCTGTGCGCGTTATAAAAGATCATGATGATGATGTTCCTGTATTATTAAGCTTGGAACTTTTAAATAATAGCTCCAACATATCAAACAAAACTAACAAAGACTCTACATAAAGCACGTAATATTTTTACAACTTTAAAACAATAAGCCAAGTAAAATGGGATATAAAATGAAATACTTTGGTGTCGTTTTCAGACTAACTTCGAATACAGTTGCTTGTCGTGACAGATGTCATACACAAGGTATTGGCTGTAAATAAAATGTATCTTTATTGTTATGCAAGATAGTTGTGTTATAATACTAGCTTTCGCCCGCGACTTATTCTAAGTGGCTGTCTGAATTAAAACGTTTTGTGTAGTTGCGGGTTTGAATCTCACAAGGGTAAATTTTTGAGTGTGGTATACTTGGATAGTTTGGATATTTGTCCATATTGACAACCGTCTGGTGTAGTGATTCGCGCTCCGGATTATAAAGCCTGACGGTTGCGGGTTCGAATCCCGCGAGGGGCAAATTTTTGTGTGATGAGCACGAGCATTCGTACCTAAGTCATCTTGTCGCCATAGTACAAGCTAGTAATTATTAAATTGTAGTGTAGCAAGTAATTTCATGTAATTAGTAATTTAAGATGTTTGCAGTGCCCTTATAGGGCTCTTGTTTGTGACACCATTTTTTGTAACACCTTATGTAAACAACAAGATGCAATAAATAAATATGAATATGAATATGCTTAGTTTGGGGCTAGCTAATTGGTGTAATTGTGGAAACAATTTATTTATTTATATTTAGTCGCCATAATAGAAGCTTTGCTTAGTTTCGTATTAGAAAGCTCGTTCTAATGTATATTTTACAGCCCTATGTTAAAGCTACGTAAGAAAATTGGTTCACTTTAATTTTATAATAACCTAGAAGCTTGCACTATACACCTAGAGGTAAACATATACTGTATAATTTTCTACCGCTAAAGGAAACTCAATGCCCTCTAAGGAGATTTCGAGACGCCGTAATTAAAGTTTAATATTTAATGTGCGAACTAACAAATTGATAAACTTGGCTGTTTGTTGTGATAAATTATAGATAGGTTCTTAAAAGCGGGGCGAAAGTGAAATAAAACATTTAATAAGTTTTTAATAAGTTTAATGTAGAGAGTTGTTAAGTAAATTTTTCAAGAGATGAATATAGCGTGTAGAAATGACGGCTGATGGGGCAGAATATTTTAGAATGGAAACCACGTACAGACAGGCGCAGCGTAGGACGTCCACCCACGCGGTGGACAGACGACCTGGTAAAGGTTGCAGGAAGCCGCTGGATGCAGGCCGCTCGCAACCGGGCAACCTGGTAGTCATTGGGGGAGGCTATTCAACAGGGGACTTGCTGTGGTTGAAATGATGATGATGATAGGCGTAAGTAAGGATATGTATTATGATGATAAAGAGATGATAGAAACTAGCACTGTGTTGTTTAATTCCGAGCTACGTTTTTAGAATTTTTTTTTCTTCTTCAGCAAATATAGTGTTTTTTGATGTCTGAATATGAATAAAAAAATATAAATGAATCTTGTCTGAATATGAATAGAGATAATGATGAGCACCAGATCAGCCCTTAAAAGAATGTTTATCAATTTGGGTCTCAGAGGATTTTATTTGTCACAGTGTATTTTTATTTTATTGACAATCTTAAAATTATATTAGCCATATTTTCCCCTCTTAACCGGGTAGCCATATTTCACGCTGTGCAACAAACTTCCTTTCATTAAAACAGGAACGAAATAAAACGCCGAACAGAAGACGGGGTAGAATCGAGTTAGGAGCAGGAAACCGCGGTTCAGTCTGTCTAGACTGAAGCGAATTCTGTTTCGAGGCTAGACTCGAGAAAGTTTGTAATTGATGGTTTGAATTAGTTGTTGCTTTATTGTGCAGTTGAAAGCATAAAAGGTTTTACTCAATTAGTGTAATACAGCTCGCGGTTGCTTTTCTTCCCCAAAGGTTATCAGTTCTTGAGCAATGAAAAATTCCTATCGCCACTTTAGATTTGCAGATCTTAAAGCTGTATAGGTGACTAGTCCTTTAATGGATGTTCTTGTTTCGCAGCAAAACGTCAAGCATAGCTTTTTCCATACTTGAGTAGTTTTTGAGAGGCTTTGAGCTTGTATAATATAATACAGGTAATACAGCTTTACTATGCAAAGCCAATCTTAGCCAACTATGAAAATCCAACTCCCAATTATTGGCATTGGCAGACAAAACCCAGATTACTTTGTTAAATAATCCTGAATCAGTAATAAATAAATCTGGATTTGCTTGCTCGACATACTACATAGTACTACATAATATCCGTTTATCAATCAATTTGCATATTGGAGCATTCCCGTTAATGTACAGCGTCATCGAATATGTATTGCGTGGCGTAACGGATTGAGACGCAGTTGCGTTAACGCAAACGAATGCGATACTTGTTGTAGCGTACCTCTTTATATATCTTGGTAATTGTGGGTCACTTAGTCTGTATATCACTGCGTACTGTCTATCAGAAGGGTATGAAAAGACTTTTTACTAGACTGTATTCTGGTATCGACATTAAATTACGTCACAACGCACTATAAGACTATTTTGTGTCCTGTGGTGTCCTGTCCTTTTGTGTCCTGTGGTGGTGCTATTCTTTAAATAACGTGCCTGCCGGCACGTTATTAAAAGAATAGCACCACCCCTTCTCTTCCTATGGGAGTCGTAAGAGGCGACTACAGGAGAACCGCCACAAGAAGACGGGCAGCAGCGTCTCCTCTCCACCATTGGCCAAACTGCGATCGCCAACCCGCCTGCCAAGCATGGCGATTATGGCAAAATATCCTTTTGGAGAGGCCTGTGTCCAGCAGTGGACTGATATAGGCTGGTGATGATGATAATGATGCACTATAATGGTACGTCAATGGATGCGGGCTAGCGTGAGGCGTTTCGGAGAACGACTGGCGAGCGCTGCAAACCACGCTTCGCGTTTGACCAACATTTTGTCCACTCTACAAAATACTGCTTTCTGGTAATTGGGTTTAAAAAAATAAATAAATGAAACAAAACCACTCTTACTTTATGTATTTTTTAGTGTCAACATCAATAATTATAATAATTAAAGGTGTAATTAACAGGTTCTCGAGTGAAAACCACACCCGCAAGTAGTGTAGAACGCCCCCCTGGCTCGATGAACAGCCTGGTGACAGACGGACAGACAGACAGACGGACAGCGGAGTCTTAGTAATAGGGTCTCGTTTTACCCTTTAGGTACGGAACCCTAAAAACAGTTTTTGCCATAAAATATGGGATAGTCCCGAAGTACCTACTATTTGAATTGAATTGAATTTTAAACTTTTCGATTTTCTTTTTCTACACAAATATACAAATCTATCTTTTAGAAATTACAGTGTTATCAGAGACAAAACGGATGATAAACTCCAAATATAGCAATTAATTTTCCTACCAACGCTCCTATTCTATAAAATCGCATCTGGCTACGGGCAGTATTTCCAAAGGCCCGAATACAAAGACGGTACCGGGAGCGGTTTTGTGGTTCTATCTCAGTAAATTACAGACGGCCCGTCATTAAGCGGCCGAATTATATCGTATTATTCATAAGCTACAGATTTGCGGAGGACTGGAACACATCCCTGCCAAACTTAGGGGTCCTTGGTCAAGAAATTATTTAAGTACTAGCTGATGTCCGCGACTACGTTCGTGTGGTTTTCGGTTCTTCGCAGAATCTTTGTATTGTAAACTGTAGCTTTTGTTGTATTCTGATGTACAGTCAACAGCACGTCGACCTACTCCAGGAGTCAAAAATTCTCCAATAGATTTTTAACTTTAAGCCTGACTTATAGAGATCTTTTTCAAATGAGAAAATTTGACATTTTGTGGTAGGTCGACGAGCTGTTGTCTGTACATGATGCCTAGGTAAATGGTATATTAAGCCGTAACTAGCCTATATTAACATATGCATGCATAAAAATACCATGCTGAAGTCAGAAATTCGATATCATTATTATAATTTTTAAATTTTCATACAAAAAGAAATTCGAGAATACGATTTATATAAAAATATTTTTTCTTAAATGATGCTATTCAATTTCTGACTTCACCATAGTACTAGTTAACAAAAGCTTGATATACCATTATACAGTTATACACCGTGAATTTTGAGATACCCGAAAAAAAATAACTAACATACTCAGATATCGATATACATCGAATTTGGCGAATAAAAAAAACGGAACGGCGTACGGCGTTGGCGTACGGAAGGAATAACTATGAATGAAAAAAAAAACATTGATAGTTATTCCTACCGTACACCAATATTACGCGACTAAATTAGGTGGATTTTGGTTCCGTTAATGTTGGAATGATAATGATTACTATTTGAATTAGCAGGACTTTTATAGTGCATATTTTTTAAGAAATGTTAGGGACCTATTAAATAAATTTCTAATAAAAAAATTTTTTTTATTCGCCGAATTCGATGTATATCGATATCTGAGTATGTTAGTTAATTTTCTCGTTTATCTCAAAATTCACGGTGTATATTATGACTGTTAAGTTTCATAAAAATCCGTTAAGTTTTTGCGTTATACGGTCATCAGATAGTAAGTGAGTTCTTAAGCTCAAAAACTATTCCTGTGGCGTAAGACAATTGAAACTTTAGTAATTATCTGACGACCTTAATGGATTTCGCTTTCTAGAGATGAATTCCCGGTTTGGTTCATTTGATAAAACTAACTTTTATGTATTTTCTTGGTCCCGACTGTGCTATGAGATGACTCTGGCAAATTGTCTGTCTGTCTGCCTCGTAACACAAGAATGTTTAATTTACCTCGAGACTATAATAATTGGTGTCTTGTTTGCTACATTGTTATATTATCATCATCATCATTTCAGCCACAGGACGTCTACTGCTGAAATAGGCCTCCCAAAGTGACTTCCAGATTGGCTGGTTAGAAGCGATTGGACACATAACATGTAGAACTAACGGCCGATGGAAGAAAGGTTCTGGAATTAAGGCTACGTGCCGGCAAGCGCATCGTGGGACGTCCACCCACAAGGTGAACTGAAGATCCAGTAAAGATTGCTGGAAGCATTATTGTGCAGAAAACTAAATGCCATACCAATAGGTACTGACCTGTACCTATCCTGGAATACCTTGGGTTTTAATTTACGGTAAAGTAAGTCTCACTTATCCTATCATATTCTGTGCCACGTCTTGGATCCTGTATCTATTCCCTTGCTTTCATATTATGGTATAAGTATTAAGATGTTATACAAAATTGTCCCTTAGGACAGATCCTTGCGGGATACTGGCTCGTAACATGCTTTGTGCATTCTTAATTAATTTCTCCGCTTCAATAATAAATAATACATTGTTTCCACCATCACACCGATTATCTAGCCCCAAACTAAAATACGTTAATAACATCCATGACTTAGGTACAAATGCTCGTGTTCATTGCTCATCACACAAACATTTGCTCTTTGCGGGATTCGAACCAGCAACCGTCAGGCTGTGTAGTTCTGAGTGCGAACTACTACACCGGACGGTAGTCAATAATAACGTCTCTTTAGTTAAAGTTTTCTTTTGTAATTATTCCAAACTATCCCACCCTTTACAGAGTGATAATTGTAGTGGCTGAGAATAAATCCCGGCTCATTATGGCTGAGCCATTATTGTTCGCTCGGAAACATCTGCTTTGCAATTCAGAGCTACTGCAACCACGATAACTATGGCCGAAGAGGATAAAACCATTTCCAACCAAGGTTTCCATTCGAGCATGTTTAGCGAAAGTCGCTTCTTTGCGCCAAAAACTAGGCCATAGAATCTATCTGAATACATTTTAAAATTCAGTTAAAAGTCAAAATTTCCACCTGATGGACTGACGACCTCTACGATTCAAGGTTGCGAGAAGCCGCTGGATGCAATTGGCCCAGAGCAACTTGCAGTGGGGCGTTCTATGAAGGAGGCCTTTGCGCAGCAGTGGACTTCCTTAATAAGTGATAATTGTGATTTTAGTAGCGCGATGAGCAACCTAAAGGTGTCTTATTTACACAAAGGAGTCAAGCTAAAAATACCAACATTACTCCCATTAGAAGCAAAATTTGAATTCGCCAGGCCTGGAAAAAGACACACTGGAAAATTCATACTAAACATGGCCAATTTTTTTTACATTGACAGATTAATAGCACAAGCGCGTTCTCTTCAGTAAGATTTCATAATTTAATTTATAGCTTACTTCTGTGTAGGTGTCCCAAAAATACAGATGTGTGGACACTGTATTCTTAAGTAAAGGCGAAACAACCGACAGAGGTGTACCTCATTTGCCTCCCAAATACTTTGCGATGGAGACTACAGTGTTAGGCGAACTGAGTTTGTTATCGGTAGCTTTTGCATTTACCAAGAGCTACAAGTCATGTATTGTATGTATTGTCAAAATAATGCATAAAATCAAAACTATTATAGGTTACTAAAAGTTACATGACGTAAGCCAAATCATGGATTAGGTTTTATTTTTTTATCCAATCTGGATTTTGAGAAGGAGGTCAATCGACGAATCCAACTCGGCTGGGCAGCGTTCGGGAAACTACACTGCATCTAATCGCCCAAAATGCCTGTGCCTTATGAAGTCGCACACCGCACTATATAGATAGGGCTATGCTCGGTGTTTTCTTTGCGAGATCTAATCAAAAATTAGGAAATCCGTGAATGAATAAAAGACGCTGACATTAGCAAGCTAAAGTGGCAGTGGGCAGGGCACACAGGACGTAGATCTGACGGCCGATGGGGCAAAAAAATTCTGGAATGGAGGTCATATCGATAAATCACATTTACACATGATGGTGATAACCCGTTCAAACTGTTTTTTTAACACTTTTGAAGACAATTCAAGCCATATATCGCTCAACATGTTGGGTTATACGGAACTCAATACATGATCTGATCATCCATATTTAACTATATCAAAGCTTAATAAACAGATCAAAGTACTCTATTAGTATACACTGTATTAACGCAATACGAGCAGGGACATACGAGCCGTACTCCGATTCGGAATATTCAGTATTGTCCGATTCTCAGAATGGATACAACAAAGCTTCAAAAGGATAGTAGGTATTCAGAGGGGTTCTGAGTGATTAATATGAGTAAATTATTATGAATTAAAGAACGCCGTTATTGGCTGCTTGCGCCAAATCGTACTATACTATTAAGTTGCAATCTAGAAGTTGTTTTTTAAATATCTATTTATGTAGGTATGGCCGAGTACGATAAATGAATGCTTGAACAAATTTTTATCTTTTTTTTTTCGTGTTTGTTTGACACATTAATGTCATTAAACCGATAACCGAAGGTTGGAATGAATATGGTCGGAATTTTTCTGAAGTACCTATAAAATGAGAAGAATAAGCAAAGTGTAGTGTCAGTGAGCTGGTCACACTTAGGTAGGTACCGTGGAACCGATATTAATGGTTTACAGTGTTCTTGAATGCAGATAGCGATTTGGAAAACGCAGTATAAGACTTCTGATATTGTAAAGTGATGATATTTGAAAAACTGCCTACTGTAGATGGAACAGAATAGCCAAGAACTGAGCCCTGCTTATGCTCAGAAGTGGAATTACGTTGGCTGATTTTGATTATCACGCAGATGTGTATTATATCACAAAGAAGTTTATTAGCTCGTTATTATTTTTGAACGACGAAGAAACGGAGAAGGTTCTCAAGTCGACGCGTATATATTTTGTTTGTTTTTTTTATAAGTATGATCACGCATATCTTTTTATAGAGTAGTCCGATTTTGATAATTCTTTTTTTTATTAGAAAGGGGAAAAGCACTTTTGTTGATTTGACCTTAATAACTAAGTTCCTTAACTAATGTAAATATACCTAATCAGTTCTTTTTGGAGTCGGTGCGAATGAACACATGAAAAAAAGTTTATTATTTTTGCTTTTCAGTTTTTCGGCGGTTTTTTTTTTGAGATGGGCTTACTCTTGACCCCAATCATGCTCTAGAGCATAGATGGGGTCTACGATGGAGCGAGCTTGCCCAGAAGATGCCTATTTACTCTGGACTTAAAGAGAGTCAGGTTATATGCACTCGGAAATACAGACGCAGGCAGGGAATTCCACTCTTTAGCTGTGCGCATTATAAAAGATGATGAGAAGCGCTTAGTGCGGATTATGAGTATATCAACTAAGAACGGATGGTAGCCGGCCGTGCGTCTGGATGTCCGTTGGAAGAAAGGTGACGGTGGTATGAGCTCATGCAGCTCATGAGCATACTCTCCGAAGTACAATCTATAGAAGACCGATAGGCAAGCAACCTTGCGGCGGTGAGCCAGGCTGTGCAGCTTGGACGCCACCAGTTTTTTATCGCCTATTATTCTCTTGGCTCTGCATTCCACCGAGTCAAGTGCAGCAAGTTGGTATTTCGCCGAGCCGTCCGTTAATTTTTTTTGTCAAAAAGTTTTTTATTAATATAATATTATGTGTATTTAATCGAATATGGCTAAAGTTCTTATTAAATATTACTGTAACAAAGAACAACTATGAAATCCCGCCGTCTCCCAGCAACAGCGTTGTATAAATTTAAATAAACCCAAACAAAATGGCGTAATCCGTCTTGGATCCAGTTTTGAGTCCGACATAATTCTGTCTTGGGTAGGGTTGTCGATTTTGTTTTTTTGGAAATTATTTATACAGGGTAGCGTTGAAAGAAATGTAACTTACATCGAAAAGGCTAAGGTTTGTTTTCGCGCGCCATTGTGACTATTATTGCATTGAACTTTGCATTTCTAGGTTGCATAAAGATACTTTAGTGCATGCGTATTTTTTATGAACGAGGCAAGATTATCTACATAGTTTATTATATCGTAGAACGATTTAGTTACTGATTCTGAGTGGTCCCTGAAAATTTGGCACTACCTTGCAATGTAACCCTGTATTTTTTGTATGAAATGACCAAGATTTATAATAGTAACTTATCATATTTAACTATCTCCTACTCTATTTTTAATCCTCGACTGAACAAATATTGTTCCAACCACGGGAAACTATTCACCAACTTCATAAATGGGGATGGAGGGAGTTTTTTTTTAAATTTATTTATTCAAACAACAAAGCTACATTACAATATTGTTATTCTGCCAAACTGTGGAACAGTTTGTCGGCAGAAGCTCTCATGAACTAATAATACTACCAACAATGATAAACACTTTGGACTTCTAAGGCGTTTTGTAGACGGCGGGGCGGGCCGGGCCGGTCACTTTCACCGCGAAGGATAGTGCAAAGGGAATCCTATACTATAATTTTCGTCAAATAAATAGAACGCTGGAGGGTGGCGCTACTTGTCTCCACCGAACACTTATTGCAGTACTGTAAATGTTAGTTCCTATTTTGCCCACCGCTCTTTTAACGTGACGCCAAGTATACCAACGCACACGAAGGGGGAAAAGACCGCGCCGCAGGTGCCCGGCGGACACTGGTGGCGCGGCGGTGTGTTATGTGTTCGTGGCGAGGGCAGCCGCGGACATCGGCGGGCAGACTCGGTCTTTATTGCTTCATGGACAGACTGGCCCGGCCCGGCCCACCGTCTGCAAAACGCCTTAACGGTCCAAATTTTAAATAAATAAATAAAATAAAATAAAATAATCTTTATTTGCTTAAACATGGTATACAGAGGTGTTTTAAAATGAGCGTTCCAAGCATGTTTAGCCAGCATGAGGCATGCAAATTAAAAAATTGAATTGAAATTAAATATAAAATTGGGTCTAAAAATTGGATTAAATTAAATTAGGTACATAGATTCTGATATCAGTCGTATAATGATTATGTTGAAATGAATATTAATTATTTAAAAAGCTCTTTTAAATCATAAAAGGTATGTGAGATTAGCCACTTATTCAGTTTTGTTTTAAATTGATTTATATTCAATGTCTTGAATTCATTAGGTATATGATTGAAGATTTTTATACTCATAGTCATACAGCTTTTTTTATAATGCATTGTTTTTGGGGTTTCTGGTATTACCAGTCTATTTGGATTTCTTGTGTTTCGTGGATAAATGTCACATGCCCTTTTAAAATGATGCTTATTTTGCATTACAAATACACATGTTTCAAAAATATACAATGACGTCAATGTTAGCAATTGCAACTGTGCAAATAGAGGACGACATGATGTTCGTGGAGAAACACCACATATTGCTCTTTTGCATTTTTTTTGGGCAATAAAAGCTCTATTTATATTAGTGCCATTGCCCCACATCAGTAAACCGTAGCGTAATATAGATCCAACATATGCATGATAGGTAGCAATCGCAGTTTTTAAATTTGTCACAGATCTAACCTGCTTTAAGGCATAAATAAACTTATTGACTCTGTTACAAATATTATCTATATGCGTTTTCCAATTTACTTCTTGTTCTATAGTTAAACCTAGGAATTTAGTTTGTTTTACTTCGTCAGTTTTGGTGTCTTTATAATGAATATCAAGATTAATATTTTTGTTTTTGTTGAATTGTATGTAATTAGTTTTAGTCAGATTTATTTTTAAATTATGAATGTCAAGCCATTCAATTAATTTATCGAGAGTATTATTAACGTCGTTTTCATGAACCGAAATTGTAGTATCTGAAGACACTAAAATAGCGATATCGTCTGCAAATGAAATGCATTTATGGGGTGTTACATCAACAATATCGTTGATGTATAAAAGAAACAAGATTGGACCCAATACGCTACCTTGTGGTACACCTTGTTGGTTGTGCTTGTATTGCGAAAAATAAGCTACAACTTCGTTTTTTTCGTTAAGTCTGTCTATACCAACACATTGTTGTCTGTTTTTGAGGTATGATTTCATCCAATCAAGTGCTGGACCCCTCACTCCAATTGCTTCCAACTTGCTGAAAAGCAATGTATGTGAAACATGGTCAAATGCCTTTGTTAAATCTACAAAAATAGCGGTGGTCAAGTTTTTTTTATTAATGCTTGATAAAATAGACACCATAAGGCTATGTATTGCTAACGTGGTGGATTTATTTTTTTGAAATCCATATTGTTCGGTGTTTAGAAGGCGGTATTTGCAACAAAAATTTACTAACTGCCCATACATGCATTTTTCAAAAATTTTAGAAAATACTGATAATAGTGCAATCGGACGATAACTATCAATTTCATCAGTATTACCTTTTTTAAACAATGGTTTTATTATTGTCAGTTTTAGCAGTTCCGGAAAAGTACCCGAGGAGAAGGATAGGTTTATCAAATATGTCAAAACAGTAATAATTTCATTAACGCATTCCTTTAAAACTTTCGTACAGATTTCATCATGACCTTCAGTTTTTGTATTTTTTAACGACATAATTTCCCTTTTTACATCTATTTCAGTAAAAGGCCTAAGAAATAAAGAATTTAATACATGTTTTGTATTAATTGCTCTATTATGATTGTCAATTTTGTTCGATAAATTAATGAAATGATTATTGAATGTCATGGATATGTCAGAGGGATTTGTCAATAAAAGATTATTAAAATTAAGTTTTTCTATAGTTTTAGTGGTACAAGGGAAATCATTTAATTCATTCTTTACTATAGTCCAAGAGGCCCTACATTTGTTTTCACTTTTAAGAATAAAGTCAATGTTCGAATTTCTTTTAGCGTTATAAATACATTTCTTTAATATGTTTGAGTATTTTAAATATTTATTTTTGTTTGTATGTGTTTTATTTTTGTAATAATTATATCGCCTATTCCGTTTATTTTTGCAACTTATTTTTAATCCTCTTGTCATCCAAATTTGCTTCTTTTTTCGCAATGAATTTATATTAATTTTAACTTTAGGAAAACATAACTTATAAAATAATGTAAACAGCTCGTGAAATGTATCAAAACTCTTATTTAGATTGGTTTCATTGTAGACATCAAACCATGAAAGATTTGCTAGGCAGCACTTGAATTTTAAAATATTTTCCTGGCTGTAATCCCTCTTGTAAATAAAGTAAGATAAGGGGACAGAGTTTTTATATTTTATAGGAAAGCTCAATAGTTGAGCTGTTTCATGATCAGAGAGGTGAAGGGGTAACACTGTTGCTGTAGAATTTTCAACATTGCTTATTATGTGATCAATACACGACAGCTTACGAGTCGGTACCGTAATATGCAATGCTAAATTATAATTTTGAGCTATGTCTTGTAGGTATTCAGACATTTTGGTTTTAATCAGAGTGTTTATATTTAAATCACCCGCTATGACAATACTTATTTTGTATTTGTATTTTAGAAACACCTCATTTAGTAAGGTATCAAGCTTATCCAAAAATATATTGGGATTAGATGTTGGTGTTCTATAAAGACATATGATGATGAGTTTACTAGACATGATCTCTACACCACAACACTCGAACGTTTTTTGTGATGCGTATTTCTTAAGGTACGTCAAATCTTTACAATTTAGACTCCTTTTAGCCAATATGCAGGTACCACCTCTTTTTTTATTTCTGCAGAATGCAGAAACCATTCGATAGCTGTGGATATTGACATAGCTTTCGTGTCCCTTCTCTAAAAAGGTTTCAGATAGGCATATAACGTCCGGTTCATTATCATTTTCCATTAGTTCTTGAAACGTTATTTCCAATATTTCTTTTTTTGATAAAATGCTGGCTATATTTTGATGTAATACTTTAAATACCTGATCTTTAGACACGAAAAAGATTATTACTAAGTTTTTTTTTTGTTTGTGTCCCCTCTGGTGATATTGGTATGACGTCATTATTTACAGATTTATTCAGAATTTTATAATAATATGGCATAGTACCTTTTTTTGGTGATTTCATATTTTTTGTGTCAAAAATTGTCTCTTGTCTATTCGTAGTACTATTGTCATTTACTTTTTTAACATTATTTTGAATTAATTTGCGAATATTTTGAAATGTCAGAAATTGCTTTTTATATTCATTAAAGTCAATATGTAAATTAATTTTTCTACAGATAATATTTGTTATACTTGAGTCATTACAGAAAACAAAGTCACTGTAATCAATAACAGTACAGTTTACAAAATGTTTTGTCCACAATTTCATAGCTTTGTACAATTTATTTTCATTAAAGTATATATTGTGATGAACAGGAGTTATGTAAATTGTTGATTTGGCTAACATATTAATAGCTATACATAAATTTGAATGAAACATATTAAGATCCCTGTCGTGGGAGCCAAAACCTAAAATCACGATGTCATCTTTTGACAGGTTTCTAGAAATGTTTTCACAGGATTTTAACATTTCTGAGCTTGAAGCACCTGAGAATATCGTTGCCGAAGTCATGTAATTATCATTCCACTTGCCAATCCTTGAGCTCAGCATGGCTGTAGATAGTCCTTTCAACTGTTCGTCTCCTATTATATGAATAGTGTTTGCCTTCCGTTGTTTCTTTGGCGAGCAAACTGTTTTCGCAGGTTGTTCAATTTGTAGTAATTTATTTTTGTCGAAACATTCATTTCCATTACCTATTTTTTTATTTAAGCTAAAAAGTTGCTTATTTAGGTCATGTATCTCCAGTTGGGCATTTAGTAATGCTTGCTTCAGGTTCGAGATTTTAGTTTGGAGATATGAAAGATCAACCGAGGTCTTGGTCTTCCTTTCCGAGGTGGGAGCTTTCGGAGGTGTAAAAAAGAGCGATTGCTGGAGTGAGTGTCCCTTATTAGTTTCCTGGCAAGTCATGTTTGGAATTTTGCAAAGATTTTTTAATACGTTCAATTCTTTATTTAGCCGAGTTATGCATTTATTTAAATCATTATTTTCCAATATTTTATGTTCCAGTTCTGTTTCAGTGGAGATTAATTTTATTTTTAAGCATTTATTTTCCTCTCTCAGCTCATATTCGGTAATGGTGTCGTTAAGTTGTAAATGTTCAGCACTTCTAGATAGCCTATCCGTAACAGAGTAGGATACGTCTATTTCTTCATGTGTTAAAATATGAGAGTCGTAATCAATCTCTGAGTCATTAACAGATAAACATATTGAACCTTTTGGTGTATCCGGCTTGTTAAATGATTTAGTAACATTTTTGAGTATTTCAACCTTTTTTTTTCTTTGTGTAATATTATTTGTTTCCTCGTTAGTATTACTAGTATTCGTTCTTGTTTTATTTTGTTTATGAGTACAAGTAGGGCATTTCCAGTTAAGTTTCTTATCATTACTCATTAACCGATATAACTTTTCTGAGAGATTATTCTCAGCGAGTACCAGTGTGGCTGCGGGTCACTTCACCATGTGGTAAATGAATGCCCACTAGGCTGCTTTGCTTTTGAACTATCGGCATAGTCAATAAAAACAGACCGAACACCGCAAGCTGGCTAAAAACACCTGGATATGGAAGTTTGATCCTCGCAGGATTAATGTCATAAGCAAATAATGATCATCTCTATTTTTTTGCTTGATACGTTCAAGTATTTTAATTTAAACCAAAGATATAGTATATTTGTCGTTTTGACAACCCTAACTGTAACTTCGTCGTACAGAACCGCTGAAAAATGAATGGGAATTAATTCCGCAAAATTATAATTCCGCAGTTACGGCTTTTGGGGATTATTTTCTTGACAGAGGCCGCCACTGCATGGATAGAAGCTGAGACACGCTCGCTGCTTTTATTACGAACGATTGAGACAAATAAAATTGGTCTTACATTACACAGGTTGTCCCTGGAAGTATGGATCAAATAGGACCAGAACGTAGCGGGGGTAATGTCCTAACTAAATGTAGGTTCTATTTTTAACGAATAAAATTTTGAAAAAAAAACCTTTTTGTCTCACGTTTGCTAATTGATCCAATTAAGTTTCTAAGGAATGCGATAATAAAAAAAGTCCTCCAACATTCTAAATAAAAATAAACAGTTATCTTTGTTAGTTTGTTTAAAGCTCTATGAGATGTTACGACAAAATTTAAAATCTGTCACAACCTTTTGTTGTCAAAAATGGGAAACCCCACATTCATAGAGCCAAAAAGCTTAAGAACCACCCTCGCTATTCACTTGTTCAAATAATCCATACTTCCAGGGACACCTGTATAGTTCTACGATTCTTGTAAATAATTATGGCTATTAAAAAACTACAAATTGATAAAATTAACTTAAACTTAAATTAAAGTTAACTTTAGATAACCTTTTGCCCTCTGTAATATCTAATTTAAATCACATCACATCACATCACCAGCCTATAACAGTCCACTGCTGGACACAGGCCTCTCCAAATGGAGGATTTTGCTATAATCGCCACGCTTGGCAGGCGGGTTGGCGATCGCAGTTTGGCCAATGGTGGAGATGAGACGCTGCTGCCCGTCTTCTTATGGCGGTTCTCCTGTAGTCGCCTCTTACGACACCCATAGGAAGAGAAGGGGTGGTGCAATTCTTTTAAAGTGCCGGCACCACACGGCACTTTAATAATTTACATATGCTAATTTAAATATGAATAGTAATTATGTCTGTAATATTCTTACTTCTTTCATGGCTCATGGGCTCGAAGTCAGATATTTTTATGTATTTAGTAGTACCAGTCAGTGTTTTTTGCCAATAGCTCTCTCCCATAATACTTGTAGACACAGTACACAATACTGTAGATAGCTCATACATCTACAGTAAAATCACATCACAGCTAAATACAATTAATTATTACAAAAATAAAAAAACCCACTGCGTAAAAAGTGAACTTAAAAGATGAAAACAAGATTTAGAGAATCAATTTGCAGACTGAGGCATCAAATCCATGTTACTTGATTCGACTTTTTTTATACGGATATAAATTACTTAATTAGGTACTAACTCAGTGCATACCAAGTCAGTCATCATTATGCTGTTAATGGATTTGATGCCTCTGACTGCAAATTGATTCTTTAAATATTGTTTTCATCTTTTGAGTTCACTTTTTACGCTGTCGGGTTTTTAATTTTTTTAAATTAATTAATTTTATTTTTGGCTTTTTAGTTTGTATTGTTCTACTTCTACTTTTCAATAAACTATAAAGCCTTATTTGTAACTCTGTATTGAAAAAAAAAGGTTTTAACTCGAGTAAGTATAATTTATCTGAAATCGGTTATTCTCGTTCAATTCATGTACCAACAGGAATTCCGGGTAATAACATAGCCTTTGTCACTCCAACAACAGAGACAAATCTAATGATGTATCATATGTTTAAATCCATTAAATGGTTTTTTCTTCCTATTTTTTCGAATTTTTTTGCCTGTTACCGTAGGAGTTTTGGAAAATAAAGTATTGAATACTATGAAAACTTAAAATATGTGACCCTTAGTTAATAAGAATGTTACAAAATCAGTTTATCAGTATTGCAGATCCGGTTTTCCCGCGTAAATTCTGCTCCAGCGGGAATTTCGGGAAATACCCCTTGTCACTCCCACAATTAAGACGAATCTATTGATATATTATACTTTAATATCCGTTAAACGGTTAAGGCCGTAGGGCGTGCCAAAGAAATAGACATACTTACATACCAGGGCCGTTCAATGTATTCTCGGTATCGGGGTGATTTGAAAGTAATGTGGGTAATTTAAATATATCACTAGCTAACAAAATTATCTGAGGGTATTCTTATAAAATTTTATGTTAATAACTTCATTAGTTTGTCTGCAATCTCCAGTCAAAGACGACGGAAATGACTGCGGCGACAATGATGAAGAAAATCGAGCATCGTGCGGTGATTAAATTCCTTACTAAATAAGGAAAATCTCAAAAAACTATCCATGAAGAAATGGTAACCGTTTATCAAGACCCTACTCCTTCATTATAGACCGTACAGAAGTGGTCAAGTGAATTCAAAAGAGGCAGGGAAAGTATCGAAGATGACCCCCGCCCAGGTGGACCAATCACGGCGGCTACCGAAGAAAATGTGAAAATTATCGAAAAACTTGTATTAGAAGATGCACGTGTAAAAATCAAGATGTTGGCTAATAACTAAGCTATCTGTTGCTGTACATGATTATCTTAACCTTACAAAAGTCAGTGCAAGATGAGTGCCGCGCATGCTCACAGCGCTTCAAAAGCAGGCACGGGTTGACACTTGTAAGTTGATAGCTGAGTTTATAGCTGTGTGGCGACGATCCAGCAAGTGTTTTCGAAAGAATGGTTACTGGTGATGAAACGTGGGTTCATCACTATGACCCTGAGAGTAAACAGGAGTCTATGCTGTGGCATAAAAAAGGATCAGACCCTCCGAAGAAGTTTGAAGTCACTCCCTCGGCTGGCAAAATCATGGCCACGGTTTTCTGGGATACTAAACGAATACTATTGATCGAGTACACAAAAAAAGGTTAAACTATCAACGCAGAAAAATACTCAACCACTTAACACAGTTTAAGAAAAGCAATAAAAGAAAGAAGAAGAAGAAAGCTGGCAAGGAAGGTGCTGCTTCTTCTGCTGCTGGTTCACACTGCGCGGCTCTCCAAGGCTGCTGTACGAGAGAGCGGGTTCGAGGAAATTAACCAGCCACCCTACAGCCCAGACCTGGCTCCCAGTGACTACTTTTTATTCCCAAATTTATCCCAAAAAATACCTCCGGGGAAAGCGCAGCTCAAGTCCGCTGTAAATGGGCATTTTTCGGGCCAGGAAGAAAATATATTTTTTAATGGAATAGAAAAACTTATTTCACGATCAAACAAATCTATTGTTTTTGAAAAATAGGATTTATTCAAGGTTTTATCTTTTTTCTATCATACCCATACCGAGAATACATTGAACGCCCCTCGACATACATACGCTCGAAAAACATATCCCTCGTTTGGAAGTAGGGTAAAAATACAGTCGCCAATGCTAAAAGCGTTTCTACGCGTACAGTCGACGCCAAAAATATGGAATACACTTTTGTAAGAATTTGACTCATGTAACAAGGGAATAAAGTTGTTAAACCGCTAAAACTCGGGTAAAATATTTTTAGAGTCCTCTGAACTTACGTCTGTCTGTCACTCAGAGATAAGTAGGGAGTTGGGAGGCCCACCTGAACGTCAAGAAAGTTGACATGTGTTATTTTTAGCAAAAAAATGAGGTAATGCCGAGATATACATTTTAATTTAATTGCGGAGAATATTTCTTATTTTATCCTTTTGTTTCTGAAATTGATATTACTCGTGCCAAGTCTGTTTTTAAGACAGTTTGATACGATCTGACAGTATGGTTTAGTCACGTCACTGGCCTAACAACACGTTTTCCATCAATCAGCACTGAGCCCACGTTGTGGAGTATGGTCTAAACATCCACTTTCATAGTCCGTAGCTAAAAGCCGAACACACCGGACTTGGGCGTCACCATCTCTAAGGTCTCAGGTTCGATTCCCGGTCGGGTCAATGCAGAAAACGAACTGATTGTACTGGTGAGTATATTGGGTGTTGTTATACCTTCATTGTTTCTGATTTCTTTAGTATGATTGCATTAGCTATATAACCTATGATCGGAGCAATGTATGTGTTGTTGTCCAATTGTTAAGATACGGCTTATGCCCCGTAGTGAGACGTTAAAAAGCTTTTTTACTTTTTCACATTTATTTTAACTTATTTGATAAACACTTATTAAACTTATTAATTATCTCGACTGGTGAAACTCCTGAAACCCTTTGACAGCTTTGAAGACATCGTCAGCGAAGATGACTGGTTTTTCAAAAGCAGCAAAGTGTCCACCCTCGTCTATAGTGGTGGTTCCAATCAGGTTAGGATATTTCCACTTCAATATGAATTCGGGAGTGAAGAATAATTCATATTTCAGCCTGAGAGCCCAAGTTGGCACTTCTGTTGGGATCCTGAAAATAGATGAAACTTTAAATCGTACCGAGTAGAAATTTAATTTATTCTGTGACAGTTTTAGTCTACGCGAGAGTTGACAGAACATTTCATATAAAATGTGAGTAAAAAATCACTTACAAGTTTCGATCTGGAGGCGTATTTTGAGGCATTCAAATTCCAATTCGCATACGAAATCCTATTTTTATACGATTATTGTGCGAATTGGAATTTGAATTCTTCATAACTGAGATATATTATTTGACGTCCTCAAATGGTTGTGAGTTTGAACCTCGCAAGTGGCAAGTATTTGTGTTAAGAGCCCGAATGTAAGTTGTACCCGAATACTCACAAATTAATAGCTCCTTCCATTTTGGAATTCTTCGTTGTCTCCTTATAAAGTCTCATAGAAGAAGTAATAGTCCCAGTTGTCCAATATATCATGATGTTATCTAGTAAGTCATCGTTGGAAAACACCCCTTCTAGACCTCCATCTTCTTTGAATTTACCTTCATAAGTGGTGGCTAAGACAAACTTTTCTAGAATGTATGCTGCTAGTCCAGCCGGTGACTCACGGAGTGCAATACCTAAAAAAATAGTTTTAAAAGTTTTTCTAACAATACAATAATAAAATGAAAGATCAACCAAAGTAATGGAAGTTATTAAAATAAGGCTGAACAAAAAGTATGTCCTTCTATTGAAACGCATGAGCTGTTGGCTACAACTGGAAATAAAACAGCAAGGATCGGGCTCTGAGACCTGTCCATGCATTGGGACAAGTCTTTGCCCAATAGAGCTGATTGGCGTAGGCTGATAAAGATAACGTGATATATGCTGTAAATTAATGAACCTAATAGTTTTGGGGATACGCGGAGGTTATGTACATTCATAAACTATCACCCATAACCCATAAATCTGATAATGTTTCCATTCAGTTTAAAAGAATCATTTCAAAAATCTCACCTAAAGTATCAGGCTTGGTAGCATGCATGTGATAGTACCCAGATTCCTCCAAAAAGAATTCCACCTTTTCCATCAATGGATACAATCTATCTGTAAACTCTTTCTCCACCAATGAAGGCCATGCACCTCCTAAGACCCAAACCAGGTCAGCTAGTTTTACGTCAACCAAAGCCATGTTTGTATGGAAACCGAGAACTTCTTTTGGGAATAATGTGGCTAATGAAGAAGCTATAATGTGACCGAAGTCGCCTCCTTGGATGTAGTAATGTTTGTGACCAAGACGCTGCAAAAGATTCCTCATAATGACGGCGATTTTGGTGGGTGATAAACCTTGACGATTTGTTGCCTGAAATAAACAACTTTTCAATTGACGCCAGTTTATAAGGTTTCTTTGATTTTCTTTTCAAAAGGGAAAAAAATATGATTTCAGTATTATTCCAACAGAAAATTTTGTTTTATATGATAAATTAAGTGGTTTTTAAAAGAGGTAAGATGGTAATAAAATATGAAAAGTATTAGATCCGAACTTTAAAAACGTTATACTTAAAAACACGCAATATCGTAATTTATCAGAAACTAGTAGTAATACTACGTATTAATCAATCGTTAACATTGTTTTCGACTTACATCAGAGAAACCAAATCCAGGCAAACTTGGAGCGATTACTTCAAAGACAAAATCGAATCCTGGCCTGACGGTAGTCAAAAGTGGGATGACGTCGTAGAACTCCCTTACTGATCCTGGCCATCCATGAAGTAAAAGTAGTGGCAGGACCTTCAAATAAATTTTAAATAACAGTTAAGTAATGGTATGTGGTGTAGTGTGGTGCCGTTACGTTAAAAGAATTGCACCACCCCTTCTCTTCCTATGGGTAAGTAGTTCCTCGTAAGAGGCGACTACAAGAGAATCGCCACAAGAAGACAGGCAGCAGCGTCTCCTCTCCACCATTGGCCAAACTGCCATCGCCAACCCGCCTGCCAGGTGTGGCGATTATGGCAAAATCCTTTTTTTGGAGAGTCCTGTGTCCAGCAGTGGACTGATAAAGGCTGGTGATGATGATGATGATGAATGGTCTGTGGAAGAGAAGAACTCAAGAAGCATCCTCTCCGCACATGCATCTAGAGTATCTCGGGTTTAATCGTATGTAAACAAATGAATATTTATTCATGATGTTGCCTTATAAGTTATAGCTCGGCGAAATAATCCTTCAGATTTAGATAATATCGAATGTGTAGTTTTGGACGCAAATGGTTTAGTTTTCTAGTTTACAAGGAAAAGTGAAAATCGAACTTACTTTACTAACATTGTTTTTATCAAGCATAGGTACTCCGAACGGCAAACAAATAAAGCAAAACCCTTATAGTTAATAATAACTTAAAATCATTAAACAACATTTTTAAAAAAGCTGCATTATATAATTTGTTAACCTTAACATTCTTCTCAACTTGTGGTTTCACGTGCACAAAATGTATATCTAATCCCTGCACATTAGTTTTGAAGTGGTTAAATTTGTTCAACAATCTCTCTCGTTCTAGGAACTTGTATCTGAAGACCCAATGAGCGAAGAATGAAGCAAAACCCTCAGAGTTGACGCCGTAAGTCCAACCGGCATCCTTGAAAGTCTTCGGTTTAAGGAAACGGCGGTATTCTTCCATCCTAAATTGCAGATCGGCTACCATCTGTAGGGGCAAAAGAATACGTCCTTTTGTAGATGATGCAATTAACGGTACCGCCTATTGCTCGATAATGTTTCGAAAGCTATAATTCTATTGTCACACAATCACAATCAAACAATTTTATAAACAAATCCACCGCATCGCGTCGCGACTACGTTCTGGAGGTTGATGGGTGTTTGTGTGTGAGTAGAAGGAGTTTGCCATCGCATTAACTTTGGCATGGTCTTGGTCCTATATGGTGAAAATTCATTGCAAACATTGTTATGTTAAGTTGTAACGCAATAGACTTGTTGTGGTTTTAGTCACCTGATGAGCGGTCAAAGTGAGTCAAAGTGAGCGTGTTTGCTTTGGTTGGCTCGGTGGAATGCTTTTAGATGTCCATGTTGTCTGGTACATTCATTTATTTTGACTTGTTGGCTTTAAATGATTTTTGGCTGCTTGCAAAATTTGCATGCATTTGCAAAATACTATTTACGGAAATGTGCGTCTATTCTATGTGTGTGTTTATTATGTATTTATTTGGTTCTGGTTATTATTGTTCCATACTTAAGACTAGCATTTAGTTAACCAGTAGAGTTATAAGCATTAAAGACGTACTTTTGATGCAGTAGAATTCAAATTCGCATCACATTAATAACGGTAATCTTATAAGAATTTAGCTGATTTTCTATACGATTATTGGGCTTCATATGGGAATTGGAATTATTATGCCTCTAAAACACAATTATACACATGTGTTCGTGCAACAAAGATGTGTTTTAGAGACATAAGATAAGGAGACTAAAATATGACAGCGTAGTTTATCGTTTACTTTTATTTTGATACTTACAGCCTGTAAGTCGTGTTCGCGTAAATAAAAGACAACAGTACTTACAGCCTGAGTAAATATAATCCTGTAAGGTCTGATAGCTGTGTTGGCGTGTTGAGTCTCGTTCGGTCCCCACCATTCATTCAGGTCAATTTCTGGAAGGTCTGGCACGAGTGTCAGATCAGCGTATACTTTATATGATAATGCTGCGAAGGCTAGCACTATGACTGAGGATATGATGAGACAGCACTGAAAGAAAAGAGATGTACTGGTACAGTTTAAATGTATACTAATAAAAAAACCGGCCAAGAGCAAGTCGGATTCGTTTTTATAAATAATGGTACGGAACCCTTTGTTTCCGTATCATTATCTATAAAAAAACGAGCAAAAAAATCACTTTCACTGTATGGATTCTGGTTTTTAGTATTTGTGGTTATAGCGCCAACAGAAATACCTACATCATCTGAGAAAATTTCAACTGTCTAACTATAACTGTTCATGAGATACAGCCTGGTGACAGACGGACAGCGGAGTCTAAGTAATAGGGTCCCGTTTTACCCTTTGGGCCCGGAACCCTAAAATGTATTGGTACAGTGAATAATGTAGGTATTTTCTTATGACAGCTGCCTGTGATGCTATACAGAAAACCATTTAAGAAAAAAAATAACACTGGCACATTTCATCAAGTTTGTTCTTCTTATCGTGTCGATGGTAAAGCGTCTTAAATTTGTTGTGCCCAGTAATTGGCGACGCGGATTGCTTTGTCGTTGGCACACATAAGGTCTTCTAGCAAGCATGAATCAGGGCACGCAGGACAAGACAGCAAATGGGACATGTCTTGCGGAGTGAACCCGCAAACACAGGACAGATCAGTTCCATCGGAAAGTCCCCACCTGAACATGGTGTCCTTGCATCTACCCACTTGGGACCGGAGTCTGTTAAGGGACTTCCAAGTAGGCCATGGCAGTTTGTGTCCTGCAGGGAGGTGTTCGGAAGGAGGAACGAAAGGAGCAGTCGGTAAGGGACTGTTCTCCCACAGGACACGTCTAGCAGTAGAGGGCTCGCGGTCAAGAGGGGAAACGCACTTCATGAAGCTTCTGCGGTTAAACGACATAGTAACAGCTTAGTATGATCCCAATGTTCCACAACCTGAACTGACAATCAGGAAAACGAGAAAACTAAACCTAATTGATATTTATGTTATGTTTTTGTAAAGCTGTTTGCAATCATAAGCTTTATTGCAACCACTCTATCTTTAACCATCGACTATATATGGGTTTGTACATAAACTATTTTTCGAGTATCGATAAATTGACCTCTAAATTAAAATATAGGTACTGTCGATAGCACTATCGCTTCTATCGATAGGCCTATTGATAGTGAACTGTAGAGCAGCAACATTAATAGGAGGTGCGTTTGCCAAGCTGTCGTGTGGTGCCGGCACGTTAAAATAATTGCACCACCCCTCTTCCTATGGGTGTCGTAAGAGGCGACTACAGGAGAACCGCCACAAGAAGACGGACAGCAGCGTCTCCTCTCCACCATTGGCCAAACTGCGATCGCCAACCAGCCTGCAAAGCGTGGCGATTATGGCAAAATCCTCCGTTTGGAGAGGCCTGTGTCCAGCAGTGGACTGATATAGGTGATGATGATGTATGATAATGTTGCCAAGCTGGTGACTGATTTTTTGACTGCTTTTTTTAGAACATCTTGAATCAAGATCCTAATTTCTTTTCTACATTTCATTGAGCATTTTAAACAGAATGATGACACTGTCAGTTTGCGTATTCTTGTATTGGTCCTTTGTTAGGGGTTTCGAAATTCAAACCAATAGATCGGAGCTGCGCTTTGATTTCATTTTAGCGGGAAACTCGATACCAAGAAGGTGAGATATAACATGTGATATTTTTTATCCGTGAGATGGCACAACAAACTAGCATTTAATGTGAAACTGGAAAATAGAGACGGATTTTAGGAATCCCAGGATTTATATTCCAAGAATATACAATAATATATGATAACTTGTAGCGTTAATCTCTTTTTATTCTTTCAGTAACCCGGCTTTAATATAGATTATCATAATACGAGAGAATATAGGTTCGTGTGTGTTATTTTAATAAATCCGTATCAATGTTTTTTTAACTAGACTTCTTTCTCATTGATTTACGAAGGTATTTTAAACTGTCAATTTAAAATTGATTATTTACAGTTATCACGTTATCAGTAAACATAGTTTATCATACCGGCCAGTATCATCAACATTGAATTCATAAATATGAAATTAGCTACTGAAATTGAGACACGTCAGTATTGAATGAAATTATCAAGTCTGTCGTAAATAAACTCTTATTCTTAAGTGCTCGAAATAACTTTGCACCACGGCTAATCTATGGATTATACCACAGAACAAGTTAGACTCGCTACGCTCTGTGGATTATACAATTTGGAATGTTATTTTGACATGTTATAATGATTGTATTACAAATAAGATGGCTAATATTAGGTCTTGGTTTAAATCTTTATGGGTCAAAAGTCCAACTCAAACATCGAAAATTGCATTTTGTGTACAAAAATGCGTACGTATTCTTAAGGAACAAATATAATAATAGTTTTCTTTGCAAATTATTCTAAAGTTTTAAAATCATTTTATTCCTTTAGTCGTTCTTTTAGTAAGGAAAACAAAGTAACTTTACTTTATAACGGTTTTTTGTAACAAGTTAAAATAAAACTTTTTATTGCAAGGCTCTATAGATAACTGTTTTAGTTCAGTCGAAATCATTTTTGTGACCCATATTCAAAGTTGTTAATATTCATAAGAATAACAAGTAGGAAAAGTATGTCACTCATTCAATATAACGGTCGAAATATAAGTGAAGAAATTACAATATAAACATACAATTAAAACTCTAGTACTTACATTACAATTACTGCACTTTTTCGTTTGCGTATTCTTACTAACATCTTTATTTTTCTTATCTACAATTTTAGAGGACTTTTCCCTTTTAGATTGCTCCTCGTTTTGTTCACTCTTCTTTTCTTTTTTCCCCATTTCATACACTAAACACGTACACTCTACCTAATTAAATAAAAATATCTGGCCAGGACAGCAATAGCGTTTTTTAATCATCTGTCAAATGATAAGGAGATAAGAATGTTACTTAATTTTAACTCGAAGATAAGTTATCAGGTTATCCATTGTTGGGGACCGGTGTAATGCAATTTTTATTTAAATAAAGGAATTTTATATACAGGTTGTGGTATTGATTTTAAAGTGCCTTATTGGCCAATTTGTAGAAATAAATGAATTAGATTTTTTGATTTTGAATAGTAGCCAAATTTTAGGAGGTGAATGTGTTCACCAATACTTACAACTTTTACTGTGGGGTGACATCTTTCTATATTTATTTTCATCATCATCATCTTTTAAGCTAATAGACACCTACTCCTAAAATCAGCCTCCCCCTAATGACTTCTAGATTGGCCGGTTAGAAGCGTCGGCCTCCATTCTAATTTTTTCTGTCGGCCAACGGCCACTTGAGCTTGCTAATCCACCGGATTATTTTAAATACTTAATAATTTTGATTACATTCCATAGATTTCAAAAGGTTTATTAATTTTAAATTGTATGTAAAAATATGACTTTTAAAACGCATTTAGCATTAATTTCAAACTTAAAAGTAAATTCCGTAAAAAGGATTTATAAAATATTCTAGGAATGAAATATTATTTACCCAGTAAATAGCATAAACGTAATATCCTGCCCATACTGTAAGTACTGTAACGCGCTGTTCATAGTAAACGTTCCCACACATCTTCCATTTGGTACAGACGTACAAGTGCATGCATAGAGTAATGATACTATACAGAGAATTATAAAATTTTATTTATTCAATCTTTATTGCACAGGTGAGTACAATAATTGGCGGACTTAATGCCATACAGCATTCTCTACCAGTCAACCTTGAAGTTATGCAGATAATGAAGTTTGTGACGAAGCATGAAGTAACTGAAATATATTAAATTCAAGACATCTTGTATTTATTCCAGAGAATCCATTCAGAATGGTAATGTTTTCTTTTTATTACATTTAGATTTATTCTGTCGCATGTTCATGTACCTTACTTGTTAGGGCCTCCTGGTAAACCAGCGTCTTGGCCTGGTAGTGGAACAGGCCGTGACTCAAGCTAATTCCCGTAGGTAAGTGGCATCGATTGAAATTTTCATGTTCATAAATCCTGTATCCCATTTTTTTGTTAATACTTTCGTTAGTTTGTTAGTTTATTCAGTTGTATTTTTTATAATTGTTCTTTCATGACGACCGTCTGGTGTACTGGTTCGCGCTCCAGACTACAATGCCTGGCGGTTGCGGATTCGAATCCCGCAAGGGGCAAATGTTAGTGTGATGAACACGAGCATTTGTACTTAAATTTATAAACGTATTTATGCATGTTTATCCGTTATCCTAGTCGCCATAATACAAAATTTGCTTAGTGTGGGGCTTGATAATAGGTGTGATTGTTGAAAGAATTTATCTATTTATTATTATTCTATGTCGTATGTGCTAGCTGTGTGTGGTGGCCAATCAATCAATCTTTTTCTTTTTCTTCATTGAACGAGGGTTGTTAGCCAGAACATTTAATTAAACTTCTAGGTAGGTTATTTGTTGTACACGCTATTTAACTAACTCATACTGTATGCTTCATCAAGCGTCTCGTGTCCCACGTGCATGGTGGATTTTTAAAAACAAATTTACATGGGCCTACTACTATTTGGCACATATTGTGGTATTCCGCAACGGAGTGCTGTATTGCAGCTAGCCCTTAGAGTTTCGTAGGGCTGTGTTAATATGAGGTCAAGTAAAATGTGCCGTAGTTGTTAGAAAGTAGATTAGTACGACTTTTCTTGAATGCGGTTGCCGGGCACACAGTACATTTTTGATAGAGACAACACGTTGACAATAAAAACGGCTTACAACGCATTATCCAGCCGTTATATGTTGCGCCAAAGCGGCAGTCCGCCAGGCATAAGACCTTCAGCATTGGTTTGCCGCAATTGGGCTAGCCATTTAGTCTAGGTTCTATCAACCGTCTCACAATGCTTCGAGAGAATTCGTTGAACTAGCGTAATTCACCATAGCCTTAAGCCAACTGAAACTGTAGATGGCCAGGTATAGTGCGTTTGAATAATGCAGTTTCGAAAACAGATTGCATTGGGATCTCCCAATGCAATCTGTTTTCATATGAAACTGCATGTTTTACGACATGCTGGAGTCCATATTCAGCAGTTGACGCGGTCTAATAATGATAATATGAAAACAGATATAATATGGCTTGTAGCAACGTCGCGTCGTATTGTAACAACCGCAACCGAAGACCAATTCTACTAATATAAAACATGAGTCGATTTTTTCCGACTCAGCTTACGTTACGTTTCTATTGTAACACAAAACTGTATTCTACTAAAACTTTTGACCAAACCCTCTAAACGTAAGCCGAAAAATAGACTCTATGTTGTCATGGAGTGGGTTCACATTACTTATCGCAAATGAGTGAGTTCAATGCCAATTTTTTTTTACAGAATGTATAATACGCACTACCGATCGACAACGTGAGCCGAAACGCTACTGATAATTTGCTGATAATGAATTAGTTGTATACCGAAACTTGACATTTAGTTGCGTTACGTCAATTTTTGCGTTTAAATTTTTAAAATTTATGTTAGTAGAATTGGCCTACTGGCCTTATAGTTCGTCGTAATATTTAATTGGCAACGTGCTGCTTCTGTAAAAATCTACTCTGTGCACCGGAAACCGCATACAGGAAGAGTCGTGCTTATCTTCTGACTGACAACAAATTCGCGGCGCATTTTACCTGGCCTCATATTTAAAGCTATCAAAATATTTCAGCATTTCACAGTGCCAGCCAGCGGGATGTAAATTGAGACCATGAACCGTTTGCAATACAGATTTGTTAAGCCTCTAAAGTATAGGTAAATGTCTGTTGCTTTGGCAAAGGGAGCGACAAATAGAAATGTATTTTTTTTAGCAATTACCATGCTTGCATTTGACAGCGAGAACCACTTGAAAGATTTCGTCGAGTCGGCTTGCGTCTCGGTAGCTTAGTGGTAAAGCATTCGCCCGATATGCGGTGGACGTGTGTTCGGATCCCACCTGAGGCGGACGATTCTTTTTTTCAAGTATTAAAAATCTTAAATAGAAATGTAATTTTTGTAGGGTAAAATCGTTGTAGTTTGTTAGTTGTATTTAACACTTATTTAATGAGATTTTGTTAATTAGCGTTATCTTATCCAAATTATCTTTATATTGTTGGCAATCGCGATTATTTTATCGCGGTATCGGGTTGCCACTGGCCAGTAACATCAGACGCGCGCTATTGGCGTAATTAAAAAAAAAGAGAGCGCGAATGATCGGCCATTGTTTTCGGATGTCAAAAACGAAAAAAAAAATATAATTCTCAAAAATTGGACGTCCACTGCTGAACATAGGCCTCCCCCAGTGACTTCTGTCATCGGGGGGTTTTTGCCATACTCGCCACGCTTGGCAGGCGGTTTGGCGAGCGCAGTTTTTTATTATTTCGCACGCAGACGCTGCTCCCCGTCTAGTGCAGTCTATGTCTATATGAATAGTTTTAATTATATTGAATAGATTATAATAGTTCTATTATAAATCGTCTCTATTTTCGGAGTACAATATAAATGACAATGCCACAAATAACCCAAAGCGAACAGATACAGGATAGATAGATGGATAGATACTCTTTATTGTACTCTACACAAAACAAACAGTTCACAGAAAAAATACATTGTTAATGGTAAAATTTGCCTAAATTGTACCATCCACATTTTCTTGCCAAACTGTTGTCAGTTCTGCGAACGATGTGGCCAGGGGGTCCATTACCTAAAAAAGCGCATGTAATCTCACTCTAATTATCACCTAAGCGATACAAACAAACATAGCCTCTATTTCACTAAGAAGTGGGTTCACATTACTATTGTCGATGAGTGACTTTAGTGTTAGATTGACAGCGCGTATCACTTAAGCAGTACAAACAAACATAGACTCTATTTTGTTACAGAGTTGGTTCACATTATTAATCGTCAATAAATTAAAGTGAAGTCGAAGTGATCGCGGTTTTGTCTAGAGAATCGACAGGCAGCCTATTGCCACTTTAGTTTAGTTCTAAATTCAGCGATTTCTTGGATATAACATGCAAAACAACATTAAAAATGAGTACCTAATTAATGGTTGCATAATTATTATTTCAACTCGAATAAATTTATCGCTCCACTTATCCTCTTAACATCTTATAAGCCCTTTGAAGAAAGCCCCTTGAGAAACTGCGGTAGAATTAAGTAATATTTTGCTTTCTCTGTATGAAAGGCTAAGTTCAGTAATTTCTTCTGTAAAGACATTTGTAAGGAAATCCGAGAGAATTTAAAATGAGAAATATTTCACCTTTTTTATTTTTTTTGGAAAATCCAAACATATTTGTTTAAAGTAAGTGTAAGTGATGATGTGACAAATAATGTGATGTCATTTTTAAAAAACTTTGTAAATTAGCTTCATTAGGAAATCTCATCATCATCATTTTAACCACAGGACGTCCACTAATGAACGAACATAGGCCTCCCCCAGTTTCTTCCAGATAGCCCGCTTTGGAAGCGGCATACATCTAGCGGCTTCCTGCAACCTTTACCAGGTCCGAAGTGATAGTAAAATTCTTTAAAGCCATTATTGGTAGTAGGCAAACGTAGTGTAGGATGCCCCCCAGCTCGATGGACCGATGACCTTAGGAAGATGGCTGCCAGTGGATGGATGAAAAAAGCGGGAGATCGCACTCTTTGGCGCTCTTTGGGGGAGGCCTACGTCCAGCAGTGGACTGCAATAGGCTGAGATGATGATGATGATGTTTGGTAGTAGCTTTTGGTAATGGGTTTTAATGAAAAGCCAAGTATTAAGGTCAGAAGCGTTCATTGCGAGTTCAGCAGTTGACAGATGATACTTTAAATCATTTTTATAGGCAATTTTAATAAAAAAAGTAAACCTTATTATGCTAATATAGAAGACTTTAGTACTGTAACGAAAACCACTTTACGTGCCTTAACTTAAACAGCGGTTTAAGCAAGTGTTGCGAGCTGAGAAAAACTAGCCAAGTATGAGTCGGACTTGCGCACGAAGGGTTCCGTACCATTATCTAAAAAAACGAGCAAAAATCAATTTTAATGTATGAGAGCCCTCTTAAATATTTATTTTATTCTAGTTTTTAGTATTATTTTTCTGTTATAGCGGCAACAGAAATACATCATCTGTAAAAATTTCAACGTCTAACTATCACACATCCTGGTGACAGACGGACAGACAGGCGGACAGCGGAGTCTTAGTAATAAGGTCTCGTTTTACCATTTGGGTACGGAACCTTAAAAACCCAATTTCTAAGCTTAGAAAAATCCGCATTGTTGGTAAAGAAAGAGGTTTAAAAGAAACAGATTACGAGCAAGGGCACTCGCTCGGAAATCGCGGATAAACGCTTAATGTACTGAACTTAATGGCGTTTGAGGTGAAAACGTCCTATATCTTCTAAGGAAGCTATTTTAAACACGTTTACACTGCGTGTATTTTTCACAGAAGTGGAGCAGTAGTAGAAAGATAGTTATACTATTTTTTGCACACCACTCTTACAAAGCATTTATCCTTAAGAAGGTTCACATATCCGTTTAGCATGTAACGTATCTGATACTGTATCTCGGCGGGTCACTGCGAGTTTAATGAGGTCTACGCGCCAGCGCAGCAGGCTCGTGACTACGTACTCACTTGATACAGTATCAGATACGTTACATGCTACTCGGCTTGGTAAGTACCCTGTTGTATAAGGGCTGCTATTTATGTATCTGGAACTGGCAAGTAACAGAACAATATTAAAAATTAATAATTATAACATTTAAAAATGGAACTCTTTTGCTAAAGAGCACAATTTGTTTCGTGTAGCTGTCATTTGTTTATCCTTTGTGGCGTCATTTTAAAAAACACTAAAATTCCAATAAAATATTGGTTGGTGTTATGTATGCCAGCCACAACACCAATTAACGTCAATCATAAAGTTCACGGGAAAATGTATTGGTGTTGTTGAACACACTAAAAATGTGGAGTTTAAATAAGTAAAAAAAATATAACTTTTTTTTCTCGCGAATGTGTGTATGTGTGTGTCTGGATAAAAAAAAAACTAACTAAGATTACTTATTTATTATCATCTTAGCACATTTTCCAATTTCTGAGTCTAGTTTTTTTAGGTATTTGGAGCGACTTTCTTTAAACCTACGTAACCTGTTCATAGGTTATAGGGAACCAAACCTCAAAACATGATCATAATTGAAGATAAATAACACTTGAAAAAAATCATCGACCTCAGGTGGGACTCGAATCCACGTCCCATCGCATACCGGGCGAGTGCTTTGACCACTAAGCTACCGAGGACGTCACGTGACAAGATGAAATTCCTCAAGGCTTTTTTCTCGCTGTCAAAGCCAGCGTATTCTGATCAATGTTGTAGCTATATGTTTGTATAGCTGAGTAGTATACTACCGTCAACACTCTATAGAAATATTTTTACAAATATTTGACTATTTGTTAAGATCAGAAATGTTTAAGCATTTCAAGTGTTATTTATCTTCAATTTAACCTTGCATGGAATTGCTAAAAACAAAAATTTACAATGATCATAATTGTTTTCTGAATAAAAAGTTAATGTCCTGAACTCCTGCATAATGTTATTTTTCTTTTTAAATCGAGCCGCTGTGCACTGATGCTTACTGCCGTTTTTAACGCTATCTTTAAGGTCTCGGGTTCGACTCAGACTCTGTCTGGTCCCAGTCTGGTCAATACGCAACACAAACTTCTATTTCTATTTTGTCCCGGGTTTGGGTGTAATTGTGGTGCCGTCGTTGTTTCTGATTTCAATAACACAAGTGCTTTAGCTACTTACCTTGAGAGAGCAAATATATGTGATGTTTTTCAAATACTATTTAAATATTTAAAGCGATATGAATTCAACACGTGTGACGGGTAATAGTCAGTTTTGTAAATAGCCACACAATTCAGTTTCGGAACTAGGTTTGCAGTGCGCTATCAAACTTTTTACGGCTCGCGTTGTTTACAGTGTATAAACCTCAACTTTATAGCCGGGTGCTTGGCGGTAGATAGTAATAAGTTGTTATAAGTTTTAACACCCCTGAACTTAGATGGGAACAGTAACGGTAAAAATGTTTTAACCTTTAATTAGTCGCGTGGGGTCTATTGGACCCCAAGCGAGTTTATTTTTACCATATATAGGTAAATATTGCACTTAAGTGACTGTGCGTTTTAGTAGCTCACGGGCCTAGGGTCCTGACACTGAGAGGGTAGGCCCTCTCAGTGTTCCCTGAGCCGCAACCACACGAGCCACACGGGGGTGTTTGGGGTCTGGACCCCACGCGACTGAACCTGGATGTTCAGGTTATCAGTTCCAGTGCTTCTAAAGTCTGTTGCCATCTATGTGCCAGATCTTATAACATATAATCTAAAACTTTAATATGATAAATGCATTAAATGTATTCTAAATTTTTAATTCTAAAACTAGATTTATGTGCCTTGTAATCAATAAGTATATTATTAAATAAATGTTTAAGTAGTTTATATTTCGTTTTTTGTGAAAGACTTATTATTTTTTTGTTTATTCTAAATATTGATCTTCAAGTTCCCTTATAAAATATATATGTAGATTTCATTTATTCGATTTATTTTTCAATTACAAACTGGGGTCCAACAGACCCCACGTGACTAATAGTGTAAGTATTTTAGCGCGACTAACTAAAGGTTAAGTAAGGTGTGACACATTACGGGTATTTATGGTTTAAAATAATTTGATATCACAACCAGGAGTTGCCACCGGCAAAATTCATTGTCTAGTACCTAAGTCGCAACAATAAATGTTATCTCCTTTCTATAAGACCATGACAATAAAATAATGTTGTCTATTTATATATTTTGTACTCTAGATATCAAAATTGGTAAAAAAAAACGTTTTTTATGAAACTCAAGTCATTATTTATAATCTTCAGTAACATGACAATATCTTTTTCTTTATTTTTACTAACTATCTATATAATTTCAAACTATCCCATTTCTCATAGAAATATTGCTGTCTCAGAGTCACGTCCGTGTCTTGAAAACACAAACACTTTAAAAATATTCTCTTGAGTCAATACATAGTAAGTAACAGACAATAGACAGTATCTTAAGTTTAAAAAAGAGCCAAGTCTAAGTTCGTAACTTTTAAATCAATCGATTAGTTTTAAGCCGATTGATCGAATAGCGAGCTCACGAATGTCATTTCCAGGGTCATGAATAGTATGCCTGGGCCCTAACCATGAACTGTTAAAACAATCACAAATCTGTCAAACATTATCATTTCTGTCAAATTTTGTATGAAATGACGTACCAAAATTGACAGATTTGACAACTTTGAGATTGTTTTAAGAGTTCATGGTTATGGCCCTGACCTTCATATTGGTACTTAAAACGAGTTCTTGTGCAAAATTTTATTTAAAAGAAAGTAAATAACGTTACTTCACGTCATTCAGCGAGCTATGGAAAGGTTATGCTTGGGGTCCTGTTAAGGGATAAAATACGAGCGAAAAAACGAGGTCTTACAGCAGAAGACCGTAAAAAAAGACTTCCAAAAAAGTAGCAGCAGTAGAACCGAAGAAAAATGGAGTTAACGGTTTTCTGAGTGGAGACCACGCTCCACTAGGAAGCTCCTCTTCGATGGACCGATGACCTAATGACGATTACTGGCAGTGGCTGGATGAAAAAAACGGGAGATTGTGTTGTAGTCTATTGGACTGCATTAGACTGATATTATAATTGTGAGTCTAATAAAAAGTAAATAAATAAATAAATGTGTGAGCTACTGCATGCTTATAAAACGTCTACTGTGACTAATATCGAGCCGCGCTACAGTCACGCGCGGTATTGGAAGCGGAGTGTGGTCAAACAAACTTTTATACTCATTTTCATACACTTTTATATTGTTTTAAGGATGTTGTATGGTGTTACTTTAATTTAAGCAGGCTGTTCTAGTCTTTGCCATACACATGAAACATGTGAAGAATACTGGTATGAAGGTATTTTAGTAGCTTGTTTAAACTCCGATTTTAAGACCGAGTTAAGTCGAGCTTATATCACGCTTCCTTTGATTGGTTGCCGCAGCAAAACGTGTCAGTGATACGAATATGGTTACTTATAAAATACTTACTTAGCTCTAGAAATATACTACAATTACGTTATGCTCGCAAAACGGAGGCATGTTCTTTTACATTACATCATATTTTGAGGAAAAATACGATAAGCTTGGTTTTTATACAATTTTAGTAGTGAATTTCAATAGCATAACATCGATATGTTAAACCCAAATTTAGACAGTTTTTCGTAGGTGTTTCAAATTTGTAAAAACATTTTCGATTCAGGTTTACCTTGATTCCTAGAATATTCGATATAAACCGAATAGTGCACGCCAATTTTAGAACATCCTTTATTAAAAGGTGTCAATCAAACACCAAATCGTTAGCCGATATCGGATAGAAATTGGAAAAATGAACTTTTTTTCAACTCTTTACTACTAGGTAAAATACTGGGTGACAGATTGAATGGGACACTCATCTTTGACTGGCAGTTAGTCTTGATCAATTTGATAACCGCTTATGAGATTTATAATTTTATTTAAATGAACAATGTTTGTCACTTAAAATTCAAAAAAAATTTCGTACAGTTAACACCTTATGTATTTGATTTTCGAATACTGGCAAGATGTTCTATTCCATGACGATCTATAAGTTTACCAACCTAAACTACATTTTCGAACTAAGTGCACTACATTTCTCATCGCCATTTAATTTCAAAGTATCATTTCGCTCTCATTCCTTATTCCAAGAGTATCATGTTGTAGTACCATGACAGCAAGACGTGTTATAACCTGTAGACTAATATCCCGGTTTAACACCTGTGGGAGTAATGTGTTTATTTTCCTGAAACGGTTTCAAGTGAACACAAGCTTCTTACTTACAACTTTGTAAAGTATTGCTGTCTTATATTATTTCTAGTGTACAGCAGTGAGATGCTACACATTTTTATTCGTTTCACTTGTAAGTTTTTGGTTTCGGAATATTTTTTTTATTCTTATTTTAATCAAATCTAGAGAGTCGAGTTTTATTTACTTCTAACTGTCGATTTGAAATTTTGTATGTGTAATTTGGAAGGTAATACAATAATTTGATAGGTGAAAAGATGACAAATTTAACTGTTAAATGGTTACTGTATAATCTTTAATATCAGTTGATTAGTTATGACGAGTCTCATTCATTTTAAAGTGGTTTTACATACTTATAAGTGAAGATGAATAATATATTCAGATTAAACTGGGTGTAAAGCATATGGTGTACAGAGGAAAGGTAAGGTTGGCTAGGCGTAATGTGGCGTGGTACGGCATAGTTCGGCATAACTTGGCGTGACGTCGTTTGACTTAGAATAGCATGGTGTTACGTATCCTGATATAACGTGATGTGAAGTTTGACCTAGAATGGCATAACTTTACGTAACGCGGTATAGCCTAGCGGAAGGTAGTGTGACGTGGAATTACGTAGCGTGGCGCAACGTGGCATGGCATAGCGTGTCGTGGTGTGACATGAGATAGCGTAGTTTTTTATAACGTTAGGCGTGCGTAACGTGATAGCTTCTATAAAAATGTTATATTTAGCGCGGTGTCACTGAGTCGTCACATATCTTCGCAATGGAGTGCCACGTCGCATCACACTCGCGCACTTTGTTTGACAACCTGACACTTTACTTTTCTGAGTTCTAGCCAGATAAAAAAACATCTAAACAATGGCTTGTCAAATATTTCAAAACGCAAATAAATATTCAACTGTCTCCTAACAGGCGTCATGAGTGACAGCGCAACGTTAACGCAGCAGGGACTTGCATCGCTAGTTCTCGGGGGAGGCTAGTGCTGTATTCAGATCAAATTATCGATAAAATAATAATATATAAATTTATTTAACAAATCCGTAAAGATTTTTAATACTTGAAAAAATCGTCCGCCTTAGGTGGGATCCGAACCCACGTCCATCGCATACCAGGCGAGTGCTTTGGATGGACGTGGGTTCGGATCCCACCTGAGGCGGACGATTTTTTCAAGTATTAAAAATCTTAGTTAAACCTAGCATGGTAATTGCTAAAAACAAAAATTTAAATCTGTAAAGAGTTTTCAATCAAAACTCATCTAAATACTAATTTAAAACCTTTAAACAACTTTACATATCATTACCAACATCTTAATATCATAAAGTAATCTAATTATAATATATCCTTGAAATATTTGGATGCATATTTCCTAGCAATCTACAAACCTGGTAATTAGACCTCATATTTCTGTGTATACTTAACTAAAAAGTAACTTTTGGGCACTCATTGTCTAATTATTCAATTACTTATATTAATTTTTTAATATAAGTATTTAGGCTAGTATTTAGTACAGTAATGTAATGACTGTTTCGTGCCAAATATAATAATAATAATAAAAAACTTTAGGTGAACAAAAGTTGTGTAAACTGTTTTCGAGCTACTCATGTTTAGTTTAATCATTTACCAGACCTTACTAGAAAGATTTTCATATTATTTTAGCAACCATAAACTGTACTAGAAATATACTTGACTTTAGCTATAATATTTGCATTAAATGACAAAGTGCTAATTTCAAATGATTGTTGCCTTGGTTCTTGTATTAACCAGCTGTCTGGGGCAGTCGTGCGGTGATTTCTCACGAACGTAAAGGGTCCCAAAATCGATTCTCAAAAAAAATAATTGGCTCGGGTCTCCAAAATTTACTATCCAGTTCCTTGTTACAAGAATTTAAATTTCTTACCTCGAGACCATAACAAGTTGTGGTTAATTATATAATTCGAGTATTATCAACATCTAAGAGTACATTTAAGAAACAAAGCTTGTTGTTATCATCAGAAAATTACCTTCCAAATGGCCAATGTAAGCCGCGCTTACAGTAAATAAATAATCCCTTCAAAACTCTCGAGTAATAAAAAACTACTTCTACTAACCGTCTCAACATAAGTATCGATATCGATACTTTTTCAGATCCCCTAGGGACGTCTCTGATATTGGAGAATGGCTTTAGTTGCAAAAGCAATTTGGATTATATTCGAACGCTCGTGTTTTGTGGTTGCATAACTTCAAAGTCTGCTGCAGAATAGAATATGTGTACTGACAAGAATATGCAGACGCATTAAGATATGGTACATTTTTTAAGTCTTTTTCAAATCCAAATATATTAAATTTAAAAATACGCAAACCTAATTAAATTTATGCTAGATGCCGTAACGTACCTATACTTTCACCATCTTTAAAAATAGCTAACGAAATGTCAGTATAAAAATAATAATTATTAGCAAGTTTTTGACACATTACCTATAGAAAATATATTTTAAAGTATCTTCAAATTATACCATCTTAACATCTACAGTAAGATATTCTCCATACCTACAGAATTTTATTAGTTTTTCAATAATTATTGGCTGCCAAGCGTCCGCATGAAAAAAACTATAGTATCTCATTTTGTTGGGATTACGCACACTTTATTAACACCAGTTTTAAACTCACTACCAACTCAGACACCAAACTTTCACAGTACGCGGCTTGACGTTGACATGAAGCGCCTATCCCAGATATGACCTAGATCCCTGATTTTGAACCAGGGCGTGAAATATTAGCGAGTTGAATAGTAAATAATGAACCAAAACTGTTCATGATTTTGGTACTCTAAAGCAGATACAGTTTCAAATAGATAATTTATTATGATGGGTTTGACAATGACTTTATTAAAAACGCAGGGGTTGGGAAAGGGTTTTTTTTTATTGAATTAACGCCATGAAATTAAAAAAGACTTCATAGATCAAGATTTTGCTTAAACAGCTGCTTATTTAAGCCTTTGATGCCAACAAGACTCAAAATGGTCACAGGTCACCCCCACCGCGCTCAATGTGTGAAGTGACAGGTTTTCGATATGACTAATATGCTTTTTATTTTTAATACTTGATCTCAACCTTATCTGGAAATAAATAGGTAAACATTTTTTTCTATTTTATTTTATCTCTAAATCCTTCGAATCACCAATAACTGTGCAATAAACTGAACGATATACAACTGAAATAAAAGCAGATCTAGGCTATCTAATCTAGTGAGTACTAAACGTATCTGCTGTTAGTACGTTCCGTAATATACGTTACCCTAGCCCGATCCGTGCTATCCCTGGAGAAATCATACGCGCCTCGGTGTTGTGGTTGCAGTAGCCTATATGGAACTAGCGATGCCGTGATATCGATAATTTTGATTTTATCGATGTCGATAGTCGAAAAGCAATTATTATTTAGCCTAAAAGCTGAGTTTGTAATGTGGCGTCTAGATAAAGGAATACATATTTTAAATACATTGTTTGTATACATTCATCTCTCATGTACAAAATATGTGCTCATGACACCAAGCTTTGAGTTAGCGATCGCTGTTTTTGTAATCCGTAGTAACGCTAGAAAACAAAATATCGATACAGTCGATAGTTGTATTGAATTGCTGGACTATCGGTAGAATGACATCACTAATAGAAAACTTTTGCCTGTCAACTAAAAACGAAATTCTGTTTTTCGTATTCGGTGACCCTACAGCGAATCAAACCATGTGCGACACGTAGTCACGCGCGTGGCTCGGGATTCGAACCGGCGACCCGCTACAGTTTATTTACAATCTCGCCGGCAGAACGCGCGATAAATCCAATTTGTACCGAGAATCTGGGAGGGCAGGGTCGGATTTTGTTACTTGGTTTTTAATTGTAGAAGTTTTGGGATGGAGCGTACACTTTGTAATAAATTCAATAGTGTAGTCTTTATTTAGTCTTTTTTTTTAGCCTCTGTGCTAAGCCGTGATCGTGGGAGCTCCAATAATATTCTGCGTGTTGTGGTGGGGCGTGTAGATTGCTCATTTATATAATTTGAATTGTGTAATTTCTCTTTTTTCTATGGACCGTTGGTCTGAAATAAACGCTTTGAATTTGAATTTATTTGGAGTAGAGCTACCGAAATATTTCACAACAGAAATAATGTTACAAAACAATAATTACATATTGACATAATATGAAATCATATTTTTAAGATAAGAAGGGGATGAAGGATTGTTTTGAATGGCGTAAATAATGCCAAGAATTCGAGAGTCTCTACGCTGATGGATGGGAAGCCACTTTAGTTGGGACCTATAACTAGAAACATGATCGTATTTACGGAGACCGAATATAAATCGAATGCAACTATTGTAAAGACGTTCAAGTTTGTCAGTGAGTGCCTCGGAGAGGTTAGAACAGCATGAGTTAGCGTAGTCTATGGTGGGGATAACGAAAGTTTGCATCAGCAAAAGCTTAGTCTTAAATGGTATAAAGAATTTCAAACGGTAGAGACTCCTCAGGCAACAAATTACTTTACGGCTAACTTCAGCTACATGAACAGTCCAGCTAAGTGTCAAGTCGATCATAAGGCTCAAGTTCTTAACACTGAGGCAGTACGGAATTGAGGTTCCTTCATATACAACTGGTTCCAGTTCAGCAGTGCTTATTTTGGAAATCAGTCTTGAACTACCTATTAATGATAGCTTGACATTTTGAAGGATTAACAGAAACGCCAAAATTGCGCGACCAAGTAGATTAGTTCAAGCTATCATTAATTAAACCGACTGCAGATGATATTTGAGCGATATCTGTGTCGACATACAGTTGCAAGTCATCGGCATACAGATGATTTAACCGGGATAAAAAGTATTCGATATGTTAATCCAAATAATATTCTATACAGGGTGTAAAAAAAGGCTTAACGAAGCCTTAAACCACGAATTCTATACATAAAACCAAGTAGAATGCAACAAAAATAATTGCTGGCAAATGACTTTTATTTTTGGGTATCAAAAAAAATAACTTATTTCTAACCCGCAATGTGTAGCGCGCACGCCACAACAAAGAAGTACTGATCATTTTTATCATGTTTCTTTGTAAAAAAGTTTAGTATTATCAAACTGAAGTCAATTTTGTAAAAATCTTTGAAGAAAAATTGTAACTTTGACTGTCAATAACTCGGTAACCCGTCATTACCCAGGTATAGTGTTACAGAAAAAAATGATCGTAATAATACGTAGAATATGTGGTATTCGGCTTCGTTAAGCCTTTTTTTACACCCGATATAAGTACTTTAGCGTTATTGTTTCTCTCAATGTATGCGTAGACAAGATGGTAGCTTGCTAGTTATCTTGTCTATTAATAAACATTGTTACAATTATAGATGTTATGTAAACTCCCGATAGCATCAGTTTAAACCCTAGTGTTTTTTTATTGCTGTCAGTATGTAAATAATTTGTATTGTTTTGTTGATATGATAAAATTAAAAAAATATATATAAGGTCCGATTTTATTAGTGTTCATCCTGTTAACCTGTGACTATATAGGTGAAAAGCAATCGTAAAAACCAAATTTCAAATGTGTATCATAAAAACTAAAAAAGTTAAAAATCAACAACATTGACTTCATATTGCATAAACTCGTCCTATCTTTGCTACGTTTAACCATCTGATTATCCGTCTTATTCCTTCCTCTTGTACAGAGCGAGAAAGAGTTGAAGATAGGACGAGTTTATGCAATATAAAGTCGATGTTGTTATTTTGTAATTTATTTTTAACTTTTTAAGTTTTTATGATAGACATTTGAAAGTTGGTTTTTACGATTGCTTTTCACCTATATAGTCACAGGTTAACAGGATGAACACTAATAAAATCGGACCTTATATGTATGCAAAATTTCATTTAAATCCTTTCAGTAGTTTTTGCGTGAAAGAGTAACAATCATCCATGCTCACAAACTTTCGCATTTTTAAAATTAGTAGGATCTACCTGAATGTTAACTCCGACCCTGTCCAATTTAGCTTGTTAAGGTATATTCTTCGGGTACCGTACTTCGGGTTTGTTTTTCATAGCCGCATTATTTGCGATTCACAAAAGACAATATTGTACTTACGCTTATTGCGAAGGATCTTATACAGGAAACGGAAATTGAGAATCTTTTCTGAAACAATATTTTTTGCACTTGATATCTTACGCTCCGAAATGAAATGGCCATAATTTCTGAATACATACATGTTTTGAACGGCAGATTTACAGGAAGTTTATACATTTAAAAGACCTTATTATATGTAAAACTGTCACTTGACAGTCGCATTTGCGCTTAGAGCATTCAAATGCTCTAAGCATTTGCGACTCGAGCAGCTATAAACAAATACTCAAGGCATGTAAATAGTTTTATAAGAAGTTTTTAACTGCTTTTTCCGAGTTTGTAAAAAAAAGTTTTGAGATATCGACTGTAAATCTTGAAATACAAGCTTAATATGCTAAAATTTTTTAGCATGTAATCTGTTTCTGTGTTAATCTGATTAACCCGCTGGAGGAGAATACTGATTATTTGAATGGTTTTTAATAAAACTGTCTTCATTGCGGTTATTATACGTATACTTTAAGTCCCATAATTAACCGTGCGTTTCAAAGTTTTTTTTATTTATCCGTTTCTGTCGTAAAGCTGGGCAAAGACATAAACCTCTCCGCTTATCCCTGTCTATGGTTATGGCTTGCCAATAATAATAATAACAACTATTAGCCCTTAGACGCCACACAATATATTATTATACTGGTTTAATGTGCAAACTACATACTGCTTAGTTCTCAATTCCCGAAATATGATGTGGCACTCACAAAGCATCTTTTGTTCAAAGTTCACCGCAGTTCACAGCTTCATACTACGATATTCGTAGCAAGCACGCTACGGACCAACGCGCAGTATTGTAAAATAATGTACCGGCAAAAACTCGTAGCATGTTACTCGTAGTAGTGCTACGACAGCTACGAGAATGAATAAAAACTGGCAAAAATGATTTCTTGGTATTTGTAACAAACTTCTGCTTCGTAATTTTTGCCTGTCCTGTAGTCACAAAGAAAGTGTTTAGTTTTCGAACGACTTCTATTTATTTGCTACAGAAAATACTGTGTACAATATGATATTTTAAACACTGTTTTTATCTGGTACAACATAAAATAAGAACTGCAGTACCGCAGTCTGTATTTTTTTTAAATTGGTGAAAGTATCCAATTCTTTTTTAATATATATACGTTATTCTTCTTATCAAGGACCTTTGGACCAACCGAATTTTTTTCTACAATGGAATTTGCGGAGGCCGACGTTCAACAGGTCACAAAATAATGATAGACATCTTTTATATTTTCTACGTAGATAATTCTGTATTATGGTTCTCTGAACTGGACCATTTAACTAGAGTCTGTTAAATAAAACGACACTCGACAACTAAACTAGCTTAATAAATATAATAATGTCTATACAGTATGTTAGGTAAATGGTATATCAAGCTGACAATTCTTCCTATGGGTGTCGTAAGAGGCGACTACAGGAGAACCGCCACAAGAAGGCGGGCAGCAGCGTCTCCTCTCCACCATTGGCCAAACTGCGATCGCCAACCCACCTGCCAAGCGTGGTGATTATGGCTAAATCCTCCTTTTGGAGAGGGCTGTGTCCAGCAGTGGACTGATATAGGCTGGTGATGAAGCTGACAATAGCATATGTTAACATATACATATAAACTGTATGGTAACTTCAGAAATTTAATATCATCATTTTATTTTTTTAAATTTTCATACATTTTTTTTGCATGCATGAAAATATTTTTTTCAAAAATTATGATATCTAATTTCTGACTTCACCAGATATATCATTGACCTAACACCCTGTATAAACGTTATTAGCATAGCCTGACATAATCGTTTTTGCTGCTATTTTCTGTCCAAAAATGACAGTTGCTATACCAAAATTCTTTAACGGCTTTTCTTATAAATTAGCTGTAAATATATTCAAAAATTTGGAATATATCGTAACTAGTCCAATGGAAACAGTTTCAAAGGAAACACCGGCATGAGTTACGACCAAAGTTGAACATTAAACGGTCGTTTGTCGGTAATGTTGTACTGTAAATAACAATTAAATAAGGATCACCCACTTCTTGGAGTTCAGTACATTAGGCTCTGTGAAGTAACTTCTAATTCTCCATTCTAAAACCGCTTTCTGGATTAAATGAAAGGGAAAAGTTGGCTATTGTTTTGAGTTATATCTTTCTGTAAATATCAACTGTATATTCTTCGATTGGTGTGCAATGTAGAGTATATAAGGTGTTTTAAAAATATCTGCCGCCATTGCAATGGATGAAAGTATTACTTATGTGGTAAATTTTTGTTTTTAGCAATTCCATGCAAGGTTTAATTGAAGATAAATAACACTTGAAAAAAATCATCGAACCTGAGGTCCCACCTGAGGTCGATGATTTTTTTCAAGTGTTATTTATCTTTAATTATTACTTATATGGATAACTATAGTAAAGATATTTAATGCCGGATCGTCACTTTTTTATTTAAAAAATAAACTAAAATTGTGGATCTCGAGGCCGATCACCCACAAGATGGACAGACCTCATAAAGTCCACTACAAAGTGCTCCCTCGCTGAATGTACACGCAGTGTCACTAAAAGAGAGAGATGGAGAAGCATCGCAAAAGCCGCTTTCAAACTAGACGATCCATGACCACGAACGACCACTCCGTCAGGAGTGTATACGACTAAGTAATAGAAGAAGAGAAATTTGGATGGTTTTAAACAAAATAAAGCTTAATTTTAGTCTATGTATAAAAACGGCAAAAAATACCACGTTTGTTGTATGGGAACTTTAAATATTTATATTAGTCAATTTTTTTTAGTATTTGTTGTTATAGGCAACAGAAAAACATCATTTGTGAAAATTTTAACTTTCTAACTATCACGGTTCGTGAGATACAGCCTGGACAGACAGACGGACGGACAGCGGAGTTTTAGTAAAAGAGTCCCGTTTTATCCTTTGGCTACGGAACCCTAAAAACAGTGAGAGAGGATTATGTCCAGCAGAAGGATGCAAAAGGCTGACTAGCAGTTGACATGTTTTAAGTTGTTTTATGTTGATGATTTCTGGTAGCAGTTGATAAGAATTTCCTGTCAGCTATTGGTTCAAAAAACGGTCGAGTACGAGTCGGACTCGCACTTGGCACTTTTAGTTTACGTACGTTTTTAAAGCGAGTTTACTTGCGATTTTATAGATATTCAAATTCAAAAACATAGCGACCCTATATAACTGGTAGTTATTTTTTTAAATTTGAATTCCTTACAGCTACGGAGTTCGTTATAAATTCTAAAAAATCTAGAACTCCCAAAAACATGAAGACTCATTCTCATGACACATAAATTCGGCAAAACTCAGACCACTTCTTTAAAAACCTTTTTTATACCATAAAAAAGTCCTATGAATATTCTACTTAAAGTAGCTTGCTGATTAATACAAGGGGATTGTGGTCTCGTTAAAATTAATGATATTCAAGAACTTGGCCCGTCTTGGGAACTTCGTAATTTATTGGCAAACAATGCCGAAAACTGAATAATAATTTCTTTGATATTGTTACATTCGGAGCACGTTTGTTTTTTAAAGCTGTCAATTTTAAGGAGATTCTTTGAAGATTTGTGGGTGATCTTATAATACGCTGTTTTTAAAAAGGTAAAGAGACACACTTATACGTGTAAAAATGCTATATTCAGACCGTTTGCAGAAATTGGTTTCATTGGTTTTTACTGAGAGGAATGTATCGTTTTACCAATCATAAATAAATAAAATCTTTATCTATACTAATATTATAAAGAGGAAAGATTTGTACCTATGTTTGTATGTTTGTAATGAATAGGCTCAAAAAGTACTGGGCCGATTTAAAAAATTCTTTCACCAATAGAATGCTACATTCTTCGAATTTGACATAGGCTATATTTCATTTTGAAAAAAATTAGGGATCCTTGGTAAAATTTGAACAATGTAACCGAAGGTGTAGAAAAATGAGTCTTAAAATGTCTTTCGTCGAATGCGCTGCCGAAACTATTAGCGATAATTGTCTACCCCGTGCGAAGCCGGGACGGGCTGCTAGTATCTTAATAAAGTAACAAGAGTTCCGCTTTTTCCCTTCCCTGACTTCCTGACTTCTGTTTTTTTTATATTTTATCTGTGAGACAGAAGCCAATCAGGGTCTTCCGTTTATGTTAAATTTACAACAAAGTCATGTAACAGATATCTATAAAAAAAGAAAAAATAATAATGTGTATAAAAATATGTGTGTGAGTCTGACTCGGATATTCATAAAGTTTAGCTCTTTAATTATAAAGAAAGTCAATTGTAACCGTACCCCGCATACTAAGCCTTGGATTTTACACAATAAGCATTCTTACATAAACCACTATACTCCTAGTTACAAAAGCCTCGCAAGTAATTTGTTCGCATCCAACAAGGGCGACACAGCTGCTAATTAATACGGCTATGTTACACGACCCAACTAGTCAATGCATTGGTTCCCAACATTTTTTATTATGCATTTTTTACGATCCCACATTTTTTTTGTCCAATTCTACCCAAAATTACGTGTATTTTTTGGTCACATAACCTATTTCGGTTTAGAAATCGCGCAATTAAAGACAAAAAAATACACGACGTGATATCTCATTACAAACCCTACCCCTAGTGACATTTCGTGATTTTTTCTTTCACCCTTTCGAGCCTCACGTGATTAATATGAAGGACCCCTTAATTGTAAAATTTTGTCCTCATAGAATTTTTCTATTCGAATGGATATTATAAAAGGCTTAATTCTTACATACTAATTAAGAGTAAGTTATTCTACGTACATACACTTGAGTTATCACTGCTGCACTGTAAATTAGGCGTAAGAATGAAGTTATGCTGTTTTTAAAATTAAAATAAAAGCAGAATATATCTTTCCAGGATATTATGATACACAAACTATGTAATTTATTCTTGCGTCCTTTTAGCCCCATTTCATAATTAATTGTGGGCCGACCCAAGTTTATTCTAAAGTTTGAGAACCACTAGCTTCGATGGTGCGGAAGCATTTATCACGTTTCCATGCTGATGTAATATATAGGTAGAATGTTTTCTCTAAGAGACTCTTAAACTGGCGTCGATAATTATTTCTGTTGCTAACTAATCAGCATTGAATGTGTTTGTAAGGAGAAATATTGTTCAAACATAAAAATACGCGTACTTACAGCACCTTTATATAAGCTTTATATAAGCTTTTAGCTAGTAATGAACTAGCGTATGCTTTTGTTAGTAGTCGTTTCTTTCTGGAGGACACGAACACTGTAATATTTTTTTATCCTTAACTCAATGAGTGATTATGTATATTTGAAACAATAAAACATTTAAACACAGGATTGAGTGTGAGCTATTTTATGAACTTTACATAACTCACAACATCGTAGTATTTCACAGACATCGCGAAACACATCTGGCCAATAATAGCGCCCTTTATTAAAAGTTTTTGGATCTTCAAGATGATTGAAGGGAACTCATTATAAGTCTTTCATTTGATTTCATTAGAAGAGTCTTTGCAATATCTTAAATTTTAGGCTATAGTTATATGGAATGGTATCGTTTAATAAAGTGGTTAAATATGCTTTTGTCATTCAAAATATAACTAGAACGTAGCTACGGGATTGCTTAACCTCATAATAACTTTCTTCAGTAGTTCAGTTCTTTCCTCATTTTTTATTGATTGAATTATTTTCATTTGACCGTCTGGTGTAGTGGTTCGCGCTCCGGACTACAAAGCCTGGCGGTTCCGGGTTCGAATCCCGCAAGGGGCAAATGTTAGTGTGATGAACACGAGCATTTGTACCTTAGTCATGTTTATAAGCGAAAGATGTTTATAAACGTATTTAATTATGTTTATATGCCATCTAGTCGTCATAGTACAAGCTTTGCTTAGTTTGGGGCTAGCTAATTGGTGTGATTGTAGAAACAATTTATTTATTATTCTAAGTGCCAGAAAATATAACAAAGAATGTATGGGTAAGACACTTGCAAATGTATACATACTGACAGGTTAAACCAGTTCATCTCTTTATTATGGTGTTCTTTCCATTCAAGAGAACAGCTTTTGTTATGGGGCCAACATCGCGACACGAAAAAAAAACTGACCTTAGGTTCATTATTGTCGATGATAAATTACAATTTTGTGTACAAAGTCTGACTTTTTTCCGATTTTAATATTGGTGTCATTGTATTTTTTTTTAAGTAGGTATATTAATTTATTTTTATTTTTCTATATTAATGAAACAAACAACTATCAAAATTACATTTAGCTTTCAAATAACGTTTAGTACCTGTAGTTTTTACAGTAAACAAGTTGACGAGATAAAAAGTGCGTTTAAACTTATAATAGGGACAAAACTATATAACAATAAAGGATTAATGTTTGGAAAATCACATTAAAGTTATTCCCTCGTCTTAATCACCCTGTATATAAAGTGTCAGAAGTCGTTGGAATCAGACTCGTAACAGCCATAGATTTCAGCCGCTAGCGCGTAACTTTCTGGAACATAAAGCAGCAACTTGTTTGTTAAAATTAAGTTATTGTTTGACTCCTAGGGCCCGTATTAACAAAACGATCCTTAAAGCGTGGCATCGCTTAACAATTAATACCATAGTCTTAAACATAGTCGTTATAAAAACATCTACGTTACAACGGTTCTTTTCGTTTCAATAAAAAAAAATGTGAAAATCCAACCGGCATATTGTATGTTTTCATTTCCCTATTAACTAAAATTGAAGGCATAAAATGGTCTGGTTTGCTTGTAAATTGCAAATCGATGTTTTAAAGGAGGTAACTTCGATATTTTTTTTCTGTTATATAAGATAACGAGTCGTCTTTCTGCAATTGAAAATCACTTGGGCTTTTAAATTAAGCTATTGGCAAATTAGAAATAAAGTCAAATTTTATTAAAATATTATCGTAAGACTTATACAGAATACAACTATATTTTCTCGAGATTTTGTCATCTCTTATAGTGAAACTTTGTTGTGTTCAAGTGTCAAGTGTTGCATATATAATCTTGTATGTCCGTGATAATTCGCAAAAGAAAAATCACATTTAATTAAAAAAAACAATTGTCAAGGGTTTAAGAAAGAAAATAAAAATAAATATCAAAATAGTCCTAAAAGTAAGGATTGCTTTACGACCTCGTCGCGGTTTTAAGTTGAAACTTCAGCACTTTCGTAACGGGAACTATTTCGAGTTTCCCATTCATAACAAGGTTTAATTTACATTATTCATTCATAAAGGTTGTTTTTTTTTAATTTAAGTCGATGGCTACTCGCAAGAGGTAGCCCCAAGAAAAGATGGTGTGATGTCGTTACCCTGACGAGAGATTGGGTGGCGTTGGTGTTAGATAAAGGTCGATACAAGAGTCTGGGACATTTGCCCATCAATGGGATTAGACAGGATATGCTTTTGAAAATTTCTAAATTATGTAGGCAAATGTGTTCGTCAATACAAACACTTTTTATGTTCATCAAATGTTCATAATGGAAATCATTGAAATAAGATGTTTTTAGCATTTGTTGTTATAGCGGGATAGAAATACATCATCTGTGAAAATTTCAACTGTCTGACTATCGCGGTTCATGAGATACAGCCTGGTGACAAACGGACAGACAGGCAGACAGACAGACAGACATACGGACGGACAGCGGAGTCATACTAATAGGGTCCCATTTTACCATTTAAAACCCTAAAAAGAATAGGATGTAGACTTCATAGAAAAAGTGGTTTTTATTAATGAACCTAAATTCGCCTCCTTTATTTGGATACTGTTCAAAATCATACCGTATAGGTTAAAAAAGTATAAAAAAAAAATTAAGGAGTTTTGTTAAGGTAACCTACCACGATGGTAACCAGTACAGAATGTCGATTTTCTTTCCTTCGCCATCACCTCAGGTTCGAATCTATTGATTTATTTGTCCAAAACATAATTGTTTTAAAGAAAATCTTGTCGTAATGATCACACATCCACTCACCGCGGCCTTGGTTGCTTAAATTATAATATTTACTATATTAATAATCTCTGGCTGCCGTCACTGAGTGACTAGCAACTCAAAAAACTATTTAAAATAGTAAATAAATATATAAGAGTCTTTAGTGGGTATTAGTGATTCATTATTATCATCATTTGAGCTATACTGCCGTCCAAAGAAAAAATGCAGTAAGGGACTCCAACATGATTTTGAGAAAAAGGCGCTAAACTTTTTTTTTCGTTTTTTTAGTTTTTTTTTTATTTGTATGAAATATTTCAAAAATATTATTTTACCAAAATGTTGATTATTATTTCTAGCTTCAGCTGAGTGAACCCTCTTTTTAATAAGTTTATTTGATTCAATAAAATTAATAAAAAACACTTTATGATTAGCAAAGCTAAACCATACAGATACAGCCTGTACAAGAATAAATGCAGTAACTGTGCTAATTACTGCGCTAATCACTAGCAAAGTCTGGCTATTGATTTTAGTTACTGCAATTATTTTTATCATCTCAGCCACAGGACGTCTACTGCTGAACATAGGCCTCCCCCAGTGACTTCCAGATCGGCCGATTGGAAGCGGCCTGTATCCAGCGTCGTCTTGCAACCTTTACCAGGTTGTCTGCCCACCTTGTGGGAGGGCGTCCTACGCTGCGCTTGCCGGTACGTGGCCTCCATTCCAGAACTTTTCTGCCCCATCGGCCGTCAGTTCTACGTGCTATGTGCCCCGCCCACTGCCACTTCAGCCAGCTAATCCGTCGGGCTATGTCAGCGACTTTGGTTCGTTCACGGATCTCCTCATTTCTGATTTGATCTCACAAAGAAACACCGAGCATAGCCCTTTCCATAGCGCGCTGTGCAACTTTAAGCTTCTTAATAAGGTCCATGGTAAGAGCCCACGTTTCAGTTCCGTATGCCATCACTGGTAACACACACTGGCTGTATACTTTCGTCTTTAGGCACTGAGGTAACGAGAAGATGTTGCGTAGTTTCCCGAACGCTGCCCATCCGAGTTGGATTCGTCGATTGACCTCTTTCTCAAAATTGGACCTACCCAACTGGATCACTTATCCCAGGTAAACATATTTGTCAACAATTTCGAGAATAGAGCTACCAACTGGTACCGGGTAGGCCGCAACATGGGCATTCGACATAATCTTTGTTTTGTCCATGTTCATCTGAAGACCTACCTGTTGGGAAACTCTATTAAGGCCATGACCACAATATCGTCGGCAAACCGAAGGTGAGTAATGTATTCGCCATTAATGTTGATGCCGAATCCTTTCCATTCCAGGAGTTTAAAAGCATCTTCCAATGCGGCGGTAAACAGTTTCGGAGAAATAACGTCTCCCTGCCTTACGCCTCGCTGCAGAGGAATAGCTTTCGTGCTCTGCTCCTGTACTCGGACCGTCATGGTGGCGTTTTTATATAAACATTTCAGCACCTCGATGTACCGATAGTCAATATGGCACCGCTGGAGAGACTGTAGCACTGCCCAAGTCTCGATTGAATCGAAGGCCTTCTCATAGTCCACAAACGCCAAGCATAGTGGTAAGTTATACTCTTCGGTCTTCTGTATAACTTGTCGCAGCGTATGGATGTGGTCTATGGTACTAAAGCCTTTTCGGAAACCTGCTTGTTCGGGAGGCTGGAAGTCATCGAACCTACATGCGAGACGATTCGTGATGACCCTCGAAAACAACTTGTAGACATGGCCCAGAAGCGAGATGGGTCTGTAGTTCTTCAGCAAGGTGTTATCTCCTTTCTTGAAGAAGAGCACTACCACACCTCTGTTCCATGCCTCCGGCGTTATTCCCTCGAGCAAGACGGAGTTAAAGAGTTTCTGAAGGACCTTCAGTACCGGTGTTCCACCCGCTTTCAGAATCTCTGAGGTGATCCCGTCATCACCCGGCGCCTTGTTGTTCCTGAGCTGTTTAAGAGCCATCCTAATCTCATATAGGCTGATGTCCGGGATATCTTCGGTATAGTGTCAGGTCAGCTTAGCTCTTGAATCTGCGGCTGAACTACTAACAGGTTTAGTGACCGAGGTGTATAAATGCCCATAGAACTTTTAGATCTCCCCCAAAACTTCGGCTTTTGTCGACATTATACTACCATCCTCCGTCTTCAGCTTCGTCAGCTGGCTTTGCCCAATAGACATGTCTCTTGCAAACATTTTGGAGCCTTGGTTCCGCTCTATCGCCTCTTTAATACTATTTGTATTCTCATCAGGGTGTGTAGAGGTCGGTGCATATACCTGTATAACCTTCAGCGAGTATCTATTTGACACTCTGAGTATCAGGTATGCCACCCTACTCGATACACTTCCGATGGTGACGATGTTGTTAATGAGGGACTTGTGGACGAGAAACCCGATACCACCTTAGGACAGTTGTTCGCCCTCCCGGTAATAGAGTAGGTTGCCAGATTTCAGGGTTATCGTGTCCTCGCCCTCTCTTCGGACTTCTGATATTCCCACGATACTCCAATGCATCCTACTCAATTCCTCTTCCAGCTCAACGATCTTCTCATCAGTCTTTAGCGTGCGGACGTTGTGTGTTACCAGGGCCAGTCTTCTTTGGGGCTGGTAGCCGAAGTTCCTCCTTCGGGGATTCTTAGCACCCCCTGACCCGCCGTCACCCTGACCGCTACCGTAGCCAGGAACAGCGGGATCACCGGAGACTGGGGGCCTGGTCTTTGTCGTGTCTATCATTGGGGGGTGGTTGCCAGACTCGCCACGCTTGGCAGGCGGGTTGGCGAGCGCAGTTTTTTTTATATTGTTTCGCACGCAGACGCTGCTTCCCGTCTCGTGCTACAGGATTTAGTCGCCTCTTACGATACGCCTCCTGCACGGCGGTGGGGAAGTGTATTCTTTACAGCCGTCCCCACACGGCACTTTTATGTGCAATTATTTTATGTGTTCTTTATTGTTTTTCGCAAACAGTGTGTACTAACTAAAGCAGTAACTATTTACCTTTTCTAATCATAAAATTATAACAATGAAACAGCTTTATTTAGCATTGTGGAACTAAAATAATAAGCCTGAAAATGGTTTTATTTTCTTTATTTAAAGTGGTGCGTGATCTTGGTGTATACTTTGACAATAAACTGATAATGAACGAACATATTGATCACATTACACATACGGCATATAAAACTCTAGGATTCGTACTGCGCATAACACAACCCTTCACTGACTTGCTGTGCACTAAGAGTATTTATAACGCGTATGTCCGTAGTATCCTTGACTATCAATCAATCGTTACCAGGACGCGAGTACCCCCTTCCCCTGCCTCACCTCGCAGGCCCCTAAGACACCCGTTTCTAGGAAAGAATGCAGTAACTATACGCTTCACTGCATTATTTTTTAGTAAATATTTGATAGACATGTAGTCACATTATACAGTTGTTAGTGCAGTAATCATTCTTACTGCATTAAGATTTAGTATTAAACACCAACAGTAATCATTTAGGTACTTATAAAAAATGCAGTAATAAACTTTACGGCGATTATAATAAACCTTTTCTAGCAATTAATTTCAGCAACAATCCTAAGTTAAAGCGCAGTAATTAATGTTACTGCATTTAAAGTTAGTATTATACTATAACATATTTCAATCAAACTGCTAATTATGAACGCAGCATCTAATATTACTGCATTTTTAGGTAGTAGACTGTTTGAAGACTTTAATAGATAATATCATATTAAACAAACAGTAAGATACCTTACTGTATTAATAATTATTGTCGATTATACAAGTCTAGGAAAATAACTTAAGGCAAGGTGCAGTAAGTTTATTAACTGCATTTATGCTTAACTATGTTGGTCTCTTCAGAACACTTACTGCATTCTGTCTTATCAAAACTAGCCGTTCCACAGCAGCTATCTTTACAAGGATCAAATAATCATATAGAGCTCGTTATGGCGATTCGGAATCTGTAAATAACTCATTTTACGAAAAAATGTTCCTTACTGCTCTTATTCTTTGGACGGCAGTATAGAACGTCCACTTTTAAATATAAGCTTCCCCTAATTACAATTAGACTGGCCGGTTAAAAAATTAAAATACAAAAAAATAGTCATACTCACATTTTTTATCTGCAAACACTTTTATCCACAGATCTCAACACTTACATCCGAATCGGCAGAGATGAAAGGGTTGAATCGATGACGTCATTAGTGATCCTACTCCAATTAGTCTTTGGTGTCTGTCTATGGACTATTCATTGAGGTTCTATAGGAAAATATTGATGCGATCTTCTTTGTTCCGTATTGTTCAATTGTTGGTAAAGCTGGAAACATACTATCGGACGCGGCTTACGGACGCGGCTTACAGCCGCGACTTAAAGGAATCTAGGTATTGAATGTACACTAAGGTGTGCAAACCATCGGACGTAAGTCGCGGACGTAACCTTGGGCTGACCTTGAGATCTCGGACGTCCGACAGCAATCTGGCGCGCTGGATGTTTATGTAAGCCGAAAACGTCCGCGGACGGTATGCACGGGGTGCGGACGCGTCCGAGCGTCAGAAGGACGCCGACTGCGCGAGAGCTCGCACGTGCTTATTGATTGCATGAACATTTTTATTATAAGATAGCTAGCGATTTGATAACGTATGCGAAAAAGAAACCCGCTTATCACCGTATTCAGTATTATGTTACAGGAAATCCCCGGGACCTGGACAAGATTTATTTAGAGTTCCGTACCCAAAGCGTAAAACGGGGCCCTATTACTAAGGCTCCGCTGTCCGTCTGTCTGTCTCTCTGTCTGTCTGTCTGTCTGTCCGTCTGTCCGTCTATTTCATGGACCATGATAGCTGGACAGTTGAAATTTTCACAGATGATGTATTTTTGTTGCCGCTATAACAACAAATACTAAAAACCAGAATAAAATAAATATTTAAGGGGGCTCCCATACAACCAGTGATTTATTTAGCTTTTTTTTTGGCCTGGATAATTGTATTTTGGATAAGCTACTATTTTTCAGAATTTAAACGATACAGAGTTTCTACTGAAATTACTACTAAATCATCGTCCTCTTTGTCACAAACCTACCAAAAACGTAGAAATCTACTTAAAGTGGTCACACTCATGGCGTCCGCAAGCAACGTCCGAGGACCGTGCACACTTATAAGTCGCGGCTGTAAGCCGCGTCCGTAAGCCGCGTCCGATAGTATGTTTCCAGCTTAAGTCGGTCTCGTTCGATGGCGGTGGGAATCGATCTAGTTTTGTAATATTGTATTCATAGTATACAGGGTTACATTGCAAAGGGGTGTCAAAATTTAAAAATAAGTTCTAAAGGTGCACTGTTTATGGTATTTGTTGTCAATTTGAACCTCTGGTATGCGCGGGCGCTCCTGCTGTTAGAAATGTACCTACCTTACATCGAAAAAGCTAACTTTTGTTTTCGCGCGCCATTGTGACTATTATTGCATTGAACTTTGCAGTTCTAGGTTGCACAGATAGAGCATGCGTATTTTTAATAAATGAGACAAGATTATCCATTCGTACCATCTTTAAACAGCGGACAGTAATAAAAAAATAAAAAAAGTATAATTTTTTTTTTAGATCGTTTATATCGTAGATCGATTCAGTTACTGATTCATGCAACGTAACCCTGTATATTAGTGTTATCTAATATAACGTTGAACAATAGCTTAGCTTTAGCGATTCAACAAGAAAAAAAATGACGGCATAGGCTTACCGCCCGCGCGGTTCGCGCAGTCTCCTTTTGCCAAATAAAAGACTACCTGGGCCATAACCATGAACTCTTAAAACAATCTCAAAGTTGTCAAATCTGTCAATTTTGGTACGTCATTTCATACAAAATTTGACAGAAATGATAATGTTTGACAGATTTGAGATTGTTTTAAGAGTTCGTGGTTACCGCCCTGCTTAGTCAAAGATTAACGGACTAATATAATTAAATTGGAGTGACGAGTACGTAAAAAAAAACTAAACTTAAGTTTGTCATTAACTCTGAATGATAACTTCATTGATTCACAGATGAACAGTCGTACAGCTTTGAGAATGTATTTATTTTATGTAAAATTGAAGTGAGTAATTGTTTTTATAATATTTATTAAATTTATTGTAACGTTACGCACGTTCTTCTTTTTTAAAATTGCAAAGATCCACAAAATTAACTATTATCGAACTTGTGGCAAGTAAACGAAAGTAAATGTGTGCGTTCACAATTTTGGTTGTTAACTTAAAAGTTACTCAACATTCTAAGTTCGTTAACTATAAAGTTCATAAGTTCGTTAACAATTCTTAATGTCAACCTAAAAGTTATTCGAAATGTTATCTTTGTTAATTATGAATTAACCGTGTGCCCAGCTTCGACACTAAGGCTGGGATGCACCATCTTAATTTTAACCATAACTATTACTTTAACCGGTGTTTTTGTATGGAGTTTGACAGACTTTTGACGTTTGTTAAAGTTAAAGTAAGATGGTGCAACTAGGGCTGAGGAATGCATATGTCAAATCGTAGTGAGCAATAGAAGTAATTGCCTGTACTCAATTAGAGCAGAGATTGCAACCGCTCAGCCCACCGGCCGTTCTATGAATAATATTCGCTTAATTTTCGCTTCGCAATTTTCACCGAAATTAGTTCGGCACGCGTCGCCGCCTGTAATTCCACAACTGAATAGAGGACAATTTGTGACGTCACATGCACACATTTCCACAACACGGAATCAGGGAGTTAATGGACAAGTTATTATGATGTTGAGTTTTTAAAAACTTTTGTTAGAGTTGATTTTAGTTAGAGTTTTTACGTTATTCTAAGTGCCTTGTATGAGTTGCAAATTACAACCTTTGACTTTTCGAAACAAAAATTAAATGAAGTAGCCATTTTGTTGTACTCGCACTAGGCCCTCTGTAGTCCAAACTGAATCAAAGTTTCGTCATGTTAGTCCGTCTGTCTGTCAGTCCACGGTTTAGCTCAAATTTCTTAGAAATAAAAATCCGTTATTTTGCGAGGGCTTACATTTAATCACGTCGACAAAATGGTAGTATAAAAATATCTTACCTACGTCCCATAGATAAAGAATGTTATAATCGTCTATCACATGGTGTGGAATATCTTAAATAGGTCGTTTAAAAATTAAGTTGGTGTGAAAATACAATTTTTTTATTTAGGAATCGGTTTAAATTTAAGAATCGGTTTATGTTGTGCTATGCTTTAAATTACAAATATTTGTTAGAGAGTCAAGTCAAGCCCACAGCCATTAAAAAGGTTGATATAATCACGACAGTCGTTTAAACAATGAAGTTCAAAGGAAATTTGTAACAGCATATATACATTTATTTAAAATAGGCTTTAAAATTACTGAGTTAACTTATAAAATGTTATAAAGAAAAAATGTATACGGTTTTTTTCTAAACTTTAATGAAATTATGTCGGATCAGTTCCGTAATCTTCGTAGATCCGCGTCCCATTGTGTCTGGTTGAATTCCACACATAATTATTTCTGGCCACAGCAATACGCTAGCGAGCTGTAGATGACAAATTAATGTACGCGAAATGGGTCATTGGGCCGACATACGTATATATTATACTGGTTTTATTTAGAAGTAGTTAATTGCTAGTAATAGGTAACATTTTTAGTACAAAAAATAACAGGCAGAGTCCTAAGTAAGATGTTTTTAGAAGCGTGAACTTAAGGGTTTTAAAATACTCATGATAATAAACAACTTTGCATAAAACATTGATAACTATCTCTACTATTTTGTTAGCGGTCATAGACTATTTCTTAACTTTTTAAAAAAAACCAATCCTTAAATTAATTCGCTTTGTTAACGTACATTAGTTTGCTATTTTAGTTCAACAATGTGTAGGGGTATTGTAGTTAAACAGAATATGACGTTTTTCGCCGCATGCAAAGATAGGAAATACGCCGCTCGACATGTTTGACATATTCCCAATTTTTAATAGCCTTTACAAAGTTGAAAAACATTCCGTTGCGCATTTGGTTGTGACCTCATTCGTAGCTTTTCAAAATGATACACACAGGAACAAGTATCGATCTGAATGGAACTGTAACCTAAAGAAGGAAATACAGGGTGACTAAATAGTTGGACTAAGGAAACTTTTAAACAGAATTACTTCGCTGTCTGTCTGTTTCCAAGTATCTCTATCTATATGTATATATATTTTTAAATTGACCTCAACTGGAAATCAAACCTTGCGTTCAAATGTACTTAACACGCCACCACACCAACAGGGTCATATATTACGTAGTTGGTGACTACAAGTGAAGCTAATACGATCTAAAAAGGTGCATCCGTAATTTTTATAGTAAATGCCTATCATTTTGACACAAATGCAAACATTTGAAGTATTGATTTTCGAAACAATATACTGAACCCAAATGAAAACAAACAAATTAAATAACTACTGGCTGCATTTCCAATTTGCGTCGGTTAAAACTTTACAGTTTGGGGAGTTTAATAAAGCTTGCAGTGTTTTAAAACTCGTTTATTTTACTATGTGTGGTAAATTCGCACCATATTTTCACTATTTGGTAAAACAAAAGCTGTTAAAAACCTTTTTATAGCTTTACTTGTAATAATGTCACAGCTATGTAATCAAATAATATTAAAACAATTTCTTAACCTAATTTAACAGTGTATTGTTTTGAAATTATGTTAAAAAGGGGCATTAAGACTATAAAATTTGATACACTAAACGCAGCGTCCACCCGCCCACAAGGTGGACAGACGACCAGCAGGGCTAGCATGCGCGCATCGGTTATTTTATCGTTAGACAAGACAAATTTTGTCTTCGACGATATTTGTCGTTTTCCTTAATTACAGACGTCGCGAATCCTTTTCCTTAATATTTTCAGGGTCTTCCGTATTTCGTAGCTACTTAATTTTACGTTATAACACGGCATTGCATGATATTTTGGTTTTTTCTTTGTTCGTCGAACGTCAAAAGTCGATAAAATGCCACGACAAAATTTTATCGTTTTTAGGTTGCATGAAGCCGCTGAATGCAGGCTGCAAACAACTGGACAAAATGGAAGTCCCTGTGGGAGGCCTATGTTCATTGTGGATGTACTGTGGCTGAAATGAAGATGATGATGATCTAGTTGCCATAGCACAAGCTTTGCTTAGTTTGAGGCTATATAATTGGTGTGATCGTTAAAAGAATCTATTACCTATTTTTTTTTTAGGAGTATTCTGTAAAGTGGCAATTATACAGGTACACAGGTGTGGATATAATAATATCTATCTGGCAATACATTTTACCATAAGAATATTACTTACATAAAATATTTTCTATTCCTTCTCGAACACTTACCTCAACTATGGCCTGCTGGGAATACGTCATGTATATTTACGAGACGACGTCAAGATATCACACAGAAAACGTAAGTTTTGCGATATTCCGATATTGTAATGTAGGTTGGATGGTGGAATAGCGGTATTCTTACAGGTTTCAGAATTATAATCAGAATTATTTATTTGCCATCTTACAATGTGATATGGGTGGTATTTCTAACCCGTTAAGTCTTAGTTCGATATCGAATTTATCGAAAAATAGGGGTCAAAAAAACTATGCAAAAAATACAAAAATAAAGTTTTTATTTCTAAAATATAATAGCGGTATTCTTACAGGTTTCAGAATTATAATCAGAATTATTTATTTGCCATCTTACAATGTGATATGGGTGGTATTTCTAACCCGTTAAGTCTAAGTTTGATAGGTATCGAATTTTATCGAAAAAAGGGGTCAAAACAACTATGCAAAAAAAAAATATATAGTTTTTATTTCTAAAATATTTTAGTGAATGATTTATTTTCTAGACGACAAAACCCTAAACATCACAAATTAGGTTGTTGGTCAGTTGCTCTATTCTTTTAGTTTTTTTTCATGTGGTATTTCTTTCATGTTTCTACGACGCTTAAAACCTTGGGTATTGCCTAAAATGATAAAAAAAAAACAAAATAACCGCTGTTCGCTATATTTAAGGGGTGAGGTTTTGACCACCTGAATTATTATTTTTGTCGATAAATTTATTGATTGGACTAACTTACCTAGTGACGTCCAATCCTAATTATGTGAAGTAATCTCGTCCTCGTTTTGTACTATGTAGTAGGCACCTTTGTGTAACTACGCGATCTACAATGTTTAAAGTATAGCGCCTTAGAGCGCTATTTTTACTGAAAAAAATAAAAAACACAACCAATGGCATCCTGTCCCTGGTGTCACGTTTGACATCTGTCAATCTTAATGTCATTATTTCAAAGAATAGGTACACAACTTTCAACATCAAAAAAGGGGTCATAAAAGCGTATACATATATTAAGGACTATATATATAATTATATATACAGTCGTATATATATATTTCTAAAAAACCTAGAATCAGGGCTGGGCTGGGATTAGAACGAGGACGAGATTACTTCACATAATTAGGATTGGACGTCACTAGGTAAGTTAGTCCAATCAATAAATTATGTTCCATAATCTCGTCCTCGTTTTGTACTATGTAGATGTTCAAAGAGGAAAGTTGTGTTGCAAAATCAATAAATCATTTATTATGATCACATACCTAATAATTTGCTGAAGTTTGAGATGTAAAAATTTTTAGGTGTTATTTTATGAAGTATCTGTTAGTAAGTAGATACTTCATTCAAATTTTATCTAACGCGGGTGTAGTTGTTTGATTCATCATTGGAATTAATCAATCAACTCTGAATATCAAAACATCTTCAGATCTATACAACCCTGTATGATAATATAACTTTGCATGATGTAACCACCATGTATAATGGTGCAGCCTTGTATGATGTTACAACCCTGTATGCTGGGACAACCCTGTATAGTGGTACAACCCTGTATGACGGTGCAACCCTGTATGATGGTACAATCCTGTTTGATGGTACCACCCTGTATGGAGGTATAGCCCCGTATGATAATACAACTCTGTATATTGATGCAGTCAGCTGATGACACCGACGACCGTTGTACCATACTTACAGGTAAACCAAGAAGAAGAACCAAATCACTCATAAATTCGAAAAAGTAATCTAAATGGAAATGGGAAATGAAACTGACGCAATAGCGATTTTCGCAATAGAAATTATTTATGCATAAACTAAAGTTCACACAAACGGAGTCGCGGGCATCAGCTTGCTTAATGTTATCATGAAAACAAGAAAATGATTTAAGCTAAACCTAGTCTCATTTATCTAAAAGAATGTACATACTTAGTAAATGGGTAGGTATTTAAAAAGGTAACTTTACCCCAGTACAAGTGGTATATGGTAATAATTTTATAAAAATGATTATTTTATTATATTCAAATAGAAATCTTGGTAAATAACTTTAATGAACCATCTGTTCAATGTACGGTAAACAACAGCACGTTTAAAGTTACAACCCAAAAAGTTAAAAGTTCTTCAACAGATTTTTAACTTTAAGCCTGACTTGTAGAAATCATTTCAATTGATAAAAACGATGATTTGTGGTAGGTCGACGAGCTGTTGTCTGTACTTATCAATGGTTCAAAATAAATTAATATTAGTGTTTAATATGGCAAATACTTCGTTACCTATGTGTTATTAAATAAAAAATAAAACTAATAGAAATACTGCAAGTATTGATTCAGTCGGAGAGGGATTCACATACATATTTACTGGCAAGGAATAACCCACCGATTCCGCGTAGACTGAGATTAGTTTCCTTTAGTTAACAATGGTTTCAACATTATTATAGTTAATGAGATTAATTTTTGATTAATCTTGTTTGAAAACCATTGATAGAAAACAAATTAATAATATACAACTGGAAATCAGTGTGAAACTCCTGCACTGTATGTGGATCTCCAGGGGGGAAATAATAGGTTACTGAAACAACACAGTTTCTGAAACCTAATAAGAGAAAGATTCAACACTTAACTGATCAATGCTTGTTCAACTGATAAAATAAAAAATAAAGACTTACCAATAAGTCTCATCTAATAAGATAGAAAAAATATTCAAACTTGAATTTTTCTGTGGTCCAGACATCAGTCTGGTACCCTGACAGCCTCAATCCAATAACGAGGAGTGTGAACATATTTGTCAACTACTGCCAGCTGTCACCAATGCCTTGATTGCCAATTGTATTCGGTTTATTTTCAAATTTTCAGTTGAAATTTTCATTTTATATTAATCATCTCCATATACTTGCTACTTTGATAAAATAACATGTCATACAGGTAGGTACTCTTAAGTTTGGAGCTTAATAATAGCTTGTAGTTTTTATGAAACATAATTAGTAGGTATTATATTAAGACAATTTTAACTTGTTTGCGATGTTTTATGTTCTATTTACAAAATCTGAACTGATCTAAAAATGTTTCTTAGTCTTCCATGGTCTACTCAACTGTAAAATAAAATTATTTGTTACAAAACCATATGACAAGTGTATAAGGGTCATATAATGGTATTACAAAAACTGAACTGATTTAAAAATGTTTCTTAGTCTTCCATGGTCTATTTAACTGTAAAATAAATTTATTTGTTACAAAACCATATAACAAGTGTAAAGGGTCATATAATAGTGTATCATTTTTGTAAATGCCTATTAATAAGGCTTTATAAATCTTGCCATGGATTTTTGACTCTAAAAATTTTGGAATACAGTGATTAGTGTTTATAAAATGCTTTTTACAATGGTAACATTATATTATTGCCAAAAAGTAAATAAACCTTTTATTTGTAACCAATAAGATGAGTGTGCCTTTCTCTTGAATTGTTCACACTTGATAAAGGCAAGTAGCCTAGCCTTGACTTTCAGCTAGACTATTAGAATAGGTATTATTAAGTGCATTTATAGGTTATTATGAAAACTTAGAATTTTGTTTAGGACTTAATGTATTAGATTTAATGTAAGTCTAAAAAAGGGATATCACATAACTTATGAAACATAGGAAACAATAACACAAATATGTACTAGTTAACAGACCAATTGTAATGGTCTTCAAGCAAGGACCTAGCATTCCCATGTTACAAGGTACAAGATTATGCATATGACCAAGGGCAGTATGCCCGACCCGATTGGGAATCAAACCCTGTTACTTCCAACGTTAAACCACTACACCAATCTGGTAAACAGAATATCCTTTCATTACAGATATTATTTAGTGATTGCAAGTTATGTTTATTTATTTATTCAAACTTACAATTTTATGAAAGAAAAAAAATATATATTAAAAAACACAAAACTGTGGTTTAGATTTTAAGTATGTGTATGCCAACTATTATAAACTGGCTATGCTTTATAATGTTCTTCCTCTTGGGCCAACATCAAGATGTACATCAATAATATTAAATGCTTGAGATGGAAATCCACACTGCGAGAAGTCACAATTGGTATAAGTGCTATTTCATTGTCTTGTATGTATGTGAATACAGCAAAAAAGGCCAAGTGTATCTGAGACTTGGTAGCCTTATATATGTGGAAGGCCCAATTCTAAATTAGTAAATATATTAGAAACATATGAAATGTCAAAAATTTAAAATCTAATTGAAATTGTCTAGGTATGAGTCTGTGACTTCGTAACTCAGAAGTCTTTTAGCCTTTAATATCAGCTGATAAAGGAGCTTCTTTCTGTGATTTCTCTTGAGTCAAAATGTTGGGTAGAAAAAACTGCTCAGATCGAGGGTGGACACTGTCTTGGTGTCTCAGTACCAATATTTACCCCCTCCTCTTTTTCTTCAGCTTCAGTGGTGCTCAAGGAGCAGTGTCACCTTGACATTTTGTATTCAAATATATATTCAATTTCAATTGATGAAGTCAGACTATGATTGCTTTATATAATAAATTGCAGATCCACAATATGTTAATTAATAATGTTAAGTCACAAGCTGACCCCTCGAGAAAGCAAGTGGAAGTGGTAAAATTCTGCTGCGAGATAGAAAAGATAATTATACTGTTCTTTTGGTAATTATTTATGCGACATCAAATATGCTGGAACAAATGTGTGATGTTTACAGCTTACCTGCTGATATTATTAATCCTTTGTAGTATATTTGTGGTGCAAGACATTTATTCGTTTCACGGTCAACCCTTCATCAAGACTACTAGGGCCGATGTCATGTTGTCTCAGGTCAATATCTTGTGATGACACTTTAGAATGAATAGCCCAATCCACCATCAAGGCTCTGTTTTGTAGTCATTCTGAGACAACGCAGCAGCTAGAATGAACATGTGATCACCACGGCCAACCTCCCGTGAAGGCTCCGGGTCGTCATTGATCATTGGTTCTGAGTTGACTTCCGTTGTTTTCTTGATTAATTTCTTACAGGCTTTGGTCTCATAGTCAACCCTCCATGAAGACTACTAGAGCAAATGTCATGTTAGGTCTCAGGTCAATATCTTGTGACGACACTTTAGAATGAATAGCCCAATCCACCATCAAGGCTCTGTTTTGTAGTCATTCTGAGACAACGTAGCGGCTAGAATGAACATGCGATCACCACGGCCAACCTCCCTTGAAGGCTCCGGGTCGTCATTGATCATTGGTTCTGAGTTGACATCCGTTGTTTTCTTGATTAATTTCTCACGGGCTATGTTGAATGTGGGGTGAACAGCTAAAATGATCATACTATCATCACGGCCGATTGGTTGTGGCTGTCGATTACGAGGAAATCCTCGTAAAATCCCCGATGTCAAGTCAGCATAGCAGCACTCCCTTGTTTTCTTGATTAAATTCTGGCAGGTTATGGAGGTCATGTTTCGGTAAACGTAGTGTAGGACTTCTCTTAACTCCACGGACCGACGACTTCAGAAACACGGCTGAAAAAGAAACTGTATGCCAAGCAGAAGCGGGACTGCAATAGATAGGCGGTGTCGACGTCGTTTTGAATCACAAATAGTTATAAAACATCTCCAATTGGCACTCTTTCTTTCTTGAGACTTCGTCAACCTTACTGGCCAATATTTTATAGTCTAAACACGTTACTAATCCAGTAAAATACTAAAAATAAACGCGTGTGAAAAAAATTACGTACGATCGCGCAGCGTACAAAAAAGTACAATGACATTAAGATTGACAGATGTCAAACGTGACACCAGGGACAGGATGCCATTGGTTGTGTTTTTTATTTTTTTCAGTAAAAATAGCGCTCTAAGGCGCTATACTTTAAACATTGTAGATCGCGTAGTTACACAAAGGTGCCTACTACATAGTACAAAACGAGGACGAGATTATGGAACATAATTTAGATATCGGACAGATCGCACTTAGCCTTAACGAGTTAGAAGTACCGCTTAAATCATATTGTATAGAAGACATGCCTTTTATTGGTTTTAAGGTAGGTACTACTGATTAGATGACAAATCGAACGTGTATTCTACTCAGTCCAAGAGTTCTTAAATTAATAAGCATTAGTTTTGTCTGTTTCTAATCAAGTACTATTTTTGTTAAGCATTTTCAATTTGGACATTGTTCAATTTTGAAATGATTTGCACCATATTATTTTGTGACTTATAAGGCTACCTAAAACACATTTGCATGCTGTTGTCCCTATCTGGATAAGTGTGACTAGAACAAAATTCTGATTCTGTCTTTTTAGGTAACAGGTTTGAATTTGGTATTTCAATGTTGTTAGATAAAGACAAGAAAAGAAAGTTTACACAAAGAAAATAATATATAATATATATAATAGCGTATTAGTGTTAGTTTGAAAAAAATCAACAAGTAAGTTTAAAATTTTATGGAGAAAATGATATAATATATATTTTTTTTAGATATTTTCTGGTAAAGTTTCCCTTATAAAAGGTAAACTGAGACACTAAGTTCTTGCACAGTGGGTAAATCTATGCAAATACTGTGGTTCTTGTCAGCTACATAAACAATTACTTCATGGTAAATAGTACAGCATTCTGTAAAAGCTATTTCCTCCTCTAACCGAGCAATTAAAATACGAGTATTAGAAGGTTATTTCTAGTTTTTGCTGAGTACCGTTTATTTTAAGGAACCAAAACGTGTCTAAGTGAGTTTTTTTCGAAAGGTTGTCTTCTTAAACCTAGTGTGTAAAATAAAAAAGCTCATTTGGAAACGAAAGCTTTAAGGGGTTTCAAAAAGATTGAGGATAAATGTAGATTTAAGAGCCTATATTATCGTCACTTCGAGCTTCGGTCGTCTCAGAAACATTATTCATATTAATTTCAGCCTTAGAAAGGTTCAAAGCATTTTTTAACTTTACTGTAATTCATTCTCAACAAGTCTTGCATACTTAATTGCCTCTTTGTCACAATTGTGACAAAGGCGTGAAATTGCGGATTATTTTAAAAACTTCTCGGACTGCGTTAACTTTGATTTGTAATTCATGAATTTTGTTAGCGAGTCGTGCGGCAAGTTAAATCGAGTTTCGTTGTCGCGAGCGAGTTTAGACGTACCTACTCCCAAGTAAATGGATAGAGTAGACTCATTCTGTCTTATTCAGAGTGCAATTACTAGTCCAGGCTAATGTTAAACAATTGATTTTTGTACGTTAAAACAGTGGTTTAACCTAAGTCCCGGAATAGCAAATGCACTCTGAATAAGACAGGGAGTGTTTAAAAGGGAAACCGTACCCTGATTCCGTATCTTGCAAAAGCAATGCGATATAGAAAATTGAGCAATTCTGGCTTTAAAATCGCAAATTGACAGCAAAAACAAAAACAAAGCAATCTACTGTCAGTGCTGCCAATAGATTTTGACACTAAGCATCAATCGGGCGATGATAGCTAATTTTTAGGAAATAAGGGTACCGGTCTATTGATGACATCGTTGCAGATCATTTAGAACTCTTCTATAATATTGATAATGATGCAAGACTATAAACTAAATTCTATAGTACCATGTGACATGACGTGTGACGACGTAGACGTGCGTGATACTATAGAATTTAGCTTTACTATATTATATATTATATTTTCAAGTGATGTGACATTAGACGACGACTATAGTGTGATACAATACGCCACTTCGTTACGATTATTATACGGTACTAAATTCTTTCAAAATGTACTTTTGTTATTTTTGCTGGTGGCACCTAGGAGTACGTCACATCGCCGATAAGCTACAGGAAAACCGGCTGCGATGGTACGGGCACAGTAAAAGGAGACCGCCTGAGTAGATCGGCAATACAACGCTCAACCTCAAGTTACCCGGTAGTAGGCGAAGAGGACGGCCAAAGTTGCGATGGTTGAGTGTTATCAAAAAAGACATGGAGAGCTGCGGTCTCACCGATGAGGATGCCCAAGATAGAGTGAAGTGGAGAAGAAAGAGTGGAAAAGCGGACCCTGTCATAAGACGGGAAGAACGCTAGGAAGAAGAAGAAGGCGCCTAATACCTCCACGTGGCGGGGATTGAAAATGTGGGCTGGAATTTATAGAAAAAGATTCGAAAACTCTAGGCTAGGTTGTAGTGGACTGTATCTCTGCGGTAACATACAAACACAGAGATATAGCACTTTTAAAACACCTTTTTTTAATAAAAATGGACGAAGAAAGGTATGAGAGTAACACGAGGAACAAAATGGAAGGGACATGCATACTTACCACTTTATCCGTCGGGCACGAGCACTTGTCTTGTCCTAGGCACTTCGCAGGCGATATCTCCGGCATATTTGTTCGTATAAAAGTCTATTAAAGGGAAAAGTCACGCACAGAAAATTAGTTATAGTATAATCACACGCGTGCGTCCGTCTCAGCGTAGACGCAAAAGCACAAGAGGTTTTGAAGCGGTCACAATGCACCGAAATACAGGCGACCGATGCATTGACAAGGACGGCCATATATAAAAGTATACATGTTGGAAAAGGATGGGAGATAGATAGGATAAAAAGGCATTTGCAAGTGCTTAAACTACCCTTTATTAATTTAATAAAAAATGCGAGATACGTAATCCACCATGTCTTCAAAACCACTAGGTTAGTACGCACCCAAAAAAAAAAATTTATCGGTATCAAGCGTGAATTTAGCTTGGGATCAGAGTCCAGGATTTTTTAAATATGTTGCCTAGATAGGCAAGATCAATATTAACGAGATCGTTAATGGAGTCTATTTTTGTACCAACCTTGTCCCTACAGTCAAATGACGAGCGGTCCTTCTATGTATTTTTTATTGTGATACTATTTCACGCTGTGTACGTACTAAAAAAAATTTATCGGTATCAAGCGTGAATTTAGCTTGGGATCAGAGTCCAGGATTTTTTAAATATGTTGCCTAGATAGGCAAGATCAATATTAACGAGATCGTTAATGGAGTCTATTTTTGTACCAACCTTGTCCCTACAGTCAAATGACGAGCGGTCCTTCTATGTATTTTTTATTGTGATACTATTTCACGCTGTGTACGTACTAAAACGTACTGGATGTAACTTGTACGAATTGGCGTATTGAAATTCGTATTTACGAGAGATACCACTTTCAATACATGACAAGCGAGTTCCAAGTAAGTACCTACAGTCCGCTGGTCAACTCAATGAACCAATTTTAAACTAGTTGTAACTTTATACTGTTCCTAGTTTTAGTTAAGTTACTATAATACTCCCATGTTCCATGAATTCAAATCAAATAGTCAATATTTTAGTGAAGGATCTACTAATAATTATCAAAAACTTTAATATTGGACTAGTACCTACTAATAATAACAGCAAAATAAGAATTAGTTTTTTGCTGCTGTTTGGAAAAGCAGCTATTTTTCTCTCAAGTTTAAGACCATGGTTAGACATTCAAGTGTCAGGTTCCTTCACAATGTTTAACCTTACTTTAAATTTAAACTCAATGAAACGGGAACTAACACCGTTATAATTAAGGTACGAAGAGTTACCTTTTTGCTGACGTTTCGACCTGGTTACGCCGAGACCTTACCACCAAACAAGTGGTATGAATTTAAACATATATTCAGAAAAATCCAGAGGTATGTGCCAGATTTCGAACTAAAACTCCAAATTAGACAAACCTTATAAATTCAAATAGGAAAATGGTGACCGATGTGCTTGCATTTGAACATCAACAAAAACTACACTGCGCAAAAATAAACTAAGCGTCCTATCCTCAGAGCATGGGCATTGCCTAAACCATAAAACAGGCCAAGTGCGGGTCGGACTCGCGCACGAAGGGTTCCGCACCATTTTCTATAAAAACGGCAAAATAATCACGTTTTTGTATGGGAGCCCCCTTAAATATTGATTGTATTCTGTTTTTTAGTACTCTTTCTTTCTTTCAACTCTCTAGCTATCACGGTTCATGAGATACAGCCTGGTGACAGACGGACAGACAGACAGACAGACGGACGGACAGCGGAGCCTTAGTAATAGGGTCCCGTTTTACCGTTTGGGTACGGAACCCTACAAAATGGTGACTAGGCACTCCTCACGTAAGCACAGTATGTATTGATTAAGGAGTCATGGAAAGCCAGTGACTATACCTCATATCTCAGTGGCACTAGCGCTTTAGTATCGATTACTAAAGTTAAGCAATGATGGGTGACCATTCCAACCATATTTAGTGACATTTATCACGAGCTTCTCCGTGCTTCGGAAGGCACGTTAAAAGATGATCCCGGCTGATATCGCTTGATACTGGTCGTGAAGCCTAGTCAGAGGCCTTATGGCGGCTTGATTACATCTGATAGTAAGGTTCAGTCACTAGCCTTACAACACCCCTTCACCAATCCGCACTGGGCCCGCGTGTTGGAGTATAGCCCAAACCACCTCATAGTTGAGGTGAGGACTGTGCCCTGCAGTGGGACGTGTATAGGCATTCTTTTTTACTATACCTTACTGCCTGGTAAGTCACCCTAAGGTATTTGACTAGGCTTCACGACGAGTATCAAGCGGGACCAATGAAATGTAACTAAATAATTATGGTCACAATTGGCATCTACACCTAACCAATCGTGGGTTGCTTATCTTTTATAGTAACTACAGCAACAACACATGCTACAAGCACCTCCAATACTATGACGCTGCTTCAAATAAAATATCAGACAGAACTGTCTATTACATAGCACTACAACCAAACACACCGTGTGACCGCGCTCTTAGACAAATATTCTGTTAACGAGTTGTTAAAGAAAGTCAACAAAAATGTAATTACCCAAGTTAATAAGACCAAATTAAAATGAGTCTCAAACATAGCACAACGCAAATGACTTTGAAAGTCGATCAAAGTGGGAAAATAAATATGAAGAACGGTAATTACTGCGAACTTTATACATTACTCCCTCAATCTAAGTTGACAGGATTCTATAACTTCGACTTGGGAATTTCTTGTGATGGACCGAGAATTTGTCGAGAAATTAGATAATTATTTAGATATACCTTTAGGTTGTTCTGAAAGTAGTGTTAAGTAGAATACAAGAGATAGAGCATCCAGATCTCTAGGGTTTTTCACCGAAAGTTCTTTCGTCGGAAGTTATTTCTCCACCGCGATAGCGTCGAAGATTCACTTTATCGATGAGCTAATTTACCGATGGCAAATTTCACCTAAAAGCCATTTGACGGAAAACTATTATCACTTAGGCGTAAATAGTTGAGTAAAGTAAACTTATGATACGTCACACTGCATGGCACAAGCCTCATCGCAGCTTTACGTAAGGTCCACCATGTGGGCTCAGCGTGGATTGGTGAAGGGGCGTTGTAAGACAAGCGACAATAATCAGATGTAATCAAGCCGATTTTAGGCCCTTGACTATGCTTCTCGACTAGTATGAAGCGATATTAGCAGGGACCACGGAAGCACGGAAATTCTTGTCTAACCCTAGTGTTTTCTCATGAAGTTTTCTCTCACCACCGAGTGGTGTAAATAATTTTTATGTAATGTCCTCTTAATAGTATAGCGGCTCCTAACGTCACATACGTTCTTAATCATGCCGTGGTCACAGCAGGAACCCCTCTTTTACCATTTTCGCCTATCTCTCTTGGAAACAAGGGTGCGTAGGAGACGACAGGCTACTTCCTTCTCTTTTTCTCATACACTACAATAACTGTTACTTACTCAAAGTTATAACTCGTTGTCTGAATCCAAAGATCTTGACAAGTCTTAAAAAAAAATCTTTAAATCCTTTCCCCAAAATGACCGGCACTCAATCTAATATTCTTTTCAGATCACGGGTAATCCTTAGCCCGATGTATAATTTCGTCAAAACCTTGAATCCTGACGAGGATTACGCCATATTGGGGGAGCCTTGTAGGGAGATTAGGGGATAAGCCCTGAACCACCGTTGCGATGCTACGAAATGAAGTATTATGAATAAATCGGCGGATTTGAGGAATTTAAGATGAATTGATACATACTTTCAAAGTAAAGGCCTATTAAATATCTACACCAGATAATTATTTACTATGCTCTTAGTTAATATTATCAGGAAATTTATGAGTTAAAGTTAGTTTAGTGGTTAAAACAAGACTCTTGGCTTATACATACAAATTACTAAATTTATATGAATAAAGGTACCAGAAATTTAAATTAAAATATTAATTACAATACTTAAAATATGTATCATAACTATTTTAATTAAACCATGTTTTTTTTTACTCATGTCAGGGATGCATGTCTTTAGGTGATAGCGTGGTATTTAAATCTTTTATATAAACATTGTGCTACCTTCTTAGCTGTTACCTGTTGTGTGTCCTTATTAAATAAAAATAAAATAAAATAAAATTTATAAAAATACTAACATATTCTAATCATAATGGCACATCAGTCTAGCTGTCGATTAGTCTGACTCACTCTTTTCCGTATGTACATAAACAAAAAAAAATAATGCACAAAATAATACAAGAAAATTACAAATATCTAAAATGGCGCATCTTATCGTCAAAAAGTTCTAGGTATAAGTAAATGAGGCTAGTCATAACACTTTAAAAACGAAATAGAGAGAAAAAAACAGAGTAAAAAACCCGCAAACGTTGTTCGTTCCCGGTCACAACGTTTAAAGTCGGTTTATCAAGCCGGGACTCGCAAATTTTTTGTTTAGTTCCGTCGGCCTCACTCCCAGATAGCGCGTGGAATGAAACTGTATTTTACCACAATTTTGTTAAAAATCTCGTATTTTTACATTTCTGAATCGAGTAAGTTATACGTTGATGACTTTTTGGTGGTCATATTTAAGTGCATTAGTATCTAAGTCATGCATAAATCATAATAATACACTTTAAATTTTTTATTAATTTAGAGCTGCAAAAATTAAATTCTGTTCTAATTTTTTTTCAATATTGTTATTTTTTCGAACGATAAGTTGTTTCATTTTTAAAGTGCGTCTATTTTTTGTAGTGCAGTCTCTGGTTTAATATAACCAGCATGTAATTTGCAAAAACAACATGTATTGTTTTACAAAACAATGTAACAAAATATTAGCCAAACAAATATTACACTGACAAATATTATTATTATCTCTTCATAATATGTACCAGCAAAACAAGTCCTGTGTAAATAAAATTACCATAAAACATGTAGGTTATCAAAACGTCATTACATTTAAATCAATTTCTGTTTCAAATCGTACAAGGGAATAAGTTTTATTTACATTTATCGAGCTGAAATGCAAATGGAAGTAGCACGTCGATCTCAGGATTCATAAACGTAATGTTACTCGACTTTCATTATAAAGGTAAGTGTACAAATGAGAACAAAATTTTATTAAAAAAATATATTTTCATCGCTTTTTTGCCGTGATAACGTCTTATAAATCGATGAACGCCGGCTGCATGCATGAAAAAGTGACACGTTCTACTTAAACCGATAGAAAGGCACGATGGGCTTAACCTTTCGGCTTGTGACACATCTAGGTATCTCTTATGACGTATCACGTAAAATTATCTTCTGTAAACCGACCTTCATTTACAGACAACCTATTTTTGACCTTTGAATTTAAATTGATTAATTAATTGAATCTAACTTAAGAATGTTTAAAAGAAAAACATCAAAAAAGTCTATGATAAATTTTGTCTACTTTCATTTCATTTTACTTTTTCTACACTCATGGATTCCGGTTCGGCACACTTTACATACATACAATATTTACATGTGTCAATGGCGGTGACATACACTAAAAGATGGGGTTATTTGTATGTCAGTGGATTTAAACCTAGTAAATTTTCCTTCAAAGACGAAGTTGATTTGCATCAATCCATCTCCATCCATTAAAAAAAAGTAATCGTTGTTTCTATGGTAACAAACCATTTACGTTTAGTTCATTAAATTACGTCAAGTTATTATGTAACTTAAGCCTACAGCCAACTTTCAAATTAGTGGGATTGGGTACAGATTGTAACTTCAAATCACAACGGTTGATATGGGCCAAGCGTTGCATTATTAATGCTACCAATTATCCCAAATCCACTTTCACATGCCGTATTTAATTACCAGTGTACACTAATCCTAAAGGCACATTTACATACAATATTATATACAGGGTTACATTGCAAAGTAGTGCCAAATTTTCAGGGACCACTCAGAATCAGTAACTAAATCGATTTATCAGGTAGGGCTAAGTTATATTTTGGGACGTGTATAAGTGCCCAGAGAAGGGCCTATAAACAGAATATACAGAAAAGAATAAATCACATTTAAAAGAAAAACAAACAGATTTTATTTTTATTATTATTATTACTATCCGGTGTTAAAAGATGATACGCGTGGATAATCTTGTCTCATTCATAAAAAATACGCACGCACTATCTCTGTGCAATCTAGAACTGCAAAGTTTAATGCAATAATAGTCACAATGGCGCGCGAAAACAAAGCTTAGACTTTTCGATGTAACTTACATTTCTAACAGCAGGAACGCCCGCGGAAACCAAAGGTTCTAACAGTGCACCTCTTGATCTTATGTTTAAAATTTTGCACTACTTTGCAATGTAACCCTGTATACAGGGTGCTTGGTAAAGGTTAAACCAAGCTGAAATTAGCTTATGTCAACATATTATTATGCATATAAGCTATGCTATACTAAGGTCACTGAAAGCTACAGTGAAGTCCAGAAATCATCTTTTTAAAAAAAATAATTTTCATTCAAAGCATAATTTTTAGAATCCTATTTGTTTAATATTATTTTCATAAATGATGATATCAAATTTCTGACTTTACCATAGTAAATGTTAACAAAGGCTTGTTTCAGCTTGATATCCTATTTACCTTACGCCAAGTATAATACATCCGTCAACTCGCACACGCACCAGTGCACACACACACACATACTTACACTTTTTAACAAAACCGGTCTAAAGTCGGTGGATATAAAACACTTTCTTTCTTTTTTTAAACTTTTTCAGGAGCCAGTCACGAGATAGATTAATCTATGACTGACCCTTTTGTACCGTTATAAATAAAGTTGCAATTTATTTATATAAATAAGTAAATAACAGCTGAAAGCTAGTTTGTGAACGCGCCTTTATATGTAGCAGACGCTCATAATTCGCGTCCCGGTTAAATCTCATCTTGAGCAAATCAAATATACCACGAGACGGGTGCTGTTCGTATGAGCAATTCCTATTAATTCTACGTTACAGTAAACTTTTGGTTTATACCGGTATCTCAACTTTAAACAAACACCCGGGCTATCTACTTACAAATGCAAGCGATTTTATCGTATTCATTAAAATTAATTTTCTACCATTTATAAAATACATTTTCTACGTCGTCTTGAAACAAACAATTAAATGTAGTATTAGAGTGTCAATTCCAATTAATGACATCTTGTCAGTTTCTATGCGCCCAATATCGGAGTATCGGTTTGGCAAGTGCTACCTTTGACATTTATCTATTCTATGCTTACCTTATTCTTAGATTTGTGGTAAAATGAAAAAATGGCTTATGTCTAGATTAAGCAGTGGTTTACCATCAAGCTTAGAGTTCTAACCCTCGAATTACAACTGACTCACTTGATCGTATCCGGCCTTAATGAATGAATGACCGAATAAATTCTGAACGAATGACTAATTTCGTATGTGACCAGCGCTCTATCACTCAAGTTTACTTATCAAAGACGTTTATCTGTCTGGCGTAATGGTTCGCGCTTCGGAGTACAAAGCCAGGTTACATGTTCGAATCCCGGAAAGGGCAAACGTTTGTATAATGAGCGCAATCGTCTGTAAAAGCAAGTAATGCTGCTGTAATAGTAAATATTAAAATAAAACGTAATAGAGTATTTTTTCCGTTTGTCGACCTCTGTAGCCGAGAGGCGAGCACGCCGGACTTTAAATGGCGGCGCCTTCTCTGAGGTTCCGGGTTCGATCCCCGGTCGGGTCAATATAGAAAACGAACTTTTCTATATTGGCTCGGGTTTGGGTGTTGTGGTACCGTCGTTGTTTCTGATTTCTATAACACAAGTGCTTCAGCTACTTACCTTAGGATCAGAGCAATGTATGTAATGTTGTCCAATATTTATTATTATTATTTAGTATCCGTTATTTAATATTCGCCATTGTACAAGCTTCACTTGTTTTTGGGCTAGGATAATTGTTGCTGTAAAGAGCTTATGAGTTATTAAATGTCCTTTTATTTCTAAACCATTTTTGCTGACTTGACTTTTAAGTGACTGATGTGAACACGTATCTTAAATCAGACTCAGGGCCTGTTTCACGATGTAGGTACGTTAAATTAATATGTATAAAGTGTTAAATTAATACGTAACAGATAAAATATGTAGAGGTTAGAATTGCTTAAATTAATTTATTATGTTAGCGCTATTTGACGGTTGTGAGACGCGAAAATCGCGATTGCGTCGCGAATATCCTAAAGATAAATAACATATAGCATAAACCAGTGTTTCTTAACCTTTTTGAAGGTCGGACCCCTAACGCTAAATAACTACAATTCTCGGACCCATTAAACCGTTCAGACGCACTAATAAGCTCTTCCACTATTCCTTTTTCTCTGTTAGCGGACCCCCTGAGATAGGTCGGCGGACCCCTGGGGGTCCGGGGACCACAGGTTGGGAAACGCTGGCCTATACAGAACTTATCCGTGTATTGTGAAACGGACCCTTAATATATTTTGCTTTTTTGGCGGCTGTATAAAAGCGTTGTTCACTTTTAGGTAAAATAATCTAGCGGGAGCTCACTTTCAGAGGAATGAATATTCTGTTATAATTTCATGAATATTTTATCCTTGAAGTGAAGCTTTGACTGCTGCTTTAATCCTGGGCACGGATCTTGAGCGCTCAAGAAAAGAGTGGGGATCGCAAACGTACGTTACGAGACGATCATCGTTTTAAAAACGCGTGTGCGCAGAGCAAGCAACCAATCACGGCTTTTACTGCCAATCATGTCATCTGAATGGTCTTCTGAGCATCTTTCGCTGAGCGCTCTAGATCCGTACCGCTAGTTGTTTAATAGTTTAACTGATAGGTTAAACTGTTTTTGAATAAAAGGGGTAATAAAAAAATTTTAACAAAAAAAAACCGCCGAAAAACTGAATAGCAAAAAATAATAAACTTTTTTTCATTTAACCTTAATAACATAAGTTCCTTAACTAATTATAGTATACCTAATCAGCTCTTTTACGTCATACATTACAATCAGTGAGTGAACAATCAATCATCCCATGTTTTCCTAACCTTAGGGTTGTTTTTTTTTCCAAATTTATATGGGAACACTTTTAGGGTTTACCCTTACTAATAAAAAAAAAATCAAAAGCTGACTACTCTGTAAAAAGTTATGGGTGATTATACAAAAAAAAAAAATGCGTCGACTTGAGAACCTCCTCCGTTTTTTTGCCGGTAAAAAAAAAGTTTTGACTAAAGTAATTTTTGACTGTGATATTTGTATTGTAAACAAGTAGGTATACTACATATTTACTAAGTACATTTTGCGGTTATCCGAAAGTGCAAGATCTCTATTCCCCAAAGACAATTTTTCCCAAATCATCCCAAATTAGATTAGATTCTTCACGTAACGACTTAAAAACTGAACGTTTGCGATCAAATCAACATCTCGAGATATCATTCCGGATTATTTGTCAACGTCGCTCAGTGTTGTCTGTTCTTCCAAAACTGCCACAAGTTTACTCAAAACTGTTTGCTCAGCGAATATAAGCCTTAACCGCTGTCGTTAAAGGTCATTTCGTTAAAAAGACATCTAAAGTATAAGCAGGTGTAACTTTGTCCGTAAGTACAAGAGAAGTCGATTTAAGTTGGGAGAAACTTCTTAATGATTTCATGAATTACAAATCAAAACTTTGACCTGGCCAACGTTTCTCTGACAGTGGAAGCGAGTTGTCATAAGCTGTGTTACGTGAATGTGATGTGATGTGAAGAAATGTCATTGGCATGGTTAGATGCGGGTATAAATTGTTTTGGAACTCATGTGAGGTATTTTAAACGTTGTCATTAACAACTATACAGGGTGTTTAGTAATAGGTATATCAAACCAACACTAGCTTATGTTAACATATGCATATAATTAGTATGGTAAAGTCAGAAATTTAATATCATATTATATTTTAAAATTTTCATCCCTAGAGTTGAAAGTCCTACTAACTTGTTTGTTCAGGTTTCCTCGCGATGTTTCGTGGCCGAAAATGCTAATAAATCTGGAAAATAAAGAGGGTGTGCAGGTATCCAAACCTGCACGACTCACTGACGTTAGGCGAAAGTCCAATTCCTGAGCTACCAGTGCTTTAAGAGTTACAGATGTTCAAACATAACTCTATTATGGGTAAGTACACCTTAACCTTGTTCTTGATATTAAAACTCCATGTTGGGCGCCAACTTAATTGCTCATTGCAGGATAAAATCCGAAAATAAAATATCGGTAGCATAGCACTTTTAAGCCAAAAGCTAACTGGAAAAGGGCTAGCCTTATTTCTCGCAGAACTAAGAACTGTTGGGTAAAAAATTTTCTTGGGCAGCCTTGGTTAGACTGACAGCTAAGGCCTTCCCTACAATTTCGTCTTTCGAGCGTCGACGTCGTGGCAGTGTCCAATCAGCGTTAAGTAAATGCCGCTGCGTAAGCGTTGCGTCAACTCTGATTGGACGCTGCCACGACGTCGACGCTTGAAAGACGATAGTGTGGGGGTCCCCTAGTCAAGGTTGTGAAAAGCCGCTAAAAACAAACGCCCTCTTTCTCGTAGTGTAGCAGTAGATTTCTAAAATCTGATAATGATAAAAAGTTACCAAAATAAAATGTCAAGATATTTCCTTACCTATCCTCAAAATGAACATTCGATAAATCTCCAATCCTAAAATTTAATAAACCAAACATCTGTAATTTCAAAATGATCGAGGACAGATGGTAAATTGTAACGTGCCAATCGAATATAAATCGAAATAAATCTTCCGCAAATTTAATCATTTGATGAGCGGGTGCGCGCCAACACGCGGTCACGTGGTTTAAAGGCAAGGCTTTATTAACAGTGACAGCGGATAGTTGAAAATTGGTATATACTAAAGCTTTTAATTGTAAATTTTTATGGTCTCAGATGGCAGTTAATGTTATTAAAAAAGAATTTTAATAGGTGTATCAACTTTTAATACAATATTACTTGTTTGAATATAAAACTTTCAAGGGTTAGATTATAGTTTTTACTACAGGTTTACAGCCAAACACTGCTTTGCATTAAATCGGACACTCACGTTTAGTAAAATAATACTTACCGGCATATTACTTGTAAAACTAATCTCAAAAGTATCTTTTTAATCATAAATCAGTATTAATTTTTAATCAATCATTTTATCTAGTTATATTGCACCACGTTGGGCGCCAAAATTATACACCATTGCCACAGATTACAATAGTACAGTGTTGCTAAAAAAACCTTTCTTGATATTAATGTAAACTCTTCCTTAAATTTTCAAACTTCGAACGTTGTCATTCGCAGCCTCCTTCCAGTACCGCGACAGATGCTAGAAAGGGAGGACGCGTCGCGCACTCTCAGAACCGCGGGAAAACTATCCATCGAGTGACGTTTTCTTTTTTTTGTTTTCTTTTTAATCGGCGACGGTGTTATGCTGCCATGATTGGTGTTTTTACGTGTGCTTGGACGTGTTGGAGAGATTAACTAGAGGTGAGTTTTTCAAATTAAATTTACATATTATTTTGCTTTTAAAAAGTTTGTAATGGTTTTTCTTTGCCAGGATTTTATTAAGTTGCCATGTGTGAAAGTATTTTTTGCATATTTCTTAGGTTTATAAACAAAACAGAATTATTCTTGTTATCTTTTTTATAATTTTTAAAAATAATGCCGACACAAAAATATCACATAGATATTAACAAGCCTTAAAATAAACAACCAAAACTGTTACACTGACGTAATGTACTCTTTATTATACATATACTTGTGTATTATAATAAAATAGCCATAACAATAAAATTAAATAAATATTATTCAAACGAATCACAAATTAGCGTAGGTAAGTTATGAAATAATTAAAATTCTTCCTTACTATTTAACTAGCATAAATCATCATCTAGGTATTGTATTACCTGAGTAAAACTATTAAAAATAATTTGTTTAACACTTAACCTATTTTATTATTTTAAAAGTAACTTCAATATAATAAAACAGTTAAGACTACAATCTCGTTTGAAAGACCTAAGAAAATGTTCTTAGAAAACTCAATGTCATTTCGGAAAGTAATTCTTTAAATTGCCTCTACCGGAAATCGAACCTTCGTCGTTTCCGCTCTGAACTGTACCTTGAAGACTGAAAATAAAAAGGTCTACAGTTTGTGACTTATCAGAATACCTTTCGATTTGAAGAATACAAGAACCTTTGTCACAATTTCCTTCTCAAAATGTTTAAGAAAGGTAAACTTAAAACTTGTGAAAGATAGTCTCACAAATATTGAGTTATGGGGTTGGCCCCTCTGAACTCTTAGAAGTAAAGATAAGAATAATAAAGCGATAAATCTCAATTTATTTACTAAAACACTGATAAACATAATATAGCATTATAGCATGCATATAATGTGGATACATTTTTAAAAAGCGTCAACATGTTATTAATTAAATTTATCAATATTAGGTGATCGAAAAGTCACAAAATGATTATATGCTTAAAATGTCACCATGACCATGATCGATTATTCTTTTGAATATGAATATTCGGACGTACTTATATATTCGACACAAGCTGAAAAAGTCAGTTGTCAAATTATTAACTCTTATCTCTTATATTTTTTTAAAGAACTTTATAATTTTAATAACTTATAAAAAACAACAATTTCATTTCTTTAGAATAGTTTGTTACGGGATTGCTACCATGTACCTTAAATAGTGAGTTTGTAGACAATGGTACCGACGCGTGCAATAAAAGACAGCGAAAGAGGGTAGACCGATATGTTTGCCCTTAACAACTTACCCGCAAGATCTTCAGTTACTCCGTGATCATGGCGCTTGCAACAGTGCCGAAATATCGGGAGCTCAAAAATAAGGTACATGGTAGCAATCCCGTAACAAACTATTCTAATGTTAGTGACCATGAAAGTTTAAAACAATTTCATTTCTATAACTAAACTTACCTAAAATAAAAAATAAACTACTCAAAAATAAACGCGTGTTCGAGGCAAGGAGTCGAGAATGCTTGCAGCGTGTTATTAACTTGTTATTTCTTTGTTTTAAATTAAACACCAAAAATATCAAGTTACATTATTTCGGAATTAGAATATCAAGGCTATTATAATAAGTTGTTTTTGTAAAATTATCAACACAACAGATTTTACCCCTTCTTACATCTCTCAATTCGTAGAAATCGCCCGAGTAACGGCGGATTTGCTAAATAAACAATAAAGCGATAACAAAACTTGATACCCGAAAACTTGCCACAGTAAAATCATATGCAGTATGCTCATTCCAAGCAAGTTATGCACACACGTCTGACGGATTCGAAAAGGCTTTCCTGGGTAACCATCATGGTAGTCGGTAGTCTAATTTTTATTTATTTATTTAGAAATGCCGTTCTATGACTTAGTGCCATGAGGCATTCTCTACCAGTCGACCATTAGGCTAAACAGAGATTATCATACATAGACCACATACAAAGGCATGATAATACATAAATAAATATGTTAACGATCAGAGACTAGAAGATCAATTATATGATTGCAATTGACATTGACATTGACATTGACATAAATGAGCGCGGACTGCGGAATGCTTTTTCTGCGGTATACTGGTTATGTGAAGATACATTCCATAATCCTCTATGCTTCTAAGGGATGTGGTGGGGAGACTGGATTTTAAGCTCAGTCAAGTCAAAAACAATAAACTAACCATAACATAGGAACCTTACCACACACATTGAAAACATATTAGGTATGCTATTTAGGTCAGACTTATCAAAATCTAGAATTCAAAAGATAACTAGTATTTTACAACCTTTGATTATAAACATGTCTAGATAGTGTGGTGCTGCAATTGTCACCAAAAGAACAGTCCATGTTTGAGTGAGTAACAAATATGGTTACTATGGTAACAATTATGGGTTGCTATGGTAACAAGCGCGCCACTGAGCGGGCGAAACAAACTTTGGCGCCAACAGTAGGCTTATATTTTTTTTAACGTTTATGACACTCGAACAGGGAATCTAGACATGTATATAATCAAAGTGTAGTCGCGATTAGTCCTACTATATACATTTTTACTGTGTGCAAACTTGGGGATTCCGAACCCAAGCCTTTGTTCTGAATAGGGATTGTTTGATGTCAACAATACGGAAAATTTATTTTCTTTAAGAAATCCAAGTTAGGTATTTAGTTGTGAGGGATAAACTTAAGATTCTTGATGGATAGGAATAATTAATAGATATTAGAATAGTTTGTTACGGGATTGCTACCATGTACCTTATTTTTGAGTTCCCGATATTTCGGCACTGTTGCAAGCGCCATGATCACGGAATAACTGAAGATCTTGCGGGTAAGTTGTTAAGGGCAAACATATCGGTCTACCCTCTTTCGCTGTCTTTTATTACACGCGTCGGTACCATTGTCTACAAACTCACTATTTTCTCGGACCTGTTCTCGACACACAACACTAACAGTATCTGACCGCGAAACAGCAGTTTGTTGTTTTTTCCTGTTTTTGCACATACGAATCACTGGATTCCAGACACTTGACAATTTAAACCCATCCTCGCGATTGAAATTTTTGTACTTTGTAATTTCGCCGAGACAAAACTCAATTTTAAATTTCTACTTCGTTCTAGCGCTTCATGATACAGGTATAAACGTGAAACAAGTCTAATCTAGCATGACGGAATGCTAAATCGTTTAAGAAACAGGCCAAGTGCGAGTCGGAATCGCGCACGAAGGGTTCCGCACCATTATCTATAAAATCACGTTTGTTGTATGGGAGCCCCAATAAATATTTAATTTATTCTGGTTTTTAGTATTTGTTGTTATAGCGGCAACAGAAATACATCATCTGTAAAAATTTCAACTGTCTAACTATCACGGTTCATGAGATACAGCCTGGTGACAGACGGACAGACAGACAATCGGATAGCGGAGCCTTGGTTATAGGGTGCCGTTTTACCCTTTGAGTACGGAATCCTAAAAAGATTAAATAATTTGATTTCCTGATCGGTGTGAGCTTGTGACCATAATTTTGGAAAAGAAAGAAAAAAACAACGAACTCTCTATAAATTTCTTAGGATTGCTATACCTATAAAACCTTTCTAGACAATATAGTCAAACTTTTACTGTATCTTAACTACACACAACATTATAAATTAAATATTATTAGTTTTGGCTATCAAATTTCCGACTAGATTAGTACCGATTCACTCAGTTCACGACGCAACCGCTAGTTTCTTTGTTAGACCTAGACTTTAGGCATGCCGCCAGAAAAAAGGCTTTACTACCTTCAGAAGAGAATTGCAGGCAGTATAAATAAATAAATAAATATTGGACAACATCACATACATTGCTCTGATCCTATGGACAGTAGCGAAAGCACTTGTGTTATAGAACTCAGAAACAACGATGGTGACACCACACCCAAACCCGAGACAATATAGAAAAGTTCGTTTTCTACATTGACCCGACCGGTGATCAAACCCGGAACCTCAGAGATGGCGGCGCCATATAAAGTCCGGCTTACTCGCCTCTCGGCTACGGAGGTAGTATAATTGTGATTAAAAGTTTAAAAAACACAACTAAAACAGTTGAAGTAGAATAAAAAAAACGGGTCTATGTAAAAAAAGTTGTCGTTCGCTAAACAAGTTAACCACATACAAAATATGCATAATAAATAGCTTTTCAACACAAGCGATTCAAATCTCTCATTTGTTAAAATTTTATCCATTTTTTCACCAGACGCAACCCTAAATAAATTTCACTTTTACAGCAAACACAGCCCTAACTAAATTTAATTATGAAACAGTCGCTGAATCCTCAATTAAGGTCACCCAACAATCACGGGCGGTATTAAAAAATGGCAAAGCGTAAATCCAATTTGTAAGATGAGTCTGAGTTTTTAATGCCGTGTTGTTTGTAAAGTTTAAAAACACTGAGAAGAACTATTTTATACGGAACGCAAGAGAAAACAATTTAATAGTACGAGGTAAAATGTTAGTTTGATGTTACTATTTAGGGTTCTGTACTTAAAAGGAAAATAGGGACCATCCAGGATCACTTCGTTGTTCGTCTGTCTGTCTTTTAAACCCTTATCATCAGAAACGCATAGAGTGGGGGTGATGTTGTTTAATATTTATTTGAATACTAGCTGACCCGGCGAACTTCGTACCGCCTCAGTTGGGGTGGACCACCCTTATACCTAGGGGTGTGAAAAATAGTTTACGTACTATTCTCAGACCTACTGAATATAAAATACTAATAAAAAATAAGAATCGTTAAAGCCGGTATATACACAAGTATTTGTACGAGTATAAGATTTTCACCCGAAAGGTAATCCAAACCTATAGAGTACTTTCCGTTGACCTAAAATAATTAAAGTTTAGGAATAAACAATGTGTTTAAATTCATTTAAAGAAAAAAATAAAACAAAAGCTGTTTGCAAAAGTTTAAAATTGTTTACGGAATCATTAGTGTGTGAGTCTGACTTGTACTTGGCCGGTTTTTATTTACAAGGTCTATTAACTCAGTTTTTCCCGCAAAACAAATTGTAATTGTACTATTTTCGTCGATGATTTGCCGATATATTATACGTAAACCTTTTTTTTTGTTTCGTATCTGTCTGTCAATGGCTTCAGACTGACGAAGGTGACTGAGTTTGCTGCGTTTCTTCTCGTCGCCAGCCGATATGTAGTCTGAAAGCGGTGGTAGGGCTAAGTTATATTTTTGGGACGTGTATAAGTGACCGGAAGAGGGCCTTTTTATGACTTTATTTTGACTTTCAAACTCAAACTCAAAATCTTTATTGCGTGTCACATGGGTATACAGTTGACAATAGTAGGGTTTAGGTACATGTGACGCCCTGCAAGGGCGTTGCAACGTGCAACGACTTCGTCTGTCCACGGTTTAAAAACAAGTAAGTTGTGTTTTCTCAGAGAGTCTTGTAATAAAAAGCTATCATTTAGTATCAAGCTTACAAAGTTTGCAAATAAATTGCGGTACCCTAATACAATGGATGTTTACAAACAAAATACTCGTTGAATATTACACTTGAAATCTGTTTTGAGATTTAATAGGAAAGAAAAATCTTACATACTTCAAAAAACTCGTTTCAACTGGTATAATCTGGATAAATCCGATTATATCCAGTTCTTTCTTTTGTGCTACGAGAGCGGTTTCTATGTGAACTAAGCTCAAACTATTTTATGGTTTACTTTTATTAATTTCTGAAGTGTTCGGAATTTTAGAATATATATTTTTGTTGTTTGCAAAACAAGCATGGAACAATATACTAAACTGATCGGTGTATTATGTAAAATATAAAAATATTTTTACTACATTACGTACCTATATTGCCTCATGTTTTTGTGGCAAAGCTATTCCTATCTATCTTTTATCTTTTCTATCTATCTTTTGGTATAAACTTTAAAAGTAAACTACTACCGTCTAGTCTAGAAGTTTGCTAAACCAGACCAAGGCGGTTGAGTTTGAAGCCTGCGAAGAAAAAAAAAATTGTGAAATGAGCACCAGCATTTGTAACTAAAGCATGGATGTTTACATAATTAAATATGTACTATAGTAGGTATAAGATTGTTTTGTTTGCAACTAGATAAGTAACTAGACAACTCGGAGTTTCTCTGAGGGATCGGATCTGAAATGTGGTAATCCGACAGAAAACGAAAGTCATGGACATAGCCCATCGAATAAGCAAGCTGAATAGTGGCAGTGGGCCGGCCATATTTGTCGCAGAACCGATAACCGCTGGGGTAAACGAGTTCTTGAGTGAAGACCGCGTGTCGGCAAGCGTAGGGTGGGACGCCCTCAGACTAGATGGAGCGACGATCTTCGCAAGGTTGCTGGCAGGAGCTGGATGAGAGTAGCCGTGGATCGTGCAGAGTGGCGTGCAATTGGAGAGGCCTATGTCCAGCAGTGGACTAGTGTGGGCTGATGATGAGATAATCGTTGAAAAAATATAAATAGTATATAAGGTGAAATTTTATCCGTTGATAATAGTTTACAATCTCAGCCAATAAACAAACAATGTCGCAACATAATAGGTTGGGGAAAAAGTTTCTTCGCATTTTTTAAGGAAATCAAATCATTTTTTTATATAGTTTATTTACATTTAACTAAAGTATATAGGTACCATTTTGTTCGATAACTTTTTGCCATCTTGTAGGTAGGGGCATGATCCCATTGATATAGAATTTTTGGGGATTCTGATCAAAATACCGCGACAAGTGGTTTTGGCAGTCCTCTCTTTGCGCCAAAACTGTTTTGTGGTCAATTCCCAGTTCTTCAGCTACGTCGTAACTACTGATATGCTGATCATGCTCCACTTTTTCAAAAATGGCATCAATTTAATCCGTAATAGGGCGACCAGAGCGACGTGCATCTTTAACATCAAAAATTCCGGATTGAAAACGCTTAAACCAAATTTGTGCTACTCTCACAGACACTGCACTAGGTCCATAAACATCGCAAATTTTTTTCGCGCTTGCGTTGCACTTTTACCTTTTTTGTAGTAAAAATTTAAAATGTATCGAATTTCTTCATAAGATTCACTCATCTTGACAGTTCGAAAATTAAATGAAAAACACACATATTCCTAATTTGAATTTGGAATTATCTTCTTTCAAATTTAAACTTTTAACAATACCAAAACCAGCCAGATACAAATAGTACAGCCAAAGAGATTTTATTACAAGTTCATACATACTACAATGCGAAAAGAATTTTTCCCCAACCTAATAGTATATAAAATACGATCGTTGCTGCTTCCTTAGCCTCATAATAATTTTCTACATAGTTTTTCATTACTAACACGTGTCAAATTTGTGATAAGGGTAAAACCACAGTCTATTATAATGGTTTGTTCAACGTGGAAGTTTGATAAAATATTTTACTTCCTACTATATAAATGAAGCGCCTGGATGGTTAAGTATTAGTAAAATTACCTAATGATAATAGTTATAAACCTACAACTATTTACATACTCTATTTCATTGTTCGTTATTTGACTAAATTTGATAACGGTAAACTAGCCGCCATTTTTTGAATACTCCTCCTAAATATCATTTTTCGAATTAAAAATACAATATCATTTGCTATTCGCGTGGCGGTCGTAAATCATCGCTCACATATTTAGTGTCCAACCGATAATTTCCCAAGGGGATGTGTGAGCCGGACATTTTATCATCTCCTTTGTCTTCCCACCATTAATATGACGGTTTTGCCTACAGGTGGCGCTTGTGTCTTAGGGTTACGAGTACGTACCCTAATCTTCCTGTAGTGTCCGCATTTTGGTGGATTATTTTATGACACATGATTAGCTGCTATTTTTGTTTTATTTCAAATTGGATTATTGAATAGAATAGAAAATTGTTTATTTGACTCAAGACCCAATACAGAATGAAAAAGAAAAAAAACATAACAAGAAATAAAAAAAGTGTCAAAAAAGCCAGCTCAGCATTTTATAAAAATAGAAAATTGTTTATTTGACTCAAGACACAATACAGAATGAAAAAGAAAAAAAACATAACAAGAAATAAAAAAAAAAGTGTCAAAAAAGCCTAATGCCTACGCTAATGTTTTTTTTGCACACAACGAGGATTATAATCTGGGACTAATATGAAGATAAATAACACTTGAAAAAAAACATCAATTTTTTTCAAGTGTTATTTATCTTCAATTAAACCTTGCATAGAATTGCTAAAAACAAAAATTTACAATAGGACTAATATTATATTTTATAATAATATTATGATGAACACTTTTTATCCCGGATATTTATTTCTATGGGTTAAATTAGATTATAGCAATCATAGTTGCGGGTACGGCTAGTTGTTTTATAAACAAGACACTTCTTACAACCCAGATGTAAATGTAATATCAATTTCGCCTACAGGTGGCGTTAGTTTTGAGGAAAGGCCACATTTGGATAAGGCCGGGTGTCGGCGGGTTTACCCTAATCTATGCGTGATGCGCGCCTTTTGGTAAGCGGGCTTAAGCGGGTGACGTTGGGCCTTGGAAATGTAAATGTCGGTTCTGCCGTGTCATATTTCTGGTTTTAATTTTGTGAGAGCTTATAGTAAAATTTTGATTCTTTCTTTGACTTAGCAATATTCAATTTCATCATCATCATCATCATTATCATTTCCGCCTTAGGACATAGGTTTCCCCCAGTAAACTCTAAGCAAGTCGTCTAATAACCTTGTTAGATTTACTAATCTTGTCTAAATCAGTTAAGGCCTAAAGATGGGTGAAATGTCAAAAATGCCGGATTAATAAATTAATTTCTTTGAATACCTATAACTCAAACATAAACTTCAAATGAGATATGCTATAAGAGGATTCAATAAATATTTTGAGTTCTTGAATTTTGTTTTTCATATTTACCTTCTCCTAGTAAAACAATCCCAAAAAAATATGTATTTCATAAATTTCAAATTGTTGCTCAAATGGCGCAAGCTTTTTCGTTGCTGTTTTCACACAAAGCAAGGATATGAAAATATAAGTGCATTGAGTTTAAAGTTTTATCTTATTTTATTTTATTCAAAGTTTTAATTTTGTGAGAAGTTATAGTAAAATTTTGATTCTTTCTTTGACTTAGCAATATTCAATTTCATCATCATCATCATCATTTCCGCCTAAGGACATAGGTTTCACCCAGTAAACTCTTAGCAAGTCGTCTATCAACCTATGTCTATGTTAGTTTTTTTAACGTTACTCAGGTTAGTGCCGTTTGTCAGAGACAAGTAAAACGGCCAACTACGTCGAGCTTCGCAATGCCATAATAAGGGAGTTGGTACATATAGAAAAAAAAAATCTAGTCAAAGTAATCTTCTTTTTAAAATTAAATAATACTGCAACACATTACCAAAATCAACAACCTGAAAATAATAAACACAACGTAGTGACTGATTTTGCTTCTCAACAATAAGTCTGATAAAGAAACTCCCTCAAGAATCATTGCTCTGAACCTGAGGTTAATTATGTTCATTTTTCCTTCAGAACAAATGATTGGAAGGACTCCTCGGGGTCTTATTTAATCAATCTTTACTTGTCAACGATGTTCGTGGGTTGACGAATTGGGACTCTTTTGTCATTTGCTATTTGTAGGATTTTCAACCGACGAAAAAACGGAGGAGGTTCATAAGTCGAAGCGTATTATTTTTTTTAATGTATGATCACGCATAACTTTTTACAGAGTAGTCCGAATTTGATAATTCTTTTTTTATTAGAAAGGAAAGAGCTCGAAGTTGATCCCATATTAATTTGGAAAAAAAAACAATCCTAATGGTCGGAAAACAGGGGATGATTGATTCTGTACTCACTGATTGTAATGTTTGACCACGCATAATTTTTACAGAGTAGTCCGATTTCGATTATTCTTTTTTTATTAGATATATACCTCGAAATTGGTCGCATATGAATTTGAAAAAATATAACATACCCTAAGGGTAGGAAAATAGGGGTGATTTATTGTTTACTCACAGATTTTAATGCTGATCTTATATCCACAGAAAATCATTAAATAAAAACTTTTTAACAAAAAAATTCAACCGCAGAAAAACTGAAAAGCAAAATAATAAACTATTTTTATTTAACCTTAATAACTAAGTTCCGTAAGTATATCTAATCGGTTCTTTTTGGAGTCGGTGCGAATGAACACATTTTAACTCTCAATGACTGGCACCATATAAACAGATATCTAACAAATGACACTGCTTAATATTATTTACAGTTCCTTCGATCAAAAAAAACTTTGGTGCATTAACTTACCTAGTAAATAATACCTACCTTCATTTGAACTATGCCACAAAAACGTCAAAACTAAAAATATTGTTTTGTCCAGTATTTATCAAAACATAATGCTCTGGGTCAACTCAATCTATCACCTCTGTCAACGATTGACATAGGTGAGCAAGCGTGACAAATTGGAGACCTTACACTTTTGACGTGGCCGTCCGTTTGTCACGGGTGGTCACGGGTCATCCGCACTAGAGGAAATAATCTGTAAAGTAGAAATATCACTTATTTTGTACAACAAATGTTTCTGCCATTGAGGTATAATGTACTAACGTACTAGAGCTACATCTCGAATTAAATGTTTCAGCCAAGCATTGTAGCCCGGTGGACTACAAAGCTTCAGTCTGTGTCAATAATTGAAGTTATCACAACTGCTTCTTGATTGTTAAATCAATGAATTTGTAGTCCACCGGGCTACAATGATTGGCTGAAACATTTAGTTCTGCCCTTAGCGCATTTTAAGTTTCTGCCATTTTCTAAGAAGGCTTACTACAAAAACTTTTTTTCTCGTTCGGGCGTACTATCACGATATTTAAAATAAACATTCACTTTTATAAATTCTTGAACAACGAAAGATAACAACATAGATTTATATTAGTCATCTCTCCAACCACATGTGTGCAATAAACAATTTGAATTTAAATTTAGTGGCGACAAATAATATAAATGCGAAATAACTCTCTCTGTTGTGCTATCACTCCTTAACTACTAAGCTGATTTTGATAAAATTTGATACAAATGAAATTTGATAGGAAAGATCATAGGCTGCCTTTTGTCGTACAAAAAAAGCTTGAAAGGGTTGAAATTATATGTAAATGAAAGTTTGTATGGAAGTTGGTCATTGTCGAGGATAAAACCATGAGACTTTTTATTTAGGTACTTCTTAAATAGCATATACATATGATATTATTAAACTATTTGTAGTTACATATCAAATCACATCTAGATTCCAGACCCCTACCAATTATAACTTCGTTCTCCGAATTGAAACCTAAACGAGAACCAAACCCACCACCCTTGCAGTCGTAGCCTTTACCTTTTAAAGAGTAATGATCCGTTTTTTCTTCGACCCCCATTTCCCTATCAGAGTAAACAGGAATGACGGAATCTTTCGAAACGATCAGGAGCCATGAATAAATTTGCAAGTCACCGTCAGATGGCTATGATTGTGTTAAATTAGATTTTTGTTGAAGGATAAGATGACTGGGAAAATAAAGGGGAGTGATAAATGACCTTACCTTTTAATGTCTTTAAAACTAGTTCATCATTCTGGACTGTGTCCTTCTTCTGACCCGGTCAGAAGAAGGACACTTCTCATCTTACTTGAAATAAAAAATATTAATGTGACGAAACATATTCGATAGATAGATACTCTTTATTGCACACCAAACAAAGTTAAACACATTATTTTGCTATTTGTCATATTGCTAAAATGAGATGAGATCACTAATTACTTTGGAAGTACAGCACTTACCGGCATTATTTTGTTACCATGAGTATTTAGTTACTCTGACCCATTATATACGTATTATGGATAGAAACCATTAGTTAGTAGTGCAATGTATGTGTACGAGTATACGTGGCTGGCGTTAATTGCGCTGAATATTGATTTCTTTTGTTAAGACCGCTTGACCACTTACTCTTAAAATAATGCATTTAGAAGCATAATTTAATATTACGTATCCATCCATCCATCAGCCGAAAGACGTCCACTGCTGGACATAGGCCTCCCCCAAGGATTTTCACGAAGATCGGTCCTGTGCCACCCGCATCCAGCGGCTTCCCGCAATATTAAGTATACAGATCCCTAAATCGAAAATTTTATTTTTAACGCCCAAAATCGAACGACACCCTACACCATGGGATAGATTAGAAAAGATTATTTTCTATTGCAACTATTTTTTAGTATTTTTCTAAAATATTTTATTCAACTACTTTTTAAGCGCGATCAAATTTATATCAATGCAATTATGGCTTTCTAGTACTAAGAGGCACTGAGCTATGCCGCGTACAGACAGACAGAAAAACGGATGAACACACATGGCGAAACTATAAATGGGTTCCGTTTTAAATACGGAACCTTAAAAAACACGGAAAAAGGAAACAGCTTGCCGTAATAATAACCTTAAAATGCCTATACTTTTCACAAGAACAATTTTAATAATCATAATTGAGTTTCAGACTCAAGAAATAATTAACGTTCTTTGACAAAAGCGCCCAATACCTACTTCATTCGGATAATTAGATCACATTGAGTGGGAAAAATTGGTAAAAAGAGAAATTAATTTTAGGCGACTTCAGAATAAAAGTGAAGGACATTTGTGTTTTTTCTTAAGTTAAAATATTCTACTACAAATCAAATTCTGCAAAGTTCTTAAATTACAAAACTAGTATTAGGAATCTTCTTTAAAACATAAAATGCCTGTGCCAGGAAACTCCGCGCTTACAAAACTATGGTTTTAATATTATATCCGCAAAAACACCACTCCACTTCATTTCCATTAATTATAAAAATTATTAATTAATTATAAAAATAAGGTTTTTTTTTAAAATTATTGAGTTGATTAATTCTTGGAGTATAAGCTTTGTTTTGATATGTTTTGTTTTATTCCTAGATCTCGCTACTTTTGAAAACCTTTAAGTGGTTTAATAGATGCTATTCTGTTGTATTTTAATACTGTTTAAATCCTGGTTTTCCTGTAAAAAATAAATAAATAAAATAAAAGAAATAATATAGTTTAAATAAAGTACAATCAAACCTCCCTGCACAAGGGCAAGGAGTCCTTACTTTGACAAAATGTAATATCAAAAATAGATAAAATGAAGTAAAAAATATATTTTTGAGCATCCTTGCCTACAATTTACTGTTCAGTCAGTTCGTTAACTTACATTATTCTTTAAAAGCAATCAATTTGCAATTTGTAAAGAACGCTCGAATAAAAGTACAGGATAAATTTTGATTTTCGATGCAGAACAGTGCTATCTCTGCTATAATAAATATAAATAAATATTGAACAACATCACATACATTGCTCTAATCCTAAGGAAAGAAGCTTAATTAATTGCGTTATAGAAATCAGAAACAACGACGGTACCACAACGCCCAGACCCGAGACAATATAGAAAAGTTCGTTTTCTACATTGACCCGACCGGGGATCGAACCTGGAACCTCAGAGATGGCGACGTCTTAGATATATTAAAATAATATACGACAATCAGCATCGCCGAGATTTTCGATTTCGATCGATCCTAAGATTTTTAGCCAGACAGTCTGAAAATATTATTAAATGGTTGATCTAGTGTTTTCTTTGAACCACTTCACTATTCTAAGTTACGAGTATTCCATTCTAGACAAATTCCAGACCAAATTGGCTAGCGATAATTGAAATACTTCCGCGTCCTGAAAATGCCTTTTAGACACTGACTAATGCTTTATCTTGGGGATAATCAACTCCTGAATGAAGAGTATTACAGTTCAATAATTATTTAAGACTTAGTTATTTAAATTCGACAAGTATCAGCTCAAAGTAGCAAAATACAAAAGTAAACGAAGGAAATTCGGATTTATTCGGATCGGAAAACTCTCGAAGATTTTTTTAATTTGTAAAAGTAATAGCGAGAAAAACGTTTCTAAGTGATTATCTTTTGAGTGGTAATTGATTCAAGGAGTTTTGTACATTAAAAGGTAAAAAGGAACACTAGAAGTAGGTACTTCGTTATAAGAACGTGTATCTGTCCATCTGCCTAACTGTCTGTCTGTCAAAATCCTTTTCGACGTAACACTGAAATCGATACAAATAAAAACTATTAATAAATAAATATTGGACAACATCACATTTACATTGCTCTGATTCTAAGGTAAGTAGCTAAAGCACTCGTGTTATAGAAATCAGAAACAACGACGGTACCACAACACCCAGACCCGAGACAAAATAGAAGAGTTTGTTTTCTACATTGACCCGACCGGGGATCGAGCCCGGAACCTCAGAGATGGCGACGCCATCCCGTTTGCTCGCCTCTCGGCTACGGGGGTCGTCAAAAAGGTCGTGATGAAGTGATTAATGTCTGATTAAAAATAATAATCCACACTTTAAAGTTAATGAAAGAGTCTGAGTGCGGCAGTTAGTCTTTATAATTTACATCTTATCCCTTTGGAGATACGAAGTTGTATGAAATTTAAACATCCCTATGAAAAAATCACAAAACTGCTAAGTCAATCAGCAAACAAAAGAAACTATTCCGGCGCGAATAGAAGTGGCATTTAATCAAAAGCTGGGAGTTCTGGACGTTTTAGCAGCTGACCTGGATACGTCATCAGTTGAGCGGGATGTTTCCGATAGTTTAACTCTGGGTTTTGCACTGAAAAATACAAGTCGATTTTATAAACAAACGTTATACACGACATTTGACGACCATCTTTATTGTTTTGCGCTCCGTGTTACGAAGTGCTGTATTGGGTTCGAATCCCGCGAGAGGCAATTGTTTTTGATCAATTGAACGAGCTTGTAGCTAAGTCATGATTGTTTATATACGTACTGAAGTGTCATTATCCGTCGAAATAATACAGGATTTGCTTAGTTTAGGGTTAGCCCTAAACCAGATCTAATCCTGTGTTTTCAAAACCTAAATTATAACTAGATAATTGGTGTGATTGTTGTGAAAATGTATTAATAATATTTCTATAGTATAACTTGTAACGTAAAGTTTCAGACATATTTCGGAAAAAAATGTGCCCATCAAATTCATTAACTTTAATTAATTAATTCATGTTAATTCCTTTCTTTGATATCATGGCTGTGTTGTTTGGCGCAAATTAATTAATTTCTTATTATTAAATTTTGTGCTGTTAATTAAAGACTAATTTAGTGTATTTTATTGCAGTTGCATCAGTGAGAGTCATCAGCATGAATTTCATCATACTATTCGTCGCAGTGCTGCTAATAGACTCAAGTAAGTACTAGAAAAAATAATTTAAATAATATTTACTGTCTTTTTATGTAAATACCAAGAAAAAAGTAACTTAAATGATATAATAAAACTTTCATTGAATATTTAAACCTTAAACTCATGTGTTAATGAGATATAATCAAATTTTCTATAACTTTCCTATCTTCTACGTTACATTCAAGGTGTGAAAAGAAAGATTCAGTTAAACTACGCACACACGTTGATCATTTTCGAACTATGTCATAATAATACATTCGGCTCTTCAGTCATGCCAGCAGCAACTTCAGAGTGTACAGTTACTGTGACAGGGTTTTGAATTAGAAATATAATTGGCTTTGTCTAAGTAAACTTTATCCTTTACGATAAGTAAATTTATTCAATGCTGTTTGACAAAATAATACTCAATTCAACTCTTCGATAAAGTTCCTTTGATCGTAGATTTCAATCAACTAGGATCTGATAAGATTGACTCGTTTCTGTAGAAACCATCTTTAAAGATATTTATTTAATATATTCAGAAAAGGAAAGATAACTCACTCAATAAAGTCAGTAGCTATAAGCGGTTTAAATTTCCTGAGAAATGTCAAATATTATCTATTAATGTTACCTTTTTACAAAAAAAATTGCTTGCCTTCAGTCAAATTTTACTCAGTAAATTTTGTAAATAGTAAAAAATAGTAAAAAACTAACTTCGAACTACAAACACTGAGTCTAATAATACGTGATTTAGACATTCAATCTTGACCAAACTTAACGAAAAGCAAGTTCAAACAACTAAAATCCATTGTTTTCTACGACAAACAAACATTCCACGACGTTCCAACTTAGTTTATGCAAAGTCTACTTTCTACTCGAAAACAGTGCGCTCATACAAAATTTACAACCACTTTAACTGTCAAATTTAGGATTGTGATACACCAATAGGACTAACTTATTAAATAACGAAATTATTTATAACTTTTAATTATAAACATAACCTATCAAGCTTTAATTACCCACTGGTGGCCGCGTTACAATAAAATTTTCACTGTGTCTCTTTGCCGTGGCCTGACGGGTAATATTATAGATTAATGATTAACTCGACCGGACGCGCGGTGATTTGTTTTAACCGTAAAGGGTTCAATTCCCAATTTGGGCCCACATATCGGCAGAGAAGAAACTGAAGAAACTGCCCAACAAACTCAGTCACCTCTGTTACCTTTTTTTTTCATTTACCAAGACTTCAACTTTTAGGTTAGGTTAGTTAGTCCGTGGAGTCTTGTCGTTTAAAAAGTCTTTTTAAAAGTACATTGTTTCATGCAGATTTTCCTAGGAGGAGAGACGGAGAGTCAGACTTGTACGCCTAGTCTCTGCAAATGTTTCATAAATTCAGTTCTTTTTATGAATTTTAATAATGTTTACTTGCCTAGTTTCCAGATAGTTTCTAGTTTTCGTTCAAGAAATGACGTATTTATTTATCTCACAGTGTAGCATCAGCCTTACAAAACCTAGAGAGGTCACGAAAATCCACGCAAAATACGTATTTTGGGTGCTCCTTTGACTTAAACAAAAGCCAGTCATTACTGCATTTTAAATGAATAGCACAGCGCGGCATTGTCACAACACATAAATAGCGCTGAACGAATGAACGAGAGACTGGGTGAATGGACACGTGGATGAATGAAAGAAGCGAGATTACGGCAGCGTTTGTTTTTTTGAGTTTTAAAATAAATTTATTGTTCAGGCGAGCCCGCATTACACTTACTTTTTATGGACAACATTTATTTACAATCATCTAGCAAGTTTCTATTGGATTTATGTTTAAGATGTTGTCCGGTAACACCTGGAACCGTTGCGCTCCAATAAGTCACCCAAAAAGGGGTTAACAGGCATAAGAAGAGAATTAAATTATTTGCATAATTAAGGGGGACTTAACATTTATACTGACAAAATAAAGAGTTTAAAAAATACAAAACTTAAAAATAAGTACTAGCTATACAAAGGCAAATAAAAACAGAATAATGGTTTACTTTCTTGGTATGATACATTATTTATTATTATAACACGGTCTTTGACACATTTCTGTTTTGCATCAGTTTCATTGCTGACTCAGCCAAAATTTACACAAAAATAACATTGTTTACTTACGAGTTATACCTGAACTAATTTTGTCGCGGGCATCTCGCAGCGCTTCCGAATCAGAGCCAATACAGGAAAGTGAATACTTAATTAATATATAACGAAATTTTATCAGTATAAAATACTTATAGGTTTGTATACATTCATAATAACAAACAGTTGGGCACAAGTAATAAGTTAAACGTCCAATTTAATTTTGCTAGTTTGCGACAACTATTACCTTACATAAATGCGGACGGCAAGCGAACTCTTACGAAATTTGGTTGAGATTGGTAATTCGTTTCTTAGGAAAAGTTGTTTTTAGGGTGCCGTACCCAAAGGGTAAAACGGGACCCTATTCCCTAGACTCCGCTGTCCGTCTGTCTGTCTGTCCGTCTGTCACCAGACTGTATCTCATGAACCGTGATTGTAAGACAGTTGAAATTTTCTCAGATGATGTATTTCTGTTGCCGCTATAACAACAATTATTATTACTAAAAAACAGAAGTATATAAATATTTAAAGGAGCTACCATACAACAAACGTGTTTTGTCTTTATAGATTATAGTACGGAACTCTTCGTGCGCGAGGCTGATTCGCACTTGGCAGTTTTTTATCATAGGTTTAAACAAACCCTTTCGTATTTTACATTAATTAAACTTCATTTTGTATATCACAAATAAATACTATTCTTTATTGGATTTGACATTGAAATAAGATTAACATATTTCAGTTATTTTAAAGTGTTTTACTGTTTCAATTGAATAAAACTCTAAGATTTAGTATTGTATTATCGAATAAAAATATCTTGTTATATTAATGTCAAATGATACAAAACTCAATTACATTGATATTATTGAACCACGAAATGATCGACACTGATATTTGGTAAAGATATCGAAGTGATTATATTAGACGGACAGATTATATTCCTAGTAATATTATATAACTTTACATTATAAGCTTGAGAAATATCTGACTCACGAAATAATCCAATTAGTTTTGAAATACGAGACTTATTAGAAATTGAAACCGAGCTTTAGGGTAAAGGACATTTTACACCAGAATATCTTAGAAAATGTTTTAACTATAATTTTTCAGAAAAACTAAACCTTTAATAGGTATTATGGCTCCTACTACATACCGCCGGCCTTGCCGCCGGCATGTGCCGCAAAAACTTATACAAATCAGCCGAGAACCTTAGTCCAGTTGTGACAGCCGTGTAGAACGGTAGTGAGGTGCACACTTTGTGATTGCTCATCGATTACATTGAATGATGAAGTCGTGGCTCGTACCGCTCGGCAAAAGCCGTCGGCAGCGCCACCGGCACTGTGTGTAGAAACCATTTAAAAATTATATATAAATAAGTTATTTTTTATGGTTCCGTACCCAAAGGGTAAAACTGGACCTTATTACTAAGGCTCAGCTGTCCGTCTGTCTGTCTATCACCAGGCTATATCTCATGAACCGTGATAATTAGACAGTTACAATTTTCATAGATGATGAATTTCTGTTGCTGCTACAATAAACAATACCAAAAACCCGAATAAAATTAATATTTAAGAGAGCTCCCATACAACAAACGTGATTTTTTTCGCCGTTTTTATAGATAGTACGGAACCCTTCGTGCGCGAGTCAGACTCTCACTTGGCCAGTTTCTTATGATGGTGTATAAGTGTCTTTTAAAACTTTCCGATCATTTTTAAATTATCCATCACAAAAATTAATTTATCGAGCAGAACATAAATATTTGACATCAAAATATTCATACTAGATTTTACACGTTCATGAAAGTGACTTTTCAAAGTGACATCAAACCGCAATTTAGATTTTATAGATTTAGATTATCATTTTCACACTTTAACAATTTATATTTTGGCAAAAATAAGTAAGAACATAGCTAAAGGCGCCATACCCTCACCTTACCGCATAATTGTGACAAAAAAATCTACCAATATTTATGAATATTATATATATTCATTTTACCAGACTGAAACCAATGGAATTACCTTATTTATACATAAGACAAAGCCTTAAGTAAATGTTGGATATCAAATCATTTTGAAACGCGCTTATTTAAATGTTCCACTAATTTAAAGCTGTCAAACTGTCGACAACTCTGCTTAGCAAAAAAAGGGCTAAGTGCGAGTCAGATTTGCGAACCGAGGGTCCGCAGCTCGCGCACGACTTTTCGCCCCGAAGTTGTTTCATGCTGGTTTTGAGTCGGGAATAGTAATTAAGATAGCATTTCATGTTTATGCTAAATTTATTTTTTTCAATTACATCATCATCAACATCACAGCCTATCGCGTTACTTCAACTGATGGACGTCAGCGTCAGCGCTAAAGAGCACTATATTCCGATTTTTTCATCCAGACACTGCCAGCCATCTTCCTAAGGTCGCGGTCGATCGAGCTGGTAGGCATCTAACACTACGTTTTCCAAGCCTTAGTCTCCAGTCAAGAGCCCATTTACTCCACCTTTCATCGGTTCTGCGACAAATGTGGCAAGTAGGTACACTGTCACTTAAGCTTGCTACATTTAAGGACTCTGTCCGTTTCAATTACATGATTAATAATAAACATTATGAATTAATTTAGACCGTTAATTGCTCGACGTAAGCATCCCCGAAAGAGTGCCCAAATACTAATCATGACCTCCCGCATTTTTCAGCCAGCCACTTCTTAAGTTTGTCATTCAAATAATTAAATTAACGTTTAATTGTATGGTGTTGTTTTTTCAGGTTATTATTATTGTGATCACCATTGTGATAAACATAGCTGAAAATGTTAACAGGCATGAACATCTTTAAATGAAAAATAAAACCTTTTGTTTATCTTGTAACATAAACATTTTTGTTTTGGGATACGTGTGTTTGCCAATGAAACACGGATGAAGGAAAAAAAAATACGCCACTCTTAAAAATATAAAACAAGGTTGAAAAAAAATTGTTTTAAGAGCTCATGATTAAATTTAATAAGCCCCTAATTGATTTTCTGTTATTACGAGTACAATATCCGGTAGAACGGTAGAATCTTTAGGTAGCATTAATGTAAAGAGGGACAATCAAACTGAAGGACAGACAGCATATACATAGAAATAACGTCCCGCAGGTTTTCTTTGGTACGCAACCCTAAATACATCCGATACGGAACAGGAGACAAAAGGTTAATCCAAACTTAACATCCTTTTTCAATCTTCGCAAAAAGAAAATGACAATTTCAGTACAAATCGCTTCGGAATTTAAAACGAGAATCTCTAAGACCGTTCATTCGCTCAGTGATTGCGAGTTACTCATTAATTCCGTTCGTTCTTTTTGTGTTTTTCATTCTTCGTAGCTAATTTAGCGAGGCTTCGGCTGATATTGTGTAGGGCTCTTCTAATTAAATCCGTAATTTACTAATTTATTTTTAAAACTTTCTTGTACGCAATAATCTTAGCTTTCTTTAGGTGAATACTAAAATATTATCTTTACGTGACTTGAAAGGCTAAGTAACGAAAAAAAATAGGTGTTCTTTACGTTACTGCTATTGTGGAGGTGAATTATTTTTTAGGATTATTTTGCTGAGACAAAACTTTATTTTATCTGGACTTAGTAAAATATAAATCGTTTTTAGTTTGTTAAAATTTTAAGTTCAAACTAGTTAAGCGATCTTTGTTTTATGCATCTTGAAATTCATTTACGAGTCTACCTTTAATCTCATATTTTATTATAAGATAGAATCTTAATTACTGACAAAAAGCTGTAAATGTTCTGACAACTTGAAGACTATAAAAATAGTTAATACAAAAATCAAAGTACAACATTATTTATAATTTCATCTTAAAACAATAATTAATATTAGGTATTGGTTCGATCTTCCTTAGAATGTTTTGATTATCAACTTATAGTTAAGTTATCAAGACGTTTTATTTGTTTAAAGAAATCATGAAAAACGACCGTATGGTGTAGTGGTTCGCGTTCCGGACTACAAAGCTATACGTGAGGGTTCCAATCCCGCAAGCGGCGAATGAGCACAAGATTATGTACCTACTTAACGCATCGAAGTTTATAAACGGATTAAAGATGTTTATGTAGCCTATCACAATACCTGAAGAGCAAGGTATTTGATCAGTGCGTCCTACCGGTGGTGACCTACGGAGCCAAAACGTGGAATATGACAGTAAAGCTGGCCCATCGACTCTATGTCACTCAGCGAGCTATGGGAAGGTCGATGCTTAGGGTTTCGTTATAGGATAAAATCCGAAACGAGATCATCAGCAGGGCTAGCATGCGCGGATCGGTTATTTTATCGATAGACAAGACAAATTTTGTCTTCGACGATATTTGTCGTTTTCACTAATTACAGGCGTCTCGAATTCAAATTCAAATTCAAATATTTATTTGCGTCAAACATGGTATAATCCTTATAATCCTTTTTATTAATATTTTCAGGGTCTCTTGTTCTTCGTAGCTACATATTTTTACGTTATAACACGGCATTGCATAATATTTTGATTTTTTCTTTGTTCGTCGAACGTCAAAACTCGATAAAATGCCACGACAAAATTTTATCGTGTTGCGCATGCTAGCCCTGCAGGCAGAGGACTAAAGTTACGGACATAGTTAAAAAATGTATCAAGCTTAAGTGACAGTGGGCTAGCCACCTCTGTCGCAAAACCGATGAAAGGTGGAGTAAACGGGTTCACGAGTGGAGACCACGCCTAGGCAAATGTAGTGTAGGACGCCCCCCAGCTCGATGGATCGACGACCTTAGGAAGATGGCTGGCAGTGGTTGGATGTAAAAAGCGGGCGATCGTGCTCTTTGGCGCACTTTGGGCACGTCCAGCAGTGGACTGCAATAGGCTGAGATGATGATGATGATGAGATGATTATGTCGCCACTGTATTACAAGTTTTGCTTTAGTTTCGGGCTAGATAAATAGTGTGATTGTGAAAATAATTATTTATAAATTTATTTATCCTAAGCTTAAACGCAGTGTTTTTGTCGCTATCGAGTAAGTTATTTGACTAGATAAGAATACGTATACTTGTAAAACTAGTTTTCTAGTTTTCATGCTTCTTAAAATAAAAAGCGCTGTTTGATCTTATAAATATCGCGATGCAACCTCCAGAGAGTATCATATATGCACGTAAATGTAACGAAACGGTCCCAAAGCTTTGTATCATGCATGTTTTAAAATGGAAGCCAAGATGTAGCTAAGTCTATTTTAGTAGTTTAGAAGATAAAATAACTTTGAATTAAGTGCATTGGTTTATGTGCAATAAAAGTTCAACAATGGACTTTCAACGACTGATCATGATGATTTATTTATTTATTTATTTATAAGGTACACCAACAGCGAAACACATAAAACATTAACAACAACACGATTACAAGTATATGGTTAAATATGTTTGCCAATAACAGGTATACACAACATTTACCGTAACGTGTAGCTCAGTTTTAATTTAATGGACTAAAATTAAAAATATATAACTAAAAATAAAACAAACAAAATAACTAAAACTAAATGAAAATAAAAAAAAACACAAAACTAACTAAGGAATGAGTGTGTGCTGAGGGCAAAAGTAATTGGTCAAATTTTTTTTTAAACTTCGATGATGATGATGAAAGTTGTTTTAAAAAAGAAGATTTCATACATGTAAACGCCACCAATACATCTAAAAAAGACTGTTTTGTCTTACATTTTAGTAAGATATTACATAAAGTGATATAAATATAAATAAATAAATAATTAGTCAACATCACATCGCACCCTTAGAATTACAATGACATAAGTGCAAATACTATACACTTGAGAAAAATGCATTTGAATTTTTTTTTTTTGTTTTTTTCCCAATATATTTTTTTTACGATAATATTTAAGGATAATTAATATTATTGCAAATACCTGGTTATATATACTTTAATATTAGTAGAACATTATGATTTTGTATTTTGTAGTTTAATTAATACAAATTTTCAAAATACAGAGCACCTACAGTTAAGTCATTGTCCCACTAAAATATATATAAAAGAGTAAGAAATAGTGACGAATAATGACGTAAAGGTATAACATAGGTAAAATTGAAAAATATTTTTTATTACTATCTCAATAATTATAAGTACAAAAAGTAAAAGAAATATTTAAAAGTTAGTGTTTATCTTAAAAATGGCGAATAGAAATCATTGTTTCGGGTTATAAAAAATAACGTTAAAAAAATGCTCCATTAAGTTATGACCTAACACGCAATAACAAGTTATGAAATCTAGACGAACAACGACCTAAATTGTAATAAGCGTAATTGTTCTATTATAAATATTATAAAAAAAAAATTGGAAAAATTACTTTTGTTACATATGAGTCAATGTTCTTCTTATAACAGCAAAAAACAATGACCTTATTACATTAGCGTCGTTGTACACTGTGAAGCAACTAACTCGTCCAGCTCCCCGCGAGTAACTGGACAATCAGGCGTTGTTGCTTTCAATCCTCATCAAATTTGACGCTGACGCTACTTCCGTCTAGAGGTATTTATTGTAATTACAAAAGAGTTAATGTTCCTTGATTGTTTATTACTTTTTACGACGTTTCTTATACCTAACTAATTTTAACGATATTTTGCACTTGCGTCATTGTAATTCTATAGGTGCGACATACATTGCCCTGACCCTAAGGTAAGTAGCTCAAGCTCTTGTGTTATAGAAATCAGAAACACGACGGCACCACAACACCCGGACCCGAGACAATATAGAAAAGTTCGTTTTCTACATTGACCCGACCGGGGATCGAACCCGGAACCTCAGAGATAGGTACAAACAGTCCAGCGTGCTCGCTTTCGGCTACGGAGGTCGTTCTTGTATGTCGCAATGGTCGTAATTAATATGCACTTTGATTACAATCTAGTTTGAATACCATAAGTAAGATGTAGACAAACAAAATTAACTAAGTCAATGTGTTAAGCAACAAACGACATTGATTTAATTAAATCTCTGAGTATATTCTGAAAATCGGTCATTAACATTGAAGTTTTAACATTGAAATGACAACCAAGTTTAAAATAATAATAAAAATATTATTAGTCTAAACCCTTTAGTCCACCGTCGTAACTGATCTTTGATAACCAGATACGAATATTGAAATTTGGTTTTGCTTGATAACCAGTTACGGAAACGGAATTTAACTGTCGTTTTCGTAACCATATTTTATAACCAAAATAAATAAATGAATGTAATAAAAAAAGCGACAATCGAGAAAACAAACGACAACCAGAAAAACGAATAAAAATTCAGAAAACAAGTGACTATCGAGAAAACAAATGTCAATTCGTATCTGGTTATCAAAGATCAGTTACGTACGTGGACTAAATAGTCTAAACTTTTTTGTTTTTTTGACAGGCACCACTTTGCCACAATTTAGTAATTTGGGTCTTGACATCTTTACTATGGAATCCTAAAAACAAAGGAACATTCAAACTATACATTCCTTGTCGTCTTGCCAATATCCAACGCGCGAAACTACAATGTATTTCGCCTAGGGACCCTTTTGTAAGAATACGGGATATACAAGGGAAAACTTGCATTTCTATGTGTTGCCGTGAAAAGTTTATGTAAGTCCTCTGTAGCCTTATATTTTATATCGGCCTTTATGTTGTCGTCAGCAAATTTCGAGTGAAAGGTTTGAATGAAAATGGAAAACGTTATTTGTTTAATTTGCACGTCATATAGGTATAAATAGAATAGACTCACTTCACGTACAGGAGTATAGGAAAAAAATTGCATTTGAAAATAAAATATGACGTTTTACGGCGACGGAATCTTAGTATTTTAGATTTTCTGATTGGATTTCAAATTCCTACGTCGAAAAACATAATCTGATAATTTCCTTTACATATTGACCCCTCAGCCTAGGAAAACTATTGTTTTGCGGTTTCATAGGTCCGCTGGCGTTTGACGAGTTAAGCTTTGAAGGTAACAAATAAAAAATATTTTTTCAATTTTTATCCCTAAATTCACGACCTACAATTTTTGTTAATTTACCAGCATATCAATTATTATGCTATTTCCCTCGCATTTTTCAAAGACTCAGCTTGAAACTCACGTAATACCCCCATTGAAGGTTCCGCTTTCATCCCTCCGTCGCTGCGATACATTCGGCACGTTTCAAGCATGAATGTGCTAGTTAAACCGGTCGGCTATTTTGTTATTACCTAGCCGATAGTAAAAGGTATAAAATAGATTTTATTTGGTTTCATTTGTTAAGATTAGATAGATATATAACTATTTTGTATTGGAGATGAGTCAAATTGGCACTCTAAGGTTTACATATTTTAAATTGAAAAAAGACAACTCATCCATGCCGGGATTTGAAACCTAATCTCCTCTAAGGTTTTTTTTCCCAAAATCGGTCTATTCTAGACAGTTTTGGATAATTTTCAGGCAGAGGACTAATTGAATAATAGTGTAAAAAATATTTGATTATGTAATAATTATAATTGTTAATAATAATAATCTTATGTTCTTTAAAGTACAGACAACAGCTCGTCGACCTACCACAAATCATTAAATTTTCTCAATTGAAAATGATCTCTACATGTCAGTCAGGCTTAAAGTTGAAAATCTATTGGATAACTTTTAACTTTTTGGGTAGGTCGACGTGCTGTTGACTGTACATTTAATCAAAATTAAACCCTTATGAAGTTATATCCTAACTTTACAGCCTAGAGCCCGAACCAATCGACCTAGTCATCTTTTATAATTATGCCTTATTATAAGGAACATACAGCTTAAAGTTTTTCTTAATCTCCTGAATAGTCTATTTGAGTTTTTGAGTATCAAGTAACTAAGCATTCTATTCAACCAATCGCAAGTGGGTGAAAATTTGGCACGTTTCGGTCTTGAACCATTGCAGCATAATGTACTAACTACCTCAGTGTCTTGAACAGGTTACGCTGCAATTACACTAAACTATTTCTAGAGAACGATTCTGCGGGACAATAAATTGACGATTCGATTCAGATACCTACGAAACCAAACTGACATTTGATAAATGACGTGATACTAATGCATTATTGTGGTAGTTATGGGTTGATAATATAAAATGTTCTGAATCGGAGACTGTTAAAATGTCTTTCCGTCAATTCTTGGTGTAAAATTAATAGAGAAGAGAGTTCAAAAATATGATTCCATTTTCTTATTATGGCCATAACAGGGCCCTAACCATGAACTGTTAAAACAATCACAAATCTGTCAAACATTATCATTTCTGTCAAATTTTGTATGTGATGTGTAATGACGTACCAAAATTGACAGCTTTGACAGCTTTGAGATTGTTTTAAGAGTTCATGGTTACCCCGCAGGTAAGCTATATTATGAGATGACAACGACAGAAAATAAAATAAATAATCTAAAGCAGTTTGTAATACTATTTATTTTTATTGAACTTAAAAATATAAATGGCCAGATTGGGAGCGAAGTTAAACAATGATTAGTTTCGCGCTTTACTCGCGTCAACTATGATAGCTCGCATATTACTAGCACGATGGCGTAGATTAGCACTGTAGTCCATGGTGTAAGCCCAAGTATGAAAGAACTTAGTATCGACATTGACGGGGAGCATCAACAAGGAGCCCTGAAAACGCTTAAACAGGCTGCGAACACAGGTCGGCCGTTCTAAGGAAAACCTAATAAAGTGGGGCTACATTGACGTAACTAACGGCAAGTGTGCTTCCTCCCAAGCTATAGGTCATCTCCTATCATGTCCCGCGTTTCGCAACAGATGGACACGCAAAGACTTTATACGCGGCAAAGATAGTTCAGTTAGTGTGTGGGAATACCTGATTATTAAAAATTTCACAGAATTACCATTTACATAAGAAGAATATAAAGTCAACATAAGCAAAGCAAACGTTGTACAAACTACAATCGTACTTCGTACTCTGAATCGTATCTCTGTCTCGCTCAGCTACGCTTACGCTCTGTGACAATATCTACGGACGTATATTCCTCCGTATCCACGTGGAGTATGCGTGTACGTGCGTGTAGACCCCGGGCAGGCCCTCAGTGCCGCAGTCCTTGAGCCCGAAGCTGACCACGCCGACCAGCTGGTACAGCAGCTCGGTCTTCAGCATCAGCGGTCCCCCGGAGTCCCCATTGCAGGAGTCCTTACCAGCCTCTCCTCCAGCGCAGAGGTGCTTTTCCGAGAGTTTAGGTGGATGAAACATCAGCGAGGTGTAGGCGTTTTGGCAGTCCTGTAAAACCGAAAAAAACCTTCAGGTACAAACGAAACCGAAATAAATTCGAAAAATCTGACATATTTTAAATTTTATTTTAATACTGGTTATTTGTAGACGTTCAGACCAAAAACGTTTTTAAAAACCTGTTCCAGTATAATATAAAACTCATCTGTAGATACGATAGTTTGAATTTTCGGAACGACTGTTTTTTGTTTATTTGCAAAGATAATGACTCAAAATTACAGCGTTTGGAGTAAATATAGGAGTTAGGACAAATGGGAGGATGGATAAATAGACAGACAGACAAACAAACGCACCCGACATAACTGCAACAGTGCGTTGCAGTTATGTCGGGTGCTGTCACTGTTACACAACATTCACATAAACCATTGGTGGCAACTGTATTCTTTTATAACCATTCAACTGTTTTTCCGTTTGTTTGTCTGTCTGTCTAATTGCGCCATCTGCTCCAAGAATTATCACGTAGACTGCAATGATTTTTTACACAGTAGACCAAACAGATTTACAGAATATTACACGTACCTGTGTTTTAACTATCGGTAATTTGACATGCTTCTTGACATCGCTTCTGGAGTGGGTCGTGTTTACTTTCCCCCATCCAGCAACGTATACTTCCAGATCATCGGTGTTACTCCATAACACATTTGAATCGGGCAGACAAATTGGACGCACGAAATCTGGAACAACAATGATGCTAGGTGTAAGTAAATGGCCAAAATCAAATCTTCAGCATAATTATATGACCAACGTTTTTAAGTATACAACAATCCAGATTTCTGGATCCAACCAACCGTTACAATTTACTATAACCATGTTTTAAAAGGAAACCACATTATAAGTCATCCGATAAAATATGACCATTGACCAAGAAAATGCGCCAAGACCTGTCCTTGGTTAGATCTTCAACTATCAGACTATCAAAAGTGCAAACAAGAATCAAGTAAGTTAGTTCAGAAATGACGCTGTAGGGGCAAATTAGAGATAGCTCCAATAATACCTACATTCAGCTGTGGTCCGAAATAATATGCTGAAAAAGATAAAACTGTATGAACACACATTCAGTACGGGTGATTACTTGTATATGGTATGTGACTGGATAGTCTCAGCAGAGCGATGTCGTGCTTATTGGTTCTGGGTTTATACTCGGGGTGTATCATGATCTCTTCAATGCGAATCGTCTGGACTGGGTCAGCGCAAATGCCGTCCACGCAATCAATGTCGGTGCTGGTGTCGTGTTCTCCGAGACGAACTCTTATACTGTACACATAAGAAAATAATTTTAGATAATTAATTCTTGATTCGCTTCTGACCGGCTGATCTGGAAGTCACTGTGGGAGGCCTATGTTCAGCAGTAGGCGTCCTGTGGCTGAAATGATGATTAATGATAAATTCTTAATTGATAAAAACCTGTTGATATCCAATGCAACTACTAATATTATGATAGCGATTTGGTTCTACTATGAGCTGGTGACACGCCAGCTACGTCAAGCTTTTGTTCATCGTTGATACTTATAATAATATCAAATACCAAATAAGATCCTCCTTCTTGCGCATGTTCGTTCAAGCAGGAGGATCTTATAATTTGGTCTAAGGGGTTAGCGATTTTTTTAGGGTTGTGGGTTTAGCTTTTAGTTCTCGTAAGGAGTTTAAATGTCAGTGTCAGGACAAGCATTTAAACTCAAATCATGAATTCGATTTTATTTGATTAATCAGTAAACCAGTTCAGTCCAGTGAAAATTCACTGGACTGAACTGGTTTACATGACTGACAAACTGCAGATGTCTGCAGTCTACTTACTTATTCAGTCATTTACACGAAATAACGTTACATTACGACAACAACATTACATACTGACATGGCAGAAGTTAATCTGATACAATATTTATTTGTGGATTTTGTAAAACAGTTACTCACGGTGGCCAAGTCAAAGACCCTCTGATACAATGGGCCGCTGTCACGACGTATCTGTTACTGATGAGAGCTCCACCACACAGGGTCTTGATCTCACCAGTCCCATATGTCCTGTACTCCAGAAGAACCAACCATGGATACTCGTCTATCGCCGGGTCATCACCTCCTGTTATAAAGCGTGATTGATTTTTCTACTAATAGTTCTAAGCAGAAGATACAATTGTTAAAAACGCACTATATTATAAAGTACGTAGTCATTTAATTCTCAGTTTTTAAAGACATTTGGAGAAACTCACCATAAATTCTTGGGTTAATTTGAGCATTCATACCGCAACACCTGCTGTTTGGATGTGGTGGGAATGCAGATACTCGTTCTGCACAGTTGACTCTGGGTTGGGCAAAATCTGCTGCGGGGGCAGGCCCACAGCATACATCACGGCTACCAGTCAGACATCTGGAAATAATTGAAATTATTTCATTCTGTCAAATGCAGAACGTTCGTTCTATGGTTACTACGAGTTCATTAGCGGTAGGCGCCCGTATATTGTTGCGTCAATACACTTAAGTCCACTGTTGGGCATAAGACTCTCTCTATACATTCAAAATAAAAACAAAACAAAATGTTGCCTGTTTTACTCATTGTAAATAAAAATATTCGCCTTCAAAGTCATGAAAGTGGCGAAATTCGAAAAAAATACAAAAAAAAAATTATATAAAAAACCAAGGGGCCAATGTCAAATAATTTGGCCTGAGTAAGTAGCACATGGCCCCACCCATCCACCATTTGCGTATGTTCAACGTTCTGCCTAACACCCTGTATATAAGACGACCTCCGTAGCCGAGAGGCGAGCATGCCGGACTTTGTCCAATATATAAAACTCGGTCTGTTCGAAGAACAGTTAGAATATTTCTTACATGCGACAGTTATGACTGATTGTGTTAAAGAACTTGTCATTGATTAAAAGATTTTGTTTGAACTCGATTGGAGTTATTTCTAAGTAAGTATCCAGATTCCTGTTCTTTGACGGCCTCCGTTAATCGGTTATTCTCTTCCAATAACTACCAGCAGCTTTGCTTATTTTATCGCTACACTTTGACGTAAAGAGCATCCTATGCTCCAATAGCCAAGTCTATTGCCACTCAAGAGCGATGTGTTTCGTAATCGCTAAAAATATATTCTAATTACCTCGAAGTTCTTACGTAGGTTCTAGAATTTTTATCAGTACTGTTTGCCATCTCATTTAAATGCGGACATAAACTAACATGTTTGCACTTCCCAAGATTTCCCTCTGGTGTATAACAATCGTAGTTACAGCATATCTGAAAAGTTATATACTTAATAGAATGTTGATATACATACAAAGGTATAGAACAGTACCCAGACGAACTGACAAGAACATGGATTATGGCAAAAACATGATATTGAAAATCGTATTCTTCAGAGCATGTAGGACGTAAGATTTTTTAAATAATTTCTCTAAAGAGTTGTAATAGGACCTTTATCATACGAACTTTATGAATACTTCCATCAAAGCCACAATAATATTCAGAGAGATCGCGAATATTTCTTGTTTGCCGTGAGAACTGTTCCAATATTTCTGGGCACTGGTCGTATCGGATGCATAATCCTTCATCTCCATTAGGTCTAGAGCATTTTTCCAGGGAATACTCTGTAAAAGGAATATCTGTTTACCAATATTTCGTTGGACATCCTTTGAGTAGATTGAGCGATGTACGATTTTTTGCACCATCACAGTATTGTGGCCAACACTGACTTTAAACTCTTGTATATTATGCAAACAAAAATAAAACGGCCTTGGGGACCGGCAAAGTCAAGCATAAACACATAGATATAATGTTTATCGGTATAGTTATGTCCAATAATACATATCCAATTATGAGCAGTTTTATGATTTTAGCACTTATGCTATTCTAAGTCAGAAATAGGATCAGTGTTACGAACTGCCAAAGGTTATCGTTCATAAATGATTGATAGCAAGCAACGAGTAATCGTATTCCATTTATTCTTGTTTCTTAATAATAAAAATCTGTACACTTACGAATTATTCAGTTATATTGTATGTGTGTGACTTTTTCCTAATATTGTGTGGCGTAAGACATAGACAATGAGCCTAAGCATCTCTCATCGTACTCAATGTTGTTTTCACGTCATAGTAGAAACTTTAAGACAACTTTTATATAAGGTCCGATTTTATTAGTGTTCATCCTGTTAACCTGTGCCTATATAGGTGAAAATCAATCGTAAAAACCAATTTTCAAATATGTACAATAAAAACTAAAAAAGTTAAAAATCAACAACATTGACTTCATATTGCATAAACTCGTCCTATCTTTGCTACGTTTAACCATCTGATTATCCGTCTTATTCCTTCCCCTTGTACAGAGCGAAAAAGAGTTGAAGATAGGACGAGTTTATGCAATATGAAGTCAATGTTGTTATTTTGTAATTTATTTTTAACTTTTTTAGTTTTTATGATAGACATTTGAAAGTTGGTTTTAACGATTGCTTTTCACCTATATAGTCACAGGTTAACAGGATGAACACTAATAAAATCGGACCTTATATACTGCTTTTAGAGTTAACACTAATGTCGCCGTCACCTAACATGTAAACTCACTCATCATCATATTTCAGCCCTATTAAGACATCCACTGCTGAACATAGGTCTCACCCAATGACATCCAGATTGGCCGGTTAGAAGCGGTCTGCATTCAGCGGCTTCTTGCCACCTTTACCAGGTCACATCCCACGCTGCTGGTACGTTTCCTCTATTCCAAAACCTGTCTGCTCCACCGGCCATCAGTTCTACGTATTATGTACCCCACTCATTGTTACTTAAAATTTAAAACACTATCATCACGTATCTGTCTGTCTGTATACTTATTTGCTAACAGAAGCCTTAAAAACGTACGTCTATGTTTATATTATATCACGTTTTTTGTTCAGTCACCATTTAATAATCTGGCATGATGTTTTTGTGGGTAAACAAATAACTTACGTGCATTAACAATAATAAAACCTGACGTCAACATACACACGACAAGTCCAATCTCCATTCTGATTACACATTTCCGAACCGTCACTTAGCTGACTTCTGCATCGCACCACAATTTGGCGAGAAATGACTGTTTGTATAAAAAATGGTATCTTACTTATTGCGTTCTTGGTATTGAATTATCAGCCTCCCGAGTTTATTTTTAATATTTAAATTGCAAGTAACTGATAATGATAATGTTGTATGAATATGGGGTTCTCTAGTCGATTAATCGCAATATTGACCTCACTCTCTCTGAGGACCCGGGTTCGATTCCGTTTTGTTGTAATACTGTCGTAGTTTTTGAGTTTTTAAGACAAGTGCTTCAGCAACTTACTTCAGGATCAGTTCAATGTGTTTGATGATGTCTAATATTTATATACTTATTAACCCTTAACAATTCAATTCAGAAACTCACTTTTTGAATTGGCTAGCATTTGGGTGTCATTAACAAAATTCAAAGTCATTTAATTAATATACATACAGGCCCTCTTCAGCACTTATTTACGTTCCAAAAATATAACTACGCCATACCGCCGCTTCGGGACTACGAATACGAATTCGAATATACGAATTCACGGGTTGGTGGTGAGAAGAAACTCATTTTGGGTACCTCCTTACAATGATTTCTTTACTTTAATATAGCTTTCAGTATGTTGTTTATTGCATTTTTGTTATTTTATTCAATAACACTTGCTCTTACATACACGTTTTCAGTTTTTTTCTCATTTAACGGTTTAATACTGCTACATTCGGCACGTTTCGTCCGTGAATGGGGCTAGTTAGGCTCGCTCATCAGTGCGTATTCAGGTACGAACACTTTAGTCTATCATAATATTTTATAGTTAACTTCTATTCAGGAGATTATTTATGACTCAAATACTTTAACTGTAAGGCTAACTTTGAAAATGTAGATAAAAAACATTTTCTTTCATATGTAATTCATCATCATCATTTCAGGACGTCCACTGCTGAACAAAGACTTTCAGATCTGAAAGTTGTATTCAATGAGATTTTTTTTAATGAATGTTGATCTTGTATTTAAATAAGTTTTTGTGTTGAATCAAAATTTAGTGATTTTTCGTTGGTTTTGGAGTCTCAAATATAATTTCTTGAGACTCTCTAACGCAATATTGGACAGCATCACATACGTACATAGCTCTAATTATAAGGTAAAAACTAAGCACTTAAGATATAAAGATAAACAATGACGGTACCACAATACCACGACCCGAGACAATTTATAAACGTTCGTTATCTACATTGACCCGACCTGGAATCGAACCCGTGACCTTAGTGACGGAGGTTGTCAAACTACACCGCCAGCCAGCTGACATTATGTAAGCTAGTGATTTTATGTCGGTACCATTATAGTAAAAGTTGCTGCCTTTTATAACGAGAATGTTATTTTTGGATCCTAAAAACCAACAAAAATTAACCCTTTTTATCAAAAGTTACTCTTTCTCACCTCACCTCACCTCACCTCATCAAAAAAGGACATAAAATTAGTAGAGAATATTGGACAACAACATCACATACGTTGTTCTAATCATAAAGTAAGTAGCTAACGCACTTGTTTTATAGAAATCATAAAAACAACGACGGTGCACAACACCCAGACCCGAGACAATTTAGAAAAGTATGTTTTCCACATTGGCGCGACCGGGAATCGAGCCCGGACCCTCAGCGATGACGGCGACGCCCAGTCTAGCAGGTTCACCTCTCGGAAAGGAGGTAAGGAGAACCTTTAGGACAATGAAATAACGGCAAAGAAACCAGTCTTTTTTTTTGCAAAGCCTGTTTTTAAGCATGCTACAGCCACATTTTACTACCTACTGTTAAATTTATTATAATGACTATTTTTAATTGTGTCATTCATTATACATATTATCTCTATAAATGTCGACTTATATCCTAACGTGTATGTAATAGGACTAATGTAATAGTCGACAGTCTTCCTAAAATCAATAAATATAACACCCCTCTTTTTTGTTTGGGGGTTAAAAAAAAGATTGATGGAGGCCTCGTACTGGCAAGCGCATCGTGGGACGTCCAACCCACAAGGTGGATAGACGGCCTGCTAAAGGTTGCAGGAAGCCGATGGATGCAGCCGCGCGCAACCACACCAGGGGCTGGGAGTCACTGGGGGAGGCCTTTGTTCAGCAGTGGACGTCCGCCGGCTAAAATGATGATAATAAAGATTCATACGTCCGTATTGATGACACATTTGACTTCTTAAATTTGACTATAGTTAAAAACCACACCCTAAGTAAACAATGTGGTTATTATAGTTTTGGTGTTATTAAATTAATAAATAATCGATTTAAATATAAAAAAATAATAAAATTTGCATTTGCCGTCAAGTATATTAAAGCCTGTATAAAAAATACAATGTTGAACGTATTTATTTGACATTCAAAATGCGGGAAATGTCATAGGCGAAAGTCAGTCTAGTTTCAAAGTTCGCCACGTTTCGCCTGTGAATAGGCTAGTTAGACGTCATCAGTCCGCATTGAGACATGTATCTACAGTCACGAGCATAAATTTAGATATATTTCATCGTGTTTTGAACCTTATTACAACGGAATAAGAAACGAAGTGCTTAAATTTCATTGCTCGTGACTGTAAACACACACACGCGCCGAAGAAGTTATGTTAGAATGTTACATAACAAGTAGATGTGATAGACGATTCGGACTTTTATAGAAGAAAGCGACAACTAGATCTGAATATTTGCCTCACGTTTGATATGACGCAAACTTTTAAGCCGACTTAGGGATTTTGAAGTTCGTCCATACTTAAAATATTTGTATTCAAGCACTAAAAGTCACCTCTAAAAGGTTTTGCGGTATGTAAATTACACCTTGCTTATTTAAACAGATAAGTTCCTTTTTGTCTTTTCTTGATTTGCAGTTGGTGCGAAGTAATATGGTCATTTTAATTTCATTGCATTATAGTTTTTAACATGCTCGTTCTTGTAAAGGTTGCAGGAATCTGCTGGATGCCTATGTGCAGCAGTGGACGTCCTGTGGCTGAAATGATGATGATGATGCTTGTTTATCAACCTATCTTATTTATTTCTGCAATGCTTTCCGACCAGCTCTTATTACGTCATAATTGTCCCAGCATGATTTTCCAAGTTTAAGTAAAAGAGTGTAAACTAATGTGGTGTTCTATTATTATTATTTATTCATATTTAATCAATTATGTATTTTGTCTAAATAAAAGTATTATATACTTATTATATTTAGTAGGACGGAAAGCAATATTAGGTTTACCGCGGGCTGGAAGACGTAGTGTTGGTAGGCCCCTCACAAGGTGGACCGACGATCTGGTGAAGATTGCGGGAAGCCGCTGGATGCGGGTGGCACAGGTCCGATCTTTGTGGAAATCCTTGGGGAGGCCTATGTCTAGCAGTGGACGTCTTTCGGCTGATGGATGGATGGATGAAAAGTAATGTAGTATAGCCACAAAGATCTTATTATTCTGTAAGAAAAACGCATGTAAACTTGCTCTATAACTCACAACTTAGCCTCTATTTTGTTATGAATTAAGACTACATTAGGTACGTCAATGAGAAAATTTAGTGTCAAAGTCAGCGTGGTTTTGCGTACAGAATCTAAGCTATCATTTCCAGAAATTACCAGGGCCATAACCATGAACTCTTAAAACAATCTCAAAGTTGTCAAATCTGTCAATTTTGGTACGTCATTTCATACAAAATTTGACAGAAATGTTAATGTTTGGCAGATTTGAGATTGTTTTAAGAGTTCGTGGTTACCGTCCAGGTTTCCAAAATTTGCATCTTATTACATTCTATCTATAATCTATAGTTTATTACGCTATCAAGTATTTCGGTTAACCTCAGATATACAATGCGTTAGGTAATGGTATATCAACGCGATACTAGCCTATGTTAACATATTAGGTATACATAATAATATACATATTATGGTGAAGTCGGACATTTGATTAAAATCATGATTTTTTTAAATTTTAATACATACCTACTATCTATAGTATTTTCTTACTCTGAGGTATTACTTTGTCTAATTACGCTATCACATAATATGTGATAGCGTAAAACAATATTATTGCGGTTACACTTGACCCTAAAAGATTGTACTTCTTTTTTTAAGTTCAATAGTTGTTTTAAAAGATAGTCAGTGACAAGCTTAATTAAACAGTTTATTTACTGTAATAAACACCAAGTTTTGCAATTCCGAGTCACCCCGTTACGTTTATTTACAGTTTTTTAAACTATGTAAATGGGAAACAGTTACTGAACGCTTGAGACACTCTTACTCGGTGGTTGCCTTCATAAATATTTATGCACGCGCCCTTACATTATACGATGGAACTTTATACAACTAAACTACTGCTTGCAGGACGAGTTATATTCTGATGCTGAGCTGTTTTGGTAATTAAAAGTTTTGTGCTGATATAGCTTGAACTACCTAAAGTTAGAATTTAGACATGATTTTATATCCTCTTATCATACCTAGTGGATTTATTTGATCTTTGAGCAATGATGTTAATTGCGAGAAGTATTATAGTTATTACGTTTGAAACTATTGTCATCTTCTCTCCATAACTCTTAGATATATATCTTAGCATATTCGTTTTTAAGTAGCATTATTTATTAAGATCGTAGCTAGATGATTTCTAGTATTATTTGCATGTGCAGGTTTTCTTGTGATGTTTAAGTGCCTAACTTTCCTGCAGTGAGCACTGATCATGCCACTTAATCCCTTTTTACCCCCAATTGCTACATTACATCTGGCAAATCCCCAAACTTAACCACAAAATACTTAAACATGGCCACAAAACTCCTGGATGTGGTCTAAAAACGCCTGAATGGATTTGGATGAAAATTTGCATACATATATGATCTGGATTAACATAAAGGATACTTTTTATCTCCGTTAAATGATATTTTGAGATACATTGAATAAACTAAAGACCACGCAAGGGAAGTCGTGGGCAACAGCTAGTAACCCATAAACAAGACCACAAACCTCCTAAACGTATCCTTAACACGTCCTAGTGCGTCTAAAAAGTTTCCATATTTGACCATAGAATGCCAAAAGACACAAAAATCACTGTATTTAATAAATGTACCTATGTATATCCGTTATCTACTCGCCAGTACCCGGTTTGTTTAAACTAGATTTGGGGTGTTTGTTTGAAGAATACTAATATTATTGGTTCCACAGTCTTGTTTAATATAATATTAAATAATTATTGGCACTGACTCTAACAGCGCATTTATTTTATCCAAGTCAATTATGAATTTATCAATAGTCAAAGGTTTAAAGCCAGAAACAAACCATTTTCAATGAATATAAACGAAGCTGAAGTTACGAAGCAATCATAAAATATCATAATATCCAAGTTATTTCAACTTCGTCAAAGTAAATTAGTTTCTTTCATTGCTATCAGTAGATCTTAGTGCTCAGGATATAGCGTCGATAATTGAATGGAATATTAAGCAGGATTCTCGTTATGTTAAGTGCTAATTGAGTATTGATCTTTGGGAATCCGAATACGATTATTTGGAATTTGAATGAAATTGAATTATTTTTGTTGGTTTATTAGAAGCTAGCAAAAAAAAACTGGGAATCAAAGTAACCAACTCCTAAAATTATTAAATGACTCGACTAGTATAGTGGCATGGTCCTAGGTTCCATTTCTCGTTTGTGACAGTTAAGTAAATGAGTTATTATAAATTGGCTCCTGTTTTAGTTTTCTGAGAGAAGCCCCCAAATTTATTATCTGGTTCCTTTTATTACTAATTCCTTAATTTGATAAGAAAATGATGCTGTAGTAATATTCTTAGCAAGTCTTAACCCATTATGTGACAAATAATTTGATTACTGCCTACCTAATTGTGTTAGTAATTAACTTATCTTATCTTACATACAACATAGGCCTAATATCTAACTGGTATGTGCTTAAGACATATTGAATAAACCGTGAGGAAAACATTATTATTTTAGAGCCGAATGCGGAAATGTTTTGCGTTGTAACCTAAAGGGTTATATTTTTTCATTAACATGGTAGTAACATCAAAAATGATTTCATACACTTTTAATAATTACTAATGACTCACATGGGAGTCGAACCCATGAATTTTGGCTTTCCCAGTGACTCTTATACGAATTACTAAAAAGAGTCCAATAAGTTAAATTAAAATTGCCAACTGATTGAAAAGCCGTGGCTTTGATTCTAACCTGAGGCAGTCAAATTGTTATCATTCAAACATCCATCTTAAACGACTAAGGGTTTGCCTTTTAGAAAAGAAATTTTCGTTTGATTCTTGCATATAACAAAAGCTGAAAAAAACCTTGCTGTTTGCACCATAAAATATTTCCTACAATTTCATACCCCCAGCAGCTCCCTACACCGGTGGGTAATGGCGCAAACAGCCTTAGGCAGAGTCTTTGTCCGCCATAATTCGTGGTCACGAGTAGACAACTATCGACTCGCTTTTGATACACCCCGGAAAATCAGACTCCCTAAGTTAAGACATTTAAGGGAGAATCATTTTTCCCGTGTTACTATTTCCATGTGGGGAAATCTTGGGTGATCAGCTGTGAATTACATATAGAGTAAGGGGTGCTTGAATTAAAAAATTACATTAATGAGTTTATTGTTTTATTGTTGATCTGATTGTAAAAATATATTTCCTATTAATATTTAATTCTTCAGAATAATAATTAAAGTTTAAAGCTAGGCTAGGAAGCCTTCAAGAGCCAGAAAAGGTTGCTGACCTTCTGGGATGACCTGGGCTGGTTGGAGGAAGGAAAAAGATGCGGCACGCACAATGGCCCAATCATTAAAAGGTTTTAAACTATGTTCTATCCATAAAGTTGTTACAAGGACATTTCGAGACCAGTGTTAAATGGCGGAAATGGGTCATTTGTTTAAATAAACATTAGGAGATTGTCAATAACCCATTTCTCTGTACGTTCTTTCTTTTTAGTCGTACGTAGTCTACAAGTGAGTTTACGAATTGTATTTCTTTTTCTAATACATCTCTTAAATCTGGAGTGCATTTTAGCTGGAAATTTCAATCCAGGCCAGGCCAGTCTGAAAGTCATTAGGGCTGTCATTGTTCAGCAATGAACGTCCTATTGCTGAAATGATGATGATCATCATTTTATTCATAATAACGTCCATCATACATTTATAAAGCTTCAAAAATCTAACTAAACACAGAAGCTATCGCGCACAAAATGCGTCTTCCTGTGGGGCAACCATGAACTCTTAAAACAATCTCAAGTCTGTCAATTTCGTACGTCATTACGTACGTAATTTGACAGATTTGACAAGATTTGACAGATTTGAGATTGTTTTAAGAGTTCAAGTTTACCCCCCCGAATCTTTAAACTATCGATAGCAAAACCTATCCCAACATGACTAGTATGCGATCCGATCCCAAAAGATAGGAATTATTGAGTTCGTCTAAAATATGCACGACCAATAAGCGAGTGTTCCGATATAAATGGAATTGTACGCTCCAAATTTCCTTGGATAAATGTAGGGATGGGGTGTGATCAAGAGAGAACTGTGATTTATCAAGTTTTAAAATCACTTGCCGAGTTATAAGTTGTACTTGAAACCATTTTAGAGTTCTGTGCCCAAAGTTTGCTAGCAGGTTTTGCGGGCTTCGTTGTCTGTCTGTTTGCCACGGAGCTGTACTGGGGGCCTGGCGCGAAAGCGTATCTTTCGTTCGGTCGTACAAACCTAACAAATTAAAATGGCTAGTCTCATGTGTCAATCCTTTAATCTGGCCGTGTAAAAGACCCGACTGTTTTCAATTGTTAATAAATTATAAAACCTTTGATACGAAGGAATGGATGTTTTAATTTGATTGGTTAATACGACCGAACGAACGATACAATTTTGCGCTAGGCCCCCTGTATCTTGTGAAATTATATTGATAGTTAATATAGTAAATTAGTTCCTTAAGAAAGTTTCTTATTTATTATCAAGGTAATATGAAATTAACTCTATAAGAACTAATTACAAACTGTAGATATACATATCGTACGGAACAGCCTTAATGCAGTTTGTTCATTCTTTATAACATACGCAAATAAACAAATTCTCAATAATTATTTCACTATCATTTTATTTTTGTCCAACCACTCACTCCAAACAGGTAACACAAAATAACAGCGTTACCTATTTCAAGTGACAATACCTAATACTTGCTAACTTATTCCCATCCCTATCCTAGCGTGTGATGGAAACTATCTACTTAATATTACATAGTGTTGCTCTCCTGGCCGTAACACAAACTGTGAAGTGTACCCAGAACACCGGTTTTTAAATTGAAAATTTTATTTTCTCCGGTAAAAATGTTTGTTGCTTATTTTGTTATCTGACGTTTCTTTCTAAGTGAGTTATTGTGAGATAATAAAATAAGGTCAGCCGAGATCAAAGTGTTGAGTGGGAAAGATACAGGGTTGTATTTCAAGTATCTTTGAAGAGATTTTGTTGAGCTTGGTACAATAATTTTACCTAATATTTATTATTTTTGTTTATCTTAATATTTCTTCTTAATATTTAATCATCAGCCTCTAAGCTTAGCATATGATGACCACGACCGCTCTGACAAAAGTGTCACGAAGAAGAAGAGATCAGGCATGATTATTAAATCAGTGTTTTTGTTATTAAACCTGGTGGAAACCGTGTGGTATTTAACATAAAATATTTATTAAAAAACACGGTGTACGTAGTTGATTCAGAATTCTGAAAATAATTACTTTAGAGTAGCAAAAAAAGTTTTGTTTTTAAATCATTACTTTATGACACGCTTAGCCATCTAGGGTCCATTACCCAAAATTTTAAGAAAATTGTATACTTAAATTACGATTAAACTTCATTTCCAAGCGACATAAACAAACAACTCACTTGTCGTTTTAAAACTTGTAAATTTTCCATCTCAAACATTTAAAAGATGACAAAGCGTATTCTCAACCAAAATATTTATCTGGCATTTCATAGAACGGTACCATATTTAACCGTAATTCTGCGGACGGTATCATAGTTAACCGGAATTCTTCAGACGTTACTATTTTTAACCGGAATTCTGCGGACGGTACGATACTTACCCCTGTGACTGCGGACGGTACGGTACAGCCACGAGCATAAATAAAGATACATTTTCATTGGACTTTAAACCTTATATCAACGGAATAAGTTGCAAAGTTATTTCATTGTTCGTGGCTGTACTATCATTATGCTATCGCTCTACCCTAGGGCGGAGGAAGAACTTCCCGTCGTTAGAGCACCGTTTGTCATAAACAACTCTACATGTCTGTAAGATGTAAATAGGGTGGAGTCATTTCTTATTCGTTTTAGCCTACTAATATCATTTTTATTTTATTTTCTTTTATCCGGAAAACACAGTGATATTTTTACAGATACTTAATTACTACTTAAAAACTGTACACCATTTATATTTCGTATATGCGAGAGTTTGTGAGCATGGTTGTTATGTATTTAATCTGAATCTTGGAAACGGCTCCGACGATTTTCATGAAATTTTGTATGCAAAACGGTTTCGGGGGCAATAAATCGATCTAGATGGGTTTCATTTTTAGAAGAAGAAGAACTCCGAGCAAAGCCCGGTCAGCCAGGTAGGTACTATTCTCTTTATCCTGGTAAATATTTTCTGTGGGATATATTGCATGAACTTATTACCACGCAAGCGTAGTCGCGAGCAACAGCTAGTATTACATGATTTCGTACTCAAATTACTTTAGTTATTGTTCAATTACAGATTGGTAATCTTTTCTTTAAAGATAAATTTATAGTGTTTTTGAAAAAACACGTGTATTCAAATCTGTCAAATTTCGTACGTAATGACGTATAAAATTGACAGATTTGAGATTATTTTAAGAGTTCATGGTTACCCCGCTGATCTAAGACCCTTTACATTCAAGTCAAATTACCGGACGATTACGCCAATAAGCTCATCTTTTAATTTATATCTGTGAATTGGCAAATATAAGGTAGAAGTATTTACTTTCCCATAAAAATCTGATTACTCAATAAGATACCAAACTTTTTGGCATTTCTATACCTGGACCCTTCGATAACCGATATATCACGTGACACTGGTTTTCCGTTCAACATTACCTACTCATTCGGAGGCCGGGTTATTGATGAAGATGATGTACAAACGAGGACCCAGGAGCGATCCCTGGGGCACCCCAGATGGAAAAGACATCCACCTGGAAGTAAAGCCATTCAAGACGACTACTTGCGATCTGTTCTCAATATAAGATTTGAACCATCTAAGGAGATTTCCGTGAACACCAGCCATTGCAGCTTGCGTAGTAGTATCACGTGGTCTGTCCAAAAAAAAAATTGTTATTTTTAAGTAAAATCACCCCCATGTAGACTGCCTACACAAGGAACACTAACGAATGTGTAACCGGTTTCCGCTTACGTCAGCCGGAGTGTTTGAACCGATTGTTTTAACGCTTGCAGCCGATTTTTGTAGGACTTTTCAATCCTGAAAATTACATCGTGCTTTTTTCAACGTATAAAACCAAATTAATTCTCCTACAAACACTATACTGCACTGACTCAAAAAATAACTGATTAGGTTATGTTTCACTAAATACTATTGTTCGTTTTTTAGATAACTTTATATTATTGGCTTACTGTTCAAAACCACACGCTGTATACCTATTTTGATAATATTCATTCACGTGCATAAGTACTATATATAATCACGTCACTGCTTGTTTCAAAACGACACGTGTTTCTTACGACGACTTGTAAATTGCAGAAGCTGACTTAGGCGATATTGTATAACTCATCTGAATTCCGTAACATGCGGCATTTTATTCAATATCGTTACTGTTTGAATCATATTCTTCTTTTGTTTTTCCCGCTAATATTCAAAGAATGATAATTAAATTTTACGATAACTAAGTTATTAAATTTGGAGAACTTTTCATCAGTACCAAAAAGTAAACTAAAGAGTTCACATGTTCTTCTAGTCAGAGGCCAGCTAAGAGGCAGTTTGTGCCTTACTTTACCACGCAGGCCCAGTGTCGATTGGTGGAGGGGTGTAAGAATACCTTATTGCCTAAGCCCTGCTGTCAGATGTAATCAAAGTGCCATAGGACCATCAACTAGGCTTCACGACTAGTATCAAGTGAAATAAGTCGGTGGCAACTTTTAACATGCCATCCGTAGCATAGAGTAATAAATGTTACGAAATCTGGCGGAATGGTCACTTTTCTACTCACATTTTCGGCGTGGCTAGACATTAGACACCCATCGTAATTTTCAGATAAGATAACCAGAACTATTTTTAGAGTATGGCAACACAATCATTATTATCTGAATTTACGTGTGCATGTCACACGAACTGCCAAGCATCAATAAATATGAATCCATACATCATCATAATCATCACGGCCTATCTCTTTTGAACTATTCAGTACACTGCTCCGGCAGTAGACTGAATAAATCAAAGAGCACGAACTTTCCTTTTTTTTTTAAATCAAGACACTGCTCACCATCTTCCTAAAGTCATCGATCTAATATATTAAGTTTGGGAGCCAAAGTCAAAGTCATTCCATCCACACCTGTCCAACTAGCCTATTCTAGCTCCTTTTTTTTTGGCGCGCAGGAAAAATACTTTTCGCATACCTACCGCCGCGGGGGCAGCGGTAGGTTATGTGGGACTTCCTCGTCATCTTACAATGGCTTTCGCCACTGTGCCATGACGAAGTATCATACCCCAGACTGGCAGACTGTGCAATGTGAGCTGAGGGCCCCCGCCCCGCACACACTAGTCCGCTAGAAGGGGGAAGCTGAGCGCGGCGCAACGCCGTCTCCACCGCCCTCTTCTACGACTTCGAATCGGGTCAGTAAGAGCTTAAGCTTCCCAGCCCAATCCGTGGCCACCCTTTGCGACGACATAGTGTCGCAACAAAAGGCCGCCTACGTCTTACTCCCACTCGCTGCCTAGCATAGCTCGAACCGTACTGGGAAGCGAGAGACACCACCAACCGCAGGGTCAGCGCCCCGCAGCCAGGTCGCGGGTCATCTCCGCGACCACCGTCTAGGCAGCACGAGTAGGGAGTCATCAACCCCCGCAAGTGCCGCCCCAAGACACATCCGCGAGCGGGCTGCTCAAGCCCGCCGGGAGGGTCTCCCGCAGAGTTTAGCCGTGAGCTAGCAATAACCCGAAGGAAATTACTAACCCCCGTTGCCCAGCGTGAACCAGGACAGGATGCTATTCCTTACACCCAATCGTAACCGAATGTAATTAGTAACACCCCGCCGCACGAGGAGGTTACTCTGACACCCCAGCCTATTCTAGCCCAAGCTTCTTGTATAGGTGTGGATAGTTTTAACCAAAATTAAACTTAATTTAAGTTTATTTTTATTTAAATAAATAAAAATTATATCTGGGGCATGAAATTTCTTCACTAGCGTAATTTATATTTCATACTTTCATCCATTGCAGTGGCGGCAGTTATTTTTTGAAACACCTTATATTTATAATCCCTTTTTCCGGGCACCCTACACTCAAAATATAACTTAGTCCTACCACCGCTTCAGGACTACATATCAGCTGGTGATGAGAGCATAACTATACTACGTTTTCTGAGACAAGACCACTCAAGAACCCGTTAACTCCACCTTTCATGGGTTTTGCGACAGATACCGACCATACAAAGAGGTACGTCATGGGATTCGAATACACAACTCATGGAAGCAAGACTTACCATTGAGCCATCACCGGCACTGCTGTAAATCAATTAAAATATTTATTTATCATATTAAGCTGGATATTATCTATTTAATATAATATCCGCGAATTGGGTCAAATCTCACCAATAGCTAACTTAATAGTGGATATTAATTTGATGCAGCATAAACAGACCTCGTAAATTAACGCAGCTTCATTTGTATGCAATACATGCAAAATGCAATACGGTACAATATCCGATATTGTAGAATTACACTTCCATTCAAAGCCACATACTGTGAATACATAAAATTACATATTATTATTATGAAATAAAATTATAGTAACTTTATCTAAGCGTGATTCCCGCAGTTTTGTCGGTACAAGTATCAATTTATTTTATTTTTGGTTAATACTTATTTTGTAAGGTTTAAGTATTGAAGTATTTTGCTTACCAAGTATGTTGTTTGTATCGATGAGCACATTCGTCTCTTTCTGTCTTGTTCAGAGTGCATTTACTAGTCCAGACTAAGGCTAAACCACTGATTTTTGTACGTTAAAACAGTGGTTTAAACTTAGTCCTGGAATAGAAAATGCACTCTGAATAAGACAGTTAAAGTCTGGCTGTTCTTCAAAGCCACACCCGTTCTACGTTTAGGTTTATTAAACCTAATAATATACTTAATTGAAGCGATGAAATAAAGTTAGTAAACATATTTAAATTTTTGTTTTTTAGCAATTACCATGCTAGGTTTATCTAAGATTTTTAATACTTGAAAAAAATCGTCCGCCTCAGGTGGGATCCGAACGTGGGTTCGGATCCCACCTGAGGCGGACGATTTTTATCAAGTATTAAAAATCTTAGTAAACATATTTTACATTTAAACCGATTATACTCCCCACGATTTTATTTTAGTCTGATCAAGTTTTCCCGCAAATATTAAGAGTATGATAATTTAATTTTAATCATAACCAAGAGACAAGAACTAAAGTCTAGTAATTCCTGTTATTAGTTTTTAGCTATTAGTAAATAAAAATTTGCATTTTAAATTTAGGTATTCACTAAAATAAAACTGTGTTACTTTGATTTTTTTAAAATATTTTCAACCGACTTATAAAAAGGAGGCTCGGTGCCAGCCATTGAGTGGTAATAAAATGTGTTCGTTCGCACCGACTCCAAAAAGAACTGTTTTATGGTATGATTTAGTAAATATTATATTTCGCTCTTGTTTTTTTTTAAAAACTCAATTTTTATTATTTACTGTTGATATTATTACGGTTAATAAACTGTTGAACTAGATCATTTTCGAACAATAATTTATTATTTCAATTGATCTTACATCAAATAGTTCAGAACTCTCACAAGAATGCTTAAACACACCTGTTCCTATTTCCACTCAATTTGCCCATTACTAAAACCCATCAAAAGCCAGTTCCTTGGAACTTCTCCAAGATATAAACAATTCCGTTCATGAATTAGTTTCAGTTGAACAACATTTAACTTACACTATTCCATAACTTTGTCTATAATTTAGTTCACCGCAGTATACTATCGTACTCTCTCATTAGTAATGCTTCAGAACCGAAAATATTGTTATGAGTTCAACATTCACCTCCACACCCCAAAATATACCTTGCCTTGTTTAACATAAGGTTCAAATTTGAATATTTACTTTACTAACCGCACCCGTCACCTCGCGAACCCACTGATCTACAAAGTTTTTCCACTCGAATTTAGACCCAATTGCTATACGTATAAGGTCTAGTAGTTGTGTCTGATAAATCTGTGGTTTGGAACTCCCGAAATGGTCTATGTCGTCATTAACAGTTCGGTCATTATTAAGCCCGCTTGATTCATTTGTCGGTTGCTTAATCGAGCTCTGGTTTTCTTCTTTATAATTATAATACCTCGATATTGAAGTTTAATTGAAATTACTATCGGGAATCACAATAGGAAATCTATATTATTTACGATTTGTAGCTGTGTTTTGTTTTGAAAGTAAATCGTTGCTTTAAACATAAAATTCTACAGTGTTAGGTAAATCGTATATCAAGCCGACATAATATTATTTAATATGCGTATAAATAGTATGATGGAGTCAGAAATTTGATATCATCATTATAAAATGTATTTTGACGAACTCCGTAGCCGAGAGGCGAGCACGCCGGACTTTAAATGGCGCCGCCATCTCTGAGGTTCCGGGTTTGATCCCCGGTCGGGTCAATGTAGAAAACGAACTTTTCTATATTGGCTCGGGTCTGGGTGTTGTGGTACCGTCGTTGTTTCTGATTTCTATAACACAAGTGCTTTAGCTACTTACCATAGGATCAGAGCAATGTATGTGATGTTGTCCAATATTTATTTATTATTATTTATTTTAAATATCATACAAAAATTTTTTTTTTCAAAAATTATGATATCAATTTATGACTTCATAAAACTACCTATATTTGTTTATATTAGCATAGGCTAGTGTAGGTTTGATATATTACATTTACCTAACACCCTGTATATCATGAATTTTCAGTTAGCCTTACTTCAATTTATTTACCATTTTGCTTTTATAAATGGAAACTCATTACTCTAAAAATAATGCATGATGACAAATTATTGTCAGCGCTGTTTATCGTAGTCAGTTTAAATTATTGCTGCAAAATGCCTGGGTATACTAGATGTGTACTAAATAATAATAATAAATAAATATTGGACAACATCACATACATTGCTCTGATCCTATGGTAATTAGCTCAAAGCACTTGTGTTACAGAAATCAGAAACAACGACGGTACCACAACACCCAGACCCGAGACAATATAGAAAAGTACATTTCCTACATTGACCCGACCGGGGATCGAACCCAGAACCTCAGAGATGGCGACACCATATTAGTCCGGCGTGCTCACCTCTCGGCTACGGAGGTCGTCAAATACTATATCATAGTACTAAATCATTGTATATTGTCACTAGCAAATACATTTTATGTACTCAGACAGACAGACAGACAAGACGGACAGCGGAGCCTCAGTACTCTTGGTATCCGAAACGAGATCATCAGGCAGTGGACTAAAGTAACGGACATAGTCCAAAAATGTAGCAAGCTTGAGTGGCAGTGGGCTGGCCACATCTGTCGCAGAACCGATGAAAGGTGGAATAAACGGGTTCTCGAGTAGAGACCATCCCTAGGCAAACGTAGTGTAGGACGCCCCCAGCTCCATGGACCGACGACCTTAGGAAGATGGCTGGCAGTGGATGGATGAAAAAAGCGGGAAATCGTGCTCTTTGGCGCTCTTTGGGGGAGGCCTACGTCCAGCAGTGGACTGCAATAGGCTGAGATGATGATGATGATGATGAAAATAATTTTCTAACCTATTCCAATAGGTATTGGCTAGGGTTACTGTAAGGTGGCTTTAAGAAGACGATTGCACTGTTTAAATAAAACATTACCATTGGATTAACATTCGGATCTCAGAAATAGGGCAATTTTCCCAAACAATCTATACCTAAGAGCTGATTAGTATCTGGTTTTAAAAAGAAATTGATTCTGTGATTTCAAGGTTGATACAAGAAAGTTTAGCTTTGTTTTCATTTGTCTACCAAAAGTACCTTCTGAAAAACGTTGTCTAATAAAATAGCATTAAACGACCTCTGTAGCCAAAAGGCAAGCACGCCGGAATTATGGCGCCGCCATCTCTGAGGTTTCGGGTTCGATCCCCGGTCGGGTCAATGTTGAAAATAAACTTTACTATATTGGCTCGGGTCTAGGTGTTGTTGTGCCGCCGTTGTTTCTGATTTCCATAACACAAATGCTTTAGCTACTTACCTTAGGATCAAAGCAATGTACGTGATGTTGTCCAATATTTATAGCATTATACTCAAAGATTAAGACAATCTCTACACAGTATAAAACAAAGTCGCTTCATACCGTCTGTACGCTTGGTTATTTAAACTACTAGTATTTGATACGGTTTTCATCAATGAATTACAGCAAACGGTTAAGTACAATACATGCATTTAAAAGTAGACAAAAGACGAGAATCACAAATAGACTAACTAAAGACCAGCGAACAAAGTCGAGGGCAACAGCTAGACTGATTTTAATTGGGTTACTCTGTACACCAATCAAAATTTCTGTTTATCTCAGGATTATATCCGTGGCTAATTCCAATATACCTACCACTCGCAATTCCTCAGCTTGTAATCAGTCACAATAATGAATATTACAGCTGTAATTCCGCTGTAAGGCTGTAATCAGCAGCGGAGATCAATTTATCCATCAATTATGATCCGTCATTAGATGCCAAATTCATAACGTTCCCGTTAATTGGATTATATAGCAGTGAGGACTAGATTATGGGAGATGAGCGGACAACTAGGCAAGACAGAACGGATAATTAATTTGATGACCCAAAAAGTACTTGATTAAAAAACTTGACCACTAGAAATACCCTAAAATCATAATCAACCTACGTCAATCCACTAGCTGTCTTATTCAGAGTGCATTTGCTATTCCGGACTAAGGTTAAACCTTAGTCTGGAGTAGTGAATGCACTCTGAATAAGACAGTAGGAGTTTAAGGAGATGAATGTGGAAATCATGATCAAAGTTTATGCTATTTCAAATATAATCATCGCGATAGAGCGTTATTTTAATGGCGGAACAAAAAAAACACGACTTTAATGTTAAACCTAATAAAATTTTTTGAACACATTCACCTCCTTAAATGGTACTTTTTCAAACGACATATTATAAAGGGAATGTACGCCAAAGCAAATTCTCGTCTTATCTATGCCGCTACTAGCAACTTTTTGTATATCATAGCCATTGAGGTATAATGTACTCAGTGATCATAGCAGCTTTACTTATCAGAGGTCGCCTTAAGTAAGCTACGTGTGCAAAAAAATACCCATAAGCACTACATATTTTTTTCCAAAAATAACATGTTTGTAGGGTTTTTTCAGCACCAGGGGGCCTAGCGCGAAAGTTTATCTTTCATTCGGTCGTATAAACCTAACAAATTAAAATATGACCAACTCAATCTAGCCGTCTAAAAAACCCGTCTGTTTTCAGTTGTTTCATAAAGTGTCAAACCTAAGATACGGGGCATGGATGTTTTAATTTGATCGGTTAATACGACCGACCGAACGATACACTTTCGCGCTAGGCCCCCAGGTTTGCTTTACTTTCACTGCACTAGTTGCGGGAATGTCGGAAGGCTATGTGGAATTGTGGACTTCCTACCCTGAAAATAGTGGACTACATAGCTTACCTACCATAAGATCGTATTGAAAAGAGTCTCACGCGCTATGCTCTTGTGCTATGTACTAACTAACAATAATTCAAAAGGAAAAGTTAAAACGGGTTCTAAGATTTGAATCCATGTTAGTTTGCTACTTGTTAATTAATTATTAACAGGTAAAGCTAATAAATAAGAACCTTATAAATGATTAACTTTCAAGTTCAACATTAACATTATATTGTAGATACTAATATTATAAACGAAAAAAAATTATACTAGCAGTCATATTAATCTGTAACTTCCATTCTTAACAAAAGAAGTTCAAGCAACATTTAAGCTGCGTTTATGAATACACAATTTTTCATCGCCTCATATCTCTTAAGTTGTTAACTATCTAAATTACTGTTTAACAGGTACATCTACATTTTAATAGCGCTGTATATTTCTAAACACACTCCGCACTAAGCAGACTTTACACTATACGGTTTAGGTACTAACAGCCTAGTTATTAACTAATAACCAGGCCACATCAGAAACATTCCCGCAACTTGCGCCACAAGATACTCAAAGGGAACAAAGCCACGCGCCATAATTAGTATCCGATAATTAAATTTCATTTACACATATCTGCCTGTCGTTTGCAGGCGGGTATGTGCGTTGTAACTAATGAACTTTGTTGGCGAATATATAGGAATTATTACTAGTTTTATACTTGTATTTTACACTTAAGCATTGTAAATAAAACATTTTAAAATCGGGGGGTTACCATGAACTCTTTAAACAATCTCAAATCTGTCAAATCTCGTACGTAATGACGTACAAAATTTACAGATTTGAGATTGTTTTAAGTGTTCATGGTTACCCTGCTGACCAAGTATCAAAATCAAATTATAATGTTTCATTTCAGTAACGATATTAATTGTTGGGTTTTATTTAAATATACTTTGTGTTATATGGTGTGCAATAAAGAGTATCTATCTATCTACCTCTGTTAAAGGGCCTCGCTATTTCTTAACATAAGCATTATACATATTATTGTAAGGGCGGGTTCCTTACATAAATATTCGTCCTGAAGTTAACTTCGTAGTCCCGATTAGTCTGAAAGTTAATCGGGTTAAGTTTAGTAAGTTTTGTTTGTTCGTGCTAATTAAGGTTGAGTTGATTCTAGTAAAAGAACATTTTATTATTAAATCTCTGTAGTCAAGTATAACAATTATTATGCTTAGATATTAGATTACTACGCGTTAGACAACAACTAGCTTGCGTCCTAGTCTACACGACGATTCACGACGCACGTAAATTGCTTAGAAAGACATTTAATTGGGCTAAGTTACTGTTTAACGTTCAATGTGCTTTTGCTAACTTAAAATAATAAATAATGCGTATAATAACCATAGACAGGGGCGTAAACAATAACTCTTAAAACAATCTCAAATCTGTCAAATCTTGTCAATTCTGTCAAATTTCGTACGTGATGACGTACGAAATTGACAGATTTAAGATTGTTTTAAGAGTTCATGATTACCCCGCTGTGCTCAGACCAATACATTTTCTTCCATTTAGAACGGTACATTATACCTCAATGTTTTAGAAAAGAAAAAAGGAACCCTTATAGGATCACTTTGTTGTCTGTTTGTCTGTCAAGACCATTTTTGAAATACTCAACTCTCCATACTCAGCCTACAATCTAAATTCACACTGCTTTTGGTTGGACATCTGTAACCTTAAGCATGAAAGCGTTTAGCTCGTAACACTAACATAATATTAATCTTTTGTTTTTGACAAAAAAAATCGAATTCCTTCCAAGCATTCTCGGCAAAATCCTAAAGAATCCGTGAAATCTTGGAGATTTTTCAGTCATTAACACAAAGGCACTGTATCGAATAATCGGCGCGCTCTGGATTCCTTCATGAATTCCTGCAGGTAGGGGGATTAAGATTGTCGTTTTCTGGAAATAAAGTAGTAGAGGGCTACTTTTAATTAACTGGAAACCTTCTTTACAAATTCGCGGATAGTTTACCAGACACTATTATAATCTATCTGTTGGTTGTTAGAAGAGATCGCTCTTAGCAATAAGACCGCATAAATTGTATACCTTTCTGTATTTAAATGAAACTACTTTTACGGATTATTTCGCGATTTATTAACAATTTATTTAACCTGACGTTTCGAACACTTTACAGCGTTCGTGGTCACAGGTAGACAGGTAGACTTGTAGAGTCTACCTGTGACCACGAACGCTGTAAAGTGTTCGAAACGTCAGGTTAAATAAAATGTTAATAAATCGCGAAATAATCCGTAAAAGTAGTTTCATTTAAATGTATCGTGTTCGCGTAAATAAAAGACAACAGTATACCTTTCTGTAAATATCAGCTGTAACTTCTTTGTTTGGTGTGCAATAAAGAGTACCTATCTATCTAGAAGTTAATTTCTTAATTCAAAACTGTAGTTTTGATGTCTCTAAAGCATTACCTAACTCTATTAAACTCCCAAGAAATAATTAATTTCGAGCAATACTATAACCATGTTCTGGACAAATAAAGATTTCATTTCATTTCATTTCAATTGTTTTTCATCAGCATATGTAGAGGTTTGCTCCATTAATGGACATAATATGCTGCGATTCTTGTCCAGATTGGTCTTGCCATCTTTTATTTATCATCCGACCATCTAGCTAATGGTCTGCCCTTCGTTTTCATGTACTAGATCTCCAAAACACGACCTAGTGACTCCATCTTTAATTGTTTCCACAGTTTTATCTCAGTCATGCCATCATTTTACAATGTCGTTAATTTGGGTGTGCTTGCTGGATTTTGTCTATGAATTTCTTAATTTTTTCATCGATAGTGCGCTGTAGTGTATGTAGCTGGCCTGAAAACGAAATCCCAAGAATTTTGTACAATTTCCTGGGAGTTCGTATACGATCCTTGTGTAGTATACGAATTGGAATTCGAATGTTTTAATAATACGCCTCCAGTTAGTCGGTTATAATTATATCTCCTTCAGTAAGGCACAACGACTTGTAAAATGCAAATATCGCTAAACATAATATTTTAAACAGCTTCATTTTGCTTTTGTCAATTTTGAATTACTGTCAAAGTCCGTGAAAGACAAGATACTGACTTTTTTGACTGACAATTTGTTTAGCTGATTTCTTGGCGCAAGCCTATATTACTGGGGGTAAATAAAATATTGTCACGTGTAAAATATTTAAGTCAGAATTTTAAGAAAAAAAATCGATTTCATTGTTACCGTTAATTGTATTTTAGAAATTGTTGAAGTGGATGCTAATATCAGACAAAACGCATGTAAAAACAAAATGCGTACGAATTTCTGAAACAAAAGGAAAAAGCTATGTACTGGAGGTAATGGAGTGAACTTAGGGATCGCACCCCTCGATTCTGGCACTATTTATCTCAAGCATGTCGTCCCTTTCCTACCAGTACTAATGGAAGGCGATGGAAAAGGCGAACTCATTGGAGTACTGTTTTTGTTGTTTTTGATGAAATATTTTTTTTAATTTCCCTTGAATTAAAGAGACTTTCTAGGGACTGTGATTTGCAGACGTGAGGCATCCAGTTTAAATATAGTCACAAATAGAAATTGTGACTATACACAATCAATTGATAATTAAATTAATTTATTTGCTTTTGATAGATAAACTTTTGAAATAGATAGCCTGAGAGTTACTTGCGTAAAGGAATAACTTTAAATATTTTATTTTCAAGAACCCCGGACAATGGTACCTACCTAGGTATCTAAACGTTTTTTCTAGTCGTGGTTTCTTTGTATGCAAACTATTGTCCAAATCCGGTCTACTTTTACGTAAAGGCGTATCTGCTTAACTTATGGAGAAGGTACCCCAAATAATAATTAATATGATTTTTTATTCACTATAGTATATAGTTAAATCATGCAGTTAAACTTCTTGGCACCAAGATTCTCCGTGTAATATTGCAGACAGAAGGACGAACGATTTACTCCAAAACGTTCGTCTTCCATATACCGTGTTATCCTCCGAAATCAAAACACACCTTTTCCCCACACAATCCTTTTAAACTCATAACCTTTCACAGTCAGTTGAAATATCTCTCCGACCCAAGAAAGGAATTGTAAATGCGCAGTCGCACAGAAGCAATCGACTCTGCTCCAGAAATTGAAACTCTATCGTGAATCGAAAACGTAGGCATTGTACAATGAATATTGGGATTGAAATGCTAAGGCTGATGGAGTAAGAAATACTTTAGGAGGTAGATTGACATAGATTGACATCTAAATGTAGTAGAATGATTTAACTAAAATAACTACTAAAGCGGGGTAACCATAAACTCTTAAAACACAATTTCGTACGTCATTACGTACGAAATTTGTCAAATTTGAAAAGATTTGACAGATTTGAGATTTTTTTAAGAGTTTATGGTTACCCTCCTGGTAATATAGTTAATGGTTTTAGGGTTCAGAAGTTAAAACTTTTCTGTAAAATAAAACGAACTCATTTATTTTTGCTATTCAAAATACAAAATACTTTATTTGCCATTAAATAGGGTGAGTACAAAATGCAGATGTTACAAATATGTCAAGATCCTTAGCCACAAAATTCTGTCATTACCGTGTCATATTCGTATTAATCACAGTCTTTCAGTGCTAGAAAAATAAAAATCAACATGATTATAATAATACTAGCAGCCCGTCCCGGCTTCGCACGGGGTAGACAATTATCGCCAATAGTTTCGGCAGCGCATTCGACGAAAGACATTTTAAGACTCATTTTTCTACACCTTCGGTTACATTGTTCAAATTTTACCAAGGATCCCTAATTTTTTTCAAAATGAAATGTAGCCTATGTCAAATTGGAAGAATGTAGCATTCTATTGGTGAAAGAATTTTTTAAATCGGCCCAGTACTTTTTGAGCCTATTCATTACAAATATACAAACATATACAAAAATAGGTACAAATCTTTCCTCTTTATAATATTAGTATAGATATAGATATAGATAACGTCAGCAATAATAAGAAGATGTAAATTTTTATCATGTGTCTTCTTACCTGTACCTGTCTGAAGCAATCAAATCACAATTACATTTGATATTTATTATTCGGGTGAAACTGCAACTGGGGGATAACGCAACTAACCAATAATTTGTGGAAGAACAATAATTTCAAGGTTTAAATATTTCGTAATGCTTATTTAAGATAAGAAGTATGAATCGAACCCTGTTTTGCTCTTAACTGAGCTAGATTATAAGTTGAAATCCTATTAGTTTATGTAAAGTAAACCCAAGATAATATTATTTAATAAATAAAAATTAGTTTTTGTTTTTATTTAAACATAACATCTACCTTACCATCTAATTTAAGTAATATTAGCCAAAAATACTTTTAAATCCACATTTGCTTCTACATCCACATTTATTGTATGTCTAAATCTTTTTCATGGCAAAAGCAAAGTGCACATTCAGCCAGAGGAAGTTGTAACTACACCAAGGTTTAGACAATTCGTAATTCCACCGTAGTTTTATCTCGTCTGAACTACGTTCCCGGTTCTCTCATTAATGCCGGCCCATTAGCAGCTCCGAGATTTCACGTACATTACCGTTTGCGATACAGTACAATGGAATGTGTAGTTGGGTTGTAGGAGAGTAAAAATTGCCTTGCTTTATAAATGTTGAAAGATTTTTCTGGATTAAGTGGTAAAACTCGTATACTTTTAGAAAATAGTTTAGAAAACATAGTTATACAAAATTATAGACTAAGCCTATATAGTTCATGGTTAAAAAACTTTATTCGAGCTATTTAAAACAATGCTCCCTCCTAAATTTCTTGATTCTAGGTATTGACCTAGAATCGAAATCTTTGTGGTACTTCCCCAATGGGAAGTACCACAAAGGTTTCGATTTCCTTGCGGGTATCAAAATCTGCGACAAAACCGGCCGTATAGTAATATTAGCCATCACAGCTGCAAGATTGAGTATTGGATATTAATTTCAACTTGATTCTACGCGTTCCTGATCAAAGGGTCTTAACAGATAAACAGACAAACATTTTTTGACCTCAAGATATTTAGGGTTATGTACCTACATCACCCTAAAAAACTCAGCAGGCAAATCCGTATACAATTGTTAAAGATAGCAGTTAGCATGAAAAATATAAACATTACACTCTGGTTTGGCAGTTGTGTAAAGATACGGACAACTGCCTTTTTCGAAGACTATAAAATCGAGATCGACACTATAAAAAAAAACGTTATGGTTACTACCGCGGACTAATGATCAACAACGCCATCTATCGGCGAGCGGTGCAAACGTGAGTCTTTCATTATAGAGTTTGAACAGTAAGGCTATTTTCTAAAAGCAGAGGAGAGGAGAAGTACCTATACATATTTCTAAATATGACTGAATGGACTGTTACATTACCGCACACACGATTCAGCACGATCTTGCGTTGCAATAAAATGCTATTGCAAGAAAAGATAAAACGATCGCCTTTATAAATTGTTACAAGGTTTCTCTAAGATCCTACAATTTGAAGGAGGTGGCTCCTTTTCAATATTAATAAAAATCGTGTAGGTACCTACGCATCTGGCAAACTAATTTTACAGGTGTCTAGAAAATTAAGGAGAATCTTGTAACTGGAAATAGGTCATACCTAATCATGTCCTATTGAATTTATCTAGCAAAATGTTATTTACTTCAATGTCCTACTAACTAAGTTATAAGAAAAAAATCGTATCTCGAAAATAGGACTAATTATAATTAGTCCTATTTTCGAGATACGATTTTTTTTTAAAGAAAAGATAATTATCTTTCTTTTTTTTACTTTTTTTCGTTTATAGGCGTAGGTGTTCTGAGTTAATGCACCTACACATATTATTCGGCTATTTTAATAGGATTTTAATAGTTAATTTATACTAACTTAGTTAAATTCGGATGAAGCTTGAAACGCAAGTGTTTATTTTTAAGTCTGATAACAATACGCACAGTTTCCTGCGTTTAAAATAAATTCACATCACATTCGCACTAGTGTTGCCTACTTATCGTTGTCGTCGTCGTTATCGATAGTTTGAATGTCGATAGCTGACCTTAAAATTTAGTAAGCAAATCGATAACATTGATGAAATCAAATCGATTGCTAAAATATTCACTAACTATTGATACACAGCAATACTATAAATCCATTTGATAGTTTTGTACCATTGATTGTAGACTGAGTTTATATCCTAGTACCGATAGTGCAATACTATCGATTGTATTGACAGGTTAATACTACTGAATATATCGAATGTATCGATAGTTTTGTGTTTAATCAATAGTTTTGTAGCTGTAATTTGACAATCATACTTTTAATACCATCGGATAGTACGATAGTATCTGTAATATCCATTTAAATAAACAATTTATAATTTAATAAAAGATAAGTTGCAAATACAACGGCAATCGAGTCAGTGTCATGAACCATGACACTATGAATTTCAGCTTAATCTGGTTCGATGTAAGTAATTTTTTTAAGATGAGATATATTATTAGCCCATAAATAAATCATGAACTTCAGCGTCCATAATGCTTTCGTATGCGATAAGAGGTTAAATAAACAATTTATAATTTAATAAAAGACAAGTTGCAAATACAACGGCAATCGAGTCAGTGTCATGAACCATGACACTATGAATTTCAGCTTAATCTGGTTCGATGTAAGTTAGTTTTTTAAGATGAGATATATCATTAGCCCATAAAAAAATCATGAACTTCAGCGTCCATATATGCTCTCGTATGCGATAAGGGGTTAAATGAGCAATTTATAATTTAATAAAAGTGAAGTTGCAACTACAACGGCAATCGAGTCAGTGTCATGTACCATGACACTATGAATTTGAGCTTAAGTAATATAATAAAAAAATAATAGAAAACGAAGTTGGGAGTAAATAAGAGCTAAAATAAAAGAAAACGAAGTCTGTGTTATGGCATTTCTTTCAGGTGTATATTTTCTAGCTATATCATGGCCAATAGGACCTTCTGTAAATAAAATTTAAATAACATATAATAACACTTTGCCGATCAACATTTTAATACATTTTACAAATCATGGCTTGTGCTATTAACAGAAGAATTTGTTATGAATAAACAAAATTTCATATGGTATTCTACTCATGAATATAAAAAACTTTTACTATTGGACCAATGGTAAAATAAGGAGAAAAATATCAGCTGTTCCATACTAAAGTCGCTGTTTTACTCGACCAAAATGTGACCATAAAAAATCTTACTGGCTGACGTATGCACTGTCGGCTGGACAATATCGATAGTTGGCTTTTTTCGATACTATCGATAAGAATATCGATAGTAGTTTATCGAGCAGCAACGCTAATTCACAACGCGCCCCAGCTGCGTACCGGAAAAAAATTGGCGATTGGAGCATAAACTCACGCTGCTATGACCTAATCGGTTGCACTAATAAACTATATTTTATAGAGCATGTATTTTTATAAGGTACAAACATATTGGATTCTGGAAAGGCGTATAAAATTGCGAAAAATCGTAAAGGTTTTTTAGAAAAAGTTGACAGCCGCATAAAATTGGAGCACATGCAGGAATCAGGTGGGAAGGCCTTTGTTCTACAGGCTTTATATGGTCATAAACTATTAAATTATGACCTTATTTATCCGAAAAACGTAGCTAGTGCTAAATTAAGTAGTAAGTTATTTGAAATTACACTTTTGAAACTTTTCCATACAAAACTTATTTACTCAAAATGAGAAAATATTCATACGACTCCGGACTCAAATGAAATAGTTTTTTTCAGAGTGAATTCTTATTGTTCAAGTTAGTGACATTAAGTTTTTATTGAGAATAATAAATCTTTAAACCTACCTAAAATGTAAAATCTACTTATTTCTAGAGTAGGCAGTGGTTTATCCTTGAGTTAAAACTTACTCCAGCTTGATCGAATCGGGTCTTAACCATCATCTATGCTCTAGAGCAAGATTGGGGTCAAGAGTAAGCCCATCACATGTAAAAAAAAAAACATAGTTTAATATATTATAGAGGTTACTGCTCTAAAAATACCAGATATAAGAGTTTGTCACTACAAACCTTAAAAAGGGTGTAAAAAGTTGAAAACAAGCGCAGTGGTCGGAGCTTTGTCTTATTTCAAAGGGTCAGCAGAGCCAATCACAGCTCATTAGATACCTCTAGATTCTTTTCAATCTTTAAAAGGATTCATACCATATGTTTTGACAATAATAGAAGACAAGCAAGAAAGGTACAGTTTGATTGGCAAAGTTTAAAGTAAGTTACATATTTTTTGCCGATGACCTAAAGGACCACTTAGATATTGAAAGGGACCGTAGGGCGCTATCGATCAAGGGTAATATGTCGGCCAGCAGATTTGCACGATGTACGGACCCAGTCAAAATAACCCTTTTTAAGGCGTACTGCCAAAGTCTGTAAACGGGCAATCTGTGGTTCAACTACACCAAAAGGTCGCTAGATGTCCTGCGCGTCCAGTATAATAATTATTTTTGAATGCTGTTGAGAATGTATGTTTACTAACACTTTTATGTAAGTCATCTGTTACTATCCTATGGATTTATTAGTCTGAAATTTTAATAAATAATTATTATTTTATATTCTATTTTCTAACTAACAGCAAACCTTATTTAGCCATAATTATAGCTAGAAAATAAACAGCTGAAAGATATGCCATGACACAGATTTCATTTTCCCCAAGGAAACCCCGTGGCCTGTAGAAATATTAACATTACGTTCAGACACGATAAGGAGAGACTTATAACCTTTCCCCAAATAGAGGGAAAACGCATATATTTACCCCAGAAAAGGGAAAATAGGTTAGGCCAGTTATCTGTGAATTTACGCGTGGTTGAAAATATTGTTAGTAGGCTTACCTCACTCTTTGGATAAATATATAAGGTCCGATTTTATTAGTGTACACCCTGTCTGCCGTCTATAAGCTAAAAGGCCGCTAAATGACATTTGGTCATTTTTCACTTTTTAAATGTTATAGTATGTAGAAAAAAATCTCTATCGATCTGTCTAGGAACGGTTATTCTATTATTTACCGTTTTCAAGATATTTTTTTTAAAAAGGCAGCTAAATACAAAAAATATATACTTTACATCGCATAAAGGCCGCTTAACAACCGAACTAGATTAAAAGGCAGCTATACTACTTTAACGTTTGGATCGATCAAACATTTTTGCCATCAATGCTAAACTAAAAAACCGTTATTATTTACCAATAAGCTAAAAGGCAGCAAAAGTATTTTAGCGGCCTTTTAGCTTGGTTACGTTGGAGTTTAATACCTTGCAAAGACTTAACTAAATGGCGGTAATTACGCTCTTACCTAACTAAAAAGCAGTTAGAATCATTTAGCGGCCTTTAAGCGTTGTATTGTTACTACTTTTACAATTTATAAACTATTATAGAAAGCCATGTTTGTCCGTACCTAAAGTAAAAGAAATATTTTTTTCTATGTCTTGCATAGCAAAAAAGACGTTCATATTCATTTATTGCGTCATAAGTGTATACATAAGGTGTTACATTGTGTGAGATCATACTTATGGACCCTGTAAGGGTATTGCATTCTTATTTATATTTACAAATACAATATTACTATTATTATTATTCAATTATAAAATCGTCATATTTAAAATTCAAAAGAAAAACAGTCGCATTTAATTCGTTAAATAAAATAAATAAAGTATATAATGTCAAGAAGTAATACACGAGATTCATCTAAACTAAGATTAAATTTAATTACAGAAGAGGATCACTAAGGTTAATACAGTATGTCAAGTAGGTATAGTTTTTGTGTGGAGGGTAGACCAACATTTTTTATGTTGCCAAGGAACTTGCATTAAATATTTTTATCGTCAAAGAATTCTTTTAAGTCGTAGTAACATTTGGCTATTAATTTTTTCTTTAATTGTTTAACAAATATATCGTTTTTTGTTTCGGCTTTTAAATAGTTTGGTAATTTATTATAGACCCTAATAGCCATTGACAGGGGGCCAGAAGAGGTTAACTTGAGCTTGTTTTCTGGTATTTGTAAATTGTGTTTGTAGCGGCTTGTTGGATTACGGTCACCCTTCGTCACGAAAAGTTTTGGATGATTGCGTACAAATTTTCCGAGTTCTAATATGTAGATTGAAGTCAAGGTAAGCATATTATATTTTACGAAGTATGGCCTACAGCTGTCTATGTTTTTTATGTGTGCGAGTATACGTACACACTTTTTTTGTAAAATGAAAAGGTCGTCTATATCGGGGCTATGTTTCCACATTATTATGCCGTACGTTAACCAGGCGTAGCTATACGCGTAGTACGCTGTTAACGATGTGTTGAAATCAGTGTTTCTTTTTAGTGCTCTTAAAGCATATATAAACTTAGACATTTTAAGCTTAAGTTTTTTGATATGCTCTTTCCAGTTTAAATGGGTGTCAATATTCAATCCTAATAGGGTAAATGTGCTAACAGTATCTAACTTATGGTTATTAAATGAAAAGTCAATATTTAATTCTGATTTTTGGTAGGGTCTAAATTGTAAGATTTTTGTTTTAGCGAAGTTTATTTCTAAGTTATGGTCATCCATCCACGAGGCAATACCTTGGAGTATGGCAGAAAGGTCATCGTTTAGAGCAGAGGAAGAGCGACATGGTGTTACTATGGAAAGGTCGTCCGCAAACAGCACGCAAGGCGAATTACATATTTTTGGGAGATCATTTATGTAGATCAAGAAGAGTATACAGCCCAAGACACTACCCTGGGGTATAGAGTTGTTCATGGGCTGCTTATCTGATCTGCAAGTACGAACTCTTCCCGATTCATGGTCGTAGTGTTGAATTTCGACGTATTGTTCACGGTTTCGCAAGTAGGATCTGAACCAATCGTGAATCGTTAAATAGCGATACATCGCTAAAAAGCGGCAAACTACGCAAGCTCCTGCGCCTCTCGTTGGGATTTTTTTGGGGTTGCGGAGGACACAAGTCAAGTTGTCAGCGCACTAGGATAGTGCGACGAACCAAAATTTTAATATCACCGATGAAAGGGGCGTTTGCGTATTTCTAGAAATTATTAGATCATTTGAATTACTGACTGATAACGCCTTGCATTGGTAGGTACCTTTTTAAACGTTTCTTTGTTTTCATGGAACTAACTTTGCGAAATAATTATTATAGACTTTAGCAGTTTTGGCTATGACTTAAATATTAGAAGCCATTAATAGGCGAATTTACGGCAAAAATGAACCTATTGTTATTTTTGTTTCTATTCTGACTGGTATGTTTTCCAGACTTACAGAAAATCTAACGGTAACTAAAAAAACTCAAAATTATTATTCGTAACATCCAACGTTTTTATTCACCTTACATCGCGAATTATGATATTAATTCTCTTGGGTTTCGCGCCAAAATCATCAGTCATCATGGTGGCGTGAAGGTTTCTGGGGTAAGTATTTTATTCACGTAGTTATTTAAAACCAATAAAATTATCATTATCAGTAGACCATCGAGAGGCAGCCGGCTTATGTTCAGTTCTTGAGTCAACCTACCCGCTAAATCCGCTAATAGAAACTGAGTGATGTTGGTTGAGCAGTGTCTTTAGTTCGTCCGTCAGCTAAGATTGTATGTGTGGACTGAGGGACCACATGATATTTAGTAGTTGTGCAGTGTTGTAGTTTTTTCTGTGGAAAAGTAAAAAGCATTTTGTAAAACGAATAGTACACTTATACAAAAATACACAAAAATAATAAAAAATTCTATGCTTAAATACTAAAGTGTAGTCCCTCAGTCTTCTGTACACTGTACTTTCCACTGCAAGACAATTACTCAGTTGGCAGGAATGTTTTGTTATTAGATATTTAGTATGACATTTTTAAACGTTACCAGAATGATAAAATGTGATCTGTCAATAATTTTATGCAATTTTTTTTTTTAATTTTTTTTTATTTATTTATTAGAATCATACATACATCTACCATTACAGGAAAAACCCAATTCGATAGCTGCAGCGTCACAAATATTCACATTAAAATATAATAAAAATACTATAGATACAATAACACCATGCAAAATTACAAAATCAAATTAAATTATTAAATAAATGTCAAATTTTATGGATTTCAAATTCATCATAATAGTAATAACATCAAATAATTATATAATTATAATATTTAAATGTAGTCCCTCGAGGACCATAGAAAGATCACTTGAATAATATATAATCATTACACATACACAACGTACGCACGCTAAGGACTGATGAGAAGATTGTTGAGCTTGAATAAGAATTAAGGATGCACTGGAGTATCATTGGAATATCAGAAGTCGGACAAAAGGGCGAGGAGGACACGAAAACGTGTGTCGAGCTGGGTTGCATACCTGATACTTTAGAGTATGGAATAGATACTCGCTGAAGGTGATACAGCTATATACACCGACCTCTACACTAGATACTCTGATGAGGAAGTGGAGGCTATGTATTAGGACTTCAATGTTGTGATGGGGGTTTCAACGCGAAACTGGGCAAGCGAAGCGATAATGAGCTGAGAGCGGGGCAATTTGGGTATGGGCAACGGAACCCCAGGGGAAAAAGGCTGGCAAAATTTCTGGAAAAGGATGACCTCTTTTTGATGAATTCCTTTTCTCAGAAGAAGTTGACCTGGATAAGTCCCGATGGGTCCACGAGAATGAGATTGATTTTATCATGACTACAAAGCGACGAATGTTCAATGATGTCTTCGTGATCAACAGGGTGAAAACCGGAAGCGATCACCAAATGGTTAGAGGCACATTAAACATTAATGTCAAGCTAGAAAGGTCTCATGTGAAGTCTACGCTCCGACCTGATGACCTGACCTGAACGAGATTTACAATAGGTTTGTATAAACTGTCCCCGTTTAAACCCCGTGGTAGAAACAGGTCGCAAAATATACCGACCATACACTCAAACTCATGGCAGAGCGACGTTCAATGGCATTGCAGACGTCCGTTGATGCTAAGGCATATCGGTGGCTCAATAGACGGATATGGAAGTCCTTGCGACAGGATATCCACAATTTTAATACAAACTTTATTTGATAATATTTTTTAATGAGTTTTGACACGAATAAATACGGACTGTGTTACAATAACAGAGTGAAACTAAAATTAAAATATAAATTTTAGTGCATGCTAAAACTGTTAGGTACTGCGGGTTGTATAAGTATGATTCTGTTACATAGATTGCAATTAATGTAAACATCGATAATGATGAATGATTATAATTATTATTTCTAAGTTAGACTTCCTATCAAATACGTGAAATTTCAATTTCTGAAATATTTTTTGATTAGCCATGCTATTTTTGGTTCTTAAAAAGTATTATTTCAAATTTAATTTGTTTAGAAGAGGTCACATTTTTTTATTTTATAATGTCTTATGCCTGGTAGTTTTGTGGCAAGCACATGTCTTTGAAAAAACTTTACTGGATTTTATAAGTTAACGTATAATTTTGCAGGATTCAAAACACAAATCCTAGGATAATGCTAGCCTAAAAAGCAGTTATATGAAAAGGTATAGTAATTAACTGCTTTTAAGATATGCACAGCTGTAATAAAAGTTGTAAATACATTACGGGAGAGAAGTTAAGCGATATCTACTTGGCTAAAAGGCGGCTATGTGTAATTAGCCGCTTTATAGTTATGGATAAGATCGATAACTTCCCGTCCCAAAAAACTCTTTTGGCAGTTATTAATAAATCCATAACTTTAAAGCAGTTATGAACCTTTAGCCGCTATATAGTTATGCACACTTGAAACGATCTTTTAAATTTTACAAGATTAGAAAGGAAAATATGTATTTATTTACACAAATATTAATATTTATCAAAATTAATCAATTTCATGTGAAGGTTGAAAAGAAACCCTTTCTTTTGGTATTTGGCAACATGACTAAATGTTTATAGAAACTGAGTAGCATCGGTTTGAAAATTTTGCCGCTTTTTTTGGCTCTAGCTCAAAATTCGATTTTGTCATTTAGCGGCCTTTTAGCTTATAGACGGCAGCTGTTAACTTGTGATTAAATAGGTGAAAAGCAATCGTAAAAACCAACTTTCAAATGTCTATTATAAAAACTAAAAAAGTTAAAAATAAAAATACAAAATAACAACATCGACTTCATGTTGCATAAACTCGTCCTATCTTCAACTCTTTCTCGCTCTGACAAGGGGAAGGAATAAGACGGATAATCAGATGGTTAAACATACCAAAGATAAGACGAGTTTATGCAATATGAAGTCAATGTTGTCCAGATTTTGATTTCAACTTTTTTAGTTTTTATGGTACACATTTGAAAATTGTTTTTTACGATTGCTTTTCACCTATACAGTCACAGGTTAACAGGATGTACACTAATAAAATCGGACCTTGTATATGGTTAAGTGTAAGTAAGTTTAGTTGTATTGTAAGTTTGATAGGAAAACTAGTTCCCTCTATAGACTTTTGAGTATGCAATAAGTGATACTTAGTCTAATAAGTAAAATATTTCGTACTAGCTGTTGCCCGCGACTTCACTAGCGTGATCTTAAGTTTATCCACTGTATCTCACAGGATCATTTATTGGAGATAAAAAGTATCCTATATGTTAATCCAGATCATATTCTATATGTATGCAAAATTTCATCCAAATCAGTTCAGTAGTTTTTGCGTGAAAGAGTAACAAACATTCATCCATACTTACAAACTTTCGCATTTATAATATTAGTAGGATCTTACTGCCAATTTAATTTCTGATTCTGATTCTAATTCTGATTAAGCAGCTATTTTTAGGTAAGTAGGAATGGTAGCATACTGGCTGTCGGCGGGTTGTTCTTACTGAATATCAAATTTTAAAAAAACCTACACTATTGACACATTAAAACTTAGCATCTTTCAGCAGTTAGTTAGACGCCATTTCGTTAATTAACTCTTAAAAGAGCTGTAGCAGTTGTTTAGTTTGACACGTGTTTAAGTAGCACTATTATCTGTTGACTTTAATTATCGTTATGAATACAAAAATTATATGGTTTCATAAAGTTAAGCAACATTTATGCACAAGGCTATAATATTTCAAAATATCCCTTTTTAAACATGTGATGCTGACGAAAATTTTAAGCATTCTAGGCTATAAATCCTTAATCATATTTGAAATTTTGGTGAAAAATACAATATAAAGATAACTTGTCCTTTCATTATATTTTTAAGAAAATCTAAACGATTTATTTTAATGATCATACACTATAAATAACTTCAGAGACAAATAGATCCGTAGATTTATTCTTATTTAGTTAGCTTTTGCCAAAATATAAGACTTTTATCCTTAAGAATAGTATAACAAATATTGTGGTTGACTATACTCTTGATAGTAACTATTATTTTCACATATTGCTAAGATATGTGTTGTAATATGGAGGTCGTTGTATATAAACGACTGGGCGTCTTCTACTTGAATGGGCGCATTATATTTAGCCACAGTTAAGAAGTATGCAGTAGGTTTATTTCTTTAAAGACGCAAGAAACGAATCACAACACTATAAAAAGGTTGAAAAAATAAAAAGAATAAAAATCAACAAACACACCAATCCATGATTCAAATAAGAATGTTCCTGGTCATCATACAAATACTTGCCCCTTCCGGGATTTGAACCTGTGGCCTCTGGATATGTAGTCTAAAGCACGAAACACACCAATCGATCATAAATATTTCAATGATTTAGTTATATTTCGCTTGCCCTCCTCTCATATTGAACCCCATGGTCGGCAAAGTATGTTTTCCACTCCATTTAATCTGGTCACTTACCCGATGGTGAGGTAAGATATGACTGAGACTCGATAGTCTCAGTCATATCTTACCTCACATAATCCATCCATCTCTTCTACCTCTACACACCACCAATCATAGCTCTTCTTTTTTCATGCTTCTTTCGGCAGGTAGAGGAGTAAACGAGTTCAGTGTTTTCAAACCTGCAATCGCTAGGCTTTGTAGTCCGGCACTCTTATTCTCTAAACATTAGCAATCAGCAATAATCGCTCAGTCATCACCCGATTGATGCTTAGTATCAGAATCGGCAGTACTGACAGGAGATTGATTTGTTTGTTGTCAATTTGCGATTTTAAAGCCAGAATTGCTCAATTTTCGCTATCACATTGCTTTTGCAAAATACGGAATCAAGGTATGGAGCCCAAACCACTGTGCTAGACGGTTGTCTAGATGGAGTACATACAGTGTCTAAATTTTTGATTTTAGCAATTACCATGCTAGGTTTATCTACGATTTTTAATACTTGAAAAAAAAATACGCTGGCTTTGACAGCGAGAACCACTTGAAAGATTTCGTCAAATCGGCTAACGTCTCGGTAGCTTAGTGGTAAAGCACTCACCCGGTATGCGATGGACGTGGGTTCGGATCCCACTAAGGCGGACGATTTTTTTTCAAGTATTAAAAATCTTATACAGTGTCTATCTATGCAAAACTTTTTGACACGCGTAAGGAGTGAGCCTACTGTTTCTTCTTCTGTTGTCATCTAGCGATAAGGAAACCTTATTCCCTTTATGTGGCGTACCATTGTTTTCTGATAGCTTTCACTTTTGGGGATGCTTCGTCAAATAACATATCTTGTTTATTCTCAATATCGCCATTTTATAGGTTTGACCCGTAGGACTTGTGACTTGGTCAAGTTTAAAATAAGCTGCTGGATGCAAACGGCCCTGAGCAGTCTTGCAGTGAACTTCCAAAGGCTATAATGATGATGATGGTAATGATACCTCAGATTTTATTTTGACTACCTTTTTCTATTTATTAAGACTATGGATTTGTAGGTTTAAATCCCACAAGGTTTTTTATGTAATGAGCACGAAAGTTTGTAGTCTTATGGATTAGCAAGATAAAGGCCAGTAATGGGGCAGAAAGGTTCTAGCATGGAGTCCATGACATACTGGTAAGCGCAGCGTAGGAAATTCACTCTCAAGGTGTACAGATGACCTGGTAAATGTTGCAGGAATCAGCTTAAAGCAGACTGATTCCAACTGGCCTACCTGGAAGTCATTGGGGGAGGCCTATCATATTAGCAGTGGACGTCCTATGCTTGAAATGATGATGATTTGTACCCTAGTCATGCTTGTATACCATAGGTAGGTATTATTTTGTTTTAACGGCTATGGTTTCTTGGTCTTGTGGCTCGGACTACAAAACTAAGCTGCTATTTGCGTTAGTCATAGATGTCATCTGAAGTTTTAGGGTATATACTCTCCGTTAACTAGTTCAACTCAGCTTTGGGGCTGGTTTGTTTGCTATAACTATTTGGTATTTGAATCATCAGAAATGAGTTGAGACGACAAAAATCTCTTATATCTATCGAAAATGTCACATCAGGGATGTTAGAGTTTTCTTGTTGGTCAAAAAATTTATTTGGTATTTTCGTTTAATAGAGTTGTACATACACTGTTGGATAATATTTTTATAAAACCAAATCAAGGCCTATGATCGCGTTTATTGATGATCAAACTTTAGATCTTGACTAAATTTTTATTTTTATTTTTTAAATGAAATGAAATGAAAATTTATTTGCTCAAAACATGGTTATAGTGGTGGTACAATTTATATTAATGAATGAAGGAGCACATGTTTTACCATAATGTGGCATGCAAATTTTAATTAAGATAATGTCATCTGGTCATCATTTATTGAAGAAAAAAAATATATATAATCGACTAAATGTAAATTTTACTAAAATATAATGTCAAAAGTTATATTTATTTATAGTTTATTTTTTTTATTTTAGGTAAGTTTAGTTATAGAAATGAAATTGTTGTTTTTTTAAAGTTATTAAAATAAAAGTCTATGTAAAGTTATATTGTTATCTAGTCAATTCATTGTAATGTCAAAAAAAAATATTTATGTCCTAATGTGATGATTTTTAATGAAGATGTCACTGATTTTATAAAAGTTCTTGTCTCTTAGCCAAATATTAAGTCTGCGTTTAAATAATACATTCGGCAAATCCCTAATATCTCTTGGAATTGCGTTAAAAATTTTAATACACATAGCATTGCATTGTCTTCGATAATGAGCCAGTTTTGGATTACTCTTATAGACTAACCGATCTGGATCTCTTACATTTCTGATATGAATATGCATACGTTTTTGGAAGAGTTGTAAGTTATTTTTAACAAAAGTAGCTACCTCTAGTATGTACATACACGGTACATTTATTTTATTTTATTTTCTTTATTAGGGAAACAAACAGCTTGACCTAATACATTTGAGCTAATTAAACATTAAATAAAACATTAGCCTAAATAGTTTCCACTACTAGATATTACATAGTTGTCTGTTGATTTTAGACTACAACTAGTGTAGAATTACTTAATAAGTAAGAGTAAATAAAGAATACTGAGCCTATGCAGAATGCTTTGAACGTAAATGAAAAAAAAAATACTTAAACACCTTAGATACATAAATAAAATCTCTAAATGATTTAAGTGAGACTCACGACTAGATCATACCACATGAGTAAAGAAACGGAACAGAGACAAAGCTACATACGAATGCGCTGTGATAGGTACATCACTACAAGTGCAACGCGTGTGTGTGCGTGTCCACTGGCCGCTTGTCACGTATGAGCCGAAACCGCTTCAAACTAGATCAGCCAGTGGTCAATCTCAGGGCGTGCAGGCGTGACACGACGCTCGAATGTCGTGCGTGTTTTGTTTTTGTTATCGAGTTTCTCACATAATACTTAGTAATATTTTTGTTTTAGTATTTAAAAAGTGTTGTAAATATGGTTGTACATTGTACTGTGTGTGATAATACCTCCTGACAATTTGAATTGCTTGAGCAAAAATTTCGCGAATATTTTGATCTTCATGTACAAAATTTTAATATTGGTAATGTCATATTAGCACGTTTGCAAGATTGTACATTTCATATGCCATGTGATTATTTCCCATTGGATTATTTGAAAAAACTTTATATTAGATTTATTTCATTCGATTAAAAGACACAACAAGTTATTAAAAACCAAAAGTAATAAAAAAAAATATATTTAGAGTATGTAATTTGTAAAAAATAACCTATTTTAATAAAAAAATTGAAAAAAAATAACATTTATATTTTAAATTTATTTAATTGTGCCAACCCTACCAAAATAGGTATAAATTTTGCTAGCTCTTTAGAAGCTTTGTCTATGTTCCGTTTCTTTACTCATGTGATCATACAGTCAAACTGTGTAAATAGTTTTGTAGGACTTTGATTATAATTTTTTTTAATGCGTAGAATAGAATAGAATAGAATAGAAAAAGATTTATTTGACACACAGAATACAAAAGGAAAAAACATTTACAGGATAATAAAAAGCAATATGTGTCAAAAAGGCCCCCAAAAAGTCAGGGACGTATCACGATGCCGGTTTTCAGCAGGGACCCTGATGGTAGGCTCGGACCATACCCGACCGGAAACCCGACTGTGTCATATGCTTAATAAATAAATAAATAAGAAAAGCAATTTATTGCAAAGTGGTGGACATTTCCTAAAATAATATTTACGGAACTCTACAACCTACTAATACATTTTAACCAGTTTTTCTTTAGTAATATGACCTGTTAACATGTGAAAGATAATGTTTATTATTTTGGCAACGTCTCCTATATGAAACTGTCTTTTTATGACTCATTTTGGTTGGTACGTATGTGATACGAACAGATACGACGTTTTAGTGGTTGCTACGGTTACTGTGGTCGGATTCCTAAAAGGATAAGAAAGAGGTCAAGGATAAAGTTTGAATCGAATAATATGTTATTTTGTGTATGTTAAGACAGGGAGTCATGTTATCCTACTTTTAGGAAAAGGTATTTTAAAGACCAAACAAATTCTAGATAAATGTGTATAGTTCACGATTAGTTTACGTAAAAAAAAGCGACCTGCATCCAGCGGCTTTCTGCTGCGGTTTAACATATTAATAACGATAAATTTTTGGGCACACAGTAGATATGTATAATAATCTGATTTCGGACCTCATGAAACTTACTATTTTACTGCAGGTTAAATTGCAAGTTTCGCTCAAGTGTTGACACAATTTAAATATATTTTTTAAACATTTTATAACAGTTTTTGTTAACACACTTCGTTGGAACTCAGGCAGTAGCTCGATCGAATAATCGGAGTCTAACAACACATTCATGTTTGTAGTGAGTTGTTGGCATCCCCCTACACGGACCCTAAGACCTCGGAATCCGTTATCGATATATACCATTTTCTTGGCGGTAATGGAATACTACACATTTAGGTCACATTGTGTAGCAATAGTCCAAAAACAGTTTGGTTTGTGTCCATGGAATACGAATGACTGATGGCATTCGCTCAGAATGTTGTAACAAGACCAGACAATATAATATTATAACAATCGGATTATGTTTAAAGCGTACCCGGACTAGAAACGGATGAAAGCGCCAGACAGAAGATAATTTAGAAAAATCATAAACACTTTTTAGGGTTCCGTACCCAAAGGGTAAAACGGGACCTTATCTGCTCTGCTGTCCGTCCGACTGTCTGTCTGTCCGTCTGTCCGTCTGTCCGTCTGTCCGTCTGTCCGTCTGTCCGTCTGTCCGTCTGTCCGTCTGTCCGTCTGTCCGTCTGTCCGTCTGTCCGTCTGTCCGTCTGTCCGTCTGTCCGTCTGTCCGTCTGTCCGTCTGTCCGTCTGTCCGTCTGTCCGTCTGTCCGTCTGTGAACCGTGATAGTTAGAGAGTTGAAATTTTCACAGATGATGTATTTCTGTTGCCACTATAACAACAAATATTTAAAAAACAGAATACCTACAATAAATATTAAGGGGTGCTCCCATACAACAAACATATTTTTTGCCGTTTTTATATACAATGGTACGGAACCCTTCGTGCGCGAGTCCGACTCGCACTTGGACGGTTTAGGTTGAAATTTTCAGATAATTGGTTAAAGTTTGCAGGCAGCCGCCCTATGTAGACCACTCCCAACCGGCCAATTTAGAAGTCACCAGAGATCTACATTCAGCAGTGGACGTCCGAAATGATAATGATGATGAGATAAGACTAATTATAATCTGCAAATCGTTAATTCTTATATTATTAGCTTCCTGTATATTTATTAAATGAAATAAATCGCGCACGGCGCAATCAAAGAGAGGAAAATATGTTTTCCAGGAAACAACGGCGATAATTAAAATCTAAGAAGTTTACATGTGAGAATCGCACCTACTACAGTTGGGAGTTACTTAGAAACAAAGGATTACGTAAACTGGAGAGATTATACAATAATGCTATGTAGTAAGAGCCTTAACCACACTGCTAGTTTATATTTATTTAGGACGGGGTGCAATGGGATAGACAACTGTATCGAATATCGATAGCAAGAATAGTTTATCGATAGCTGACCGTAAGACTATAAATAGGAACATCGATAGTCTAACACAGAATAGCAATATTAAAGATGACCCAATTATCGATTTAGTAGCTGATTTTGATTTAAACTGTATTTGGCAACTGCAATTGGCTATTTTCTTCCGGAAGCCATTCCATTCAAGCAGTTACGGTCTGTTTAACCTAATCCTGCCTAAGCGTAGGAATCCGACTCGCACTTGACGATTTTCTAAAGTTTAAAACGAATACTATATCAATACTTTAGGTAACTTATATTCGTTTAAGAGATCCAAATTGAATCGATAGAAAATAAAATTATTTGAACGCCTATTTTGTCTTCATTACCATTTTGTCTTCAACGGTCGCTAGGTTACGGTTTCAGTCTTATTAAAACAAAGCCTACATCCATTGCACGGCTTACACAATCGATAGACATCATAATGATCAAAATAATTTGAGTTTTTATGAAAAAAATCCAAATACATAAAGGCGAGATACGTTCAAACACATCGAAAACATTTTAGTCAGATTTCGAATAACAGAGTCTAATCATTTAATTGTGGTCTTAAAATCCACATTTAGGGTACAAAATTAATGTAGGTTTTAACAAACCTGCATTAATTTTGTACCCTAAACGGTCAACAATTCTCACCGTGTAGAAAGTAATTACTAGTAGGAGGTACAGCGCGTTAACTCAGGACTCACGTGAGATCCCTAGGTATTACTCGACTATAAATCCAACGTAGTCACTGCTAAGTCCAGCTGAATGTATTGCTACAACTGACCTGCATTTGCTTTGGAAACTGTATGTCCTAGCATTTCTATAAACCTTAGGTATTCGCAGGAACAAATTTCTAGCAACTTAAAACTATTGTTCCTGTACATTTTAATTTAATTTTAGGATCATTTAGGATCTGAATAACCAAACAATGCAGTAATTTTAATAATGAGTATGTCATCATCATCATCATCATCATCTCAGCCTATTGCAGTCCACTGCTGGACGTAGGCCTCCCCCAAAGAGCGCCAAAGAGCACGATCTCCCGCTTTTTTCATCCATCCACTGCCAGCCATCTTCCTAAGGTCATCGGTCCATCGAGCTGGGGGTCGTCCTACACTACGTTTGCCTAGGCGTGGTCTCCACTCGAGAACCCGTTTACTCCACCTTTCATCGGTTCTGCGACAGATGTGGCCAGCCCACTGCCACTTAAGCTTGCTACATTTTTGGACTATGTCCGTTACTTTAGTCCTCTGCCTGATGATCTCATTTCGGATTTTGTCCTTTAACGAAATCCCAAGCATCGACCTTTCCATAGCTCGCTGAGTGACATGTAGTCGGTGGGCCAGCTTTACTGTCATATTCCACGTTTCAGCTCCGTAGGTCATCACCGGTAGGACGCACTGATCGAATACCTTGCTCTTCAGGCATTGTGGCAGTGGCGACGAGAAGATATGACGCAGCTTCCCAAACGCTGCCCAGCCAAGCTGCATCCTCCTAGCGATTTCCCGCTCGAAGTTGTCTCTACCCAACTGCATCACTTGCCCGAGGTAGACATACTCATTGACAACTTCGAGCGCCACGCTTTCGACGGAGACCGGTCCGGGGATGGCATGATCGTTGAACATGACTTTAGTCTTGTCTAAGTTCATCCCCAGGCCCACGCGTCGCGAGGCAGCGTTGAGGCTTTGCAGCATTTTCTGCAAATCCTCCAGCGATTCCGCCATAATGACAATATCATCGGCAAAACGGAGGTGCGTGAGGTGTTCGCCGTTGACATTGATGCCCGCTCCTTTCCAATCCAGTGTCTTGAAGACGTCCTCCAGTGCGTTCGTGAACAACTTCGGAGATATGACATCTCCTTGTCTCACACCCCTGAGCAGCTGGATAGGTCTCGTCTTATGGTTTTGGACCTGAACAGTCATCGATGCCATTTTATACAGGCTCCTCAGCACCTCTACATACCGCCAATCGATTTGGCATCGCTGTAAGGATTCCAGAACAGCCCAGGTCTCGACGGAGTCGAAGGCTTTCTCGTAGTCCACAAAGGCTAGGCACAGAGGCTGATTATACTCTTCTGACTTCTGTATAATCTGCCTTACTGTGTGGATATGGTCTACGGTACTATAGCCTTTACGAAACCCAGCCTGCTCCGGCGGCTGAAAGGCGTCAAATCTTGTGGCTAGACGATTTGTAACGACTCTTGAAAACAGCTTATAGACGTGGCTCAAGAGCGTGATCGGTCTGTAGTTCTTCAGAAGAGTTTTATCTCCTTTTTTGAAAAACAGAGCCACCACGCCCTCGCTCCACGCCTTCGGGGTAGTCCCATTGGCTATTACGGAGTTGAACAGTCCCTTCAGTTCCCTAAGAACGGGTATTCCCCCTGCCTTGAGAAGTTCTGAAGTGACTCCATCTTCGCCGGGAGCCTTCCCATTACGAAGCTGTTTGAGAGCCGCCTCAATTTCGTCTACGTCTAGCTCTGGGAGATCATCGGTGTAGTGGCGTACAAGCGTAGCTCTAGGATCATTTGCGTCAGTTGGAGGTTTCAGGGCATGCGAGGCGTATAGGCGGCCGTAGAAGTCCTCGATCTCGGCGAGTATTTCCGGAACTGATGTGACGGTTCTGCTATCCGAGGTTTTCAGCTTTGTCAGATGCGATCTCCCCATTCGTTGGGCAAAGACTTTTGACCCCCGGTTTTGCTCGATCGCCTCCTGTATGAGGCGGGTGTTAAAGCTTCGGAGATCTCGTCTCACCAATCTTCGGATCCTTTTATGGATGGCATCTGACTGAGCTCCCTCTGGCGCTTCCCGTCGCAGTCGCATCAGCTCTAGAGTCTCCCCCGAGAGTTTGGACCCCTTGTTTGGTCGCTTCCTTCTAAAATGCCTAGCTCCCACCTCGCGTATAACGCCTACTACGCTGTCGAGGTCCTTGTCAACATTATCTGCGGTTCCCAGCGCTTTGAATCGATTTTTCAGCTCTAGTTGGAACGCTTCGGAACCGTGTTCAGCTTGAAGCAGTGTCGGACGAAGAATAGACCTCACCATGCGGCTTCTTTCTAGCTTGAGATTGATATTTAGAGTGCCTCTTACTAGTCGGTGATCACTTCCGGTGTTAAACCTGTTGATCACTGAGACATTTCTAAATATGTGCAGTTTATTCGTCATGATGAAGTCTATCTCATTCTTCGTCTTACCGTCGGGACTCCGCCAGGTCCACTTTCTATGGGGCTTTTTTTGATAGAATGTGTTCATGCAAAAAAGCCCCTGCATGTTGAGAAAGTTGACCAGCATTTGCCCCCTATGGTTTCTGCTTCCATAGCCATGCGGTCCAACGTACGATTCGCCATGTTGCTGTACTCCCACTTTTGCATTGAAGTCTCCGATGACAACTGTGAAGTGAGTCTTGGTGGTCATTTGTATGGCCTTTGTTATATCCTCATACATGGCCTCAACCACATCGTCCGAGTGTGCTGAAGTCGGTGCGTACACCTGTACGACCTTAAGAGTGTATCTCGTGGTCAACTTTAGTACGAGGTACGCTACCCGGGTCGACACACTGGATATCTCCAATACGTTGTCACGGAGATCTTTGTTGACAAGGAAACCTACGCCACCCTGGGATGTTTGGTCGCCCTCTCGAAAGTAGAACAGGTGCCCCGATTCTAAGGTTACCGTCTCCTCCCCCTGTCGTCGGACTTCGGATAAACCTATAACGTGCCACTTTATCTTCTCTAGTTCTACTTCGAGTTCCACCAAGCTTTCGTCCAGCCGTAGACTGCGTCCATTATAGGTCGCCAGGGTCATTTTGTTATGACAGCCATCCGTAGCCCGGGGATTCTTCGCACCCCCTACCCCACCGTAACCAAGGCCGCTGTCATGACCTGGAATATTGGGGCGGCCGGGAACTGGGGGCCGTACTTTTTTGTGGCTTATCATTAGGGGGTATATGCCCATACTCACCACGCTGGGCAAGCGGGTTGGTGAGCGCAGTACCAGGTCTCGTACCGATGACGCTGCTGCCCGTCATCGGCCAAAGGTATTTGACCTGGCCTGTAGATAGATATCCCGCTATCGGTTCGGTCGTCAGAGCCTCGTCCATCTGTCAGCAGGGCGCACCACGGGCAGGTGAGGTTGACTGTTGGGACAAAAGGTGTTGTGTGTCCCCTTACACCCCTGTGAGTATGTACTAATTTAAAAATGAAAATCTATGGGATTGCCATATATGTCGCAGAACCAACTATAAGTGGTGTAAACGGGTTCTTGATTGGAGAACATGTCTTCGTAAATGCCACTAGCTCAATGGACCGACGACATTAGAAAGATGCCTGGCAATGATTGGATGAAAAAAATGGGATTCCTCTCCTTGGATCTAACTAATGGTGGACTGCAGTCTGCAATACGCTGAGATGATGATGAGTATGAACCCCTAAAAGATCTTCTTAGAACCAATAAATCTTCTCAGTGTAAGTCTTCATTTTGTTTTAATTAGAGAAATTAATAGATGATGCGATTTCTATGTTTAAATATTTATTTCCCAGGATAATCAAGAATAAAAGGAACGTTACAAATTAGCCTAACCGTCTTCTCTCGTCGTCATTCGTCGTTTTCTTGATCACGGACGAGCCTTATGTACTGGAAACTTACAATAGATACTAAACATTGTTGTTTTTACTTCAAACTCCATTCAGATAAAACAAAAACAAACTTGCATAAATACTGCTTTGAGAGACTACAACTAAGCCTTTTTCTTTAGCAAAATGCGTTTAAAAGAAAATATGCCAGGATATAACGTGTTATCCTGTATAAATATCTAATCTAATATTCTCAAATAAGCTTGTAAAAGCTTAGAACCAATTTAACTAAGGAAACGGTGTAACGCAGGTGTCGGCTACATATTGCTTGAATATTGTGCTCGCATTGGCCCTTTTTAGGGTTCCGTACCCAAAGGGTAAAACGGGGCTTTATTACTGAGGCTCCGTTGTCTGTCTCTCTGTCTGTCTGTCTATCCGTCCGTCACCAAGTGTATCTCATGAACCGTGATAGCTAGAGATTTGAAAATTTCACAGATGATGTATTTCTGTTGCTGCTATAACAACAACTAACAAACAGAATACAATAAATATTTAAGGGGGCACCCATACAAAAAACGCGTATTTTTGCCGTTTTTATAGAAAATGGCATGGAACCCTTCGTGCGCGAGTCCGACTCGCACTTGGCTAGTTTTTTATTATAAACGGTGATGAAAGGGGAGAGTTCTTTGAAGAAAATGAGAATTTTTGAGGCATATGCGAATTTTCATCGCATAATATCGGGTTGAGGAAAGATTATGTGTTTATGAATATTTTGAGCCGGTAAGATATTGCTTTTAGCGTTATCCATCTGTGGCTTATTATGATAAAAGGTATACTGAATGTGCCTGCTACCTCATGCTTAAATTAAAAATACAATTAACTATACAATATTACCTTAATACAAGAAAGGTAGACAATGCTAAACCAGAACTAACAGATAACCGAACAATTTTAGATGTTGATACATTAGACATAGTTAACTTTATTGAATAGAATAAATTAGAAAAGTTTTTATTGGTCGATATAAATACATAATAATCATTATAACAAGTAAACTTAACAACTTAAGACAGTAGAAAAACGACATGACAAATAATAATTTTGGAAAAATTGTGTTATAGAACCAAATGGTATCGACTCAGCATATGGGATTACTAATGTTTGACCAAAAAATCATTAAGTAATATAATTATTTATAAAATGTAAATTTAAGTGTTGCTCATTTGGAAAAGTGAGTCATTTGTTAAATGACTAGTGGTAAAATTATTAATTGGCGAAACCATTTTTTTGCCAATCATTGTGTGTCAAGTGTAATTTTGCCTAATGACTTTTGGTCAAACAGCAGGACCCCACTCAGCATATGCGATGGAGGTAGGTGGAGGACCTAGTCATTGCGCTGGTTGCACAAGCAAATTTTTAAATCATGGTCTAAATTAAGTCTATCAGCAATAAGGCTAATAATGTCCACCAATGTTAAGAAATTAATCTACTTACTCTGCATTAAGGAATGAATAAGTGACCGTATGTAGCAATTTTTATTAGAAGCATCCGTATGCTTGGAAAAGAACATTGGAAGTTGATGCTGTTGTTTTTAAATCATTTTTGTTTACAATATTTTGACCACAATACATCAAAACTATCAAATAACATCGAACATCGTTTTATATAGTTTCCTTAACTATTTCTAAATCAGCCCTGTCCGGTAAAATTTACCGGTGTTCTCCCGCAACACCGTAAATCAACCGGTCTATTCCAGCTCGTCCGCAAAATGAACCGGAATTAACTGGATAGAACAAGATTGTGAGGGATACTGCGGCGAAGGTGTTTCGGTTTTACTTTTGGTATATTTTAGTTTACGATTATTGTGGCTTATGGGAGTGGGGCCTGAAAATAAATATACATTTATATACATCCGTACGTAAAACTCTTGGTACGTAAAATTGACGGAAGACGGGGCAGAAAGGTTCTGTAAAGGCCGCGTACCAGAATTCACAGCGTGGGACGTCCACCCACAAGGTGGACAGACGACTGATAAAGATTGCAGGAGGAAGCCGTTGGATGCAGGTTGCTTCCAACCGGCCAATCTCGAAGTCACTTAGGGGAGGCCTTGTTCAGCCGTGGACAATAATCCACTTTTGATTGACGTCTATGAGAAACATATCAACTTGCATTTTCCATGCAAAAAAATATCGTCTCTTTAAAGTACAACTACCTATTATGAATTTGTTTTCAAAACTACGCCAATCTAAAAATAAAGCTATGTCCAATTTCGCTCAAACCTTTTGAAATACAGTCCAACTGTTTAATATTTTCACGCGCTGCGAACTCTCGCAATACGTGCCACGAATGTGATAGCGAAAACTATGCAATGACTTTTATTTATTTTACGGGAAATAAGTTTGTTTTGGAAATAGTTGGAAAATATTTGTCATATCTAGAGCTAGTACTGCTACGAAAAAATAAATAGTCGAGTATACTTCCTACTTCTTTGTTAGTCTTAGTTAGTTAAAATATTTAAATGAGTAATTTTTAACCCCGATATAAAAAATAGGGTGTTTTATGTTATGTTCACGACTATGTCTGTTTGTTTATATCTGCTTGCTTGTGTGTGTTTCGTAGTTTCTAAAGAAAATATGAATGCGGACGCCATTTTTACTATATAAGCTATTTTTACTAGGGCAGACTTTAAGCTTTGCTCGATTAATTTTAGATCTGCAAATCCAGAGAATATTTTTTTTTATTTCTGTACACCGTTCTTTTCTACTTGCTTGCTGGCAGCTTCCTTATCTGTCGAGCTACATCAGTGACCTTTGTTCATATACGGAACTTCTTATTTCTGATTCGAGCATTCAAATCGAGTATTAGTTGTTTTCATAGCAGACTGCGCAACATCCTTTCTTCCTTTTTAACACGTAGAACTGACAGGCGATCAAACAGAAAGGTTCAAGAATAAAAGCCAGGTAGCCAGAGTTTTTAGATAGGCCACCATTATGGAATAGTAAACACTATGACCATAAAAATAGACGTTTAATTAAAATTTTGTGGGGAGAAATAAAAGAAAAATTGAATATTGAGGGTAACTAACTTTTTATTTTAAATATAAAATAAAAAGTTAGTTACCCTCAATATTCAATTTTTCTTTTATTATATTTCTTTTATCTTATGTGTATTAAAGTAACCGATTGAAATATCAATCGGTTACTTTAATACACATAAGAATAATAATAATTTGATTTAATATTATTACCATGTGTATCAAAGTAATCACACTCATACATCACAATCAAGCGATCTGGCCGCTGGCGTCGTGATCAACCACGTATACCGCCCCAACCGCCCGTATCGCCCGCACCGCTCGCTCCGCCAGCTGGCGTCCAGGACGAGGCCTTAGGCCTCCCCCATACAAGCATCTTTCGAGCGTTGACGTCGTGGCAGTACCCAATCACCGTTAAGTAAATGCTGCTGCGCAAGCGTTGCGGCAATACTGATTGGACGCTGCCACGACGTCGACGCTCGAAAGACGTTAGTGTGGGGGCTTCCTTATGTCTGAAAGGTTGATGTTACCGATACTAAAATTTTAACTGATAATAACCCTCACTATAGAAAGCAATCTCAGAAATAAAAAGCTATTATTTACATCATTTACTTATATTCTTTAATTTATTTTTTTACAATATTTTAATTTAGAAACACATTAATATTTTAATTTAAATTTATCTCCTCAGCTTAGTAAAATAGATATTTCATTGTTAATAATTGAAAATTTCAAATTTTTTAATTCCATTTTTCAAATTTCAAATCTTCATAGCAAAAACAGATGTTATTCTAAGCATACTTGAACGAATATTTCTCATTTCTAAGAATGTGCCCTTCTGTCAACATGACTCCCAGTACTAAAACGTTTTCAAGTGTAGTCTCCTAGGGGTAACCATGAACTCTTAAAACAATTTCAAATCTGTCAAATCTTGTCAAAATTGACAAATTTCGTACGTACAAAATTGACAGATTTAAGATTGTTTTAAGAGTTCATGGTTACCCCCAGGAGACTACACTTGGAATCGTTTTAGTTAAAACAATCTCAAATCTGTTAGATCTTGTCAAAATTGACAAATTTCGTACGTACGAAATTGACAGATTTGAGATTGTTATAAGAGTTCATGGTTACCCCGCTGAATTGAACTATACACAGACAACTTGTACACGTATCAAAATGATGGGATCAAAATCAAAGAAAGTAGGAGCTTTCAATTGAAATGAACATCAAAGCGTTTTTCACTTGAATAGACAAAATTTTAGCATTCCATACTGGAATATTAAAAACGGCTTGGGATGGTGTCCATTCGGAAAACGTTTGAATTAAATGTTAATAATTTTGTTTTACAATTGATCAGTTTTTGCTTATTGACAATATTTGTGGAAATAAGCTTTAATGAAAGATAAGCCCGTCTTCAAACCCGAAAATATAGAATCAAACCTAACTAGGTTTGATTCAATATTTTCGGTAATTAAGGTATTTAAGTTAAATGCGTAACTACGCAAAATCATTATTGCCTCACTTCAAGAGAAATAATTATTATTTATTGATTTCTTGTCGAGAGCATATTTTTAAAGATACCAATACTATAAAAAATTTGATTACCTACTTTCCTTAAATAAAGTGTCTTTAATGACAGTGCTTTTTTTTAACAAACTCATAAATTGTTTGTAATAACGAGGGAAATAGGTAGTAATAAAAAAAACTATTTTCATTTTTATTAATTATTCATTATATTTCATTTCATTAATCATTACATTTTATTGGTATGTCAGTATTTTGTGAAAACGTCAAATCCTTCGATTTAGTTGCTAAGGAACCCGATATCTGAAATGCTTTTCACGCTTTTCCAAATTTTTTACAGTACCAGCAATATCGTGAATGGATGCTAATATGACAGAAAACGGAAGCGGCCGCCATTTTGGTATTGAAACTCCATTCTGTGACACATTATAAATGTATAACTCATGTATACAAGCATGTTCCAATGAATGTAATCAACAAATGAATTTTTGAGAGATTGGTTGTTTACATATTTTTTAGTTAAAAAATCATGTATTATGATTTTTTTAAATACGACGCACACCTTATTATACTCTTTTAAATTAAATCTAATCCAGGTTCTTTTTACCGAATTAAAGAAAAAGTTATTTCGAATTTAAAACTATATTTTGTGTGTGTATGTAAGAGGACATCTTCGCTAACCGATTTTAATGTTTTTGTTATCAAATCGTTTTTAGGGGCTTCTATTTTTATTCAAAAGGACGTAAGAAGAAAGGATAAAGGACATAAGCATGATAAAATCAGTAAACAGCGAAAGTTCATGTTTGAAGTTGATTTAAGGACTTATCACTAAACTTAGAAAATTAAAAAAAACATAGGAAGTTTTATGTTATTAATTCTTAATTTAGGTAAATTGTTTTATCATGTTTTTTTTTTTTAAGAAACTAGAAGGACAGTGGACTTAAAACATATTTCCATCCATCCATCAGCCGAAAGACGTCCACTGCTGGACATAGGCCTCCCCCAAGGATTTCCACGGAGATCGGTCCTGTGCCACCCGCATCCAGCGGCTTTCCGCGACCTTCACCAGATCGTCGGTCCACCTTGTGGGGGGCCTACCAACACTACGCCTTCCGGACCGCGGCCGCCATTCGAAAAAAAATAATTCGATAAAACATATTTATTTACAATGCGTTTTAATTCAATGCTTGTAAAAATCCCGCGAATGGCAAATAATTTCCTATGATTATTTTCTTGATATTTGTACAACGAAAACAATATTTTCTTTTTCATTTACACAGTGGCAATATCAAAGGAACATACTTGCATTAGTTTTTATACTATTCTCATGGTAATTAGTAAGTATAGCCCATTTGTGCCGTAAGATGTGGGGTCACGTGCCTAATGGACCAGATCTGGCCATTACGGAACGACGTTTGTGCGGCAAAGGCCGGCGTATACTGGGGGTGGACTCATACTCATACTCAAAGAAAATAAAAAAAACCTCGAGTATTTTTTTGAACGTTAATGGTGATTGATAATACAGACAGAAAAATATTACAGACTAATGTAAGTATTTTCTTTGAACACATTACTGCCCCTGAACAAAGTTTCAAAGCATTTTTTTTTGTATTTTGATATAAATGACATACTTTTAAAATTTAAATCCTTTAATTTATTTCTTTAATTTAAATTTTGATCCTTCTTCTTTAAAGAAATGTTCAGTGAGTTGAGATTGAGACCGTCAAATTTTACAGAAGTTTCCATAATTTTAAGTCCAAATACTTTTACCTCATTTTAACTCAGAGTAAGATTTTGACTATGATATTAGATTGGGTGATCTGAGTTGCATTTGAATTTTAAGGCTTTAGTTACATTTTTAACCGACTTCAAAAAAAGGAGGAGGTTCTCAATTCGTCTGAATGTTGTTTTTTTTTTGTATGTTTGTTACGCGATTACGCCGTCAATTATGGACCGATTTCAAAATTTATTTTTTAGTTTGAAAGGGTTTACTCCCAAGGTGGTCCCATTTACACCAAGTCAGATTCTGATGATAGGATCCTTGGGAAATCGAGGGCAACCCTCAATTTTTATAGGCACCCAAAATGTTTTGCATATATTTTCTGTCAAAATTGACAAATTTCGTACGTACAAAATTGACAGATTTAAGATTGTTTTAAGAGTTCATGGTTACCCCCAGGAGACTACACTTGGAATCGTTTTAGTTAAAACAATCTCAAATCTGTTAGATCTTGTCAAAATTGACAAATTTCGTACGTACGAAATTGACAGATTTGAGATTGTTATAAGAGTTCATGGTTACCCCGCTGAATTGAACTATACACAGACAACTTGTACACGTATCAAAATGATGGGATCAAAATCAAAGAAAGTAGGAGCTTTCAATTGAAATGAACATCAAAGCGTTTTTCACTTGAATAGACAAAATTTTAGCATTCCATACTGGAATATTAAAAACGGCTTGGGATGGTGTCCATTCGGAAAACGTTTGAATTAAATGTTAATAATTTTGTTTTACAATTGATCAGTTTTTGCTTATTGACAATATTTGTGGAAATAAGCTTTAATGAAAGATAAGCCCGTCTTCAAACCCGAAAATATAGAATCAAACCTAACTAGGTTTGATTCAATATTTTCGGTAATTAAGGTATTTAAGTTAAATGCGTAACTACGCAAAATCATTATTGCCTCACTTCAAGAGAAATAATTATTATTTATTGATTTCTTGTCGAGAGCATATTTTTAAAGATACCAATACTATAAAAAATTTGATTACCTACTTTCCTTAAATAAAGTGTCTTTAATGACAGTGCTTTTTTTTAACAAACTCATAAATTGTTTGTAATAACGAGGGAAATAGGTAGTAATAAAAAAAACTATTTTCATTTTTATTAATTATTCATTATATTTCATTTCATTAATCATTACATTTTATTGGTATGTCAGTATTTTGTGAAAACGTCAAATCCTTCGATTTAGTTGCTAAGGAACCCGATATCTGAAATGCTTTTCACGCTTTTCCAAATTTTTTACAGTACCAGCAATATCGTGAATGGATGCTAATATGACAGAAAACGGAAGCGGCCGCCATTTTGGTATTGAAACTCCATTCTGTGACACATTATAAATGTATAACTCATGTATACAAGCATGTTCCAATGAATGTAATCAACAAATGAATTTTTGAGAGATTGGTTGTTTACATATTTTTTAGTTAAAAAATCATGTATTATGATTTTTTTAAATACGACGCACACCTTATTATACTCTTTTAAATTAAATCTAATCCAGGTTCTTTTTACCGAATTAAAGAAAAAGTTATTTCGAATTTAAAACTATATTTTGTGTGTGTATGTAAGAGGACATCTTCGCTAACCGATTTTAATGTTTTTGTTATCAAATCGTTTTTAGGGGCTTCTATTTTTATTCAAAAGGACGTAAGAAGAAAGGATAAAGGACATAAGCATGATAAAATCAGTAAACAGCGAAAGTTCATGTTTGAAGTTGATTTAAGGACTTATCACTAAACTTAGAAAATTAAAAAAAACATAGGAAGTTTTATGTTATTAATTCTTAATTTAGGTAAATTGTTTTATCATGTTTTTTTTTTTTAAGAAACTAGAAGGACAGTGGACTTAAAACATATTTCCATCCATCCATCAGCCGAAAGACGTCCACTGCTGGACATAGGCCTCCCCCAAGGATTTCCACGGAGATCGGTCCTGTGCCACCCGCATCCAGCGGCTTTCCGCGACCTTCACCAGATCGTCGGTCCACCTTGTGGGGGGCCTACCAACACTACGCCTTCCGGACCGCGGCCGCCATTCGAAAAAAAATAATTCGATAAAACATATTTATTTACAATGCGTTTTAATTCAATGCTTGTAAAAATCCCGCGAATGGCAAATAATTTCCTATGATTATTTTCTTGATATTTGTACAACGAAAACAATATTTTCTTTTTCATTTACACAGTGGCAATATCAAAGGAACATACTTGCATTAGTTTTTATACTATTCTCATGGTAATTAGTAAGTATAGCCCATTTGTGCCGTAAGATGTGGGGTCACGTGCCTAATGGACCAGATCTGGCCATTACGGAACGACGTTTGTGCGGCAAAGGCCGGCGTATACTGGGGGTGGACTCATACTCATACTCAAAGAAAATAAAAAAAACCTCGAGTATTTTTTTGAACGTTAATGGTGATTGATAATACAGACAGAAAAATATTACAGACTAATGTAAGTATTTTCTTTGAACACATTACTGCCCCTGAACAAAGTTTCAAAGCATTTTTTTTTGTATTTTGATATAAATGACATACTTTTAAAATTTAAATCCTTTAATTTATTTCTTTAATTTAAATTTTGATCCTTCTTCTTTAAAGAAATGTTCAGTGAGTTGAGATTGAGACCGTCAAATTTTACAGAAGTTTCCATAATTTTAAGTCCAAATACTTTTACCTCATTTTAACTCAGAGTAAGATTTTGACTATGATATTAGATTGGGTGATCTGAGTTGCATTTGAATTTTAAGGCTTTAGTTACATTTTTAACCGACTTCAAAAAAAGGAGGAGGTTCTCAATTCGTCTGAATGTTGTTTTTTTTTTGTATGTTTGTTACGCGATTACGCCGTCAATTATGGACCGATTTCAAAATTTATTTTTTAGTTTGAAAGGGTTTACTCCCAAGGTGGTCCCATTTACACCAAGTCAGATTCTGATGATAGGATCCTTGGGAAATCGAGGGCAACCCTCAATTTTTATAGGCACCCAAAATGTTTTGCATATATTTTCTGACTCAATGCTGATTTTTGGGTCTGGTTATCATCATGTCATGTTGCTGACCTGATGATGGAAGCCACAGAACTCCTTAACGGATAGGAGTTAGAAGATAATACTGTTTTTGTCGACAAAACGTATTTCGCAGTGTGTTGAGCAGACGTGGAGCTTATGAGGTACCAGACCGCCAATTTTTATTTACTGGGGGCGTACCCGCACCCCCAGTAACGAAAAAAAAATTAAAAGTTCCTTTCTTAAACTGATTTGGTATTTAATGCAAGACTTATCCTATGGTTACGACACCAAAATAGCCGCCATTCTGATTGGAGTGTAGGAAAACCCTTTCCTTAAGACTTACAAATTTTCGTCGAAATATTGACCCAATATAACACCTTATTTTTATCATACCATTCGATGGGGGGTCCATAGAGGACCAACATTAGCTAAGGTTACTTTGCTGTCAAGTCATTTTTGGCGGAGTTGGAAGGTGAAAACTGAAGCTTATTTTAAAGGCGTCTGGGACTTGTAATAAATTTCGTCAAAAAATTGATCATTAATAGCACCCTATTTTTATTATACCATTGGGTAGTGGTCCACAGAAGAACAATATTTATCTAGGTCACTTTGCTGTAAAGTCATTTTTGGCGGAGTTAGGAGGGGAAAAATAGAGGACTTAACACTTAAAATTGTAAAATAAAATAAGTTTAATAAAAAACTAAAAACCGACTTCAAAATGAAACTAAAAAGCGTAAAATAATATTGACTAAAACATACGTAATCAGTTCTTTTCCGGAGTCGGTGCGAATGAACACATTTTAACTATCGATGGCTGGCACCGACTCCAAATAGAATTGATTACGTATGTTTTAGTCAATATTATTTTGAGCTTTTTAATTTCATTTTGAAGTCGGTTTTTAGTTTTTTTATTAAACTTATTTTATTTTATTATGTTACAATGTCAATCGGTCATGTCTGTGTTTGTCTGTGACCACTGTCTAGGACTGTTTATTCTAAAAAAGGCTAATTAAATATTATTAAGCCAAAGCTATTAATAACTACAAGATTACCTACTCTGCCATCATTAAAACACCTTAATATTGTTAAAAGTTTTTTTTAAATAGTTAAATCTAACTAAATAAACAAAATCCCCAGTCCCGTTAGAGAGCCCAGTATGGACGGTCGGCAGGAGGTGTTTTGATGTTTAAACAATTTTCAAATCAGCCAAATGTTACAATAGTAATATTGAAAAATAATTCAATATTTAATAATTATAATTTATATTTAATGATAATCATTAGCTCCCTAAGTATATTGGTGCCAAATTTGTACAATGACTCTAAAATAATATCTGGTCCACTGCTCAAGAGGCGTATGCAATTAAAAAAAAAGTACAAGTTTTGCTTAGTTTGGGGCAAAAATGTATCTAATCAGTTACACAAATGTAACGTGTCACTGTACGTCCACCCTTATACAACATTCGGCACTAACGACTTCAGCCACTACATTACTAATAATATCCGAACGTTTCTACTCTATACATATAGCATGTTATGTGAGTTTGTTAATTAAGCCATACCCTGAACCGATATGTTGCCAAGTTACACGAGAATTGTAATGGGATCTTGTCATGTATCCTTGAAAGACTTCGAGAATTTTAGAATTTTTTTTGAGAAACAAAATTGCTATTCTCCTAGCACTATCTCTCGTTCTAAGTAAGGGATGATTTATATTAGACCGGCCCGTGTTCGGACCGGGCCGAGGCCGGGGCCAGGACGGGGCACAGATTTGAAACGTTACATTTTGTATGAAGCAGTTTATATTACACAGTGCATGATCCGTGCCCCGTCCGGGCCCGGATGACGCTCGTCAAACAGGCACCGCTCCGGCCCCACCCTGGCCTCGGTCCGGCCCGGACACGGCCCTTAGGGTTCGCTAATTTATACTTTTAGAAAGGTAAAAAATAATAATTATAAAAGAATTGGGTATCTTTGCATGCATTGACCGTATTCTAAGGTAGGTAAGACCTATGACTTGAATTAAAGAAGTTAGAAATAACGACGGTACCACACTACCTAGACCCAACAATGATATAGAAAAGTTCATTTTCTGCATTGACCTGGCCGGAAATCAAAACCGGGACCTCTGTGGACCGGACAACAAGTCTAAAAAACCTTGCTTACTCATTTGGCCTTTAGCAACTTCAAAATGATAATGATAATTTATCTTTACTTAACTGTTTCCAACTGATCATTCAAAGTTATATCCAGTTTAAAAGAGTAGCAAATATATAATTTTGAATATAATTGTTGGTTGTTTATTGCATAAAACAGACCATTCGGGCAATGTTTGGAATTAATTAATATCGATCGTTTGAACGGAAATGAGAACCTCTGTATTCATTATGATGGTTTATTGTGTATTGTAAGATAATATCTGAATTTCGGAACAATATTACAAAGAGATGGAATGGCTTTAATTAATATACAGGGTGTGAAAATAATACTCAAATATAAGTAGGTACATTAACTTGTCATTCTTTCGAGCGCCAGTTAAAACTTAACCAAAAAGTTAATTTGTCTTAAAGGTTTTTATCTTTCAGATGTACACAAAACTAGCGCTAAGAGTTAAACAGTATCCAGACTATTACACTACGCTTAAACGCTCTGCAAAGCTATAACAAAAGCAATTTCAATAAAAAATAATAATATAAAATTAGGAATTTCTATGGCTTCTATAAAGAGGGGAAGAGGAAGACTTCAGACCAACTGGCTGACGAATGTCAAGAGAGACATGAAGGAACTGGGTCTGAGGGAAGAGGACGCACAGCGACGGACCACGTGGCGTCGCATGATTGGAAAAGCCGACCCCGTATCGCGGGAAAAGGCGAAGCCAAAGAAGAGAAGAGAATATAAAATTAAGAATATGAAAATTTAACGCTTGGTTTGGCACAATCGCACAGTTGATACATCAACCCCGCATAGTTCGATGACCTCGCTTTTCATTATTTTCTGTCTGTTTAATTCAATCTTAACACCACATTTTGACTAATATAAAACCAATCGTCATTACATACCTAATTGTGTTTTATTCAGTGGGTGCAATGAAAATATTTTTGAATCTGTATCACGGTGTCCTTAAATTTTGCTGATACTTTTTTAAACACCCTGTTTATTTTGCACATCTTAACAATTAATTAGAATATTGTACAGTCGTTTGGCAAGTTCATTAATTTCAAGTGGTGATCTCATTTCCATAGTATATAACATTTCCTCAGAAAATATTGTACTACCTAATGTGTAACTTTACAAAAGTATAAGAAATAAATAAATATTGGACAACATCACATACATTGTTCTGATCCTAGAGTAAGTAGCTAAAGCGTTTTTACTAAAGAAATCAGAAACAACGACGGTACTACAACACCCAGACCCGAGACAATATAGTCCACGTGATTTTCCATAAAACAACATTGTGGAAACTAATTTGACTATTAAACCCCCTTATAAACGTAAACACAACAACTCATTAATGAAACTGGTTTCTTGTGACCCAAATATCCTTCATGTCATTAACTCCAGATTTAAGCTCAAGAAAATAATTATCACAAATTATTTCCATAAAAGAGCCAAATTGCGCCCTTTCAAAAGACAATGCTTTACCCGACGATTTTGGGTGTATTGTAGTACCTACAGGCGGAATAAATAAACATTTTCAAACAAAATGCTTTCACTTGTAGGGCTGTAGGGGAGAACTGTAGAAAATAGTGATGCTAATAGAACGTGTCGTTATAATTAAAAACTCAAAAATTGGACCAAAAATTTTACTTAAATCTTTTGACGAATTAGCTTATTATAACACAAAAAACAAACCTTTTACGAATTAATTATTAAATTATTGTAACACAAAAGTTGGTGCCTCTTCTGACGTATTTTATTATGACTTAAATTTTAATACCTACCCATGCTTTATTATTATTATGATGTCAAAAACTATCTAGCTCTAGATCTAAAATAGTGTCCATTTAAAAAAATATTATTTGAAATACTTTGAAGCAATTAGTATTTAGAAAAAATAATAATATTAATATATTATAAATAAATATTGGATAACATCTCATAAATTGCACTTGCACTGATCCTAAGGTAAGTAAGTACCTAAATAGTTTAACCGACGGTACTACAATACCCAGACCCGAGAAAATATAGAAGAGTTCGTTTTCTACTTTAAAAAAAAAAGCCATTGCGACGCCAAGCTTTGGGTGCTCGTCTTTCGGCTGCGTACATAGTAAAAAGTGAAAAATAAAGAGTTTTATAGAAGTTTGATTTTCTAGTGTTTTGTAAAACCGTCGATGATACTGAGTGACATCCCTAAACATTATCAAAATTTTAGCTGTACAACTGCCCCCAATTCAATACTACAATGTTTGTAATGGGGGCCAACCCTGCAAAGACACAATAAATTGCAATTTACGGCGGCATCCCATTTAATGAGGCTTCATTCAGTGGACGAACGCGGTTGAAATTTTACACTGAAATTTCAATTTTCGTGGCCAAAGTAACAGCTTGTATTCATAAAAAGCTGGCAGCGGAAAATGTGGTATAAAAGTATGGTTCCGTAGGTATTTGCATAATGCATAAAGTTTAATATGGAATACAAGCTGTGCTCGCGGCGTGGCACGCGTCGAATACGGCTTGTAACCCTTTAATATGGATAAACTCTTCATTGAACCCCCACATAAAAAAATAACAGTTACAAAGAACGTAGTGATGTAGAATATACAGAAACACGTCTTGTAGTTCAGAAATTCTAGAAAAGTGCTGGCAGCCGTTGAAAAAAATACCCATGTTCTGCAGTGGACTGACGTGGGCTGATTAAAATGAATTGATAAAATCTGAACAACATACTTATATGACTGTTTATGATGTTTATCTACGTAATCCATAATCATTATTGGGTGTTCCAAGTACATATTTAAGATTAAATAGGATGAAATCAAGTTGGAAGGTTTCTAAATTTTCCCACGGAACTCAAAAAAACTGAGCTTTAGCAAGACGAATGTTGACCCCAATTATCTAGAACACACCCCTTTTGAGTTGATTCTGTGGGGGTTGGAATAGAAATGATGTTTGTTTTCGTATGCATCGCTAGTTTTGAGATGCATTTAAGTTGGTTTAAAAGTTGGTACTTACTTTTCTAAATAACTATCAGCACAGTTTACTTGTATTTACTCGCGATTCCTTCTGAGTGGATTTCGGAATTAAGTCAAATAATAATAATAAATTATCAAACAGGAAAAAAAAACGTTGATGACATTTTAAGTTTTATAAATATTATGTGTGTAGGTACCAAATCTTACCAATTAAGTTCAGCCGTTTAAGCGTATTTAAGTTAAAAAATAATAAAAATACAAACTTTCTTATTTTAAATAATAAAAAAAATATTTACGTTTAAGTAAAAGAACTCAAATCACATCACTCTCAAGCTCAATCATTGAGCATAACAACGAATGTATAAGATTTACCAATAAAAAAAATAGTGACTCAGATGGGAATCAAACCTACGCCTTGGACTTAGTTTATTTGTCGAAATTTATCACGTATTTTTTGCTGATAAATACTTATATCTAGCACGTAATTGCAAAAACTATATTTTAAAGTGATATTTGTTCCAACCGAGACAAGACCTTCAATTTAATTCAATTCTTTATTTGCTTACTAATCGATGTACATTGGTGGTAGATACACATGCAACAGGACTTGAACGAAACTTATTTACCTAATAGGTATTGCAAATTAAGAAAGCAGCTAATGGTCTAGGTCATGAGTAGGTTCGAGTACAATGAGTGACAATTAAGTAGTTAGAATCATTATAACTATTAACAGCTCCCTTTGATCTCTCCCACCTTTAAAATTCACCACAAGACTCAAACGCCCACACTCTCAGTAGTTAGCCAGACGAGCTAATGCAGTCATTAAGCTAATGGTGAGAAGCCACCATTCACACGAGTTTTACGATTTTTCCGCTCCTACATCCCTGCTTCCATTTTCTATATCCAGTTTGAGGCGGTTCGTACTGGTTTGGAATGAGCATGATTTTAGTTTAACTCTATCCATTTTCTGCTGGCTAGGTTTATGCATCCATTTTTATTATTTATTTGATTTTTGCGCCACTTCTCTTAGTCTTGTGCCAATCGAAAAACCACAAAACGTATATTTAAGCATAAAAATTCCGATCCGCATTTAAATCACTGTTTAAAAAAACATTTTGTAAATTCGTGAGTTGCTTTCGACTACTAGAATTACGACAGAATTTGACAAATAAACGTATGGTTTTGGCATTGGAATTTTCCATCTAGCCATAAGATTTGAGATTGGCACTGACTTGATAACTTTTTAGGTATGTTATACGTATTTTATGTATTGCTACGTATGTTTTTGCGTAAAATAAAAATAGATTTATCATTTTTAATAATAGTAAAAGGTTTTATACACGAATCATTTTCGTAACTCTGTAAAAATTGCTCCACTATGAACTCCTAAAATCTAACAGACAAGAATATTGTAGGTAAATTTTAACAAAAACAAAAAACGTTTCACTCTAACAGTTCTTTAATTTTACACACTGATATAACATGCAAAGATTGCTGACAACAGATAAACGAATTGAAGTGTAACATTGTTTGACGAGTCACATACTTGTATCTCATCAAACACTTTACGACTTTGATTAACAACATCATTTTGAGCGCAGCATACCTAGCTGAATTCCCATCGCGTTGTATATAAACCAATTAAAGTTTACAACACAAAACAAATTTAACTTTTACAACGTCGTAAAGTGTAGAGATACCTTAAATATTTGATTGCGACACCCCTTAACAGTTTAATGGTGTTGTTCTTTGCTAAGGAAATTTTAATATTTACCTAACTCTTTTAGAGCTGTTTTTACTAAGACTCCGTTATTACTAAGACTCCGCTGTCCGTCCGTCTGTCTGTCTGTCCGTCCGTCAGTCATCAGGCTGTATCTCATAAACTTTGATAAAATTTTCACATATGTTATATTTCTGTTGCCGCTATGACAACAAATAGGTACTAAAAACAGAAAAAAAATATTTAACCCCTTAAACTCCCATACAACAAACGTGATTTTTTTGCCGTTTTAATAGATATTGTACGGTACCCTTCGTGCGCGAGTCCGACTCGCACTTGGCCAGTTTTAAGGCCTATTAAAATATGCTTAAATAATAACATTTGATAGCATTGGCAGAAGATTTGCCAATCAGAATAAAACCTTAGTTAAGTTGAACTAGATGAAATAGATGGAGATGATCATACGACAATTCATAAATACAGTTTGTGCTACTTTAGACAAGCCTTTTTTACTATGGGCAGAAATTATTATTATACTACAAAAGGTAAACTTAGATTTATTTTTTGTTTTTGTACTTTCTGCGCTGCTCTGCCTGGTTGAGCAGTAATTTACTGTATCATTTTTATTATTATTAGATTATATAAGTATACGTAGTATAGGCATCACTTTTGTAAATGCATAACAGTTATGGAGAGCGGGGATTTTCTAACACAGCTATTTATATACTTAAAAGAAATCCTCAATCACATCACAGAAATGTAAAAGCTAATACTGAATAAATGATTTGATTTGACTATAAAAGCTACATCGAAATTGTAAAACAAATGCTTCATTAATAACCTATTTACATCAGCGATTTATATATACTTAGAGTGACTTTTTTTACGACTTTAGTGTTGCTTGACATAGTAAAAGTTGCTTGTGGCTATATACTATAAACACTTGTTTCATTTATTGTCGTATGATCGTCTCCGCCATATTAATAAGACTGTAATAATTGTGAATTTTACCAAAGGTAGCATTTCTGTTTGTTTGTTTCAGTTGCGGCCATCACAGTGAGTTACGTGAACTCGCAAGACGCACACAACTTCATCTTCAAACAATTTCAAAGGTAAGTTTCTTAGAAGCTTATCATTTGTAGTTGTTACTGGAAATGGGTATAATTGTGGTATTTTAGAGGATTTCTAGATAATTTTACATACTATCAACCTTATTTATTTAAGAAGATAAATATCACTTGAAAAAAAAAATCATCGACCTCAGGTGGGACTCGAACCCACGTCCCATCGCATACCGGGCGAGTGCTTTGACCACTAAGCTACCGAGGACGTCAGGTGACAAGATGAAATTCCTCAAGTGTTTTTTCTCACTGTCAATTTATTTTATTCCCAAACTGTGTTCGCAATTCCAAAACACTAACAAACTTTGCTAAAGTATTACGAGTAAAAGCATTATAAAAAAATATATAAGCAAAACATCAAATAGGTATCTTGTCTTAAACTAAGCAAAGCTAACTCACTAAACATAACGGATTAGCAAGCTAAAGTGACAGTGGGTGGGGCAGAAAGGTTGTGGAATGGAGGCCATGTACCGGCTAGCGCAGCGTGGGACGTCCACCTACAAGGTTCACAGACGACCTGGTAAAGGTTGCAGAAAGCCGCTGGATGCAGGTCACTTCACGACCTGACCTGACCGGACCTGCATCCGGCGGACAACAGAGATCTACGCTACTGCGATCTCTGTTCCCGCTCTCTTCCTATAAGTGTCGAAAGAGGCGACTACAGGAGAACCGCCATAAGAAGTCGGGCAGCAGCGTCTCCTCTCCGCCATTGGCCAAACTGCGATCGCCAACCCGCCTGCCAAGCGTGGCGATTATGGCAAAATCCTTCTTTTGGAGAGGTCTGTGTCCAGCAGTCGACTGATATAGGCTGGTGATGATAAGATCTCTGTTAAAGTTTTTTACGGAATAAAAATGTGTTACAATATGCCGTTTGTATTAAGCAAAAATTTAAAAAATATTTCTGCTTATAGTTAGTTAGTTTATATATAATCTAATTCGTTGTAATGACTGTTTATTCAACGTGATTTTTACGACGGAGTCAACTAGCCAATGAAAAGTAATCGCAGTAAACTAATAGTAGTATAGGTATCAAAATTCATTAAAATAAAACATTTCTGTGTACCAGATATAAAAATTTAGGTTTAATATCAGTACCCAACTCTATTAGCAATTCAAAACCTGATTAAAACTTAAATGAATTATTAACCGAATTAGTCGCCATCGAAGTTGGCTTTTAACAGTAACTTTAATTATCAAAGTTCAGATTTATATTTTACCTTAAATTACAAAGGTGCTTGTAGCTTAGTGGAGGCAGTTTTGGTAGTGATGGAGAACCGCCATAAGAAGACGGGCAGCAGCGTCTCCTCTCCACCTTTGGTCAAGCTGCGATGGCCAACTCGCCTGCCAAGCGTGGCGATTATGGCAAAATCCTCCTTTTTGAGAGGCCTGTGTCCAGCAGTGGACTGATATAGGCTGGTGATGATGGTAGTGATTATCAAAGTTGTGCAATTTACAGGGCGTTTTTGAGTCATCGTCATCATCATTTCAGCTATTGGATGTACTATAAATAGTACGTCCAGTGCTGAACATAGGCCTGACCCAGACTCCTAGATTGGCCTTCCTACAATCCCAGATAAGGTGGACGTCCTACGCTACACTGGCTGATACGCAGCCTCCTTTCTTAATACTATTAGCTCTAACCGCCGTCAGTTCTACGTAGTAAATGCGTTTTTGAGTGACTTTACCAAAAATTACACTGTTTATGCGAACGATGCAATTCATAGCTGTAATAACGTAAAGCGTGATTCTATGAGATTTTCCTTAATTGCCTATAATATTATCACTATGTGGCCCAATGGAGGACTCGTAGAAAATTATTTTGGCGTCAAATCGGTCATTTTTTATATTTTATGTGTTAAAAAAAACAACAAAACTTCTGTTATCTCTAGAACACTTTCCGCCAATTTGTGAAGTACCCCTTATCAAAAATAACATAAATGTTCGAAAACATTAAGCAAAAACATAAAAATTGCAAACTTCCGAATTTCCGTTACATTCATATTTAAAAAACGCTTCTAGATTCAATCCCGCCGAGTATTCGCGAAAGACCTTAAAGATAGGTAACGTCGGGCAGTCGAATAAAAAAGCGCTTATCGGCCGTTTCAGAGATGGTCTCTTTTACTGCCTTTAAAGTTTTATGCTCGCGACTGTCCCGTAAAGTTGAGGATGCAGTAGATATTTTCTATTTGTTTTAACTATTACGGTTTGATATTTTTTGTCCATTCCTCGTGTCCCTAGGTATTACCAATACCTAAATATATTTTTCTAATGCCCTTTACCTAAAAGTTACGAATTTAGTTTTAACTTTGGATTATTTGTACAACTTTTGTAACGAATTTTCTACCTGACCCTCGGGTAGTCTGGTAAAAATGAAAAATATAAATAAGTAATCTCGCAATAAAAAGTCAAAAACAAAAACTCGACATCATGCCGACCCTACCTACAATGACACCGAAGATAAAGGTCGAATTAAGCAAACCCTCGAATTAAGCAAACCCTCATGCGTCTCAATCTTAGGCCAAAACAAAATACACAAACGTACAAAAATCCCTTTGTAGTCGGTTGAAAAATCGCTCTATGTGCCCCAGGCCTAATCTTTTTATGTCCTAACCTGACAAAGTAACAACACGCTAAAGTGCCAAAACGTTATTAAATCCGAACATCCTGTTTATTCCGTGCGATACGTTTCGTGACTTGAAAATATGAATAATTTGCTAAGCAAGTACGTCACGTTCTACTTTTTAGCTTGACTCAAATGATATAAAATTCCGTTCTAGACAGTAAATTATATATTTAAGTCATGAATACTTTTCAAAATACAATCTTCACATGAAGAAACTAAAATAAATAAACCCGAGTTTTTTAGAATCACACTTTATTTAACCGACCAGACAATCTAAACGACACTGAAACAGCTGAACATAGGCCTTTGTTCAGCTGTGGACGTCCTATGGCTGAAACTTTTAATTGAAAAGTAATTTTAGACCGTAATCAGAGTTTAAACTGTGACTTAAATATATGCTACATAGCTTGCATAGGTAAAAGCTTTCCTAGAATGATTAAGAAAGTTCCACCAGAATGTTACTTTCATATAATAACATCTCTGTTTTCTTCCAGCGAACCGGAGACGCCTTGGATTAGTGACGAGACCTCGAGCTCACGGAATTACGGTGAGTTATGTTTAGCCGGGAAAGCTAGCGTGGAAAATAAGGATTTGTATGCATATTACCTATTTTAGGGCGATTTCAGACTAGCGTATTTTTTGGGCGTAGGTATACAGTCGTTTCGACATCGTGCTTACACGCTCGCTACATTGCGCGCTTTAAAAAACCGAACTCACGTACACGGGCAAGTCAGCGTATTCGCTCGAACCGCTAGTGGTGAGTCAGTATTATCATGAATAAATACGAGATTATAAGCTAAGCTAATAAGCTAACCTATAATAATTTTGTACGAGTTGCGCGTGTGGCAAAAGGCGCGCCTATACGCGCCTATATGCGCTTCGGAAAACGAAACGAAATGCACGTATAAAATGCTAGTCTGAAACCGCTCTTAGGAGTGTATTGTTGCTGGGATGATGAATGAGAAGGTCTACTTTTTAATCAAAGCTAATAATATGAAAGATTTTTTAATGTTGTAGGTAAGTAGTATTTGTGATTTTTAATACTTGAAAAAAATCGTCCGCCTCAGGTGGGATCCGAACCCACGTCCATCGCATACCGGGCGAGTGCTTTGACCACTAAGCTACCGAGACGTTAGTCAATTCGGCGAAATCTTTCAAGTGGTTCTCGCTTTCAAAGCCAGCGTATTTTCTAATCAATGTTGCGGTATATACTACTACCATCAACACCCGATAGAAATATATTTACAAATATTTAACTATTGGTAAAGATCAGAAAAGCTTAAACAATTTTAATTTTTGTTTTAGCAATTACCATGCTAGGTTTATCTAAGATTTTTAATACTTGAAAAAAATTAGATAAACCTAGCATGGTAATTGCTAAAACAAAAATTTAAAAAGTATTTGTGATATTTTGTATTTCTATATAGTAAAGTAAAGTAAAGTAAAGTAAGCCTATACTATATATGTCCCACCGCCGCTATACGTAATTTGTGGTCCCACTGTAGGAAACTATTAGGTAGGCGTGGCCTATACTCTACCGCAGGCTAAATGCGGAGTGATGGAGATTGATTGTAAAGCTAGTTACTGTGTGATGTAACCAATCCGAATTAAGGCTTTGACAAGACTTGACGAATAATAGGCTAAATAGATAGATAGATAGATAGTATCTATCTTTTCAGTCTATTAATTGCAGTCCACTGCTGGACGTAAGCCTCCTACAAAGAGCGCCAAAGAGCACGATCTCCCGCTTTTTAGGTTTCCGTACCCAAAGGGTAAAACGGGACCCTATTACTGAGGCTCCACTGTCCGTCTGTCCGTCTGTCACCAGGCTGTATCTCATGAACCGTGGTAGCTAGACAATTGAAATTTTGACGGGTGATGTATTTCTGTTGTCGCTATAACAACAAATACTAAAAACCATAATTAAATCAATATTTAAAGGGGCTCCCATTCCAAAAACGTGTTTTTTATTTTTTGCTCGTTTTTATAGATAATGGTGCGGAACCCTTCGTGCGCGAGTCCGAATCGCACTTGGCTGGTTTTTTCATCCATCCACTGCCAGCCATCTTCCTAAGGTCTTCGGTCCATCAAGGTGGGGATTGGTTGCCAAGTGGTCTCCACTCGAGTAACCGTTTACTCCACCTTTCATCGGTTCTGCGACAGTGTGACTTGACTAATATCAGTAATAGCCGGTGCTGACTTTTTACGTACCTTTAGAAGCACGGAGAAGCTTGTGGTAAAATTAAATGTCGATGCCGATGATGATGAAGAGTTTCGATATCGTTTCGCTACTGAGCGTTTGCCACTTGTCTAATACTGATCACATAGGAATATTTAATTCCCTTGACGCGAAAAATGTTTTGGTTTATAGAATCTAAAAAAGATAAAAAGAAATGGCTCCCATGACTTTATTGAAATTGTTTCTTTTTTTAAAGTTTGCGCTCTCCACACTTTACAATGGGCTTCTAGACTTCTACTTCCACGAATTTGCAAATAAAAATAGTTCAAAAACTACAGGCGAACTAAACTTTGTCTCGGCTATGGCTTTTAAAGTTTTAGTACACTTCCCTTAGACTGTTTTGCGGGAGCGAACATTAGGGTACACTTAGTTTCATGGTAAAGTACAACAAATATTGAAAGAGATAAAATGAAATTCTTTATTCAGTATAGACCCTCTTCCAGGCACTTATACAAGTCCCAAAATATAATTAACCCCACTATTGCTTTGGGACTACATATCGGCTGGTGATGAGAAGAAGCGGCGCAACAAACTCAGTCACCTTTGTCCGCCTGATTTTATTACAGGAAATACAATTACATAATAGCGTAAGTGCGAGCTGGGCAAGGGAAATATGACCAACATCAACCAGGACTAAAATGTTAATGAGCTTTATAGATGAGGATATTGGTGAAAAGATGCACTACGCAAGCTAACAGATGTTTAATCATAAAAGATCAACTACTGCCTCAAAAATATGTCAATAACTATTCATCAAACTAGAAATCAAACTAATCAAAATAAGAAAAAAAGCATGGCTGACAGGCTGCCAAACAAATAAATAAGGCTTTTATTTCGTTTAAATACGAAATCCTAAAAGTAACTAAACGTTAACCTACTTAAGGCTTAACAATACAAGTGATTCTCGAAATTCATATATTAAAACCTAATAAAACAAACAATTTACTTTAACGGAATACTTTTTTGATACCACATTTAACTTCCATTTGTTTTTGTTAAGCTTTCTGGTAACATATTTCAATATCGATGTTATTCATAAATATCGAATTTTGCCGATTTTGTTAACGATCTTCCCTAATCCACTGATCAATTAAATTACATTTATTTTAATACAAATATGAATAGCCATACGTGGGTTAGGCCCCCAGTATGTGACGCCCCCGTGGTGGAGGCACCTGATTTCGTTATCGTGCGATATAATTTATTAGTTGAACAAATCGAGTGCCTCCACCACGGGGGCATCACACACTGGGGGTCTTATCCATGAACCCGAAAAGCCCCTGCACTAAATATATATAGGGTTATAATAAAAAAATGTGCAACATTAATTGATCGGCAGTGTACCGAACTTATTCATTCGGAACCCGACCAGAGAAATTGTGGGACAGACTTCTGGAATACAGAGCGTTGTCCGGGATTTAAACTCGGTTTCTTTTTTACTTAATTAATAGCTTCACTGAACGCTTTGTTTTGTCCTAATTGATGCAATGTCCCATTAAACTGCGTTCGTTTAAATGTATTGTTTTAATTAGAATTCCAATTTGCTAATTGAACAAAATACCTATTTGATAGAGCGGAATTATGCATTGTGTTTATTAATTCTGACAGTGCAGGTAATTTCATTGTTCCACCTGTATAATTGATATTAAAATGTGGATTGCATATTTTGCTTTGAAAAAACAATTGAAAAGTAATTTGGTAAAGGTAACAAGAAGCCACTGGATGCTTCGCTTCCAACTGGCCAATTTGGGAGTCTATGTTCAGCAGTGGACGTCCTGAGTCTGAAATGATGATGATGATTGTGTATTTATTTATTTCTGCCAAAAAGGAAATGCCTAAATGTCTTCGCTTAACTTAAAAAAAAACTAATAACGCTTAATGTAAACGTGCTATGGGTGCTTTTGTTTTGTTCTGAAGTGGTTACTTTAATCTGGTTACGTCTCGCTCTAAAGGGTCCGATAATCATATTAATATCTAATTACTAACAGATAATCGGAATATATCGAGATGTCTTCATAATCGAATGATTCCATTAGTTATCTCGTGATTGCTTATCGCTAAAATACAATGTGATATGGGCGGTACTTCTAACCCGTTAAGGATAAGTGCGATAATTTTATCGACAAAAATAATAATTGGGGGGACAAACCCTCACCCCCTATGAATAGCAGTTATTTTGTTTTTTGTACACTTTGGGCAATAACCAACGTGGTTGGGCACCTTAAGTGACCCAAATTAATTTTTAATTTATTAATTATTACTAAACCTAAGTAATAGGTAATTTCTTAAATAATAATTTATTATTTTCAAATGGTTTCTGTAAGTTAGTATCTGAGGCTATTTGGTTCGCGCCATAAGGATCGCGCTCTTGAATTCGCTGAACCTGGCGACACCAGCGCCACATAGTTTTGGCTATCGTTCACCGAGCGCCGAACATATTGAATTATCATTCCTAACCTTCACGACATCGCGAGCGCGTCTTCTCGCGTAATTTTGGTGAGGAGTTGGTTTTTCTCCGTGAGGGACAGTTGAAAGTTGCATGAAATGAACCCAACAGTGATTTGACTACCTGTTTTCGTGAAAGTGCTTCACGGTGTGAACTGCGGAGACGAGCTGGTGAAGCGTTCCTGAGCTGGTCTGCAGGTTAGTGGGCCACATAGTTCAGTGCTGACGACGAAACCATTTCTCTTTCTTCAATTCGCAGGGTGGGTTTCATAGGAATCAACATAATTAATCTACAAACATAATCTTTCATAATTGAGCTCCCCGCGGCTAGCGGCTATTTATACGCTGCTACACCACAAGGTTTCATGCGTCGTGAAAGAACATGAAAGAAATACCACAAAGTAGCTAAAAGAACAGAGTAACTGACCATAAACTTCATTTCTGATGTTTAGGGTTTTGTCGGCTAAAAAAATAGTAATTACACGCAAACCATTACACCAGAGGGTCGTCAAATGTTTGACCTAAAAGTAATTTATCCACATCAACTATGACGAATAATTTAATAATACCAAACCTTGAACAAACCATGTATAAAATATGAATTCCCAATCAACTTCATAGCAACTTGTTTTATATAATATTCACAAATTTCCTTTAATATTCCGACCGATCTTGCAGCATGCAGAACTTTCTAATTTTCCCAAGATATACGCTCACAGATAACCATATTAAAAGTTTTAGGTTAGAATTTAAACGTAGCATCGGGAACTTTGCAAACACGTAGTTTCGCGTTACTTTCTGATCAGTTAGTTTATAATTATAACCAAATTTTCGGTTCACAGCAGACCGTAACTGACTCTCGGTTTTTTATATCATCATCATCATCATACGATAAGTCAAGACATCAAAATATTTCACAATATTACAGTATTTCTTTTGAACACATTACTGCCCCTGACAGTACAAAGTTTCATACCATTTTTTTGTACTTCGACAGTTAGTATGACGGTCAAAAGTATGCCATAAAGTATGCCTATATACATCCCAATGCAGGGCACAGGCCTCACCTCAACTATGAGGTGGTTTGGGCCATACTCCACCACGCGGGCCCAGTGCGATGCGGTGGAGGGTTGTTGTAAGGCCAGGTGGCCTTACGACTAATATCAAGCGATATTAGCCGGGACCAACTTATAACGTGCCTTCCGAAGCACGGAGATGCTCGTGATAAATGTCACTAAATATGGTCAAAAATTTTCACCCATCCACTCACAACTTGCTTTAGTAATCGATACCAAAGCACTGCCGCCACTAAGCTACGTTTGCCATATTTTTGCTATTTTTGACCAAATTTTTGAGATAGTAATCGTTGCTGTCGGAACTGAGACAATTTAATTCGTCTTGTTCTTTATGTTAGATATTTTTATTCTAATTGTCAAGTTTATTTTCCGACTTGGAGAACACTCTTGAATTCGTTGAAGGGTAGTCGAACGGAAAGCATGGTCGATCTGTTTTAATGTTTTTTTTTAAATCATTTATAGAGCATTAGAGTCCAAGTTTGGTGTAGTTTGTGTTCTTAAGTTTGGTGAAGTGATAGAGATGCAGAACCATTGAAATACGATTGCATTCAACACGCATCGAGTGTCAAGTGACTTGTCTCGTAGACATCTTGCTTTGAACACGATGGCGTTTGAAACCTGCTTCTACGTGAAGAGTAGCCTTCAAAAAATCCAGAAAAGGCAATAAAACACTGAACACCCGTGTTTTATTGTAAACACTAATAAAAATATTACTCGACATTGGCAGAAATAAACCTCACACACAGAGGATTGGTTGCCATAGAAAAAAAAAAAAAGAACACTCTTTGTAACCAGCCATAATTTACTTTGATGCGCTTACATTTTTCTCTTTGACATTCAAAAAGGTTAAATCTGGAAGAGTTCTAGGAATTCCAAATGATCTGCATGCTTGCTTTTAAAACAAATCTGGGTTTTCCCACAAAGCTTTGCATTTCCTAGCACATGCACTAGCTAAGGGTATGACCTGTTTTGCCTAAATTCACTCATACGGTTTGCTGAATCTGAAAAACTGGATATAAGTAGGGTTAAATTTAGGGTTCTGTAGGTAAAATTGTGTATTTGATAGTGGCATCCACGAAGATTTTCACCTTCCAGTTGACATTAGTGTTCTATGGTGATTAGTCTATTCGTCGTAGTGTGCATTTGGACTTATACGTAAAAAGTGTTTAACAGAACTTACTAATTACTCAAAGAAAAGCGCCAAACTCGCAAGAATCGTCCTAAACCCAGCTACAACTACACCTATAACGCGGATGGACAGCTATTCTGCCCCCTATGTGACCGGGTGTTCAAATCAAAGTTAGGCTTCGCCAGCCACATTCGTGCTCACGATAGAAAAGTCTGAGGTCGCCGTTGTCGGACACAACAAGGAGGACTATATTAACAGAACTAAAATACTATCGGAAGGTTCCAAATTTTTACTGGAAATAAAAAACATGTAATAGAGAAAGAGCGATGCGCCTTTTAGTGGATGGCACTAACTAATTTTGTTTACGATACATATAATGTTTCCTAAATACTGTGGAAGTTAGAACTAACGCGACGTCATTAAAAATATATCAAGCCAAGTATAATTCAATCAAAGTAGTATGTCCTGACTTGCCTCCCGGGATATCGTGTTCAATCCTAACAGGCAATTTATCTTTTAGGTTTTATAAAATTCTGAATGTTCTACTTAGGACATACTGATAGTTTGAGGATTTATAGGACAAGATATTTCAAAGCAATGACCGCACAAACTTACATTTTTACATTAGCTGGCACCATTGTTAAACTAATTGAACCAGTTTCCTCAAAGGACCTTTTCAATGGCTTCGATAAAAGTGTTTACATCCTATTCCAGGCTACAAAGGAAAAACAAGAAGTCGCAGGTCCTAAGTCTGGGCTGTCTGATGAATGTATCATCAGTGTTACCTAAACGGATTGTGATGACGCGTTACTGTGGTGAAACATTTACCTATCTTTTTTACAATCACGTCAAATAAAACTACATTGACAAAACATAATTTACTCAGAAAAAGGGTTTCCATTCATATCCGAATACAGTACCCTAAAACTTTTGCAGAACACCACTTTTTAATCTCCACTTTTAAAGACGAGTACTCAACAAACTTTTTCCAAACCCGGAATTAGTTCAACTCTATCCCTTTAACTTAAAGTTCAATTTAGCCTGGTTTATTAGCGGACCGATAGATTAGTTCGGTCTCAACTTGAAACCGCAGCTCCAACTTTGAAGTGCATTGCAGAGTTCCAGTTTGCACTTTACAACTAAACGGGTTGGAAATTGCTGCTTTTTAAATAGTTTTTTTCCCGGTTAATAATTTCCCGTTCCCAGTTTTCGGGGTTTAAATGCCCAAAGAATTCCTATTTAGTGCCAGTCGGACCAGTTAGTGGGGGAACTTTTCGCTTATTGCGCAGATGTAGGCAGTTTCGAAATTCACGGATTTTAATAAATGTAATTCCACTTCGTTTACGTACAGTTTCGAGTTTGATGGTTTTCGCTGCGCTATTTTTAAGCAGATTTGTGTTAAATTAAATTATGGTATTATTAATTTGCAAATTAACAAGTAACCATGAAATATTACAAAGGTGACATGATTGTGATATTATAGATAATAATATATGTTGCCCCGATCCTCGGCGATCAGCAAGCTTGGTCTTGGGTGGAGCTCTAAAGCCCGTAGAAATGATTTTTTTTATGAAATTTACTGAATTTAAATACAGTGCAAGCTAATAATCGTTGCTCTAAGGAGTATTAGTCTCGCGTTCCGTCTAGTGGACTGTTGACTTGGTCACGGCTGTAGGAAGCGACTAGATGCATACCTCCTTAACCCGCTCGTTATGGCATTATTTGGGGGATGTGACTATATGATAAACACTCTGCAGCACTTTCCCCTTTCTTTGTAGTTGTCCTCTGCCTAAAGGTTGTCTGGAAGAGATCGCTTTTTAGCGATAAGACCGCCTAAATTGTACATCTTTCTGTAAATATCAACTGTAACTTCTTTGTTTGGTGTGCAATAAAGAGTATCTATCTATCTATCTATCTATAAAAGTGTTATTAATAATTTGTTTCTTTCAATTACGAATAGCATTCTAGAGTGTCAAATTGTTTATTAATTGTAGACAAGACATTTAGGTTACATTAACAAAAAAAAAGATTCCCACTCTCAAACAACGTTTCATTAAATTCCTTTGTAATTTCAAAGCGAAGGTAAAGGTGATCTGCTGTAACTTAAGTTTATTTTGTAACTATTTGAATTAGTCGCTAAAGAGCCAAGTTCTGAGCAAATGGATCAACACAGCTGGTTCGGTTCCCAGGCCTAGCTAAACAGACTGTAAGTACAATAGAAGTGAGTACAGTAGGCGAGCCTCAGCCCACGTCAGACCTTTTTATAGGTTTAATAAACCGGCAGATAATTTTACTGACTTCTATCACCGATTTTGTAACCGACTAAAGATACCTACATGTCTGTTACTTTGCTTGCCGGTGGCTATCTTCTATATTTATCTATATTTCTTCCTTAACAATTACGTGGTTGTTGTTGAGTAGGTGTCAGCGCACACATTGCCCGACGTTCCCATAACCCTTCAAAAATCGGAGTGGCCGGCATGCGCCATGGTTTCCGACTGAATTTTTAGAGAATGTGTCCGTTTCAGTATTACAAAGTTATAATGACATTGTTTGACGTTAGTAATTTTTAAGAAAAAAATATCTAAATCTAGAATGTTTTAACTTAAACCGAGATAAGGGTTAATCATCTCTGTATGAATAAATGGTTTAAAATCTATGGCCACAGGCTTTTATCATTTATCGAGAATAGAAAAAAATACCCTAAATCTTCTTTAAATATTTATAGAGTTGGCAGAGCGGTGTAGCGGTGTTTTTAATATTTGTTTATTAAATTTTCAGGTACACCGGAAAACGGCCGGTCGCAGCGTATACACACGTAAGCAAACCTTTTGAAAAAAAAACAAACCAACTTTTGGTTTTTACTGTTTTCAAAACTAGAATTTTTTATTTGATAAAGATTTTTTTACCATTACATAGGTAATTTTATTTTTGAAAACCGTTTTGGCATATAATGTCGATTATAAAGTCGGTTCAATAATTTAATAAAAAATGTTTTCATAATTATTTCGGAAGTTGGTGACGTTTGAAAGTTTTCTCAAAGGTATTTTCGTGTCAATGTGTTAAGGACATAAAAGTAAAACCCTTATTTTTTAATAAATACCGGTTGGATTTTGAAGAATGAAAACAGTTATAGTTTTTCATTGACTAGTTCTACAATTATGAGTACTATAGTTCTATAGAATAGAATAGAATATGAATTCGTTTTAAATTTGGGTAAATGTCGTGTAGGTATATTGAAAGTTTAAGACGAATATATTTTTTTCATTATTTTGTAATATTTTAAGGTTTTGTTCAAAAAATATTCAAAAGTGGATATATTGCATTTTAATCCAACCTCTTTTATAATAAAAAAAACACTTAAAAGAAAAAACTTTGTGTATCGCAGAGGCACCAAAATTCACATTGACTACTACTGGGGATGGATTCCCGGTTGCATTAAAACTATGCAATCCAATCCAATTAAAAGTCTGTAGTGCTTTTGTCATTGAATGATGATTTTTTTAACTCTAAAAATATCCCCTGTATTGTGGGAAAATGTCCTAAGGTGGACACTGAGACTAGTCCTATAGTATTTATAGTCTAATAACAGTTATGATACCACCTGGTCCAGTCAGAGTTCCTAGAGTTCCTGACAATTGTGCCTGTCTAAATGCCATAACAAAAAGCCTCACCATTCGAACTAGACGATGTTCATTCAACTCGCCTCGGATTATGAAGGAAAGTTGCGAACAATCCGTTGTATAGAACAGCATAAAATTGTTTTCGAAACTACGAGGATATTTTCATTTCAATGCTTTTGAAAAAATCAGTAACTGTTGTAGGAAGGAATCATATTTTATGTTTTAGGGGTTCCAAATTTTAAAAGGATCTATAACATCAATGTTTATAAAATCACTGTAATAGAATCAATTTATTCATCTTTTTATTTATCCTTTAATAAAAAAAATAGAAAAATTTAAATATTCCGATAGTAGTTTTAATTTTTTTTTGTGAGTTGACTTGAATTGAAATCGAACTAGACCCATTCAGAACCATTTGATAATAAACTGTCAATCGGTGAATCACGTGTCAATTTTGTTTGCTATTGAACGATTCTGAAACGGAGGCCAGGGCCCTAACCATGAACTGTTAAAACAATCACAAATCTGTCAAACATTATTATTTCTGTCAAATTTTGTATGAAATGACGTACCAAAATTGACAGATTTGACAACTTTGAGATTGTTTTAAGAGTTCATGGTTACCCCGCAGGACTGCATATCACTGACTATTGCGAATCACCGTGCCTCTTCGCCAAATGGCTGTTTGCTGTTTATTTGACGTCTGTAAATAGGTCAGTGACCCCACCCACATTACTATTTTAGCAGTTTATGCCTACTGTGTGATGGTGTTTACTCATCCAGAACTAGTACTAAGTCAAACAGCTAGTTTAGGGTTGGCTGTGCATAAATTATACGGAGATTAATGGTATTACCGCCTGGCGTGCGCGCGCATAATCACGATTTGACACGTTTATGGGTCCATCCTAATGGGATCAGTGATCACATACATAATTTTAACACTTGATACTCTCGACGACATCCGTAGCCGAAGACTGTATACGGCACCGTCACCTCTGAGGTTCCGGGTTTGATCCCCGGTCAATGTAGAAAACGAACTTTTCTATATAGTCTCGAGTCTGGGTGTTGTGGTACAGTCGTTGTTTCTGATTGTTCTTTAACACAAGTGCTTCAGCTACTTACCTTAGCATCAAAGCAATGCATGTGATGCTGTCAAATATTTATATTTATCTCACTCGGATACCCAGACCCGAGACAATATATGTAACAGGTATTCTTTGATTTTCATAACCGAGATGATAGGCTGGTCCTGACCGATATGGGTGTACCACAACACCTCGTACATCTCATTAAACGTCTTTACGAAGATGGCACAGCCGCTGTCCGTATTGACGGCAATGACTCCGAACGCTTTAAATTACAGGCGGGCGTTAGACAGGGCTGTATAGTATCTCCCCTTCTATTTAATATATACACAGAGTACATCATGAGGATAGTTCTCGAAGATTGGGACCAGGGAATATCCGTGGGTGGTCGGAAAATATCAAATTTGAGATACGCAGATGATACTACCTTCCTGGCGTCAACCAGAGACGAGATCGAAAATCTTCTTCGGCGACTAGAAACCACAGCGTTGGAGTTTGGACTTGCAATCAATCGCGATAAGACCAAAATGATGATTGTAGATAGTGCCGCAAACAACCAACCGGATGTTCAAAACATAGCAGGATGCCAGGTAGTCGAGAGCTATATATATTTGGGCTCCACTTTCATCAATGCTGGAGGCTGCAAGGATGAAATTCGAAGACTTTGCGCCATGACTAGATTCTCAGTGGAAAAACTCGCAAAGATTTGGAAGGACCGCAGAATAACCAGAAACACCAAGGTTCGACTGATGCGGTGCCTGGTCTTTCCTATCTTCCTGTATGGAGCTGAGACGTGGACACTGAGGAAGCAGAACCGTCGCAAGGTTGAAGCCCTGGAAATGTTGTGCTGGAGACGCATGCTCAGAATCCCATGGACCGCGCACCGAACCAATGTTTCCATGCTGAAAGAACTCAACATCAACGAGTGCAATCACGAATTCTCAAGTTCTTTGGGCACATCACCCGCAACGAGGACTCAATGGAACGACTGGTGGTGCAAGGGAAAGTTGAGGGTAAGAGATTACGTGGGCGTTCTCCAACACGATGGACAGACCTCATCAAATCTGTGACGCACTCCAACATCAACAATTGCTCTCGCTCCGCCAAACATCGAGCTACATGGCGACGCATCACAAAAACAGCGGTGACACAAGAACCGAGATATGACCACGACCACTCTGCCAAGAGTGCACGACTGAGAAGAGAAGAAGAAGAAGATTATAGGCGCTTGGGTGATTTTAAAGCCTTAAAGTCCACAGTTGGACATAGCCATTTCGCATGGATAACCACACTCGCCCAGCAGCTTCCCGCAACCTTAATTAGACCATTAGTCCGCCAGCTTCTGTCTGCTAATTAATAACTACTCAATATTTTTTGCAAAATTTGTTTTGTTTTAAGCAACAGTTTATTTTAAAGTGTACTCATTGGTCATCACACAAATCAGCTATGTTCTTAACCCTTATGACCAATCAAAAAGTAATTTTGCAGCAAACATGGCGGACTAAACAAACTAATTAGTCCCACCTTAGCAAACAGTTTGTAGTTTGCCGGCCAACTATGCATAAATTATTGTCAGATTAATCGCATGACACACAGCCACAAACTAGAAAGGTACAGAAGGAACACAGATAACCTACTATGTGGCTAAATGTAGAAAATTCCATAAAAGCCAATAAAACTTTTTTATTGCCGGCCAGATTAAAACTTAGGCCCTAGGAACATTACTCGTCTTCCTGGCGACCTCCTTCGCTGATTGGCGAGCATACTGGAGTTGGCGTCGCCATCTACGAGGTCCCGGGTAAGATTCCTGGTCTAGGCAATGTAGAGAAAGAACTGTATCGTCTCGGGTCAAGGTGTTGTGGTAACCTCGTTGTTTCTGATTTCTATAACACAAGTGCATTGGATCAGAGAAATATATGATGTTGTCCAATATATTTTATTCGACTATCGATGCATGACAGCTGCTAAAACAATCACTACCTCCATAAATGGGAAAAACCACAGTGCGACTGCGAAGTTCCTGGCCAGAACCTTTCCTATGTGGGGAATGAATACCGACTTTCTTGTTTTCCCGGTGAAGTGTCGAAAGTCTGTAAATAAACACCTGCCGTACGCAATAATCATGAGCTGCTAATTTCAGACGTTTCAGAGACCACAATACTTTCCCTGTGTGTTTCATAATGCTTTGCTAAATATTAACGACCATTTGGTCGGGTAGTTCGCGTTCCGGACTACAAAGCCTGGCGGTTGCAGGTTCGAATCCCGCAAGGGGGAAAATGTTTGTTTAGACTAGATATTATTGGTGTCATTGTGGAATCAATTTATGTATTTTAGACAGAGCTTACCGACTGTTACTAGTTAGAGTAACATAAACTCTGACGCAGACGTGAGCCTGCATAATGCCGATTTATGACTTGACGTATTTATGGCTCAATACATTCAGGAATAATGACTAAAAACTAAGACAAAACCGACTAAAATTTCAGTAGACTCTACGCCAGTTTTATTTGAATATTTTTGCATATCTTTTTATTTTATTATTGTTAATTATCTGGAAAAACTTTTATAAACTAATGTCCTCTAGAAAATATTTCTGTGTAACGAGGTATCTGACAGGGTTTCTTTGCCAACTGAGGTCTTTCACTTTGGATGTGCTGACACTGACTCAACCGACGACAATTGACTTAACCAGGAATTAAACCTGGGATCCCCTGCACTCGTAGTGAAGTATTCAGGCACTGCACTAGTTAGGCTTTCAAAAAAATATGAATAAACAACAGTACTGACGTTTTTCATGTCATCACTTTTAATAAACTAGCAAACGCGGTTAAAATACAAATCATTTAGTTATTTTCGTACATACACTCCAGCCAGTTTTTAAAGGGTAAAACGGGATCCTATTACTAAGGCTCCGCTGTCTGTCTATCTGTCCGTCTGTCACCAGGCTGTATTTCATGAACCATGTTGACAGTTGAAATTTTTACAGATTATGTATTTTTGTTGCCGCTATAACAAAGAATACAAAAAAATTAATAAAATTAATATTAAGGGGGGCTCCCTTACAAATACGTGTTTTTTTTTGCCGTTTTTATAGATAGTGGTGAGTCGGACTCGCACTTGCTCGCTTTTCTTTATTTTATTTAGCAAAAGAGAACTTAGATATTACCTAGTAAATCGTAAGAGTTAATATTTATTCCAAAGAGATTAAAATTTAAAAGATAAATTTAAATATCTTTTCATAAATCTTTTGGTTAAATATTTTTCTTTGTTACAGACCAAACGAGCACAGAAAAACAAGGAGAAGGGAAAACACTTTCGTGGAGGCTGTTACCCCTTTTAGTGGTAAGTCAAGTTCTTTGATGTTCTATCTAATTAAAATGATTTACAATATAACCGTCTTCGAACAAAGCACTTTTAAATGCCAATTATATTTTGTTACTAACCGTCTATTTTATTACAAACACATGTTTTTTGTCTGTGCAATCTGTCTGTCTGTCTGTCTGTCCGTCTGTCCGTCTGTCCGTCTGTCCGTCTGTCACCAGTCTGTATCTCATAAACCGTGATAGTAAGACAGTTGAAATGTTTACAGATGATGTATTTCTGTTGCCGCTATAACAACAAATACTAAAAACCCGAATAATATAAATATTTAAGGGGGCTCCCATACAACAAACGTGATTTTTTCGCCCTTTTTTATAGATAATGGTATGGAGTCCGACTCGCACTTGGCCGGTTTTACTGCAAGTTTGATAATACCCAATTTACATACTACCTATTTGTTTGTGTTAACAAATACCGTTTTTGGCTTTTATGGGTCAAAACTAATATGTACGTACATATAGTTAAAGATATACACATACTAATTATCACAGAATATCCTGTTTAGATTCAGTTTTGACATACGCTGTTTTATCAGCCTGTTTCGGTACTAATGCCGCTCATTTGGCTCGAAATCGAGCACTAACGTAGGCGGTGCCAAATGACAGACCGTTATCTTCATTGATTTAACTGCTAGACGCTTCTAGATTGAGCTATAGTGCAATTACTCTTGATTATTTATTAAAGTGGACTGATAAGGCTGGTGTTGTGATGAAGTTTATTAAAGGATGTGATACAATACGATTTTATGTTTAGTATTAGTCATTAAGAGTCATCTTACCAATGGTAAATGTGAAAGTATGTGTTAGTTATGGACATAGAAATAAAAAGCGCATTCGAATTAACTTTATTTTTTGCTTTTATTCAGCACCTTAATTTTATTTAGCACAGTCACAGTTCGATCTTATTTGAATGACATGTAAGTAATGGCAGCTAAAATCGATGTTGACAATATAGAATAATCCAACCTAGTGTTGTCATAAACAGTATGTATAGCTCAGTAGCTCAGTGTATTTTATGATATGGGAGAGTGACCTCTCCTGGCACAAGTGTTCTCACATTTAAAAGGAGTGGGTCAGCTTCTAATATTGTTAACTTAACTATCTAAACAAATAGGTATGTAAACATTTTCTTTTTCTTTCTTTTTAATGTATGCATAAACGACTGAGTTAAGTAGATTTTATCGAAAATTCGAGGCATTTATTTCACAAAAACAGCGATGTTAAAGACTTCACTATTCAGCAGTTTGTTTATATTAAGGTTTTGTTTATATTTAAAGGTTATGTGTGATGAACATCTTCTATTCAAAATAAGTTTTTAAAATAACTTAAATAGACACACGGACCTTCTTGTACTAACTAAGTACCTAGTTACTAAAATCTTACCATCCTTTGGTGATCAGCAAGAATATCTATTGTTACTCCCGAATTTCAGAAGGTATCACTCTTGGCATAAAGAGTACTTACACCACTCCAAAATTCACTCCACTCCACTCCTGTAAAGCGACTCTCGTCTTGAAGCTGCTACAAAGCAACTCTAGCAATGTATTATAATAATTTCTATTCCAAGCATTTTTGTCTTTAAAAATATCTACTTCTGCCGTAAAAGCGATTATTGCGAAACACAACTTCCATTTGCCACAAACGACGTACGAAGCCACATCCTATTCCACTTCATTTGCCCATAAAAAGCAGTTCCTATTTGCGTTACTGCTAAATTATGTCAAGATAACATGACTTATGATGTATTGTACCGCAATACACATTTCCTTGACATATTCCTATCTGCAAACACAATCTTTCATACTACCCTTTATGTAAAAGGTTTGGGGTATAACGTTACCAACATTGAGAAAAATAGGCTGATATTTTTTTGTCTTTTTCAGAAGTCAAGTTCGTGAGACAAAAAAGGGATCTCGGAGCCGGGAATATTATAATAACACAAAGGTTTAGTGAGAAAATCGTTACACCTGGTGAAGACGTAAGTAACTTACTTGCAAATATTTTAAATGTGAAAGTTTTAATGTTTGGATATTTTTTTAGTCACACAATAATAAGTTATGGCTGAACGGAAGAGGCAGTTAAGAGGGACACATATAGATATTGATCTAATTTACCATGTATGACAATTTTTATACCATTTTGTTTAATCAGGGATGGTAATTTATTCTTACTTTTAAACTTTAGCGTTGCATAATTTAGAACTCAATGAAACGGATCATAATTTAGGTACAAAATGTTACCTCTTTTGCCTGACGTTTCGATCGGGTTACACCGACCGTGGTCACAGGCTGACTGAAACAAATAATCATTCTTGGATATATTTATAAACATCCATGATTCAGGTACAAATGCTGGTAGTTACCACACAAACATTTGCCCCTTGCGGGAATCGAACCCTGTGTGAGACTTTACACAGGCGTCACTCTAAAAATGCCTATAGATCGTCCTTAAGTAAACACGAGATTTATCCCAGCCAACAGACATCAGACCGTCGATATGGAAGCCCGTAGTATTGGAAATACAAATATTTCTGCTCGCAGAGTTTTATTTCAAAGGCACATATTTTCCTTCTGAATTATTGACACCTAAAACTTGTGTGCAAATTATATTTTCAGTTAAAAATATTATTTTTGACATAGTATTATAAGCTTTACTTGAAACAAACCAACAGCTAATTAGCTATATTTATATCAAATTTTGAAAGTCGTCAGGCCATTTGATATCAATAATTTCATCTGATGCTAGAGCCATACTGAAAGTCTTTAATAACTACTATTAATACGTTATAGTTTTAGCTTATTTAATTTATTTCGTCAAGTAGCTAAATAAAAGTGTTGGGATGTCATAAATGTATTTGAAAAAGTCGTCATATTATACTGGCCATAATTACCAGTTTTTTTTGTTGTTTTGGGATAGATATATTCAGATTGATTGTTATTTTTTTTTTTTTTGTTAGTACTACCTTATTTATAACCTCTATTTTATTTTTTTAAACTTCTTCCACTGTGCATAAAATTTATGAAATCTATTTTGAGATTATCATTTACACCTATTTATTACTTTCAGATAAGTTTACAATGCTCTGCTACTGCAATCAGACCCCCGAGGTTCGTTTGGGAACGAGATGGAGTTGTTATTTCTGCAAACACTGAGCCAAGGTAAGGAGATCGTACTTATGGGAATTATTCACCTTCATCATCGTGATCATCAGAATTTGGAAGTTCACGTCCTGACAAAGGCCTCTCTGACTAGGCTTCACAACTAATATTAAGCGATATCAGCCGGAACCAACTTTTAACGTGCTTTCCGAAGCACGGAGATGCTCGTGAATCGTGATAAATTTCACTTAATATGGTCGGAATAGTCACCCCTCCACTCACGACCGCGGCGTTAGTTGCTTAACTTTAGTAATCGATGCCAAAGCGCTGCCACCACTGAGCTACGAAGAATGCTACTTACAAAGACATTATTAATAAAATTGTAGTCAAACTCTAAAATGTCACCTACATTATGCACAGCTACGGCCAAGGTAAGGGTAAGGTACATTTGACTGGTTCTAGTAAGCTGGCATAATAATGTAAATGAAATTGCAAAATTCTGACTGCCTCTGGTGATTTAACATATTCAGTGCTCATGCTTGGATCAGCATAAAAAGCTGCCGTGACTGCGGTGTAACTGGAATCAAATCTGGGAGAACGTCTTATCATTTTTTTTAACTAACATTTGCCACTTACGGCGAGTAGTTATATGCGCCCAATCTGGAAATATCGACAGCTATAAAACTAAATTTATTTTCTAATTGAATCCATTCAATGTTTACACTAAAGGTGTCGACCATATTATTATTATTATTACTATCTAAAATGAACAATTTAAATTCTTGTCCCAAATAATCGCTTGTTGAAGAGGGTAAAGAAAACATTAAGAAAGCTTAAATTATCCAGCCGCTTTTCCACAGAAATGTCGTATAATGGAGATAAATGAGTATCAATTACTTAACATTAGCATTAAACAGTCCCAAAAATATATCATTAAGGTTGAAGTTGGTTGTATCATTAAGTTGGGGGAGGCCTATGTCCAGCAGTGGACTGCAACAGGCTGAAGGTTGAAGTTTTTGGTGGAAGAATTATGATTAGCTTTAAAGTAGAATATTGTTTAGTACATTCTCAAAACTCTATAAGGAATGTATTCTGTTGTTTGAAAATGGGTAATTTTACCAATGAAACACAGTAAAGGTTTTTTTTAATAATAAATAATGAGTTTAGTATTCTTCTTATAATTATACAAATCAAAATAAGCAGAGCTCAGCCTATGGCGACTAAATAACCGCATATTTATGTGCATTATTTAAGTATTAATATTCTCGATTCAGGTACAATTTTTCGTGATCATAATACTAAAATTTGACGCCACAGATTAGAGTTTGCCACTGCTTGATTCGTAGTTCATGTTTTGTCGTAAATAATTTTAAAATTATGTTGTCTTGATATTTAAATCTTATTCGTTTTATGGATGTGACGGATGAAATTTTCGATGACGCAGTTTTTGAAATTTTAAAACGATAAAAGTCGCCTGTTAATATAATAAATAAATATTGGACAACATCACATACATTGCTCTGATCCTAAGGTAAGTAGCTAAAGCACTTGTCTTATAGAAATCAGAAACATCGACGGTGCCACAACACCCAGATACGAGCCAATATAGAAAAGTTCGTTTTCTACATTGACCCGACCGGGGATCGAACCCGGAACCTCAGAGATGGCGGCGCCATTTGAAGTCCGGTGTGCTCGCCTCTCGGCTACGGAGGTCGTCAAGATAATTCCTATCTTCGTTTTCCTCTATTCAAAGTACTTCTGTGAAACTCAATTGGTATATCTTGTATGGGTAATTTGACAACTAAAAATGTTTTTTTTATTTTAGATACACATTAGGCCAAATGATGTCACCATCAGGTGCTGGAGTGGTGTCTCACCTAAACATCACTAGAACGAGGGTCGAAGATGGTGGACTATACTCTTGCGTGGCTATTGAAGGGGACTACAGTGCTATGCATGTTGCTAGAATTGATATTTATGGTAAGTCTTGACCGTTGCACGGTAAAAAGTTGTATTTTAAGTTGCGAATTGCCCGGAAAAAAATACACAAATAAAAAATCTTATTTTAGGATTTTGGCAATCGACATAACATGATGATGAATACAAACCGGCGTTACGGGGCGTAACGTGACATTCGTAGCGAGATTGTTTTGTTACATCATGTGCTAAGATATGTGGCAATCCGGCTCGTTGCACTCTTGTTACTCCGTACTGACTGCACGAATGCTTTCTTTGTAACATGTTAATCGCCCCGTTATTCCAGTCAGTATCCACCTTAATAAGGGGTGTTGGATTGAACTAGTGACGCACAGTCAACAGCAGGTGAACCCACCCAAAAAGTTGAAAGTCATCCAACTAATTTTCAACTTTAAGTCTGACACATATAGATCATTATCAATTGAGAAAGTTTGTCTTTAAGTGGTAAGTTGACGGGTTGTTTTGTCTGAACCCCTCGTTGTTCAGAATATTTATTTACTCATAATTATCATCGAATTTATATTTATGTAAAGGTGTTTCAAAAATCTCTGCCGCGGCTACAATGGATGAAAGTATTACTTATATAGATTACGATAGTGTAGAAATTTCATTCCCCGGACGTCATTTTTATCATCATAAGTTAAATTATTAATATACTTATTTAACTATGGCTCAAATTGCAAAATTCAATTATTAACATCCCAACTTTTACTCTAAAGTTCAAGTGCTTGACCATAATATGCCATAATGTAATGAAAAAGCTGTTTTTATTCACTAGATTTCACCGTACCCTTATTAAACTTTGTTCATGCACAGTATACAGTCTGTATAATAGTTTAAAATGCACGTAGCATATACAGGGTTACATTGCAAAGGGGTGCCAAATTTTCAGGGACCACTCAGAATCAGAAACTAAATCGATCTACGATATAAACGATAAAAGAAACAATCTAATTTTTTATTTTTTTTTAATTACTATCTGCTGTTCAAGAATGGCACGCGTAGATAATCTTACCTCATTCATAAAAAAATACGCACGCACTATCTCTGTGCAACCTAGAACTGCAAAGTTCAATGGAATAATAGTCACAATGGCGCGTGAAAACAAACCTTTGCCTTTTCGATGTAAGGTACATTTCTAACAGCAGGAGCGTCCACGCATACCAGAGGTTCAAATTGACAACAAATACCTTAATCAGTGCACCTCTAGATCTTATTTCTAAAATTTGGCACCCCTTTGCAATTTAACCCTGAATGTGTAACGCACACATAAACATCGCCTACTGACACGAAATCTCGGAATCAGAATGCTTTGACAGAAGTTCGAGCACGAGGATTCCGATATTTCGTGTCCGTGAGTGACCTCTATTTCTGCGTTGCTTGAGGGCTTATTGTACGAAGTTTAACTTTTGATAGGAACCCATCATCATTATTATCATCACCATGTCATATTGTTGTATTCCACCGCTGGACGTAAGCCTCCTCCAAAGAGCACGATCTTCCGCTTTTTTCATCCAGCCATCATCCTAAGATCGTCGGTCCATCAAGCTGGACGGGCGTCTTACACTACGTTTGCCAAGGCGTGGTCCCCACTCGACAACCCGTTTACTCCACCTTTTATTTGTTTTGCGGCAGATGTGATGATACCATGTCGTAAGAATACATATGTCCCTTTAACCTCAACCATGGTGTTGTTTTCTCTCTAGGGCCACCGTACATCAGGACTTTACCTCCTATAAAAGTGCAAAGTGGAGAGGCTTTGAAGCTCAGATGTCCATACTACGGATATCCTATTAGGTAAGTCTAGTAATTTATTTTATCCGTCAAAAATGAAACCTAAATTCATAGAGCTAAAAGTCTGAAATGACCCCCGCTATGCGACTGTTTGATTTATTTATACTATTAGGGAAACCTTGTATAAGTAGACTAGGTTTATTTATATTTTGGCGTTCAATATTCCAAACATTATTGATAATGTCATATCGAATTTCTGACCCACTGGTCTGTATCCCGTTATAATGTAAATTGACATTACCAAGTATAACAGCGAAAATAAACCTTAACATCAGTCTTCAAAGTTTCAATTTGAAGCAATAGTGGTTGTTTTGTTTGGAAATGTTGACCTTATCTCTGATTTAGTCGGCTTGATTTCGGCACTTAATTTAAGGATCTCGTTCTCTCTCATATTGTTGAAAAGAGACAGACGGTTTTCAAACTGTCACACTGTGTTTATTATATTTTGATAAGTTTGGTGTTAATATTTTAACGGTGAAGGATGAAGTTAATATTTTAACGGGGAAGGATACAAAATAATGTCTAGGTCTAGGTTTAATACTCAGTTTGATTGGTACATATTTCAAGATAGATAAACATCAGAAACATATCCAGCCAGAAATAGTTATTCCTAAAAAGATTTGAAAGCTGGTGTTTTATAACCTGCCTCCATGTAAAATACATTTTATTCCTAATTAACTGTAATGTTTCACTTTTGTAACCAAATGGTTTCCTATTTAAATTCATGAACAATGGACCGAATCTATGAATGGGAACTATTATGCAGGCCATTTCAAACGATTCCCGATTTCATTAATTCTAACAAAACCTCTTTAAAATGAGCTATTCGATATAAAGGTTAATTTGAATGAAAGGCTCAATGTAACTTGGTTTAATTTCTACAACGTTTGCAGGTTTTGGTTTTGTGTCAACTAAGTATTGTATTGTTCTGATATTTTTTTTAACAAAAAAATATAGGCGTTATCTCACGGTGATTCGCACCAAAAGTAAGCCTGGGGTTCGGTTCCCAATTCAGGTTGATTTAGAGATCGTTTATTTTTGCATGTTGTCTACCAACATTTTTGGACAGAGCAGCTCTGAGGCGTAGACATTAATTTTTACACAAGTCTTAAGTTACTATGACTTTATTTTGCTATATTCTAAATAGAGATTTATTTAAAAATAACACTGCTTAGAGCCTGTTAGAGTTCATGGTTAGGTCCTGACAAGAATAAGCATCTCTCATAAACACTATTCCTTAAGTGACCTTTCTCAAAATTGAAAGCGTTAAACAAAGACATCACTTTACAATATGATTAATTGGGGCATATTGTCCTTGATAAACTCACAATAAACCCCAAATATATTGTTTTCGTTAAACGAATTTTTCAGCAAACTAGAATGGGAGCACAAAGGAAAGAAGATTATCAGCACTACCGTACCTCAACACAGTCGATACAAAAGAACTGGAAACTCGAAGAGGAAACGCAGAAAACGACAGATATTCGAACCGGGTGACGACGGGGTTTTGAGTATAGCTAAAGTGGTGAAAGAAGAAAATGGGGACACGTACACCTGTATCGTGTATAGTCCTTCGGGAGAGATGGCTAGAAGGTAATACAAATATTTGTGTGCGACAGCCACATAACAATAACAAACAATATGGTTGGTAACAGGATAGTGTCATCCACGAAGATATGCCCTAGTTTTTTTACCTAATCGCTTATAGTAAAAATGTTTTAGTTTTGTTGATACACACTAATTACATACGATTAAATATACTTACTACAATGAATTCGAGACTCCCTAGACAACAGAGCAAGTAAGACTCGATACGCTCCCTAGACTAATCACGATAGAGCGTTTAAGTCAACTGGAAAGTGAAATGGGGAGCGTCTTCATGTATGACGTTATCATCAGATAGTTTTATAGTTATTTTACTAACTGAAAGACTAACAAACTTATTGAGTTTTTTTTTTGATAATTTGAGAAATGATCCACATCGACAAACATTTTGTAAGGTGGGTTGGTGGGTTTGTAAGGTTTGCGATTCATAATGATCCGCCTGCTTTTAATTTGTTAATAATCATCAAATTACAGACGGATCATAAGCGCAGAAATCTCAATTTGACGCATTTTGGCTCTAGTTGACGCTGCATTTACAGTTTTACTTAATGTTTTCTGAATTCACACTTGCTTGACCCAAATCGTGCTCCAATAATACGAGTATCAATATTCATGGAATATGCTGAGTTACAGATTTAAGTATATTTTTTCATTTTATTGATGTTATACGAGTGATAGAATCATTGTTTGGTTGGAGACTATATACATAACTGACAAAAGATTTTATATGATTCCTTCATCAGTCATTCTACTATCTAAATTAAGTTATCCAATCTTCATGGTTTCCCCAAAAGCGGAACTTAGATTCACATGATTCTATTGCATAGTCAAACAGCGAATCAGAGAACACAAACCGCATTTAGTGATAAGATAATCATAATTAAAGCGCCTCACGCTGGCTAATTTAGGCTGGACATTGATAGATCATTGTCTTAGCTGCAGAGCCAACTAATCTATCTAGCACAGAGCTGCATTCACCTGACTATGTATTAACTTGATTGGTTAGGCAAACGTACAGAACGTGATCAAGTTTTGTCGTGGAATTCGATATAATTATCCTGTCTTATTAATTTGTGTTAAGGCTTTAATTTTAAAGGATGGTGCATTGGTTTTTTAACCAAAAATATGTTGAACTGTTTTTTTTTTTATACAGCTTACACGTGCACATTGTCGTGTTGGTCAATATAAATGATAACTAATGATGCTATTTTTCGCGACCCAAATGCAAAAAGTAGTTGACAGAAAAAAAAGGGTTAATTTCTAAAAATCTTTTAACTGTTTTTTGTGTTCTTCTCTTAGCCCCAATTTTCAGTAAATTTTAGGAAATACCACAAAATTATCGATAAACTTATCAATGTGCGCATGTAAGCGGCGCCTAGTCATGTGCCATTAATCGCTGAACCATGGAACTTTACAACTTGTGCTAGCGTAATTTAGTTGTGTAGTGCTAATTTAATATAATACTAGTTATTCAAATCACTGTACAAATATAAATTTAGTATTTACTTATGTAGCTAAAATAAGATCATTTGCCTTCGTTAAAACATGATACAAACCTAACAATTTTGATAGAAGACTCTTCAGGAAAATATTTTTTCTAACCTTGAACCTAATCTATGAGAATTACTTCATTGAAGACAAAAAACGCATTAGCCGTGTCATTCATAATTTTATATCTTGATTATGATTTTCCAAAGTTTGTGATTACATCATTTCAAATGCATTATTTTTTTAGGTCTTTCGAGATTCAAGTGGTAGAAGCTCCAGAATTGGATGAATTAAGAGTTGGATCTGGTTTAAAAGAAGGCCAGATAGTTCAAATCACATGTAATATTATAAGTGGAGATCCCCCTATTTATTTCTCATGGTTGAAAGATGGAAAGAAAATTCCGGCAAACCTAAAGGTATGAACAAATATTTACTAGCGAAATAAACATTAAAAAAGTAATCCCTCTCCAAATATTAAAAGCTTTAGTCATCTGATTTCCAATAAAAATAAATAAACAATAATTAAGCAGTAATTTTTTTGGTTAAGTACGTAATTGGAACCCGCTTCCCAGAGCCTTTAAGCTGTACTTACCGATTCTCTTTAACAGAATACAATATGGGACCTAAATGTGCACCTTGCGGAATCCCCATTCTGTTCCAGATCACGGAGCGTAGCGCGGAACTATTTAGCGTGTTAATAATAAAGCGGGTTGCACTCGAACATTGTGGGAAGTACACGTGCATAGCTACAAACCACGTCGGAAAAGTTAACCAGACTGCGGATCTATTTATAAACGGTAAACTGTGGTGAATGCTTTTGTTTGGTCATATTTTGCAGTATTTTGGTCAAACTTTTGTAGCTTTGATTTAAAAAAAAGATTGTTTACAAGTTTCCTGAAGCTTAACCAACTTTGATTGGAAGCTTCAAAATTAGTACAAAATTATTAACATGGGATGTAATTATTAATGACAATGATTTTAAGAATACAATCAAGCTCTAGGACTTTTCTGGCTATTTGATCGGAATGTTACTATATTATGACCTATAACATAAACTATGACCTGGTAAAGGGTTGCAGGAAGCCGCTGGATGCAGGTCGCTTCCAATCGGCTGATCTGGAAGTCACTGGGGGAGGCTTATGTTCAGCAGTGGACGTCTGTCGGCTGAAATGATGATGATGACATAAACTATACCCTAGAGTATTTAAAAACGTTTTTAAACTATAAGTTGAAGTATTAAAAATGATTCATAACATTTTAGTGGCTCCAAAGTGGATTGACGAGCCAACAAATACATCACTGCTGTTGGGTCAACGAGGCATTGTCTACTGTAATGCCAATGGATATCCAACACCACAAATACATTGGATGAAGAGAGACGGTATGTTAACAAAAACGTTAATTTGCAACTAATATATATTTTTTTAAACTGATGCTGCTTCCGGACCTTCATCATTCAAAATATTAAGTGTCAGTCGATCGATCGGTGTAATAACTGTTAAACTTAGTAATGATAAAACAAATTTTGTAGTATTTAAATTAGTTTTTTGCTTATATGTGAACTATGAATAATCCTTTAGAAACACTTTTAGATTGACCTTTATAAATGAATGAATAGAATGAATGCATCTTATATATGTATATTACGCCTATGTCTTTCGTTTTATTCTCTCATATTCAACTGTTAGATTTAAAACCTAAACTAACACGATGAACTACCTACTTAAAGTATTTTAGTTCTTACTTCACTAATGTCGTTATTTCCAAGGTTCTTTGAAAACAAGATTAAGCAAATCTGGAAAAACACTTCTGAATAATTTATTAAGTTAATTAGATAACCTAAATGGTTTAGCAAGATAAAAAGATTACGAACGTTAGTTGATCTATTTCTTGTTAGATTTTTATGCGAAAAATAAGATCTTATTTCTTCTTTCTTAAAAATGTTATATAACATCATTTTCTATTTTAAATAATATCAAAAAAGTTGGATAATAACGTACGTATTTTTTTTTAAATTTAACATTACATTTTTTTAGCTACCCTAGGAATTTGGCGACCAGTGCTAGATCTAGCTGGAGGCGGGGTGATGAGCTATCCTAACGGAACCCTTATTATCGAAGTGGTTTCACTGACTGATGAAGGAATGTACGCTTGTAATGTGGAGAATGGAGTTGGCGAGGCGCTGAATAAAAATTTGTGGATAAGTGTTAATAGTAAGTATCAAATGAGATGTTTCATTAGTGTATGTATTTAAGTTAACTTTTAAGCTTTCATTGTTGTTAAAATAGGAGTCTCAATAATTATTTAAATGCATATTAAACTAGAGTATCTAAACGATCTAAGTTCCGAAAGAAATCTCTACCTATCAATTAAAAATCTATCAATCTTACAAAGTTTTAATTTTCAAACAATAATGGTCTATTAAATTTTGGAACCTCAATACTAAATACGATTCTTCGTAAAATTAAACTATCTTTAGTGATCTTATTCCCAGAAAGTCCCATAAAGTAAAAAGCCAAACATAACGATAGCTTTTACGAAGATTGATAAACGCTTGGCACAAATATTAATAATATTTTTCGAAATCGAATTGTAATAGACAATCGTTATGATTTCGTAAAAACTTACTTTCGCTAAATTATTAAACATTCAGTGAAAGTAAGTTTTTGAAGACATTTTGAATAAGTATTTGTATTTTTGGATAAGCTTAAGAGAACCTAAATTATATCAATGCATCATAACGCATTATGAAATATTGACAGTTCTCTGGGAATAGGAAGCTCCATTTCCTAATTGTCTTCCACAGGAAGTTAATAAATTTACTTAAGTTCTATTCTAACTTGAAAATTATTTCTAGAGCCAGTGCATTTTGAATCCGTGGGTTCGAATTTGACTACAAAGATGGGATTACCAGTCACACTAACTTGTCGGCCTTTGGGGGACAGCCCGATCAGAGTGAAGTGGAGTCTGGATGGAAAACCAATAGAATTTACTTCTTCAAGGTAACCTTTATTATTATATCTAAGATTATTTTCATTTAATTCATTGCCTTTTTTCATAGATCTGTCTTTTCTCTCTCTCTCTCTTTCCTGTTGACTCTCATTTTTTCCGCTCAACAAATGAATACTGACAGTCTATTAAGAATTAAAAATATAATATTAGCCTTTTACTCTAGCTTTCTATAATTATTCTCATCGTAATAGGTATACATGCCAGATAGTATTAGTAAGTCATCTATGTTAATGACGTCTAAAAATCACTGCGAGTGCTTCTTTTAACAGCTCGCTTTATTTATAAACTATCTTTTATTCTTAACACCTATTAAAACCATAATAATATCCACTGAATTCCTATCAAGTCAGTATTGTCTAACTATTCAAAACTGTGGTAAGTAGTATTTTGTAAAAGTGAAATACCATACTAAATTCACACTTCTAAGACGTAATAAAGCAAATATTGCATAAGTTTGATTAGGCCTAATAATACCTAAATAGAAAACAACTCCGACAACAATAATGAATTATCTATCGCGCTATATGTTTGTATAGCCATTAAATATCAGAAAATTACCAAATAATTATCTTTTTGTTAGATCACATAAGTTTTCTTGAAAGTTTTGATTACGTTTAGCGGACTCCGTAACTAAAAGCAAACCGTAGACACTCAAAGAGATTAATCTAAAAAGTAGTTTACCTTCCCTAAAGCTTATTACGACATCTTTTTGTGTACATTAACAGAATACGAACGCTCTTTATGTATGCCGGCTTAATCCTTGCAAACATCATATGGAAAACTAAAATTCGTGACACATGGATGTCACCACTTTTGAAATGATTTTCTCGAGAGCAGTTTTAACAAAAAAGAACTGTAGCAAGACACTTGCGTAGAGTTTAGACAATATGAGAACATTTAGAAAGCAGCTAGCGCCCCCTTTCTAATATTTGCGTAGTTGCCCGTTGTGTTCTCTCGCGCCAGTTTAGTCTGTGAAAATGACGATAGGTGTCGTTCTGGCTCCAAAGTTAAAGGTATCTTTCAGGCGGACTTTAGTAAGCTTCAATTGCATTGGTGTTTTGTAGGTAAAATATTTCTGTGTTTTTAAATGTTGGTTAGTGAGAACTCCGATAGATGGCGCACTATCTTCTGGGTTATAGGAATTTCCTAGATGGACTTTAGATAGTTTTCGGTGCGTTTATTTACATTTTGTACCATCAAAATATATTCCTATGAGATGGTTTAGTACGTGGAAATTCTGATAGATAGCGCATTGTCGCCTAGGTTATAGGAATCTTAAAGATGAGCTTTAGTGAGCTTTGAGTGCTTTCGTATTTTGCAAGTATTGTGAGATGGTTTAGTTCTGGAAAATTCCGAGAGATGTCGAACAACGGCCTGAGGTCTAGCACTAAGCCCAGCAAGCTCTAAGGCTTCCTGTTATAATATAATGACAAGATCTCTGCGCTTTCTTATTTTAGCGTTTGGATAATTCACATACTGGCATTTATGCATCATACTGGCAGAACTGATATTATTTGAAAATATTAATGATCGATAGACCTAAATTTTTTTGCATAGCACACAAAACAAACTGGGTCATTATTGATACCATATAAAAATATTTATGTATGTATTTGGGCATCAGAGTCAGCTCTTATTGGTTTTTGATTATTTCAATTACCTACGCGTTGTATATCCATCTCTTGTGACCTAAATAACTCTAAACATGCAAGGTTTTTTATGTCTTGATAGATTTACAAAATGAAATAAAATAAAATGAAATTATTTTATTCTGTATATAGGCCCTTCTCCAGGCACTTATACAGCATGGAGTCAACATGAAGCAATGTGGGCGAATCTATAGAGTTCCAAAGTTTAGATCGTAGATTAAGGGTTGATTTGACATCTACCATATTTACTTAACACTATTTGTTTTTCCTAACGCCTAATAGGTAAATAACTGGTTAAGATTATGACTAACTTTCAGAATTACAATATCCGAGACGTTGACCCACAATGGTGTGAAGAGCATTATCAATGTCAACTACGTGGAAAGCAGAGACGGGGGCACATACGAGTGTAGGGCGAGTAATCCCTACGGAGTCGCAACTTACAGCATCAATTTGAATATTCTCGGTGAGTATGAAAAGTAAACCTAACGTCCTACACCAAAGCATGGGCCTCGACTTAACTATGGGGTAGATTAGGCCATAATATGGCTTAACCTAATTTACTTTAATCCTGACTCTTAATCAGAGACGCTTGCTTGATTACATTTTGCAGTGAAATGAAATGAAATGATATGAAATGAAATAAATAAAAATTATTTATTCTGTATGTAGCCCTCCTCCGGGCACTTATACACGTCCCAAAATATAACTTAGCCCTACCACCGCTTCGGGACTACATATAGGCTGGTGATGAGAAAGATTTAGTCACTGTCACACAACACCGTCCTACTAATTCGCATTGGGCTCGCTAGATGTAAATAGTAATATCTTAATGCCAAATGTAATCAAGCAAGGTCTCTGACTAAGAGTAACGATTAAAGTAAAGCGTTATCAGGTATATATCTATCAAACTGTGTAATTATTGTAAATTTTTGTTTTTAGTAATTTCATGCAAGGTTTTAATTGAAGATAAATAACACTTGAAAAAAAAAAAAAAACATCGACCTCAGGTGGGACTCGAACCCGTCCCATCGCAAGCCGGGCGAGTGCTTTACCAACTAAGCTACCGAGGACGTCACGTGACAAGATGAAATTCCTCAAGTGTTCTTTCTCGCTGTCAAAGCCAGCGTATTCTTTTGAGGTCGATGTTTTTTTTTTTCAAGTGTTATTTATCTTCAATGTGTAATTATTATTGATTAAAAACCTATTACTCGGCAGGGAGGAAAAACAAAATGAATATATAATATTCAAATGACACTAGGCAGTTCAGCCATAGTAAAAAAAATGGTCTAGTTCTCCTTCTCACGGTATCGATACTAATGTAAAGGCAATCAAAAAGCTAGAAAGAAAAAATAAACATCATGAAAATCAAATTATCGGAACTTAGTGTTAGTACTACAGCCAAGTTCTTCCACTGTTCCAGAACCCCCAACCCCACCATTAGATCTCCAAGTGGACACCGTCACGAGCAACTCGGCCAAACTCTCATGGCGAGACACCATCAGCACCCACGTCCAGTACTACACCATGCAGTACACTACGAGCGACTTCATGATGTGGGATACTGCTAAAAGTATCAACATCACCAGGTGAGGAGACATCTAATGGAGAGTATTCAAGATTTTTTATTTTATTTTACTTTATTTATACCTACGTCGATTCATTGGATACATTTAGTCTAGGCAGCCTCAAATAGACTTGGCAGATTGTTCTAGGTCTGTTCGGTCTAGTTTAAGCTTTTAAACTTTTTAAACTGGATGGAAAAGGCATAACAAATAAAACACAGCCATTTTATATTACGCTGGGTAAACATTTTACTGTCATAATAACTTTGTGTTAAACGGCCAATTCTAAAATCAACAACGACACGTGATGTTAATGTAATGAATTGATGGAGTTAAAAGTCAGATATCCAGTTCAGTTTACTTTTTTTTCACCTTCCCTCTTATTGCTTATTCTACTTATAATAAGGTCTTCCATAATTCAAAGCGCTATATGATTTAAAAGCCTTAGTAGGAGCATATTTTAATGGCGATACAGTAATACAGAGTTAGTGAAAGTGAGTTAAAGTTCTATTTGTCTTTTGTTTTCAGACAAGACAGCGACTCCCGCCAAAGTATAGAACTACGGGATCTGCAACCCGCTGTCAACTACCGAGTCAGGGTGGCTTCTGGGAACCAAGTGGACTTGAGCCCTTACACACAACCTGCGCATTTTACTACACAACAAGAAGGTATATTATTTGAGATAAGCTAAAAACTGTAATCATCTAGGTACTGATACGTGTACGTCCAACATAATTAGGTGGTTAACAGTCTTAATATTGACGTACCGCGCCAGTGACGCATAGACAGCAATAATTCGTTTAAGAGCTACATGAAAGGTTTTTTTACTTCAATGAGTACATTGACCATGTATAAATTTTAAAAATACATGTAATATATTTCGTCAATCAATCAGATTAAAACGGGTTCTAGAGTAGTAAATGTAGTAAGATGCCCCTCAGCTCATTGGACCGACGAACCATGGAACTGGAGGCTGGCAGTTATAGTTAGCTAGATAAAAAAGCAAAATATCGTTCTCTTTGACGTTCTTTAGGGAAAGCTTATATCTAGCAGTGGACTGCAATAAATTAGAAGGATGCACTTCCATAATAACGATACTAATACAATTTTCAGCGCCATCATCAACGCCACTCGGAGTCCAAGCGCAACAGACAGACAATCCCGGTGAACTCCTCGTGTCCTGGATACCACCGCCGAGGGAGAGCCACAACGGACAGCTGCTGGGGTACCATGTGAAGGCAGTGCCGAGGATTAGTGGAGAATCAGGTAATAATCGGAGATATAAATAATAGGTCATACTTCATGGGTTGATCTTTTCCTAGATGCATGACTATTACTTGGGACCAATTTAATTGTGGAATCGAGTACAAAACATGTATTTTAAATTATACATGCAAAGGTATTTGTTGACTTGACTGATGTTTTGTTTCTTAGTCTGGCTAACCCTGTGTTATTATAGTGAAGCATAATATACCTATGATGATGATGATGATGAATACAAACGACGAGTAAATACAAGAGTACCGATAGGCGAAAATTATTTTTGTCATCATCATCATCATCACCAGCCTATATCAGTCCACTGCTGGACACAGGCCTCTCAAAAAGGAGGATTTTGCCATATTATTTTTGTATTATAAAAAAATGTGTCACATTCCATTTTGTTTTAAGGCCCGAACGACACACAGACCAAAATGGTGAAAGTGATGTCACGGAAAGGAAAACAAGAGACAACTCTGAGTGGGTTGCTAAAAAATACGAGGTAATATTATGGGATGTATTGTAAGTTGTTGTATTTGAAGAATGCAATCATGCCTTTTTGATTTTTACCTTAATTATTCAACCCTGCTTCTAAGCTGATCATTCCGACAACGACGACCGTCGGGTTTAGTGGTTCGCGCTCCGGACTACAATGCCTGGCGGTTGCGGGTTTAAATCCCGCGAAAATGTTAGTGTGATGAGCACGAGCATTTGCACCTAAGTAATGGATGTTTATAAACGTATTTAAGTATGTTTATCCGTTATCTAGTCGTCATAGCACAAGCTTTGCTTAGTTTGGGGCTAGATAATTGGTGTGATTGTGGAAACAATTTATTATTATTATTCTTTTTACCATAATAAAGTTAAGTTTAAATAATACAATGTACTTATTGTTTTTGCAGATACGCAGTTACTGTAAGTGCCTTCAATTCAGCTGGAAATGGACCATTTTCTTTGCCAGTCTACCAAACTACAAGAGAAGGAGGTATACGAAAATTTAATTACTCTGATAATTATCTGATATTATCTTAATAATTTAACTTAAAAAGTTCCTAACATCGACAAACGAACCCCTTCCCTTTGCTATCCCACTGCTATTCTGTCTAATTTTGAGTGAACATATTTATGTGATTTAAAAATAAGTTCTCTTTATAAATTGCACTCCTAATAAGAATATAACAGCCTATGATTTTAGTCCATCGGCTTTGACTTGGATAATGTTCCACTGTGACACTTTTAGTCAGTCTAATGAATGTTATGTCACACATAACTATAACAAGTAGCGCTTCCTTTAACATTATCAAACCAAAAAAATACTTAGGAAGTGTTTCATCCAAGCGTAAAATTGTATTAGCCTACAGTATGAAGCGTCTTAAGCAAAAATGTACTTACCAATAGCTACGCACAAAAAGTCTTCTGACTCCGACAATTTTATCAACAATGGCATCCTTCCCATTGTTTTGTTTGTTCGGGGTGCGCCTTTTGCCTCTGCAACGACGCTGCGTGTAAAGATACGGTACGGTAGTACGGCGTCTCATCGTACCGTACCGAACGGGCGTCCAAGCTAGCGTTCTTGCAACACAATGCTGATACAGAACGGAGGTACGGTATGGACAAAAGAACATATCTGGACCCATCTTAAGCAGCGTATCGTGTCACCACGTGGGAGACGGAAGTGTATTCGGCAGCCACTTAAATGGACCGTCAGATGTAATTGAAACATTATAGGTACCTCCAGCGTGGAGTGCGTCAGCCTTGGTTATTTCACACAAATAATATACGAGAACAGATCCTCAACTTTAACCATAGTTTCAGTATGGAACCGTAAGACTTAATTATATATTTCAGCTCCTGAACAGCCTCCGTCGGGGGTCGAATGCCGCGGAGTCTCATCATCATCGTTGCGAGTGTCATGGCAGCCGATACTAGCACCTGGCGCTTCTTTGCTCGGCTATTCTATTTATTATGGAACTGATGGTGAGTTTTATGATATCCTTGGACCAGTAAAACGTGACATCACCACTATAAAGATGGTAAAGTGTAGTGCTTAAGAACAGAAGGTAGTACGAGGTTTCCAAAGACAATGTCGAGGATAGAAAAGAAAAATACGAAAAGTTGTCTCCTATGACGGATAAATAGGTAGAAAGAGTAAGAGGACCAGAAAAACATTATATTACTTCTTCCATAACCAGGTTCTATGATACATTTATACTAAACAAATGAAGTATGAAAAATATCCCAATTATCGTATTCAAAATTCGTAAAATATCAATTCGTAGTATTCTTTAAAGGATCTCTTCGAGTTTCTGAGTCTCAGTCTGTGTTTTCAAATTCATCTTTTTTTTTCAATCAACTTATTTCTTTAAGAACACTGACCCTGGCTTGCTTCTGTCGAATCATTTATAGATATACTAATAATTAGTGTCCAAGTAATTATTTAATAAACCGTTATTATTATTGACGGTTAGATAAAAAAAAATATTTTTGACGACCGTCTGGTGTAGTGGTGTGCGTTCCAGGCTACAAAGTCTAGCGGTTGGGTTCAAATCCCGCGAGCACGAGCATTTGTACCTAAGTCTATTATCTAGTCGCCATCGTACAAGATATGCTTATTTTGGGGCTATTTGGTGTCATTGTGAAAACAATTTATTTATTTACACACAAAACTTCTGATGGCCTTCCGCTAAAACATGCGTATGCGTATGTTTTGCTAAACTGTTGTGGACGGACGGACGCGTGTGATGTACTGCCACATACATTTTCGCCCGTTTCGTGGACCCGCTTTTTTTTAGCGAAGGGCTTAAAATGTAAAATGCTTACAACTTTTTGATTTCAGAGAGCCCTTGGCAGAATATCAGCTCATTACACACCGAGATCTACCTACAAGCGCTTCTAAAATACACAAACTACACAGTGAAGGTCGCCGGCTTCTCTAACTATGGCTTGGGACCATTCTCGTTCCCTATTGTCTGCACTACGTTACAGGATGGTATGTATTGAAATATTATTTATAACTAGTATCAATTAAGGGTACAAAACTGCCTTAGTGACAGAATGAATTCAGAAATTCGTATTTCGGGATCCGGTCCTTAGTCGCTCAGTAAAGCAATCACTGTTTACTTATGAAAACTCCCTTCAAATAAATGGTATTAAAAACTGTAGCCCGTATTTAAACATTATTGGCCTTATTACCAAAAAGATAGACTAGGTTTAAACCATGTTTAAAAAATAACCAATCAATTTAAAATGTTGACACATCAGACATATCTCGGTAATAATGACCCATATTTAAAATTGGTTGGCTAATCTTTAGACATGGTTTAAACCTAGTCTATCTTGTTTGTAATAAAGCCGTAGAAATAGACCCACTATTTCTCAATGTATGGATAAAGTGCTATGTAACAGATAAACTATGTGGAGGATAATAGATTTTGGACTTGATTATTGTACTGTAACTTGAAGTACTTGTATGAAATACTTGTTTTATAAGCAAAACCCTTTTTTTAGTGCCCGGTCCCCCTTCAGCAATCAAAATTGTTGTGTCTTCATCTTCATCTTTGCTAGTTAGTTGGAAGAGACCAGATCATGCTAATGGAGAAATCACACATTACACTGTATACGCGAAGCCAGTTTCAAGGTGAGATATACATAATAATAGTTATGAGAGAATATTCTGAGATTCTAGTCTAAAAAAGGAAACTTGAGAGCAGATTAATGAGAGGGAAAAAACGGCAGCACAGCATTTGTCGCAATCTCAGGGTAAATTGTCTTAGTTTAAGATACCAGACGATGTTTTTTGGTCTTGGTATAACACTCGAGATCACTCAGACCCGAGATAATTCCAAAATGACCCGAACCAAGAAATGAGTTTTCAATATAAATCTGTGTTAAACCGGAATGACCTTTTCTGTCACTTTACTGCCATTGACGTTAACATTTCACTATTAAAAATTATCGTCATCTACCTTTCAGTACTGGTGCTCCCCAAAGCTACAGAGTGGAGGCTAGCCAAGAACAATCTAGGCAACTAACTTTTCCCCTTACTGGACTATCAGCTGGGAAACAGTATGAAGTATTTGTGAGAGCACATACTTCTGCTGGAGAAGGATCCCCGAGTAATAGGGTTCATGCGGAACTATCTTCTAGAGGTAAGGACTATAGAATGTAAAAAAACAGAATCAGATATATCACATCACACCACCTGCCTATATCAATCCACTGCTGGACACAGGTCTCTCCAAAAGGAGGATTTTGCCATAATCGCAACGCTTGGCAGGCGGGTTTGGCCAATGGTGGAGAGGAGACGCTGCTGCCCGTCTTCTTGTGACGGTTCTCCCGTAGTCGCCTCTTACGACACCCATAGGAAGAAAAGGGGTGGTGCAATTCTTTTAACGTGCCTGTACCACACGACACGATAGAATCAGGCGTAACTTCAAAATAGCCTAAAGCACCTTTTATACGGTAAATCAACAGGGAAAAGATATTTCTTTACTTTGAACTATTAAATTTAAATTCTGTTATCTTCATATCCCTTATTTACTAGTTTGAGATTCTTGAATATCAAGCAGATGATCTTTCCCAAAAAAAGATCGAAACTTAAAAGGAAAATCCCAATAAAAAAACTCTTTAAACAGTTACCCCAATCATCTAGCCTCAAACTAAGCAAAACGTAGGTATATGATAGCGACTATCTAACGACTGAACATACCAATTGTTGACTTAGGTAAATATGCAAATGTACACAGTCACACAAACATTTTCTAATTGCGGATAAACTGTTAAGCTTTGCAGTTGTTTGTATTTCGGAACGCAAACGACTAGACTAGACTGTCAATTCTCATCAATGTATAGCCTATTTTTTTTCTTTATCATCGTATATTTAGGAGGAATGCATCAAGCACATCCTTTAAAGAGCCATATTTTTTTTCTAAAAAACACTTTGGTGAATTCTCACTCACATTGAGTATAAAAATCACATTAAACTCTCGCCTTTCCTATTCTTTCATCGAACCAGAAAAAGACATTGCTACTCTATAGACTACTACCTGTGCCCGTAACTTCGTTTGCGTAACCTAAGTATAGGATGTTTTGTATATCAAATGTATCCCACAGGAACATTGAACCGGGGTAAAAGAATCCTATGTTAATCCCGATCTTATTCTTTAGTGTCCAAAATTTCAGCTAAATCCGTTCAGCGATTTACGCGTGATTAAGTCACAAACATCTAAACATTCTAACAAACATTCGTATTTATAATATTAGTGGGATGCGAAGTGGGATGTGCTTTAAGGATAATTGTTACTCTCGTTCTATAGCTTTTTGATTGAATACCTCTATAACCGAGATGCGAGCATGCCAGACTTTAAATGGCGTCGCCATCTCTGAGGTTCCAGGTTCTATGCCCGGTCGGGTCAGTGTAGAAAACGAACTTTTCTATATAGGCTCGGGTCTGGGTTTTGTGGTACCATCGTTATTTCTGATTTCTATAACACAAGTGCTTTTACTACTTACCTAAGGATAGCAATGTATGTGATGTTGTCCAATATTTATTTATTTATAGCTCATTCTAGAATTTTCTAATTCTAGTGGTAGCCGGCGTAGCATCCCTCGGAGGTCCGGTATCAGTGGGCGTGGGCAGTTCCCTTCTCCTCGCGTGCGCGTGCGTGGGCGCGCCGCCGCCGCGCACGGTGTGGTACCACAAGCATAACATCATCACTCATCACCCCAGGTTCACGAGGAACCATGATGACAGCCTGCTTATTAATAGTAAGTATATAAGTTTTATTATGATGATGATGATGAAGTTTTAACCTTCGAAAACTGATTGAGATTGAGAGATTGATATTGAGAAATGAAACGTGATTTTGGTTGGATGTTGGATAAATATCAAAATAAGCTTTAAAAATTTACTAAAGTAGGAATGACGCAGTGAGATATAAAAAGAAATATTTCCAAACTACAGAAGCTGTAATACGAGATAAAAAGAGATGCAAGCAAGACGATTAAATTAAAATGATTGTTTTATTAAAATATAAAGATATTGCTTATCAGAAAAATTGCAGCAATTTCATATTTAGTAGGTAATAAATGGGTAACGATAGCGAAAACATTTAAGAAGCCCGTTCAAGGCAATGTGCGTCTGTATTTCCGAGTGCATATAACCTGACTCTCTTTAAGACCAGAGTGAATAGGCATCTTCTGGGCAAGCTCGCTCCATCGTAGATCCCATCTATGCTCTAGAGCAAGATTGAGGTCAAGAGTAAGCCCATGTAAAATAAAAAAAAATAAAAAAAAAATATGTAAAAAACAATTAATGTAGAAACAGCGACAGTATCACAATTCTACTAAGTAGAATAACTATCGTTATTTCTATACAAGTGATGAAGCTACGTAGTTATTAGAGCAAATATGTGTGTGCATATCGTTGTGATGATGTCCAATAAATTAAATTATTAATATATATTTTTTTCAGATATAGACCAATCACTAAGCGGCAACTACACCTGCCTAGCCAAGAATCTATACGGATCAGATTCAGTCTCGTATGCTGTATCGGTGCTGCCTACACCAGACGCGCCAAACTTACGAGTAGTAGCCCACAAGAATGCGTTACAACTGCGATGGGACCCACCAAGAAAAGTGGGTGGGAAGGCACAGAAAATTAGTAAGTAGACTAAATAATTTGGTAATATTGTTTATTCAAGGCCTTGTTATGGGTAACTATTGTTAATAAGAGTTTAAGGAAATGAAACATTGCCAAAGAAGAAAAGTGTATTTTTTAAATAAATGCGATTAACAATCTACTAATTCAAACAATGTTTATAGTGAATGCGAATTATTTTAACGGCTATCAGCATTATTAACTTTTATTGGTATCACTTCCGAGTAACAAAACTGAAAACAAAAATTTTAATATTCTTTTTTTCCATTTTTAGGTTACAATTTAACCTGGAAGGAAGCAAACGGGTCCTGGCAAGACGCTTGGACTAACAAGGGCACATCGCTTCAAGGAACTCAAGAGTATACTCTTCAGGGACTAAAATGTGGCACGAAGTATTCTATCAGGATGACAGCAGCGAACAGTGTAGGGGCATCGCAGCCGGCGTATGTTGATGCTACTACTTTGGGTGGAGGTAAACTATTTAAAAAATAAGTTTTGGCTATTTCAAGAAATAGGAACTCCTGGACTTTCAAACAACTCCTTGAGACTTGAGAAAACAGGGTGTTCATTTTTTTTCTAAGTGAAAAGCTTTTAAGTAGTTTTTTTTTAAACTAGGAGCGGGAATGAACACCTTTAGTGCTGTAGTCCTGTGATAAAATCTTATCAAAGATTTTTTTTAATTTTATAACGCTCGAAGCCATATTAAGCCAAAATTTACATGTTTTTTACAACCATTTAAATACTAGGTAAATAACTTTAATGCTATAACATAACAGTCTAAATTGCAATTCAATTAATTTGAATATCTGACATAGAGTGACATTGCTAAAGTATTCCAACAACCCATCCAAGTGCCGTTAGTAAGCGGAATGTAAATTTAACGGCTCATCAACCTATTTTAAAATTTAAGCTGTCGAATTTTCTCATAAAATTTGAATCTCTATGTGTTGCACATAATGTATAAAATTGCTTTAAATTACCTTTCAGTTTTATGGTAAGTTGACCTGCCGTTGAATGTATACACATTTCAGTTTAAATGCAATAATAACTAAATAAAATTCAATCACCACAAATTATTTTCAGTACCAATATCCCCAACGAGCACAGAATGGTTCTGGAGCAACGCGAGTCATGTATACATACAGCTTAGTGGTTGGGATGACAACGGCTGTGAGATTACCAGGTTCGATGTCGACTACAGGGAGTATGGTGGCAAGATGTGGAAGAAGGCTGATAATAAGCTTGTAAGTTTATTTTTAAACATGTTTGCCAAAACAATTATTATTGTGAGTAGTGGAAGTGCAAAGATAGAAAACCCCAAAGCAGCAGATTTTACAAAAATCGTTATTTTCAACCGCATTGTTCATGCACCAAAACAGCTTTTTTCGTTAACAATAACTAACTTTAAGAATACTTTTAAATATTTTTTTAAATTCTTAAACGCTATTCAGAGCTAATCAACAGATTAAGCTGTGATTTAAATACTTAAGAATAGATACATTCAACCATTAAGTAATAATTAATTATCAAAATAGCGTATATCTAACTGACCATTGATTCTGAGCTTTGGAAAAAGTGTTAAGTATTTTTTCAATTTGACACTTAGAAAGATTAACGCGCAAACAAATAGATTACTACCATAGAATACCAAAATAAGAAGTAACAGGCAATAATAAAAAAAAACCATTCAAGTTGCGTTTGATTATAAAATATAAAGTAAACCTAGCATTGTAATTGCAAAAAAACTAAATTTAGATAAATAAAGCTTAAAATTTGATTCGCAGCTTTTTAAAAATAACTCTGTAGATGTTTACAACTAAATAAAATCAACTACTGTATCACTTCATCATTAATTCATCACTTCTTTCAGCACCACTTAGACCAAACTTGGAGCCACTACTCGCCTTCCCTACTAAACCAGCCTAACTCCTTCGTCATCGGAGACCTCACCCCTGCCCAGTGGTACCAGATACGGGTGACCGCTGAGAATGCAGCCGGCACTTCTACTTCTTTGTATAGTTATGCCACTACTACTATGTTGGGAGGTAATTGTTTATTTACTTTGACAATCGGCATAATTATAAACTAAATACGAGTCAATGAATCATGTGGCTATAGTAAAATCTATTCATGTTTAAAATAAAAGTTTAAATTCATTAAAATTATAAAAATATTACGTAAAGGATAAAGGACATCATAATTAAGAATGTGCTAGCTACAGTTAAGCTTAAACTTAACTAACATCGAATTAAATTAATGCCTTCAAGCATTTTTTTTTTGTGATGGAAATTACGTTACATTACGGTGTTGTATTGTCATGGATTTTGCATCTAGCACCCCCAGAAACTTTCTCATTGCATTGTTACGGTAATGTAAGTCACGGATTCATTAATAAACTGATCTGTAGTTTGTTTAAAACTTTTAATTTTTCTTTTTCAGAATCAATAGGACCACCATCTGATTTCTTCGACTTGAACATGCTTGTGATTATCTGCAGTTCCATTTTACTGATGATTTGTTCACTCACTTGTGTCTACATACTCGTCAAGAGACATAAGTAAGTATACCTTACGGGATACTACAAGAAGGACAAAAAAAAACGATCGGCATACTTTCAAATATTTCGTTATAATTGATTTAATTCCTTTACAGTCACCATCGCCTTACAAAGTATCGTAACTCTCTAACAGCAGAATGTAAGTCTGAACGTAGTAATGCCACAGTTAATACTCCACAAAGTATCCCCGCTGAAGTCAACAATAGGGTCTATAGTACACCAGTTCATTTGACTGCTGAAAACAAGCATGGTGAGTGTATAAAGAATAAACTAAGAAAAAGATTATTTATCAACAAAGACTCCTGTTACCTCATCTGTTAATTTTTAATGTTTGAATCCTTGACAGTTATTATAGTGCTTATGAATTCCTCTTAAGACTTTTACTAAACTAACTTTCACTTATGACTTAACCAAGTTGAATAATAATTATTGACAACTGTTTGTCACACTATATTTTTAGCTAGACATAAAAATTAATTGAAACTCGCGTTTTATTTCAGAATTGTATGAAATCAGCCCATACGCACAATTTGCAATTGGTTTCCGAACGTTTGGTCATGTTGATAACCAAGAAGTGCCAAGTCGGGCTCATTTGCCGAGTAATAGCAAATCCAGATATGACAGTGGTAAGTGACAATACTAGAAAAATCAATTGATGACAGTTTAAAAACATTCATAGAAACTTTGAATGGACTACCAAATGCATAAGTTAAATTGCAAAGTAAAAATAATATATTTTTACCTTAATTAAATAAATTATATACGTAGATGATATGCTAGTATCTTATGTTTACGCACAGCATCATTTATTTTCAGAAACGAGTTTTCAAATGAGATCGGAATCGGAAGAAAGTGACTGTGTATCTAGGACAACAACATTAAAAAGTGTGCCAAGAAGTATGTATTTTACTTTCTTAGATAGTCTTGCTATAGATAAAAGTCTCAATTTAAACAAATAAATTTATAACACTTATTTATTCTTACAGAAGTCTGCAGAGTACCGCATCACAGGTAGCTGAAGACTTAAACGGATCTTATTCTTGTAAATAATCATAATGGTTGTGTTCATTACACCAATAGGACAAATAGGTGTAACGTCACCAAGAGATACATTATGGAGATATGTTTTTGATTTTATAACAATAAGAAGAATCTATAATAAAATACAAATACGAAAATAAAACATTTTATTAAAATTATTATTAAAAAAGAGTTATTTGCGTTGATTGAGTAGGTATTGATATAACAATGATTAATTATATTAATTTGAAGTATCTAAATGAATCCAAACATAATCAATTTGAGCGAAAGATCAGTAACATTGTAGCTATTTCATATTTTTGTACTTTTAAGAAAATTGTACATACAATTTAATTAGGAGTAGATAAATAATACTCAATTGTTTTAAAATGTTAAAAATATGGGCAGCAGTTAAATTTGATTTAACGTTACTGCTCTATCTGTCATTTTTTTAAATAACCTTTTTTGCATGATACTTATCTAATTGTATATGCTAAAGACGTAAGAAACAATGGACAAACACTGGCAAAATCATAATCAAAATAAAATTATTATTATTAATCACGGATCCATAAAAGGGTAAAAAAAATTTTTTTGTCCTAATATTTGAATCCGAATGAATATTTGATGGCGCATAGTGATTACAGTAAACATTGATCTAAAGTTAAATAATTTGATAACACATATCTTACAATGAAAAGCGGCGATAATAAGCACTCTAACAAAAATATAAATAGTTAAAGTTTTCAAATGTTTTGTAAACAAGATGATTTAGCATTTTCGAAAGTTAACTTACAAGTTTTAGAACTAATGTTTTCACTTTACAATATTTTAAAAGATTGCAAAGTGTTGAATTGCAATTTAAAACAACAACTGCGATTTTAAAGATTCAAGAAATTATTACCAATCTAGACAACAAATGTATGATTTAGCAATTTGCAAGCTTTTAGTTAAAATTTTATAATAATTATCTTCAAAAAGACTGATTGTTTAACATTTTTAATTTTATGATTAATATAATAATGTAACTAACGGTAATAAAGATTCAGGAACAAATAAATGGTTAGTATTATAAATCGTTTTATTTGATGTTATTGTCGATACTAATAAGCTACAGTAGGTAGAGTTTGCAAAAAAAAACTGTGTGGCAAAACCTAGTTAAAGATGCAGTATCAATATTTTATTCGATTAAGATAATACCACAGAATATTGACTTAATAGTCAAGGTAAGTACTTCAACTTGAAATCTATCCTAGGAGTCTAGGGGATCGTTAAAAGTAAAAGTAGTAAAGTATGCCTATATACTCGTACGTCCCACTGCAGGGCACAGGCCTCACCTCAACTATGAGGTGGTTTGGCCATACTCCACCACGCGGGCCCAGTGCGTATTGGTGGAGGGGTGTTGTAAGGCCAGTGACCAAACCTTACTGTCAGATGTTATCAAGCCGCCTTAAGGCCTCTGACTAGGCTTCACGACCAATATCAAGCGATATTGGCCGAGACCAACTTTTAACGTGCCTTCCGAAGCACGGAGATGTTCGTGATAAACGTCAATAAATATGGTCGGAATGGTCACCCATCCACTCATGACCGCGGCGTTGGTTGCTTAACTTTAGTAATCGATACCAAAGCGCTGCCGCCACTGAGCTACGAGCACCTTGTACAAAGTACTGAGAATATTATTTTTAAGTTTTTTACAAATAGCTGAGTAACTATTTATAAAATACAACAACAAATAATTTCGATCACTATAATATAATGTAAGTAAACTGTGATTCAAAGCTGTTCGAAAAACAATTACTGAAAAAATCAATTCACTTTATGAGTCAAAAATATCATTTTAAATCAGTGTTTTAGGTAAGTGACTAAAGAAAGAATCACATTTTGATAAGTGTGTGTAATAGTAAACCAAAATCACTACCTATTAAAAAAAAAATGTAGGATAATTTGCGGGTGGTATTGACCAAAGTACGGACAACAGCTCGTCGACCTACCACAAAATGTCAAATTTTCTCATTTGAAAATGATCTTTTTAGGTAAGCCTTAAAGTTGAAAATCTATTGGAGAATTGTTGACTTTTTGGGTAGGTCGACGTGCTGTTGACTGTACATCAGTCAAAGGCAGCATTCAAAATAAACTCGTGATTCTCGAAATGCGTTTGTTAAATCCTGAAAAGACATTCTAATTTGGAGCCACCCATATTATTAACTTTTAACTATAAAACATGTATCAGTGTATAAATTTTATTGAAGTTAGAAACTGTTTATATAGTCAGTTTATAAAACAATGAAATCATTATGGCCAAAACATTTGATGATCGAACAAAAACATTCATGTAGGTACTCTGTCCAAACCAATGTCTTCCAAACTTTTACCATCCAAACCAAGTATTTATGAGGCCCACCATCTGACGCTCAAGTTTGTCAAAAACTTTCTCAAAGTTGGTTACGTTCGGATGTCGGTCCATTGATGTGCGCGATCTCCCAGAAAATAGGGAGAAACTTACCCACTCGGAGTTTTGCTAAACTATCTCGAGTTTCGGATTTGTGGTTTTTTTTTTTTTCGTTTCGATATACGTGGTGGTTAGTAGAATAGGAGACAGAGTATACAGGTTGTGTTTGCATCAGTATGTTCAATATAAATGTGGGAATGATAGTAAAATCGAAAAAAAAACTTTGTTAAGGTCTATGGAAAGTATGGAGAGGTAGAGAAACCCCTATGAAGAGATGGATAGATTGGGTTAGGGGTGATATGAATGAAAAGGGTGCGAATGATTCGCTTACAAGGTGACCGGATTGGATGAAAGACAAAAAGAGATGAGCAAGTAATTGGTTTCATACAAAAATTAGTTTGTTTAAATGATTACGAAAATCAATGACGTGTGTGCACTTATTTCTTCCAATGGCGTATTTGTTGGTATGTTAAAGACTTCAGATGGGTGACACATACTCTCCGTCCCAGAGACTGGGTGGCGTGCTTTAAAGCACAGATTAATATATAAAAGTGGCCGCAGCCAAAGCGGGGTCAAGGAGCATGCCAGTGCCTGCTGCCAGTGGCGAAACCCTTGGCTCCGTTTCACTCAAGGCACTGGGGGCACCAAGAGATTTTAGTGAATATGCGGGCTCCTTCTGAGCCCAGAGTCCCACACACTCCTCCAGCCGTTTACCCGCTGTTGGAGGATAGTACGTAAAATCATTTCCTCACGAAAAATAATAATAATAGATGCACACACTTAATTATACAGGATGTTTTAGATATCGTTAGTATCATTTGGTAAATACTCTCTGATATTTATTTTGCAGGAAGTTTTGTTGAGTATGGGACATACTTGTATTGCCTTCCTATAAATAAAATTATTTTTTTGAAAAATACCTCTTAGTCGAGTGGCTCTATAACTTTATTGTTAGTACTTCATCGCTTTTTTCTCGCTATTTCACTGTTGATTCCTTGGTCAAATTTGAAAAACCTTATTAATAGTAAATACCCTGTATAAATGTGTCATAAACTATCAATCAAATGGCTATCCGAAGCCATTTTCTGAGCTGTTCAAAGTTTAATTTATTGGCAAACAGAATTTTATATCGTCCACATATTGACACTGGCTGTTTGCGAGATACGACAACGTTTGTTCTGGCTTGGCACTGTTTCCACAGCAGGTAGAGAAAAGTTAAGTAAGATGACTAATTACGAGCAATAGTCAGATTACTTAGTTAAATTATAAAATAAATGGTAAGAAAGAAGAAGATCACATTGAAAAGGACTATACGGATAGTAGAAGACAAATAAACAACAACAAGATCACTGTTAAATGTGATCTGGTGTACTGGCAGAAGCCCTTGGAAAAGTGCATTGTAAAATGCCTTTTTAATTAATATTTGTTATGTAGTGAACTGAGCTGGCTTTTTTCTTTTCATTGCGTCATGTTGACTTCGCGAAATAACTGGGACATGCATTTTTAATGGTTCTGCTGATCAAATTTTACTGTTTTCGATGTTCAGTGATAAATGAACAACTTTTGCAATTATTTATTATTTAGCAATAACAACATCAGGTTCGGAATTTAATTGAGAAAAATGACAACAATTTGATGTATTGAAAGGGAGCAAGTGCAGAATGTTTTTCCGTATGATGAAATAAGTAATGAAAAATTTATACTTTTTATAGAAAAAAAATATGAAATCGAATAATATTTCTCAGTGTTGTCATGGTCTCAAAGTTACGAATTGTATTAGCAGACTATTAATATTGCCATGGGGTATCCCAGCACATTCAAATCCGAGCAAATTAAAGAGGTATTATTTTTTGAACTATTGAAACCTGGGAATTAAACCAACTCAATGCATTCTTGAGGCAAATCATCTCTAACCGGGTCGCTAGTAACTTTATTCGTAACTTTGAATGATATGTGTCAAAGCAAAGAGTGTAAATGTGATTTTTGATTTAACAAGCTTACACAAAAATAAGCCATACTCGGAGTATAATTTGCTCATAGCCTAAACTCTGTATCCCATAATGGTGTCAAAACCCCTAACTATCGTAATACCAAGCCGTCACCTCTCATTCCCATCCAATTCCTCATCAAACCATATACACTATACATAAAACTTGCGAGAGGAAAAAAGAATTACCCAGTCACATGGGAGCAAAAGCAGCAGAGCGGAAAATTGGATGCCCGCTTTAAATCGATGGCCTAATTCAGAAAGAATCTCTACAGATGTTGACTCGATGGCAAATAGTTTGCATAAGTGCTTTGTGTAGTCATTTAAAATATAGATAGTCTCTAAAGCAAAAAAGTAAGACATGGTGAGCTGTGGCAAGCTCTGAGGTTGGTGTCTACAAAATTTGCGCAGGTATATTTTGGTAAAATTCATTTGAGAATAGGTACTTGTCAAAACCAATGCTTTCCGAAAATAAAATATTTTTTTATCAAACCCCCTTCCTCCATTGTCCACTCTCAGATACTTTATGTTGCGTGGAATCGTTATTATAATTATTAAAAAAAAACCCTAAGATTGCTAGACTGCTGCATGTAGAAAATACCTCAAAAGGTCAAGAGATAATAAATCGATAAAACCGGATCGATAAAAAAATAATCTAGTATTGACGGCTGGAGAGTACTGGAGAGGTAAAGGACGACTTAAGAGGATATAGACGAATTGTGTGAGGGATGATAATCAGAACGGAATCGAAGCGGAAGGAATGGAAGAGCAAAATAAACTGCACTGATCCTAGATGACCTGTTCAGGCAAATGGTGATGATTTAGCTACAAAGAAAATGCGTTGTTATAATCTGAATAAAGGATTTTAAACATTTTAGTAATTTACTTAAATACATTCAAGTAAAATAAGCATCTACGGTAAATCGACAGACGTTTTTAGCGGGAGGCGATGGTACAGGGCTTGGTTTTTGGCATTCACACACAGTTGAATGAAGTTCTTGAACACAACATTTGATTTGGGGCTGACGCTTACAGGTGCATTTCTGTAACAAACATTATTTGGTAAGTTTTACTTTGTATTTTATGAATCTTGTTTGACGTAAGAACAAAACTGCTTAGGTAATGTTCAGCTAGGAACTTTGGACGTAATCTATTTTGTCGAACAACGATCGAGGCTCCGGCGTATTAGCAGTAATAGAGCTTTAACTCAAGCACATGTAAAAAGATATTTACAATTGCTTTGGTTATTTCAATAGTTTTAAAAATTGTCTGTGTTCTGAAGTAGGGGGGGGGGTAGTAACCCATAGTAATGAGCCAAAACTATCATGGTACCATGGTTTAAGCTATCTACTCAAATTCCAGGCATTTTAGTGTCTGTGCAGCTAACTATAACGATCAGATTCTATAGATATATTGAAATAACCAAAGCAAAGGTAAGTTCTGCATAGTACGGATCTGAGCGATTCAGTTAGCTGCCCAGAACCTGAACCGCCTGGAATTTGAGTGTATAGTTTAAAGCTCATGGTAACCCCCCTGAAGGGCAAAAAAAGTACACAACACTAAGCATTACCACCTATGAATGATGTAGCTAGATAAGAACGCTTTACGTTTATATTAATCATTCTGTCAGAGTCCACTATCAATTAAGCCTGCTTTTGAGGGTTCCGTACCCAAAGGGTAAAACGGGAACCTATTACTAAGACCCCGCTGTCTGTCACCGGGCTGTATCTCATGAACCGCAATACAGTAAAAAAATTCACAGAGGATGTATTTCTGTTGCCGCTATAACAACAAATACTAAAAAGCAGAATTAAATAATTTATAAAGGGGTTCTCATACAACTAACGTGTTTTTTGTCGTTTTTCTAGATAATGGTACGGAACCGTTCGTGCGCAATTACGACTCTCACTTGGCCGGTTTTTTATATACCTCTTTATGTCGCTGTCGTCTTCTGATCCTCAAAAATCCAGGTCTTCTCCTGCACTTGCAGTATCTTTTTTTGCGTCGTTCAGCAGACGTTTGAAGTCGTGTTTTCATGCATATCCAAGAACTGATACATGGATCATTGCACGAACATCCTGTACCTAATCAAATGGTTAAAATCTTTAAGGTCAACTTGCGTCTCACCAGAACCATCTACGAACATAATATTTAGTATTAACCCAAGGTAGTAGTACCATATTTTTTATGTCATAGAATCTAATAGAGAGACTATAGTTTGTAAGGCTGTTAGTAGTAATAGCCTTACAAACTATAGTCACTCTATTAGTTTCTATGACAATGATAAAGACAGAATTATGTCATAATTTGCTTTCAATTTAGATGTTTTCAAGAGGATATCGGATAAATTGGTGGACCAGACAAATTTTCGTGACACGTACTGATTGTTGATGGTTATCATCGATTTGTACACTTTTTTCATACATTTTTCCGTGAGTGGTTAACTCGCTAAGTTGTTTACTGGCCTCCGTTACTTGCTTGCATTGAAAACGTCCCTTAACCCTGTGAAGCTTATCTGGCTAAAGCAATATCCAACTTACCCATTTCAGTAAACTTTTTTGAAGAAATTGTATTGTAATATCTTGTTACTTTTGGCATTTGGCACTCATGGCCATCGAGAAAATATTTTAGAGACTATTATTCAAGATATACTTAACCATGAGTATAATAGAGGACTCAAAAAAGTTTGGTCCTTGTAATCGCTTGTATTTTTGAATATTTTTTGCCGTCCATGAAGCATTATGTTTGACTCATATAGGAGGTTGTCATAATTTTTGTTCCGAAATATTTTAATAATTAATTAATTTAAGATAGTTGAATTATATATCTAGGTTGCAGTTTTTATGAATGTAAGTGTAAGTCATCGTTTTTGAGAACTACTTTTCGGACGACGTACTGGGTTTAGTTTTTTGTTGTTGTAAACTTTCCATAAATTAATTAAATTAGTTTCCTTAACATACTGCCGATATTGATCTCATATCCCTACTTACACTGCTAGACATTTTATTGGCAAAGTAACCGAATAAGATTGTATTACAAAAACATACTTCCAAGCAATATTGTTCTTCGTACGCTTTTTTATGTGTTTTGGCATCATAATAGCATCAGGGCAAATATTAGGACTATAACTTGACTCAGATGGGACAGACGCCAACAATCATATTGCTGAGTTGATTTACTTACGTACTTTATGAAGTAAAAGAATGTGAACATAGTTATTAGTACAGATTAAGACGATAAAACGAGAAGTAGATAAAGAATTCTTTTCAAACTATACCTATACTAGGATAATTAAAGCGTTCAAGCTAAGTACTATACTTATACAACAAAAAATCCTTTCAAATGTCTTTTACAAGTCTTCATGTATTCCAAAAAAGCTAAAGTGGCAACGAACAAAACAGGGATATTAACAAATTGACTACAGAAATTACCCTAAATTTATTTCCCATATCAGTGGCAATATCCATTTTAGAATCAGAAACAGAATGATTTATTTCGCTTAAAAGTATTACAAAAGTTGGTTCTGCATCTTTCACCAGATTCTCATTAACATCCATGCATTAGGAATCCAGTATTCGCAATTTTATAGCTCACTTTAGTGCAGCAACCGCGACAACTAACCAACTCCAATAATATAAAGTTGGACAAACTGTGCCATTCTATGAACTACTATGGAAACTCGACTTACATTTAGAATTCAACCTATAATGTCGAATAACGCTAAAAACTTCAAAGAGGGCATTAATAAGCTGCTAAAAAGAAATGAAAAACCCACGCCGAATGTAAACCAATTAAAATTGTCGTTACCTGCAAAAGAAAATGGACGTTAAAAGCAAAACCTTATCTAAATATAACGCCATGTTACAGCCAATTCCGAGATACGCGATATGCAAAATTTTTCGTTTAAGCAATTAGTTTTTTTTTGTTTAATTACATGTTAGGGTACTGCAGTATTTGAAATACTTTTATTTCAAATACATACCTTTGTCATAGTGAACCGTGCTTCCCCCTAACACTATGGGTCTCCGGTTGGTTTCCCTTTTTAGGTCAATGGAGAAAATATTTTTTCTAAATGCTGCGCAAGACACCTCCGGGTCCCGGCACAGATTTGTATACTAAATAAATTTAAAAACGTGCCAAGTGCGAGTCGGACTCGCGCATGAAATCACGTTTGTTCTATTGGAGCTGCCCTTAGTATTTATTTTATTCTGTTTTTTAGTTTAATATAGGCAGTGCTTACCTGGTAAACGAATAAGGTAGGCAGAAGGTACTTACAAAAGTGTTTCGTTAACGGAAACATCATCATCTGATTAAATTTTCATCAATAAAGCGCCAGACTAGTTTGGAAAAAATAAAGGTTTTTATTATTAGTCATCAGAACAGATTCGAGTGTCCATAGTAAATAATAGCAATCCCGTTCAGTTTGTTGGGCAAACAAATAATTAATCTGCCGGGGGTATAGTTTAATTGCTTGTTTGAGTTTGTCTTGTAGTTTCGGCTTCGGTCGGAATTCGCTTGATGAATCTAACCGATTCTAGATTGTTAATTTTGAAGATTGCTTCGCTTGTTTGTTTATTTGATGGATTTGTTTGTTTCAAGTAGTGACTCTAGATCTGTCAGACTCTAAATACATAAAAAAAGTTACACTTTGGCTATTGTGTCAATTCAAAATAAAAACACAAGCATAACGCAATAAACAACTGTCAAACTAGCTTCAAGAGTATCATTTCGCAATCCCGGGACGCGATCACAATGTCTTTTAGTTCTGCTAGTGTCGCTTTCAAGAGTGAAATTTGACGTTTTTTCGATTGAGAATGAAATCGGATATTGGAATTGTAAGTCAAGAGTAAGCCTGCAGATCTATTAAGCCGTCAAAGGCTATCTTTCAAAAAGGTAAATAAACAAATTCCACAATCACACTGTATTATTATTTAATTTTATCTGGCTACAAACTGCTTGTACAGTCAAGAGTAATGAAATGAATACATTCGTAATTTCTTCAAAATCATTTATTTTTGTGTACCAAATAGGCAGTTAAAAGCATTTAAACGCGTTCGCCAACATTTGTTTTAACCCTACCACTACTTCAGGATAATTTGTGGGCTAGTGTCGAGATGAAGCAGCGCAAGAAACTCGGTCACTATTGTCAGCCTTTGGTGCGAGTTAAGCAGTTTTAAATCATTTTTATCATTAAATCATTCCTCATCAACATCACAATTTCAGCCAAAGACGTCCACTGCTGAATATAGGTCTCCTCCAGTGACTACTAGACCGGCCGATTGGAAGCGACCTGCGGGGTAACCATGAACTCTTTAAAACAATCTCAAATCTGTCAATTTCGTACGTCATTACGTACGAAATTTGACAGATTTGATAGATTTGAGATTGTTTTATGAGTATAGGTTACCCCGGTGCATCCAATCATTTAGTCCGTTGTAATAGGTGTTAGGTTTTATGAAAATGTATTTTTATTTATTTATGCTTGTGACTGTACTATGGCGAATAGATAACAGGGTGGTAACCACGAACTCTTAAAACAATCTCAAATCTGTCAAACATTATCAAATCTGTCAAATATTGTATGTAATGACGTACCAAAATTGTCAGATTTGACAGCTTTGAGATTGTTTTAAGAGTACGTGGTTACCCCGCTGAAACATTTATAAACATTAATGACTTAGAAACAAATACTTTATACTTCGCCAATAACTACGTTGCCTGCATTGCCTAAGGTTGACTGGTAGATAATGTTGCTTAGCATTAAATCCGCTTACCTTACCTGTGCAATAAAGTCTTATGCTCTGTTCACACAGCACATTGCTTTTAAGGCTGGGTTGCACCATCTTAACTTTAACGCGCGCCGCCGCTATACGTAATTTGTGCTTTAACCATAACTGTAACTATAACCGGTGTTTCTGTATGGATTTTTAAAGACTTTTGACGTTTGTTAAAGTTAAAGTAAGATGGTGCAACCCAGACTAAGTGATTCAAACACAAAACTAGTAGCTTTCTCTCGAACCATAATACCGCAACGAAACGAAGTTTTGTGGCATTGTAATTTTGTATGTTTTAAAAAAAGTTACTTCTATTTTTTTTTATTTGAAGAAAATTGAGCTTCAACGATCGCTTTTCATCTTTGAATATTTATGTTTATCTTCTATTTCTTTTTCTTTTACGCAATCTTTCTATCGGAATGCGTTGTTCTACTCAACTAAAACCCAAAAGTTGTTTGGAAGAGATCTTTTTTGACAATTAGGTTCAAACCTGTGACATGTTTGTAAAAAAACATTTGGGGAAAAATGTACCTGTCATTTAGTCCTTTTTCTGGCACTTTTGTAAACTAAGACAAAGTTAATATCTCCGCTTCATTTCACAGATAAACTAATACCAGTTTAAATGGAATATTTAATGCAGCCATAACAATATTTTGTATCCGAATTCCGAACTTACGTATAATTTATTGTTTTGTATTACGAGGCGGGTGGGTATCATTAAAATTAATTAAATCCTTAATGTTATTTAATATCATTAACGTTGGGCCAACATCGGCTTAATTGCTGAACGATCGATATCGTGGGTACGGTTAACACCTTGCAGGTTGTTGAAATTTCTTCATTTTGTGTTACTTACTTTAGTTTGAGATTTTATTAAGCTTAATATTTTATTTTATTTTTATTTTATTTTATTCAAGTAAGTACACCAACAGCATAATGTACACATCAAATTTTAGAACTAGTTAAAGGTTATGTTCTCATACATTTGCTAATATGAGAATGTTTCTTTCGTTCGGACGTAAAAACCTATTAAATTAAAATACCATTATCTTGTGTTAATCTTTTGACAAAATATGAACAACTGAAATTAGCCGTGTAAAAACCATGTCTGTTTTCAGTTGCTTATAAATATTTAAAGGTTTAGCGCAGGTAGATAGTAATTTAGCTTATGAGGGATATTTACGTCCATACGAAATATTTTCGTAGTGACGTATCCGTCATTAAATCTAGCAACTCTTTTAAAGATTTTCCCTAAACAAATTTACATATAATTTTTTTTTGTTCTTTGACATTCAAAAGTATAACATTTTTTTTTCAATGTTATAATTAAAACATTTAAAAAAAACTTTTCAGATACATTGCTATGCTGTTGGACGTGGGTTGCGTCGCGATCATCAATACAAATAACCTTAACTAAAAATCGAAATCCTGAAAAAAACATTGCTGTTCTTTACTTCGTCGCCGAGATAGAGAGTTAGTATTTTATGAGGAAACAAAAAAAACCTAATTCCGTTGTCGACCATCGAAGAACAAAGTTTCGATTTTAAAAATACTGTTAAAAACCATACAGACACATTCGGCCTTACCAGAAAAAGATAGATTAGTGTTAAACACTTGTCTAAAGATTAGCCAACCAATTTGAAATGTTGACACATCAGACATTCGAGACATATTACTAACAAACATTTCAAATTGGTTGACTTATCTTTCAGGCCAAGTTCAAGAGACACAATATAAAAATTATTGTGACGCGGCCACCGGTGGGTAATTGAAGCTTGATAGGTTAAACAAGTGTTTAACACTAATCTATCTTTTGTGTAGTAAGGCCATATGAATTCGCTAAAATAATTTCAGAAATAAACCCTAACAACCACAGTCCAATGCATATGCGTCACAATAATCTGTTATGTTGATTTGCGATAGTTTTCTCATTTGCCGCGCGAAGAGACGCTATCAAAACTCACGTCCGACAGAGATGGGCTACATAAGGCGGTGTGCTCACTAATAAAACATAAAAACAAAAGTACAAAAAGTCAAAGTCAAAGCATTTATTTGCATAGAATAGGTAGATAATTTAAATTACAATAAGGTCTTATAATGAGTATAGTACTTTCTGCTTAATTATTATTAGCATTCAAATTTTCCGATATTGACGTTTTCCGAATTCGTCGATATTACAGAAACAGCAATCTTTAAGCCAATTTCGAAGTTTACATGTCATCACATTAGTATAAATAAAACGATATTAGACGCTGCACTTTTAATAAATTTACTGCAAATCCAATCATTTTATCTTAAATGTGACTGATTGATAAAAATAAAATATTCACGATCAAAGGAGGTAAATAGATTTAATTCAGTAAAAATATCATGTGCAATTCTTTTAATGTGCCGTGTGGTGCCGGCACTTTAAAAGAATGGCACCACCCCTTCTCTTGCTATGGGTGTCGTAAGAGGCGAGTACATAAGAACCGCCATAAGAAGACGGGCAGCAGCGTCTCCTCTCCACCATTGATCAAACTGCGTCGCCAACCCGCCTGCCAAGCGTGGCGATTATGGCAAAATCCTCCTTTTGGAGAGGCCTGTGTCCAGCAGTGGACTGATAGCCGCAAATAACATATTGTAGAATACTTCGAAAGTATTCTTATAACAGTCTTTGTATTTAGGCACGTAAAATTTTGTCTACTATACGTTCAGCTTCTGAAGGAAGACAGCTTCAGATAGTAGATTCGAGGAAACTTTTTAATACTGTATACCTAATGATTTCAGCTTTCGCTATGATCATTTATATTTATTTAAATATGAATATATTAAGTTTCATGTATTTATGCTAAGTTTTTATACAGAAATAAATTTATCTTATCTTATCTTATTTAACTTCCATTACAAAAATGCCGTTTTAAATTTTACTTACGGCTGATGGGACATAAAGGTTCTGAAATGGAGGCCACGTACCAGCAGGTGCATCGTGAGACACGGCGACACTTCTTCTCCGCGCTAGCCCAAAATTGTCCCGAAGTAGTAGTAGGGATAAAAATATTGGGACGTGTAAAAGCACTTAGTTTAAGCCTATATTTACAGAAATAAATAGTTTTATTAGTTTTATAGACTAGCCGCTACATGCTGACATCAAATGAGTGTGGCCACAGATTAATCGCATAGTTTAGTGCACAATTTAATGAACGCTTATTATGCCCTTATTTAACCGTTAGGCGTCACGCAGGTAAAGCTCCAGTATAACAACAAATAAAACACCAATTTCCCATTAACTAGTTTTTAACCGACTTCAAAAAAAGGAGGAGCTTCTCAATTCGACTGAATGTTGATTTTTTTTTTACTTGAATTATTATCCTGAACCTATGTGCTCCCAGCCTTACCCCAACTCGCGGCAACCGATCCAACTTAGATTAGTTGGTCTGTTTGCCTCCGTCTTGGTAATTACTTAGGGAAACATTCTCGCCTAACTGTACATTAATATTACATTGGCAATGTGTTTCTTTATTTGAACGTTATGTTTTCTTTATGTCGATTCTCAATTCTGTAAGAAAATCTGAAACTCGCTTAAGGCCTTAACACGCTTGAATGACCTTGACGCGTTGTGCCCATACATTTTCGCGCGTGCGGATGACCTCTAGTAATCGGAAAAACATGTTTTTTTTTATTAAATTAATGCCTTTAACGAGAAATTTCAAATAAAACCCTCAATTCAAAACATGTATATTTCCAAAATCTTGTTTTGTGTGAAAACAGTAATGAAATAGCTTGTGCCGTTTAAGAGAACATTAGCAATTTATGAAAAAATAGACACTTTTTTGTGCATGTTTTAATCCAAGGGACCTAACGAAAAACAAAATTATTCAATTCAAGATGTTTATTAAATCCTCTTCTAGCATATCGTATTTAAAATTTTTAGATCAAGTAACAGGTATTCTGACAATTTGATTTTCATATTCGAGATTTAAGGCACTTGGGTGGTGTTAAGGCCTTAAGCGGCACAAACATAGTCTTTATCTTTCTAAGCAGTGGGAAAACATCACTTTTTCAGTATTTAAAGTGTTTTTTATATCTATATGTAAGTTGAAACTAAGTTATGAAACTTATTTGAATAAAAAAAACACACACGCAAACTCTGTGACTTTAGATAATGTAAACTTCTCCATGATTAGAGATCGTATGAATATTAAATAGGTTTTTATAAATATACATTTAATTACAAAAATACGTTTATAAATATTTATATGTATTTTTGTAAAACTTAACGTCATTCTAAGTGATGTAAATAGCAAAATAAAGTAAAAGCTCCAAATGGTTTTAAAATTAGCATAGTGTATATATTTTTATTATATTTTTTAGATCAAATCGCCTAAATTATACACCTGTCTGTAAACATCAACTTTTATTAACTTTGTATAGTTTGTAGTAAAGGGGATAAATATTAACTTTATCCCCTTTATTGCTTATTTTAACTTCCCAATATACATCTATTAATGAATAGTCCGCTAGCCAAATGAGCTAACGGTTACCAGTTATTCCAGGAAACTATTAACAAATATCCCCCAGGTTGTTTCATTAAGGTGGAGATTCACTACATTGCCAGTTGTAACGTGACATTCGGAGTTAGCTTGTTACGTTTCGTCATTTTCCTATCGACCGTATATATCATTGTTTGTCCATAGCCCGACAGCTAAGTCACTATCATAGCCCGCCGGATTAGCAAGCAAGTAACATAGAACTGACAGCCGATGGGGCCGAAAATTTCTCAAATGGAGGCCACGCGGCCTCCACCGACATGGTGTAGCAAACAAGCGCTGCAAGGGAAGTCTATCAGACGACTTGGTAAAGGTTGCAAGAAGCCGCTGGATGCAGGCCGCTTCAATCCGGCCAGTATAAAAGTTATTGAGGGAGGCTTATGCTCAGCAGTGGACGTCCTGTGGCTTAATGACGATGATGCCTTTTTTGTCCGCCGCATTAGCATTCACAATCGAGGATAGCAAATTTTATCTGGTGAATTAACATGATATCTTAAAACCGTATTCCTTTAACATTGTTATGTAAGAGTTTTGTATTCAACGAGAGTTCCACCTTATAGTTTCTCCATGACCGTCTGTCTGTCTGTCCCAGAGCCCAAAATTAACAGCTACAGTGGAACAGGCAGAGCGAACAACGAATACACACCGCATACTGAGTTAGTTCTCGCGTTTGTTACATTACGCGTGAATGGTACAAGTCAGTCGGCACCTTTATGAAAAGCGTAGTATGAGCATTCCCCAGGGTGGTCAAATTGGGGCGAGTGGGGTTCGGCGATCGAATTATGTTGGAATTGATGAACCATAATCAATTGTGCTATGTAATTTGGTTATATTTTGAATATAGTATATGACTGTCATAGTGCACAATAATTTTCCCGATCTATTAAATTCGATAATGAGTTACAATATCGTAAAAACCAACTTTCAAATGTCTATCATAAAAACTAAAAAAGTTAAAAATTAATTACAAAATAACAACATCGACTTCATATTGCATAAGCTCGTCCTATCTTCCACTCTTTCTCGCTCTGTACAAAGAGAAGGAATAAGACGGATAATCAGATGGTTAAACGTAGCAAAGATAGGACGAGTTTATGCAACATGAAGTCAATGTTGTTGATTTTTTAACTTTTTTAGTTTTTATGGTACACATTTGAAAATTGGTTTTTACGATTGCTTTTCACCTATATAGTCACAGGTTAACAGGATGAACACTAATAAAATCGGACCTTATATTTTGAATTAACATTTTAAAAACATTAATGTTATTGGTATTTTTATAAAATTGCTGTCATAATTTTATCAAAATAATATAAAATTGACAAATATAGTAATCGATAATTTTGTATTCTACAGTATTTAATTTAATGGGTTTACATAATAACGTCATGTAATTAACATTCAAGTAATAAGGGGTTAATAAGATATTTAAATATTTGAATCAGAATTTAGTGTTTCATTTGATTTGGGGTAGTAGGTATTATTAACGTTGCTTCTACGAGTATAGTGTTAAGGAATCTTTGGAATATAAAAATAATTAATTTTAATTAATACATTTAATAACATGCCAATTAATTTATAATGAATTTAGCCAATTTATAATTTAATAAACAATATTAATAACATTTGCATGTTATTCTTTGGTTGAGTGCACGGACTGTATTTAGTTTTTTAACATCACAAATGTACTGCATTTTTGCAAAAAAGTGTTTTGATTTAATTTGATTTTATTTTGAATACACGTCTCTGTACCCAATAACAAATTACAGACAGCATAGTTAATTGCGCCAAAGTATGAAAGCATCGAAATAAGTGCAACAAATAAACACTCAAAATATAAAAGTAAATCTTGTAACTGATTTCAAAGCTGACCCGTTTCGTAGAAAACACCGATCGACAAGCGATTCTGATTCGCTTCCGATCCGGAGAGATTCACAAACACTCGAATCCCAAACAATTTGCCGTCGTAATCTGTCCCGAAGTAATTTGCTGTTCAAACAATCCTTTGCGAACGTATACTTAGGTTCCTCAGACTAACGGATTCTCAGTAAATTGGTAAAACCGAGAACATTTGATGAGGTAATGCGATTTAAAACAAGGATTTAAACGAACATTAATGTATGACCTGACTTACAATTAACCGGTCGGAAAACCTCATTTCTGACTATTATTCTTCTCTTCTTTAGAAAACCATCATCCTGAGCAACTTTAAAGTGATAAGCCAGTTGTATCTTGTGACAATATTATCATCTCTACATAGTCGGAATAGTCACACACCTACACAGATTCGCGGCATTTGCTAATTAACCTTGCTCATCACTAAAAGCCTGCCACTTTTACTGTATAATATGTTAATATTTTGTATTATTTTAATAAGAAACAGCTATTTTCCCTTCATCTAAAATTTTGCAACCACAAATATTTTATTTTCACAAAGAAAAACGTAGATAGCTGTAGAACCGTCGTGGCTCATTTGCGATTCCCACTTCGTTACCTCCCCAACAAATTACTCGAATAGTCAGAGTTTATCTCCGACTAGTATTTATCTTCCCAAGAGTACGTTAGATCGAAAAATACTAGCATTTTCGTTTAGGAATTGCTTGTTTGGAAATAGAACTAGATTATAAGACAATACATAACAGTTAGTCAATAAATATAAGTGAATAAATATTGGACAACATCACACACACAATGCTCTGATCCTGGGATAGATCAGAGTAAACCAGAAACTTAAAACTTAATTTCCTCTATTGTAAGAATAATTTTCACAATAATTTAATTAAAAACTTAGCTAAATTCAACATTATTTTTAGTTATTAGCTGCTAAGAAGCATCATAGTAGAGGCCTGTTTGACAATCGATGAGTAAAGTTCTAATTAAGCTACTTAGAACTTATCTGTTCAGTATATAAGGATTTTGATTTTGACGTTGACAGGGCACTCTCGCTTGCTTTCAAACGCTTTTCTAAAAATTGACAACAGCCTTGGACTTTACTGAGCTTAGCTTTATAACTTTTCTCAACGATTGTGAAACAGGCCCTAAGTTTCATTATATTTAATTAAGTGATGTGTTCTATAGAAACAATGTATTTTACTTATATTGCTTAAGCACTAAAAAAAACATTAACTACTCGTATTTTCAACACGTGATTTTTTTGCGCTCAGCCCAGGCACATTTGCGCGATGTTGCGGAAAGTTGAAACAAAAATCCGACTTTTAAATGAACGGACAGTAAAATTAGTTATAATTTAAAAACGTCTATAATAGATACCTAAGTAGGTTGGTCACATAATTTCTCCAAGTTACAGGTAAATAAGGTATTTGCTTAGAGCATACAAATACTCTAAGGGTATTTGAAAAAAACATTGATTTGGGAAATACAACGTATAAAATAAAACAATAGTCATATTTAAAGAAATGGTTGTTTCCATGAAATTAAACTTTGCCAAATAAATGGGACAAAATACCTGTGTAAGAAAAGTAATATTGGCCGTCATACAAACTGCTCGGCTAGATCAATCTAGTATGGATATCTCTAAATTATTTGTAATATTTCGATGTCACACGGCATAAAGCACCCAAAACCATAGATTTTAAACGTAGCGTATGTACATAAAATAATTCTCATTTATATTTATTTTAGACTAGGATCCAGAAAACTTTACAGTATTATGTTCTGGACCGACAGAAAAGAATCTCTTTTTAAGCAAAGGATAAAATTTCTGCTACCAGAGACGACGCTTAAAATTAACTGTAGTGTTTTTGTACAGTCCACCGCGTAAGTACTCTATTATTATCACTCTTATTTTGTAGAGCTTATTGATGAGAATTGGTCGTTTTTAGGGTTCCGTACCCAAAATATAAAACGGGACCCTATTACTAAGACTCCGCTGTCCGTCTATCTGTCCGTCTGCCCGTCTTTCACCAGGCAGTATCTCATGAATTGTGATAGTTAGAGAATTGAAATTTCAGATAATGTATTTCTGTTGCCGCTATAACAAAACATACTAAAAATCAGAATAAAATGAATATTACAGAGGGCTCCCATACAATAAACGTGAATTTTTTGCCGTTTTTATACATGGTACGAAACCTTTCGTACGCGAGTCCGACTCGCACTTGGTCGGTTTTTAAGATTGTATTGGTAACACAAAAAGCGTAGCAAGTCAGAGCGATGTTTTAGTTCGGATTTTTGAACTTTACAGGGACTGTACTGCTAAATAAGTTAACAATGTAGCGTCAGCAAAAATGATTAAAGAAGTAAAATAATAAAAAAAACTACTATTTAATAGAAAAAACACTATACGGTAATTATAGAATGCAAAATAATTGCACTATCAAATGAGTTTAATTTTAGGAATTAATTAAATATTAAAAATATACTAAAGGCATAGGTACTTCGGTCAGTTCAGAGATTTTCAGAAGTGGTCAATTATGGTTATTATTTTAAGCCATTATGAGGAGTACAAAACCAACATAGTAAAAGTTGCGATTTTAATATTCATTGATATTCTACTTTCGATGTCTTTGAATTTATCGACGACATTATTCGATGACCTTCGTAGCCGAGAGGCGAGCGCGCCGGACTATAAATGGCGCCGTCTTCTCTGAGGTTCCGGGTTCGATCCCCGGTCGGGTCAATGAAGAAAACGAACTTTTCTTTCTATATTGGCTCGGGTCTGGGTGTTGTGGTACCGTCGTCGTTTCTGATTTCTATAACACAAGTGCTTTAGCTACTTACCTTAGGATCAGAGCAATGTATGTGATGTTGTCCAATATTTATTATTTTTATTTATTTATTTATCTTCTTGAAGTTTGTCTAGAAGAAATCATTTAAATTAGAACAGAGTAATTGTTGTAACATACAAATAATAATTATTTGATTAATTTCTCCGAACTGCGTTAGTAAAAATAGATATAACTTCGTAGGTATGACATACATAAATTACTAAAGCAAATAAAACCATTTTTATCATGACACAAAAATCTTTTGGGCAATTTCCTTTATCTGCAAACATCTAATAACTTTTTAGATAAAGACAGTCTATTAATACGACACCCTGCCCCTCTAGCATGAGCAACAAAACACGATATGATACGATATGATTAAGCAATTTATCGCATATTTCTTGTCAAAATATGAACTTTTATCAAAAAAGCGAGCATAACCGTGACGTCGCTGGCACGGACATGCTCACTGTTTCAATAAAAGTTCATGATGGCGGCTATGTTATCATATTTTGAAAGTAAACAGGCGATAAATCGCTATATCATATCGTGTTTTGTTGCTCGTGCTAGAGAGGCTGATTGAATTTCTGGTCAAATACTAACCTTAATTAAGAACAGACCTCGAAAATCACGAGAGTCACATCACGTTACCTTAAGGCAGTGACCCAAAGACAATATTATTTCATCATAATATAAAGTGGCGAGAATATTATTGCTTGTCCTAAATAAATAGCGTTGGTAATGACGTGGTCCGTCTGTCAATAATAATATTATAGCCGTGACTCTAATTATAAGTACACTGCGTAAGTAATACTGTTTATTTATGGCTAGAAAATTTTGATTCTGATATTTTTAAAACTTCGGATTTCGAATCTGATTCCGTCTAGCTTTGCAGTCTAGAACCTAAATCACTACCTACACCAGATTGTCGTAATTTTTAGGGGTCCGTAGTCCTGACAAAGACTCTTATAATTTCGTCATGTCTGTCTGTCTGTCCGTCCGAGGTTTAGCTTGGAGACTGTTGACCCTAGAGAGCTGTTATTTTGTGGAGATATGTATATCAATCACGCCGACAAAGTGGTAGAATAAAAGTTTGAAAAATATCAAAATATAAATGTATCGTGTTAATGTTTTTTTTTTCATTGTCTACCCCATTGTGTGGCGTATCGTTGAATAGGTCCTTTAAAATGACTTAGGAGTTGCTAAGACTAGTTTTCGATTTAGGGATCCGTTTGCGAAATATTAAACTTTAAAGTGCTAATTTTTGTTTGAGCAGGGCGCCCCACCCCCTACCCTCTAAAAGCTAAACTTTGGCTTGAAAAATGATAGTAGTGCTTTTTCACGAACTTTTAAGGAAAATCATAACGGTTAAGATATATCAGTTAGTTTAAGAGTAATAGTCGTTCAACTTAGTCGTTCAAAAATTATTTAGAGGAAAACATTAAAAGTGACTTAAATGAAGTAGTTGCTGAAATATATTGTGGTAACGAAGGGCAACTACGGAACCCTACACTGCGCGTGCCACGACACGTAGGTACATTTATTTTAAACAATTTTTATTTTTTTATTTTACGTTTATGCTGTCGGTATAAGGTCAGTTCGCATGCTCGCAATCAGTGGTAAAAAGAAAGAAAAGTAATTGTACAAACATGCCTTGGTCAGAAATAGTAAATTAAAATGCACCTTTCTGAAAGTGTATCCTTGTGTTAAGTTTATAAAACTTAAGATTGGTGTTATTTAATTTTAAATTTATACATGTAACACAACAAACATTACATTATTTTTAATAAATTTTTTTCGGCGATAATTTTAGTATTAGTAACATGAAAAGTTTTGGACCATTTAGTAAAAAAGGGAACTTTTCTTATAAAAGTTAATGTTTGAGTGGTAAAATTCATTTACTAAAATATATTTAACACTATGAGACTTTCTTTATTGTAACCTGAACCTTTTTTTTTATTGTAAATTTTGTTTTTAGCAATTTCATGCAAGGCTTAATTAAAGATAAATAACACTTGAAAAAAATCATCGACCTCAGGTGGGACTTTGTAGTAGTTTGGGAGATTTTGTAGTTTTAGTTTAAAAAATCATTTTAGGTACAATCACAGAATAAATAATAGTTCCAGTATTTTTTAGTATTGTGAAAAGTTCCTAGTTAGGCATATTGTGTTGTTCATGGTCATTTATTTAAGAACTACGTTTAACTCCTACCTGAATGTTTTTATCTTCTATCTACCAACCAGTTAACGCCTGTACAGTCACAACAGAATGTAAGCGATACAAACAATACACAATGGATTTCGCGTCATGAAAAACTTTTCAGTGACGTATTGTTCACAAACAATAGCAGAACGTGAGATAAACATTAACGAGCTGAACGTACATAGGGGTATGTGTAGTTTTGTACTTGTGATTCGTGATAAACTAGCCTTTTTCCCGCGGTTCAGCCAGAGTGGAATTTGGTCCATTGGCATTCAAAAACAGCAGACAATCGCTATTCAGAGCATTTGAATGAAAATCTCTATTTTACTTTTATTAAACACCTCCGTAGCCGAGAGGCGAGCAGACGGGACCTTAAATGGCGCCGCCATCTATGAGGTTGCGGGTTCGATCCCCGGTCGGGTCAATGTAGAAAACGAACTTTTCTATATTGGCTCGGGTCTGGGTGTTGTGGTACCGTCGTTGTTTCTGATTTCTATAACACAAGTGCTTTAGCTACTTACCTTAGGGTCAGAGCAATGTATGTGACGTTGTCCAATATTCATTGATTTATTTATTTTTATTTAAACAGAGGAAAAAATTATTACTATAGGTACTATACGTATTAACACGGCACCAGAAGAACTTCATTCGTTGTTTGGCAGAGTAAATCGTGCAGGTTTAAAAAAGCTTAGGAACTTAGTTGGATTAGAAAGCTGACGCGGCAGTGAGCGGTGCACATACCTCGTGGAACTGACGACCGATGAAACCTAAAGGTTCTAGAGTGGAGGCCACGTATTTGCTGCGTATTACAAGGTAAACTCTCCAAAAGGAGGATTTTGTCATAATCGCCACGCTTGGCAGGCGGGTTGGCGATCGCAGTTTGGCCAATGGTGGAGAGGAGACGCTGCTGCCCGTCGTCTTTTAGAGAGGCCTGTGTCCAGCAGTGGACTGATATAGGCTGGTGATGATGATGATGAAGATGACAAGGTAAACATACGGCATATTAAAGGTTGCAGAAAGCCAATAGATGCAGATTGCTCCAGGCCAATCACGAAGTCATTCAGAAGTCCTATGTTAAACAGTGGACGTCTTGTGGCTTTATTATGCTATGATAAAAGCTAAGGATTCATCATCATGGTTTCAACTACTTCGATCGCACTGTATGACGTGCAGGTCAAAGTTTTTAATTTAAAGCACCATATTCTCTATGCCTCTGCTTATAAGCATTTTCTTGTTGTTCTTTAGATATTACCAAATTAGGTGATCTAGCAAGAAGACGTTCTTAACCACCTTTATTAATCGCGACCATCCTTCGGTATTAGATTCATCATCATCACAAATTATGTGCAGCAGAAAATTTTTAAGGACTAACCCTTAATTCACTACTGCTTAAAAGGAACCACACCACAGGCTTTATTTTTTTAATCCAGCGGCTTCCCGCCTTGTCTAGGTACTGGGGGAAGACCTGACCACGCTGCGTCTTCTAGTTGTTGCTAGTGCGCTAATTAGTTGTTGCCGCCACTAAAGAACCTCAAGGTGAACAGACGACCTGGTAAAAGTTGCAGGAAGCCGCTGAATGCAGACACGCGCAACTGGCCAATCTGGAAGTCACTAGGGGAGGCCTATGTTCAGCAGTGGACGTCCGCCAGCAGAATAATGTTGTTGATGATCACCCAAGAACCTTACCTTGCCAACGGATAAAAGATTAGATGCTTTTAAAATACTCATTCCTACTTTTCGCTCGGTCAAATGATTCCTTTCTAAAATCCTAATTTCTTTAAGCCTAACATTTTGATTCCAAACTCCATAATCACCGGCCGCTCCACATAACAGGGTATTGTTAAATTTAATTAGGGTTCCGCAAGGTTCAGCGATGTCCCCTAATGACGTCATTAATGAACTTTATACCAGACACGGCCCAGAACAGACACAAACATAGGTATACATAGCCGTTAGGGTGTTAGCGCGTTATTTTGCTGAGGCTGCAATACCAATATTAAAATTTATAGTTTATTATTATAAAAGTATATTGAGCAACAATGTATGTGTACATTGCTCTAATTCTAAGGTAAGTAGCTAAAGCACTTGTGTAATAGAAATCAGACAACACCCAGATCTGAACCCGACCGGGGAGCCAACTAGGAACCTCAAAGATGGCGACGCCATATACAGTCCGGCGTGCTGGGCTACGGAGGTCACACGTTTTTTTGGTCTGACATTTACGTAGCTTACCGATTGGTGTAGTGGTGTTGTTATTTGCGTTGAATGCAAGAAGTTTTCGGGTTCAATTCCTGGTTTATTTCAGTAACCAAACTTTTCTAATGCTGAGTGACACCCCTGAAATGGTGGAAATCCCGTCGACATTGCTGAGTCGGTCTAGGTGTTGTGGTATCGTCGTTGATTCTATAACACAAGTGCTTTAGCTACTTGCCTTACGATCAGAGCAATTATTATTTTTTTTTTTAATTCATTCATTTATTCAGATAACAGAGATCCATTTTGTTAGTAACAATTTAACTTACAGCTATGTTAGTAGAAAATTTATTTAGTTTATATATTAATTAATATAATAAATATGCTCCGCATTAGGGTTAATCAGGGCGGCAATCCAGTGCCTCTTTAGCGCACTGTCCCACCTGCTCGCCAGAACCTTAGAATACTATTGGGACTACCGATCATTCTGTTTTTGATGGATAAAATCTTCTTCCTTACTACAGCGTGAAAAATCATCTACATGTGCGTCGGCAAACATGCCAGACGCACTACAGAATCTCGGTAGTCCCAAAAGTACCCGGAACGTATGTGTATATGTGTACGTATGCAATGTATGTGATGTTGTCCAATATTTTTATTTTTATTTAAAAAAAGCCTAAATTAAGAGATGATAATAAAATCTTAACTCTCATAAAAATAATTATGACTCGTAAATATTTTATACAGAACCAAACTCAGCCAGGTGGAAACCGTAACTTCTTCAGTAAAAACCAGCAATTCAGAACCACTAAAATAAGTTGCATCGCAACAATTTTCATCAAAACGGAAATAAAGTTGGCTAAAGCGAAAAAATACTAACTTATCCCAACAAATAACTATACCAAATTGTACTTTAATTCGTAGAACATAAGAGTTATCAAATCTGACAAGGTAAAGTTGGTGTTTTATGTTAAAATAATCTTGATGCAAATTTCCCACAATCTGGAGAGTATTCAAGAAACGGATTATAAATTTGAAACGTTTATGCAAATAGACTCATTTGGAAACTTTCTAGGTATAATTAAGAATAGGGTTAATCCCCCCAAAAATGCGAAGACTTGCCAAGTATCTGGCTGAGAAATAGCAATTGACGTGAGTACTTTGCCTATTTATTTCGTTATACGTAAAAACGAAGAGGTTTCTTAATTTGTGCTTATGTTTGCTTTGACTTAGTGTTTGCAGAGCTTTTGTAGTAGAACAGTGGCGGATTTACAAATTTGCCATCAGTAGGCTATTAAATTTTTGATAAATCCTTGAAATAACATAAAACAAAATAAAAATAATTTTTTAGGTCACATGCTTTCATGTAGGTACTTAAAAGTATAAAACAAGAATAGGCTCCGTGATCGTAGCATTTGTTTTCATGGTTAATCGTTTAGGTAATTGTTTACTTGAAAGCTTGTCGCTTTTATGATAGCAAGGGCTAGATTATTTTTATAAGTATTTCATAACGATTCATTGTTTATGTACGCCGGGTAGTGCTTGATAAATGGTAGGTAAAATGTAGCATTAAGCTAAAGGTTCGGAAGTTACTTGTAAACGAATAGTTCTATAAGATTCAACGATTTTAGTTACATTCCTTTTAATGGGGGTATCTATACGTCATACCAAGGAGCCTGACAAAATTTAAGGGAAAAATTCAGGCTAGTTTCAGAGATATTCATCATAACAATCTCATTTCGTAACTACAAAATTCCACATCCTTTACAGCTGATTACTACTACAATGACACACTAAATACGCACACAAGCAAACCCAAAATCCAAGAATCAAGCGCGGTCAGCAGTGAGGTGAGATGCCGGGTCAGGAATACCAACATGAAAAAAATTACCCTGTTTTTAGGGTAAATTAAAGTTTTTGAGTTGTCTTTTTTTTCGATAAAGTAATAAGAAAAAATACGACTAGGTTTGTAATTAATGCTGTGATGCTAAGTCATTAAAACTTAACGAACGGTTTTTTACCCATGATTTTTATGTTCACACTATCACGTAGCCAACGCGGTTGCGGTAATAGGTACGCAAAATTGAAGGGATCAGGATGCCGCAAACTGACCAAAGGGTGTAATCTGAACTTGCGACTTGATTCACGTCAAAAAACGAAAAGATTCACTTCTTTGATAATCAAAGCTGTTCTTACTTACGTATCATTTTGAATTATTTAAAAAAAACCGCGGTGACAACGACAAGCTACTATTTTATTGTTGTCGCAAGCTCAAGTAATGTTGCGTAATCAGCTTTAATAAAACCACTTAGGTACACGATTAATTAGTTATTCATCACGGCCGCCAACTTGTAGTGTAATGAGTTATTAAATTTTATAAACAAAACTACTAACATTCGAGATTTATGAAGTGTCGTTTAATAATATCATAACATTAAATTTAACAGCTAGTCTCAATAATAAACAAAAAATTACAATATCATTAAATCCAAATTTCTTGCCATTCAAATTCCACTTTATTTTTTCAATAAATTTTAGGGGTAAAAGTATGACAAGAACAAGTCGCAGAGTATCCGACTGGCCGCTCGCGCCGAAAGGCCGCCGGTGCCGCCGGGGCACGTGTCGGGCAAGGTCAAAGCATGAGCGAGCTAGAGATGTGCCACAGCCCACATTAGATCCGATCTTAGGGCTAAAAATTTTCGACTCACGGCGGAGGTCGGACTGGACTTTTATTTCTGCACTATCTGAAAGTTAGTACTGTTAAGTAATAAACTTTTTTAGGTACATTTAGTAACAAATATCAACAAATGCGATTTATTGTTATTATTTTAGTCTTAATGACGACAACAATGTTTTATGCGTCTTCGTGCTAAAAAATTATACATTTTATAAGTGTTTTGATTTCTCTAGAAATCCCTTACTTTTGCCGCTAACAATAAAACCTAAGTGGTTAAGAATAAAAAAAACCTTTACGTCTGTAAGTTAAGAATAAAATGTCTGATACAGTTCAATATGGCCTAATTTGTTAGAACAATAGTTAAAACGTCCTTAATTGTTATCACTTATCAGTGCGTGTGTATCTTTAACTCACACATTTATTATTATTGGTTTGGACTGAATGAGTTCGATAAAACATTAATGCAACTCGGACTCATAGCCCGATGGAGTGTAAGAGAGATAGATGCGTCACAAGCTGAAAGCTTAGGCCGATAGTGCCTCTCTATCGCTTGTTCCGCGCTCTCGCTCGTACGCGAAACGTGAAACTTTCGTGCGTGCAGTCGTGGTGCAGTCGGTCATCGATTTATAAGACGTTATCACGTCAAAAACTTCAATCGCACTCTCGATTTAGTTTAAAACGGGGTGTCAATTTCTAATTCACGATCCGCTATCAATCAGGCATGTTTTCGTATCTTACAAATAATCCAATCATAAGCGCATCCCTAGCTGGCGTTTTTTCGGCTTTAACAAAGCGCGCGCGCTGCAGTTTTTGTGTATGGTGAAATAAATCTGCACAGTCACTCAGTCAGTCTCTTACTTGCTTCCTTGCGTGTGTGACGTGTCAGTCAGGTGCAACACGATGTTCTATCGGTATACGATTTCGACGATCTGCATAACAAATGGTTATGTACTACCCTATTGCCAATTACCAACTTGTTGATGAACTAATTGGCGCAATATTTATGGAGCGTCTCAATGGACACAGCTACCTCGAGTGTCTTCAAGGAACCTTGGAGGAACTGCTATCTAACATCCCTCTTCATCTCCGCCGTGGATTGCAGTACTTCTAGCAAGATGGAGCCCCGGCGCACTACGACCGCGTTGCACGTACATGCGTGCCTGCTTGCCTGCCTGCCTACATCGCATCGGCATCGCGCGAAGGATTGGTTGTGCTGGGCCGGTTCTCTGGTCGGCACGTTCCCTGGTCCCTATGCCTCTCGACTTCCATGAGAAGTGTGGACTTAGAGTGTGATGAAAGTGATCTTAACATTCAAAGTGCGTCACATCACAATAACGAAAGCGAAAAGTGGCAGTGACACGTGGCGTTATTGCGCGTAAAAAAGCACGTCAGTAGGTGACCTTTGGTCTGTAGGCGTCAGTGAAGGATATTTTCTTTTTTTTTTTTATAAATTGGTGATTTGTAAATGCCTTTAAAGAAACTGACTCCTAATTAAGCAAGGTAAGGTGGATTGGAACCAAGCGGCACCTACTTACTCGATTGATTTGTAATTTATTTAGTTGTTTGTCAAAAAACTTATTTATTAGATAGGTACCTAGGTAGTTACACTTACAAAAACGCTTAACTTGCAAGATCGTAGCCTGTGAAAATGTGATAGGGTGTCATAATAAAATAAATGTTATTAAAACCGTATTTTATTTTTTATTTCTATCCGCCTACTGACTCTGCTAAGGAAAGATAAAACTTTAAAATTACTAATTGAGTACAACAATTAAAATCAAGTAAATACCTTATCTACATAAAATAATGATGCAATCTAAGTCATAAAACATTGAAATTATCTTTTCTTAAGCTTCGAAGTTCGAACAAACAAAAAAACAATGTTGGCTATTAATTTAATTGGCATTGGTTTTAATGTTTGATAACAATCATTATTATTATGATAAGAAGCGCATTCTACACACACATGTAGGTACATGTGTGCATGAAGAGGAGCAGATTACAATTGGTCTGTGATTGGTCGACGAGACAGCCCGGCCGTGCTGCTAAACCAATCGCAGATCAGCTGACTTGACAGTTAGTATACACACAACTAACTTGCTAGTGTGCGCTGTGTACGTACACTACGTACGTACACAATCTGTAAACTACAGCTTGCACATGTGTTGGAAAAGATACAGAGTGTTTCAGGTTTGACTGTGATTTTATTGAATAATTTTGTTAGAAAACATAACTTTTAAAAATGACTATGAAACAGTACCTTATTTTTTGGCATCGTATTTAGTATAATTTTTAGATACCACCCTATAAAGGAATGTAACTAATTTCGTTAGATCCTGTATGTTTGTTACCTACGGTATTACTGAAAATACTCTCATTAAAACTTGACACGGATACCACGTGCATTCTATGATTATTCTATCTTATCTATCATTATTTTAGCAGAGCGATATCGAGGTTCGACATTATTGATGTCATCTATAATAACCAGCGTATATCAGTCCACTGCTGGACACAGGCCTCTCCAAAAGGAGGATTTTGCCATAATCGCCACGCTTGGCAGGCGGGTTGGCGATCGCAGTTTGGCCAATGGTGGAGAGGAAACGCTGCTGCCCGTCTTCTTGTGGCGGTTCTCCTGTAGTCGCCTCTTACGACACTCATAGGAAGAGAAGGGGTGGTGCTATTCTTTTAACGTGCCGGCACTACATGGCACGGCATCTATAATAATGATGATCATTTATAACGTGAGCACACGACAGCATTTGTCAATCCCATACATCTTATCACTATCGAAGTTCATAATCGCTTTGAAGTAGTTGATTTGGCTACTATTATATTACCTATAATGGCACAGAGGCAGTGTTTGTATACAGGGTGTACAAGACAATAGGACACTCCTTAAAACCACGTGATCAGCTGGGCATATACAACAACTTTTTCTATGGGAGCAACATTGAAATTGATAATTTTTTTCAGCTTCTCCATACAAGCTTACTCGCATTACTCGATGATAATGTATGTATCTGAAAATAAAATCACGATTTCGATGTTGCTCCCATAAAAAAAGTTGTTGTATATGACCAGCTGATCACGTGGTTTTAAGGAGTGTCCTATTCTCTTGTACACCCTGTATACGCATAGATATGTAGGTCTTTGTGTATTTGCAAGTATTGCTTGTGTTTGTGAATATTTGTATTAATGTATGTATTTATATAATGTATGTGATAGTGAAAGTAATGTATGTGAAAGTGGACATCCAACTAAACGAGGCAATGCGCATTATTACGTGGTTGATAAAACCTACCCCACTCCCTTGGCTACCTGTTCTAGCTCATATACCTTCTCCTGTGCGGCGTCGAGGTAACGCTGCTGCGTCTGAGTGGAAGAAGTGCTTACGTCAAGGAATGCCGATCAAGAATATACTTGAGACATTACAACCCCAGCGACTTTTATCAAGATCCCCGATCTGGACTGATAACAGCCTAAAAACCGACTTCAGTCTGAAGACAGCGTGGCAGTTATGTTGAGACACCTTTGGGACCCACACAAACACTTAATTATGGATCCGACATCAAAGCCTGCTGGTTTTAGTTCTACACGCCAAGTATGGGTAAGGCTGAATTGGTTCAGTTCATGATGCGGGCGTACTAATCACCACCTTCATAAGTGGAGGCTGAAGCAGTCAGCTGCGATTGTGTACCACGGATCAAACCTTAGCTCACATTGCCAACGATTAAATCGGTAGTTATTTTTTAAGAATTCTAACACCACACCACCTAAACACCACACGAATAATGATGCTATAAATAAATCCCAAGGACAAACTTTCTCGATGGTTGGCATCGACCAGAAAAGAGTGCTTTTCTCATGGGCAATTATAATGTTGCCCTTTCGCGAGTAAGATCTCTTGAAAATCAATATGTTTTGTTGCCACCTATTTACAAATACCACTAATAACATATTTGAAGCTGTGAGGTAAAATTAAAAAAGAGAGGCAAGCCTATCAATTAAATAAAGCACTTAAAAATCTAACTTATCTAGCTAACTTCGTATCGCCTACGTACCCTGTACGAACAGTGTGTATGATAAAATAAAATTTTCGTTTTTATAGTATTTTCCTTGTAATTTGTCCAATAATTCTCATCGTTTAAACCTTTCCTAGACTTGCACGAAAATTTAAAGATCAAATTAGCATAATCAGTCCAGTCGCTCTCAAGTTTTAGCGAGACTAATGAAATGAACAACAATCCTTTCATTTATAATATAGATTACAAAAAAAAAAAACCTAATATTATCTACATAAATAATAATTAAAAATGACTACTTATGTCCTGCTTGACTCATTAAAGTACTTTACGTTAATTGTACAAAGTTTCTCACACAAATGTCCACCTGGACGAAGCCGGGACGGGCTGCTAGTATTTTTATAAAATCTTGAAACAAAGTGATTACAGCGTTTTGGTATGTTACCAAAGCTATTTGTTGCTTGATTATCGTTTGTCATAATTTACCAACTTAATGTAAGTAGAATATAAAAAAAGCTTATTGCCTTTAAATCCATTTATTTTAACTTAATGAATACTAGGACGTACCTTAAAAGTTTTTATATAACACCAGTATTACGTAACATAACATGACACAAAATCACAGGTCCAAAACAACTTTTCACCTAAAAATACTCGTAATATTATAGTATCACTGAAGCTATTATATGGAGCTATTACGCGCACCTGTTCTGTGCCTGCTGCAAATTGTCTAGTTGGGATAGAGTTTACTAGAAACGACAATAATTTTGATGTGATATTATTCTATTTATTTTGGTAAAGATTGCAGGAAATCCCTGGATGCTGGCCGCGCGGAACCGGACAATCTGGAAGTCACTGGGGGAGGCATATGTTTAGCAGTGGTCTTTCTGTAGTTGAAATGGTGATTTTAAATTATTGTTTTTTTTTATTTTTATTTTTTTATTTAAGATGGGCTTGCTCTTGACCCCAATCTTGCTCTAGAGCATAGATGGGAACTACGATGGAGCGAGCTTGCCCAGAAGATGCCTATTCACTCTGGACTTAAAGAGAGTCAGGTTATATGCACTCGGAAATACAGACGCAGGCAGGGAATTCCACTCTTTAGCTGTGTATTTTATAAAACATGATGAAAAGCGCTTAGTGCGGATTATGGGTATATCAACTAAGATCTCTCTAAGATTTTATTTTGCTTAAGTGGTTCTATTAATCTATTGAATTATTAAGAAGTAATTACATGATGTTACGCAACAACTTAGTGAAGTCATTACTTCAGTAAAGAATTCAGCGAATCAGACTCGCACTTGGCCGGTATTTATAAAATGCCAGCAAACTTCCTAAGGTTGTCGGTCCTTTGAGCTGGAGGGCGTTTTACACTAAGCTTGCCGTGGCATGGTCTCCACTAGAGAACCCATTTACAAACTTTTCGTTGGTTACATTAAAACTTTAATGTTATTTTTTGTCATTTCCAGTGTCTCTACATCTATACCCTTGTACTAATGTTCCACGTCTGGATTATACTCGGCATCCGCCTTGTCCTCGGAAAGGCGGTGTTATTGTAATTGAGCCTCTCAGCTGTTTAAAGGTAATGAACATTCTAGAGGTTTTAGAGGAGGTTTATATTATTATAGCGATTTTTGGGTATTATATAAACTTTTATCCTTCAATGATATAAATATAAGGAGCTTTTGATTGTGAAACACAGGTAGGCACAAAGAGGTCTTACAGGATTTTTAAGCTTAGCTGTGATCTGCCTTAATACTTGTACTCCAAAAACAAAAATTTTGAATAAATTAAAAATAAAATGTTTCAGATATTAACGGTCAAGCGAGTATTATAATGTTAGCCATAATGTTGTTTTCAACTAACTTTCGCCTACTTTAATCGACTAGATTAAAATATTAGGCCAAGGAGTATGAATGTCAAACATTCGTACCCTGATTCCGTATCTTGCAAAAGCAATGCGATAGAAAATTTTCTAATACTGGCTTTAAAATCGCAAATTGACAGCAAAAAAACAAAGCAATCTACTGTCAGTGCTGCCCATAGCTTTGTCACTAACTAAGTATCAATCGGGCGATGACTGCGCGATTATTGTTGATTGCAAACTTTTAGGTAATTTGGGGGCAGGGGGGGCATTTAAATTCGCTAAAGCATGAATAAGTGACGAACATAAAAACTTTTAAATTTATTTTATTAGTAAGATATCTCCTAATAAATGTAAAGTGGGCCTTCGTTGCTTACAAAAAAATCCAACTGATAATGCAACACCAGTGAAACTTACTCGTTTCGTACTCATCCATCACCCAACGTCATATCTGCACTGAAACTTAAACCTAAAATCACATACTTCACGGCATTTAAGTTTGATCCTAGAAAAGTTACGCTACGTCTCGCAGTCAACTTAGGTTACTTTGAATAGTTGGAGCAAGTATCAAGATTGGTATGAAACTTGTTTGACGTGTAGACCAAGTATCTGATGTCAGGTGTTCATGATTTTAGATCCTATTGCATTGGATTAAGAAACAGTGAGTTAGTTACTTGAAAGTTAAATGACATGGAATATTTTAAAGTCCGACGATTTCCCTGATCGTATTATGTAAATTGAATTTTAATCTGAATAATATTTATGATGCGTCCTATTTTCCAAGGAAAGAAACCTTTTAAAGGACGTGAGTTTGATTCTCGCGACATAAACCTAAGGCTCTAATGCTAAGATTTAATCTCAAACCTAACGTTTTTAGTCAAATTATAAAAGATCACTATTCAATATTTCTGCAACTGCGATCAAATGAATGAATTTATGACGACTGGTTAAAGAGAACTGGTTAAAGTGAAAATACGCTATATATAAATAATAGTTAAGCATCATAAATAATTCTTACCTTTGTTAGAATAAATTAGGATGTAGATGTAGGCCAGAGTTAGTCTAGAATAGCTTCTTAATCGTTGCTTGTTTAACAACCAAAGATCAAAATTGCATAGCAATTCAAGTTGGTAATCCAGGCTCAGAACCTCGTTTGCGATTCCCTCTGACTAGAAACGATATCTTACAATGCTCTTAAACCGGGATTTAGTACAAAAGCCTTGCTGTAGGATTGCTATATAATTAAACGTTGTGAGTGACTTGCCTAATTGGTGGCTTGGAAGTTGAAATTCCTCATCATTATCTGTGGTTCTTGAGTATGAGAGTGGACTCCCTTTTACGTACTTAGACTCTAATCTTATTCGGTCCTTTGTAAGTTGGGGGGAGGAATATGGTATGGTCTTATGAGTATTAGGTATTAGGTTGTAGCAAAAAAATTTAAGTTTTTATGACATGGCACGTTAAATAGACGTAAGTATTGAGTATTGTAAGTATTGAGAATAATCACCTAATTTTAAAGTGCCCAATGATTGTACATAGTATTTTTTCATTATTACCTAGGGTTTTAAACCGCAAAACCACGAAACCCGTTATAGGAACATTTCGTTTTTGTCTGTATCTATATGTAATACCTTATTGGTCGAAAACGAAATTAATATTGATTGCCTTGGAACTGTGAAAAAATCAAACATGTACGTCAACGCCATTAAAACATACAGCCGCATATTTTAACACTTGCAGGAGAATCGAAATTTGGTTTTGACTTGTTTGGTTGGCGCACTTCCTTTTGGTCCAGCTCATAAACATTTTTCGTAGTAAGGTCCAAAAACCTTAAACTTGTAGTAACTTTATAAAAAAACTGATTCCCGTAACGAACAATTTCCATACAAGTTTTAACGGAATCCTTGACTTTTTAAAACTGGATTAGAATCGCCTCACAGGATCTAGCAAAAGTCGCTAACATAGCCCAACGGATTAGCCAGCTAAAGTGGCGGTGGGCGGGGTACATAGCACGTAGATTTAACGGCCGATGGGGCTAAAAGGTTGTGGAATGGAGGCCACGTACCGGCAAGCACGGTGTGTTACGTCTACCCACAAGGTGGACAGACGACCTAGGTAGTAAAGGTTGCAGGAAGCCGCTGGATACAGGCTGGATCCAACCAGCCAATCTAAGTCACTGGGGCAGCCTTTGTTCAGCAGTGGACGTCCTGTGGCTGAAATTATGATGAATCGTCATCATAATTTCATATGATGAGGGCTATCATATGAAATTATGATGGGCCATATTATGAATAAACTAAATGCCACGTGATGTTACAGGCAATTAGTTGGTATATTATACATTTAGGAACACTATCTGTAGTCTGTACCCAGCTTCGTTCCGTATTCCCTTTGACTAAACGCTTTATAGTTGAAGCTTACAGATTTCGTCTTACGTAAGCAATGCTGCGCTTAGTGATTAGATGTGAATATTTTGATTATAAAATTATTTTTCGTGATAAATCCATAATGGGCTTGTACAAACATGTACCTACTTTAACCATTTTTTTCTGTGACACCATGATTTAAATCTATTTTTTTCACTTTTCTATTTAACCTGATGTCCGTTTCTTTTGTAATTCGGATGACAAACTAAAAACTGTGTTTTTTGATATTCCGATTTTGGTCAAATAAATCCTGTAATGGGAAACATGCAATAAAGACACAAATTACCATCTGAAAGTAAGAAATCAACGAACTCTTTGTGTAACAATAACAAGCTACTAGACATAATTTACCGAGAGGTCCCAGCACAAAGACACATCATCACTTCAGCCACAGGACGTCCACTGCTAAACATAGGCCTTTCCCAGTGACTTCCAGATTGCGCGGTTGCGCGCGGCCTGCATCCAGCGGCGTCCTGCAACCTTTACCAAGTCGTCTGTCCACCTTGTGGGTAGAATTCCCAGGCGCGCGATGGTATGCTCGGTGTTTCTTTTCGAACTATAATAATAGAAATGAGGAGATCCGCGAACGAACAAAAGTCGCTGACATAGCCCAACAGATTAGTAAGCTAAAGTAAAATGAGTGGCACGAAGAACCAGAACTGAAGGCCGATGGGGCGTAAGGTTCTAGAATACAAAATTCTGGATACAAAACCGGGTTAGAAAATTCACAAGTCAATAACTTACTGTGTTGACGAGCTCCGTAGCCGAGAGGCGAGCACGCCGGACTTTAAATGGCGCCGCCATCTCTGAGGTTCCGGGTTCGATCCCCGGTCGGGTCAATGTAGAAAACGGACTTTTCTATATTGGCTAAGGTCTGGGTGTTGTGGTACCGTCGTTGTTTATGATTTCTATAAGACAAGTGCTTTAGCTACTTACCTTAGCATCAGAGCAATGTATGTGATGTTGTACAATATTTATTTATTTATTTATCATAGCATCGCAACTATTTACTATGACATAAGCTTTAGATGCTAATCCGAGCGCTTTGCTATACAATTGGTAGTTTAATTACTTAATTAGGAATTTGGTTAGAACATTGTTTCACCTCTGGTTAAGATTTAGATTTCTGAGTTTCCGTGTGATAACTGATAAGCTGGCTTTTATCGGATCTAGGTACTTACAACTTTGATTAAACAGTTTTTATTGACCTTTTAAAGTATAAGAAGTGATTCTTGGATTCGTGTACGATTGTTAAGTATATCGAATAGTACCAACTTTGTCAAATTTGTAGATTTGAATACGCTGTTAACGTTAATGTATTAAGTATATAGCAGTGATTTTAGTTGAAATATTTCTTCGAATTTTGAAAGTATCAACGACCTACCTTAATATAAATCAAACTGAAACATTCGGGCTGACTTATTTGGATTAAGTAGGCCTAAAAGGGAAGCAATTTATGTTTTCGCCTTTATTTTCGGGTTGTACGGTTAACAAAATAATCTAGTTTTTATTTTGTTTTGTTTTGGAAATAAAAGTAACACTTTAGTAACTACTGACAATGACAGTTGGTGTATTACTTGGATAGCTTTTAGGGTTACGTACCCAAAGGGTAAAATGAGACTGTTGAAATTCAATTTTAACATAGACTTTTAAGTCCAGAGTGAATAGGTATCTTCTGGGCAAGCTCGCTCCATCGTAGATCCCATCTATGCTCTAGAGCAAGATTGGGGTCAAGAGTAAGCACAACTCAAATTAAAAAAAAAAAACTTAATCATAATCTAGTTAATCCATAGAAAATATCCATAATAATCCATAAATATTAATTATTGGCTTGCAGTGGATGGATGAAAAAAGCGGAAGAATGTGCTCTTTGGCGCTCTTTGGGGGAGACCTACGTCTAGCAGTGGACTGCAATTGGCTGAGATGATGATATTAATTATTGTCTCTGATTACTTACATCCACTTAATTTGTGCCTTACTCTTTATATTGAAGTTATTACAATGTGTAAGCAATTGTCACTATTTATATTTAAATAACTTAAAAAATACAGTTTCATGTATATTTATTTGAAGGGTTTTAATTATAAAACTATTACTAAAACTATAATTATTGTATTGTAACTATAATGTATTTCTGTTGCCGCTTAAACAACAAATACTAAAAACCAGAATAAAATAAATATTTAAGGGGCTCCCATACAACAAACGTGATTTTTTGCCGTTTTTATAGATAATGGTACGGAACCCTTCGTGCGCGAGTCCGACTCGCTCTTGGCCGATTTTTTACAGACACAGGATAAACTCATTGTATAATGTATCTTAGAGGTAACTTCACCTATTATAACTTACTCCTTTTATCCTATCTTGCCTCAAACTAAGCAAAGCTTGTACTATGGTAACCAGATAACGGATAAAAACGTTAATGAGTTACTAAACATTCATAACATAAGTAAAAATCCTCATGCTCATCAGAAGCAGTGGGCCACGTAAGTTATGGATTGGTTTATACATTAGGTGTCGTGTGGTGCCGGCAAGTTAAAAGAATTGCACCACCCCTTCTCTTCCTATGGGTGTCGTAAGAGGCGACTACAGGAGAACCGCCATAAGAAGACGGGCAGCAGCGTCTCCTCTCCACCATTGGCCAAACTGCGATCGCCAACCCGCCTGCTAAGCGTGGCGATTATGGCAAAATCCTCCTTTTGGAGAGGCCTGTGTCCAGCAGTGGACTAATATAGGCTGGTGATGTGATGTTATACATTAGTTCATCATTCACACCACACTTGAACCAAAGAACAACAACAGTTTCGAGTATAGTATTCCGAAAATGAGTTGCTATTCACGAGTAAAATTCAAGAAGTAAAGCTATAAAGTTATTCTCGTTATAGTTAATCTGGGAAAGTTCACTGCTTAGTCACAAATTAAGTATTGCAGCGGCGCGCTATTTTGTAGTTTAGTCGAATCGGCCCTTATTGTCCTAAGACCCGAATACCTAAGATAGTGTTAACACATGAATAGATCTACACACAAAATGAGTTAGAATAACACGGTCAATAATACTCAAATAATAACGTATCAATTGTATTATTCGTATCCTGAATAGTATGAATTATGACTTGTTAGTGACAAATCACTGACTAGATAATAACAAGTAGGAGCAACAATATACATATATAAACTACTATACAGGGTGTACAAAAGAATAGGACACTTCTTAAAACCACTTGATCAGCTGGTCATATACCACAACTTTTCCTATAGGAGCAACATCGATATCGTGATTTTATTATCAGATGCTCCATACACTATCATCGAGGTATGCAAGTAAGTCTTATGGAGAAGCTAAAAATTTTTAATCGATTTCGATGTTGCTCCCATAGTAAAAGTTGTTGTATATGATCAGCTGATCACGTGGTTTTAAGGAGTGTGTCATTCTCTTGTACACCCTGTATAATTATTTATATTACCATAGATAAAATAAATGTTTAAGTAAAACTTATTTTTTTGACTATGTCTGGTTGTACTACCAGTTAGAAAGCCAGGCAGTTTGCAAGTTCGAAAAGGGGCAAATGTTTGTTGCTTAAATTTTTTTAGTTGATTTTAATATTTTATCAAGAATTTTCTGCTGATTGTACGAGGTGACATTTCATAGGTAGTGAGCTGCGTAATTATATGGAATCCGCTCAAAGTCGAAACTCAAACTGTACTAGGGTCGCAGGTAGAATAAATTAATGTTGGAGGAGCGCCGTGAGAACACCCCGCCACGAGTTTTGTCTCTGAAAGCTTGGATGTGGTAATATAATAATTCAAATTCAAATTCAAATAATAATGGCAGTTTCCGAGGAACTAGGAGATGTCAAACTGTTGAGTATACAGAACGTAAAATAACAGAGGCCCGTTTATTAACATTGTAATTTTATTAGAGTACATAAAAAAATCAGAAACAGGGAAAGAAAGAACCAATAAAAAATAGATTAAAAAATGGAAAATAAAGATATTTAATTACTAAACATTTTAAACTTGCGGTTGTTGTTCGGTACATTTTATAAAGATACAAAATTAAGTTAATATTCAAAATTAAGTCGGAGTTTATAAATCAGAAAGTCTTGTACATTGTAATAATAATTGTCAATCAAAATCTTTTTAATGTTTTTTTCTTAAATATCCTAGTTAGTGTTTAACGATTTAGAGCCATAACATAAAATACTCGCGAAACACGATTTTAGCTAAAATTTGTAATGTGAAATAGAAACTAGCGTATTTGCGTGTTTCTCGTAAATAAATGAATTTGAATTTGCAAACTTGAACTCCCTCGGTGAGATATGAGTCGGACGGACGAAAAATAATATTTTACTTTTATTTTATTTTACATGTTTACTTAGCGCGTGTGGTAACTAAATAATTCTAGACTAAAGAACTTCTTCTAAAGAAGACTAAAGAACTTAAATATTTAAATTTCTATATAAATAGTATTAATCACAAAATTTCACGGAACATTACTCATCGTCATCATAATCACATAACATTTACTTAATAAAATATTATGACAGTAAAAATAACAAAGCCATTTTGAGTTTCGTTTCAGTACCAAGAATCGTAAGAAAACTATAAAGAAACCTGACCTACCAATCACTAATTAAATTCTTACTTTTTTTCTAAGTTCAGAAAAATTCTGATAAAGCAAGAATGCCTTTGCTACGAACAAAAATAAGCAAACTGAGTTCTTGGTTTGGAATTTTAAACAGATAAAAAGTACTTTTGTCTAGTGGACAAAGAGAACGGACACAAAGAGTTCTGCAGCTCTTTAACAGAAACACTTTGGTAATAATAAAAAGGTTACATCGCTACTTCAGTTTTAAATGGTTTAAAGTATTTAATTATGAAACCCTAACGGTTGCATGAGGCCACGGAACAATTGAATTTCTGTTTTGTATTGTTTAGCTAGTGTATGCTTGGCGAGTAGATTTTCAAATAATTTGCAATACAAAGTACAGTGTTCAGCAGCAGAGGATATCCTGTACCTGAAATGATGATAATGTAATCAAAGCCAAAATAATGACGACAACCATTTGGTCTAGTGGTTCACCTTCCGGAATACAAAGATAGATCAGATAGTTGCAGGTTCGAGAGAAAAATGGTTATGCACGAGAATTTTTTTCTAAGTCTAAAATTTATTTGAAATAAATGTAGGTATCCGTTATCTACTCATAGTCACATTGGTACAATTTTGCTTAGTTTAAAGCTTAGATTGTTTGTGTAAAAAACAGCTCTTATTTCTCCATAAGCATTACGGCATGAGTATTAATGATTATGCAATAAACCTAAGTAAATAAAAAACAATATCTTTCAGTCATATAAGCAGAAACTACTGGTTAAGCATCAGTCAATAGCCACATCATTTCCTAAAAAATCATCTCACCTCCGACCACCTTTTGGAGGTTTTTGGGAAGTACCAGTCTAGCTATAAATTTGATGTTTGGACTGGCAAAAAAATATTTTTAAAGCTAATTTATATTTTCAAACTGGCAGTTGGGACATCTAGTGATCACTGTTTCAAAATCTTTTTTTTAAATTGAATAATGAAAAAAATATTATCTGTGTGCGTGCTTTCTTTTAAAAGTTAGCATTGTGAATTTATTTCGATACCTTAAAAGGTAGGTCCTACTATGAAGCATTAACAATCGCTGATAAACCAGAAACTAACTTAAACCACATTCAGGATATAACCAACAAACGTTCTAGCATTAAAGACGAAAATTACCCTATCCAAATATGGTAGACTCTCCATATTGCGAGCCTAATCTGCATGTCGTTACGGCCTGTCTCGACTCATCCATAATTCACATAATAAGGACAGGATGGCGTGGAGTCGCCAGTTGTAACGCTTAATGTAAGTAAATATTGGACAACATCACATACATTGCTCTGATCTTAAGGTAAGTAGTGAAAGCACTTGTTATATAGAAATCAGAAGCCGCAGATATTTTTGAATCATCATAAATTATAAAAGTTTGTATTCTACATTGACCCGACCAGCGATCGAACTCGGAACCTCAGAGATGGCGACGCCATATACAAGACCAGCGTGCTCGCCCCTCGGCTACCAAGGTCGTTAAAAATAAATAATGTGCAGTCAGGACGGGAATTTAAGCGAGCATTGAGCTGGAATGTCACGAATTTAGATATTTGGGAAATTATGCTTGCTGCGAATGTTACATGACGCCCCGTACTCATAAATATTTGAAAGACAAGAATAATATATGTGTAAGAACGCTTATGAAATCAGTTATGAAATAAATTAATTAGACATTCAATCTGTATATGACTAAAAATATTAATATTTATGATTTTCGCTGCACATTTTTGCATGCAGTGATACCTAAATCGAATGCTAAACATTTTTCATCTTAAAACTGATAGAAACCGAATAATAAGTTAAATTCAGTATAACGAAACGCAGCAGCCAATCGCAGCTAGCCTAGCCATGCCAGCCAATCAGGAACGTTCCCGCCAAAGCCAAGCCTGTAAAGCCTGCCATGCCGCCAGCCATGCCGCCAGCCAATCAGAAACGTTTCCGCCAAGCCGTCCCCACCGAGCCGGCTGGCCAGCGGACGTCGGTGGGGGCAAGCCTTTATAACGCCATGCCAGCTCATTTTAGTCTATCATTTTGTACCGATCACTTGTCAAGCTAAAACTCTGTCAGTTTGCAAATAAAATCCAATTATTAAGTAAAAAGTAAAGTTTTTGATTTGTGCTTCTTTACAATAAGTTAAATTCAGACAAATTTTAAGTAACAAAATGCTTAAGCTCCAAACGTTTTAAATCAATATACGTTTTGTTTTAAAAAAAGTTTTTGAAAGTAGGTGATGATTACGACTCCAATTCTTTTTCTTTCCCTCCCAACACCAAGGAGACAAATCAAAGGCGTTTGTATTGCGGTGCGCCTGCATACATTATTAAGCGCGTTGATAAACCGGCAAATTCGTATAACAACACATTTTATTTCGTACACAAATAGGAACTTATCATTCTCATTTTGTGTCCTTATTAGTGAAGCCCTAGAGTCGATTTTCGGAAGCCGTGTATTATTTCTGAATTTAGCATGAGCAAACTTTGTCACGTCTCAATCATGGCAATATTAGCCTTATGGGTTTGAATTTAGAGTTGAAAATTGTTTGTGATTGGTCTAAAATTTGTTTTCGAAGTCAGAATTTGGCAAAATGTTGATATTCCTAAGCCTTTAATGAGGCAAACGTTTGTTCTTTGGTGATTAATACAGACTAACAATGGTGAAGATTCCTTTGTAGTTGAACTAAATCAGGTCAGGGCTAAACTTGAAGCACGGATACTCGATAAATAATTAAATGCAGAAGGCTCAGAAGACTACTCTTACGGTTTAATAAATCTGGGGACGATAAATTAATAAAATGCGCCAGACAATACAAACACACCAGATCCATAGTCTTTAAATAAGGAGTTAATATCCTTAAGTTATGCGGTACTAGCTAAAAGACTACAAGGGCTTTTCACATACTCGCGAGCTCGGTCAATATAGAAAAAAATGTTTTCCGAATTGACGAGACCCATGCCAGTTGGCAAGCCCGAGTAGGCGAACAAGAAAGTAAATGATTATGAAAACATAATTATTTTGTTTGCGATTTCCGCTCAATTACACCGGTAAAGGAATCACATCACTTGCAACCCATACTCCGAGGACAAACACAAGGAAATGCAAAAAGCAAATACAATTTGATGTATGCGTAACAGTTGAATGCATTAGAATAGTTTGTTACGGGATTGCTACCATGTACCTTATTTTTGAGTTCCCGATATTTCGGCACTGTTGCAAGCGCCATGATCACTATTCTAATGTTAGTGACCATGAAAGTTTAAAACAATATATAGTTGAATGCAAATTTTAGTACCCAACAACGCTTTAACAAACGCTGCCGATACTGAACTTCAAACCAATGATAATCATTTATATCATTTACTTTCAATGATGGAGAGACTACTGTTTCTATCTCTGTTGTGCTGCCGGCTGATTGGTTTAGAGGAAATGAGATCTCCCAAGTTTTGTGTTGGTTGTGTTTTTGAACTAAAATCCGGATTTGTGTTCCGTTAATCTCAGAGGAGTAGAATGAAATAACTAAAAGTCCTTGTTTGTCAGAACGAAATTAAATAAAGAAACTAGTAGTTCGAAATAAAGAGTTTCTGAGAAATGGGATAAACCTATGATTAAAGGAAACTAGATAACGAACTAAATCATTCAGGTCCCTTGTTGGAATGATCAAAGACACATGCATTTTACTACTTGATTTCGTCTAGTTAGTATCATCATAATGATCATCATCATTTTAGCCTTGAGACGTAGACTGCTGAATATAAGCCTACATATCCTCCAATGTTTTTTTTATATTACCCCGTTCTAAGCGGTCCATATCCAACGGTTTTCTACCACCTTTACCATAACGTTGTGAATAGACGTCCATTCTAGAACCTTTCTAGCCTAGCAAGTATAGTTATCTTTATTTACATTATACTGACAGGACGATAAGAAAAAAAATGCAAGTAACCAAAGAATATTGTCACTTTAATCCTGAGTAGGTATATCCTAAAACAAACAATAAAACTACTGCGAATTACTATAAAAGAGTCTATTAACTCATTGAAGATAGTAAATAAATTAAAGAATATAATATATTTTTACTTGCACCATGCATTGTCATTTGGGCTACTGAAAATTATCTGGTCTGCCTCTCATTTAAAGTCTTTTTTCATTCATTTGACTGTTTAAAACATACACTAAAGGCTTTACACCGAGAAGTTACAGTTTCCAATATTGTCCCAATGTAAATAGGTAGTAGCACAGTAAGCTAAAATAAAGTAGGATCGCCATGACCAGGAACGGTGGCCAGTAGCCTGAGTTTCGTCTCACATACGTCTGTGGAGAGTTTGAATTTCAGAGAATACCTCTAGATTTTTTGGAAACTATGTGTAGATTAATAAATCATACTACGCATTGGGTGAAGAAAAGAAATCATTACGATATAAAGGACTATAAAAATTGGTTGCGACTAGTATCTTTTATCAGCAGTGGTAAACCTAGTCAGCCTAGCCTAGAGGCTTTGGGGTGATCAAATTTAATTCTGGGCCTTTCCTTATATACATGTACCAAGAAGTGTCGAGGTGATTGTAGGTAGTGAACGAAAGTTCTAGCATACAATATAAAGCTTCTGTACCACATCGAATGTCTAGTAAGTCGCTAGACCTTGTGCTATCTTTTCAGCTCAAGATTAACCAAAATCTACTTGGTATCCAGCGCTAAGCAACCAAGTTCAATTTTTTTATTGATTTTTACGTCTTATTAATTTAATATTGACTTCCATTCACCCTGGTCGGATTCCGTCTGTTCTACTATTAGAGGAGAACTATAAGCGACCTTAGGGTACGTCCAAATCTGGCAAACGCGCCGCGAATGCGCAGATCGCGCACAGCGCGAGATTCACTCCCAAGCTTCACGTGCGAAGTACGCGTTTCGTTACTGCAATCGTTTGCTGACCCTCTTTGGCGCAATTACTCATGCAAGGTTTGTACATTGCGCGCGATCTGCAAGCGCGCAGTTCTAGTTCACGTTTCAGGTAAGTCCCAGGTCATGTGCTGCGCGCGAGCTGCGCGTTTGCGGCGCATTCGATCTGGACGCAGCCTTACGCTCATCAAGTCCTTTCTTGGTCAACCACTGGCAGTATCCCCAAAGAGTAAACTGCCCTAACTATTGACCAAATAGGATCTACTACTATATTCCTGCCTGAATGTTACCAGATGGATTGTAGTGCTGGCCTCAGGAAAAGCAAGGCTAGGTAAGCTCTAAGTAATCACCTCATAGGAGTGAGTCTTCTACATCTAATTATTGTACTGGTACGTAGTCCAAAGCGAATGCTATCCGGTTCTAGAAAAAAACCCAGTTCGAAGCGGTGCTCAGACAAAAACGTCCCAGTTCCACTGAATTGCTTGATACACACCGCAAATTAGATTGGTCAGTAATACTTTTTTTACTAGATACAAACTAGTGTAAAATTAATTATTAATACCACAACTCAACCTTAGATGGCGTTGTACTAAGTTACATCGCGGTGACACAATGTTTGCAAGATTGCATATTTTATGTATCCATTGTGAATTTATTCCACTTCTTAAATTAAGATGGCGTTGCACTAAATTGCATGGCAAGGCAATGAATGGTATTGTGTTCACTCGTAGTTTGCAAAATCGTTTAAGCAAGCCGTATACGTATCGTACATGAAAATTTTTCCGCTGTACTCGAGAAGATTGTGCTTCAGTTTGTTGTTAAACAATATTGGCTTGTGATATTTTAGACTAGTATTACTATATCTGATTGCATTTTGTACCATTATGAAGTAATATTTTTTGCAAATATCCTCCAGAGCTTGGATGACCCGATCAATTCTGGGCCTTATGAACCATTACTAAGCAGACAAGGTTTACAGTGGCACCTAATATTATTGGACTGCCTGAGAAGCCCGCTCAAGCCCAAGGGGACTCCTAAACCGATCCGCACTGAGTATGCTTTGCTTTTATTTCTTAACATTAATGCAAATGTGTATCATTCTCGCCGACTGTATGTTCTTTTAGTCCGTATTCCGTAACTTAAACAAGTCCATTTCAATATTCCCTTTGAAACCATTACGTGATTCCACTCCAATTTAGCGGTCCTTCGCTGGAGCATAGTCTTCATTAAAATTGTATATATACGCGTTAATCATGAACAGATAATACAAGTAAACATCTCATTCAAATACGACCCTTATTGCGACGTATTACGGGATAATTTGTTATTAAATATGGATTTGCTATAAGTAATCTCAAGTGGTTTGTGTAGGGACCGTATTAATTTAAATGTATGTTAGAAACAAGACATATGCTATCCTTGGAGGTTTAATGATATCATTTATTGTTACTTGTATTTGTTAATTATCATCTACATTTTTTTCTGCGAAACATCCATTTTATCAATAATTTTTGTCATAAATTCATTTTACTTTATACATATAAGTCTTTAACTCTTGTCTTAAGTAGGGCCCTAAATATCTACTAGTGGCCGTCATAAAGTCCTGGACGAGATTTTCGTACTAAATTAATTAAGTGGTTTGGTAATTCCAAACCACAAATTGCAGAAGTCGTCACTGTTCAATAATCGTGGCCAAAGTTTTTTGCTCACCACGCTCACACGATTCTCGCCGGCTTCACTCTTGCTCGTCGATACGTCTGACTCACAGGACAGAAAAACGTATGTTTGTCCAGACAATATTAAACTATATTGGAGAGTATAATTGCCCAGAAGAGGGCCTACTAAAAATGGTGGAGATAGAAAAGTGAATAATTACACACAAATTAAAAGGGTATTTACTTTAAATGTCGTTTTAGAATTCGCATAGTAGATACATATTAACATAATTTATTGTTACGTCAATATTTTTTGATACTTTTTGATCAGCAAATTCAATCCTCTTTCAAAATAAAGTCACTTATTTAATTCCGCAGCTCTTTGTCTCGGAAACAATTATCTTTTTTATTGTTTTTTAAAATTCTCAATTACCATTCGGCCCTAGTACGGACAAACAATCAAGGATATTTTATTGCATCCACTAAAAAAGTCATTGGCAAAAAATCACTCTCTACCGCAATTTCGGTTTAAAGCATTCCAGTGGCATGCACACAGTGTATATTAAAACAGCTTAATCACTTAGTCACGATTAATACGGGTTTTTTTATTGTCACGTAAATTCTTGTTCAACAGATGCATTAAGAATTCAATTGACAATTGATTCTACAAAAATTGGCTAAAAAGTTTAGATGTCAGAAAAGAAATATTCTGCAGTTAGATCAGAATTTTGGCTGTTTCTGTACAGTCTGTTTAGTGCTACTGTGTGTCATTGTTGTTTAGAATAAGATTGTGAGACGTGTCTTAACACGTCCATAATTCTAAAGATCTTTAACTTAATACTTATCTGAGTTGATTGGAACTCTGAAGTACATTCTGTCAATTGATTGATGGAATTGATGATTTGTTTATGGTTTCAAATTCAAAATTATATTTTTGTTGTTGTTGTTAGATTGGCACAACTGTTTTCCATTTTGGCGCAGAGTTTGAGTTACATCTGATTATTAGATTAAATACAGTATTGTTTTTAGCTATACCATATCTAGTGTGTATTGCGAATTTCATAATGGACAAAAACATCGAACAAAGAGTATGTCTTAAATTTTGCATCGCCAATGGGATTTCGTGTTCGGATTCTCTGAAAATGTTACAGAAGGCTTACGGAGAATCGAATTTATCAAAAACACGTGTTTATGAGTGGAACAAAGCGTTCAAAAGCGGTCGAGATGTGATGGAAGATTTGCCTCACTATGGTAGGCCATCAACGTTTGCTACTAAAGATAACATCGCAAAAGTGAAGGAAATAGTGACTGAAAATCCTCATTCAAGTTTGAGAGAGCTAGCCGTCAAACTTTCTGTGTCACACGAGTCGATTCGTACCATTTTAAATAATCATGGGTATCATATCATGGGTATGAAACATGTTGCCGCTCAGCTAGTCCCAAAAGACCTGAATTTTCTCCAAAAACTCAATCGCAAAAGAGTCGCTGAGGGCATGCTAGAACGAGTCAATTCCGACCCAACATTCATGAAACGCATTGTTACTGGTGACGAGACGTGGGTTTACGAGTTTGACCTGCAAACTAGTCAACTAGCTTAGCACGATAATGCGCCTTCCCACAAGGCCATCATAGTGAACGAATTTTTGACCAAAAACTCAACAAATACCATCGAGCAGCCTTATTCACCAGATATGGCTCCAGCCGGCTTCTTTCTTTTTCCTAAACTCAAATTACCACTTCGTGGCACCCGGTTTCATTCGGGCGAGAACTGAACTCGATTCCGGAAAAAGCGTTTAAAAAATGTTTTGACGATTGGATTATTCGTTGGCGTAAGTGTATCGCTTCTGAAGGGGGATACTTTGAAGGTGATAAAATAAATTTGTTTTTTACTTTTACCGGTACTTTCTTGACAGAGTAGTATAATGGGTGTAAGACGCCGTATGGAGAACTGACGGCCTCTGGGTTTTCCATTAAAATCTCCACATCTACTACCTACCAGACGAAATTGGAGGGTGAAATTTTGGCTAGGACCGATCCCGTTGGAGGTCTTATAGGAGGAAAGAGGGAAAATAATATGTATTAAAAAAAATATTTCTTTAATGATATTGACATGTTCCTAAATTGGCCATGATTCTAGACGCGCCAAGTAAATTTATGACACTTTACGAGATTAACACCAGACCTTCGTAACTCTTAGACAGGATCTAGACCATTTTTGACCATGAGAAAATATCTAGTGTTCCTGAATATGCAGGTTTCTTCATGATGCTCAAAAAGCTGCTCAAAAAGTGTAAATGACAAGTCATCTTATTTTTTTATTCTGTGGCACAAGCTTAAGCCCTTAATAGGCTGTTTAAATTCCATCGCCCTGTCCGATAACAAAGGCAATAAAATTGGCTCCGAAACGTCAAACGATATGGTAATGTAAGGACAGGCTCTTTTACATTCGGCGCGCGACGTCGATATTTCACACTGAGATCTGCTCAAATTCAGATAAAAGGCGCGAGAATAGGGAGTTAGATTTAACTTGAAGCATTTAATTAAAACTGAGTTTGGTTAAAATTATGGTTATCTTCTAGAATGGGTTTTATCAGTTACAAACTTAAGGGCAATTTGTGGTATGTCCCCTCGTGAGTCTTGTGAAGCTGTTTTTAGAAGATTAAAAATTTTGCCGTTACCATGTATGTACATTCTGGAGGTAGCAATGTCTGTCAAAAATAATATTAGATTGTTTAAAAAGCGTAAGGTAATAGTTTTAACTTAAGGAACCCAAATAAATTAGTATGTAATTGTTTACCAAAATTGCAACATTACCAGAGACAATGTGATGCCATGTGTGTTAAAATATACAATGCTATCCCAAATGATATCAAACTTTTACCAAATGTATGTTTTAGAAGAAAACTTGTAGAATGGCTTAGTACTATGAATTTTTATAAAATTAGTGACATATTTAATAAATAATTGATTTTTGATTGAATAAACATTATTAAATAAATTATATTAATGACATTAAGTTTGATATATTATATAATAGAGTTTTGACATTTATAGTATTGTTACATCAATATTTGCATGCCATATAAAAAGGTGAAACATGAGTACTATCATATTAATGTTAACACCAATATCCCACCATGTTTTTAGCAAATAAATTATTCATTCATTCATTCATTCATTCTTACCAAGTAGGTACTAACTACTTTTGATATGGCATTGACCAATGTCGAAATCGTTACTCATAAATTTTGTTTAACATAATTGTAATGAAAGATATATACAAATGCTTTTAATATTTCTTCCTCGACCAATGTTTGACTGGTAAAGTCCGCCAATTGTAAATATATTTCGTGCAATAAAGAATAAATAATAATAATAATTCCCTAGATTTTTTTTCAACGTTAGAAATGCATACTCTGACCTTTTTTGGAACAACATCGGAATATTTTAAATTAGTTGATCGTTGAGAAATACCAAGGTAAGTTTAGACGGAATACAAAAACATAAAGGTAACATTAGTTCCAGTATAAAAAGAATCTGCTAGCATGAATAAAGCTTCGTCATGAATAAAGCTATAAAAAGCCTCTATAAATAGGGTTTACTTAATAAAACAAAATCAACAACCAAACGAAGTTTAGATCGAGTATAATAATTCCAGGCTATTCCTCCGGCTATACTGTTCAATAATAAAACTTTCATTGCACGGAATCTAAAGAAAACCTAATTTAAATACAAAAGCCATTTCCATATAAACTTCGTATAAAACACCTGAACGTCTGCAGATTGTGGCTTACACTTATACTGGAACCGAGTATACTATGCTAGTCTAGTTCTCACCTCGTTGATAAACGATTTTCAATCTTATGTCTATTAAAATAAGAGTTATGTTGACCGCAAACACTCAGTTCTGATTATATCTTTGCGATGGTCTTTCACATTTTTTTTTGCCATCACTGTCAAACGACTTTCAACTTTAAGTACATAGGCGTAGAGATTTTTTTACCGGTAATAGATAAATTGGCAGATAATACGCGCGAGGTAGCCCTATTGAAATGTAGATATTATTGAAAATAACACACGCTTCAGTTGATAACCGAATAGAAAACATTACTGACGGGTTTTTTCATTTCATCTTCGCCTCGGATCTTTTGTGTATTTTCTTTTGTCTTTCCTTTTTTATCTTTTATCTTTGCCTTTGCGATATCCTCGTGCGATTGGATTGTTGTGATATGTGGTTAAGTGATTTATTTTTTGCTATTTCCTCGGAATGCGTAGAAATACGGTTAAGTATTTTGTCACGTTTTGTCCAAAATAGGTTTTATACTGGTCCAATTCGCCTTTGACTTTTAAAGTTTTAGTTTGAATACTGAATCTAGACCTAATTGTTATAACTACCAAGCTTTGCAGCCATTAATATGAAACATATTATTATAACTAAACATTTACAGGTATAGGGAATATAGGTAACGTGATATGGCAACTTTAAAACTCAATGAAACGGGAATTAACGCGATCATAATTTAGGTACAAAATGTTACCTATTTTGCCGTTTCTTTAAGTTTTAAATTATGCAACGCGAAAGTTTAAAAGTAATTAGTGATATGGCAACGTTGTGAATTGCTACCACAACACGTCGCAATTTGCAAATAACACTTGTCATCTGGCAATGTCGCGTCATGACATGATTTTGTCCTATTTACGACTGTCAGTTTGATGCCTAAATTTATTCTAAGGTAAAACTAAATAGCAGAAATAAAAATTACATAAAACAAAATAGCAGCTACGCAAAAGCTTCAAAATTTAAATGCGCTCGTAAGCTCGCTAAGCTTAAGTCAAAGCGCTACGGAGTCAGCATACTCTAGCTAGTTTGGAGGCCGTACCATGAGTTCTGTTAATCATCTCGAATAGAAAAGCTCTTTTAGGAATAAAAGGTGCAAGTTTACAATCAATACAAAAAAAACATTGGTTTTAAACTACGTGTATGAAAATTTATTTAACTTTCAACTGTGTTTTTCTACAATAAATTTAATTTTATTTCAATTGTGGTGTAACATTTTGAATATAATCTTTTAAACGTACAGAAAACTTTGTTTTTGTTACGGTGGTAACTTACTATATATACTTACTTATAGACAGACGGACAGCGGAGTCTTTGTAATATGTATTGATTATTGTGATTTGTATGTATCATTTAACATACCACTTTTTGAGCACTCAAATAACTTTGAACTTGAAAATTTGAGTTTGAAAAGAAAGCAATAAGTTAGTATTCAAAATGAGTTTTGATCAAATGGTAAAGGCTTTACTCTCACCGCATAACATATTCTAAATACAGAGAAATAACACTGATGGAAGTGTATATTCAGCACACCGTTACTACGTAATTCAGGATACGTTTGATGGCAAAATGTTTAGCTGTGTACTTACTCTTTGAGTAAAAAAGTTATTTACATTTTATTTTAGTTATTAAATAGAAAAAATAAATTATTTATGTTTATTGTACATGACACACACATATTAAATAATAACGACCGTCTGGTGTAGTGGTTCGCGCTCCGGACTACAATGCTTGGCGGTTGCGGGTTCGAATCCCGCGAGGGGCAAATGTTAGTGTGATGAGCACGAGCATTTGCACCTAAGTCATGGATGTTTATAAAAGTATTTAAGTATGTTTATCCGTTATCTAGTCGCCATAGCACAAGCTTAGTTTGGGGCTAGATAATTTTTGTGATTGTGGAAACAATTTATTTATTTATGTTACATATTAAATACTAAATTATATGTTACAAATTAAATAATATTACAATGAAACTCATCTTTTTAAAAGTTTTTTTTTTCAAATAGGAGTAAAATATTGGAGTGACTTTAATATTTAGGCCGTGATTGGAGTATTTATACATCCCAATGGATTTTGAAATTAAAAAAAGTTTCCACAATCACACCAATCACCGATTACAAACGATTATTGCCTGGTTTTCTTATAGCTGGACTGTCTTATTGTAGACTTATATCATAAAACTCTTAAATCATTAAGAGAAAGAGTGTTTTTGTTTGATATATTTTTGCGCCCCCGAAAAGTACTTATATTTTATATCATCATCATCATCATCACCAGCCTATATCAGTCCACTGCTGGACACAGGCCTCTCCAAAAGAACGATTTTGCCATAATCGCCACGCTTGGCAGGCGGGTTGGCCAATGGTGGAGAGAAGACGCTGCTCCCCGTCTTCTTGTGACGGTTCTCCTGTAGTCGCCTCTTACGACACCCATAGGAAGAGACGGGGTGGTGCAATTCTTTTAGCGTGCCGGCACCACACGACACTATTATATATTTTATATAATAAACATAATTTCATAGTATGAATGATGAAAATAGAAATACAAAACAAGAGTGACGTACACAAAAGCCCAATGTAATAAACTACACCATACGCTACGATTTTCGCTACGTGCTACAGCGTTACGACATTCGTAGCACGCTCGTAGACGTGTTGCAATTATGTTGCGTCTAAGTCTAAACTATAGAACTTTAATTATTAATTCAGACTTAATTCTTTTATTAAAACATGAAATATTAATTATTATTAAATGTAAAGATATTAGACTTATTTCGATACTATAATGAAAGTATAGTTATATTTATTCAAAATTTTGCACTATTTTAAGAATATCTTATAATATATAAAACAAAGTCGGGTTTGTTACAACACTCATCTTATAACTCGAGAATGGCTAGACCAATTGTCATGGTTTTTAATTTGTTGGATTTGTCTCCGCCCCGAATAGCAGAATAAATATTGGAAAATCTGACGAAAAAAAAAAAATGTTAGGCGGTACGAAGTTCACCGGGTAAGCTGGTGTGTAATATTTCAAAGTTGGACATAATTTTGATTCACCTTTTGGAAATTATATTATGGTCTGCTTAAGTGAATGGCTATTATTAATTCCTTTAGGCAAAACGTGCAATTTTTCCGCCTTTACGATTTCGTTATTTAACAAGAAAAGTAACATTGACATTTGTAGGATATTTTAGTCTATTCCCAGCGGGGTAGCCATGAACTCTTAAAACAATCTCAAATCTGTCAAACCCGTTAATTTCGTACTAAATTTGACAGATTTGACCAGATTTGACAGATTTGAGATTGTTTTAAGAGTTCATGGATACCCCCTAAGTTACCAATACCTTTAAAGCAAAGTTCTATTTCAAACTAAAAGTGAAGAGGCGTTTAAAAGAGTGATCGCTGAAAGGAACTGTCTTCACCGCAATTTCTTAGTTTAATATTCGATTAAGGAAACCAAAAACGTAGAAGGATCAAACGTCTTAAATTGATATATAATTAGGTACTACTCAACATTAGTTAGGGTTCCTTTTAGGAAATGAGATGGGTAAGAGACCAGAATAAAGCAGGCTTACTTAATTTAACCCGGCTTCGGTTTAATATTTTTAATGACGTTTAAATTATAACCATATTGTTAAGGACCAAACACTAATAATTTTTAAATGAAATAATGTTTTATAAAAACTAATAACCGACTTCAAATAAACTTAAAAGCGAAAAATAATAATTACTAAAACATACCACCTTATTAGTTATACCTCACCTAGCCTATATTTTAACCCATGTGTTTCTTTTTAGAAAAAAAATAATTTAACTAAATAATTACAATAATAAAAGAGTGGAGACCACACCTTGAAAAACGTATTATAGGACGCCCCCAGCTCGATGGACCGACGACCTATGGAAGATGGCTGGCATGGATCGATGAAAAAACGGGAGATCATGCTCTTTAGAGGAGGCTTACGTCCAGCAGTGGACTGCAATAGGCTGAGATGATGAATCATTATAAATTTTTCTGATACGTTACCTATCCAACAATATTTTAAATTAATAATTATAATTATGGTTTTTTCTTTGACTGTAACTCTTTAAGACGCTTTATTTAGAACTTTAATTATTTGACCTTAATCACTTTTACGTTGTTTAAAGACGAGTCTCAAGTTTCTGTTACCTTTTCACGATAAAGATCACAACAATTGGGCTTAGGGTAAAGTTAAAAACGGTTTTATACAGGATATTCGAGTTAAGTGTTGCTAGACTGTCGATAAAGCCATCGATGTTTCATCAAACCTTAAATTTTTTTATCGATCAGCTTTATCGATCAGCTTATTGTTCTTTTGATCCAGTTTGTAGCAGTCTGTAATTTTTCAAATCATTTAATGTTGAACTATTTTTTATTTAGCTGTGTATGTCCCACTGCTGGGCAAAATTCTCTTATTAACTTGTCCATGTCGGCTGTTAGTGCTGGCCAATTTATAAGTAAATTTTCCTAGTCATCACGCTATCTTTCGGTCTTCGGTCTCATCACACAAACTTGCCCCTTTGTAGCTCGTAGCGGGAACTACACCGTCGTCAATTTACTTCTAGCAGTTGCCCGCGACTTCGCTCACGTGGTATTTAGTTTATTCAATATATCCTACAGAAACATTTAACCGCAATAAATAGTTTCCTTTAAGTGCAAAATTTCATTTAAATCCATTCAGTTGTTTTTTAGGGTTCCGTACTCAAAGAGTGAATCGGGACCCTATTACTGAGGCTCCGCTGTCCGTCTGTCTGTCTGTCTGTCTGCCCGTCTGTCACCAGGCTGTATCTCATGAACCATGGTAGCTAGACAGTTGAAATTTTCACAGATGATGATTGTATTTCTGTTGCCGCTATAACAACAAATACTAAAAACCAGAATAAAATAAATATTTAAGGTCTCCCATACAACAAACGTGATTTTTTTCTCCGTTTTTATAGACAATATTGCGGAACTTTTTGTCCGCGAGTCCAAGTCGCACTTGGCTGGTTTTTTGCGTAAAAGAGTAACAAACATCCATACATCCATGCTTAAACTTTCGCATTTTTAATATTAGTAGGATTATAGTGCAGCAAATGACTAGTACGTATTATTAACACTAAGTACTATGCACTAACAGCATTGCTAACTAAAGGAGCCAAACGGTTAATTGCTAGGGGCGGAATGTTCAACCGATGTACCATTGTTAGCTTACCTTCAAACGGATTTGGTTAATCTTGATGTGTTATCTGAGTAGCTTCTGGGTCTAATTTGGTATCAATAGTTAATTAAGTATATAGGCAGCATTGCTGAACTTTAATAATAATAATAATTCGAAGAATCACTCCGTCATGTGGTTTCGGGTTGTTCGTCTCTTGCTAACACTGAGTATCTGCACAGGCATAACCAAGCAGCCAAAATTCTCTACTAAGAGCTCGCCCTGAAGTACGGTCTCGTGAGCCAGAGACTACCCTATTATAAGTACTCGCCGGAGCCAGTACTCGAAAGTGACAGTATCCAGCTCTACTGGGACCGGCCCATCATCACTGACAGGACTATTCTTGCGAATAAGCCTGATATAGTACTGATGGACCGGGCGCAATCGAAGGTGTTTTTAGTGGACGTCACTATGCCTTATGACAAGAACCTTGTGAAGGCCGAGACCGAAAAGCAAAATACATTATTTATCTTAATTAAAGGCACCTGAAAAAGAACATTTAAAAAGCTGTTTATTCTATAGGGAAACCATTTTTATATAATTTAATTTAATTGAATTTGATTTATATATTGCGTTAGATAATTTTATACAAGTGTGTAAATAGGTACTTTATGTAGATAATTACAGACCCGATTGGTTTGGACTTACGTAGTAGGCATTTATAAACTAAATTTAACTAAATTATTATTATAAGCACCCGCAAACACCGAAACGCAGTGCGTATTAAATTCTCAATTTAATTCAATTCTTTATCGCACAACTTTATGTTTAGTTACAGGAGTTCTTATTTTATGTCTTTAATACACACCATTTAAAAAAAAAACTGTAAAAAGTACATTAAGATCTGGGCGGTAACCATGAACTCTTAAAACAATCTCAAATCTGTCAAACATTATCAAATCTGTCAAATTTTGTATGTAATGACGTACCAAAATTGACAGATTTGACAGCTTTGAGATTGTTTTAGGAGTTCATGGTTACCCTGTATCTTTAAAAGCGATCTTACAGGCAACCTTCAGGAATAGGGCAGAATCTAAATCTTTGTCGCAATCCTAAGTCGCTTGTGGTCAGTCTTTTTTTGTAACGTGGATTTTTAAAGGCACTTGATAACAGTTATTATAATGTTTTCTTCCTTCTCCGGATCTACAACGAACATTTGCAAAACTCAGCTGCTTTTTGCCCACATTAAAACTTGCAGCCCGCCTGGAAAGCAGCCAAATGACATTGATTTTAAATTTTTTACTCCCTGCGTGAAACACGACGGGAATTGATGAGAATTTTAATATTTAATTTCGTATTTGGATAAAGTTTTTTATAGATTTTGTTTTGTATGCTCTAGTCCAAAAACAGACGAGGTTTTGTCACGTTTGCAGTTTAAAACGATTCGCAGCTGTTGAATATTACTTTTCAATTGTTTTTTTTAGTACCTCATCTAAAGTAAGCCAATTACTGTGTAGCACTAGCATCACTTTAAATATGAGGTAGTTTACCCCTTACTTTTTCACGCGGAATCATTTAATGGTATCCTTAGTACACCCTATCATCTCAGCCTATTGCAGTCCACTGCTGGACGTAAGCCTTCCCCAAAGAGCGCCAAAGAGCACGATCTTTTTTTTATATATGCCAGCCATCTTCCTAAGGTCGTCGGTTCATCGAGCTGGGGGACGTCCGACACTTCGTTTGCCTAGGCGTAGACTTCACTCGAGAACTCGTTTAGTCCACCTTTCATATCCTTACACTCTAACTATATATAAATTCGAAACAGTACATAAGTACGTTTTTAAATTAAATTAAGGACAAAAAAACAAGATTGAAGTAATGCTCGCTATGAGAACATGGTTAACCCTCAGAGCGTTGCAGTAGAGACTGCAAAGGTGTCATTTAATTTTACTAATCTATTATTTGCCAGTTGTAGTCATTAAGTCACCCTATGGATCTGATTAGGCTTAATGTTGGTATCATATAATATTAGCTATAGTACGTTTGCGTTAAGAATGCAGTGAGTCATTAGTGCAAAAGCAGGAGAAAGGTGTATTTACCGATTCGTTCGAAAGTTTGCGTTCAACTGGTCACTGTGAACTTGATTTTCTAATTAGGAACGATTTGATTAGGGGGCGTGACGAGGCCGGTGGACAAGTATGACTCACTGCATTCTTAACGTGAACGAACTATAGTAGCATTTAATTTGCCTGCTGAAGCACGGAGTATATTCTGATTGAAGTCTATAAGTTTTTGGAATTATTCAGGCTTGGCAAAGAGCGGTAAATTTTAGTATGCATTGTGGTGGCAACCACTTAAGAAACAGTGCCGAGTCAAAGTCTATTGTTTGTGTAATTAAACCAATATAATCATTTAGGTGTATTTTTATCTGTCTATTCAGCCTATTGCAAACAACTGTTGGACGTAAGCCCTCCAATAAGGGGCCAACTTTATATGCTTTATTATTTACAACTTGCTTATTAACGTTATTTTATAAAATAAAAAATATAATATATTGGTATCAAGCTTTGAACAACTATTTTAAATTACAGTAGAAAAATCGACAAATACAATACCGTGCTAATTACTAACATTCCAGACCTGAAAAATATTCTGTTCAAATTCCAAAAACATGGCACACACAAAATTCCGGTAACAAAATTAACAAAAAAAGCAGGCAACTAGTCAGGACCAGAATGGAATCTAGTATTCAGAACCGTATGAAAGACTCTTTTGTACATTCAAAAAGTGGGTCATCCTGCACCCCGGTGCATACACGTGCACGATAATGGGACTGGCTGATATTTTGCTAAGGATAATTGTCCAAGAAATATGTTTATTTTTTTCTTCGTTCTCGCCTCTTTCTGTAGCACTCGTTTTTTTTATTTTAAGGCAATCATCATCATCATGACAGCCTATTGCAATTCTATTCCATTGCAGTCCTATCGCTGGACGTAAGCCCCAAAGAGCACGATCTCCCGCGTTTTTCATCTAAGCACTGACAGCCATCCTCCTAAGATCGTCGGTCATCGAGCTGGGGGGCATCCTACACTACGTTTGCCAGTGCGTGGTCGCCACTCGAGATCCCGTTTACTCCACCTTTTATCGCTTCTGCGACAAATGTGGCCAGCCCACTGCCACCTCAGTTTGCTACATTTTTGGATAATGTATTTTACTTTGGTCTTCTGCCTGATGATTTCGTTTTAGATTTTATCCCTTAATACGTTAGTAGGAATCTTCCGTAATACCTACTAGCAGGATATTTTGTAGCTATTCGAGATTGTTGCAGCTTTCAAGTCTCAACTAGGTTCAAGGGTATGATTCCTAATTTTGGCTTAAAACAGCACTCATATATAAGCCAAAAAGCTCCTTGAAAACATTACTATTAGAGTCATATTTTTGGGTAGTCTAATAAGACTACCTAAAATATGACTCTATTACCAAAAATATTTTATTACATCTAATAAACAATGAAAATGGTAATTACTTAAGCAGAAGCACGTATTTGGGCCTGATAAAACATCGCCCGACTTTCAAATTATATGACTATAAGATAACAGAAATGGGCAGTCTCAGAAAATTATGGCCCTTTGAAAAATGTTGAAAGGGAAAATGCGAACAAGATATAAAGCCTCTTGGAAATATTGAGAGCATTTAGTGGTAGTAAAATTACTGTAATAATCCCCTTGAATTATACGACTTGAACAAATAGAGGAGCCTAGAGGTAGGTATAATGTTTAAAGTAATTTAATATAACCGAATAACATAAACATTAATTTGTTTAAGCTGCGGTTTAACCATGAACTTTTAAAACAATCTCAAAGCAGTCAAAACTGTCAATTTTGGTACGTCATTACATACAAAATTTGACAGATTTGAGATTGTTTTAAGAGTTCGTGGTTACCGCCCTGGTGTACATGCTATACAGGTCATCAATTTCGGGTTGCAACATACCGTACAGTGTACAGTGTAAATGTGCCATTGTCTGAGGGGAAATACCACATAGACATGCACTCTCCAAGCTGTAACCCCTCCTGTGCTTGTTCTCCCTACTTGGGCGAACTTAGGTCCGTAGTCTATTAATATTTAAGGACTTCTAAATTGCCCAATGTAGATCATGTCCAGGGGAGTCGCTTCTTCTTTGCGTCTCGACTCAGGCTTTTAAATACGTAAGGGCCAAAACTTAGTCGCTCTGATTGGTCTAAGACGGTAACAATAATACTTTTATTATTTCATCTTAAATTTAAAACTCAATGAAACGGGAATTAACGTGATCATAATTTAGGTACAAAATGTTACCTCTATTGCCTGACGTTTCGATCGGGTTACACCGACGGTGGTCACAGGCTGACAGTCAGCCTGTGACCACGGTCGTCACATTTTGTACCTAAATTATGATCGCGTTAATTCCCGTTTCATTGGGTTTTAAATTATGCAACGCGAAAGTTTAAAAGTAATCATCTTAAATTGCTTAATATGACTAATTCTAGATTTGAGAAAATATCTCTATCCTTTTCTTTTAAATCTTTCAAATATTGTGTCTGGTTTTCGTGTCCCACACCGCACGCCATCTGTTGACCATCCGTTCCGCGCCCAGTTTCCAATTAGCGGGTGGCTTTGTGTCCTGTATGATTGTCACCCTAGCCCTGATAGAATGGGCTTTGGCGACTGACAACATGCTCTTAAATTTTTGGTGTGCCCTAGTTTTCCGACGTCATTATTTCGGCTTTTAATCATCTACTGGTGCCTGTGTGAAATAAAGAGCTACTAACTGATTGATGTGGGTTGGCTTTTCACCCGCTGGACTGACTACCTAGTCGAGATTGCGGGAAGCCGCTGGCTACAGCGTATCGTAATAGCCAAAGTAACAATTTAAAAACGATAATGATAGATAGATAGATACTTTTTATTGCACACCAAACAAAGAAGTTACAGTTGATATTTACAGAAAGATGTACAATTTAGGCGGTCTTGTCGCTAAAAAGCGAACTTTTCCAGACAACTTTCAGGCAGACAAAAATGATGATGAATTATATTAGAAAGTAATAGAATACAAAAGTCGTAAAATTACGTGGTAAATTACTGTCAACGTAATTTATATTATATTAATTATATTATATATATATCTGACAGCCGATTACGTTTCTCGATATCATTTCGTTACGGAGCGATTACCCTTGACGCCGCTTAGTGGCTTACTACCCCGTTCTATGGGAAAGGCCTTTGTGATGAATTACAGTGGAGTACTGGTTCTCCTGAACGGCAAGGGTTATCGATTTTCAGTCAGATCAATTTAGGAATCGAAGTTACGGGCTACCGCAAAAACCTGACAAGGAATAAATCTTTATTTATTTATTCATATTTATAGTGTGGGAAGGTGACAGGCGTTGGCTAGAATAATATAATTATTAGAATTAGTAAGAAGTGCACCTCGTCCACGTCGTTGGCGAGTGTTAGAATCTAAAAACTATCAAATACATCTAACAATATCAAAAGGTGTTTACCACTATTTTATATAACACCAAACAATATCCGGCAAAACTCGATCTACGATATTGCACAATCAATCCAGCTAGACTAGCGGCACGTACGTAATTCGTACGTATTACGTGTACACGTAACTCGATCGGACAGTAATAGCGGCGCGCGCCACAGATGCGGTTCGACGCAGCTGCCTTTGAACAGGGTGCCTACAATTTAGTTGTTTCGTAGGATATTTTTCCTCAATAACATAATTTTAAGGTAGTTTTTTGTTTAAAAATCAAATCAAATCATTTATTAATATATAAGTATGGGTATTACAGGATGTTACATCATATTCTTAGCTTTTCTTGTTTTGAAGCATTTAAGCAATCCTTAACGTAGTACGCTATAAATCTGTGGACTAATTTGTCAATTCCATGGAAAATATTTAGTTGTAGGTTTACCAACATAAGTTACGTTCTATATTATCATTTAGGTATTTGCATTATCTGGGGTATAGCTAACTCCTTGTACAAATTACAGGTAAACGTAAAATAAATTTAAATTGCAACAATTTTACCGCAGTTTAATTTTGTCAAGAGGCTACAAATCTGTCAATAAATAAATAAACAAGTTCTGCAGTTAAGTACTCTGATGCTTAGTTTAAGCCCTCAAATTATCAAACAATATCTACTTAAAGTTTCCACAGTCCTCAAAAAATCCACCTAAAACTTATAGTCATGGTCACCCTTCTAGAAACGCAATTTGCATTGATATAGATTCGCAACATATAAGGTGTCTGTACAGCCGTTCAGAGGGCCAGCATATTGCTGATTACGCCTTCAATTCCTAACACCTGGGGTTTCCGAATTAGTTTCGATACTTGTAGTTGTATTATTACTTTACCACATGTACGAGTATGTACTTGTATAAGGCGCATCTACACAGCAATTTACAAGATATCTCAATTCAGAAAGATTTTTAATTTGAAGGAAAAGTTTATTCATGAACACCGTTTTTTGTATGTACCTACCCTGGTCGGAATGGTCACCCATCCATTCACAACCAAGGCGTTGGTTGCCTAACTTTAGTAATCGATAGCAAAGCGCTACCGTCACTGAGCTATGAGCACCCAAAGCTGTACCTACCCGACTAATTTTTTTTCGCCAGTGGCCCTCGATTTGGCTTATCTACCTGAGCGATTACTTCTCGGGTAAAATGATGCGTTATACAATCTTCTATTTCTTTACTTGTGCTATAAAACATTGCTTCTTGTTTATGGGAAGTACGCTATAGCTTTTGATTCTCTTACAAGGAATTAAAGATTAATAAATGTGTTCTGTATTTACTCACTCCCCAACCAAGTGATCTTAAATTTAATTAAAATATTTACTTTTTACTGCAGTTTATTACGTAACGCAAACGAAAAACTTACAATTTCAAAGTTCCATCAGCGAAATGGATGTAAGCGAACCCCGAGAAACATTTCCCATCGCAACAATCCCGCAAACCGAATTCCGAGCCGTATCGCAGCCATGCGGGCCGCCGATGCTTCCACTGATATAGCCAGTGTTGAATGTTTACACTGGCAAGTTAACTGTAATGTCTTTTTGGCGATTAACCATGACCAAAAATGTGGCATGTCTAGTGTTACATGAAGAGCGATTAAAATTTTAATTATCAATAAGCATTCATCAGGTACTCACTGCAGGGTATAAGCCTCCTTGAGTGTCTTTAAGTAATATTAGGTGCTAATACAGTAGAAATCTGTGATGGGAACCCTTCGAAACTCCTCAAATATAGTAATGTGAGCTATTTTTATTACTTTAGTTCTTTCGGATAACCTCAGTGATTTTATGCTTCTGAGAAATCCCTCTCTTACTTTGCTTAAAAAATACCATACTGTAAATTATACTGCCCAATTCATCCGTATAATATGTAAACGTTTGTAAGCTTGCTATCGTTCTTTGTCACATTATATCATATCATCCATTCCATCTTAGTTGGAGAAATCCTAGATATTACTCTCTCCTTTTCTCGCTTAAGCAAGTAACTTGCAACTACTGAGCAATTCAAACGCAGCACGGCGCTATCTCGGCGCGGTCAAGCATTCGCCGCGTTGCATTTCCGTCAGCGGCGGTTGACGAATTAATTTGTTGTCGCACATGACGTACGTGCAGTGGCAGATAAACTGCAGCTGAAGGGGTATTTAGACAGGAGATAACTCACTGTGTAGGTTACGTGGAATGGAACGTTTCTTGGTTTAGTACCTGTTGGAAATATGTCACTCACCTCGTATCATACGAAGAAAATGGTACTGTTGTTTCAACCACGATAGTAAATAAATTAAAAAAATACTTGACGGGATAAAAACGCTAAATCCTCCTACTAATCATTATGTCTTATAAATAAACGCTATCAGAAGTTAATACTATTTTTCTAGTGGGCTACAATTAGGTTATTTGATTGATGTTTTTATATTTGATTCATTAATAAAAATTTAAGACAACTAAAATATATTTCACTCATATAAAGAGCTGTTTTTTTCCCATTTTGTCTCAAAATTAAATGACGATCAGATCGACGTAGTGCCATAGTGTTTAGGAGTGACCGCAAACAGTTCTGGATTAAATTCCCGGTTTGAATTACTTAAAAAAACTAAATTTACTAAATCTCTCTAAGCTTGGGTCTAGGTATGTTGGTAGACAATTCTATGTTTTATGGTTAAGTTTTTTCAAGTTTTGTTATTCTGCATTTATAATTTCAATTATTTGCGACCGGATTTTGTCAAAAAACAAAAACTGCAAAAGCAAACATATTCATAACGACCACACAGAATTTTACTACAAAAAGTACGCAGCTTTTTAATACAATGTCTTTTTTGTGCAAACTGTGTGCATCCAGCTGCACTATCTAAAATGCATAGGAAAAATCCGGGGAATGTGGGAAAAACGAGTAATTCCGCGCTTGAACAATGTGGGTCAAACCGCGCATATGAATTTTTGCATGGAGAGTTTTTAAGATGTCACATAATACGATTTTATTAGAAAATTTATTCTTTGTACAAAAATGTTTATTGTTCTCTTTAATTGTATAGTATAAAATTGGATTCAAATATAGCATTAACATAATTATGTATACTCAACTGAAACTAAATAAAACCAATTTTCTATTAGAAACAAATGACAGATTAATTATATCTGCTACAATTGTACATAAAGTAATCAAAGGAAATTAATACCTGAAATAACAATAAAATATCTGTTTTTTTAATATTATCATTGCTCTACGTAATATTTTATTCAGCAAACAAAATCTCGTGCAAAAAAACGGACAACTGTGATCTATACATAGTAATAACATGAAAGGACTTAATCAACCATGTTAGTACTTAAAAAAATAATTTTGTAAGAGTAATTTGATACATGTTAAGAAAAAAAAATGAAAAAAAAAAAATAATAATAATAACATGAACCAAAAAAAAATCTTTTCTGGCATTCTATTTGCTTTGTTCAACTGAAACCAATAAAGATTTCCGTTTTTATACATTGACAAAGCTAAATAAAAGAGCGAAACGCATTAATTCCAGCGCGCCACGCGACACGGAACAATGTGCGCCCGCCGCATATGAATTTTGGTTTAGGTTGGTGCCTCGTTTGAACAGGATAATTTACTTGCATAGTCATCATTGAAGACTGTAACTATAGAGTTACAGCCTCATTGAAGACTGTAACTATAGAGTTACTACAGTCTTCAATGATGGACAATCTCCAGTAGCTGAGAGGCGAGTATGCCGGGTGTCGCCACTATTGAGGTTCCACACTTAGGATTAGGAGTTCCATGTAGAGAACAAAGTTTTATATTCTTACAAGGTCTCATACTAATTAAAGTTATAAACGTTATAAATTATAACAGAAAAAACTTCAAATATTCTCATTTCTGTAATGACTTTCAAGCAGCCGTTAGTGAAGGTTAACTCCATAAAAGCTAGATCCAAAGTAGTTCAAGTAGTAAATAAGTAGTTTTCTAAATTGAGTACTAAAGCTAAGATACTTTGTAAAGTGTTTCGGGTCTAGCTGGTACCGTCGTTTTTTTTTCTGGTTTCTATTACAAAAGTGCCTTACCTTAGGCTTAGAGCAATGTATGAGAATTGTGGTCCAATGTTTCAATTTTAAATGTGCGGTTCTGAACATTATGTTGGCTTTTAACGCGACGAGTATATTCATCAAAACAAATAATAATTTAATAATAAACCAGGACTTTAAAAAATCAATACAATGTCAAAACTGGAACAATGGTTCCCATAACACTCGTAGCATTACCGCGCTGAATGGCTATGGCTTCCTTTGCACCAGAAATGATCCTGATCGAGGAACATTTATTCCTCACCCTCAGACGACGACCCATCTCTGCATCAAAACAAATTTCAAATAGAAATCGCGAAGAAACTAACGCTCTACTACGATTTTAAAGCATGAAATAGCAATTTTCCAATATCAGGTACATCGTGATTAGTGACAATGTGTAATCTCTGTTTCCGCTGTAAAAACGGCACTGATTACGTCATCGACTTCCAGCATCGGTGACAACAAGAGGTACAGATTGCAAAACCCAGCCTCATCAAAATTCAAATTTCGTTTGCTAGTCCAAACGCAGCACAGCTGCGATCGTCCGTTGCATCAAATTAGGGCCACGAAGCATATCTAGCCGTCTACATGCACAGACTAGAGTTGCGTCAGAGCTGGATTTGATTAGCAGATGTTGTTACAGCGGTTATTACTATTCTTGATGTCTGATGTCTGATGTATGACATACACTTAGTATAATGGTAGGTATTCATGTAATTAAATGTGATTAAATTTAAGACATTGATAGCAGCTTATTACAAAAATATCTTTACTCATAAACGCTAATTAAAGTTAATCAATAGTGAGTTCGTAACCTACTGTCAAGATAAACAGCTACGTACCCTTGTTTAAAGTCTTGATTACCGAAATAGCGTCGCAGCAACAGCCGCTTTCTGTCTAGCTAGCTGTCATCTAGGGGGTGCATACAGTGATGTGTTAAACACTCTTAAATGACATTAGATATTTCTTATATAAGGTCCGATTTTATTAGTGTTCATCCTGTTAACCTGTGACTATATAGGTGGAAGGCAATCGTAAAAACCAACTTTCAAATGTCTATCATAAAAACTAAAAAAGTTAAAAATAAATTACAAAATAACAACATCGACTTCATATTGCATAAACTCGTCCTATCTTCAACTCTTTCTCGCTCTGTACAAGGGGAAGGAATAAGACGGATAATCAGATGGTTAAACGTACCAAAGATCGGACGAGGTTATGCAATATGAAGTCGATGTTGTTGATTTTTAACTTTTTTAGTTTTAATGGTACACATTTGAAAATTGGTTTTTACGATTACTTTTCACCTATATAGTCACAGGTTAACAGGATGAACACTAATAAAATCGGACCTTATATAATAGCTGTATGGCTCTAGCCATCACCTTTCTCTTCGTGGAAAAATACTAGTACTCTTTGGTATCAAGATTGATTGACAAGACAAGTGACATTGCTTTGAACATTATTTTTTTGAATCTTTGCTACAATGGCAGTATTTTGAGTCTTTTTTAATGACTAGAGTCCGGTGTTGGCAGAGTAAAATAAAAATTGTGGTAATTAACTAACTAACGCCTAAATAGAGATTATGAGTGAAAAATAGTAACGCACTAATTAAGAAGTTAAGCAGTGAATAGTTAATCAGTTAATGTTGATTAGTCGATTTTTATAAGGCCGGTAGTGTTTTATTATTAGTGTAGCCAAATATTAGACGGGTTGGATAATGAATTGATTCGTTATTTGTACAACATCTGAAATGGTGTAAACACCAGATCATCTTGTTGTGCATAATCTTGTGTTTGTGTGACGGAATACTGGCCACCAAAAATTTAACAACACAAAAAAAAAGAAGATCAGGGCGGTAACCACAAACTCTTAAAACAATCTCAAATCTGTCAAACATTATCATTTCTGTCAAATTTTGTATGAAATGACGTACCAAAATTGACAGATTTGACAATTTTGAGATTATTTTAAGAGTTCATGGTTATGGCCCTGTTCTAAGACTTGGACACTAAAAAATCGCAGACAGTGAACGTTTAAAGACATTAGGTAAGTATTCCGATGGGCCATGCTATGGATATCTTGACTGTAATACTATATTACATTGTAATAACTAAACATTTAATTGCTTTTGTGTCTTTTCCATGATATTAATTACACGCTATTTAAATGCTAAATAATTTAACTGCGGTTCGACCACACCACTATATTTGCCTTAAATATGGTTACAGCCATTTAAGAAAATACATTGCCAATTTAGCTCAACATACACCACAGATAAAATTAAAATATAGTGTTAGCTGGCACGCAGTCTAGTGTTGACACAACTATGTTTAAAGTTAAGTTGAGGTATCTTAGTTGAGCGTAGTGTTGACACCTAGTCGATAATATAATTCATAAACAGTTTAGTAATGATAACGATATCAAGAGTGCTTTTTTAAGGTTTCGTACCCAAAGGGTAAAACGGGACCCTATTACTAAGATTCCGCTGTCCGTCTGTCTGTCTGTCCGTCTGTCACCAGGCCGTATCTCATGAACCGTGATATTAAGACAGTTGAAATTTTCACAGATGATGTATAAGTTGCCGCTATAGCAAATGCTAAAAACCAGAAAAAAATAAATATTTAAGGGGGCTCCCATACAACAGACATGGTTTTTTTGCCGTTTTTATAGATAATGGTACGGAACCCTTCATGTGCGAGTCCGACTCGCACTTGGCCGGTTTTTAGAGAATACCTTCTATTTATTTGCATCTGTTTATAACCGCAATAGTTTGTTGTTCTATAACCACAATTGTTAAATTGATTGAACGTTAGTAATTAGACCGTTAGTAAGGTTGTAACCTGTCAGGCCAAGGTCAAGAGACACAATAAAAAATCTATTATTCGCGGCCACCGGTGGGTAATTGAAGCTTGATAGGTATAGTAGCAGGCCCAAAAGAAAGACCTCTTGCGACTAATTCTCTCTGGTGCGGATCTCGTAAAAAGATTTTTAAACGTATAAAAGAGACATCTAAATGATCGTGATGTTATTTTAACGTAGAACTAGAAAAACTAAAAAAACCTATATGTATATGCCGCTCACCGCACACAAGGTGAAAATCGTTATTCAGTGCCGATATGGGGCCTAAAGACTTTCTAAAACGTGGAAGCCTTTTCGCCTGGACCTTATTCCAAAACCCTTGACCATTTTGCGTAATCGTAGTGATACGAGTAGTTATTACTGTTATTACAAGGCATTATGGGTAATATTAGTTATTGGTTTATGTACATAACCTATACATAAACCTCTTACGGCATTATCTAAAAGTTAAATTAAGGGGCCCTTTGCTTATTACAACTGTTAACAATGATTCACTGACTATTCATAATAAAAGATTGTTAGCAACATAACCCGGAATATCTTGACCAAATTTAATGTGTTTTCATAGTAAATAATAATAAATAAATTGTTTCCACAATCACACCAATTATCCAGCCCCAAACTAAGCAAAGCTTGTGCTATGGCGACTAGATAACGGATAAACATGCTTAAATACGTTTATAAACATCCATGACTGAGGTGCAAATGCTCGTGCTCATCACACTAACATTTGCTCCTTGCGGGATTCGAATCCGCAACCGCTAGGCATTGTAGTCCAGAGCGCGAACAACTACACCAGACGGTCGGCAAAGTTTCTGAAATACAGGCAAGTAGCAACACTATCATGCTCACTTATGGGTGACTTGTTTATACGATAATTGTATTAATCGATAATCAATCTTTTTGCGGACCTAGTTCCACAGCACTATTTTATGTCCAATTAAGAAGAAGTATCCGATGTCGTGTTGTGAAATAACTTGATATCTTCACGCGCACGTTTATTCCGTTATGTAGATAATTATTAGTAAAACCGCTAAAGAATAATAATAAATACAACACAACTTATAAAAAGCATTTTTCCCCACCTCGTATTAATAATACTCGTATGTTCCCCTCGACCATAGGTACTAGGCAGATCACCAGCCAACGCCATTAAACGCTAATTGCAAGGTTTCTACCACGGCCCTACTTTCTTAAATTTTTAAACAAGTGTGGTTTTTTTAACACCATACCTAAATATTACTTTTACGGTGGGTAAACATTTTAAAGAAAATGAATAAAAATACATTTTTGACTAGTCTTAACAAGAATCTTTTACATAGGGGCAACATCGAAATCGAAAAAAAAGAGTAAATATTCCATACAAATTAACAGTTTACATCGATGGTTTTGTATAGAGCATTCAGTTTTTAGGGTTCCGTACCCAAAGGGTAAAACGGGACCCTATTACTGAGGCTCCACTGTCCGTCTGTCTGTCTGTCTGTCCGTTTGTCACCAGGCTGTATCTCATGAACCGTGGTAGCTAGACGGTTGAAATTTTCACAGATGATGTATTTCTGTTGCCACTATAACAACAAACAAATGAGGTGCTCGTAGCTCAGTGGCGGCAGCGCTTTGGTATCGATTACTAAAGTTAAGCAACCTACGCCGCGGTCGTAAGTGGATGGGTAACCATTCCGACCATATTTAGTGACATTTATCACGAGCATCTCCGTGCTTCGGAAGGCACGTTAAAAGTTAGTCCCGGCCAATATCGCTTGATATTGGTCGTGAAGCCTAGTCAGAGGCCTTAAGGCGGCTTGATAACATCTGACAGTAAGGTTTAGTCACTGGCCTTACAACACCCCTCCACCGCACCGCACCGGGCCCGCGTGGTGGAGTATGGCCCAAACCACCTCATAGTTGAGGTGAGGCCTGTGCCCTGCATTGGGACGTATATAGGCATACTTTACTTTACTTTATAACAACAAATACTAAAAACTGGAATAAAATAAATATTTAAGGGGGATCCCATACAACAAACGTGATCTTTTTGCTCGTTTTTATAGATAATGGTGCAGAACCCTTCGTGCGCGAGTCCGACTCGCACTTGGCCGGTTTTTAAACTTTTGAATATTGCTCCAATCGAAAAAGTTTCTCCTATATTTGTGTATTTCCGTATTATTATCTCCACTAAGTAGATCAATAAATTATTTTACTTCAATAGCTTATCTTTATGGTGCTACCACACATAGGTATCGCTATAAAATTTTGTGGAGCACGATATCATTTTTAATCGTGTGTTACATTTTGCTACAATAAGAATGTTATAAACGATCTAACACTGGTACAACTCGTTGTATAACATCGTATAACATTGAGTAACCATCATCCTCCTACCCGCGCTCTTTCGCTTACGTCCCCTTGCCGCTCGGATGATGTTATAATTTGTTATTATGAAATTGTAACACAACTATTTGTAGCTTTTGTACATAACTAACAATTTGTAGCTTTTGTTACAATTTGTTAAAAAAGTAACCATCATCCTCAAACCCGCACTCTTCCGCTTACGTCCTTGCCGCTCTGATGATGTTACATTTGTTACCATGAAATTGTAACACATAACAATTTGTAGCTTTTGTACATAACAAACAATTTGTAGCTTTTGTTACAATTATGCAACATTCTCTAACGTTATATAACTGTGTAAAAGTGCTGCCAGACAGCAGTCTGAGCACCTTTACACAACTAACACCAGTTGTACAATGAATGGAGTCATTAAGACTTAGTTTAGCATAACTTGTACAACTTCAGCGTTAGTGAATCTGTCTGAATACAGTCTGATTGAGGTGTCTTGGTTCTCAAGGGGTTTGATTGTGGAATCGTACGCTTTTGAACAATAGACGATTAAATTCTTGAATTTAAATTTGGCCTTTTTCTTGGGGCCGCTCATTATGAGTTTACTCTAATTTCTAGCTAGCCTTTCATATGAACAATTATACAGCGCCTCTAATAGGACCTAAAGCGAACTACAAGCCTACAAACGCTAGTAATCATTCTATTTACATCTCATTTGGACTATCTGATATGAGTAAGCGTTGGCTAAAGCACATCTTATTTAGAAGTATTTATCATATAATAAAGTTTTGCGTAATAAGGACTAAAAATGTATGTTAAAACTATTTTTTTTATCTTTGACCTTGTTTTACCAAATGATATTCGAGTGCTTCAAATTCTCTGCTCTGAAATAAATAATGAAATATCGAATGACAACCAAATCAGACTCTTAATCCAATCACATTTCGAGGTCAATCTTTGTGAAGGGGTAAAATTGTCTGCTTGTTTGAAGCGTGTAATATTTTATAGGCTTTGAACTTTCTTCATAATTTTAAAGAAACTCAAGTTTACGGCTTTGAGTATTAGAATTAGTTTTGAAAGCGTTTATGAAATTATTCAGTCAACTTAAGACGTTGATGAGCAAATTTCATGAAATAATAAACTGTTGGTGTTGAAGGCAGGCAGATTTATTTTGATAGTCTAGATTTCGGACTTAAATTTCGAAGATTGAACTGATAAAATATCATCAACTAAGAGGTTTTGTGGATTTGGAGTTATAAAATAACAAACGTTTCGATGAGTTGAGAACTTACTTCGTTCTTAATAACGCATTTTAAAAGCTAATCTTGATTACCTTACCTTATATGGCTTGATCGCTTAGACACTAAGCTCGGGTTGCGCACAAATGTTTGCGCACATTGTTATTCAATTTATATTTTTTTTTCGAGCATACAGGCACAAATTACGTATAGCGGCGGCGTGATACAGGTTAAGTGCTTCACATACTCTAAACTAAACGCATACATCGGGGAGTGGGTTGCAGGTGGTGTGATTGGGGTACGCAAATTGTACGCAAAATAATTTCATTTTCATAATGATTTAGTTAAAAACTACTCTCACTATTTAGCCTTTAATGAGCTTAGCTTGTTTTGTACATTGGCGACTAGACGGATAGAATTATACTTAAATTATAACATTATTTTTAGGACATCCATGAATCAAGTTATAATATTTGTGCTCATCCTATAATCACTTGCCCTTCGTGGAATTAGTACCATTATGCTTTATAGTCTTGTACCCTTATTCCGTATCTTGCAATAGCAATGCGAAATTGACCAATTCTGGCTTTTAAATCGCAAATTGACAGCAAAAAACAAAAACAAAGCAATCTGTTGTCAGTGCTGCCCTTAGGTTTTGACACTAACCATCAATCGGGCGATGACTGGGCGATTATTGGTGATTGCTAATTTTCATCATTTCAGCCAGTATATTACCCATTTCCAAACACCCTGTTTAAGGCCTTACTACAAAAAAGGTGGACTAGGCTTAAACACTGTCAAAAAAATAGTCAACCAGTTTGAAATGTTTTTGTTACCCAGAACCCAATTTTGTTACTAAGTTGGTTCACATTATTATTATTTGTCGATGAGTGAAGTGAAGGCAAAATGATCGCGGTTTTATTCAAAGAATCGACAGGCTGAAAGGCAAATAATCTTCATCAAAAAGTGTGAGAATAAATGTAATCTATTAACGAAAAGCAGAAACAATTACTGTCCTCTTGTCGAGTCGAGCATGTATTGGACCACTTCCAGCATGCGGCTTTGGCTGCGGTTAGGTGTTCACAATGTGATACAAGAATATTAAATTGTTATTAATTTAATTAAATAAATATAAATATTGTACAACATCACATACATTGCTCTGATCCTAAGGTTAGTAGCTAAAGCACTTGTGTTATAGAAATCAGAAACAACGACAGTACCACAACAACCAGACCCGAGCCAATATAGAAAAGTTCGTTTTCTACATTGACCCGACCGGGAATGAGAGTGAGTGAATTATCATCAGTCTCTGACTTACTTACCTACCACATCATAGTTAGGTATTTGAGGTTTGTGCCTTGCAGTTTGACACGAGGTAAATAAGCTTAAGCTTGCCTCAGTGTTATATGCCCCCGCAGAGTATCAGTGTCGTGGCAGCCTTCAGTTGCCTCGACTGATACTGAGTGGGTGGTCCTTTTTGGAACACCTCGTATTATTTCCCTCTCTCTGTAATCCGTACGTCCATTTTTGTTTGTGCCAAATAAATATTATTCTATTCCATTATATTCTTCCATTCTTAATTTTGATTCGGTATCAATTACTATAGCCTTCAGTTCATACAGTTTCACGTATGAAGTTGACTGGCTATTATGGTAAGTACCGTTTTTTTATTTGTTTAAGAAACAAACAAACCTAATGAATTAGAATTGTATGTTTTACTATATTTCGATTTGGTATTATACCTTTTTCTGGTTAAAATGTATATTTAACTGGTTAAATAGCGTTTACGAGTACGACTGGGAACGCTTCAAATGTAATATCAAAACTTGACTTTTTAATATATTTTATTATGATATAAAACGGGATAGAGAGTTAGGAAGAAGAAATAGGCAGATAATACTGCCACTTAGTATTCAAATTTGAACAAACTACAAGACAATCCAATAGTGTGTAATGGTACAATGAAATATATTTTTGTAGTTTGTGCCAATTTTCACATTTGCTTTCAAATTGTGATTAATAAAACACAAAATATTAACGAATCATCAAATCAAGAACAAAAGTCGCTGATATATTGATAGCCTGACGGATTAGCAAGCTTAAATTGGCAGTGGGTGGGGCACATAGCACGTATAATTGAAGGCCGATGGGGCAGAAAGGTTCAGGAAATAACCTATAATATTAATCCAGATCATATTCTATATGTGTGCTAAATTTCATTCAAATCCGTTCGGTAGTTCTTGCGTGGAAGAGTAACAAACATCCATACATACAAACTTCAGCGTTTATAAATATTAGTAAGGATTTAAGCCCACTAATGCAGATTTATAAGAAATACGCTTTGCGAAGTTCTGAGTATTTCAAAAGCTATGATTTAGCTTGTAAACTTAGTATTCCTTTGATGATAGAGCTCTTACCTAATGTTTACATAGGTATCGTTTATTATTTGAATATTTTGTGGTCTAGGTATTAATTACTAGTTTACCCGACCTGGATTCTGTTTCGCTATAAGCAGTGGCGGGCATTGGTTTTATTCAAATTCAAATTCTTTATTTGCAATAAAACATGGTTTTAAAGGTGTTACACAAAATAAAGATCTATGACATGTTTTGCCTAATATAGCTGGGCATGCAAAGTGACAAATGAAATGAGGGAGACAGTAGATACTAACTTAAGTATTGATGAAAATCTGTAGACTGCTTTGATCAATGTCACACATTTGTAAATACCTACTGCCGACCTTATTTAATTTACCTGGTAGGCTCTGCCTAATCACCTATACTTATGCACCGCACCCCTGGCTAAAAGACAAAACTATAAAGTAAATCCTATATAATGTATGTCCTATTGCAAGACACAGGTCTCATCTCATTGTACCTATAGTTTAAAAGGTCATACTCCACCACGACGCAGTGCGGTGAAGGTTTTGTAAGGCCAGTGACTAAACCTTACTGTCAGATACAATCAAGCCCTCCTAAAGGTTCCGACTAGGCTTTACGACTAATACCAAGCGATATTGCCAAAAGGCACGTTAAAAATCAATTTTAACGTGCCATTTCCATGCCTCGAAAATTCTCAACATATTTTCGGAATAGTCACTCATCCACTCATGACCGGCATGGGTTGCTATGTTAATCGCTACAAAACAACCTGTATTTAAAAACCTAACTGGCCTTACTACAAAAAAGATAGAATATATAGGGTTAAACACTTGTGTAAAATTAGTCTTAGTTGATATACCCTTAATCCGCACTAAGCGCTTCTCATCATCTTTCATAATGCGCACAGCTAAAGAGTGGAATTCCCTGCCTGCGTCTGTATTTCCGAGTGCATATAACCTGACTCTCTTTAAGACCAGAGTGAATAGGCATCTTCTGGGCAAGCTCGCTCCATCGTAGATCCCATCCATGCTCTAGAGCAAGATTGGGGTCAAGAGCAAGCCCATCTCAAATAAATAAATAAAATAAACCAATTTGAAATGTTGACACATCAGACATTCGAGACATTTATTAAGAAACATTTCAAATTGGTTGACTAGTCTTAAGACAAGTGTTTAACACTAGTGTATCTTTTTGTGGTAATGCCAACTTGTTTTTGTTTACTACTTAATGTAAGTATAAAGCAAACTCAAAAATAAAATAACCCCAAAAAAGTTCAGACAAGTTTGTTATTACCGATGGACGAAAACAGAAGGGTCGCAGATAACTGATTTCGACCATTAACTTCAGATCCGAGCTATTAATTTTAGAAAATAAAATATTATTTTCCCCTTTACAATGTTTCTTTAACATTTTCCTTGCGGGAAATTCGTGTAATTGATGTCACCTTGATGAATAAAGGGTAAAAGTAGACATTGAAACAGTGAAAGGCCTTCCGTTTACATAAACTTAAATTCATATAAACATTATTCATATAACTTTGACGACCTCTGTAGCCGAGAGGCGAGCACGCCGGACTTTAAATGTCGCCGCCATCTCTGAGGTTCCGGGTTCGATCCCCGGTCGGGTCAATGTAGAAAACGAACTTTTCTATATTTACTTGTCTGGGTGTTGTGGTACCGTCGTTGTTTCTGATTTCTATAACACAAGTGCTTTAGCTACTTACCTTGGGAAAATTGAAAAAAAAAAACTTTTCTTAGTAAATTAATTAACTATTGAAGTCACGGATTTAATTTAAGTATTGACGGCTGTTTCCTTCGCAACATGTCATTGAGGGGTAAATTCTTCAGCTCATTCTCTTACACGGTCGCATGAGACCGCTTGGATGTTGACGAGTTAGTAGGTACATGTTAGTAAAATTTTGAGTGCTATTTTATTTTAAGTGTGTGTAAGTTAAAGCGGCAACAGAAATACATCATCTGTGAAAATTTCAACTCTCTAACTATCACGGTTCATGAGGTACAGCCTGATAACAGACGGACAGACAGACAGGCAGACGGGAGACCACGAGGTACTTTAGAAAAAGTTAGTTTTCGAAATTGACTCGTACCGGGAATCGAATATATTATCAAAGGACAAAAAGACTTCCGCCAAGACAGCTAGTTTTTATAAATCTACGGTGTAGATTCTACAGTAAAATGTAAAAAGCGTTGTCAGCCAAAATAATTCAACTTTTATAAACGTTCTGTTGTCTTCAAGTTGTAAAACGCGCGAACCATAAATTTAACTAATCACTTCGCTCTCAGTGCAGATTAAGCCTTCGATTCAGCTTTGCCGAAAAACAACTTTAAATTACTGGCACAAATTGCTAACGAAGCATTACCAAATACGTTCGCGTACGCATTTTGACTATGTATTATTAAGATAATTTCGAATTTAACACATTTATTGTATTAATAGGCACAAGCGACCTTATTACAAAAAAGATAGACTAGGTCTAAAGATTAGCCAACCAATTTCAAATATGGGTCATTATTACCGAGACATGTCTGATGTGTCAACATTTTAAATTGGTTGGTTATTATTTAGACATGGTTATGGTTTAAGCCTAGTCTATATTTTTTGTAATAAGGCCAAAAGTGGACAGACGACCTGGTAAAGGTCTCAGGAAGCTACTGAATGCAGGCTACTTCCAACCGGCCAGTCACTGGGGGAGGCCTATGTTCAGCAGTGGCCATCCTGTGGCTAAATGATGATGATGATGATTTTTTATAGGTACAGAGTGTCCCAAATAGTGTCGAACGGTAGTCCAGAGATATAATTTGGCCTAGAAGTCACCGAATCATCATCATTATAAACCTTTGGAAGGCCACTGCTGGGCGTAGGAGTGAGAGCGCTACAGCAAGGGGCTCTGGGCCGTTGGCATCCAGCGGCTTCCCGTAAACTTGGCTAATCCGCCATTCCCGCAGCTGCGTCTTTCAGTTCTTTAAAATAAATTTGACAACATGATACACATTGTAAATTTTTGTTTTTAGCAATTCCATGCAAGGTTTAATTAAAGATAAATAAACAAAGCACTCGCCCGGCATGCGATGGGACGTGGGTTCGAGTCCCACCTGAGGTCGATGACTTTTTTCAAGTGTTATTTATCTTTAATCATACACATTGCTCTGATCCTAAGGTAAAGTAGCCAAATAACTTTTGTTAAGAATAGAATAGAATATATTTTATTTGCGTTTAAATAGGGTACACTAAAGGTCTTACAATTAGAAATCAGAAACAACGACGGTACCGCAACAACCAGACCCGAGACAATATAGAAAATTTCGTTTTCTACATTAACCCGTTCGGGGATCGAACCCGGAACCTTAAAGATGGCTACGCCATTTATGGTCCGGCGCGTCTCAGAGGTCGTCAAAGGTCGTTTTCTTTCTTTCTTCACGTCGAGAAGCTTTATTCCCCAATGGTTGTCACCTATTATTGCTACTTCAGCTTATCAATTTGACAACCTATGTGAATGGATTTGTGGTTTTTAACGGGGCAGACAGTCAATAACCACGTGCCTTATATCTTATCTAAATTCATGACTCTGTGATCAATAATGTCTCTTTAGTAAATCAAAGTCTATAACATTAATTTTTAAAAATGGTTAAATTTCGGCCTCTATTTATCGCTCACCTCACAAGTCTGCGAAAAAGTGAATCCTTGACATAGATTTCTAAAGCTTCTCCTAATTCCATATTTATGACGACAATAACAAGGAACTCCCAAAATCTCTTAACCTCTCATCTCCGATTATCTTTCTCTTAACCCACCACTTCGCGGCTTCTTTGTTTCCTGCCACATATCAACTGGCTAAGCGTGAATATAAAGGCCACGTACAAGGTTTACGACATAAGTAAAGGAAAGGAACGACGAAAAATAAAATCTTAAGTGCTTTCTTCGCTAATCCGGGAACGGGGGACGATCGGTAATAAGCCCCTTCGGAGAGACCGGTTTTACTACGAACAATTTAGTCAATAACTTATGACGGTATACAAATTGTTATCAGTAGACTGGCTAATACTAGCATCCGCTGTAAAGTAAGCAATGTTATTATCTTGAGCGTATTTTCGAAATAACTACATTTTATCTTTTTATCATTGTCAGCATTCAGCCACAGAACGTCCACTTCGAAACATTGGCGTCCCGCAATGACTTCTTAATTGACTGATTTGGAGCGGCCTGTATCCAGCGGCTCGTGGTCGTCTATCTATCCAGTGGATGGATATTATATATTATATTGTGAAGATGAAGTCATCATAACCAGACTCTTTGTATTGTTTTGTCACTATGGCTTATTACTTTGCTGTTTGTTTTGCTACACTGTTTTGTTTGTCAATGACATTCATTAATTAATGAATGATGCAAATGAATAAATAGTTCTATTTTAGAGTTTTAACATAGGCAAAAATCACTATGAAATTCCTATATCCTACATTGGTATCGGCAAAGGTACATAGAGCTCTGCTTTTTGTGTCGTTACATCAATTTGACTACCGCACATATTTTGAACAAAAATATTAATTTTAAATTATCACGTTGTCATGACTGTCAGTCGTAACGATAGATAATGGTCCGTTAAGTTTCATTATCGAGTCATTAATCGATTGTTAAACTTTAACCAAAGTTAAGACTTCAGTGACACTCGCCCTAGAGCACGATAAAACTTTATGATCCGTATTGTACGCTCAATGGAAGGAAAAATAACGCAATACACTAAACGCCGGGTCTGTGTGAAATTCCTACGGGCCCCGGAAACTTTTTTGCCTATTCGATAGATTCTTATAAAGATAAAGCACTTATTTTATTGCTACTTGTTGACTTGGGAGTGTTTTTTGTGATTTTTCCAATTGCTGGAAGGATTTTGTTTCGGTTAGTAAAATTTCTTGTATTTTGTAACTGTGAAAATATTTTTACGCAATTAACAGTTGAACGGGTTTGGATGTTCATGGTTCACATACAGTTAATTTTTCACAAAAAATCTAAATTTCTCATCAGATTTTTCACTTAAAATTCTAAATAATAGTGTTATCATGGGCTAGGTTCGGCTTGATATACTATTTACCTAACACGTTGATATTAGTCATATAATTGGTTTAGGTACATGGGCCTTCGTTCTAGAACAAGCAACTTTTTTATTAAAAAACCGGCCAAGTGCGAGTCAGACTCGCGCACGAAGGGTTCCGTACCATTATCTATAAAAACGGCAAAAAAATACGTTTGTTGTATGGGAGCCCCCTTAATTAGTTACTGTATTCTGTTTTTCAGTATTTGTTGTTATCGCGGCAACAGAAATATCTGCGAAAATTTCAACTCTCTAACTTTCACGATTCATGAGATACAGCCTGGTGCCAGACGGACAGATAGATAGATAAATTATATATATTTCTTTGTAATTAGATTGGCACAACTATTTTACATTTTGGCGCGGAGTTTGAGTTATATCTGATAATTAGATTAAATACAGTATTGTTTTTAGTTATACCATATCTAGTGTGTATTGCGAATTTCATAATGGACAAAAACATCAAACAAAGAGTTTGTCTTAAATTTTGCATCGCCAATGGGATTTCATGTTCGGAGTCTCTGAAAATGTTACGTAAGGCTTACGGTGAATCTACTTTATCAAAAACACGTGTTTATGAGTGGTACAAAGCGTTCAAAAGCGGTCGAGATGTGATGGAAGATTTGCCTCGCTCTGGTAGGCCATAAACGTCTGCTACTGAAGATAACATCGCAAAAGTGAAGGAAATAGTGACTGAAAATCCTCATTCAAGTTGGAGGGAGCTAGCTGTCGAATTTTCTGTGTCACACGAGTCGATTCGTACCATTTTAAATAATCTATTGGGTATGAAACATGTTGCCCGCTCGGCTAGTCCCAAAAGACCTGAATTTTCTCCAAAAACTCAATCGCAAAAGAGTTGCTGAGGATATGCTACAACGATTTAATTCCGACCCAACATTCATGAAAGGCAGTGTTACTGGTGACGGGAGTGGGTTTACGAGTTTGACATGCAACTAGTCAACAAGCTTCGGAGTGGCGCCTTCCAACTGAACCGAAACCGAAGAAACCGCGCCAAACTCGATCGAAAGTCAAAGTCATGTTGACTGTTTTCTTTGACGGTCGCGGTGTTGTGCACTCAGAATTCTTGCCAGAAGGTCAAACGATAAAAAAAGAGTATTATTTAGATTAAGAGAGCAAATTAGACGAAAAAGGCCAAATTTGTGGAATGAAAATTCTTGGATTTTGCACCACGTTAATGCGCCTTCCCACAAGGCCATCATTGTGAACGAATTTTTGACCAAAAACTCAACAAATACCATCGAGCCACCTTATTCACCAGATATGGCTCCAGCCAACTTCTTTCTTTTTCCTAAACTCAAATTAACACTTCGTAGCACCCGGTTTCATTCGGTAGAAGACATAAAGGGAATTCGCGGCGAAAAATGAAAAAAATTTTTTGATGATTGGATTATTCGTTGGCGTAAGTGTATCGTTTCTGAAGGAGCATACTTTGAAGGTGATAAAATAAATTTGGATGAATAACTAACATTTTGTGTATTATTAATCTTTTCCCGGTATTTTATTGACAGAGTAGTATATTGCTTTGTTTGAAATGCAAATCTGAAATACCAAGTTTCGTGTTTGTAACTTAATAAATAATAATGTTTCCTCGATTTTAAATCCAATTTCAAACCTCGTCTATTAAACCTGAAAAATAATCTGGCAAAAAGCGGTTTTTGTTGGTGCTGCTGCAATCAGTCGTTCATCATTAACATAAATATTATATTTATAGAGAACTATAAAAAGTGTATTTATCTCATAAACGCGAGACGCGAAATTAATCTTGGTGTCCGTAATTTATCATACATGAGATAGGAAAGTGTAAAGATATCTGCGAAAAGATTTCCACGCATGACCGCACTTCTGTAGGGCCCACTATTTATGTTCGGATGGTGTAAACGAAACTTAGTAAACGAAAAGAGCACACAAACTATCATAGTTGATATTATTTGTGGGGATTTATCCACAAATTTTATAAATTTAACAAAAAATTATTTAATAAATGTAATTTTTGTACTTAACTATAATTTTACAAGATTTTTTTTAAATTTGTCTTTTTTAAAACATGGAGTGATTAATGCAAGGAATTCATGCTTTGCTTAATTGTATGCAATAGTATAATATAGCTACGTTTGTGAGAGGGTTATGTTAAAATAAAATCAATGGATGGTCAACAAAATTATCGAAATCTAATAAAATTTATTTATGATTTTAATTTTGCATTAGGTACTTGCAAGATGCATACGCTTTGGTTTAAATGTGATTTCTATCATTTTCATAGGTTAAATTTTAAGCAATGGCGCAATCCTATAGCATCAATATTTTCTGCAAATCTCACATATGCTTAAGTCAAAGGCAATGAATGAATTCTGAATTGACATAAGTAAATAAATAAATAAATATTGGACAACATCATGTATGGCACTCGATCCTAAGGTAAGTAGCGAAAGCGCTTGTGTTATAGAAATCAGAACCAACGACGGTACCACAACACCCAGACCCGAGCCAATATAGAAAAGTTCATTTTCTACATTGACCCGACCGGGGATCGAACCCGGAACCTCAGAGATGGCGACGCCATTAAAGTCCGTCGTGCTCGCCTCTCGGCTATGGAGGTCGACATGATCTTAATTTTGATTTTTTGGGTTTTTTATCGCCTTCCTTGTTTGTTTAGTCATTCAGTTTCAATGGTTTTTTCTTTAGCAAAATAAAGAGGCTATATTTACAGACGGGTGCTTTCAGATGTAAAATAAATATGAGACCCCTGAAAAAAGCTTTGATAAATGCCTAAAATATACGTGCTGCGAGATAAAGGTTCTGAGTTTTTAATTCTTTTATATCATCTGTCATCATAAAAACGTAACATAGGTACTTTACTAGGGTGATTCTTATGTAGCAATACATTTTTTTACTGGGGTTCTGGTACATCAAAATCTCAAAATTAAGATCATTTTAACCCGACTGCCAAACAAGGGTTATGTTTTTCGAGCGTATGTATGTAAGTATGTCCATTTCTTTGGACCTAAAGCCTAAACCGTTTAACGGATATAAAAGTATAATATATCAATAGATTTGTCTCAATTGTGAGAGTGACAAGGGGTATGTTATTTCCTGAAATTCCCGCGGGAACAGAACTTATCCGGGAAAAACGGATCTGCAATACTGATAAACCGATTTTGAAACTTTCTTTTATTAACTAAGGTGCTAATAGTATTCAATACTTTATTTTTCAAAATACCTACGGGCACAGGCAAAAAAATACACTGACAAAATAGGAAGAAAAACCGTTTAATGGATTTCAACACATGATATGTCATAAGATTCGTCTCAGTTGTGGAGTGATATAAGCTATGTTATTACCCGGAATTCCTATTGGTACATAAATTAAACGGGATAACCCGATTTCAGATACTATACTTACTCGAGTTAAACCTTTTCTTTAATGAAGAGTTAAAAATAAGGCTTTATAGTTCATTGAGAAGTAGGAGTAGAACACTACAAACTAAAAAGTCAAAAATAAAATTAATTTTAAAAAAAAAATTAAAACCCGACTGCGTAAAAAGTGAACTTATAAGATGAAAACAAGATTTAAAGAATCAATTTGCAGTCGGAGGCATCAAATCTATTAACAGCATAATGATGATTGACTTGGTATGAACTGCGTTAGTACCTAATTAAGTTATTTAAATCCGTGTTAAAAAAGTCGAATCAGTATCATGGATTTGATGCCTCAGACTGCAAATTGATTCTTCAAATCTTGTTTTCATCTTTTAAGTTCACTTTTTACGCAGTCGGGTTTTTAATTAATTAATTTTATTCTCATACAATACAACAAGTACCTTACAATATAATCTTCTTTAAGGTACCTATGGAGAGTGTTTTTTGTGATTTTAAATGTCTGTCCCAAGGGACAGACATTTAAAGTCAAGTAGCGGCTAAGACGTTAGGCCAAGCGTTAGTAGTTTTGGGACGCATGCTGCAAATCCGGCAGTCATCACCGGCCGCGCTTTCCGACCACTCATTACCATCTCATCATCATCATTTCAGCCACAGGACGTCCACTGCTGAACATAGGCCTCCCCCAGTGACTTCTATCATCTGGGGGGTTTTGTTGCCATACTCGCCACGCTTGGCAGGTGGGTTGGCGAGCGCAGTTTTTTTATTATTTTATTATTTTACGCAGACGCTGTTCCCCGTCTCGTGCTACAGGATTAAGGTTCCGTGTGGCGACGGCCGTAAAGAATACACTTCCCCACCGCCAACAGGAGTCGTGTCGTAAGAGGCATTACCATCTAAATTAATATAAAAATATATATAATTGTATTGGTGCACTAGTAAACATCTTCATTCATTCATTCATCAGTAAATCTGGACTTTTCATTTGCCAACGGACAGTCGAGCCACACACATTAAGCCTCAACACTCTTCATTACACTATTAATAATAATAGCATCTCATTTAAAACAAGATAGACTACAGGTTTAGTAGATACGTACTCATAAAATAAAAAAGTATGCAACAATCTTCATAAAAGTCGGAAAAGTGGTTTAAAAGGTTATTGAAATAAGCTAAAAAGAATTCAAGTGTTCTACCAAAGGAAGGATTAAAATGTTGCCTCGGGGATATTACTTCATAATTTTCACGGAAGCTAATGAAACGATATTAAAAACTGTTTTAATTTTATTTTCTTCAAACTTCTATTTTAGATTTTTCATTCACTATATACGTACTCCGTAGCCGAGAAACGAGCTCGCCGGATTTGGTACCGCCAGCACTGAGGTGCTGGGTTCGATTCCCGGTCGCAACAGTGAAGAATATATACACTTTTGTATATTTTCTCGGGTCTCAATGTTGTAGTACCTTCGTTATTTCTGTTTTCTATTAAGCTTAAGCTACTTACGAGTACCTTACGATCGGATCAATATATGTGATATTGTCCAATATTTATTTATTTATATAACACGGTTGTAACTAGAATAATAATTTGTCGTGTACTTAATAACAAATTGCTCGTAAGGTAAGGTAAGTAAGGTGCTCGTAGCTCAGTGGCGGCAGCGCTTTGGTATCGATTACTAAAGTTAAGCAACCAATGCCGCGATCGTGAGTGGATGGGTGACCATTCCGACCATATTTAGTGATATTTATCACGAGCATCTCCGTGCTTCGGAAGGCACGTTAAAAGTTGGTCCCAGAAAATATCGCTTGATATTGGTCGTGAAGCCTAGTCAGAGGCCTTAAGGCGGCTTGATAACATCTGACAGTAAGGTTTAGTCACTGGCCTTACAAAACCCCTCCACCAATCCGCACCGGGCCCGCGTGGTGGAGAATGGCCCAAACCACCTCATAGTTGAGGTGAGGCCTGTGCCCTGCATTGGGACGTATATAGGCATACTTTACTACTTTTAATAACAAATTACAAAGATAATCATACTTTTACAATCAGCTAAGAAAATTATTGTACTTAATTGCATTGTGACAAAAACACAATTAAGGATCATATAGCTCTGTAACTATGCAATTTTTAGCCTAGTAATATAAATGAATGACATAGAATAAATAAATTTGGACATTACTCTTTTATCCCCTAGCTGTTACGATCATTTACAAACTATGACACCATTAATACTGTAATCATCATTAGATATTAATTACTTTTTTACAGTTTTCCTGTATTTTAATAACATGATCTAACTCAAGTCTAGCCAAAATGGAAACTGCGTAATTACTTTCCTAACTAGTGGTGCGGGCGGGAAAACTTATTCAATTTGTGATCAAACAAGTTTCAGCATTAGTGCCAAATATCGAAGGTTTTGATAGATTGGTCCCATTTTAGAGGTTTTGTGCTGAAATCCGAAAAGATACTGCTTCAGCCTTAGAATATTTTTTTAATTAGTCAAAGACTAATTATGAGGGTACCTGGGTAGAGACATAGTGTCTTTGACTGTCAGAAAAAGAGGCAAAATAGAAAAGCTATTGTTTGTTAGTTTTAAGCGTAGCGAATCCTAAGTCTATGGTTAGTTTATTGTACTTGCGTCAATGTCAGGATGTCAATTTAGCTATGCAAAAACGTTTAATAAAATTTAAAGTAAAAATAAGTTGGTAAAATGTTATGGTAGTTAAAAAGCAATTAACAGAAAAAAAACTAAGCCTTTAAGCTACAAGCCCCAAAAACAAAACAAAATCATAAGAAAGAAACTACAATAGACATGATTGAGAATGATCTCACTATAAGGACCAAAACCACCTTCTGAATATTTTATTTTTATTTTTTATTTTATTACTACAACAAAGTCCACAGCTTTCAAAAATTCAGTTTTACATATTTCTTAAATATTATCATACAGCCAACATTGGATTTATATTTTATGAAACAAATACATATGAGTGTGAGTGTGACTGATGTCGTCGATCTTTTTATGCAATTTTGTGTGTGTGTGTGTGTGTGTGTGTGTGAATATCAGTTTTTACTACCCTGAATTTTCAATACTGCTTTTATATAATACACAGTGAATAAATAAATATACATATTTATCTTCAGATGATGATGACTCGTTGCAAAAGCATAAATATATATCGAAACTTATTCAATTTGCGAAGTGTAAGCCCGATTGATAAGGTGATTAATATATATGAGTAGCGAGCGACGTTTCCATCTCGCTGACTCTTTAGGGTTCCGTAGTCCTGACAAGAACCCATGAAGTTTCGTCATGTTCGTCTGTCTGTCTGTCCGAGGTTTTGTTTGGAGACTGTTGACTCTAGAGAACTGTAATTTTGTGGAGATATGTAAATCAAACACGCCGACAAAACTGTAAAATAACATTTTGATAATTTGTTTTTTTAGAGTAGCTCTAATACATGTAACGTGGGAATGATTTTTTTTCATCGTCTACCCCATCGTGTGGGTATCGTTGAATAATTAAGTTCCTTAAAAGAACTTAGGGGTTTCTTTGACTATTTTACGATTTAGGGATCAGTTTGAGAAATAAGAAATATTAAACTTTAAAGCGACATTTTTTTTAGTAGAGTAAAAATTCATGATAATTGTGCTTTTCATGGAATTTTGAGGAAAATAATAATTAAGATAGAACAGTTAGTTTAACAGTAACTTAGTCGTTAAAAAACCCTTAGAGGAAAACACTTAACGTGACTTAAATGAAATAATTGCTGAAATATATTGTGGTAACGACGGGCAACTACGGAAACCTATACTGCGCCTGGCACGACACGCACTTGGCCGGCTTGGGTAAATTCAAATTGCTTTGGGAAATTTGACAGTTGCCGGTACTTTTGATAAATACAAATTGATTTTCCACTGCTCATGCCTATATGTAACGATACATAAAAAAAAATAAGGAGACTGAATTTTTAACGTTTAGAGTAACAAATAAATTTTGTGGCTAGTCTGCTCATGAAAACTGTGATTAAAAAACATAACCCTCGTTTGGCAGTCGGGTAATAAATATCTGGGTTTTTTACTAACTAATTAATTCTTATGATTTTTAATACTTGAAAAAAATCGTCCGCCTCATGTGGGATCCGAACCCACGACCACCAACCACCATTTTTCAAGTATTAGAAATCATAAATAAACCTAGCATGGTAATTGCTAAGACACAATTTAATTATTTCTTTATCTCTCTACTTAACGTTGACCTACATTAAGTATTATTAGCGATTTATTTGTTATTTTTGTAGTAATGGGGTTCTAATAGTATATTTTTGCAGCCATTGCTGTTAAACTTGTGTCAACATTTGACAGAAATGCTGAACCATGATCCTATGGCTAAATATCCAGTGTATTCTGAATATTCAGATACCTCATGGTGTTATAAGGCCGATTAGTACAAGTTGTTATGTACAAACATTTATAAAATCTAGAGGTGCAGGCTAGGATTCGAATTAACAACTCACAGGTAGGAGAAACACCGCACACTGAGCTACTACAACTTGAGAATATTTATTTATTATAACTACGCCACAACTTAACTTATGGACTAATAAAGAAAACGGCCAAGTGCGAGTCGGAATCGCGCACGAAGGGTTGCGTACCATCTTAAAAACATTCAGTATTTATAAAAACGGCAAAAAATCACGTTTTTTGTACGGAAGCACCCTGAAATATATATATTATTCTGTATTAGTATTTTTTGAAGATTTCAACTGTGTAACTATCACGGTTCCTGAGATACAGCCTGGTGACAAACGCACAGACAGACGGACAGCTGTCTTAGTAATAGGGTCCCGTTTTACCATTTGGGTACGGAACCCTAAAAACTACTTCTATTTCTTCGTTGTTCTATATTGTTGTGTGTTATAGTCAATTAATGATCTTTAAATCACAGCCTTATTATTGCAACAAGGCTCTATAGATACTTTATAAATCTCAAATATCACAGTTCTTAATTCTATTCATATAAAAAAACTTTTTATACAGAATTCCCAACATTAAAAGTCTATCCAAAACTGAAAGTGAAAAAGTTATAAAACTTTTCGCGATAAGGCTCAGACCACACTAAGGACGTTTACATTGATAAGCGGGAGCGGTAGCGGGCGCGTTAACTAATAGACAAACTAAAATATTGGACAACATCACATAAATTGCCCTGGTCCTAAGGTAAGTAGCGAAAGCACTTGTGATATAGAAACTTTTATATCACTGGAAGTAAATTACGTATGAATCTTTAAGGTACAATCATGGCCACAATTGTTTATAGATGTAATTGTAGGACTACAATAGCAAAGGTCATCGTATACTGTGAACCTTGAAATCAAATCGTTTAGAGGTGGAAGGGGTAGAAATCAAATCATTGACCCTACCCATTGACCTACATTTCTGTAGCAAATTGACAACTGATAAAACACGTGACTACTCAGCATTCCATAGCATTTACTGTAGCATACTACGAGTATACAGACACGATGAGTCGTAGTCATAGCACATTTTCGTAGCAAATCGTCATGTCGTAGTACATATTCGTAGCAAATCTTCATTTCGTAGTATCCGTAGCAAACAGATCGAATTTTCGTAGCAGCGATTTTGCGTTTTAGTAGTGAGACTATGGAAGCGAGTGAGCTGCGCTAAACTGAAACGATGGCTCAATTCCTATCTGTATAGTACCTACTAAAATCAACGTTAATTATTATACATAATTATCGATTATTATAAGACACTATTAATTATGAAATAGTTACCTATTACTCTCTCATTGCTATGCCCTTGCAGGGCGTCACATGTGTATACCTATATTTATTCAACACCACATAATTGTAATGTGATACGCAATAAATATTTGAATTAGATTTATGCAGCTTTTATCCTGCTTTAATTCAACTCCAATCCAACTCCATTGAGGTGGAGCTGTGCTAAGCTGAAGTATGAAAAAGTATGTAAAGTATTAGACAACATCACATTATTCACATACATTGATCTGATCCTAAATTGTACTTCACTGCACAGTCTCTCATGATATAGATTACTAATGTAGTATTCGCATCCTGCAGCCTCAAACCACGAGAGTCCAGAGCACTATCTAGTTTTTGAACGAAGAAAAAATAATACAATATCAATTCCTGAACGTCTTCAACCAATCAGCGCCCTCGGCCGGACCTGTCATTCTCGTTTTCGTGCAGCCTAGTAAACTGCGTTTTAAAAAATTTTATTGTTAAAATTACTTAAAAAATGGGTAAAGAACCCAAGAAATCTGTAGAAAAACTGTTGACAAGTTAAGGAAGATCAAAAATAATCTTAAAGTGAGGTCGAGATAACATTCCACCAGGAAAACACAACAGTCGCTTCGTTTACGTCGCTAACACTTCTACGCCGGTTCGCACAAGAACCAAAACATAAACAAGATTTCGTTCGAGATTACTTTCATCGCCTGCTCATCACAGAGTTAAAGTAATCTAATTTCCAATTGTTAACCGAGGAATCTACAGGTAAGTGATTAACTATGGGATAATTATTGGCGACTTACTAAGTAGAGTAATTCCCAACTAACGACAAGCATGGCGTGCTACAAAGTTGAGTAGTTCCCTGGTTTTCTTGTCAATCCCACACGCCGGTTCGCACAAGAACCAAAACATAAACAAGATTTCGTTCGAGGTTACTTTCATCGCCTGCTCATCACAGAGTTAAAGAAATCTAATTTCCAATTGTTAACCGAGGAATCTACAGGTAAGTGATTAACTATGGGATAATTATTGGCGACTTACTAAGTAGACTAATTCCCAACTAACGACAAGCATGGCGTGCTACAAAGTTGAGTAGTTCCCTGGTTTTCTTGTCAATCCCACACTTAATAAATATTAAGTCCTACTAAACATGCGTTCTACTGTATGGGTAGATCCTTGTTTTCCCCTTTTTTAATACAACAAAATAATACTAAGGCCTACTAAACCTGCGTTCTACTGTATGGGTAGATCCTTGTTTTCCCTTTTTTAATACAACAAAATAATATTAAGGCCTACTAAACCTGCGTTCTACTGTATGGGTAGATCCTTGTTTTCCCTTTTTTAATACAACAAAATAATATTAAGTCCTACCAAACCTGCGTTCTACTGTATGGGTAGATCCTTGTTTTTCTCTTTTTTAAATACAACAAATATTAAGTCCTACTAAACCTGCGTTCTACTGTATGGGTAGATCCTTGTTTCTCTTTTTTAATACAATAAACATCTTCAGTCATAACTGAAGATGTGGATTCCGATGTTCTGAAATTATTGGGCAATTTTACTGTAACCATTTATGGCCGTGAACTGTGGCCAAGCATGTAAAAACTTTTTATCTACCTATTGATGCACCAAAGCTGAACCTTGAGGCACAGGCTGCATCGAGCATAGAGGCTATAAAAGGGTGCCGTAGCTCAGCGGCGGCAGCTCCTTGGTATCGATTACATAAGTTAAGCAACCTACATCGTGGTTGTGAGTGGCTGGGTGACCATTCCGATCATATTTGTGATATTTTTATCACGAGCATCTCCGTGCTTCAAAAGAAAGTTGGCCCTGGCCAATATCAGTTGATACTGGTTGTGAAGCCTAGTCATAGGCTTGAGGCGAGGTAGTACTGTTTTCGGAGTTAAATTTTCCGTGTAATTCCAGTGTGAGTAGCAAAGATAGCATAGAGCTAATAAGTGATGCTGCTCGTTAACTATGTGTTTGCCGCTATAATGAACAACTGGCGAGACTTGATGGCAGTATAAACTTTAACAAAAATTTTCTTACAAAAATCATTTAAACTCTCAATGCCCAAGAGATATCTAAAATATTTAAATAAAACCCCTAAGTTAACCGCATGGTTTTTTATGGAACACTGCTTTATTGTAGCGATGCATATGTATGGTGACATTCACCTTATGTCACTGCCCCAAATGTGGGTCGCGACAAAAGTGCAATTCCCTGATCATTTGCAAGTGATAGGAAATATGCCTTTAGCTAAATTCTAATTATGTACATACATTGTACAACTGCCAAGATTTTTTGTGGCCAATTACAAAATCAAAGGATACTACTAAGCAGAATCTCTCTTTATATGATCCATGTAGCTGTTAACCAACCCGATCTCATAATTCAAAGAATAATAACTTTTCTGCTGTAGAAATTTTAAGGAAATTGATGTTTTCTACTGAAACCTATAACTAGATAAACTATAAATAGACTAGATAGAGGTGAAATTATTAGTTGTAAACCATGCCGAAAGACAATATTTTTTCAAATAATTACTGTTCCTAAACCTGAAGGCAAATTTATTTTAAATTTATAGAACTTGAATAAGTTCCTTGTGACAAAACATTTTAAATTAAAGTGTAAACAGTTCTAAAACTGATTACACCTAGTTGTTATTTAGCCACTAGAGATATAATAAATTTTTATTTAAGACTTTTTCTTTGCCTATTCATGCTAATCATAAAATACCTTCGCATGTGAAAGTCAAAATGTATGAATTTCATGTTAATTATTTTGGCCTTTACACAGCTCCCAGTTTTCATTAAACTTATGAAACCAGTTGCTTAGTGGCTGAGATCTCAAGGTATTCCCATAACTATATTATATTAGACGATATAAAATAATAATAATTTTCATTGAAAAGTATTTTAAAACAGTGTGTATAATCTAAAATTTATTATAATACTGACCAGTCTTGATTTTCACATAAATCAGTAAAATTCAAAGGGCTGTTTTTTGATTTTGAAAATTTTCAACTGTCACTTCCAAAGGATAAAATATGTAAATCAAAACTGAAATTAGGAAATTTCTTTATATTAATTTATACAAAATAAAACCCTTTGCACATCTGCAAGATCTTCTTATCTTAGCCTGCCTAGCCGTGGAATATGGTTGGATATACACAAAAGAAAATTAGAGACAAGAGTTTTAAGTATACAACAATATATTAACATTTCCAATAGTGTTAAATAAGTTGTACTGTGGTGGTCTGAAAACATTTAAAAAAAAAAAAAAAAACTAACAATGAAATCATACATTTAAAACAATTTCAAAAATGAATTTATTTTGATTCATCATTACCAGGTGGGAGGCAGTCTACAGTCAACCATCTGAATTGTAATGCTAAAAATATTAAAATGGTGACACCACAAAATATTTTTTATATTATTTACATCTTATTTAACAAGGAAGGAAGGACAAGGAATTCAAAAGAAAACACTTAGAAATTGTATAGTGACAATTATTTTAAAACATCACAGATACTTTTGGTTCACCAGAAACAAATCCATTTCTTAGTCCTAGTTCCCAGCTAAGCTAACGCTAAATGTCATTGTCAAGTTATTCAATCTTGAAAAGGCGATTGGGATGCATATAAGAATTATCACTAAACAATCAGAAAACACAGTGGTGGTACCCTAATGGCAAACTCAACGATGGTATTGGGTATTCAAAAATTTAATAAATACTGATTTGTTTTAAATCTTTTTAAAATTAAATTAAATCTTTTTCCAGTAACCCAACGTTCCAAAACCGTTTTAGCCTGGTTGTCGCGACACTGTTACGGTTTACGAATAGATATATTATATATATAAAAAAAAAAAAAAAAAAAAAAAAAGCTACGAAATAATACTGATGTCACAATCGTACAGCACCGCCATACAGTATGATACGTACTTTAAACAATGGTACTAATATTGTAATCAAATTAAAATTAATTAACCCTAGAAAATTTTGAGATAAGGACACCAATCATAAATAATTCTAAAACATTATTTATTAATATGACACCTTATTTAAGGCCCGAAAACCTGGTACATAATCAAAATCATTTTTTTTTTTGTTTGCTTCAAAATCAATAAGAAGTCAAGCAGTTGTCCGGCTGATGACATAGCTTGCTAATCGCATTACAAATATTAGGACAAAGGTGCGTTTTGACAGCGCATAAAAAGTATATCAATTAATTGGTGGTGTCAACTAGCCTAATAGGCTAGAGAGTAAAAACAATATCACATCATCTCCTCTTTCAGATATTAGTTAAAATGCCAGATTTAATAAAGATATAAGATATGGGTTCCAGCCAACTTCTTCTAACAGTACCTTTTTTCCAAGAAAGACCCCAAAAATGCCCAGCAGAAAACCTTAATGCCTTAATTAAACATGACAATAACTGTTTAAAAAAAAAAAAAACATACTTATTACAAAGTTACATTACAAATAATTATTTGATAATTAAAAAATTACATTTTAAATAAGGGGCATTATAAATTCTATATTCACAGCTCATATTATAAGACATGCCATTTCGGCTGCAAATTATTGTGTGTGAGTTTAGCAAAATTTTATGACAAATAGAGTCATCTGATTATCTAAAAAAAAAAAATTTTTTTTTGATAATGTGATTGATTGTATAACCAATTAATAAAATAATTTGTTTTTGTTAATTATTTCATAGAAATGCTCATTTATACTGTTCCTGAAAGGATTGATTTTTAAGTCTAATTGATAATAACTGACTTAAGTATAAGGTATATTAATGAAAATGAAAACAAGATTTTCCTAACATAAATAATGATTGTAATCGTTATTATCATCTTATTATTTCACGACAACTCTAAACATCTACATTAGTAATCTATATCATGAGAGACTGTGCAGTGAAGTACAATTATTAATTAAACGAACTTACCTTAAGTGAAGTTCTATTATAATTGTACGAACTGCACAGTCTCGAAATGATATACTAACCCGCCCACCCCGTCACTTTGATATGGCCCAAACATTAGTAATCGTGAAATAATAATCAACAAAAACAAACTATTTTGATTAAACTTGTGTTAAGTACCTAACTAATTATTTCTTAATTGCTCTAAACTTAATGACAGGTCCGGCCGAGGGCGCTGATTGGTTGAAGACGTTCAGGAATTGATATTGTATTATTTTTTCTTCGTTCAAAAACTAGATAGTGCTCTGGACTCTCGTGGTTTGAGGCTGCAGGATGCGAATACTACATTAGTAATCTATATCATTTCGAGACTGTGCAGTTCGTACAATTATAATAGAACTTCACTTAAGGTAAGTTCGTTTAATTAATAAGTAATTAGCTAAAGCACTTGTATTATACAAATCAGAAACAACGACGGTACCACAACACCCAGACCCGAGACAGTAAAAAAGTTAGTTTTCTACATTGACTGACCGTGGGCGACCTACCCTTGGAACGTTTAGCGCCTAGATATCCTTTTATGCATTGCGGAGTGGAATATGCGGATCCACATATGATACTGAGCCGTAAAGGGAGGGTAGCTAAACTTGTTAAATGTTATACGAGGTGTCAGGTCGGGCGCACGTTCCGAAACGGGCCAAGTCCGTTCCGACAAGCGCGTTCTGACACTCCTATTTGTATTGTTTTTATAATTAAAAATATTGTTTTTGTAAATTTTTTTTGCTATTTTTTTTTTTTTTTTTTTTTTATCCCTTTAATATCGCGTGCTTGTTGTGTATTGTAATTGTGATTATTTGTTTTGTTACTCTGTTTCTGTTTCGTCTCCTGTCCTGTAATGGTATGTGAGCGGCGGTGCATCGGCTCATCGACCTTCCTGGTTTTTTCGACTGACTCCGAACCGTAGTCGGCCGGAGGAATTGAGGGTTCTTTGGTGATCCGATGTACCGTTGACACTACCTGTCCCGCGTCCTGCGGGGTCTCCGCTGAAATGCTGACAAATGCTGAGCGGGGACCTTTTTGACAGTTTTTTTTATTTATTATATATATTTGATTCTGTTTGTAATTATGCTTATGTGTCAAATAAATGTTTTCTATTCTATTCTATGTCTGTTTGTATGTTTTTATAACGCGTGCAATACACTTAGAACTAGTATCAATCGAGTCTCAGTACAAACGACTATTTACTGGCTTTAAAAAGATTTATTTCACGTCGCGGCAAGTATATTGAAATATTTAGTGATAACGGCAAGACTTTCGTAGGATGTGAGAAAGAACTATCTTTGTTTATTATCAACTATAGTTAGCAAATCGTTGATTATGCTGCCTAGTTACGGCATAAGTTTACGTTGTATTCCACCGTATTCACCTCATTTTATGGGGTCGGTGGGAGGCGGGGTTTGAGAAAAGTTATAATTTAGCTAGTACATTTTTAATACAATAATTCCTAATGTCTCGTCTCCTCTTCACCATTGGCCAAACTGCGATCGCCAACCCGCCTGCCAAGCGTGGCGATTATGGCAAAATCCTCCTTTTGGAGAGGCCTGTGTCCAGCAGTGGACTGATATAGGCTGGTGATGATAGTGATGAATTCCTAATGTCACAACACAAATAAAACACATTGTAAGTTTTTGTTTTAAGCAATTCCATGCAAGGTTTAATTAAAGATAAATAACACTTGAAAGAAAATCATCGACCTCAGATGGGACTCGAACTCTCCCGGCTTGCGATGGGACGTGGGTTCGAGTCCCACCTGAGGTCGATGATTTTCTTTCAAGTGTTATTTATCTTTAATACAAATAAAACACAAACAAAAGTAATTCTATCCCAAATACTCCTGTGAGACAAGCACATTGTTTCTCGAGATAGGCCGTAGATTGCTCGCCCTACACCGAACGTGGAAACTATTTGTTTTCTCGTACAGTATTGGATTAGGAGCAAAGTGCTTGCTCTAATTGTACCAAACGGATAGTGTAGTGGCTTCCACTCTGGTCTACAAAGCGGTGGAGGTTCTGGGTTCAAATGCCGCAAGGGACAAATGTTTGTGTGATGTACATGAGTTTATACATAACATTGGCTGTCGTAAAGTCGGTTTACGGACGACAATTTTACGTGATGCCGTCATAAGAAAACATTGAAGCTACTCGGACGCATCGACCGATGGAGTGGAAGGGAGATAGATGCGCCACAAGCCGAACGCTTAGGTTGATCGTGCCTCTCTATCGCTTGTTCCGCGCTCTCGCTTGCACGCAAAACGTGACACTTTTTCGTGCGTGAAGCCGCCGATCGATTTATAAGACGTTATAACGTCAAAAAGGTATGCGTTGCATTAATTCCCGCGCTGTGTATAGTATTATTTTAAATCTGCCTAAAATGTTTATTTGAGACTGTTTAATCGTTTAAGTTCAGTCACTTGATGGTAAGTGATTATGAAGTCTAAATGGAGAACCCTTCTCTTAGTTAATGAGCCTATCTTGCTCATTTATCTTCTGTCTACCTATTTCATTGCTAAAAGTAAATTTTTAATACACATACATTTTTTTAATAAATATACATATGTTAGACAACACACACCACAACTATATGTTCTAAGTGTAAAAACTGATAATCTTTGTGTTACCAAAGACAATAAAAATTGCGAAAAGTACCTCCTAGCACACAAAGGCCCGAATTTAGAATAAATTCTTTTTTATACCGCTTCCAACCGGCCAAACTGGAAGACACTGGGGAAGACCTAAGTTCAGCAGTGGACGTCCTGTGGCTGATATGGTGATGATGATGATGATGACTTTTCTTTTTTAACTGACCATAACTGAGAATCGAACCCTGTACCCTTTGGGTTTAATATGAATCACCGCCACTACTCTAATCGGGTCGCCTTTGTATCGGATTGCAAAAACCAAAATTTTAAAGAACTTCAAATACCAAAAACGTCTACTTTTTTAAGTTACTATTTTTATTACGAAGAAAACAAGAGATCATCTCCAGAATAAAATTAATAAGCAAAGTTTTATCGTAACGAAAGTAACGAGTTTTTATACGAAGCGAAGTTAAGCATCAGCAGAAAATCTCTCCCACACACATAACATAATAAACATTCATAAGCATTACTTACAAAGCCAAACAAAGTGAGAAACACCTTGTATAGTCCGGTAAAAAAATATATACATTTAACAAAACTTCTGAGTCAGATCGATAAATTTTTAATTAAATAGTAGAAAGGTTAAAATTTGTCTTTTATATTTTCAAGTTAAAATATTGTATAAATCGGTGTTTCCACCACTCACACGAATCAAACAATCACAACAATTAGGCATGTTTAAAATAAGTTCATAAAACTTTTGGAGGACTGGAATGGGATCGCAAATTGAAAACGAATTTCAAATCAATCAAAAATCGGATTAAGAAATCTAATAACCGCATAATGCGATTACACTGAATCAAAATTCACTATCTCGTAACTCTGGGTTATTCATTCCTACTTTCAGGACCAAAACTAAGTGGTAGCTGATGTGTTTTCTGACACATATTTTTTTTTTACTTCACATGTTACCATTTTTTTATCTGTGTTTTTTTTTCTTTGTACATAAAACATTTTTAACTTCTGACTGTACCTACGCAATCTCAGCAAGGGAGTAAGACGTTACCCCGTCATTTGTTTCAGAAACATTTTGAGCCAGTTGCAGAACAGGGGATTATTTTTATTTGCTTCTTCCACTCCTTTTTCTTTTATTAACAATCATTTTGAAGATGAACGAATACAAACAGAAAAATCGTGAGTAAAAATATAAAAGCCCAGGTTTCTACAGTATTTTTCAGACTTTAGACAAGATGTTTTAATAATCGTCAAAATCATCATCATTTCAGCCACAGGACGTCCGCTGTTGAACATAGGCCTCCTCCAGTGACTACCGTCGTAATACCCAATTTATATAAATAAATTCAGTAAAATTCTGTGAATCGGAGAATCATTTTAAATTTTTCAAACCCTGGTTCATCACTTATAGACCTGGAAAACGCTTGTTTCATAGACTTAAATTATTTTAATCCTGACAAAAATCAAGACATATTTTTTTACATAAGTCTGGATAGTGTTTTTGATAATACGACTTAGTACAAATAAAAGCCTAACAATAATTTCAGCATAAAAATCTCCAAAGATAACAATATATTTATTTTGAATATGTTACCCGAAAAATCTTTAACACTAATTTGTATTCAACACACGGAGAAAGAACAAACCTAATGCGCGCTAAGCCTGAACTTCTACATTAGGCGTGAAATTCTGTAACACACAACACGTTAAAATTCTAAATCTCCTACCGTCTCGGATGTCACACACAAATTACTATACATCTCTAACGCAGATCAACACAGAAACCACATAATTTGTAGACCGAATAAACCCATTGAAGAGCAATAATAAACCTTATGCCTACGACATAAGAGAGGTACAAAATCTAACATGTACTATTAAAAGCCAACGCGGCTATCACAGAGATTCTAGCTACCTCAATCCAGTTCGTTTCAGAACGTTCCGCCGAAAGGACGTCCGTGGCACCGTGCAAGTTTCCGAACGCGAAATCGAGTTCGAATTTCAAAAAGTTTACGCGCCATGTTTTTTTGAACTTTTTAATTTGTGAACTGGATTAAACCGGATTGAGATTGAACCGTTAATGGATTGATAAGTGGATTATTGGGAGATTTAAAATGTGAATTGTTGGTTTTGAGGTAAGTGTTTCTCAATTTTGAATTTTAGCATAGAAGAAATAAGTCATCTTCTAGGTTTTTGTATATTCTTGTATCCAAAAATTACTTGTTCCAACAACAGCTTATTTAGCGGTTTTTGTGTTATTTTTAATATTACATTATTTTCTTTATTAAATTATTTTAATCTCGACGGATGATTCATAAAACTAAAACTTTTTATTCTGCGTTCGAGATTGCTAGCTAATAATAATTGTTTTATTGTCAAGATAACAATTATTAAAAGAATACACTGTGTTCCTAAGAATATGCTTTTAAATTGGTCCGATAGCTTCTACTAAATACATAATCCTACGAAAGTAGTACACAATAAAGCTTAGTCTTTATGTAATTTGTAATAAAAAAACTGAACATGAAAATCCTGCAACGTACGTTATATTCATTTAGTAACAATTTTGAATAAATAAACTAAACTTAAAAATAAATCATAAGAAAAAAAAATACAATATTAATAAAAAATAATATTAAGTTAGTAAAATTTCATTAAAATGTCCTTAATAAAATTGTACTAATTTAATAACTTCCTCAAGAACGAGGCAATATAATATAATTCTGATAAAAGTGATTTACAATAATTTCTATGTGGTCTAAATTTTTTAACTAACGTAGCTAAAAAGGTGGAATAATAATCATAAATATTTCAAAAATGATCCCTCACCATTCAACTTAATACTCAAAGTTTCCAACAAGTGTTAAAATTATGCAAATAATAAATTAAGAAGTCGTATTATAATTTACATTTTAATTGTGCCTTTTCATTAACATTTCAAATTTAGGTCGTGAAACCGTGAAAATTTGATTTTTTCTTGGATATTAAAAGGCAATGAGATAATAATGAAAAAAGGAAATATTAACTGTAAAAACTGGTAAAGTGAGCAAGTTTTCTTTTTACATTAAGCGCCATAAGGGTCAGGTTAAGTTATAAAAGCAACTGTTTTTTTTTTATTTAAATTAAATACTTGTTATATTTAATTTTAAATGACTTGTATTAAGATAAACCACGAATTACCGATAGTTAGCATCACGACACGAGGAAGTTGGTTATTTTAATTAAATAAATAACAAAAAAGTTTATTTTACCTTTTAAAAAATTGTTTATTCTCTTAAGTCCACACATTGTACAATTTTGTAAGTTCTGAGCAATAAAGTTTTAAATAATGAAAAGATATTGGACAACATCACATACATTGCTCTGATCCTAAGGTAAGTTGCTACAGCACTTGTGTTACAGAAATCAGAAACAACGACGGTACCAGAACACCCAGACCCGAGCCAATATAGAAAATTACGTTTTCTAAATTGACCCGACCGGGGATCGAACCCGGAACCTCAGAGATGGCGGCGCCATTTAAAGTCCGGCGTGCTCGCCTCTTGGCTACGGAGCTAGGTCGTCAAATAGATAAAATTAAATAAGAACAAGTTCATTAAAATTTCCATGAGAGATGTTCTTTTTTCCGTGTAATAACTCGTCTTAAATATCAAGATTAAAGTCTACCTACAAGCTGGTAATCTTTGCCTTATCATCATGGTGGAAGTCCACTATGGACCTAAGTCCTCTTATATAAAACGCCACAGTAAGCATATAAAACTGACTTTATTCAATCGATTTTCATCTTAATTTTAAAGCAATATAGTTTATTATTCATTGGGGAAATTTGGCAGTTTGTGGTAACTTGATGTTCTGTTGACTGTACAAGTATAACTTATCATCCTGGTAAGTGAAAGTCCACTATTGACCTTCTATTCAGCCTATTGCAGTCCACTGCTGGACGTCTCCCCCAAAGAACGCCAGAGTGCACGATCTCCCACTTTTTTCATCCAGCCACTGCCAGCTATCTTCCTAAAGTCGTCAGTCCAGCGGGCTGTGGGGTGTCCTACACTACGTTTGCCAAGGCGTGGTGTCCACTCGTGAACCTTTTTACCTCACCTTTCATCGGTTCTGCGACAAATGTGGACAGCCCACTGCCACATAGCTTGCTAAATTTTTGGATTATGTTGACCCATGGACTATGGGCATAAGTCCTACATAATAACGCCGCAGGCATCTTTGGGTCGTTTGCAACGCTACCTTGCCGATTATGGAATCCCTTGCCGATGTCTATTCGGCAGTCTTAATTATAAGCTTTAAAAGTAGACTTAAAACCTATATCCTTTTACTTTAGTTTTCTCCTGTCTTTTCTTAATGATTCATCCATGTTAATTGGGTTTGTAGTTTGTGGTGGAGTATGGCCCAAACCACATTTGAGGTGAGGCCTGTGCCCTGCAGTAGGACGTATATAAGCATACTTTACTTTTACTTTACTCGACATTACCGACTGAAGAGACAGATTGGAATTTACTTATAAAATGGTTTTAAGCAAAAAAACGCAATAAACAATAGAAATTGGAAGGCAGCTTAATGCTTGCAAATCAAAATCGTTTCGCATTGACAATTCCTTTTATATCCTGACATTACAGGGAATTTATAGATGGGTTTGGAATCTGCAAGACTTGTGCAGGCCAAGTATAAGCGGTAGCGATTATGTGAATTCATTCTACCACGATAATTTTAATTCTTTAATAAGGATTACCTACACTTTTAATTTATTTTATTTTCAGTCTAATAATGGCATCGGAAGCATTAATCTTTTCAGGATTTTAATTAGGCAGTTACAAAAATTCAATAGCACTCTACCGATTTTCAATTTTGCGGCCAATACATATAGATCAAAATAATTGTGCAAGTTTTACATTTTGTGGTAATTCAATGAGTTGTTGAGTGTATCGCCGGCATGTCAGTGATACTGGTACTAGTTAATGTGGGACCTTAATTGATATTAGTCTACAAAGGCAGACTATGTGGAGATATCAGCTGTGCCCGCAACTTGTTTGCGTGGAATACAGGATGTTTGGCATGATCCGTAAAAACGTTCGAATAACCGAAAGAACAATATTTAGAAAATATCCCACAGAAACATTTGACCGAGATAAAAAGTATTCTATATGTTAATCCAAATCATATTCTATGATGAATCATGTGTGCAAAATTTCATCCAAATCCATTCAGTAGTATTTGCGTGAAAGAGTAACCAAACATCCTTATATCCAATAAGAATATTAATTTGTACTATCGCGGGCTCCGACGCCTTACCGCTTTGTAGAAATATTCCTTTGTAAGCGCATCGCGCCGGACACGACCCAACCCGCCCTGATTAGTTATGCATTTTACTACGTTTTACTACAACCAATTAGATACATAGAAGCTTGCTTGCTTGTGCCTAAACACCTATTGTCTTAACCCGAAACATAAATGAACGTAGGGCGTGGCTTGAAGTGAGTGGCAATGAGGTGCTTGCAAGTGATTTTAGCTTTAAGACTTGTCAGGCGTCAGAGCCCGCGATAGTACATCCATACATTCAAACTTTTGCCTTTAAGGATAGTTTGCATTTGCAGACGAATATCAACTGAAAAACGCTGTCGCTTATAAATCGCCGACAAATATCCACTAAAATGAATGTGTCAAGACGCAACTCCCGCGCTAGTGATGAATGGTAACTACTCCGTCTCAATATTTGAGTTAGAAACTTGTTCAGTCTCACATTACTGACTTGTCGTGTACAACTTACACTGTGAAGTATCTACTTAGTATCTGGTAGTAGTATCTGATACTCTAGTATCAATCTAGTATAGAGAATACACTTTTTGATATTGAAGATGTGATATCGATACATCCGACGAACTCCGTAATTAAGAGGTGAATACCTACTCCGGACTTGGCGTCGCCATATCTGACGTCCTGGTTTTGAGTCCCGGTCGGTCAATGTAGAAAACGAGCTTTTCTATAAATTTTCAGATCTTAGTGTACCGGCGTTTTTAGGGATAAAAACGGTCTTAACTGACAAATAAAAAAAAACTTTTTTAAAAACAAGCTTTTATTATGTATTTATTAATAAACTGAATTAAAAAGTTAAAAATAAATTTACCTCATGAGAAAAATACCATTATATAGGTAGCATTATTTATAAATAAAAGCGGGAATACCTATTTGCTGGTAATGAGAAGAAACAAGAAACTCAGTCACCTTGCCTTCAAGAAATTTAACCTTTATTTCATTTGAAGAAAATTTAAAACAAATTAAGACTTATCCGCTAGCTCTTCGTCTGTTGTATTTTTTGGAGCAACTGCGGCTTTGCAAAGTTGAGGAGCCGTCAAGTATTAATTGCTGAAGTTTGAAACTGCGACTTCTTACAGCGGCTGTTTATCTTCGTATGATGAGAGAACTGAGAACTAGGTTTCTGGTTAGATTAAAAAGTTTGGAATCCTTGAGTCTTGGTTTAATTGCTAGGTTTAAACATTTCCTATCTTCATCGGGTCACTTAAAAAGTTAAATTTAAGGATTACATTTACTCAAAGTATAAAGAGGGGATACCTTTGCGAATACAGGGTTACATTGCAAAGGGGTGCCAAATTTTCAGGGACCACTAAGAATCAGTAACTAAATAGATCTACGATATAAAAGATCTTAAAATCAAACTTATTTTTTATCTTATTTTATTACTATCCGCTGTTCAAAGATGATACGCATGGATAATCTTGTCTCATTCATAAAAAATACGCACGCACTATCTCTGTGCAATCTAGAACTGCAAAGTTCAATGCAATAATAGTCACAATGGCGCGCGAAAACAAACCAAAGCCCTTTCGATGTAAGGTGCATTTCTAACAGCAGGAGCGTCCGCGCATTCCAGAGGTTCAAATAGACAACAAATACCATAAACAGTGCACCTCTAGATCTTATTTTTAAAATTTGGCACCCCTTTGCAATGTAACCCTGTATATATATATGCTTCAAACATAACATGTGTGCGGCGTCTCACACAAAATCCAAATTAGAACCTACTTAGGAATGTTTGAACTGAGAACAATGTTTGCTCAGACATTTAATCCGGTTCTTGAAAGGACCTGAAAAGGTTTTGTACAAAAAGCACTTGATAACGATATTTGTTCTCAACCTCAATATCAATTTTTTTTAATTTGACGACTTGATTGGCGTTGCAGAACGGTTGCCTTGAACGCGAAAGGTTTGAAATTCGATTCCAGGTCCATATCATTTTAGGAAACGAACTTTCCTAAATTGAGTCGGATCTACTATGCTATAAGACGCTCTTGAAAATAAAAAACACTATCAGGTACACTTATAAGTTTTAACCCAATAAGTTAAATTCCTTATTTCAAGACCAAGATATTAAATAAGTATTGTCTGGCACGTAATTATTTTGCACAAAACTTTTGAGACTTAAATAAATGATGGACAAAAATAGACTTAACTCTAAATATTCCTGCCATTCAACTACTGCGTCAAGAAGAATACCTATTTATTTATTTGATCTAATAATATAGTAAATTTCTGTTTTTAGCAATTCCATGCAAGGTTTTAATTAAAGATAAATAACACTTGAAAAAAAAAACATCGACCTCAGGTGGGACTCGAACCCACGTCCCATCGCAAGCCGGGCGAGTGCTTTACCAACTAAGCTACCGAGGACGTCACGTGACAAGATGATGTTTTTTTTTTCGAGTGTTATTTATCTTCAATTGATCTAATAATAGTTAACATTACCGGGCTACCAAAAACTAAGTTTGTTAGAACTAGCCCAATCGACACGTTTCCACTCCCAAAAGTATTAAAATATAATGTGTTAAGTCCTTTGGTATTGGTCCCACCAATAAATGTCGTGGAGTTACAAAGTTAGTTTTACGAGTCAAACGTTTCTTATATCGGGCATCGTAACTTTGTTTCGGCTATTGAGACACATTGTTTATTTTTGACGGTAATTAAAAGATAAATTAAGTAAACAAACTTCATACAAAGTCTCAAATAAAAAGCACGAGAAATAAAAGTATTTAAACTTCAAAACTTATCACTGAAAAAATAAAGAAATTTTGGCCAATCAAGTGCGAATTTAACTTGATAAACTATTTTATGTTTACTTTCAAGAAGAAAATGATTGATTGTATAAATTACGTATGTTTAGTAACAACAAAGTTAATATTATGATCAAAGTACTAAATGAAGAAATTGGTTTAATACATAACCTAACTTGTTAATATTGATCAACTTGAAAACTGACTTAATGAAAATCATAAAGTGTTTGTTTGATTTAAATAATCTCACTGAATAACACAAACAAGAGCTAAATTGTTCTTACAAGTTACTCGATTAAATCTGTGATCAAGCTAGCTTTATTTCTAGCATACAAGTAGCTCTAGGTTCCTTTATTTAAACATAATTTTGTTCGCAAAATCTTGATGACAACGATATTTCTTTTGAGTGTATCCCTTTAAAAGAAGGTTTTGGGTTTGATGCAAATGTATACAAAATATATATTTATGGACTTTACTCAATCTTCGACGTTATTAATTAAACAGGGAATAAAGACTGTTTCAATATTAGGTTAATTTTCAAGTTTTTATTTTACTTACTTGACTTTATTTAACTTATACGTTCGTTAAAAAAATTCTCGGTGTTTTCATCGTACAAAGCTGCTTTAAAATCAATATTTTAATGAGAAACCCTTTGACCTCCGATAAATGGGTTAACAAATTTTGAGACTCGATTCCATCCACAATTTATGTATTTATTTATGTACCAACAATAAGGTACGGAACCCACGGTGCAGGACACTCCCTTGAGCGGTTTTTATTTAAAGTTATATTTTCATGAATGATAAATCTAATTCATATAGAAAATATCATACAAATGCATTCAAATCGTGACCCCTACCTATAAGCTGTACATCAATTAAACCGTACTGCTTAAAGCTGATGCCGGCGACTTCGCTCGCGTGGTCTTAGTTTATTCAATATATCCTTCAGAAACATTAAACTGGGATAAAACGTTTCCTATTTCTTAATCCAGATCATATTCTATATGTGTGCACAAATTCATCCAAATCCGTTCTGTAGTTTTTGCGTAAAAGAGCAACAAACATCCATACATTTATAATAATTATAAATGAAAAATGTGAAAGATTGTAATTATTACAATCTTTCACATTTATAATATTAGTAGGATAGTTCATACTTTCATTCATCATCATCATCATTTCAGCCACAGGACGTCCACTGCTCAACATAGGCCTCCCCCAGTGACTTCCAGATCGACCGGTTGGAAGCGGCCCGCATCTAGCGTCGTCCTGCAACCTTTACCAGGTCGAGGTCGTGGAGGCCAAGTTCCACGCTGCGCTTGCCGGTACGTGGCCTTCATTCCAGAACTTTTCTACCCCATCGGCCGTCAGTTCTACGTGCTATGTGCCCCGCCCACTGCCACTTTAGGTGGTTAATCCGTCGGGCAATGTCAACGACTTTTGTTCGTTCACGGATCGCCATTTCTGATTTGATCTCGCAAAGAAACACCGAGCATAGCCCTTTCTATAGCTTGCTGTGCAACTTTGAGCTTTCTTATAATGTCCATAGTAAGAAGCCCATACTTTATTTGAATTGATTTAAATCCTTTGTAGACTAACCACCAAATAGTGTTCCTTTTTATTTATCAATGAACATTTCTCAAAATCATACTATGTTTTATTCAGTTGAAACATTTTTTGCTCAAAGAGCTCGCATCAATTCCACAGTCTGCTTTGTAGTCCCAGCTTTGTAGACCAAAACTGTTATAACTTGGCCTCATTCCCCAAAAGATTTCACGCGGGAATTTGGATTCATGAAGCTCTTAATTAGCGGGATAACCGCGGCACACGTTCAGGCGTCATCCACCGTCGGTTTTAGATTAAAGCCTGTAAAATCTCCAATTCAAATAGCGGAGAGGAATTCAAATGAACTAACTCCCCTACCAGTGGAAGCGTAGTTGAGAAGTCGACATTAAATGATACTACTTAACTCTTTGAGGAGCAAAGGTTCTCGAGTGGCGAACATGAACTACTGATCTAGTCAAAGTTACTAATGGTCACTGGATGAAACAGCCCTGAGGCCTTTGTCCAATGGTGGACTTCCAAAATCTGTTGATGATGAAAACTCAACGTTTAAAAGAAAGTTTATTGCAAGAAATAATTAGCAAGAAGGAAAGGATGGTAGACTAAAACAGCAACGGAGAATGGATAAGTAAAAGAGGAACATCAGAACAACCATCAGTCCAATGATCCTACAATAGATAGATATCTATCTATAAAAATGCAAAAAAGAGTATCTATCTGATAGATACTTTTTTATTGCACACCAAACAAAGAAGTTACAGTTGATATTTACAGAAAGATGCACAATTTAGGCGGTCTTATCGCTAAAAAGCGACCTCTTCCATACAACCTTTAGGCAGAGGACAACTACAAAGAAAGGGGAAAGCGGTGCAGACAATAATGAGTAAGAGGGGCATATTCTGAAAAAAATCTATGGGACCACGAGGAAATGCGTTGTATAGAGACCTATTCCCAGCCATGTAGTAGATATGATATAATTTAATAACTAGATAGATATTTCAATGACAAACACAACCTGATGTGTCCTACGTTACAAATATTCTCATGGTAAATTTCAAATTTGACTGGAATTATAACGTGGCGTAGAATTTTAAACGAGAAACCCTGCGAACCACTTCAATGACTCAATTTAGTATTTTAAATGTATATTACTGTTGGAATACTCTTGTATCTTTTAAGAAATTGTGAAAACATGATGAAAAAAGGGGAAAAGATGGAAATATCCCAGTATTATTACGGTTATCATAATACGTATATTTTCCCATGTAAATGTTTGATATAAAATTTCCATAACATAAAACCGTGACGGTTTTCATTTTCTTTTTTACATTTTCATGGTTTCGCGTCTTAGAGCATTAAATGCTCTAAGTTTCGCGTTAATACTAAAAATAATCATTTATTTATAGGCCATTTTCGACCACTGATAGAAGAAATATAAATAGCCTGAGCTTCTGCTGTTCACGGTAATTAATTACGCATATTACGGTATATATATTTTTTATGTTAATAAAAAAGTAAATCGCTCATGAAGGAATTACTTTTTAATTAACATTAACAAAAGTATGATAGGTCCGTTAGTATATAAAAAATAACCCTCTTTCAGCAGTCGGATAAAATACGAAGGATTTTTAGTCTAACGGTGCATCCACACCGCATTTATTGTAAGTTGCACAACGTTTCCAAGTGTGTCTCGGCAACATCCATAACAAAGAAAGTCTACAGAAAGTTCATCAATGTTAACTTATGATTACATGTTGCCAAATGTTACACCACAAAAAGAAACTGCAGTGTGGATGCACCGAAAAACAAAAGTAGCATGTTTTCAAAATATATCGAGAATTTTGTGTAAAACAAAAGACTGGCACTTGTCGCCTAGCCCCAAAACTAGTCGAATCTATCGAAAGCCGATGGTTGTGTCTGCGATCTGAATTACGCTCTGGGCTAGAATTTTAAATGAGCCCGCGAACTGTTCGAGTCGTTGCAAGATTTATTTCGGTTTTTGCATTCTGCTTCGTACGAAAGACTTTCGGAAGACAATCGGCGTTGATTGGCTGAATACGAATTGTCGTTTCGGCGAAGTCGACTGTTATTCGTGGATTTATTCCGGACAGTTTATGGACGGTTTCGTTTGATGAAGGATTGTAAAATGAGCATTGGATTTCTCACTTCAAAGGATTGTTATTATTTTATTTATTTAAAACTTTATTGCACAAACTCATAAAAGTGTACAATAGGTGTACTTATTGCTAGAAAGCATTCTCACTGAGAATGCTTTCAGTACTGCTATGTTAGGTTGGTAGGTTGACTGCCTGAGAATTTCTCAGGCAGTCAACCTAGGTATATAATATTTTAGTTTTTATGCAAAAAAATAAATTTAGGAGTAAATGGAGGATGAGCATAGTAAATGATTATATTTCAACGAATCCTAAGTTTACTTCTAAGTTATAATTTTCGTCAAATAAAAACAACGCTGGAGGGTGGCGCTACTTGTCTCCACCGAACACTTATAGCAGTACTGAAAATGTTAGTTCCTATTTTGGCCACCGCTCTTTTTACGTGACGCCAAGTATATTGGTGTTTCATTTCAGATAATTTGTGGAGTTATGTCTAACTTGAAATGGTCTAAGAATTCGGAGTCTTGCCTTACATCAGTAGAATAAGAAAAAAATATTTCAATAATAATTTTACGAACAGTGACCGAAGTCACCTTTTAAGCAAAAATGTTTGTGCCAGGTGACTCCGCTCTTCCATAACAACTAATAATAAAATTTATTAGACGACCAAACGGTTCAAGAGGTCCGCGGATTGTAGTTATTTGGCGTAAGAGCCCTAAGCGTTTGAAAAATGTTAAGAAACACTGGTTATGGCATTAAGGACCCTAAGGGGATTTTCGGTAAAATTTTAATAAACCGTCAATGCAAATAAAAATTAAGTATCATCTCCAGTGGCATCTCCAGTGACATAGGTGTTATTTTGGGGTAGGCAGTAGATACTTACTAAAGTGTTTTATTAATGAAAATCAGTGGTTTTCCTCAACGACACACATTTGTAAGTACCTACTGCCTACCTCATTTCATATATCAGGTAGGCACTGCCTAATTGCCTATATGCACCGCACGCCCCTGATCATCTCACCAAATATTTTTTAAATATTTCAACATGTCGTACAAAGTTTTGCTGAAAACTTTATAATCTAAGAAACCTTCCTCGCATCACGAAGATAAATACTCGGTGGAAGCGGCAGTTCCCAACTTCAGCAATTAATACTTGGCTTCGCAACTTCGCACCGTTTGGTGCCGAAAAATACAAGTTAACCTTTCGGTTAAAAGTTTAACGCTTAATGAATTCGAGGATACAAACTTATGTTTAAACTGCACGTAAGTACACTTTGTATTAAATTACGTTTTAACTTTTTAGTGCAATAAGCTAGTTAAACATAACCAAAAAATTGCAAATTTTCACAATAGATTTGAACTTCAAGTCTTACGGACTCTTTCCGTATCATTAAGGAGTATCGATTAAGAAACTGTTAACTGTACTACGTTACATGATACATCACAAAAAATATTCATGGCCTGTTTCACAATGTACGAATTAAGTTATGTAAAAGATAAAAATAAGACGAGGATAAAAGTTCTTGAAAATTGTGTCAAAAATATGTCAAAAATCATGTTTATCCTTCAGATAAGTAGAATATAGCTTATTCAGAACGAATGAACTTATCCGTACATTGTGAAACAGGCTCTTTGTGACCAAAATGCGTTATAACAATAATAATTTTGGTTTAAAAGATGACTTTTGAGTTATTTTTTTTACATTTTAAAAAGAGTCCTTAACAAAAATAATTTAATTATTGATTAAATACATCAAAACATAGTATTGTAATTCCTCCTCCTCCTCGCATCGTGCTCCTCATTGCTGAGGGTCGTGAAATCCCCGTGGAATAAGCTTCTCTCTAACGGTATCCCGCCATCTGTGCCTATGTAGTGCGACGTGCAATTTAGTGTCCAGTACGGAACGGACCTGATCTACCCATCTTGTTGGACTGCGGTCTCTAGGTCGTTTGCCATCAACCTTGCCTGTAATGATGAGTTGTTTAAGGTTGTGACCCTCTTTTCTGGCTATGTGACCGGAAACTCCAGTATTCTGCGTAGACAGATGGTTGATACTTTATAGTCTGGTTCTGATATTGAGCTCTCGTAAGAATAGTATTGTAATTGAAAACTAATAAAAAAGTTTAATAAAAAACTAAAAACCGACTTCAAAATGAAACTAAAAAGCGAAAAATAATATTGACTAAAACATACCTAATCAGTTCTTTTTGGAGTCGGTGCCAGCCATCGAGAGTTAAAATGTGTTCATTCGCACCGACTCCAAAAAGAACTGATTAGGTATGTTTTAGTCAATATTATTTTTCGCTTTTTAGTTTCATTTTGAAGTCGGTTTTTAGTTTTTTATTAAACTTTTTTATTTTACAATTTTAAGTGTTAAGTCCTCTATTTTTTCCCTCCTAACTTCGCCAAAAATTACTTTACAGCAAAGTAACCTTAACTAATATTGGTCCTCTATGGACCCCCCATCCAATGGTATGATAAAAATAAGGTGTTATATAGGGTCAATTTTTCGACGAAAATTTTTAAGTCTTAAGAAAAGGGTTTACCTACACTCCAACCAGAACGGCGGCTATTTTGGTGTCGTAACCATAGGATAAGGTCTCGCGTTAAATAACAGGATAAATTAAGAAAGGAACTTTCAATTTTTTTTTCGTTACTGGGTGTGCTGGTACGCCCCCAGTAAATAAAAATTGGCGGTCTGGTACCTCATAAGCTCCACGTCTGCTCAACACACTGCGAAATACGTTCTGTCGACAAATTGCAGTATTATCTTCTAACTCCTATCCGTTAAGGAGTTCTGTGGCTTCCATCATCAGGTCAGCAACATGACATGATGATTACCAGACCCAAAAATCAGCATCGAGTCAGAAAATATATGCAAAACATTATGGGTGCCTATAAAAATTGAGGGTTGCCCTCGATTTCCCAGGGATCCCATCATCAGAATCTGACTTCGTGGAAATGGGACCACCTTTGGAGTATACCCTTTCAAACTAAAAAATAAATTTTGAAATCGGTCCATAATTGGCGGCGTAATCGCGTAACATACATACAAAAAAAAAAAAAAAAAAAAAAAAAAAAACAACATTCAGACGAATTGAGAACCTCCTCCTTTTTTTGAAGTCGGTTAATAAAATGGGGTGAACTAATAATTATTATGTTAGTGTCGCATTAATAATCGAAAACCAATCATATTAGTAAGCAATCCACACACGATCATCATTTCAGCTACAAGACGTCTACTGCTGAACATAGGCCTCCCCCAGTGTCTTCCACAATGGCCAGTTGGAAGCGGCCTGCATCTAGCAGGTTTCTTAGATGTTCTAAGAGTCGTTTTTTGTGAAAGCTATTCCGGTGAGTCATCAACTTGTTTGAATGAGATACATACAATCGATAAGGCAAGGCATGTGCAGGTTATTTAAGATCAAATTAAGAGAGAGATAGAGTCAAGAAAAGAAGTCTCAATGATTGAGAAAATGTTGGAATCTCCCTACATATTGAGCCTCCTCCTGACGACCTCCGTAGCCGGGAGGCGAGCACGCCGGACTTTAAATGGCGTCGCCATCTCTGAGGTTCCGGGTTCGATTCCCAGTCGGGTCAATGTAGAAAACGAACTTTTCTATATTGGCTCGGGTCTGGGTGTTGTGGTACCGTCGTTGTTTCTGGTTTCTATAACGCAAGTGCTTTAGTTACTTACCTTAGAATCATTAAAAAAAAATCTACGAATAATTGTGTCACCTTTATCCACTAGAAAGTATTTTTTGTTTCCATAATAAACGCTGCTAAAATCAAGTTTCAAAAGTGTTAAAAATATATATTTTTTTAAATTTTTAGAAATTCAAAAACTCAGAAATAAACTCCAACGGTTAATACTTTACGTAAAAGTCGCGCCACAATACAAGTAAAGCAACTAAAAAGTTGCCGATAGCCGAGATAAGTTGCTTATTTAAAATTTCTTCAACAGGAATAAAAGGGGATTTTCGTATCGCGGAATCGTGGTCCAGTTTCTTTAAAGAGGTTTTAAAGTTATTTCTTTTAGTAGTAGTTTCCGTTAGTTTACATTGGATAAAAGTATCAATAAGTTAAGGATATTATTTTCTATTTAAAAGACAGCACTGTGTTGTTTATTTTTCAAGACGGTCTGGTTTCCATTCTAACTTGTCAGCATTTAGTGATAAATTCAGGCATTAGAAAAGACAAGTTTTTTTTTTTATAAATAAATATTGGACAACATCACATACATTGCTCTGATCCTAAGTTAAGTAGCTAATCACTTGTGTTATAGAAATCAAAGACAACGACAGTACCACAACACCCAGACCCGAGACAATATAGAAAAGTTCGTTTTCAACATTGACCCGACCGGGGATCGAACCCGGAACCTCAGAGATGGCGGCGCCATATACAGTGTGAGTCTTTCGTTGGTGCACAAAAAAAATATTCTTATAAAAGAACTTATTCTAGTTACGGAAAAAATGAAAAAAAAAATCTTTGAATAAATTTGAATTTTTTACAGGTTTTTCCTTTTTTTATGTGCAACGTTATGTAAATGTAAATGTTTTTTTGTTTTTTTTTTGAAAAAAAAAGTTTCTGAAATAAATAGCTTAAAAATTCCTTTTTTTTCTACTTTAACCTCATTTTTTAAAGACTTTATTATTTTTTTTAATTTTTAATTCAACATTGATAGATAGACTAATTAATTACCTTTGATTTGACGTAAGTTTCATTGAAATCTATCACAAACTTCAAAAATTATAGGCTTCTATCGTAAGTATGGTCGCGTTGAACACAATAAAAATACCTATAAAAAATTCACATTTACTCAAAGATTTTTTTTTTCATTTTTTCCGTGGCTAGAATAGTTTCTTTTCTAATAATATTTTTTTTGTGCACCAACGAAAGACACACTGTATAGTCCGGCGTGCTCGCCTCTCGGCTACGGAGGTCGACAAAAAAAGGATTTAATTGTATCAAATATTTTATCAAGCGTAGTTTCATAGGGAAACAATATTATTTATGTTATATGGCACCATCATTTGCCTGCTCTGTTCCCTGGTTATAAAGAGTCGGCGCAGTATGTTTTCCTCTTCTATGAAATCCGGCCATTCACTCCCTTCTTAGACATATTAGCCATGTGTTATAAGGCACCAAACGAATTTTCCTAGGGTCGTAATTAAGAAAAGTTTATTTTATGAACTTACCCTAACCGGGCATCGAACCATGGCCCTTCTCCAAATCGCCACGCTTCACCACGTCAGCCCTACTAGCATAACAAATAAAACACGATATGATATGATATAGCGACTTATCGACACCCAGTTGGGTGTCGGTAAGATAAAAGATAAATCGCTAAATGTCGATAAATGAACGTTAATCGAAACAGCGAGCATGGCCAATTCAATAAAAATTCAAGATGGTAGCTATGTACTAGTAAAATGAGGTCAAAGTTAGCAAATAGCTCAGGGGCCAATCATTGTACCCGTTACCCTATATCATATTTTGACAGTTGGGTGTCGATAAATCGCTATATCATATCATATTATATAATATCATATCATATCATATCATATCATATCATATCATATCGTGTTTTGTTGCACATGCTAGGGAGGCAGTGGTCATCTTTATTAATTTAGCTATATTGTTTTAGTTTTAGTATAAATATTAGTGCAGTATAGTCGCTGCAGAACTGCAGCTTTACCACTTTGAAACACAAATATTGCATTTGTATTTGCTAACTTATAATGCTAGAAATGTGGCACCATTTAATTTGAGCCGTAGCTCGACTTTGATTAATAGCTCGGACGATATTAGGGTACGCAAACTAGTAGCATAATACAGATTATTAAAGAAGGTATGCGCAAAGGCACAATTACAAAACACATTATAAGCAGGGATAGTGTAAGATTTTTTTTATATTTTTGAAATAACTTTGCATTTTTTAATTTACTTCGTAGTCCGATAGATAAACCTTTTTTTTATTAACTTGATTACCATAAGTTCAAAAAACTATCTACATTTTTTTACTCAACATTGCCGATCTCTCTATCTATTTAATCGATCGATCTAATTAAGAATACTATTTTTAGGGTTCCGTAGCCAAATGGCAAAAAACGGAACCCTTATGGATTCGTCATGCCTGTCTGTCTGTCTGTCGGTCCGTAGATATGTGACAGTCACTTTTTTATATTATGATATTGAGGTTTCTAATATCATTTTTTTTAAACTAAATAGTTTGCGCGAGAGACAATTCCAAAGTGGAAAAATGTGTGCCCTCCCCCCGTAACTTCTAAAATAAGAGAATGATAAAACAAAAAATATATATATAATGTACATTACCATGAAAACTTCCACCGATTTTTTTTTAATACGTCATATATCGTAAACCGCAATTAGATAATGGTACGGAACCCTTCGTGCGCAAGTCCAACTCACACTTGGCCGGTTTTTCTTAACTCTGACATGACTCTATAAACGAAGTCAGCTGTAGGAAATTGCAACCTAAAAAGCTACTGTATCAATTTCTATTGTACTAGTTAGGCAATTACCAGCAACTATTAGGAGTGCAACTTCGGTGATTAGGGAACTTTGATCTATATTAGGAAACGCTACGTGATGTTGTTCTCACATGATGTTCAGGATATCAATCGGTAATTTGGGTCATTGGAACATAAATGCTATAGCATGTTAGGAAAAACGCCGCTGCTCATACGTAAGTGATATCAGACTTATTCAACTCAGATCGTAACAATTTTTTTTTATTAAATAATACAAGGTGTAACAAAATTAATGTACTTTCTCTTATGGGCTGATTCTGGTGCTCAAATACAACAACTTTTACTATGGGCCAACATAGAAATCTAAAAAAAAAATTATTTATCCATACAAACTGATGTCATCCGATCAGCGATTTTGTATGGGGAGGTGAATTTTTTTTATGCGATTTTGATGTTGGTCCCGTAGTATAAGTTGTTGTATTTGAGCACCAGAATTAGCCCATAAGAGGAAGTACATTAATACTGTTACACCCTGTATTTTTAACCAACAACGTAACTGAATATTTTACCATAACCTGCTTGCTAATAATCATTTCACCCATGAGGGACCTATCGGAGATGGTTAATGCGTTTAACCGACTTCAAAAAAGGAGGTTTTTCATTTGACCCGTATGTTTGTCCGCGATTTTCTCGCGTTTAGCTCATCCGATTTTGATGCGTTTTTCAGAAAAGGATTTGTTACATTCTCGAGAAGGTTATTTTTTATAAATAAATATTGGACAACATCACATACATTGATCTGATCCTAAGGTAAGTAGCGAAAGCATCTGATTTCTATAACACTTGTGTTATAGAAATCAGGAACAACGACACGGTACCACAACACCCAGACCCGAGTCAATATAGAAAAGTTTGTTTTCTACATTGATCCGACCGGAGATCAAACCCGGAACCTCAGAGATGGTGAATAAATACTTAAGGGGGCGCCCATACAACAAACGTATTTTTTGCCGTTTTTATAGATAATGATACGGAACCCTTCGTGCGCGAGTCCGACTCGCACTTGGCCGGTTTTTTAATTCATATTAAGTTTTAGGTTTACGGCACTATTCAATATACTTTATTAAAACTTCTTAGAGTGTTGCCATACTTTATAAGTTCTTATTTCATCTAGAAATTCCTAAACAGCTAATACTTCAGTACCTAAACATCTATTAACCCTCTAATGAAAGCTCCGACAGAAAATATGAAACAAAAAATGTTATTTCTCTCGCTGAAAGCCCGTTGCAAAAACACTGATATTAATATCGCTTGCAGTTTCCGAGCCAGTGGACCGACACGCATCGCTGGTTATTAATATTTGTGAGTGACACGAGTAAGAGGGTTGATATCACTAGGGATAGTGGGTCTGGACCCAGCGAGCTGTCAACGCTGTTGACAGCTGATGCTTTTAAGAGTCGAACAAATAGAGATTCTTTTGTTTTTTCTATTAGCAAAGATTGCATTTTGAGAGTGGCTAAGTGCGTGTATGCATGCGGGCCCAGTGCAAATTAGTGGAGGGGTGTTGTAAGGCCAGTGACTAAACCTTACTGTAAGATGTAATCAAGCCGCCATAAGGTCTTTGACTAGGCTTCACGACCAGTATCAAGAAATATCAGCCGGGGCCAACTTTTAACGTGCCTTCCAAGGCACGGAGATGCTCGTGATAAATGTCACTAAATATGATCGAAATGGTCACCCAGCCACTCACTACCACGGCGATGGTTGGTTTACATTAGAAATCGATACTAAAGCGCTGCCGCCACTGAGCTACGAGCACCTCCTGAGGCACGAGCACCTCCTTTATTTAACAAAAATCTCTCTTTGTATGTTCCCACATACAATTTTTTTTTTTGATTTTTCTTGAACAAAACAAATTACACTTCTACTGATTATAGTATATTTTGTTCAATGGATCTAAATGATTGTAGTATTTGTTAACTTTTTTTTATGTACCTATGAAGGTAGGTAGCTACCTAGGTAGGTAGGTATTATTGAAAGTTTACACTGTTGGAGATACATACCTACTCATCATTAAATTTTGCCTTTAAAGGCCCGTCAGCCAGTACAATCTTGCACATAATTGCAGTACCAGACAATTATTTTTCCAGTGGGTCGCCTAGTATACCCAAACACGCCGCTCAAAAGTTCGTTTTTCGAATTGACCCAATCCGCCAATCGAAAATAAGATCCCATAGTGGGATTCCCTCCCATCTGTGGACTAAAAACCGTCAAATAGAGGCCCCTAATCGGTCTCGGGTTATTGATGGGTGGGCAATTAATCTTGCTCACTGTCGGCGATCGGCTTTCACTTAACGACCATTTGTTTTTCGACGCCATTTCTATTTGCTATAATTGAGGTGTCTCGTTTCGTTGTGATATAGGGTGGAAATTACATTGAGTTATTGACATGACTTTTAACCTAAAGTAAAAAGTAAAAGTAAAGTATGCCTAAATACGTCCCACTGCAGGGCACAGGCCTCACCTCAACTATGAGGTGGTTTGGGCCTTTTAAGACCAATAGCATTAACCATGAGGACCAGAAAAACATTATAAAATTGTATATTTTTATTAACAAATATTCATTTTAGAAAATGAAATGGCTTTTTATCTATAGATTAACTGACAACTGAGGAACGAAAATCTACAGGCCACGTTCGGCCACGTTCAAGGAGACGCGGCGCGTCCAGCGGCGCGTCGTGCGGCGCGGGCAGCCGGAAAAACAAACATATGGCGATGTATTGGAGCGTTCAAGAAGAAGCGACTTAGCGTAGTTGAGACTTCTCGAGTCTTTTATAGGCAAGTGTCAGGTAATTTAGTGTCACACTGTACAAAAAAAAAACTATAGAATTGTTTAGTCGCTTCAGTGTAGCTAAGAAGTAACCAATTTACTTTTATTACGATACGTTATAATTACTATACAAATTAGGTTTCATGTTTCGTTGAATTGTAACCTATTGAAAAATAGATAATTAGATAGATAGATACTCTTTATTGCACACCAAATAAAGAAGTTACAGTTGATATTTACAGAAAGATGTACAATTTAGGCGGTCTTATCGCTATAAAGCGATCTCTTCCAGACAACCTTTAGGCATAGGACAACTACAAAGAAAATACATTTTGTATTAGACATTTAGTAGGTAATGACTTAAGTCACAGCGCCCCTGATTACTTTCAAAAGCGCCCTAGGAATCCACGGCGCCCCAGGACTCGAAGACCGCAATACAAGCATAACATAGTTAAATAAGCAAAACTAAAATAAAAACTGCTGCAAGTGCTAATTATTTTTCATTAAAACATGAACTGTACAGTATTTTTCGTGTCCCAAATTAAATTTCAACCTACATAAAGTTAATGTTTCATGGAAATAACAAAAAACTTTATACGTTTTGCAATTTAGCAATGAAAAATATTGTTGTGTACTTTTAAAACTGTACGGACAGTGCATTTTTCAAATAACAAAACTATTTTATAATCACAATAGAAGCAGGCACAGTGGTTTCATTCCTAAAGGTAGGTAATGAGTAGGGGTTAAATATTCGCAGAGAACATGTTACGTCACCATGTAAATAAATAAATATTGGACAACATCACATACATTGCTCTGATCCTAAGGTAAGTAGCTAAAGCACTTGTGTTATAGAAATCAGAAACAACGACGGTACCACAACACCCAGACCTGAGACAATATAGAAAAGTTCGTTTTCTACATTGACCCGACCGGGAATCCTAACCGGAAACTCAGAGATGGCGACACCATATTAGTCCGGCGTGCTCGGCGCTCAGCTTCAGAGGTCGTCATACCATGTGCTAAAATATATGTCGAACCGACTCGATGCTCGCTTGTTTCTTCTTACTGGCTAGACGAAAGCTCGCTTCGTAACATGTAACATCCCGTATCGGATTACATTACGGACGATATCGATCCTTCATGGGCACGACGTTGAAATCACGGTATGTAACCTTAAGATTGAGTTTTGAGCAACGCGACTCTATCGCAAAAATACGTGTTGCTACGACACTGGCGCGGACTCGATAGTATTTTCATTTAAAATTAGTATTTTAGTGAGGTATGCGGCACATTTTTTTTTTATAAAAAGAATTCATATTTCCTTTGCGGCCAGTATTATCAGTTTTGATTGAGTAATCAGTTTAAGAGTCAGGATACTAAAATGGTGCTTAAAAACGTTTAATTGGTGGTCAATGGGATCGACTCTATAAATTTTTATGATTAAGAGGTGAGCAGAAAAGTATGGAAATTCATGTCTGTACCTAATTTGAAGCGTTATTAATTTAATTAAAGAGTCTACTGTATATATTTTAATTGTGAAAATGTAGAGCACTTTAATCAACTTTTTATTGTTGTCATTTTTTAAAGGTCGGATGTGTGAGTGCAAATTGTTTGCATATACATATATCCTGTCTAACGTAAATTGGTTTTTGAGATTAGTATCACTGCATAGACATGACAAGCTATCTATCCTGATTCGTGGAAGATTTATTTTTGACTGCACTAACCTTTTGCCGTGTTATTTCAACTATTGCCTTATCCATGAAATAAAATGAAAAAAAAAGATTTTACATAATAAAAAATGATACTTGCTTGCTGGCGGTGATGAAAATCAACCCTTTATATTAAGATAATAATAGAATTTTAACCTTGGTCCAAAATGGCCTGGGGCTTTAGTCAATAATCTACGATGGTCTAATGGCAATTGCTATAAAAATAACAAGACTCGTCGCATCTATGAATATGGTCAAGCTAACCTTAGCTGGAATAAAAGAGATAGAAGATACATTTCTATGCTTTTTTCATTCACACGTCTTTACTGTCCTTCGGCGCGGTAACTTAAATAGTTTCTGGAAGTTTCCAGGCTATTTGTTTATCAAAGTGCACTTTAACTTTTGGTATTGGAACGGGAATTTATGCTTCAAGAGACATTTTTATGGACGTGAAGATTTTTCTAAGTACGTTTCGACGGAAACAATGTTAAGTTACGTAATGTTGCTTACGATACATGCAATAAATCAAATATCTGTGGAAGGCCAAAAAATATATGAAATACTACGAGTATACGTACCGAGGTGCTGATAGATATTAGTATGACGGAATACGGTAATAAAAAACAACTAAATCGTAACAGGTTACAAGTTTTAAAAACATAAAAAAGTAAAAAAAATTGAAAGAACAAAATATCGGGTGTAAAAAAAGGCTTAACGAAGCCGAATACTACATATTCTACGTATTATTACGATCATTTTTTTCTTTTACACTATACCTTGGAAATGACGGGTTACCGAGTTATTGACAGTCAAAGTTACAATTTTTTTTAAAGATTTTTTACAAAATTGACTCCTGTTTGATAATACTAAACTTTTTTACAAAGAAACATGATCCGCTTACATACACATGCATAGTCTGTGGCGTGTGCGCTACACATTGCGGGTTAGAAATAAGTTATTTTTTTGATACCCAAAAATAAAAGTCATTTCCCAGAAATTATTTTTTTTGCATTCTACTTGATTTTAAGTATAGAATTCGTGGTTTAAGGCTTCGTTAAGCCTTTTTTTACATCCTGTATATTCTTAGTATTATACTTACTCATTTTACAGCAAACAGTAGAATAACAATCGAAGACCGTCAGTGTTATTTTTCACGTTATTTTCTTTAATATTTCAAATAAAAAGTTAAAAAACGTCAATAGCGTACTTCCAATAATTCTTTTAGTATTGCCCGTTCAATTATTCACAATATCCTTCATACATTTTGCGAACGTAAAGAATAAATAACAATAAAAGTACAGTCGGGTGACAAAGTGCTGCATAATTTAGGAGCTAAAAACATTTTTGTTTTTGTGTAATTATCAGCCGCTTCTCTGTACTCCGTTGCTTATTAAAGTAACTCTTACGTTATTATTGCTCATATTATATACAATTCAGAAACGATATTCCTATATTTGGTAACAGTAATTTTGCAAATTATGACAAATTCGGAAAAACATCTTTTTTTAATTTGTATGGATTAGCTCTTTATATCTTAAAACCTAAATATGGCAGAGGTGTTAAATATTAAGTAATTAATTAAGTATTCATTTGTGGTAAGATTTTTCGTTTGTATTAGGTGGATGGGTACATAGCTACAATTTTTTTTATTTGAGCTAGTTTGCCAACTGTTTTTTCATTAGTCATAAAGTGAGTCAGCTTCATAACCAGGCAACCGTGCATGTTTTAAACAAGTGCAGTCAACAAAATGTAATAGAAAATGGTAGAATATAATTTGAATATATCATTTGGGTGACAGACGATTTGTAACTATCGGTATATTTCCATGAACCGACCCAATCTCAAGTAATTTAGGAATGTTAATTGTTAATCGACTGCCTTAAATGCCGTTTAAATTATTATAAGTTTTAGAGTTGGATATTTACAACATTTTTTTTAATGTTAATGTTTATGCATTTAAATACCACTCCTACTTACTACTTAAAAATTGATGTAACAAAGTAAAAATGTAAAAAATAACGGAAACAGTTATAAGAGATAAAGTATATTTTACAAAACATATATATTATATTATTAAAATTTATTATGTAAAAGGTTGCTCACAATTCGGCACGATTGTTTTTATCATAAGTTCTGTATATACTTATGCAAAATAAATACTTGAAAATATTTCGAGTTGAATTACGAAATAGCATAGGTATAAGTGGTTTTTTTTTTTAGTGAAACACCATTTTCGCTTCGTTAATTTTTACTGTAGTCTAGCAATGTTTGGCAAGTTATCAATCTTCTTTTTCCTGTATTAAGGGTTTTGAAATAAAACTCGTATTAGCGCTTTAATGCGTTGAGACCATGACAATAAGTGTGATTTCTGGCGAATATTTAATTATATACTACTATTAATTATTGATGTTCTTAGATAAATAAACTATGATACTATCTATATGGTTTTCTTAGCGACTGTACTAAGTTTATGACAAACCCGCAGCGCCATGAAACGTGTCGTCAATGTTGACCATGACTTGGGTACAAATTTTATATAGGGCCAGTTATAAAAAAGGCTAATTGACATAATGTTTACACTAAAAGTTAACAGCTTATTAAATAATGGACACAGGCTAACTTAACTTAACCCATTGACCTTTATACATGGGGCTGAACAAAAGCAAGATTTCTGTATTTTTTGATAGGGTAAAACTGGGTAATACGCCACAGTTTTTTTAACTGTGAATAAAACTAGTTCTAGTTCAGTATTCAAAAAAGTGTTTTATTCTGATTAATGTTTCATATTTCAGTATAAAAATGGCACATATAGGGTTTTTGTAAGACTAAAATAACATACACAATTTTTTTTTTTTTTTAAACTTTGTGTGGGGCGTTTTACCTGACCACTGTTGGGTAAAATGCCCTACGTAGTTTACAAAATATCTTTTTACTTTCCAGTCAAAAGATGTCTTTTCAAGGTTCTGGATGGTATACCAAAGTTCCTTGATGCTTCGTTCACTCCCATTTTCTTACTTTTTGCGGCACTCATAGCTTCTTCTAAGTCTTCATCTTACCATGTTGCACGTAAAGTCTTTCTCACGTACTGATGAGGCATCGTCTGTAAACATTATACAAGAAACTTCAACGAATTTAAATAAATCAATAGACAGAAAGATAGGCAGGTTGACACATTTTATAATTTATATTATAAGTGGGGGCATTTTAAATTCAGGCACATGGGGCGTTTTGTAAAAATGTGTCTTTAATATGCCCCACCGAGCCCTTGACGACAGCTTCAAGGTTATAACGCTCGAGTGTTTCGAAAAAGAAAGGTTATTTTATCTATTTTCAGGGTATGTGGATAAAACTGATATGAAAAACATAATATTTTAATTATAAAAAATTGTTTGACACTTACCGCAAATTGTCAAAACACCAAAAACGGAAAAAAAGCAATAATTTTGTCACCAGCAAAGCTATTACCCGCAATCGTCCGCTATCTTCTCATACGACTGTTGTGTACTCAATGCGCGTCAGTGGCGCCGCCTAACTGTGTTAGTTTGCGTGTGAGAGTAGTGGGGCATTTTGTCAACTGGGGCGTATTACCCAGTTTTACTTAAAAAAAATATTTGTGTTTAGATCTATCTATTCAGCCTTTATTATTTCTTTGCTGATAATATTGTGTCAATATATAACAGGTAATTGAAATATTATAATGAAATTGCTTGATCAGACATGTTGTATAATTTAAGCTATGATTTCTATCTATCAAAAAAGACACCCTAACTAAAATGTTTGTCGTATTCCTAGCCTGGATTTTTCTTTTGGAGAACTAAAACCTCCCTAAAAACATTAAAAAAAACAATAGCTACGCTCAGCTAAAATACGTTAAATCTGTAAATGGTAGGTAATCTTCGCTTGTTCCCTGCATTGCGACTCAAAGGGTTTTAAATAAATAAATAACAAAGACACAATCTCGGCTAGTTTGGCATAAAGTGACCTCCCACCCTTTATTACGTTTACAGCGATACAGTTTATGACCTACCCCATGCCATCAAAACTGGCCATGAAATTTATATTTGAATTTTGCGGTCAAAGGGTTAACTACACAGCCTATAGGCAGAAATTAAAATATACTCCAATATTAAAATTAAAAATTCTTTATTTACCAGAAACATGATAGATACAGAGATGTTAAATGTACAGAAATTGTGCAAGCATGTTTCGCCAATCTGATCAGCATGCAAATATTTGAATAACAATACTGAATTCAAAATAATCCAATAAAATCACAATACAACATCAATAAAATACTATAATTCTAATAATAATTCTTCGATTAGGCAATAAGAAGTAATTTTTTACACACTTTTATTAGTTTTTTCACTTCTTACCAATTAACTAACAATGTAATCAAATCTTCAAAATAGTTTGCAATCTTATAAATAAAATAAGAACTATTTTACTTTTTATCTACTTCTAACTGAGACGTGTCAATTTAAAACTTTCCATGTACCTATCTGAATGACAGTACAATAATTTGACACTATCTTGCTGATCCAATGATGGGGCCGCAATCAACATGTGGATAGTGGAAACTTTGAATGACCTGACGCGGCACGGCCATACAACCGCGCGCGCGCTGATGACTTCTGAAATGAAAAGGAAAAAACATGTTTTCATGAAATTAATGCTAATTAATAGAATAATCAAATAAAATGTTCAATTAAAATCATGTATTATTACCACAATCTTGTTTTGTGTAAAAACAGTAACGAAATAACTTGGGCCATTTGAGAAAAGTTTTGCAATTTATGGTTTGTTCTTGTAATAAATAAGGGATAGGTATACAAAAAAATATAATTATTTAATTCAAAATGAAGATGTTTTATAAATCCTCCTTTATCTAGTAACAAATAGTCTGATTATTTGATTTTTATATTCTAGATTTTAGTCATTTCACTAATATGTCTTAGGCCTATAATATGCCCTAAGTCTACACGTAACCTATTATTTCAGTTCATTTTGCTTGTTTTGAAAAGTCCAATAGGTATTAAATTAAGTCAGTTTTTAAAAATATGATAACAGTTAAAATAACGTTATCTTGCTTTCTTTAAAACTCAATGAAAACGGGAATTAACGCGATCATAATTTAGGTACAAAATGTTACCTCTTTTGCCTGACGTTTCGATCGGGTTACACCGACCGTGGTCACAGGCTGACTGGAACAGCGATGTCTTCACTCCGTATGAGAGGCAGATTCTTCATCTACCCTCATAATATTATTTTCACGCCAAGTACCGTCACACACTACACTCACTGTGTCCCTATTCTGCACACTAACCACCGCGTCCGTATTCAGGTGACGTAACCCGATCGAAACGTCAGGCAAAAGAGGTAACATTTTGTACCTAAATTATGATCGCGTTAATTCCCGTTTTCATTGAGTTTTAAATAATGCAACGCGAAAGTTTAAAAGTAATTCTTGCTTTCTTACTTGAAAATAATTAGGAATGCTTTATGGAGGAAATGAAGTGTGATATCATATTATGCTATAACATACTTACCTAAGTACTTGATAATTCTCATGTATCATATAAAACAACTAGAGAAATCCACTCGTCAAAACTTAAAAGATCGTAAGTCAAAATACGTCATTTTTGTAAAAAATTTACAAACCTATAACAAAAACCTTCAGCACTCAATCGATATGTATAACAGGCCCGTTTTTACAAAAGCAGGCCACAGAATAATCACTTGTTTTTTAATCGAAATATTTCGTAAAATTTCTCTCGGAACATTGAATATTCAACGTGAATAACAATTCTGGCAAAGCTGAAAGGCCGGGGCAAAGAAACTTAAGCACTTTATAACAAGCACAATAAAAAAGAATCGAATAGGATAAACGGAACGAGAACACTATTGGTAGACCGACTGTTTTTGTTGAGCGGATAAAGGGTCGTTTACATTATTGATTATCTTGCTTTAATAAAAAACGATCTGTTTTAGCTACCGTTTTCACATTGAATTCATAGATTGGTATAGCGGGCGTCTCTGATTTGCCTTGACATCAAAGAATCCTGGGATTGATTTCAGACCTCCATAGACAAGAGGCAAACACGCCAGACTTGGAGTTCGTACCTCAGAGGTCCCGGGTAGGATTCTCGATCGGCTCTCGGGTCTGACTGTTGTGGTCCTGTCATTATTTCTGATTAACTGCTTACCTTAGGATCAGAGCAACATACGTGATGTTATCCAATGTTTCTCTATTAACTTTTAACTGTATGTCAACTTTGTCTACGCTTTGAATTTTCCTATTATTATCATCATCATCACCAGCCTATATCAGGCCACTGCTGGACACAAGCCTCTCCAAACAGAGGATTTTGCCATAATCGCCACGCTTGGCAGGCGGGTTGGCAATCGCAGTTTGGCCAATAGTGGAGAGGAGACGCTGCTGCCCGTCTTTTTATGGCGGTTCTTCTGTAGTCGCCTCTTACGACACCCATAGGAAGAGAAGGGGTGGTGCGATTCTTTAAACGTGCCGGCACCACACGGCACTATATTTCCTATACACGGAAGTTTCCTATATAAACCAGTAATCCGGACATTCCGATAATCCAGCACTCTGGTTTTTAATAATGCCGGATTAGTGAGACTGCTGCAAACAAAATAAATATTTCATGCCGGATTTTATGTTGTCAACGAAGATATCCGTGTAACCACCTCCTTAGGGCTCTATTTTTACAATCCCCAGAACAAAATAAAGTGTTCAGGAAAGTAGCCGGGGGTCAAGTAGAGCTGGCCAGTTTTATGGTCTCAGAAACTTATAACTTCTTGTTGTTACGATTCCTTTTATTTTGACGTAACACCAGGCCGAGATATAAAGTTTGGTATTGGACTGGTTACGGGAAATATCGTGTTTTGTTTATTGTACGAGACAATGTTTACATTTTATAAGGTTTTGTATTTCGGAAATGTGATGAGGGAAATAAATTATTTTTGATTTGTCAAGGCTTAGATATCGGATTGCCACTTTTACTTGAACTGGATTTGATGACAAGGGCTTTGTAATCAAAAATGATTTTATTTTTGCAGTCACGTCATGTCATCACCAGCCTTTAACAGTCCACTGCTGGACACTGGCCTCTCCAAAAGGAGGATTTCGCCATAATCGCCACGCTTGGCAGGCGGGTTGGCGATCGCAGTTTGGCCAATGGTGGAGAGGAGACGCTGCTGCCCGTCTTCTTGTGGCGGTTCTCCTGTAGTCGCCTCTTACGACACCCATAGGAAGAGAAGGGGTGGTGCTATTCTTTTAAAGTGCCAGCACCACACGGCACCATTCACGTCATGTATTTTTCTTTAAATAAAGACAAGTTATTAAACCCTAGCTAACCCCAGTTAAATCCAAGCTTCTATCTTTTAAAAGCAAACGCCGACATTAAAGAGTTTCCCTTAACCCTTTGAGATGCCCATCGTGTCTGAGAGACACTTGAGTGCGTTCTGAGTGCAACTTCTTTTGCTTGAGTTCACTAAGTTTTAAATCTCTGACTTTTTTAGGGTTTCGTACCTCAATAGAAAAGAATAGAACCCTTATAGGTTCACTTTGTGGTCCGTCCGTCCGTCTTTCTGTCTTTCAAGACCATCTTAGTAACTTGTGGAGGTATTAAGGTTAATCATCCGACGAAAAAAAACGGAGGAGGTTCTCAAGTCGACGCGTATATATATTTTTTATGTATGATTACGCATAACTTTTTACAGAGTAGTCCTATTTTGATAATTCTTTTTAAGAAAGACAGGGTATTGATTGAGTGATTGTTTACTCACTGATTGTAATGTTTGACCACGCATAACTTTTTACAAAGTAGTAAAGATAGTCCGATTTTGAAAATTCTTTTTTTATTAGATAGGGTATACCTCTAAATTGGTCGCATATAAATTTGATATATTTATATAACTTATTATATTTCAAATTTATGTGCGAGTAATTTCGAGGTGGGTTTTTTAAAACGATATAGTCAAGCCTACAGTCTCTCGAAGCTGTAAGAAAATGAAACTTCTTTGCCCTAGTTTTAGAAATTTAAACAATTAAATAACAATTGCCGCGTCACAAAATATGTGTGCGCAAATTGGGCGAGAGGGTTAATTAACGTTCAAAAAGATATGCCGCAAAAAACGTATATTTCGACACTCTTAAGAAAATTAAATTTAAAGGGTATTTTCCGTAGACCTATATAACTATGAAACTTGGCAAGTAATACCGTGTTACCCTGACCGTAATACAGCGAAAGCAAAAAACAAGACTAAAAGCCGGACAAGTAGGTATACTTCAAGTAATGGGAAAACTATGCATTTGTAATTAAATCATAAAAAACAGGGTCTTTATGTGTAAGGAATGGACCATATTTTGAATTTAGTAAACTGTGTAATGTGAGGTATCATATGAAAGGGCTTTATCTACAAATTTGTACGGAACCCTCGCTGGGCGAGTCCGACTCGCACTTGTCCGGCTTTTAGTCTTGTTTTTTGCTTTCGCTGTATTACGGTCAGGGGTTAAAGCGAGAAATGCAGGCAAACCTGTTTAGTTTATTTGAAAATAAAAATTCTTGGGTCATTACTATTATTTTTTCTTGGTTCTATCTAGTATACAATACTTTTTTATAAACAGTTAGGTTAAATTATAGTTTAGGCTCTTTCCGTACCAGAACAAAATCGAATCGACCTTTTTTTCTGTATCGTGTAAGACACGCAAACAAACATGTTTATTTACTTATTTTATTTTATTTGCGTACAAATCCACAGCTCTTAAGTACAGAATACAATATTTTCTTACTTAGTTACAAAGCAGACAGCCAGTATTGTATAGTATTTTTGTATTAATGTAGCGTATTTAACTAACTTAAAATAATCATCATGAGTATGTATTTTTGGAATTGTAATATTAAACATAATTTTTTTCTTTACTTGTTTTTTTTTTGGTTCGTCTAGTACGTATGTTTTGTTATTTTTGCTATGTCATAAATAATAGAGAACAATAATAATAATTACATAATGCATAATTTATTTTTGTATCTTTTCGTACCTTATTTCATTATGATAAGGTTTAAATTTCTGAAAATATTCATATCGACTGCTGTACATAATAATTGACTTTAAATGGGTTGTAAAACACTCATGTATATAGGTTTCCTTTAATTATTTTTAATTCCAGGTAAAACAATAATATTCATCCACAGATTGTTATATTTTTTCTTGGAATGGTATGAATAAAAAGAGCAATTTATTTTAAAATATCGTTAAAATAATTTTCTTTCACGTAACATAAAGCATTATTTCTCTTATGGAAATCCGTAGAATGGACACTCTTTGTGAATCCAAAAAAGTGTAAAAATGTCGTCTTTGCAATCATGTATTTTTTTTGTAACAAAAGAAGTCTTAAAGACGTAGTCCTGCTATACAACCGACGTAAAAAAGCGTAAAAATATTTGTTATTAGTCCAAAATTGTAGCAATATTAAGTGGCAGTGAGCTGGCAACATCTGTCGCAGAACCGATGATAGGTGGTAGGGTTCTCAAGTGGAGACTACGCCTTAGCAAACGTAGGATATTACGCCCCCCAGCCCGATGGACTGATGACCTTAGGAAGATGGCTGACAGTGGCTGGCAATCTTACTGTCAATGGTATTGTGTTAAATCAATACTTTCATCATCATCATTACAGCTACAGGACGTCCACTACTGAACACAGGCCTCCCCCAGTGACTTCTGTCATCGGGGGGTTTTTGCCATACTCGCCACGCTTGGCAGGCGGGTTGGCGAGCGCATTTTTTTTATTATTTCGCACGCAGACGCTGCTCCCGTCTCGTGCTACAGGATTTAGTCGCCTCTTACGACACGCCTCCTGTTGGCGGTGGGGAAGTGTATTCTTTACGGCCGTCCCCACACGGCACTCAATACTTTGCTGTTATTTAACAATCTTTAACAAGCATGGCCAACCGCTCGATCGAGGCTTTTAGTCCAGTAGATCGTGGCGAGAAAAAAATAATAATTTTATACTGAAGAATACTATTTCATTTACAATTTTATGAGGTTTGTAATTAGTAGATCTCACAGGGTTTCGTCAGTAACAGTAGATCTTGAGTCTAATCAAGTTTGCCACCCCTGATCTATAAATATGGGTCGTCACTAACAATAGCATCAATACTATGGATAGGGTAAAACCGGGATTGACGCCCCAGTGGTATAGATGCCCCGATGGTAATTACTCTAGTTTCGAAAATACATAGCGTGTAATTTTATTTATCTATCGAGATACTTTCCAACTATCACCAAATGGATCGTGTCTCATGTCTCTGTGCGATTGCATGGGACGGCTAGGTGCGATCAAAGTTTTTTCGGGATAAATGTCCTATTTCTCAGCGGGTCGTCTATCCTTACTGTTATTTATATGGACTTGGCAACTATCCCCTATATATATGGGATAGATGTCTCAAAATTTAGAGGTCCGCAATAATCGGTAATACTCTGGAAATGTCAAATGTAATATTTTTTTCCTTTCATAAATTCATAGATAAAAGACCAAAGTACTTGCTAGTTTTACAATTAAATGAATGAAATAATTGTACAGAGAGATATAACATATTTTCAAAAAGTGTGGCATCTATACCGGTTTTACCTTAGGCCTGTCGATTGGGAACTATCAAAACAGTGCTTCGTGCAACTTTTTTAATAAGCTCAAACTTATCCTTTTCAAATAATAAAAAGTGTTGCAATCGACAATCAGAACACTAGTGTATGTTGTTAATTAATGTGTTTCTGTAATTTTTTTGTTTGTGTTTCGTTGTTTTTCCATACAAAAAAATGTATAATATTATTATCATATCATCAATAATAAAATAAAAACGTCTTCTCAAGTATTATCTGAATAAGGTAAGCATTATGTTAGTACCTTGCCAAAATATTGGAACATTACTTCCATGTGATTTATTATTTACCTGTTCATAACATCTTTCTTTGGCAATGGCCTCTTATTGATATACCTTATTATTACCTTATCAATAATTCTTTCTTAGCAACAGGGACTCTGTATTTGTTTTTCGATGATTCCTTTTGTCTTTTTACAAAATGAATTTCTTATTTTCTGACACTGCGTTATTTTTACAAACATAATCTGAAAAACCTTTGAGAGTGCCCATTTATTTCGCAAACAAATAGGTGCATTTTTAATATAACTGAATGACTGTTGATTTATTTTCATTATCTAAAAGGGAAATTGTGTTTTATTTAAATTAAGAAACAAACATCTGAAAATTGTACATATACTTTTTCCCATTAAATCTATTAAACAGTCGTAAACTTTTTCGTGTGGATGGTAAAAATTATCGTTTCAATGATAAACAGTTTGAAATATCTGTTGCTACCAAAATTATGATGGATGTCACTGGGGGAGGCCTATATTCGGCAGAGGACGTCCTGTGGCTGAAATCATGATGATTATAATACTTAAAGCAACAGATATTTTTATCATCTCAGGCTTTAATAGGCTGAGTTAATGAAATGATCTTCAGATCAATGATCAGTCCACTGCTGGAAGCGCCTAAAAAGTGTCAAAAAGCATCTTCCACTTTTTTATCCAGCCACTGCCAGCCATCTTCCTAAGTTCTTCGGTCCATCAAGCTGTGGGGCGTTCTACCCTATAATTGCCGGGACGTAGGCTCTACTCAATGAACCATCATTCATCAGAAAAGACACAAATAAAAATAAGTTTATTATTTGTTTCAGATAAAGCAAAAATGGCGGGGAAGGCCCTCATTCTGTTTGCTTCCATATCGGTTTTGAAAGTCGGTAAGTGAAATTAAGAGAGGTCATTCCAATTAGTTACATAGAGATATATATTTTAAGTGAAACTGTGAAGTTTGTTACGCTACCTATTTTCTAAAAATCGTATGCCACATGCATAATCTTAATCGCATTCACATTTAGCATGAATTTGCTAAAAAAATAAATAAAGAATATCTGTTTTTGTAGGGTTTGACGCCTCTCTTTTTTAAGGTGTCAGCTGAAAACCAGCGTCGCGGCACTCTATGTCTCGGCCTATATGTTACATGAATTTTTATAAATGTGAAAAACTTGGATTGTATTATTATTAAAATAAGCCAAATAATATTTTCATTTAATAATTACTTTATATAATAAGGCTAGTAGTTACTTTATATACCATAAAGAGATTAATCTTAGAGATTGTTAAACTTATCCTAATTTTAACGACAAAGAGAGCGAAATGTATTTCATAACGTACCTAGCTTGTACTTATTACAATCAAAAACAATATTTTAACAGCTTATTATCTGTTAAAAAGTTGATTAAGTTCATTACTTTTTTCCTCGTGATATGAAATCTTTAAAGATCTGATATAAAATCTCCAAAGGAATGATAGGGCAAATGTATTTATTGGAGCTAAGCTTTATTAAAATGCTCGGAATAAAAAAATGTTAAAAAGCAGTATCTAGAATAAATTGTCGCATCAAAAAACAATGTATGTACTTACTCGGTAATAGCATAGAGATGTTATAAGAAACGGACAAAGTAGAACAGTAATGATTGCAGGACTTAAAACGTAGCCTCGTACAGCCTGGCCATTAAAACCTACAACAGCAGAACAAAACAGTAACGAATTATAGGTACTTAAATTAAATATTGATAAAAAAAATATATTTAAAATTTGGGTTTTAAACTTACAGATGTTAATTCTTGTTGCATATTACTGACTGATTTTTATAAGTTATGTTGTAATACTACTAAAACAGTTGTTTTTACAGTCATTTGCGATGCGTTTTTAGAATGTTACGATACTAAATAAATAAAAAATCATCTATGTAAACAAAATACTTATAATTTCGGATGACTATCGAATATTTTTGTTTAGCTTCGTTAAGCACAGTTTTTAACGTTAACAAAGTCGGAAGACAAGATAAATACTACACAAAAATATTATAACGACCACAAAAAACTTTCGATAAGAAAATGAAAAACTTTTTCAATCTGATAGTAACCCTATTTTGTATCCATTTCTTGCGGTTACAATTCACTTATCTCAGCTAACCTTTCTCTCGGTAAATGAAAACCAAACTTGTATAATATTTTAAAATAATTACATAAAATTTGCATAACACCGTCCAGCATAATGACAGCATTTCAATTTTGCTAGCGTTCAAAGTTTTAATTACGTCACGAAATTAATTTCGGATTAAGTTTCCCGACGCCAATTTATATTTTTGGGCGCATTCGGTTTGACTCGAAATCGGTTCGATTTACGACCGGTCAGCTTTGTGCATGGAATGCATACATTTTATTGGTTTTAAATCCAGGCCAAAAAAAATGTATTTTATTGGTTCATAAAATTACCTCATTTTGATATGTTAACAAGGTGGTCTTGTTTTACCATTCGCACATTATCTGAAACAACAGAACTGTTTTTCTTTAGTCTCTTTTTTATCAAAAAGTATGTATTAATTATTTAGAATAAATTTATTTCTCACACAATTGAAACATTCACGGTTTGTTTAAATAATGAATGAGTTGAATGTTAACAATTACTGCCAAAATTATTTCTATTTTGTTTATTTAAAAAATAATGATAAATTAAAGAACATAGAATACAAACAATTTAACTATGAATGGACCGGTAATATTTTTTTATTTTATTTATTAAGGTTTACCAACGCTTGTGTATAATAATACTTATTCTAAGTTTACATTTCTAGGTAGTTTTCTGGCTAATTACCACAAACAATTATAGGCAAACACAACTTGCACTGTAGTATGCTCAAAACATAAAATTACGCTTTCAAACTGAAGGCTCGAAACAATAGAAAATACTAGAATAATTTAGGAAAAACTAAAAAGTACAATATTTAACTTAACAATTTAACTAATAATAATTTTAATATTATCTTACGGAGCCTGGCAGGCGAGTCGGGGTGAATATCAATAACATCATTATATTCGTTTACGAGCCTACAAAGTCTCGCAACTGGAGAATTGAAACCGAACACTGTTTTACGCAACGGCGGCCGGAGCGGTGTGATCTTATTGCGGGGGTACCTTGCCGGGACACGGAGATTAAGTTTACTTAACAATCCTGGGCAGTCTATTTCATGTTTGAAATTTTCAGATTAATAATTTAGCAAAAGATAAGTCTTTTGTCTATCGAATAACAAAAAGTCAGTACTTATTATTAAAGCAAGCTAAATAATAGGAATTTTGTAGTTAAATAAAGTAGCATTGTTTGATATTATAAAGTAGCGTACCTGAGGAAACAATATAACAGAGCAAATTGTTCGTTTCCAATTAAAAACTACGTAAATATTAAATGAATTACTTCTACAACAACACTTACGCTTTTAACAAATCAGAAAATTAGATGTCTTTTTTAAATTGTGAATAAAATAATATTTAGTCTTATAAATCCATTCATGGACGAAATTTAAAAAAACTATACTAAGCCTGTTAGTTGATATTAGTTGAGCGTAGTATCGATCTTTATCCGTGATCGAGGTTTTGTTCACCGCACTTAGGGGGCGTCCATAAATTACGTGAGATGTTTAAGGGGGGGAGGGGGTCGAGTCAAATCTCATCTAATCTTACGTTGGAGAGAGGGGGGGTCTCGGCAAATATCACGCAATTTTTTTTCTGATTGAAACAAAAAAAAATTATACTATTTTGGTCCATTTAATCCAGATTGTACATGCTTAACCCGTGTCATGATCAACATGGCCCCACCCCCGACCCCCGCTCGCGTTTCAAGTTTCCTAGAAAATCTAGATTTTTAGGATTACTAAGTTTTAAACCTTTATTTGAGTGGTTTTTCTATAGAAAATATATATATGTTTTATGTATTTTTAGAAAGAGGAGGAAATAGGCTAAGCAGTAAATATTTATTAAAGAAGTTTTTATTTTCCTAGAAAAATAAATAAAATAATTAAGGGAAAAAAACTAATGAGTTACTGTGCGCAAGCGCCAACGGCTTAGAGTGGCTAGATCAGAACGAAGTTGAAGGAGCAGATGATTTTACTGAAAATCATATGGACATGTTAGTTCCAATAGTCTCTCTTGAGACCGCGCATGATTCTCCATGGACTAAATTAGAGTAGATATTCTTTTTTTTAATCACAGTAGTCACGATTTAAGTATTCTATTGTTAAATTTTTATTACACTTATAACTCTCAGCAATATTGATACTAGTCTTAACTAGTCGTAAATAAAAGCACGTAGCATTTTTTTTCTTCTTTTTACAATAACATTCCAACGCGTTTACGTAAGAAACCCACATTTCGAAAAATCTTACGTGAGATTGTGGGATGGGGGAGGGGGTTGAATAAAATCTCACGAAATCTCACCAGGGGGGGAGGGAGGTACAGAAAATTTTAAAAAACACCTCACGTAATTTATGGACGCCCCCTTACTTCTATCCCCAACTTCTGCGTTCTCTGTAAACGTTATCTTTTTTTTGTTTTTATGTTCTCTTGGTAAGGGATTTTTTCATAATTCTTTATGAGAACAAAGATCTTAAACCAATATTTTATATAAGTTAATAAAAAACTAACTCTTTTGGTAAGAGACACTTAAACAATGTTTAAATTTTTTTTTAGTTTATTTAAAAAAAACCTTTCATTATGACTAGGTTCATAACATAAATAACAACCATTGAATACTATTTAGTTAAAGTAAAAGTGGTTTTTGCTAGTTTTACATGATCAAAAATTACTCAAATATGTAAATTAATTAAAAGTCTGAATTGCTTAAGCCGTATACAATTTCTAGGCAATATCTGACAGATAAAATTCAGAAAAATTATCTGTAAATGACTTAAAATCATTTTAAAATGTGACGGCAATTTGATAACTTTTTACACTCGTACAGTAGGTAGGTCCTGTTCGAAAACCAACATGTCTGTCATTAAAAACAGATCAAAGGATCTCGAAAATACAGCTCAGAATATTGCAATAATTTTTCGTGCGCCTGGCAGAGATAATGTTGTGGTATAAAAACTGTTTGTACTGGTAGGACTCATTAAAATTTGCACGGACCAATGAGTTTTCGAGTACTTTTAAACAAAGCATTTGCTTTTGCTGTGTTTGAGGGAGATCAGTTTTTTTGTGTTTTTAGTTTCGTGTTCTGGATAAAACTGGAGAAGTTTAGCGTGGAAATAACGAAGTGACTATAAAAGAGTAATGTTAGATATTTTTGTAATGCGTCAGAATACATGACAAAAAAAGTTTTTATCCATCCATCCATCTCGTATCATGGCATATTTAAGAAACCTAACCATGATCTCTAAACTGTACCTAAGCAGGAATGTTTATTTTAAAAAACTCATTGTCATTGGTTACAGAGGCTCAAAAGTCATAAAAACAAACAACCAACACTTCATGTCCACTTCAAATAGAATATACCGTTTCCATAGCAACCATGCAGTAGTTACTATCTAGGACCCTCTGAGGCGCATGTCCTTTGATGTTCCGATTAATAATTTCATTAATTATTACTATCTTGCCTTTGATATCGGGTCTATTAGTAGTGGGGGTATAATTGTATTAAATTGTTCAGGTTTGACTAATATGGGTTCTGTTTTATGGCCATTGGTTAATTTGCAACTTGGAAATCTTAAACTAAGATCTGGTAGAGTTTACCTTATTATGTTTACAAAAGGATAGTAAAATTTGACAATATTTTTGTAGATACCTACATTTATGGTTTCAAAGTTAATATCAAAGGTTAAAATTTTGTGATGTTCAAAATCTGACTTTACAGGATTATTTAAATTTAATCATAATTGCTTTGATAATCTTAAATATTAATAATCGCATTGTCAATGATAGTAAAATTGTAATTATTGATGAAAACAACTTTTCATCACAATAACTTAATTTTTTTTTTCAAAATGTTATGAAGATTATCATTAACATTCAAAAATGTATTTGAAGATTATGACATTAATCCCTTTGGGCCTAAAAATGGTAGACCAATAACGAACTAAAACTACAATTCCACTCTACCAAGGCCGATAAGTCTGTTATTTCTCCGTGATAATTATTATTATCTCTTAGTGATTTATTTCTTTCCCTTCCACTTCATTTATCCCATAATCCCTAGCAATTCCCGAACACAACAAAGATATCAACAATACTGGCAAAGCAAATTACTCAAAATCTTAGGGATGCCAGTACATAAAAGCAAAAATAAACACAATATACTTTTGGACATTATAGAGATCTAGAATTCTAGATTTTTCAAGAATTCTCATGTCTTCTTCGACAAGTTGTGATAACTGTTTGCATTATAAACCATAAACTACGACATTTTAATAAAAAAACCTAGCATACATGGAGAATAATATGCGTCTTTTTTATTGACCGACAAAATAAACGAATGTTATAAATTGTCTAATCATACAGCCGATAGGTATTTATTTTTTTATTAAGTCGAACCCTTAAACCTCCTGATGACCTAGGTGTATTATGAATGACTTGATCTATGAGTCGGCTAGTAAAATTTGTAGATACTTACAAATTTTACTAGCCAATTAGTTTTATCTAAATTCATGATTAGAATACTATTAGGATTTAGATTTTGATAATAAACGCCTTTTGTTTCTTTTTAAATATATCTCCGTATTTAACGATAACCCTATTCTGAATACACCACACGAAAATCCATTAAACACTGCATCAATATCTCGGCTTTATATTCGATTAACGTATAAAATATCGGGTGTTGCCAAAACATATAGCGGACCATATGTCAGTGTCAAAGTATAGGAACTCAAGAAAAATGTGGAGGAATCGGTATGAAATATGCCAGATATTTATCACGAGTGCTGTATCGTATTTTATGAGTCCACCTGGGTTTTTATATTTTTGGTGGAAGTGAAACTGCCCCAATATGTTATTGGAGAAATTTGAATGAATAAACCTTTTCCCTAATCTATTCTTACGAATCTAGTTTTAAAACCTAGCCAGAGATATCCCCTTTTCTAGCGCTCGAATACACTTACGTGTTCTATGGATTGGATTCTCACTTAATTTTCTATACAAACTGTAATGATAGCTAGTCGGCGATTAGCCGAACACTAAATTTAAAAAAAAAACTGATTATTAAAAGTTTTCAAATGGACTGCCCGCAATATGTTGATGTCTTAAGTTAACATACTGTTGTCTTTTATTTACGCGAACACGATACATTTAAATGAAACTACTTTTACGGATTATTTCGCGATTTATTAACATTTTATTTAACCTGACGTTTCGAACACTTTACAGCGTTCGTGGTCACAGGTAGACTTTTCTACCGTATCCGTATCCGTAAAAGTAGTTTCATTTAAATGTCTTAAGTTTATTTACGCCTGCTAGTATAAATTCAAAATCAGATACAAAATAAACCTTTGGCTTCTTGGTTATTCTCAAGCTAGAATACTTTTGCGGGATATTTGTAAATCATTTAAGCGAAAAAACATTATTTACATCGTTAAAGGTAGCTTTACATTTTCAGTTTTAAAAAAGAGGTATCGAATACACTAAACTATTGGTTCAATCTCTAACCCCAGCGAGATATTTCTGGCATTCTGTAATACGGTGCCTCCTTGCAACGCAAGATATTTCTGCTATTTGGTTTAGCAAGTTTAGGAACATTATAACAGTTTGAGAGGATATTGATGGGGGATACTCTGTGGTAGTTTGAACCACAACACAAGACCACTAACAAGAATGTATTACCTACTTAAGCCCTGGACATAATGATGATAATTCTAATTGGTATCACGAAAAGGTATATTCATAAAAGTTTGATTTGTTTGGCTAAGGCATCGAAAATCTCATTCAATAAACTTTACTTAATTTCGCAAAAATAAAAATAATGTAGGAGTTAATTAGGTAATTTAATACTTAATTTGTTTATTAGCTTACAAAAGATGATTTACCATAAAATATTTACAATGTAAAGTTTCAATTTCGATGTTGCTCCCATAACAAAAGTTATTAATAACGTGTTTATGCTTAAACAACAGGAAAGAGTAGAGAGTATTTAAGCTATTCTGTAGAATAATTTTACACCTAGGTTTATCTTAAGATTTTACAATTAAATTCGTTGTAATAATAATTTGGGTGGCTAATTTAGTCATTTAAATCATGACTAAAGTCATTTAAAACCATGACTAAAGTAATTTTAATCATGCCAAAACTAGTGATCATGGGGTGGGGTGAACATAGGGACATGGCTAAAACCTATTCCTATTTTTTATTTTTCTTAAATAGGTTAAGTAACTTTTCTATCGCGCAGAGGAAAATTAAAGACTACATTTCTATGTTTACATTGTGCCTTATCTGCATTAACTCTTCCTACGTACTCTTTGTTCATATTTAATGCCACGCCGCCTGCATTATAAAACAGCTCATTACGTTGTGTCAACTAGAGTAACGAGCAGACGGTATAATACGATACATTAGGAAGGTAATGATGCTTTAGAATTTCGTCTGAATCTTTTCAATGGGATACGAGTACTCGTATCTTCTCGTATCTTCTCGTATCTATGTCGTATCACCTCCGAGTATATATCCGATTTAAGGGAGCTCCTTTACTTAGTCAACACGGGACTTTGTATTTTCGCCATTTTTGTCCGTCTGTCAGTCTGTGTAACGATAACCGCGGCTTAACTTAGAGACTATTTAGTACCAAAAAGATGTATTTCACATGGTTAAACATTAACTACCCAAGAAAGTGATACATTAAAATGTTTACAATTACTTTTCCTATGTGTACAGTGGGTATGTTTTTCTTTCTGCTCTATCCCATTGTGTAGATAAACTGATTATAAATATTGTGGGTCTCTCAAAACCATTTTTAGGGTTAGGGATCCATTTACGTTTAATATTAAGCTTTGAAGTTTTATTTTTTCATAAATGGGTTAAGTAACTTTTCTATCGCGCAAAGGAAAATTAAAGACTACATTTCTATGTTTACATTGTGCCTTATCTGCATTAACTCTTCCTACGTACTCTTTGTTCATATTTAATGCCACGCCGCGTGCATTATAAAACAGCTCATTACGTTGTGTCAACAAGAGTAACGAGCAGACGGTATAATACGATACATTAGAAAAGTAATGATGCTTTAGAATTTCGTCTGAATCGTCTCAATGGGATACGAGTACTCGTATCTTCTCGTATCTATGTCGTATCACCTCCGAGTATATATCCGATTTAAGGGAGCTCCTTTACTTAGTCAACACGGGACTTTGTATTTTCGCCATTTTTGTCCGTCTGTCAGTCTGTGTAACGATAACCGCGGCTTAGCTTAGAGACTATATAGTACCAAAAAGATGTATTTCACATGGTTAAACATTAACTACCCAAGAAAGTGATACATTAAAATGTTTACAATTACTTTTCCTATGTGTACAGTGGGTATGTTTTTCTTTCTGCTCTATCGCATTGTGTAGATAAACTGATTATAAATATTGTGGGTCTCTCAAAACCATTTTTAGGTTCAGGGATCCATTTACGTTTAATATTAAGCTTTGAAGTTTTATTTTTGTTAAAACAGAGTCTTAATGTTCACTGTCCAACCATCTGCCAGAAAAGTAGTGACTTTAAAAAAAGTTTTAAAACATTTTTGTCATACTGATGACATTGACTGTAGGTACAAACCATTTGTTTGTAGGTAAATCAAACTAATTACTAACTTCAATTTCATTAAAAGTTATCAAAGTATATTTCTCACGGAAATTCCGTTTTCGTTTCTTCAAAATGGTTTGGTTGGCTGAAGTTTTTTTAATGTCGAAAATACGTAATTTAAAGTTCACAAAATAATCTACGTAAAACATAGAACAGACAGGTACTCGTTTTTATGGCTTCACTCTCAGCTAGCACTCAGGATTTTACAATTTCGTAGCAACATCAAATTAAAGTAAATCCCGGACGCTCTAATTCAAAAAAGGAAAACGAGATGATCCAGATAAAAAGAGAAATGGACTTTTACGTAATATAGATAGAGACGAAATTCGTTCAAAGGCTCTAAGAGGCACAGTTAATAAAGCCGAGTCTGTCATAATTCAGGCTCTTTGACATCAATACAAATAGTTTTCATTGCAAAAACAACATTCCGAATAAAAAATGTGCATGTGACGCATTCGGAACGTGTTTGCATACGGCTTGCGCGCGCGCTCATTAAAATGCATGAAGCGACCTCTGCTATGGCAAAGAATAACAATACACAAGTCATAGTTCAAGAGGTATTTTGTACCTAATAAATAATTTTTGTCATACACTTCATGATCATGGTCACCATGATGATGCAAAGGTTCCAGGTTTTTATTCAGGAAATAAGGTTTTCTAAATTATTCAGCCTGGTACCTCGTAATACAATAAATAAGAATAAATAGGGGTCAAACAGCACACTAACTTGTGCTACAGTACGCGGCTTCGATGTTTATCGCTGGGGCAAAGAGTGAGGATTGCTTTGCGCATCTTACGAGACGATCATCATATCAGAGACCCGTGTGCGAGCTACGGAGCTGACGGAGCTAACAACAATCACGGCTGGCGATGCAGACGTGGCGTGCGATTATCCAATAACGTATCGTAATGGTCTTCTACGCAACTTTCGCCCAGCGCTCAACTTCCGTGCCGCTAATTGTACGAGGTAACGGACTTCGAATTTTGCCAGGGACGTCTCCTAAATGTAAGCCTATTTGGAAAATATTTAAATAGACCTAAACCGAAAACCCAGATCCCTATGCGTTTAACGACCAATAATCGGATCCACACCAAAATCCTCTTAATTCAATTACACCACTCAATCCTTTTTCACTGTAAAAATGCACACATACAAACACATTTTCCTCACGTTTGCATGTGATGCGCGCAGTCATTAAAATGTATGAGCCGCGTCTTAGGTGGTGAGAGTTTTGTTTGCAACTAGTTCTTAGCTCGCGAGTTTATGCTTAAACTAACTTTGGAGTTGGGAAGATTGCGAATTATACTCACTTCGTTAAAAAATTTGAGTATTATCTGTTCTGGCCCCGGAACTGAACGATACGTACTTTGAGAAGGGTTCTAACTCGAAGTAATCAATTCGTTTTATTGCCAAGTTAATTGAGACTTATGCCAAATGCTGTACTTCGAGACTACACAGATTATAAGATTAATAGTTTACTTTATAAACCCTCATAAATTGCTGAAAAATATTTTACTCGTAGAAAAAATATTATTTGGAACTGAATTGGTACAAACTAGTACGACGACTGTTTCACATAGGCTGTGTGATTAAAAATAGTAAGTGGTTGATTGATTTCTGGCTGAATCTGAGCATGAGCATATTGGTTAATGTTGAACGAAAAACTGTAGTGTCTTAGCCGCGAAGTGCTTGCGAACTTTTGGAAAGAAAGTAAGCGGTTGAAGTAATCACTGAAGGAGTCGGCAAACTGCGTACATTTTGCGCTGTATGGACCACTATTGGACACTCCATTGCAAAAATATACGGAGATAAACATGAAGCATTCAGTTAACTCACTATTTGCCTAATACACAGTCTAAAACCCCTGACGTGTTTTAAGATAATCTTAAGGGACTCAAAAACAATCTATTCGGACCCTAAACATATAAAAAAATATATACAGAGTTTAGAAGATAATAGGACTCGCCTTAAAACCACGGCATGAACTGGTCATATAGAACAACTTTTTTTATCGGAGCAACATCGAAATAGTGTATTTTTTTCAGATTCTCCACATTATCATCTAGATATGCGAGTGAGTTTGTATGGTGAAGTTAAAAGAAAACTCGACTTCAATGTTGCTCCCATAGGAAAATTTGTTAAATGAAATGAAATTAATTATTCATTCTGTATATAGGCCCTCTTCTGGGCACTTATACACACTTATACACATGTGTTGTATATCACCAGCTGATCACGTTTTAAGGAGCGTCCTATTCTTTTGTACATCCTGTATATTACAAAAGTAGTATTTCAGATATCAAACAGCGGCTGTATAAATATCAAGGCACTATATTTGAACTAGTGCTTGGAAGCTGTATTCGAAACCAGAACTCTAATGTAACTCCGTATTTGCTCTGGTTGTCAGTTTTTTGTTGTTTATTCTTTGTCACGTCCGGAATTTTCCGGATTTTTTTGATTTCGTAACAAATATATATGATGGTTGGTTTTTATAACCTTATAAAAAGTTATATCTAAAAAGTATAAAAATTATATTGTCTTGCATATGTATATTTGTTGCCTTAGTTTAAGGTCCTAAGTGCAAAATAAATTGATTTTGATTTATCATTTTTAATAGTTTCAGTTATAACCGTAAGTGTGCTTTGATAAATAAAAGTATATGATAGAATGAAGCTGTACTGAAAATACTTGATAAAAGAAGTAATTGCAGTTTAAAAGTATCGATTTCAACAATCCCAAAATTTTGTGTGAATCTTGTATCGCCAATATTGAAACAAGTGAATGAGACCTCCAAAGTCTTGTGTGCTCGGGCCGACAGTTCTGCGCTGTTTGCTCTTTGCCAAAGCCGGCACTTCACACACAGCTTGCCGGATTCCCTGCGTCTTGCAATAAAATATAATGCATCTTTTAAAGTGCTGTCTTCTCAAAGCAAGTTTTGTATGCGGTTTACAAATTGATGCTGGCTTTCAACAATTTGGGTGAATTATTTATATTGTACGCTGCTGGGAAACAAAAATAGCTGTATTACTAGAGATGAAAATGCTGCATAACTAACACAAAAGGTTTTTTTTTTAAGAAGATTGAGATATTTTTATTTGGTTTTAAAAAGAGACTTTTGTTTACAGTGTTCTAGCACTGGTTGTAGGATCAAAATATTTAGTAAATTATATGCAAAAAAGTATTGTGACTATAGCCGCTAATCACAGGTTTATAATATAGAGTAAACCAAAGTCATTAGTTAAAAAAAGCGAAAAAAGAAATGTTTTTTCTGACGATGTCGTTGATATGGAATAAACACACACTACTGACTCAAATTTAAAGTTATTTATATCTATCAATCATCAAAGATACTTTTACACTTTAAATCAAATCTTTCATAGTAGAAATAACTTTATCTAAAGTCCCGGTCAAACAGATGCGTGCGCGGTGGCGTGCGTGGTGGCGTGGGCGTGGGCGTTCAGATCGTGCCATAGCATTTGTATCGACGAGTTCACACCGGCGCGGACAGCGGCGGCGTTCATTTATTTATTTATTTATTATTAAACAGTATGCTTAACATTCAGCTTTTGCACGCGCGGACATGACATTTGACGTGACAGGCTCAACAGACAGATGGTGCGCTACTACGATAATATAAATAATTACGTTTGAAGCTACTATTTTTTTCCGATAAGCAATGAGTGAAGCCAACTAGCTTTTTCCTTTCCTACATCTTCAAACAGCTTCGCTCGGGTAACCGAGTTGGAATTAATTAATGCGAAATTCAGTAAATAGTTAAATTAAAAACTCTACAAAAATTCTTTGTTTATTTAGTAAAAGAGTTGAGCTTTTATATTCGTAGTATATCGGCAAATAATCTGATACACAATAGTTAAATCATAATTTTTACAACATCATTAGATACCTGTATTATGACTAACATTCATAATCTTCTTTGACTTCATTCATGACTAATCTCTTCCTTAATAGGTTTATACATCCGAGCGAAAGATACATTTTTGTGCTAGGCCTCCTGAACGCCTAGTGTCAGCGTGTTTGGTGTGAATTGGACTACACGCCCACGCCTCACGCCACCGCGCACGCCCACGCCCCCGCGTTGGTTTGACCGCAGCTTAACTCAATCGATGAGAGTAACCAGTCTGTAAATTCTGTAAGAAACAAGCAGGTACTCACTCTAAAACTCACTTAAACTGTCAAATAATGTAGCCCTTGTTTTTATTATGAAGTAGAATCATTCGACTCACTTTCGATTATTCTCTTAAGTCTCGATATATCAGACACAATAGATATGATAATCAACCGGTAGTCGTTTTTTTTTTTAAATTGATAAAATTTTCACCATTTCCAGGTTTGGAACGATCACACTTGCTTGTTTATTTGCAAAGTCTATGTTCTAATTCTAATGCCTCGGCCCTACAGCAGACGTGGCTTGTCTACTACTGATTTTAGTTTACTTATTTAACGATCTATACCAGGCATTCCATTTGTAGTCCGAATGACATCGTTGCGGACTTTATCCTCCAAAAAATGTTCCGGCTAGGGCGTTAAGCTCTCGTAGTCTCTTTAATTTTAAAGGTTAGGGTGTTTCCACCTGACCTGGACGAGTAAACAAATATTTCTACCTAAATTGGAAAAAATGATGTGAAGCTATTTGAGTGTGTTTAGTCTTCTTAAGCAGAAAAGAGGAGATCATCTATCTATTCTCTCTTCAAAATTCTAGCTCGTTTCCTTAGCATCAACCTCTGTTGACAACCTGTCGTATAAGCGGTGATTTGCCTTGAACTTATAGGTTGGTGTTTCTATTCCTAGTTTGGAGTTAATTTCGAAATCGATTTACCGGGATGTTTGTATTAGATGGCTAGTTATTATGGACATACTCCAGGCAGATGATGTCCTATCCAAATTTTACAGCTACCCTTAAAAACACAGGTTACCTTGGTGATTACGAAAATAACTTAAAATCTGACTTTCTCAAGTGATTCCGTCATACATGCCAATTGATTGTCATTTATACTAAGTTAAATGGAGTAACCTATTAAGTTTTTTTACCTTTTTACATTACTCTATCTCGTTAAACTTTAGTGAAAACGCATCCTAATGTAGTTCTTATTTCGCCAAGGATTTCGGTGTAATGTTTTGGCGTGGAACAGCGTAATGAGAGGTTTTATTTATTCAGCAAGAGCGCTGTGAATTATAAAAAGCTAATTAAGCTGGGTGTCAATGTCGGAGTGTAACGAGCTAACTTGTAGTGGCTATTAAAGAGATGATGGCTGCGCTACGAAATTTCATGAAATTTACAGTGTTTTCATCCATTTGATTCTAGCTAAGGAGGTTTATGGGAGACGCCTATACTGATATTAATGATACAAGGTGTTAGGTCCACCGAGTTATATTCATTTTCATTTACTCACTTCATACATTTCTAAAGGTTGTGTTGTGTCACATGTTTCATGTTGTCATAAATATAAAATACTTTTTTAAGGCACTATAAGTTTCTCGCTCGTGAGTTTATACTTCGGTAGATATGAAAATCACTTTGACAGAATGATAAATTTGATTTGTTTTTTCTTTGCAAAATTAGACCTAAAACAAACTTTGATTACTTTTGTTCAACGTTTTATAATATAATCAGTGGCGGTGTATTGTATAGAAATAAAAATATATTCCATCATCAGCTGCTGTCTGCAAATTTGTCTCGTAGACTTCAGAGTTGAGTCAAAAAGGAATGAATAATCGTTCCAGGGGAACATAAAATTCCTGAATCTCAAAAATAATATACAAAATTAGGAAAGGCGATGGTCATATTGCTTACATTATCTGATAACATGATAATACCTATGAGGAATGTTCAAAAAATGTATGGTTAGCTAAGATCTATCAGTCTTCCGATGCTGAACTGTTCAGAAATCCAAAATTATAAATACGCAGGTCACTTCTAGTTGCAAAATGAAGGTCTTATCAAGACGACTAAAGCAATCTTGATTTCTTCTCTTACTACAATAATATGTGCGCAAAATTTCAGCTCATTCCATTCTGCCAGTGCCGCGGTGCTAGAAATTTTTAAATCGACATATTAGGGTTATAAAAGAAATGAAAATACGGGCCCAAAGAAAACCTAAAAGAATGAAAATGAAACTATTACTATAGTTACGTTTTATATGCCAGGGTTTTCACAAAAACCATCGTAGCATGCTCCAAGGAACCTGCACGAATATAAAATGTATTTTTTAAAAGGAAGCGGTCCTTTGCAATATATTTTTCTTTGTTTACAGATGCTTCGCTTGTCCTGAACACCCGCCACTCATCTCATGTTGACACACACCAAAGATATATCTCGAAAACTACGTAAGTACAAATTTATACTCTAGAACTTTATTATAAGGTCTACTATCGAACTAGCTACCCCAGGTCATCCCCGGTCCATTTCCATATTTCCAACAACCTAAACTGAAACCGCAAATTGGATTTTCAACTCTAATACCAAGTATTACAGACGTCTTTCCGACCGCAGTTGACTTTTGTAATGTGTTTTGAATGTTTCTGCGAATTTGAACATTATTTCAATAAAAATAAGATCGTATTTGGCGTTACTATTGGAGGTTGTTTTAATATTATAATGAGGATGTGAATTGAAATAAAATAAGATGACTCTGTATGTGAAAGGTTTTGTATGAATTTAAAGGCGGAGTTTTTGCATTTTATAGTCGGAAATAGTATGCGAATGTGGGTAGTTAAGGATTGAGAAAAGGCTTAAGATGCGATTGTGTTGCCAACATGCAAATGACAGATACTATTACTTATGTGAACACAATGTTTGTGAATCTTTAACAGACAATGCATTAAGTGCTTTATAAGTAGGTATATATTTGGAGGCTCAATTTTGATTTAGTTTTCTAGTTAGTTTGGAACAAGATTTTTGGAGTGTATTTTTGTTTTTTGTTGCTTTAAAAGACGGTATAGACTTAGGGTGTAAAAATATGATCTTAAGATATTTTAATTTATTTTTAATAGCATTTAAACAACCAAAAATAAATTGATGTTTAATGAATCAATTATACAGTATAATTTTCGATAAAACAAAATAAAATTAGATTTTATGAACGTTTGAAATTACGAACCTTGAGTGTTATAAAAGTTATATTACATGTATTTTCGCTACGTCGAATTCCTATTCCAAACATTTTCTTTCAAAAGGTTTAAGAATCGAAAGCAGACCAAAACACTCTTCAGATGTCGTCTCTACGCCATCCTTTGTACAAATAGTCAGGCAGGGATTTAGATCCATCTATATAATAGATCTATCTATACAAGAGCCAGTCGCTAGATACTATCGACTTCGAGTAAGCCGATTGGACACTAATAGGATTAGGGCACAAATATTGAAAGTCACTATTCAAGGAAGAGATTTCATGGACATTGTTAACTGAGTTTGCTGGGTAATTGACCCATTATGCAACTAGTGTTACTACAGCCTAAACAGATAAGTAAAAGTTTTGTTCGTTCGGATATACCAAATATTACGTAAAATTAAATAAAATTGGTCCTGTTTTTTATTGGTGACAAGTTGACCCGGCAAACTTCGTACCGCCTAATAGCATTTTTTTCCGTCAGCTTTTTTAATGTTTTTATTATTTATTCTGCTATTAATTATTAAGCATGAAAATCAGTCCAGCCGTTCTCGAGTATAAGTCTTGTAACAAACCCGAATTTGTTTTACATAGTTAAGATTTCAATGATTCAATTTTGTTATAGGTTTGACACAAGACTTGTTGTTGTCAATAAATCTTCGAATTCGTTTTGAACAAACTTTGTTTTAAGTAATATCGATTTAAATCTTTTAAAAGTCTGTATTTATGTTTTAACCATTGAGCTGATGATAAAGGCAGAGAACACAGGAGTGATTTACCAAATAATGATTGTGTGAGAATAATATCGGTCGGATAACAAGGGTTAGGGATATTTATTTCTGTACCCATGTCTCATCCCAGATTGCTTATGATCTTTATTTGAAACCTCATAGAAGTAAGGGAATGATTAGTAACAAATTTTATGGAGTGCTGTTACATTATAACGTGTTTCTGCTTTCTGTATCAAGTCCCCAAGTGCCCGAAGAGAGCATAGCCACTGTTTCACAATGTCGGATAAGTTCTGCATTAGTTCTGAATAAGCTATATTTTACTTATCTGAAACATAAACACGATTTTTGACACGATTTTCAAGCACTTTTATGTTTGACATATTTTTATCTTTTACATAACTTTTTACCTACCGGTGATGACCTACGGAGCCAAAACGTGGAATATGTCAGTAAAGCTGGCCCACAGACTACAAATGTCACTCTGCGAGCTATAGAAAAGTATAGCTATATATTTACTTGGGATTTGGTCAAAGGATAAAATCCGAAACGAGATCATCAGGCAGAGGACTAAAGTAACGGCCATAGTCCAAAAATGTAACAAGCTTTAGTGGCAGTTGGCCGGCCACATCTGTCGCAGAACCGATGAAAGGTGGAGTAGACGGGTTCTTAAGTGGAGACTATGCCTAAGCAAACGTAGTGTAGGACGCCCCCCAGCTCGATGAACCGACGACCTTAGGAAGATGGTTGGCAGTGGATGGATGAAAAAAGCGGGAGATCGTGCTCTTTAGCGCTCTTTGGGGGAGGCCTACACGTCCAGCAGTGGACTGCAATAGGCTGAGATGATGATGATGATGATGATGATGATGATGATGATGATGATGATGATGATCCGTACATTGTGAAACAGGCCCTAAGACTGTTAATGTATGTTAGGACTAAATACTCGGTTTTCTAGATTAATGTATCAATGACCTACCTATACCTAATTATTCCGTTTATGGTTTCAGGTCTGAGTACAGAAGTTCAACTAGTTACTATGGTAAGTTATAAATACTAGTTAATAAGTAATATTTTTAAATAATATTTTTTCTATTTCTTATTTCTTATATTTGAAGCGGTTATACAGTTAGTACCTTTAGCGATACATGTTTGGTTTAAGTATGGATTATGTAAGTCAATTTCAAATTGCATTATAGTATGATGTATATATCCTGATGTATAATTATATTCAATAGATTATATTGTCCAATTGCGGTTGCTCCTATTGTCTTAATCAGACTTGCTGCATCTGGGATAGTCAAACTTGTACGTAGTATTTCTTTTCTCGATGGTCAAGTCAAACGTACCCTGACCAGGGACAAAGCTAACTTCCTTCTAGGGGGTGATTCTAAATGCCAATTATTTCTAGGAGGCCAACATCAAAAACACAAATTAGTTTTTATGTAGAGTTTTTTTTTATAAAAAACAAATGTAAGTAAGTGCCAGTGGTATAAAGTCCTTCACCGAGTTTGTTTATCGTTTGTCCTATTTCGAGACAAAGGCTCACCGAAACTAGGATTTTGATACGCTTTTTACTAATAAATAAATATTGGCTTGACACATTGACCAGTGTTTTATTTTTGTATAATATTATCTGCTATAAATAATAATAATAATGTAGGACCCAAGTGAGTCTAAGTGAAAATTTTCAGTACTAAGTTTTGCAACCTGTATAAACCGAGCTTAAGAAGTTGGACATGCTTTCAGTTTAACTAAACCAAAGTATTAGCATTTAGCCACAAATCACATTGAATGTAGGTACATACAGGAAAGACATCTAAAATCCGGTTCTATCCGGATCAAACGGGATTCCTGCAGCGGGTATGCAAATTCCGACAAGATCAAGAGTTTGGGGCTGCGGGTTTGCTATGAGCAAAGTTTGGCAAACGTTACTGTTTCGTACTGTAGATTTTAAGTGTAGATGTAAACAAGGAGCTCGATTTTCAACTGGACTTTAGTTAACTTTATGACTTCGAAATGACTACTATGACAACACAAAGACCAAGGAAAGTTGTTTATTTTAGTTTGCAGTAGACTGACCATACAAGTAAATCACAAACGCCGCTTTAAATAGCGACATACGTGAGCCATTGGCGACAATCGATGTCGGTTGTAGCGGTGCTATTTTTTATGGCGCTTTTTGTGGCGACGCTATTTGTAGCGGGTCTATTTGAAGGAGCGCTATTTGTGGCAGAACTATTTTTGTGGGGCTATTCGTGGAGCAGCTTTTTGGTGGCGCTATTTGTGGCAGCGCCATTTGTGGCAGTGCCATTTGTAGCGGCGTTTGTGACTGTTGCGTATGAGCCGTGTGCGATAGGGGTTAGTTAATAATGCCGTCCATAAAACTTAGGCTGATTTAAGGGCAAAATTTTTTAGTAGGATCCTAATTAAGTAAATATATTTTTTATAAGCCCGCTCACCGTGGCGTTCTGTAGGAGAGGCATATATCCAGCAGTGGACTTTCTAAGGTTGATAATGACGATAAAATAATTTGAAAAATACGAAATTTTGAAATTTATAAAATTTTCCCGCCGGCTTTCAGATCTTGACGCCAAGCGCGATGAATTGAAAGCCCGGCCACCTGCGGCTACCAATTATAATTTTAATAACGGTGTGCTAACATGTCCTCAATGTACGCGTGCCTTTATCAATAAAGTTGGTTGGGTACGTAAGCCAAGTAAGGCACAAGGCGACAGCAGCAAAATAGGGAGTAGAAGGGGCCGCCGTAACCGAACTCGGTTAGGAGGATTATTATTTTCTAGACAAGGCAAAAAACATCTCGCCTATTGGGCGGTAATGTCCGGCAAATGCACAGTTAACCGAAATCAGGGCAAAAGAGAGTGAAATCGGCGGACGATGCGTGCGGTATCAAGCACCACTGCCTTCTGCATCTTTGCTGGAAGCGAGCCTCCAACGAATTCCAGCCCTTTCAGATGTACACCTAATATGGCTGGGATTAACCCGTTTCCCGATAAAATAATTGGTATGATTTCAGTGGACACCACTTCCCATATTTTGGTAACCTCGTGTACTAGGTCCAAGTACTTCCGTTTCTTTTTGGTCTCGGCCTTCACAAGGTTCTCATCATGAGGCATAGTGACGTCCACCAAAAACACCTTCGATTACGCCCGGTCCATAAGCACTATATCAGGCTTATTCGCAAGAATAGTGGAGGTATATTATTATTATTACATTTTTAATCTTTGAAGCTTATACAATTATACGAAAGCGCTATATTCTCAATCAGATATTTAATTAGTGAAGCTTAATGAAACCATATTAACTTATAAAAGCCGATTAATAGATTGATTCAATTACATGAAGCCTATTACTACTTTGTATACAGGGTGTCACAAATAGACGCAATTAACTTTAAAGAGCGATATTAATGCTCAAATACAACCACTTTTTCATTAAGATAATATAAAAATTAAAATAAAAACAACTGTACAAGCAGCCTGACAATTCAGTAAAAAAGTGCAAGTAAACATGCTCTAAATGTCACCAAAGCGAAACATAGAAACATAGACTTCAATGTTAAAGTGACAGCGCGTATCACTTAAGCAGTACAAATAAACAAAGACTCTATTTTATTAATTGTCGATATGTGAAGTTAAGTCAAAGTGATCGCGTTTTTATTAAGAGAATCGACAGGCTAATATTTAAAGTTAAGTGGCGATTAAGTTTTCTACCCGATTCAAATACTTAACCAACGTTAATTTTGGAGTGATTGTCACTAAATCAGTTCCTACAATCCTATTTATAATCCATGCCATTCTAGAAAACAATACGTATAGGTACTCTATTTATTAACAACCCTTGATTGGCTCGCTGCCGGCTCGCAGCGGACAAATCCAGATAGATGCGGATAAAACCGGATTTGGTCAGTTCTATGTAAATTTCAGATTTGGCTCTGGAAACGGCTGCTTGTTAGTGCACGAGGAACATTGAAGTATATAGTATAAAGGCAAATAGGTTTTTAATTAAAAATCTTAACAAGATGTTTATTCAGATTATTCTAGACTGGGATTAGCCTATAAGAGGTTTTGTATATTCGGCAGCGTTGTAAAACTGCCTGACGAGTTGTGATTAAATTAATTTTGGCATAGATATAGTTACCGTTTTTAAGGCCATTTCACAGGAAATGTGTTCAATGATTAAACAGTCACCCTGTATACGTTCCTGGGTCTTTCCATATTGTGTTGTAAAATTGGAGTCTATTGTGCTATCAAACTAGATCGTTATAACAATGGTTAGTAACAACGCAACTTAGAATTTAATGGCTGAATTCGGCCGCATTGTGCTATGACAGATTTAATTATAACAATATGTCGCTTCCGACCGTTATGTTGGACGTAACCGCTTTTAGATGTCACGATACGATTTCGACACGATTGTGCCGTGAATCGTGATTAAGAATGTTAAAGCTTGAAAAAATACGCATATATATACATTTTAGCTGCCTTCAGCCTGCAGATGACCTTACATTCTCCACACGTGAATAAATGTCATGTAAACTATTCTTGTGTGTGTCGTGTGGTGCCGGCACGTTAAAAGAATTGCACCACCCCTTCTCTTCCTATGGGTGTCGTAAGAGGCGACTACAGGAGAACCGCCACAAGAAGACGGGCAGCAGCGTCTCCTCTCCACCATTGGCCAAACTGCGATCGCCAACCCGCCTGCCAAGCGTGGCGATTATGGCAAAATCCTCCTTTTGGAGAGGCCTGTGTCCAGCAGTGGACTGATATAGGCTGGTGATGATGATGATGAAACTATTCTTCTGAGTAAAGGTGTCTAGGCAACTAGTTTTATGTATTATCTTTATAAAGGATCAAATTATTCGTCAGAAAACAAATCAAGGTGAGCGGCAAACCATATTTATTACTGCTAATTGTGCCGTTTCGACTAGGCATTAAGAATTATACATTCATATCTCTAGAGATATGTATGTATAATTTTTAATGCCACCGCAGCAGGCGACAACGGTGCCTCGTTTGGATTTATTCTTACTCTTGGAATTAATGGAAGTAATCTTATCGAGTCATTAAGCCTATTACATCTGAATCACAATAATATAGAAAATAATTTACTAGCAATTCATAGCAAATATTTACACACTGCGCTGTTGGGAACATCAATGTAAATCCACAATTAAAATGGTCTCATTATAATAGACATTACGTTTGCAGGCTCCAGGATTGTAAAAAAATATTACAGGGCCCTAACCATGAACTGTTGAAACAATCACAAATCTGTCGAACATTATCATTTCTGTCAAATTTTGTATGAAAAGACGTACCAAAATTGACAGATTTGACCACTTTGAGATTGTTTTAAGAGTTCATGGTTATGGCCCTGGTCCCCACTTTAGTACTTTATTAGTTGCACAACAGCATTGTAACACGTGCGTGTGTATGTGTATGAGTATGTGTGTAGGGTGGGCCAAAAAAAACTTTTTTTTTTTTTCTTAGATACCGTGAAAATATTGTCAGAAATGACGAAAAAAAAATTCTGGTAGAGTTTAAGCTCTTAATATTAATATTAAGCGGTGGCGAATCGTAATTTTTAATTTCCCATTTAAATAACACAGGAATTTTTTTTTATTTTCTTTCGATTTTTAATGCGTTTGAACGAATAATTATCTAGGTAAAGCGAAAACTTATTCTTGTAGGGAATTTAACGATCTACAAAAAAGGTCTGATGTGATTTTTTGCTAAGTCGACTCTTTCAAAAGTTATTCGAGGTGAAAGTTCAACTCTAAATCCTAAAAGATAATTTTTGCAATTTTTTATACTTTATCGCAAAATAATGGCTCAAAAACATAATATATCTTATTTTTTATAACTTTTTTGTTTTTAATCGATGAATTTATAAAAAAAAAATTTTGTCATCCAGCAGGATTCAAATAAAAATCGTTAAAAAGACATTTAGCCATAGCATAGTTGGAAGTATTGAAAAGATCAGAAATCCAATTCTGTTATACAATTTATAAATGTAATCACTTATTTCATATTTTACCGCTAAAATTGTTGACTACTCGATTTACTTATTATGTTTTTAGGAAATAATCATTTCTACAATGTTATTATTCAGGTAGAGTAGAATTCGGATTTTTTTTTAAATTAAGTATCATAAAATTCGTTTTTCTTACGATATTTTGTGAAAATATTATTGTTTTACCAAAACATTCCATTAGTATTACAAAAAATGAGATATATTATGTTTTTGAGCCATTATTTTGCGATAAAGTATAAAAAATTGCAAAAATTATCTTTTAGGATTTAGAGTTGAACTTTCACCTCGAATAACTTTTGAAAGAGTCGACTTAGCAAAAAATCATATCAGACCTTTTTTGTAGATCCCTACAAGAATAAGTTTTCGCTTTACCTAGATAATTATTCGTTCAAACGCATTAAAAATCAAAAGAAAATAAAAAAAAATTCCTGTGTTATTTAAATGGGAAATTAAAAATTACGATTCGCCACCGCTTAATATTAATATTAAGAGCTTAAACTCTACCAGAATTTTTTTTTCGTCATTTCTGACAATATTTTCACGGTATCTAAGAAAAAAAAAATTAAAAGTTTTTTTTGGCCCACCCTAATGTGTAGCCACGTTAATATTTTTCTGTTTCACTTTATGAAGTCGTATGGTCTAAAAGACACTATTTCTGGTTTTATCAGCACAATTTACGTGTCGCTGTCAGGTGGATGACGTAAATGGGCGGGCGCGCTGCTATGTCACAGAGAAATGACAAAAGATAGGCCAGTTTTTAAGCAGTTTTAATAATAAAATATTATAATAATAATAGCAGCTAAATAAAGTTAAACAACACCTTGATGACTTCATAACTAACTGTCAAGTTAAACAGCCCTACCCTTGCTTAAAGTGGTGATTACCAAAATGGCGTAGGATACCAGCAACAGCTGTTCTACTTAGAGAGAGTTCTACGTAGCTGTCATGTCGTCAAGGGCGTCTATCTTTAAACATCTCTTGATTGTTTAGGAATAGGTTTAACACATTATTGTCTTCAAAAACATTCATTGAGAATTTTAAAGTGAAATAAACACAAAAGATGTATCCGAAACGACCGAGAAGACAACTAGGTAAAACAGTTGTTCCTAGTACGCCATTTTGGTAATTAGGACTTAAAACAAGGGTACGACGCTGTTCAACTTGACAGTTAGTTATGAAGTCATAAAGGTGTTGTTTAACTTTAATTGACGTTTATAAGTATCATATTTTTAAAAGGCTGTTTAACTGTGTCTTAAAATTAATTAACGTTTATAAATAAGGCCGGTATTCATACAACATTATTGCGATTGTTGTTACTGGTGGTTAACTTAAACACAGCACAGACAGAAAGTTGTGAATTCTGTAGAAATAGTTAGAGTTGGTTTTCCTCTACACTGTTTATTCCAGCCAAACCCATTAGTGCACAAATCGAACGAGTTTAGACCTGATTTCCAATTAATTGCATTCGGATCCAAATTGGATTTTGAAACAGATTATGTAACACGTTGCCACTGTAAAAGTATACTAAGTAGGCTTATTTATTAGGCGTTAAAAATGTTAGTTACCAAAACACTCTTATCCACCAAACAAATCCAGAGCATAGCTCTTTCCATGCCTTACTAAGCAACATGAAATTATTGGTCGCACCGTGAGTGTCAAACACTAAGAGATGTCAATTAACAATAAAGTGCGGATTAACATTTTTTTTCGTTCAATAATGGTCTTTATTCATATCGACTTAAGAATTACAGGTTTTCCTTAAGTAACCATTAAAGTTAAGTGACGTCTCTGAGTGCGGCAGTCTCGTTCCCATAAGTCATGTCAGGCAGTATTCGGTTTCGTCAAAGATTTTCGTCTTCAGATTTTCTTCTTCAGTATAAAAGATTAATGATGAGAAATCTCTACGAAGTATGTCAAATGCTGTCCAGCCTAGTGTTCTCCTGAGAGCTATGAAAGTTGTTTTAAAGAGTAAGAATGCTTAGGCAACTAGAAATGAGGTTATCCGACAAAAAACTAAAGTAATTGATATAGTTTAAAGAATAACCACACTGAAGTGACAGTCCGACCGATCTACCAAAATGTCGTCTTGGGCTCTTAAGTATCTTAGTTACCGGTTGGTTAACCAATGAGGATATCGGTTACCTAAACGATACCCGATGGGGTTGACGGCTAGACCGTTACTCCGTTACTCCGTGATCATGGCGCTTGCAACAGTGCCGAAATATCGGAAACTCAAAAATAAGGTACATGGTAGCAATCTCGTAACAAACTATTCTAAGGATAGACCGTGTTCTTGAGTGGAGAACGCGACTGCGCAAGCGCAGCTTAGGGCGTGGAGCGATGATATACGCAAGGCAGTAGCTGTCATCATTGCCAGTATTCAATGGATGGAAAAGAGTAGCTGAGGATCGGGCTCAGCGGTGTGCATCGGAAGAGGCATATGTCCAGCAGTTGACTGACGTTAGCTGTTAATTATGGGATGATTCAAGATAATCCTTTTTTTTTATAAACCGCCTCAGATGGGACCCGAACCCACGACCATCGCGTACCGGGCGAGTGCTTTTCCAACTAAGCTACCGAGGACATTTTTTAATTAATAGTGTACTCGCCGGGTATGTGATGGTCGTGGATTCGGTTCCCACCCGAGGCGGTCGATTTTTTTTCAAGTATTATATTATTCAATATTATCTTAAATACACTAGCATGTATTTGCTAAACTTCGGGTGATAATTGCCACAACTATACGTAGGTAGTAAAGATTTTCAAAAATATTATATTATGTAATTTATGCTTCAGAATACACACCAACATAATATGTTCGAGTGTCAAAGCATCGAAGAAAGAGGAATAAACATCCTTTTACGAAGAATCAGATAATTAATTTTGCCAGGGGCATTTCCTGCAAGATCCATTACCAAGCCAAATTAAAAAAAGCCTTTCTGGAATTACCCTGTCTAAAAATAAAATATGTTCCCTTTTTTCGTGTCAGTGTTTTTTTAGGGTTCCGTAACCACATTGTAAAACGGTACCGTATTACTAAGGCTCCGCTGTCCGCTTGTCCGTCTGTCTGTCTGTCTGTCTGTTTATCTGTCTGTATGTATGTCTGTCTGTTCGTCTGTCACCAGGCTGTATCTCATGAACCGTGATAGTTAGAGACTTGAAATTTTTACAGATGATGTGTTGCTGTTGCCGCTATAACAACTTGCCGCTTTATAGTAAAAAACAGAAAACAATAAATATTTAAGGGGGCTCCCATACTAAAAACGTGATTTTTTAGCCGTTTTTATGGATAATGGTACGGAACCCTTTCTGCGCGAGCCCGACTGGCACTTGGCCGGTTTTTATCTATGACATCAATTAGTAAGTACTTTCTCTACTCTTTGCATCATGGATTTTAGTTTTTTCTGTACGTGAGATGATGATGATGATGAATCGGTGGGGCCCCACCGATTCATCATCATCATCATCAGCCCACACTAGTCCACTGCTGGACATAGGCCTCTCCAATTGCACGCCACTTTGCACGATCCACGGCTACTCTCATCCAGCTCCTGCCAGCAAGATCGTCACTCCATCTAGTCTGAGGGCGTCCCACACTACGCTTGCCGACACGCGGTCTCCACTCAAGATCTCGTTTACCCCAGCGGTTATCGGTTCTGCGACAAACATGGCCGGCCCACTGCCACTTCAGCTTGCTTATTCGATGGGCTATGTCGATGACTTTAGTTTTCTGTCGGATTACCTCATTTCGGATCCGATCCCTCAGAGAAACTCCGAGCATAGCCCTTTCCATAGCTCGCTGAGCGACTTTAAATCTGTGGACCAGCCCTATCGTGAGTGTCCACGTTTTATTAAGACCACCGATTATTAAGATTAAACAAGGTGACCTCGTTTAGAAAAGTTTAAATAATAATGAACATGCATCATCGAGCACAAACATACATATTATTATTATCATCATTCGCCTGCCCTGTTCCCAGGTTATCTGGGGTCGGCGCAGTATAAATAAATAAATATAAACACTTTAAAAGCAGGAGCGCCCTCGCAAACCAGAGGTTCAAATTGCCAACAAGGACCTTACGTAGAGCTCCTCGAGATCTTATTTTTAAAATTTGGCACTACTTTGCAATGTAACCCTGTATAGTGCAGCAATAAGAATATTTTTTCTGCAAAACATGCCACTTCACTTACTTTTTATATGAAATGTATAAGGTATAACGAAATTAATAACATTTCCATTTTAAAGAATATTATGTGTGACTACACGTACATGACACATACAAGTATGTTCTAACACGAAAATCATTTGAAGAAATGTACGGACAACAGCTCGTCAACCTACCACAAAATGTCAAATTTTCTCATTTGAAAATGATCTCTATATGTCAGGCTTAAAGTTAAAAATCTATTAGAGAATTTTTGACTTTTTGGGTAGATCGACGTGCTGTTGACTGTACTATTATAATTCTAGAATGATTTTACGATAAAACGCTTTTTGGAATAAACCTACTGTCTATCTTTTAACTATTGCAAAACTGTGTTTGACTAGGTTTTCGTTTTACTAAAATTAAAGGGAATTCGATATGTTTTGTCAAATATTGTTCAACACTATCAAATTCTCACTTAATTTTCGTATTCTGATCAGAATACACATATATCGTATACACAATAATGTATATCCTTGGATTTATAATTATCAGTTGTACTGTTATAATAATAGAGTTAGCGTTTAGCGTTTTAAATACATTACCTCTTTCTCTGTGTATCTATATCATTTTTTGTTGTTTAATATTAAGTTTATAATATTTACGAACCTATATTATAATTTGAAAATAATTTTAAAAAATAAACCAAATGCGTCAGTTTCATTTTTATTTATTTAGGAAATCAACGGCGATATAATTATGTTTAAATAAACTTATTGCTGACATAGCCCGACGGATTAGCCGGCTGAAGTGGCAGTGGGCGGGGCACATAGCACGTAGAACTGACGGCCGATGGGGCAGAAAGGTTCTGGAATGGAGGCCACGTACCGGCAAGCGCAGCGTGGGACGCCCACACACAAGGTGGGCAGACGACCTGGTAAAGGTTGCAGGACGCCGCTGGATGCAGGCCGCTTCCAATCGGCCGATCTGGAAGTCACTGAGGGAGGCCTATGTTCAACAGTGGACGTCCTGTGGCTGATGATGATGATGATGAAACTTATTATGGCCTTACTACAAAAAGATAGATTAGTGTTAAACACTTGTCTAAAGATTAGTCAACCAATTTGAAATGTTTGTTAATAATATGTCTCGAATGTCTGGTGTGTCAACATTTCAAATTGGTTGACTAATTTTAGACAAGTGTTTAACCCTAGTCTATCTTTTTTGTAGTAAGGCCATTAGTGTCTTAAAATATACAGCTAATAAACAGATTTCCACGGTTTAACAATAACAAGTAAATCGGAGGGGTGGCGCCAAAATAATAAATTCTATATGAAACTAGATTAAAATAAGATTAAAGTAAAAAAAACTGATGTAAAAGCTGCTGTATAGGTACTTACTTTCTGCCACTCGGTATTCAAATAGCTTTAGTAGTGTTTCTTTAGTTGTTTAATTAGAGATGGCTACAACTACACCTATAACGCGGATGGATAGCACTATTCTGCCCCCTATGTGACCGGGTGTTCAAATCAAAGTTAGGCTTCGCTAGCAACATTCGTGCTCACGATAGAAGAGTCTGAGGTCGCCGTTGTCGGACACGACAAGGAGGACTATATATATAATTAGAGATTCTGCGAATATTCTCTAATAGTTTGTTAAGCTAAATTCTTGGTATTCTCTAACTCTAATAGGTACTAGGTTGAAAAACATCAGTTTAATATCGAATCAATGTCCGTTAGCACTTGGGTCCGACTGACCGGTCAGTCCTGAACCTTATTTCTAAGCGGACAAGGTTTAAAGTGGCGCCTAATAAATCGGATTGCCCCGGGCAGTCCGCCCAGGCTCGAAGGAAAATGGAAAACCATCCTAGTTATTATTCTGTTTTAATGCTAATTTTACTTATAAGGTGACCCGATGAACTGACGACCTAGGTTGCAGGAAGCTGAATGCAAACGCTTAGGGTTTTAAAACCTGATGATTATGCTTATGTTAAATCATAATATTATAATTAAAAACAAAATAAATAAATATTGGACAATATGACACACATTGCTCTGATCCTAAGGTAAGTAACGAAAGCACTTGTGTTTAGAAATCCCATCAAAAACATAATCAGAACAACGATGGTACCAGAACACCCAGACCCGAGACAATATAGAAAAGTTCGTTTCCTACATTGATCCGACCGGTGATCGAACCCGGAACCTTAGAGGTAGCGTCACCAACACATAAATAGTCCGGCATATTCGCCTCTAGGCTACGAAGGTCGTCATATTTTATTTTGTTGTATTCATTTATCAAGTTTCATAACTCTACATAATAACACTATCTTAATATACACTTCTGGCCACAAAAACAGAATTTCAAAAAGGTAACATTAGAAAACATTGCGCGTTGGAAACAATAAATCCGGAGCTCAAAGCTCGCCAGTGCACGCCAGGCGGTACAACGTAATCCCCAGTTTTGGCTAATGGCCCCACATGGTACTGTGTTGCGGTGCCGTTTATTTGCCACCGAATACCTAGGTATTACTAAACCGAGAAACCTTTGTACTCAATATTGTTTTGGCTTGGAGTAACTAGTAACTTTAGAGTGATAATAATATTCATAAACAACTGTTAAAATTAATAGAATCCGGCGTTACTTTGCGGAAATCCAAAGTCAAAGTATTTTTTGCGGAAATCCACTCGAATTCATTTCATTGTTTTTAACCAAAATAATTGCATTTCCATAATTATAATTAGTAAACAACTTAGCTTAGAAGCAACATAAGCAACACACACACACAGTAAGATCATGTGAATGTAATGTAAAAATTGTTACTTTCTCACTGTCTCTTTTTATTTTTAGTATTTTTTTCTATGAAACTATAAAATTATTTAACTTCTACTGCAACGGCCGCAAAATGACAATAAGTTAATTCATCAACCCTAATCCCCAAGAGACAGGACTACCTAGTTTGGGGACTACATGTAAACCTAGTTGTAATGTTTCTGTTAATAAATAATATATATTTCATTTAATTTCATTTCATCTCGATAATAAGTTACGGAATATCATGGAAGGGGAAAACACACTGCGCTAACCCCAGATGGATGGGAATGGCATGGATGATGAAGAATCAATTGTACAATTCCTTTTAGGGATTCAACTGTTCAAACACAAAAACTTTATATTTAGGATTAACATCTAAATCGCGAAATATTAAAAAAATCGCGAAAATTCTACTACTAAAAATTAAAACATTTTCCATTACAATCAGGTTGTATTGGAAAATGTTTTTTGTTTTGGCAGTACAATAATTGTCGTTAACTATTAAATTGTCATCCCACGTAGCTTGAATTGCCATAAAAATATATATCTGACGTCTTTTGTTTCAGTTTTTGTCATTCCAAGAATACCAAATTTTCAAAATTGCAATAAATCGCGGGCTCACGTTCGCAAGTGAACGCCAGAATCGTAATCCCTCTGCTGGCTAATAGCCCAGCTTGTGCCATACACGTACACACCGACAGATTTTGGGTCAATTTGGGAATGGAGATGATTGACGCTGATTATGGAGCTAACACTTATTACATTGACTGCGAAATGTTGTACTTTTGTTATTAGGGTTATGTATAATTCGTGCATGGTTCTCCCAGCGAACACGCGAGACATATTTTTTACATGATCGTTTCCTGTTTTAATCTGACAGATAAACAAAACGTTCCATTACTTCCAGAGACTTCGCAAACTAGGTCATAAAACTTTCCAAATTAAAACAACGTGATTCAAAAAGTGATGAGGAGGTTCGTTTCCGTGGATTTAAGATGGTTAATCCACATACGAAATTAACAATATATAGGGTAAACAAAATAATACGACACTCCATAAAACCAACAATAAGCTGCTAATATTCACCTTTTACTTTGGAGTCATAATCGATGTTACGAATACGAAAAAAATCTTCTATGCCATACTTAAGCTCCCTCGATAAGAGTGACCTTCTTCTTCTTCTTCTTAAGCCTGTTTGTGTCTCATCATTTTCCATTTGTCTCGGCATTGAGCTTTTTGCACACAGTTTGAGCCTGCAATCCTCTTTACTTTTCTCACTTCACTCTTCTAAACCTTTCGGGCGTTTATTTCCCCACGGCTTCCAATCGAGAGGCGTTTCCACCAGGAGTTGACTTTCTGGGTGACATGTCCCACCTACTTCCACTTGAGGTGTGCCACTCGTTTACATCTGCGACCTTGCTTTGCTCCTGAAGTTATTAGTTTGATCGTCCCTTAGTGTCACTCCTGCCAGCTTTCTCTCTAATGCCCTCTGGACCACTTCAAATCTGTTGATGGTATCTTTGGTGTAAACCCAGGTTTCGGCATCATGAGTGAGCACCGGTAGGATGTACTGGTTAAATGTCCTAGCTATAGTTCCGCAAAGTCCAGTTTCTAGGCTGCCCAGCCTCATTCGTCTGTGAAGCTCATAATTCGTCTGTGAATAAGATTGATCAAAGCATCTAAATACTTTTCCACGATTTCGATGTTGCTCCTATACAAAAAGTGGATTCATATCAGCAGCTGTTTACGTGCTTTTAAATAATGTCCTTTTTTAAGTACACATTCGGTTTAAAAGCACAATTCAGTTATATCTGAACAAGAGTTCGCATACTTGCAAATGCGTTTTATTGGCTATTTATTTTGCACAGTACATTGAATATTTGCATTCGTCTGATAGCTCTATCAAAGCTGAATATAGACAATATTTTCCCGCATATTTTCCACTGCCATTTCAGTGAGATAACAAAATGGAAGCTATTGAAATTTATTTTTAAAACTGTAGTCGATAAAAAAGTTTTCTTTTTTCTGTTCTAAATCTGACAAACTATTGTTACACTTGCTCTGTCTATAAAACGCTAAGAACATTTGAAAAAAAAATTAACCTTTCTTTTTAGTTTTAATACTACTATTAAAATATTCAATAGATATTGGTGGATTGTGGTCACATTAATATGATATTTTTACGGCTTCAATGTATTACAAACTTAAGTATTTGGTATTATTTTTAATTTGATTCTTCCAAACATTATGTTTTTTTTTACCAAACATCTCGTTGTTGTCCTCGTCTTGACAAACATACGGATAAACTAACGACCTAATGTGTTTGTTTTTACCTTTTGAGGAACTCTACTCAACAATTTGTATTTATAGTCAAATCTATTTAAACAGCTGATCGGATAAATTAGTATAGTAAAAAGGTTTTTTTCTGCGCTGTTAATATTGTCGTAATAGATAAACAGAGATTTTTTTCATAAGAGCAGTAGAATCAGTCCCTGTAATAAGCAACTTACAAAATGGGACCTTCATTTCCTTTCGTGCTGAAATTGAAAACTAATCCAGGCAGAACGAAAAACATTTCTGTATACTCTGTCTTATAACATTTCCTAAACCGTTCTATGGCTTCCCGAACCGGCCAAAACCGGTTTAAACCGGTTTAATCCCCTATCCTATAGCTATACAGGTGCAGGTGCTCGCACAGCTGCATCGCACAGATTTGCCTAAATCCGATTGCATTTGCCTAATTCCCTGAGCTATATACCCAAGTATACGTATTCTGTATACATGTTACATTACGTAATACCAGTATTGGGAACAGTAGTTGATTTGGTCTAGTTTCGAGTGTAGTGTTGTCTTTAAAATCTTTAACGAACTTGTAATGTAGTTGAACGAGGTAGATGTGTTTTTCAGTGAAGACTACGACTTGACAAAGGCAGTGTATATCACCGATCACAGATTTGCAAGAGCAAAGGATGGAAAAAAATAGCCGAGGATCGGGTAATCCCCTTCTCTTCCTATGGGTGTCGTAAGAGGCGACTACAGGAGAACCGCCATAAGAAGACGGGCAGCAGCGTCTCCTCTCCACCATTGGCCAAACTGCGATCGCCAACCCGCCTGCCAAGCGTGGCGATTACGGCAAAATCCTCATTTGGAGAGGCCTGTGTCCAGCAGTGGACTGATATAGGCTGGTTATGGGTATTTCGTGGTTTGCATTTGGAGAAGCTAATATCCAGATCATGTGGACTAATGTAAGGATTATAATGATTTATGAGAGAAAGCTACATTTTAATCTCAAATAAAGCTGTACTTTTGCACAACAGCAGATCTCTGCTTAGTATAGAGAGTAGAAAGTATTTTTTGTGGGATTTCGGTGTTGGTCCTATAGTTAAAATTGTTTTTTATAAGAAGAATCGCTCCTTGAAGTAGACAACTACAATTGAAAATAGGACATTACTAGCTGTTGCCCGCGACTTCGCTTGCGTGATCTTTAGTTTATTCAATGTATCTAACAGGATCATTTATCGGAGATAAAATTATCCTATATGTTTATCCAGATCATATTCTATATGTATGCAAAATTTCATCCAAATCCATTCAGTAGTTTTTGCATGAAAGAGTAACAAACATCTATCTATACTTACAAACTTTCACATTTATAATATAAGTAGGATTATAACGTATTACATGTTGGCTTATTTCAGGACATTTTTATGTCTATCGGCTAAAGGTTAACGAGCAGTTTTTATGAGAGGGGCTTCAAATTATTCTTTAGACTTGGACCCATATTTATACAGGGTGTACAAAAGAATGGGACACTCCTTAAAACCACGTGATCAGCTGGTCATATTAATATTTAAATATAAATAAATAAATCAACATCGAAATCGTGATTTTATTTTCAGATGCTCCATACATTATCATCTAGGTATGCGAGTAGGTTTGTATGGAGAAGCTGAAAAAAAATTCTCGATTTTGATGTTGCTCCCATAGAAAAATTTGTTGTATGACCAGCTGATCACGTGGTTTTAAGGAGTGTCCTATTTTCTTGGACACCCTGTATAGAAAACTTGTTCATTTCAGAGTGCGTGCGATTTGCCGAACGCGCCGCCAGTGCGATGTCAAAAAACTATCGACACAGACGACACAGAAAAAAAATCAGTCTAACCATTTAAATAAATAATTTAGACCCTTTAGGCGCTTTAGCATTTAATCCATTTAATTGTCGATAAGATTATTTACAAGAATTTCCAACATAAAAATTCTTGTTTTTAATTTAAGCTTATTTTGTGTTTCATGTTTGTTTTTAGGGTTCCGTACCCAAAGGGTAAAACGGGACCCTATTACTTAGGCTCCACTGTCCGTCTGTCTGTCCGTCTGTCACCAGGCTGTATCTCATGAGCCGTGGTAGCTAGACAGTTGAAATTTTCACAAATGATGTATTTCTGTTGCCGCTATAACAACAAATACTAAAAAACAGAATACAATAAAATATTTAAGGGGGCTCCCATACAACAAACGTGACTTTTTTCTCGTTTTTATATTATGGTGCGAAACCCTTCGAGTGCGAGTCTGACTCGCTCTGGGTCGGTTTTTTTTTAATTTAAGCTTATTTTGTGCACATTGTGTTTCATGTTGGTTTTTATTATTGTAAGTATGTTTATGTGTCACGTTTTCGTTGTCTATGTTCTTTGTCCGATTTTAAATAAATTATAAGCAGTCCTCTTCCATTTATTTGTTGGAACTTCTCTGCACAGACAGCATAGCTAATGTATGTTCATGTCTTGGCAACATTACTGGAGAGTAGAAAGACATGTTACGACTGACGGACATGTTCGTTACATGACAGACAGAGCTAGGTATTTTATAATTTGTCGAGTGCCGTGAAATCTTAATGTTTATTCTTTGACAATGCTCTTACGTCAGAAGGGGAACAATTTTATTATTTAATTTTGGATACAATTTGTTTTAATAGTCACTATCATCTTAATAAGTGGAATAAACTATCATTCTGTATAAGACATTAACGTCAAACTCTATTCAGTAAAAACCGACCAAGTGCGAGTCGGACTCGAAATCGAAGGGTTCTGTACCATTATTTATAAAAACAGCAAAAAAAAAAAACGTTTTTTGTATAATAGCTCACCTTAAGTATTTGTTTTATTTTACTTTAAATATTTATTTTTAAAGTGAATATATAACTTAATATTCAGTGAATATTTCAAGCGTCTACCAACTGGTACGGCAACTGCCGTAATCAACATCGAGCAAAAATGATCAAAAAAATCACGTTGTATCGGAGCCCCCTTAAACATTTATTTTGATTTGTTTTTTTTCGTATGTGTTGTTATAGCAGCAACAAAAATACATCATCTGTGACTGTCAAACCATCACGGTTCATGAGATACAGCCTGGTGACAGATGGACAGTGGAGTCTTAGTAATAGGGTCCCGTTTTAGCCTTTGGGTACGGAACCCTAAAAACGAAACTAAGCTAAGTTCCAGCGACACTGCTTAGAGAACACATACCCCTAACTAGATGTACTTCTAGACGGTTCAGTCTAGAATTCCAAATCCTAAAAACCCTACCATTTTATATCTTTTATCTCTCGGTTTTGGTCTGCCTTTCATCCTAGCAGTGCATGCATTAGCTATGCCGTCAGAGTAACGGGTATAACATGAATATTTATTAACTGTCCAATCTTGAATCTGAGTGCGCTAGTTTGGGATACAGGGTTGCCAAACTATTACAACAGTTACATTAATAAACGAGATTTTTAGAACTTTAAAAATAATTTAGCTTGTGTGTACCTCTATTTTTTAATGTAAATTCAGTGTTTTAGTACGATTCTATTTCTAAAAACAACTTTTTTCGAATAATTTGCTGTACAACGATCTCGTGGCCCTAACTTTTAATCCATGATAATCATATTTTCTTTTAAATCTTGCTTAATTCTATTCAAAAGAAATAATCATCAAACTAAATTCTTAATGGGCAAATGACAAAAAGTTGCATGCATCCTTTTAAGAGACTTCAAAAAAGAATAAGGTTATGTACTTACAAAACTTTTCTGTTACAAAACTTGTAAGATTTTGCTGCCTTCTTTATACCTATATATGTATACCTGCCTACTTTTATATACCTACTATTCCTATCAAATGATAAAACAGTCAAAGAAAACTTTATTTAGTAAAAAAAGAATGATCATAATCGGTTTATATTCTGTGTAAATGACGCGTAACATCATTTATTAAGTTGATGAAAAGCAAAAGAAAAATCTGCAAAATCAACAAAGAATTATCAGCCACCTGATCCACTTCACGTGTAATTTTTAACCTATAATTATTGGATGCTTGACAATTACGACGAATTACAATCTCATTTTTGCTGGTTCAAAGGGTTTAAAACAAAGGAACCCTTAATTTCTAATAAATGCCCATACTTTAATATTCTTGCAAAGATATTTCGTCAACTTTCAAAGTCGGGTAAAGTAACACAAACCTTTTGTGAGAAACTTTTACCCTTAAAGTGAAGTTAGACCAAATATTTTTTCAATGGGGTAATAAATTTCGTGTTTTACACCCCTTTCTTGTTTGGAGACTTCGAGTTATGGTGTGGCTGAGTTGAAGGTACTTTTATAACTTTAACGTAAATTGCGAAACGGTTTATCGGTTTTTATTGTCGAATGAATCGATTAAGCCGAAGTTTAATAATCGAAGTTGTGATTATTAATCGAAAGTAACTTGGAAAAAAATATATTTGTAGATAAAATAAGCGTGTTTCGGTTTAGAGCTTATGTATGTGTTATTCGGGAGCATTTGATGCAAGTGATCTTTATTTATGTAGGTGTCATGATTTTTTGATAGGCAAGCTTCCTCATCATTAACCTGTGCAAAAACCACTGACTTAAAATTTGACTCAAATCGACTCGATGGTACCATCCATCAGCCGAAAGACGCCCACTGCTGGACATAGGCCTCCCCCAAGGATTTCCACGAAGATCGGTCCTGTGCCACCCGCATCCAGCGGCTTCCCGCGACCTTCACCAAATCGTCGTTCTACCTTGTGGGGGGCCTACCAAACACTATAACTCGATGGTACAAATAAAAAAAATGTAATTTCAGAAATAAGTAATAATAAAAAGTCTTTATCCGTTTTAAGTGTACTGAATTAGTAAAATAATATACATTAGATTATTTTAAACCCGTTTTTGTGACTATGTAGCATAATAATCTTTACTGCTTTAATTTTTTTTTAATGAATTTTAAAAAGGCAGACTTCGTTACAGGTACAAACTATGTAGTACCTATTGCAGCATTATGCTGCGGAACTCTTTTGAAGTTAAACTTTTTATTTATTTTTTTCCTGGCCACCTATAATAATTTTCTTTTTAATTAACATTTTGAATGGGCATGTCTGTCATGTAAAGAATGTCTGTCCTGAAGAGAAAATGGACAGTTGTGTGGTTGGCTCGATGCATATTATATCGTAAAGTTCATTACTGTATCAACAAAGGACCCGGTCTACGGGTTCTCCCCCCTACCTGCCGAAGCGCTAGCTTTAATAAGCACCAAATTGACCTGCTACGAGTAGGTGCTAGTTCCAGCACGTACTTGTTTATATCACCTTGTTGCGTTGAAAAGGAACGATCCTGCGCTAGCAACGACTTCTGCAAGGAAAAGAGACGATTCTGCGATAGCAACGACTATTTAATCCGACTGCAAAGGATAAGGGCGACTATCCGGCGCCGGCACCTTCGTTATTGTTTTTTTACTTTTCGATAAGCCCGTTCATTGTAAATTTTTTATATAAATTATTCTGTTAACCGGTTTGGAATTTCATACCTCTAAATTCTGTGTAGTTTAATTAGTTGTAAAATAAATAAGTTTTCTTTTGCGTTCTCAATCAAAATTCCCCACGCAAGCCACACAATACAAAATATTTATTTTTTTGTTCCAATTTTAATTTTATTTTAATTATATTATTTCAAGTTCATTATATTTTGTTATTTCATTTTCGTATGTGTTTGGTGTGGCCTTAATAGGTCGCACCAAACGTAGCATTGGCGCCCGAACAAAAGTTAAATATTTTTTGGTGTGTGTGTGGTGCTCATATCGAGCAAATTAGTATTTAGTTACTTTGACATATTCTGTTAACTTGCGCTATACCTTTAGGCTTCTCATTTTCACACATATTTCATTAACTCTCTACCATGTCAGTACACTGTACAGATCGTTACTCAATACATTTTTACACACAGTAACACTTCACGATCTGCCCACTGGTGGATTTCACGTGGATGTGACATAGTTCGGGAGTTTCGTAAAACTCTTCGGAGTCTTCCGTGTCTGTGTTCTTCCATTGACTCAGTGTGTGTGCTTCGGGAGAATATCCCGCCACATTACACAAACCGAGCAGGTAATTGATTCATGGTGTACTTTCCTAGGGTCTTCGAGACCGCTGAACTAGAGGTACCCAGTCTCATGAGCCGAAGACTTAACATTTAATTACGGTTACATACATACATAGAATAGTTCACATTACTATCATTACTTTTACTTTTTTTTTCTTCTTCTCTCGGCTTCATTGCCGGATTTTTTTTGTTTAAAAAATAGCACAAGCGTCTACTGTCGCTTTATAACTTATTATTTTTTCAATTTATTACCTTTTTGATTAAATACTATTTGACAAGCGTCAATAATTCTCAGAATGTCTGACCCAGTTTCCCATCCATCACTTCATAGAAGTCCTTTAATCGGTAATACCCCACGACGGGAGAGTCCAATTATATCTAGACCTCCCCCAATACCTCCTAGATCTTCCCAGATTTCTATTTCCACTAGTGTTCCTTCCCCTATTCGTTCCGATTCTAATCATTTAAATTTTTGTCAAAGAAAGGTTAATTTGTCAAAGTGGAATTTAAAGTATACTGGTCAAGGTTGTGTAAGGGAATTTTTTACCTGTGTTGATGAAAGGAAATTCGCTGATGATATTCCTGACCAGTACCTTATCGCAAGGTTTCATGAACTTCTTTCCGACACTGCTTTGAAGTATTTTAGGTCCGTTAGGCAGCCCGAACTTTCCTACAAAGAACTTAAGGATCTTTTCTTTAAGACCTTTGGTCCCACTAATTTTGAATTTTTAACAGAGCAGACAATCAGGAGTCTCAAACAGCGTTCGGATCAATCCATCCGTGATTTTATAATTGAGGTTATGGATCTGAACTGTAAGCTCGCAACTCCTATTTCTGATTTCAATCTTCTACAGATTATTACGCATAATATGCACGTTAAATATTTCCCCTGTCTTTCAGTACATAAGTTTTCGGATTTGGCTTCCCTTATTCAGATGGCGTCTCATTTTGAGGAATACCTACCCTCTACTTCTGCTTGTCCTAAAGCTGTTTCCGTTATTACTCAGCCTTCGGTCCTTGAGTGCTTAAAATGTAATGGGTCTGGCCATTCTTATCGAGACTGCTCGATCGTACCAGGTCCATTGTGTTTTAGGTGCCGTAATCCTGGATACATTACCAGGGAATGTCCTAAATGTAGTCCAAAAAATGCCTAAGCCACCGGCGGCACGTTTCACTTCGTACAGTGTCACCGGTGATTACGACAAACTCTTTAGATAATCGCCCGTTTATCGAAATTTATTTAAAGGGTGAACCTGTTAAATCTCTTCTCGATTCTGGTGCTCAAATGTCTTTAGTTAGTGATGCCTTGAGTCAACAACTTGGTGTTTCAATTGATTCTAATTCCTTAGTTCCTTCTGTCATTTCAGCTAATAATTCTCCTATTGATATTTTGGGTTCTGTTGTTATTCCTGTTATGTTCAATGGTGATACTGTTGATCATAGTTTTTTGATTGCCCGTAATATGTCTTCTCCTGTGATTTTGGGAATGGAATTTTGGAATAAATTCGGTTTGACTTCTATTTTTAGCCAAGCTTTTAACAAACATGTTAAAGGAAATATGTTCCTGTCCTCTTCTGTTCCTCAACCTCTTTCTCAAAACATTTGTGAAGTCCGGTATATCCATCCGCGGAATGTTTTGACTCCTAAACAGGAACTCCAACTTCAAAAAGTGATTGGTGAATTTGATGATATTTCATCAGAAAAGATTGGTCTCGGGAAAACCACCTGGCTTTCCCATAAAATCAATACCATCGGTTCACCTATTCGACAGAGGTACTATCCCCTTTCTCCAGCTAAGTTAAAAGTTCTCAATGAAGAGATTGACTCAATGTTGGAATTAGGTGTCATTCGTCCATCACGTTCTCCATGGGCTAGTCCAGTTGTGATGGTCACAAAGAAAGATGGTACAGTTCGTTTTTGTGTCGACAGTAGAAAACTAAATAGTGTCACTGTTAGGGACTCCTATCCTCTTCCTCGTATTTCTGATATACTGGATAACCTTAGAGGTGCCAAGTATATGACATCCCTCGATCTCCGGAGTGCTTTCTGGCAGATTCCTTTAGCAGATAAGGAAAGCTGCGAGAAAACAGCTTTTATCGTTCCTCAACGTGGTTTGTTCGAATTTGTAAGGATGCCGTTTGGTTTAACAAATGCCGCTTCTGAGATGCAACGACTGACCGATATGATCGTCAATTTTGAATTTACCTCCACCAGTGATGACTGTGTCTTCGGGTACGTTGACGATCTGATCCTCGTTTCCCGTGATTTCAGCAGTCATTTAGCCCTGCTTCGCAAGGTTCGTGATCGTTTGTTACAGGCTGGCTTGTCTATCAACATCAAGAAGTGTGAATTTTGCAAAGGGGAACTTAAGTATTTGGGTTATATCGTAAATGAAAAGGGTCTTCAAACTGATCCAGGTAAGCTGGACACAATAAGGGATTATCCGGTTCCCATGACGGCTAAGGCTCTACGTGGTTTTATTGGTATGTGTTCTTACTATAGACGCTTTGTTAAGGACTTTTCTTCTATAATTGCCCCACTTACCGCCTTAATTGGTCCTAAGAAGGGTAATGATCCGATTGTCTGGAATGAATCATCCGATAGTGCTTTTAAAAAACTTAAGGATGCTTTAATTAATACTCCTGTTATTGGCTGTCCTGATTTTTCTAAACCGTTCATTTTACAATGTGATGCTTCATCTGTTGGCCTAGGTGCCGTTCTCTCTCAAAAGTTCGAGGATGGTGAGCATCCTATTGCCTTTTATTCTCGCTTATTTTCTAAAGTCGAACGTAATTACAGTACAACGGAGCGTGAACTTTTAGCCGTTCTTGATTCCATTAAAAACTTTCGGTGTTATTTGGATGGAATGCAATTTACAGTTATAACTGATCATATGGCCCTTAAATGGCTCCTCACGTTGAACAATCCTTCTGGTCGTTTAGCTCGTTGGGCGACTGTTATCTCACAATATTCTTTCGATATTGTTCATCGCAAAGGATCTCAGCTGGTTGTTCCAGATGCTTTGTCTAGAGTCCATATTTCCCCTGTTTCCTTCGATCAAGGTCCTGATCAAACTGATGATCGCTGGTACAAGAAAATATTTTTGGGTACTCGTGATTCCCCACAAATGTTCCCAGCGTACGCTATTCAGAATGGCGTACTTATGAGGCGTATGCCTGTCGATAGTCCCTTGTCTGCTGATCCTTGGCGTATTGTTCTTCCCAAGGAGAAGGTTGATGAAATAATATGGGAGGTTCATAATGACTTTCCCTCGATTCACCCGGGAGTTACTAAGACCTACCTAAAGATCAAAGAACGCTATTATTGGCCGAATATGTTTCGCGACGTCACTGAAACATTAAGCAGGTGTGATTTATGTAAGGCTTATAAAATTGCTAATACCCGACCTCGAGGGCAAATGTGTTATCCTAAGGATGTTACTCAACCTATTCAAATTATATCTATAGATGTTATTGGGCCTCTACCCTTGGCCTATTACGGTTTCAAGTACATTTTGTCTATGGTCGATGTATTTTCTAAATATGTTTGGCTGGTTCCTTTAAAAAAAATTGATGCCGTTTCCGTTGCTAAAGCATTGGAAGTAGAGATATTTTATAGATTTGGTATTCCTCATTCAATTCTCTGTGATAATGCTACTGTTTTTCGCAGTAGTCAATTCAACCGCTTTTTGTCTTCATTTAGGATTGAGCCATTTTATACCCCGTATTATACTCCTCAAGCTAACACAGTTGAGAGATATAATCAGACAATTGTTACTTGTTTAAGTATTCTTGTCGAGGATAATCACAGGAATTGGGCAAAGTTATTACCCAAGGTCAAACTATACTTAAATTCTTGCATAAATCTCGCTACTGGTTTCACTCCTAACTTTCTCGTATTTGGTAGGGAGGTGTCTTTTCCTTCTCATAGTGTTAATAGTCAGACTCAGAGCTCTAATTTGGCCGAGAGTCGGACTCAGCATGCCTCTAATCTTTCTTCCCTTGCTGAAATTTACGCTAAAGTTTCCGATAACCTGGCGATTTCGTTTTTAAGAAGCTCTCGTGCTTATAATAGAAACCGCCGTGATTTAGTTTTGAACGTCGGTGACACTGTATGGAGGCGAAATTTTTCTAGATCTTCAGGTGCTGACTTTTTCACTAACAAGTTTGCACCTCGGTTTGTCAAATGCCAAGTTATTAGGGTTATCTCTAGAACTACGTATTTTTTAAAAGACCTGGACTCATCTCATACCGGACAATACCATATTAAGGACATTCTTAAGTAGTATTTCCTTATTATTGCTTTCTTTATTTATTTTTTTAGTTTAATAAAATATTTCTTAGTTTATTAATCTTGTTCGTATGCTGTCAGCTTTCTAAACCGCATTATGGTTGCTTGCTTATTTGTTAGGGTTGCAAACTTTTGTCATAGGGTTGTCAACCTATTAATGTTAACTTATTTTTTTTATTTTTTTTCTTTTTTGTTGGAAAGGGTGTGCTGCAGCATTATGCTGCGGAACTCTTTTGAAGTTAAACTTTTTATTTATTTTTTTCCTGGCCACCTATAATAATTTTCTTTTTAATTAACATTTTGAATGGGCATGTCTGTCATGTAAAGAATGTCTGTCCTGAAGAGAAAATGGACAGTTGTGTGGTTGGCTCGATGCATATTATATCGTAAAGTTCATTACTGTATCAACAAAGGACCCGGTCTACGGGTTCTCCCCCCTACCTGCCGAAGCGCTAGCTTTAATAAGCACCAAATTGACCTGCTACGAGTAGGTGCTAGTTCCAGCACGTACTTGTTTATATCACCTTGTTGCGTTGAAAAGGAACGATCCTGCGCTAGCAACGACTTCTGCAAGGAAAAGAGACGATTCTGCGATAGCAACGACTATTTAATCCGACTGCAAAGGATAAGGGCGACTATCCGGCGCCGGCACCTTCGTTATTGTTTTTTTACTTTTCGATAAGCCCGTTCATTGTAAATTTTTTATATAAATTATTCTGTTAACCGGTTTGGAATTTCATACCTCTAAATTCTGTGTAGTTTAATTAGTTGTAAAATAAATAAGTTTTCTTTTGCGTTCTCAATCAAAATTCCCCACGCAAGCCACACAATACAAAATATTTATTTTTTTGTTCCAATTTTAATTTTATTTTAATTATATTATTTCAAGTTCATTATATTTTGTTATTTCATTTTCGTATGTGTTTGGTGTGGCCTTAATAGGTCGCACCAAACGTAGCACTATCATACATAAATAAACCCATTCAAATTCAAATGTTTTATTTGCTATTAAATAGGGTGGGTACAAATAAATGTTGATGGTAAAATAAATAACATGGTGCACCTATTTAGCCATAAACAATAACATGCAAATGTGTAATAATAAATAAATGTTAAATATTATTAAAATAGAATATCATAAAAAATATAGTCCGGAGCGCGAACCACTACACCAGACGGTTGGTGTAGTAGTTCGCGCTCCGGACTACAATGCCTGGCGGTTGCGGGTTCGAATCCCGCGAGGGGCAAATGTTAGTGTGCTGAGCACGAGCATTTGCACCTAAGTCATGGATGTTTATAAACGTATTTAAGTATGTTTATCCGTTATCTAGTCGCCATAGCATAAGCTTTGCTTAGTTTGGGGCTGGATAATTGGTGTGATTGTGGAAACAATATATTTATTTATTTAATAAATATCAGATCAATAGGTATGTATCGATTATTTTACTATTTTTAGTACATGTTCTGTTCAAATCTTGTTCTCTAGAACATAGTACTCGTACATGATAGTCCAGAGTACGTAATTTACACGTGTTTTTCAATATAATTTCATTTACAACCGAGTTATTGTTAAATTAATATAGAAAACCTACAACAAAAGCTTCAGTACACAATAGCATCACTTGAAAACGTGAACAATATTAAACCAGACAACTCTTTCCCCGAAACAGATCCAAACAAAATTTTCGATTGTGTTGTGTAGAATAATTCAATTCATAGAAGTCGTGTGAGAGGCCAACCAGAGGCCTAGCACGAAAGTGTGTCTTTCGTTCGGTCCTATAAACCTAAAAAATTAAATGGCCAGTCTCATGTTTCAATCCTTTGATAAAATATGACCAACTTAATCTAGCCGTTTGAAAAACCCGACCTTTTTCAATTGTTTATGAATTGTCAAACCTTTGATATGAGGAATGGATGTTTTAATTTGATCGGATAATACGACCGACCGAACGATGCTCTTTCGTATTAGGCCTCCAGCCCCTCTAGGATGAGCAACAAAACAGGATATAATACGATATGATATAGCGATTTATCGCATATTTTTTGTCAAAATATGAACTTTATCGAAAAAGCGAGCATAACGGTGACGTCGCCGGCACAGACATGCTCACTGTTTCAATAAAAGTCCAAGATGGCAGCTATGTTATCATATTTTGAAAGTAAAGAGGCGATAAATCGCTATATCATATCGTATCGTGTTTTGTTGCTCGTGCTAGAAGGGTCCACGAAGAATTTATTGTTTACAAGTTGTTAATAGCTGTGTGTAAACAAGGACGAGCTGTGTAGGGTGACCATCGTTAATTAATTTGTATTTTTTGTTGAATAAGATAGCCAATAGCTATACAATTCAGTATGTAAAAAAATATAACTTAAGCTAATTCCCAAACCATTTCGAGATTTATGGTATTTACATTACCTAAAATTACAAGATGATGTTTATTTTTACAAAAATACATTTATACGACCTCTTATCACGGAGAAGCTTACATCTGACGTCACTAAGTTTTCATATGTGTGATGTGTCTAATAAATATCGTGGAGCGACTTAAGTTTTTGTAGGACTAAAGTTTGTACCGACAAGTCTGCACTTTTTGAAAGTACTTATGATCCTTTGAATGGTCGTTTTGCAAAACTGCTAAAAACGTGTGACCAAGACAACAAAAAAACAGAAATTAGAAATTTCCCAACATGTCAATAAAAATATTGTCACCCCAATTTGAAGAGATTGTCTCCTTCAACAATAGCCAACTTCCCAAGTTCTCAACTCCGACGCAGTTTGTTCGACAGTGGCTTATTTTGAGGAACGAAGCAGATGGTGTTTCACTTGTTTCAGGATCTTTTGTTATATTGTCTCGCTCGCACCTACTACTACAACTTCGCCATAAGTTCGGTTTCTTGAGAATCACAATTACATGTCGTGCTTGCAAACTTTGTTATTTATTTACACATACGGACGTAAGACCTAGTCACATTACTTGCACAAAAACGTAGGATACAGTACCTACACCGCATCAATGTTGACCGCTAGAGCAAAGAGTGGGGATCGCTTTGCCATCTTACGAGACAATCATCGTATCAGAGACGCGTGTGCGCGAAGCTAACAACCAATCACGGCCAGCGGTGCTGCCCCGGCGCACGACTAGCCAATCACGTAATCGTAATGGTCTTCTGGGCAACTTTCGCACGGCGCTCAACTTCGAAGCTAGTTGTAGATAGGATTTGTTCCAAAATAAAGTCACATTAAAATGCATTAACATTTTGAAAATGTATGTGGACTCATGAAAATATGCCAAAGATGACAACCTCCGTAGCCGAGGTGCACACTGGACTTTGTGGCGCAATCTCGATTTTGGTCGGATGGTGGGTTGGATGACGCAAGGGTTCGATTGCCGATCGGGTCAATGTAGAAAACGAACAATCCTATATTTTCTCGGGTCTGGGTGTTGTGGTACCGTCGTTGTTTCTGATTTCTTTAACACAAGTGCTTTACCTACTTACCTTAGAATCCAGAATAAGTTAGTGAGTTAGCAATCGCCGTACATCAATCACTACTTCTAAATTCCATAGAAGAGTTAAGCTGTATATGTGGTTCTTCATCATCGTCATTTCAGCCATAGGACTTCCACTGAACATAGGCCTCCCCCAGGGACTTCCAGATCGGCCGGTTGTTTGCGGCCTGCATCCAGCGGCTTCCTGCAACCTTTACCAGATCGTCTGTTCACCTTGTGTATCTGTGTTTGTGCTTGAAGAATCACGATTTTATGTATAAGGATTATACAGTATACAGTTCTAAATAAAAATTAAATCGGCGCAATAGTTTCCGATTAGAGCCTCTAAATAACATTCACAGACAAAAAAATAAAAATCGTCATGCAGTTTTGGACTTTTCTTATTCTGAGAAGGTTTGCGCACTGAAATCTATCATTTTTTTACCTGGTATCATCATTCAATATTTCTGATTAGCATACTGATTGACTGACGTAGAATACCTTAAGACATTATAAGTACGTGACACATTTCTCTGATCATAGGGTAAGTAAAGCTTACAGAAAGCTTTTACAGAAATCAGAAACGGAGTTCGTTTTCCATACGAGTACTAACCCGGCCGGGAATTGAACCCTTCAGATAATTTAACGGGTGTTGTGGTACCGTCGTTGTTTTTTTCTTTTTTTTTTAATTGGACAACATCACAACATTGCTCTGATCCTAAGGTAAGTAGCACTTGTGTTATAGAAATCAGAAACAACTACGGTACCATAACACCCAGACTCGAGACAATATAGAAAAGTTCGTTTCCTACATTGACCCAACCGGGGATTGAACCCGGAACCTCAGAGATAGCGACGCCATATAGTCCGGCGTGCTCGCCTCTCGGCTACGGAGGTCGTCAATCGTCGTTTCTGATTTCTATAACACAAGTGCTTTAGCTTAGCTACTTATCTTAGGATCAGAGCAATGTATGTGATGTTGTCCAATCTTTATTATTTATTATTATTCAATGGAGACGCCAAGTCCGAAGTGTTTGCCTTTCATCTACACCAGTCGTTAAAGACAAGAAAACATTGAAAATCTACTATCCTATAAATTTTATAAGAATAGAACTAAATTATTAAATAAACTGCTAGCGACTAACTTATCCTTAAATTTGAATTCCTCGCCATTCCTAATTCTAACACATTAGCAACACCAAACACGGCCCCCATCAATCACAATTACACCAGCAGCTCATTTCCTTCTCGTATATGTTATTCAATGTATGTAAAAGTACATTTATGTACAAAATAGTAAGTGTAGCGTGGTGCAAGCTATAAGCGGAGCTAGTTAAAGTCCCGAACTATACGTCTTTTAATGGGAAATTTATATTTCTCTTTTTCGGACCAGTTTATTGCTCATGATCTCTGAGAAAGTCATCTTTAGTTTCATTGGGCAGTTTTGGCGAGGACTAAAGACTCCGAAACGTTTTGCACATATAAGCCTTAGGGTCTTACGTATTGGCTCTCAGGGACTCACTGCACCAGCCATTAGACATATCAGGGCAGGCAAAAGGCACTTAAAATAATATCATAACCCCTTTTTCTGATGTTATGAAGGGGTTATTCCCTCTAAATAGATGAGATCAAAGCAGCTAAAATGACGATGACGATGATAGAATTTTTACACCTTTTAACTCGATACTTATACCCTGCAGTGGGATTAAAGGAGCTGGAAATATTTAATACCCAAATTAAATTTAAATATTGGACAACAACGCATAATAACATAGCTCTGATCATAAGGTAAGGAGCGAATGCACTTGCGTTATAGAAATCAGAAATAACGACGATACCAAAACACCCAGACCACAAGACCATAGAAAAGTTCGTTTTCTACATTGACCCGACCGGGGATCGAAACCAGAACCTCAAAAATGGAGACAGTATTTATAGTTCGGACTCCGACGTACTCACCCGTCAGCTACGGAGTTCCTTATGAATATGATGACAATTATGTTCTTGATCATACTTAGCTATTCCTTTATCTCATTTCTTATCTCTTACACCAGATCCTGATCCATAATTCACGGCTGCGTCTGCCTTCTAATGTATTAGAGTAGGTTACTAAATATTTATACCACTGGTCTTCCAATCTGCTAATGAATTTTAGTGCTTCGAGTAATAGCACGGAGGATGTGGAGTATCTCCGCTATTATTCATGAACACCAATTGTATTAGGTGTGTTGGATACATTTGCGAGATGATTCCGGCTTTGAGCGAATGTTTTGTACGTTATTAGAATTTTCGAGATGCTTTCTTACTTGTGTAATTTGATTACCGGTTATGAATGTGCCAAGAACAAAGCCATTTTATGAACCTGTATCTAATATTGGCTATGCAATATCTTTAAAGAAGTAGGTATTCTATGTCTGATGTTGCTTAATTTTTTATGTTGTTAAAGGGATTTTAAGTCAGGTACCCTAAATTTAGCAAAATAGGAAATTAATACCTAACACACCACGCAAGATTGATAATATTTAGGCAAAATATGCAGTACATTTTACCAGGATTCAAAAGATTTCACCCAGGCCACTTTCAGGGTTTTGAGGTTAAGTAAATGTACTAGTCTGGCCTGCAGTTCCATCATACATCATCATCATCAGTATTTAGAAGTCCACTGCTTGACATAGGCATCTAATACAGAAAGCCTTAGCTTAGGGTCATTTGCATCCAGCGACTTCCCAACTTGGCCAGGTAGGCAGCATGCAGGCCACTTCCAATCGCTCAATATGGAAGTCATTAGGAAAAGCCTAGTATGCTCAGCTGCAGATGTTTTTTAAGGTGATGATAATGATGATCCACAAATAAGTAAGTACGGTAGGTAGGTAGGTGCGAGTCGGACTCGCGCACGAAGGGTTCCTTACGATTATCTATAATAACGGCAAAAAAATCACGTTTGTTGTATGGGAGCCCTTTAAATTATAATATATATTTTATTCGTTTTATTGTATTTTTTATTATAGCGGCAACAGAAACACATCATCTGTAAAAAATTAAAGTGTCTAACTATCACGGTTCACGAGATACAGCCTGGTGACAGACGGACAGACAGACAGATCGACGGACAGCGGAGTCTTAGTAATAGGTTTCCGATTGGGTACAGAACCCTAATTAGATTAATAAACCACTAAGCTGTATAAAGCTATTTAAAAATTAAAGCTATTAAAACGCATTTCTTTCAATTCCATATTCCTCAGAGGCTCTTTGAATGTATCTAAATTGTTTGCTCGAAACCATAATTTGTTTTAGCAAACATTCTTTTATCAAGTTTTATTATTTAAAACTTTGTCTTTTTACTCTTTGAAACTGTAATTAAAATGTTATTACTCATAATACTTATATTGGTTGCAACAGTAAAAAAACTTGTTTAACAGGGAATTAACTTTAATATGTTATACGAGGTACCAGACATTGAATTATGTCTAAGGCTTCTCGAATTAGACCAAAACCAAAATCATTGTAGAAAAGTTCGTTTTAAGAATTGACTCAATCCGGTATCGAACCCCAGATCATTTGCGTTCAAGGCGAATTAATGCGACACTACGCCACTGGTCAAAAGGATCAAGCAAATAGACCTTAACCATTCGAGTGTAATAATATTCTTATTTGGGATTATTTTTCTTCTTATCCTTATATGCCATTATAATAATAGAACAAATCAGACAAAGAAAAGAAATCATTTCAACGTTAAAGGGAAGGATATATTAATATTAGATCAGATTTATTATACCTATACGGTATCTGAAAGAGCAGTTCCTAGAATCATTTATATTAAAACCGTTGTTACAATTAGTATTGAATTGCTAAATGCAAAATAAAATAAAACAGTATTATCCATTTAAGTGCATTAGTCAGCCCTTCAGACGGTTCAGTAGTGATGTTACATCTTCTTCCATCATCATCATAATTTCATTTTTAATCTTGTGTTTTTAGCAAAACCATGCTGTTTGACATCGAGAAATACTTGAAAGATTTCGTCAGCTTTGCTAACGTCTCGGTAGCTTAGTTGGAAAAGCACTCGCCCAGTATGCGATGGTCGTGGGTTCGGGTCCCACCTGAGATGGTCGTTTTTTTTTTCAAGTATTTTAAAAATCATAATTTCATGCTTAAAGTCCGTTCACTGTGGAACATAGACCTCCCCCAATGCCATCCAGATTGCCTGGTTTGAAGTGGCCTGCAACCACCTTTCTTAACCTAAAAAAAACACGTTTTGTTTCCATTTTTTTTAATTAGAAAAGCATTAAGCAAATACTTCAATAAACGCCTAGGTACATGCTTTTAAAGGAAGTGATGAAGAAATGTAGACTTTCATTATGTCAACCATCCGTTCGTTCCCTAAATAAAATGTGTTTTATTCACACACCCGCCCTTTTCGCGGTTTAGTTAGGAAAAAGTTTACATAGACGAGAAAATGGTAACACAAACTTTATTATAGATTGACAAATAAAGATGGTAAAACGTTCTGTAGGATTTTTTTTAATAAGGTTAAGGCACGGCATAATAGCATTTATGGAATGCACGCCACTGAATTCAGTAGCTGATGATTTTATGGTATATCCTCTTATTTTATCTTTATACCCCATATTTATTAAATATTTGGAAACCCCGTATTCTAAAAATATTTTCATTGTATTTCCTTAGTTAAGTTGTACTTTGTATTCTATTCTCTTGACATTAGTAACATCTTTCCTCCCAAAACCCTTGCCATCTACGATAAGCCGAATACGTCCCACCCTTTTCAAAACGCCGTCAATTTGTCGGGCACTTCGAAATACGAACATTTGAAAATAAAGTAGGTAGCCACTACCCGTTACGCGTAAACAGACCGTAGGGCTGTCACAAAATAGAAAATTTGTTCTACTAGTGATGACCTACGGAGCCGTAACGTAGAACATGACAACAATAAAGTTGGCCCACCGACTTCACGTCACTCAGCGAGCTATGAATAGGTCGATGCTTGGAATTTTATTAAAGGGTAAAATCCGAAAAGAGCTCATCGAGCAGAAGACCAAAGTAACGGACAAAGTCTAAAATGTAGACCCTAAAGTGGCGGTGGGCCGTTAGTTTTTTTTAATGTAAGGATAAATTAAATTACATTGCAGGAACGCTGAACGATTGAATCGCTAAACAAAAAAAATGTGGAGGGTTTTGGGGTGGTTTAAGTTACAATAAATTAAGATTCTCGTGCTAGGCTTTAAATGTACTACGACATTTTTGCAAATCCACACGTCATGATATTACTAATAATTCCTTTAAGTAACATTTAAGAAATTAGAAATTAGTTCGTTCATCAAAATTAAGGCCCAAATAATTCGTGCCGTAATTATTATTTATTTACACCATACTGTGGTAAATATTTTCTGTTTTTTTTTGCTATGTCTATATTTTTTTCTTTCTTCTTCTTATTAATAAAGTTACAAGTGACAACCCTGGTACATCAGTAAGCCAGGTCCACCCGGGATAGATCCTGACGAGGGTCACACGACGATATTTTTGTCAGTTTGTTCATCATATTTATAATTGGCTTATAAATTTGTTATTGTGTGGAAACATCTGTAAGCAATTGAATTTAAAAAAAAAACAGTTTTTAACACTTCCACACAGGGGCGTGCGGTGCATATAGGCAATTAGGCAGTGCCTACCTGATAAATGAAATAAGGTAGGCAGTAGGTACTTACAAATGTGTATTTATGATGAAAACCATTGATTTTAATTCTTATTACACATGTGTAAGTACCTACTGCTTACCTCGAACACCAATGCCCGCCACTGCTTCCACAAAAGTTAATTTATTGAAAATACTTACAAAGTACAACTTAACCTATATGTTATAAAATAACATATAGGTGTTGTAGATGTTATAAAATAACTTTCAATCACTTCGAATCGCAAGTAAAGTATGGATGGGCAAGCCACATCGCTCGCAGAATTGTAAAGACTAGCGTGTTTCGAGCGTGACATCGTGGCAGTATCCAATCAGTGTTGACGCAACGCTTGCCCAGCGGCATTTACTTAACGCTGATTGGACACTGCCACGACGTCGACGCTTTAAAGAAGTTAGTGTGGGAGAGGCCTTAACCGTTGGGGCAGAAGGTTTTGAGTAGCCCGAATATAATTTTCGTCAAATAAAAAGAACGCTGGAGGGTGGCGTTACTTGTCTCCACCGAACCACTCACCGAACACTTATAGCAGTACTGAAAATGTTAGTTCCTATTTTGACCACCGCTCTTTTTACGTGATGCCAAGTATACAAGACCACGAACTGTAAGACTCAGCGTGGGCAGATATCCAGCCAGAACTTGGAAACTGGTATTGTTTTTTATCCGGTTCTACAAAAATCTATATCTTCCTTTGAATCGGTTTAAAACTCGGGCATCCCTCCCGGAGGCCTTCGGGAGCCTGAAAAGGTTGCTTAACTTCTGGGATGACCTTATCTGGTTGGAGTAAGGGAAAAAAGATACAGAACACACAAAGGCCTAATCAAGAGGCTAAGTGCGGAAACAGCCCAGCTAAACTAAACATTAGCTTTACTCCAGTATGAAGCTTAATTTTAGATAAGTACTAGCTGTTGCTCGCGACTTTGTTCGCGTGACTACAGTTTATTTAGAAGAACCGGCCAAGTGCGAGTCGGACTCGCGCACGAAGGGTTCCGTACCATCTATAAAAAAACGCCCCACTTAAGTATTTATATAATTCTGAATAAATCATCTGTGAAAATTTAAACCGTCTAACTATCACGGTTCCTAAGATACAGCCTGGTGATAGACGGACAGACAGACAAACAGACAGATTGACAGACAGACAGACAGACGGACAGCGGAGCCTTAGTAATAGGGTCCCGTTTTACCTTTTGGGTACGGAACCCTAATAAAAAATAAAGCCTTTGTTACAAATGTATCTATGTCGCATTCTAATGGTGAAAGAATTTTTGAAATCGGTCCAGTAGTTTTCGCGTTTATTTGTGTCAACCATACAAAAATACAAAAATGACCTCTTTATAATATTAGTATAGATTATACTAGCTGACCCGGCAAACGTTGTTTTGCCATATAAATAAGAAAAATGTTAAGGGTGGACAACCCTTATCACTAAGGGGTATAAAAAATAGATGTTAGCCGATTCTCAGACCAACTCAATATGCTCACAAAATTTCATGAGAATCGGTCAAGCCGTTTCGGAGGAGTACGGGAACGAACATTGTGACACGAGAATTTTATATATAAGAAGATCTATTTTTTAGTCGTGCGGCAAATCGCCTTGTGTAAAAGGGTTCTCAACACTCCTATTTGTTGCGAGCAGAGAAACTTGGTGCAGTTGCCGACAATTTGTATAATTATGTCAGTGAATGTAAGTGTGGTCCCTTGTTAAAGGCACTGGCTAGTTACAAATACAACGTCTATATGAATAGGCTATAGGATTAGAAACTAGACCAATTTCGTAACCCTACAAGATTCAGTATCTAGGTTCCTCCGTTTCTACAGCTCCAGCTCATGTAAATTCTTCCAACTATTCACTTTGATTATCTGACAACAGGCTCTTAGCGATAAGACCGCCTAAATAGTATATATTTCTGTAAACAATTTATATTTTTCTCAATTTGTCATTTGTATGCTACTAAGTTAGCAAAACATGTTTGAATATAATCTTTAAATGTAACACCTCATAATATGTACCGTGCTTCTCGTTAATAAATTAATTTAAATTTGAATTTGAACATTAACTGTAACATCCTTATTTGGTGTGCAGTAAAGAGTATATATCTATCTATCTAGCTATAACAAGCACAGCTTGTAATAAAGTTACTAGATAATAAATAAACATACTTAATGAACTTCATTAACATCCATGACTTAGGTACGAATGCTCGTGTTCATCACACAAATATTCGCCCCAGGCGGGATTGGAACTCACTACCGCCAGGTTTTGTGGTCCGGAGCGCGAACCACTAAACCAGATGGTTGTCGATACAGAATGGGACAGAACAACTGACTTTTCCGGAAATGTCAAATTAAAATCATGTTACCGTTGTGCAGCAGTTTTGTAATTTCAAGCGACTTGAAGTTTTATTTCATTCATTTTAACATGAAAATTATTTTTATTTTTCGTCATTTATGTTTACGAACTCTAATAATCTTTTTTTTTGAAAGCAAAAGACACCATAGAGTCTTGCAATTATTTTATATTTTGATCAGCTGCAAGAGTTATCAACCTAACAGTAGTTTCTAAGAATTACGTTTATAATCTTTATTATTCATCCTGTATACAATAAATAATTTCTTATTTCTCCAATAATTCACACAATTCTTGATATATTAGTTAAGTTCAGAGAGCTCTGAACCATCTTGACTGATTGTTCCTCTAATATAATTCCAGTGATGTATTGGACATACATCTCTGATATCAGACTTTTATTAGTGAAGTAATATTATTCTGGGAAATATTGGATATTTTCCCGAGGCATGGTTATGTTTTGCCAGAATATTGGGTTATGTACGTCTTCATTTGTATTTAAGTAACAGTGTATGCCTATTATTTTGGTTACAGGGTATATTACAAAACGTTCTTAGTTTTCTTATCATCATCATATTATATCATCTTAGGGGGAAGATCAGAGTCAAAGAGTTTCTGTGCATATATAAAGCTTTACCTGGATGAATATGTATGGAGCAGCAAAAATTTTGTTCATGATTTCAATGTGTTACCAAAACCACATTCTGATTAAAGAGAAAAATTGAAAAATCTGATCGAAAAATTTTCAAATTTGTGAATTCCAAAAATCATTTATCAATTTTTGACAAAAACTTACCATCTCTTTTTAATGGGATTTTTGCTGATGCCGGTATAGTACTAACCTTACTGTTAGATGTGACCCTAAGATCCCTAACTGGCGTAACATTATCAAGCAATAATAACCACAACCAATTTTAACATTCCTTCCGAAGCACGGAGATGCTTGTGATAAATCCACTTAATAATGGCGTTGGTCGCCTAATTTTAATTATATCAGTACAGTACCAAAATAAGATGTAAATTATTTATTGTTTTTATTGTTTCAGATTCTCCAATTTCACGGTTCAAAGAAAGACGAAATGTATTTCGACACAACAAGTAAGTACCTATTTACCTATCATTTTCATCAGCCTGCGTGAGTCAACTGCTGGACAAAGACCGATCCCAATGCACGTTACTGAGCCAGATACAATAGCATTTTTTTTCAATATTGTCAACAAACTTTTCTATATTGTCTCGGGTCTGGGTGCTGTGGTACTATCGTCATTTCTGATTCTGTAATACAAGTGCTTTGGCTACTTATAATAGGATCAGGGGGATAACCATGAACTCCATGAACTCTTAAACAATCTAATCTAATCTCAAATCTGTCAACTTTCGTACATAATGACGTACGAAATTGACAGATTTGGGATTGTTTTAAGAGTTCATGGTGCCCGCAGAGCAATGCTGTGATGTCGTCCTATATTAAAATAAATCATCATGGAAGTCAATTGCTGGACTTTAAATCTCTATAAGACGCTTCAACGAGCAGCGTTGAGCTGGTTGCATCCAGCGGCTCCTCACAACCTTGTATTATGGCCAGTCTCCGGGTGGGATGTCTGACCCACTGCGTCATCCATGACCATTTTGTAGTCGCCATTCGAGTCTCTGTTCCTCTGTCGGTAATGCAAATAATGAAGTTTAAAAACTATGACCGCATTTTATAGTCAAAAACTTTCTTTTCATACCAAACACGTGTTGATTTGTTATCTTATCTCAGTTTTATTTTTTCAAGGGTAGAACCTGAGGTTTAAATTCCGTCATATATATATATATATTATTTCTATATCCTATGTTACCCGGGCCATTATTACAAATCTATTAACACCTCGTTCATTAAAATCGGTTCAGTAGCTTAGGCGCTACGGAGGAACATACAAACATCCATACTTACATCGATACCTACATAGACTACCAAAATCATTACCCTTCCTTTTGGCTTCGCCGTAATCGGGTAAAAAGACGCTTAAGTGTGAGTAGGACTCGCACACCCCGAGTTCCGGAGATACTTGTAGGTATTGAGTATGAAGCGTGAAAAAAAAACAGCCTGTCGATTCTGTAAATAAAACTGCGCTCACCTCGACTCTGAACTTGCTCAACGACGATAAATAATATGAACCTACCCAATAACGTGCCGTGTGGTGCCGGCACGTTAAAAGAATTGCACCACCCCTTCTCTTCCTATGGATGTCGTAAGAGGCGAAGAGAGCAGCGTCTCCTCTCCACCATTGGCTAAACTGCGATCGCCAACCCGCCTGCCAAGCGTGGCGATTATGGCAAAATCCTCCTTTTGGAGAGGCCTGTGTCCAGCAGTGGACTGATATAGGCTGGTGATGATGATGATGATGATGACCCACTAACAAGATGAGGCTATGTTCGTTTGTAGCACTTAGTCGAGTTTTAGAGCGAGTTCGTTTAGAGAATCGACCGGCTGATCAATATTATAGGTACTGCTGAAGCCATTGTCACGCCACTATTTTTATAAAGACAAAGAAACAAAAGAAGTTCAAAGAAACTGACAGACACATTAAAACGGTTATCATTTGTCACTCAAATAAAGAACACAGCAAAACTGACATTTAACATAGACAATGCAACACACGTTAACAGTATATTTTGCAACCTCATCTAATGCTTTTAAAGTAAGTACTGGCTGGTAAAGAATTATGTAGAACAGTCAGAGCATCTTACATTCTGTGTGTACAAAGGACCTGTAGCCAACTGTATGGGAAGTCTAGTTAGGAGGATGCGGCTTGACTCATTTTATTTTAAACAATTGAAATAATTTATTTCAGTACCAGTGTGTATATCGAATTTGCAAAAACATCTAATCCGCAAAAAATCCGCATACGATACCGCCAATCAGCGAGCAAGAGCAGTGCATTTTTTCTTTACATGTAATACAATTTTATTTTTAACTTCTTAAAATTTTATTCCGGCTCTATAATTTTGGATGAAAGATGGGTCTTAAAGTAAGGTTGAGCCATGGCGTCATGACGCGGCATTGGACTTTTGACTCGTTTAAATGTGTCTTTTTAATAGTAACGGTTGTAGGTTAAAATTGATTGATTGAGTGATTCGTCAAAAAAATTCAAATATGCTTACATTTCAAGGTTTACTTTAAGTAGTGATTAAACAGTTATCCTACCCATCTTCTGGCTCCATTATCAAATTAGCTCAACAATCATCATCATTTTAGCCACATGTCTTCCAATTCTGAACATAGGCCTCCCCCAATGACTTACAGATCGACCCGTGAGTAGGTCAAATTTTATTGTTATTTAAATTTCACATGAATGGTTTTGAATACAACACGATACTTAAAAATAAGGTTGAAAACCAGTTTCACGCTATCACACAAGCCGCGGCCTACAGCTTGCGTTAGCTAGAGGGTAAGCGAGCACTCTACAATATTGCGCGCCGCGCCGCGCCCGCGCGCTCTGTGCGGTAGTCGCGCGTAGAGATAAGTGTTGCCGAAGTATCGATAGTTCGACTATCGATACCGTTGACCTTGAAATTCAGTTACACTATTGATATTAATATTGATAGTATTGACACTATTAATTGCTTGAAATATGCCAATTCAGCTGCGCAGCAATACTATAAATACCTTCGTAGCCGAGAAGCGAACACGCCGGACGATAAGGCGTCACCATATCTGAGGTTCCGGGTTTGATACCTGGTCAGGTCAATGTAGAAAACGAACTTTTTTCCGGGTCTGGGTGTTGTGATACCGTCGTTGTTTCTATACTTACCTTGGTTTGTGACGTTACTACACACTGTGTTTTGCGACCATCAAAGAGCCAATTCTTGGCAGATTAGTAATGGCATCTGATCATATATCTATGATTCGCGCTAGAAATTATTGTTATACTGTGACAAAATGATACAATAGCAAACAGAACAGTTGGCGTTATTTACAATGTAGTGAAATCACATTCAGCATCATGGCGGTTAACGTTTTACGTGATTGTGGCTGACTGTAACCCTAAACTACAGTGTAGGTTTTACCCTAACAAATACCTATCTTCGTTTGCTTCTGATGACTATCGCGGCAATACAAGTTATCTGTGTTAAATCATTGTATTGACGGTAACTTATTTTTTAAATTACTAGGGCTGCATTCCTTATAAAATAACCTTTCTATTGATATCAAACACTTTAAACTTTTTAAATAAAACATAGGAGTAAATCCTCCGAAAACAAAAAAAGTGCTTTTGCACGTTGTCTCAAAACCTGTCTTTCGTAGTTACAGTTTATTAGTATCGATAGTTTGGCCATTTTCGATAAGACTATCGACAGTGGACTATCAAGCGGCAGCACTAATAGAGCTCTGTTGTACCGAGATGCGGCATAGGGGATAGGGCTTATTAGTAAGGAGACTCATCTAGAAATGCCTTTTGTTAAAGTTAACGGTTTTAGGTTGGAGTTAGAGACATATTATCACGAATTATATTTTGAGCCTGAATTTTGTGAGTTCTGTTGAGTATTTTGTTTTTTTTTTTCATTAAAAAATAGGTATTACTTCGTGACATTTTAAAAAGATACTTACGCACGTGGTTACGGGTTAATGCGCACATGATAAGTCATGTATTTTATATATATATATATATATATATATATATATATAAGTATGTTTGTCCGTTATCTAGTCGCCATGCGGTCATGGTAAAGCTTTCATTTGAATAAAATATTTATGTCAAAATTCAAAAATTCAAAATATCTTTATTGTGAATCACAGGTAGATATAGGTCATAGAATAAATAAGATATTACAGATCTGGGCCCTAACCATGAACTTTTTCACGACCGAGATTGTTTGGTAGCACATTGATATGAGCACAAAATTTTGGTCACGTGATTTGGTACCATGAACTACCTAAAACGATCTTGTTTAGTGTTGTGAAAGAACGAGTGAACTGTAAAAAATTGTCTATGCGTTGAAAAAATGTCAAAAAATGATGCACGCGGTCCGAATTAGATAAATTAAATGAACGAAATATTATTGAACACAATAAATACCTGTGTTTGCTTGCTAATTACTTGAAAATATAAAAAAAAAATATTTTGCTTGTACTAGGAGTTATTTTTGTAGAAATGTTTACTTATTTTTAGCGTAAATATTAGCCTTTCTTAATGAGCTATGACTGAGCTCTTGATTTTTAAAAATCATTTCGGACCAAGAGTCATACGTCATGAATGAATGATCAAATTCAAACTTAGTGGTTCCATTCTCTTTGGATAAAATTAGAAAAAAGTTAAAGTCAGTATTTGATGTAAACACTCGTATTTACAAATTGTTTTACAATTATTTTTTTCTAGACTCGAAAGCACATTTCAAGAATGTGTTCTGTTAATTTATGATTTTACTTTATTTATAGGTAACACTTACAGTTCAATTGTATAACGATGTTTGCATGGACAACATAACACAATAAATTATCATTTTAATGGGTTTCTTGATTCATTTCCAGAAACTTTAAATTACGTTATGTACCTTATATATACCAGAGGGGAAAAAAGCTTGCAGCGTCTGGATAAGGTACCCCTGGTACCGGAGCAGAAGAAAGCTAGCAGTGTCATGATTAGGCATCCAAGATACCAAGTCATTGAAATCAGAATTCGATGAAGACAGAGCCTCAAGTTTTTATTATCAGTGTTTCTAAATATATTGTGAAAGCCAATCGTTACGAATAAATAGTGCTAATAAATGTATACCCATTGAATTATTTTAATAATACAAACTGGTACACAAGGTACTCTGAAATTATACTAATCCACAGCTACTCACTTTGTCTTTTAGTACTTTACTTGCTATTGAAAAAAAGGTGGCATTTACTAAACTAGATATTCAATGAATTATCCGCAACGGCCACTTTTTAGAGGCATAGGAAGCGGGGTGCTTCATCTTACGCAGCAAAGCTGCTCGAGCGATTGCTGCTTTGAATGTAGGTACTTGTTTATCTTGACTTCACCACTCTCCAGCCAGCAAGCATGCTCCACCATCTCAGCAACCAGGAGCAGAGCGATACGTCCGTCACAATTTTGTTTACCGAACCATGCGGATCTCGCCAGTAAAGGAATAGTAAACTAAACTAAGAATGGTAAACTAGTTTGGCGCGTTGCATGTTCGATTGTAGGGGGCCCTCTACCATCTTCTCAATATCACACTATTACCTGACTGGCCACCGGACGATAGTCGGTGTGATGAGCCCAGCAGGTTCACGCCGACGGGAGCCCATTTGTATGGCGAAGATTTTTATGGGAAGTCCGGCCAGCCAGTCTATACATACTGTCTATCTATTCAGCCTAATGCAGTCCACTGCTGGACACAAGCCTCCCCCAAAGATCATGATCACCCGCATTTTTCATTTATCTACTGCCAACCATCGTCCTAAGGTCGTTGGTCCATATGGGGCTGGGGGGCGTCCTACACTACGGCTATCTCTCATTTATATATAAATAGTTCAAAGTATGTATACTACCTCATAACGATACTATTTTTAGGGTTCTAAAAAATCTAAAAACCAGCCTAGTGCGCGTCTTGCCACGCGCAGTATAGGGTTACATAGTTGCCCGTGCTAGTTCCCACAATATATTGCAGCAATCATTTCAGTAAGTCTTCATTTAAGTCACTTTAAAAGTTTCCCTTTAAGGAATTTTCGAACGACGACAAAATTAAACGATTATTACTCGTATAACTAACAGGTCTATCTTAACCGTTATAATTTTCCTTAAAAATGCATGGAAAGCACTATAACCATGATTTTTTCCAGAATTTTAAGACCAATAGTTAGTTTTATTTACGCCCTACCCGAACAAAAATTGGCATTTTAAAGTTTAATATTTCGCAAACGGAACTCTAAATCGAAAAGTAGTCTTAGCAACCACTAAATCATTTTAAGGGACAAATTTAACGATGGGTTAGACGATGAAAAAATAATCACCCCCACGTTACAAGTATAACAAATTAGTATTGGACAATATCACATACAATGCTCTGACCCTCTAGCACGAGCAAAAAAACACGATACGATATGATATGATATGATATGGCGATTTATTGCCTCTTTACTTTCAAAATATAAATATATATATATATATGGATAACATAGCCTCCAACTTGATCTTTTATTGAAACAGTGAGCATGTCCTTGCCGGCGACGTCACGGTTATGCTCGCTTTTTCGATAAAAGTTCATATTTTGACAAAATAAATGCGATAAATTGCTATATCATATCATGTTTTGTTGCTTATGCTAGAGGGACAGGTCCTAAGGTAAGTAGATTAAGCACTTTTGTTATACAAATCAGAAACAACGACGGTACCACTACACCCAGAGCCGAGACAGTATAGAAAGTTCTTTTTCTACATTGACCCGACCGGGAATCGAACTTGGAACCTCAGAGATGGCGGCCCCATATATTGTCGGGCGTGCTCGCCTCTCGGCTACGGAGTTCATCTAGTATCGGAGCTACTCTAAAACTATATTTTGCAAAATTGTATGCTACCATTTTGTCAGCGTGATTGATTTACGAATCTTCACAATATTACAGCTCTCTAGAGTCAACAGCAAAATCTCGGACGGACAGACAGACACACAGACGGACATGACGAAACTATAAGGGTTTCTTGTCAGGACTGCGGAACCCTAAAAGCCGGAATAAAATAAGTATTTAAGGGGGCTTCCATATAACAAACTCGATTTAATTGCCCATTTTTAGAGATAATGGTGCTCGAAGGGTTCCCTTCGTGCGCGACTCCGACTCGCACTTGACTGTTTTATAAAGTGAACTATTTACTAAAACCTACTCACTTAACCAGGACCAAGGTACTAACTAACGTACGGTGAGTGGGTATAGGACAGTGGGTTAATCTTAGTCCCGGACCAGCAAATGCACTCTGAATAAGACGTGTTTAATATACGGGGTGTTATGTTAATAGTATATCAAGCTGAAACTAGCCCATGTTAACATAATAATATGCATTAAATTCTATCGTGAAGACAGAAAAGACCATGCAAAAAATCGACCCCACCCACTAGCAGACTTCAAATGTATCTCAGTTAATAGATCTCGACTGCTGATGATTTTATACTATGACGGCATCTCTCGTAGGAATAAGGTTTTCATGAAAAAAAAAACTTTGTAAATATGTTTATTTTTTATTGATTTTCCTATAGTATATAGTTTTCATATACCTACAAGAAAACGTTTACGTTTAATTGTGTCACAGGTGTCCCAGAACTCAACGTCAAGCTGAAACGGGGTGACAGGATTGATTGTAACCATCATGAGAAAAATCAGAAAAAAATCTTTCCCATGCAGTTTGAAAATTATGGGCATTTAAGAAAAACCTAGAAATTTGGTCTAACTGTAACCATTTTTCGGTTACTGTGGTGAATTTTTATTATTTTTGGTAATTTAAACTTTGGAACCGTAACCCTAAATAACATTTCTAGAATCACAGTCAAAAATAATGACACAATTGCCCCAAATTTCCGAGAGTTAAGACTATATTTTGTTAAACTATGAATTTATATTTTTTTTAAATTTGTCGCCTTCGGAAGTCCTTTAACCTGTATGCTCAAACATATGTGCGCGACCCGAGCTTATTGCTTAAAAAAATGTACTAGAGTGCCTTGACTCCTCCTCTCAAAAATAAAAACCTGAAGTAACCTGATTTTTGCTAACCCATTTTACTCAGTTAAAATGTTTTTAGGGTTCCGTACCCAAAGGGTAAAACAGGACCCTATTACTAAGGCTCCGCTGTCCGTCTGTCTGTCTCTTCGTCTGTCTGTCCGTCTGTCACCAGGCTGTATCTCGTGGAACTCATGAACCGTGATAGCTAGAGACTTGAAATTTTCACAGATGATGTATTTCTGTTGCCGTTATAACAAAAAATACTAAAAAACAGGATACCATAAATATCTAAGGGGACTCCCATACAACAAACGTGATTTTTTGCCGTTTTTATAGAAAATGGTACGGAACCCTTCGTGCGCGAGTCCGACTCGCACTTGGCCGGTTTTTTATTCGCACAAGCTCTTGGTAGGTTCTTAATTTTATGGCAAAATGATGAGAGAGAAGGATAGTGGACATGTTTGCCATGAGTGAGCAAGACAGATAGTGACGCCACTTTTACCAAAGTCAACAAAAGTAAGTAAAATTAAACAAATAATGAAATATCTTGACCTAGTTCAGGTTAGGTTTATTGGAATAAAAGTCAGATAGGGTTTATTGTAATAGGATATGTTATTTCCCATATGAGTTTGAGAGTATGAGATTGGACTCCCTTTTCCGCACTTAAACTCAAAGTCGGTCCTTTATACGTGGGGGATGTGATGGTTACGGTTGCAACCAGCCACCAGCCTAGCTCCGCCCAGAAGCGCAGAAGTTTCCTGGGTTTGCCTGTGGTGTAAATATGTATGTTTAGGAGACAGTGACCGGTCACTGTCCCCACGATTATGCGCAGATTTTATCTTTCAAGGTTGAGTATACGCCGAGTCAATTTGGGTGTGACCCCTGAGAGGGTCAGTTTCGATTGTCTGCATGCTGTACTCAGAGTCCATCGTTCGTTATGTTGGGATAAAGCACTGTGTCTAATCCAGGCGCACAGTTGGGAATATGGTAAGGGGAGGATCGAGGGTGGCCCCTCTATGACCATGTCCGAGCCCCTTTTCGCCAGTACATCTGCGGCATCGTTGCCTAAAGAATTACAATGCCACCCATGCCATTTTATCCACGGCAGTGTTACCTTGTTGACCCTTCCAATCTTTTATATTGGAATGAATTTGTTCTTAGAAAATTATTTACAAAATGTCAAGTGATTGCCTGTGGATCCGTACTCTTCGGTTTGTAACAAAAAACGTACCCGGTTACCTTAAACCCAAAATAAAAAATCGTTATTATATATATAAGTAAAATAAAGTTAATAATAAATAAGGTCCTAAGATAGTAAAGATATTAATTTACTTCCTCTTAGGGGATAGGGGGATAGGGGGATAAAGCCTGTCCCAGACAGACGCGGCCCGAGGTGGCGGCCGCGGCCGCGGCCTGTTGTGTAGTATGAAAGTCTCATTTACTATTCAACTCCACGTAGCCGCGGCCGCAAGCTCCGCCCTCTTTCCGCTTAGCCGGTGTGTGCGCTTGCGCGGCCTGCAGCGCGGCCTGCGGGGCGGCTAGTTGCAAAAATCCAGTTGGATTTTTTTACAACTAGCCGCAGCGGCTAATTTATAAACGTCGGTTGGTCGGTTTTTCATTATGAAACACACTCGCAGGCAATAGTAAGATATACACTTCTTTTTTGTCCATCTTTATGAAGAGCCAACAAAAGAAGAATTTTGTCTTCTACATGACTTAGTTTAGACGTCCATCTGCGATGATGAGTAGGCAAGAAATGGCGGTCCCAGCCGCGGCCTGGAGAGTCATTTCTTTATATCTTACTATGCGAGTGTGTTTCATAATGAAATACCGAACAACCGACGTACCTATATTTAAAATTAGCCGCTGCGGCTAGTTGTAAAAAATTGCAGCTGGCCGCACTCCAGGCCGCGCGAGCGCACACACCGGCGGCTGAGCAGAAGCGGGCGGAGCTTGCGGCAGCGGCCAGCCGCGCTCCGGCCGCACAAGCCGCGTGGATTCGAATAGTACTGAGACTTTCATACTACACAACAGGACGCGTCTGTCTGGGACAGGCTTAATTCTCCTGCTCACATACAGCAACATTTTTCGACAGAAGATAATTTAAACCTTAAAAAAAACTAACATTGTAATACGAAACTGCCGACCAGATTACATCAGTTTGTACAATATAAAGTTTAAAAATATAATATAGGTAGGAATGCTACGGGGTGTTATGCCTCAATGATGAGTAAATGCAGAATGCATGGAAGAGAAAATAAACTAGAAACTAGTGAAAAAAGACTTGGAATATGGCACGCGAACGGTGATGATGATGATGGTGATTGGTGATGCCAGGAAGGTCATGATTTATCTATGCACCGAATTTCATCGAGAGCGGATAGGTATATCATTTTAATACTTGACTATGTTTAAACAACTTCTGTATGTCTTGTACCAAATAAATGATTTTCTATTTCTATCTAGACAGTTTTAAGACAAACATCCAACGTTATGGATTTAAGAATTTTTTGCCTACCTTGCAATGATAACTATACATGTAACTTGCTAGTTGGACTATTGAAGCGTTTCTTTTTTGCTCACGCTGTTCTTCCCCTGAATCGCATAAAATATACATTAAATAATCACTTTCTCTAGAGAAATTAAACTCACGATAGGTACTACTCGTAAAATGCGTACCTATCTGATTTTGCATAGTGAAACGTACCTTGTATTTATGGTATTACCTAGGAGTAATCACTACGTATTACTACTAAGTTCTATGGTTTCCAAAAAGCCGGTAATTTAATAAATTTATGTAACGGTTATTGATTTCAATTCAAAATTTTGGTAATGTCATAATTTGAAAGCTGTCACAAATATAGATTAGAAGTTGACTTTTTAGTCTATTCCGAAACAAGGTCAAAACGTTGGTCAAAATTTATAGCTCAATAAGCTCATTATTCGGATTCAATTTTGCGCCATGCAAAAATTTCTAGCACCTGGCATACAATCTCAGTTTTTAAAACCATAAAACCTTAACATAATTGCATTACCTCTCGCCTCAAATTTTTCATTTCAAAGTATATTGCTCTATTCGTTTTTTATTTAATTTTGGTTTCGGACAGCTGCTCCGTGTTTTTCATGGATATGACATTAGGCATAGACAAGGCAGATACAACAATAGAAAGAGACAAAGTTATCTGTTGACAGTAGTTTTTGATATTGCGTTCCTTTTCTACTGACGACCAAGATATAGACAAGTCGTTCATTCTTTCGCATCACTAAACAAACACCTTTAAAGCAGTTCATGGTACGAATAAAAAAAAAGATAAATCAAAATTGCTAAATGGCATAATTGCTTTTACGATTTCCGGAGAGTCAAGCGAAGTATCATAATGTTTTATGCAAATATATACATATAATTAATCCTATTTTTGTATCTTGCTACTATTTTTACAGCATTCATTTAGAAATTAAGAAAACAATAAAAAATAAATTTTCCATACAAATTATTTTGACATATGAAATCAATTTGTAGCTGTCATTAGTGTCATAATAAACGTCATTTGTACTGAAATGAGTGAATGATAGGCAAAATTGTTTGTTGTCAAAATCCAATAAATGTGATGGTTTTTACGACTTCATGGTAGGAAATTGACAGATTTTGACAGATTTGTGATTGTTTTAACAGTTCATGGTTAGGGGGCAGCTGTGTTCCGCCACTCGGGCATACAATGTCAGTTAATGCTACAAAATATAATTTACACAATACTAAATACATTCAATTTTCATTAATAAATCAGACTGCACGTGGTTTACAAATTTCGATCAGTCAAAAAATCATTTGTTGTATAATAACACTTCTTTGTAAGAAAATCGTAAATTTTTCGTTTAAAACAACTTAGTTTATCAGTGTTACGAATTGACTCTGGAATTTTGTTGAAGATGTGAGGTACATTGCAAAATATACTTTTTCGTAGCAGAGCTGTTCGTCTCGCTATTGTACACAGTTTATACTTATGGCGCTCCCTTGTTTTAAATTCATATAGCTCCATATTTGTCTTAACAAATATTGCACTCTCATAAATGTACAGGCATGGCATTGTCAAGATTTTATACTTTACAAAAAACGGCCTGCACGAATCTGTTTGCCGCAAGCTGTACATTGCTCGTATGCATCGTTTCTGAGCTCTGAACGCAAGATCTTTATCTGTTGAGTTTCCCCAAAATATTATGCCGTATCGTAATGTAGATGCAACGTAGCCATGATAGGCCATTAATAGAGTTGACTCGTTTGAAATTTTTCTTAAATTGTACAGTGCATACGAAAACTGGCTTAGTTTCTTACAGACATGTTCAATGTGAGTTTTCCATTGTAACATATTATCAATGTGTAGTCCTAAAAATTTTGTCGTTTCTATTTCATTTATTTTTTTATGATTATAATTAATATTAAGATTGATGTTTTTTCTTTTTCTAAATTTCATAAGTAAAGTTTTGTCTAAATTTATTTTAAGATTATTATTATCAAGCCAACTAATAACGGAAACTAATGATAAGTTGTTTATGTCATTTTCTAATGGTTTTAAATTGTTATTAGCAAATTGTTATTAACATAAATATTTTATTCAAATAATAACCAAATAACAAATACTGACTCGGAATTAGAGTCACGTTTTCGTCAATAAGTTCATACATTTCCTTATACTAACTAAATAAAACGGTGTTTACCAGTAAATATGTTCGCCTTATATTTGACGATTGATACAAACATTATTTATAAAACAAGCAATGCCGTTTGTATTCCGTTCAAAGTAAAATTTGTGCTTCTAACGTTTGGAAGCTACTGGCTGACTGTTACACCGAAGGGTACCTACAAATTACATTACAATATAGCTCGCAAATATTCATTGAACCCGGAACTTCAGAGATAGCGACGCCCATGTAGTCCGGCGTGCTCGCCTCTCCGCTACGGAGGTCGTCATAACAGTCGTTTTCGTAATATAGGGTGCTTTTTATCCAGGTTTTGATGTTCCTGTGGGATATATTGAACACTCTAAACTTTCTAAAGACCACCGAGCAAAGTCGCGGGCAACAGCTAGTACGATATTATATTTAAAACTTTGATTATATACATGTCTAGATTCCCTGTTCGAGTGTCATAAACGACAAAAAATATATACGTCAACTGTTGGCACCAAAGTTTGTTTCGCCCGCTCAGTTACCATAGCGACCCATAATTGTTACCATAGTAACCATAGTTGTTACTCACTCAAATCTGGCCTGTTCTTTTGGTGACAATTGCAGCACCACGCTCTACCTAGACATGTTTATAATCAAAGATTTAAAATGATTCCTAGCTTAGTAGTATTGCCAAGACGTAAGAAGTTATAAATACGTTCTGTACGGTGTAACAGGTGGCCACGTCATTCACCTCCTTGTAAGTGGTTATCTCACTGCCGCAGTTGCCATCATTATAAACATTTGAAACGACCGGAATTTATCTAGATAGAACGTTCGGCGTTTCACGTTTGTGTGAAATTTTAATGGCGCTGATAAACAAATAATGTTTCGACGGAGACGATGGTAGGTATCGCGTAGCGAGTCTTACTTGTTCTGTGGTGGGTATTCTTCTTGCGTATCTTTAGATTTTTGTTTCGTATCTTTTCGATGTTTTATTTTGTTTCAAAAACATTTTTATATTTTCAAAGTTAATAATATTTTTCTTGATGGAGAGCCAAATATGTGTGATCTAAGATTACTATAAAATATAAATGATGAACACGTGTTTAATGTTTAAGTTTAATCATTATTTACGAGGATAGCAACATGGTGTATTATATAAGATATTCGTAAAATAATTGCGAAAAAAATAACAATTTCTAATGCAAAATAAAAGCCTTAAATAAAAAAGCTTAAAGGGGGTCATGCCAGCAAACGCAGTGTAGTATGTTCATCCTCAAGGTGGACCGACGATCTGGAAAAGGTTGCAGGTAACCGCTGGATGCAGGCCGTTTCCAACCGGCCGATCTGGAACCTCTGGTAGTCGTTACGGAGGCCTATTACTTGTATATTTAGCAGTGGATATCCTATGGCTGAAATGATGATAATAAATAATAAAATAAATAAATAAATATTGGCCAACATCATTGCTCATTGAAAACATACATTGCTCTGATCCTAAACATACATTGCTCTGATCCTAAGCTAAGTAGCTAAAGCACTTGTGTTCTAGAAATCAGAAACAACTACGGTACCACAACACCCAGACCCGAGACAATATAGAAAAGTTCGTTTTCTACATTGACCCGACCGGGGAACGAACCCGGAACCTCGGAGATAGCGGCACCATTAAAAGTCCGGCGTGCTCGCCTCACGGCTACTGATAATGAAGTAAAACTTAAACTATGGACATTTAAGATAAATACAAATTCATAGATAATCGGAAGTACATGCTTGTAAAAAAAAAAAGTTCTAATGAGGTCATACCTAAATAACCTACCTTTTCTAAAAATAAACATTGTTTATACCATTATCATTATCTAGCAAATACCACAGCACAAATTTTCCCACCTAAAAATGTTAGTAAAAAGCTGGAATTTCTTATTAAATAACATAATGCAAGCTAAGTGAACTCCCGTGTAGCTTGCAGCTGCAGCGAGACCTCGTAATTTTATGAAGTTATTTTTCACCTGAAAAGCGTAGATTGTGGGAAATGCTGGCATGAATATTTTGACACTAAAGTGCATAAGTAGTAAATGGACAGGATAATATAACAAATGAACAGCTTTTATGAATATGTGTTGTGGGACTATCATTAAATTTGATAATTCTTAAACAAGTTGTAACAAAAACCCTATTCCATCCAAAAAGACATTCCTTTTTGGATGAATCTGGTGTTCAAATACAACTATTTTTATTATAGATCCTACATTTAAATCTGAAAGAAGACAAGAAGTTACATCCAAGCCAATAAAGATAATTTCCACTGGATGTGAAACTAGAAGACCCATTTTTAATAAATGTAGCAACACATTTGTCGCAGAACCGATGGAAGGTGGAGTAAACGAGTTCTCAAGTGCAGACCACGCCTTGGCTAACGTAGCGTAGAACGCTCCCTTCTCGATTGATTAACTGGATGTAGAAAGCGGGAGATCGTGCTCTTTGGTGATCCTTGGGGGAGGCTTAAATTCAGTAGGTGGACTGCAATAATTATCCTAAAATAATGATGGTGATGATAATACTTAGTAGCAGATTTCTGTAAATTATGATGATAATAGTAATCTTTGTCCAGCATACATTCAGACCTCGTGTGCAATCTAATCATCGATATAGGTAGTATTTTATGATAAGAACTATTTTAATACATATTTTTGTTTTTGTTTCAGGTCGGAGAAACCAGTTAATAATAGTAAGTTTGATATTTTTTTAGGCCACTACTAAATACAATTTGTTTATTAACTGACTTGCTTGCTGTGGACTTACGCACAACCGGATTAATTTAGTACGATATTAAGACATCATTCTGTCTCTCTCATCGTCATACAAACTGACAGCTATAGAATGATGTGTCAGTGGATAGTTGGGGATTAAATTCACTAATCTTGAGATTTGCAAGTATGCCTTAGTTTTATAGACAATACTCTTGGCTATTATACTTATTCTACATCTTTTTTGACATTATTTTGTCATCGAGAATTCCGAACGCAGTCGTCTAGTGACCAAGGTAAACAATAAGTATTTTTTTAAAAGTCTCACTAAAAATCATCAAGCTCATAACGATGCGTGCACGATCATCACTTTAGCCACAGGACGTCCACATGCATGATATAGGCCTCCCCCAGTGACTTCCAGAACGGCCGGGTGGAAGCGATCTGCATTGCAGCTTCTTCCTGCAACTTTTACCAGGTCGTCTGTCCACCTTGTGGGTGGACGTCCCACGCTACGCTTGCTGGCATGGCCCCCTTTAAGCTTTTTTATTTAAGGCTTTTATTTTGCATAGAAAATTGATAATTTTTTCGCAATTATTTTAAGAATATCTTATATAATACACCATGTTGCTATCCTCGTAGATAATGATTAAACTTAAACATTAAACGCGTCTTCATCATTTTTATTTTAAGTAATCTTGGATCACACGTATTTCTATCATTAAGGTAAAAAAAATATATATTAACTTTGAAAAAATAAAAATGTTTTAAAAATAAAATAAAACATTAAAAATCAACACACAAACAACAAAAATCTAAAGATACGCAAGAATAATACCTACCATCGACTCCGTCGAAACATTATTTGTTTATCAGCGCCATTAAAATTTCACACAAACGTGAAACGCCGAACGTTCTATCTAGATAAATTCCGGTCGTTTCAAATGTTTATAATGATGGCAACTGCGGCAGTGAGATACCCACTTACAAGGAGGTGAATGACGTGGCCACCTGTTACACCGTACAGAACGTATTTTTAAATTCTTACGTCTTGGCAAACATACTAAGCTAGGAATCATTTTAAATCTTTGACTATAAACATGTCTATATTCGATGGTAACTTTTGTTGTTTACATTTTGTAGCCTTTACAATCTGTTGAGCAGTATTATTGGGTTTCGTGTGTAGATGTAAATTACCTATTTCTCTGGCCTCCATTCCAGAATCCTTCTGCCCCATTCCAACCAGCCAATCTGAATGTCACTAGGGGTGGTCTTTGTTCAGCAGTGGACATCCTGTGGCTGAAATAATGATGATGATGAATAAATATACCATTTAACTACCAGTGCCGTATTTCACCATTTTTTACATTGAGTTTGCCAGACTTACGCCGATAATGTTCCCTGTTTACTTGGGTATAGTTTTCTACTCAACAAATTTTCGCGAAAACCTGCAAAGTAAACAACAAGAGTCTCTTAGTTTCACTTTAATGCAGCAGTTTAGGAGCGATCCAACTTCGGAAACTGTTACTCGATGGTATATATAAGCTTTGCTTAAGTGTTTCTGCATTGTATTTCCGCCATCTTGTATCGCAACTTCTTTTAATGTACCGAATAAACAGCTCTTTGCATCGACTAATGTTTGATCTATTAATTATTTATTGCCTCAAGACATATAGGAGGGTAAAACATTGTCACGAAGAATTTTACTTGTATGTTTTTTAACAAACTCGAAAAAAGGTTTTAAACTTTCCTTAAAAAAATATTTACCTATACCTACCTAAGTTTAAACGGAACCCCGGTGCACGAGTCTGATTCGCACTTGGCCGGTTTTTTTACTAACTGGATGCCGAGCGGTGGCATGAGACCGCGAAATTAAAATATATATCTCTATCAACACCTAATACAACATTCTTAACTAAAACCAAGACAGTTGCAGAGACTAAAACAGTCCAAACTCAAATAGCACGAGGAACTAAGGCTTCACACACAAGAGTGGTCTAGGGAAACTTTAATTAACTTCCTAGAACTTCGGATGTGGGGATTTTGAATGAAATGAAAGCGGTTTGTACGCTAGATAGTTCGGCAAAGCATTGTATTGGTACTAATTTAAGTTTCATTTCGAGGTTAAAATAGGCTAGGAAAAAAAATATGAAGATCGATCGATTCTCTAAACAAAACCGCGTTCATATTCGACATCACTTCAATAATCGAAGATTTATAAATGTGAACCAACAGTGTAACAAAATAGAGTCTATTTTTGTTTTTACTGCTTAGGTTATACGCGCTGTCGCTTTGACACTGAAGTCACTCATCAACAATTAATAAGTAATTTGAACCCACTTCTTAACAAAATAGGGTCTATGTTTGTTTGTACCGCTTAGGTGATATTTAGAGTAAGTTGACTTTCGTTTTCAGTTTTCAGAATTGGCAGGTTGTTTCTGAGATATAAAAAGCTCGTTTTGACAACTGGATTTACGACGATAATGTAACAGAACTAGAAAACAAGAAAGTTTAAAAAATTATTATGCCTTTTTTGTGGTGAAAAGTAATAAATATTTATCACTTTTATGTGTCGAGAGTTACAAGAAAATAAGTGTGGAACAGTTTTATGAAAAAAAAGAACACCGGTGTTGAGTTGAAATCATTGCCTTGAAGCCTTAAGACTTTACCAAATCACATTCTACGGTGAAAAACAGATAAAAAATTATGGATAAAGATGCACCAATTGGAAATATTCCCTATTTCCAGAAATTTTTAAATTTCTGGGAATGTTTTTTATATCCCGCGTGTATTTATTATATAAAATCTTTCAGAATTATATGAGTATAAAAGCTTCAATAGTTGAGTATTTATCAATTCTATTGTTTCCGAAATTTCTGCTCAAAATTGTCGTTTCGAGTTATTTCGGGAAGTGACCGTACCTCTCGGATCCTCATCTAAGTCGCGATCAAACGCAAAGGGTGGATGCCACGGATTACATCCATCTACATTCCTAGGCCCTTGGGCTTGTATTTATATGCCGATCCGTGTTATTTGATCCAGGCTTAAAACGAAAAACAAGGTTAATTTACCTGCTATTTGCAAGGACTTTCATCATCATCATCATTTCAGCCACAGGACGTCTTTGCATAGTTGCAGGAAGCCGCTGGAAGCAAGCAGCCAATCTGAAGTTACTGGGGGAGGCCTATGTCCAGCAGTGGACGTCCAGTGGCTAGGACTTTGCAACATTATTTTTCCGTGGCAATAAGTTGAATTGAATTGCGATTGAATGGTTTCCTCTAGGCATAACAAAACTTTAAAAAGCTTGCTCTATCACGACATCACCTTAAAATCTGCTTTTAGTAACGTGCAGGATAATACTCATAGAATAAATTGGACATAAAAGGTTACCAACGAAGTCCTGCCACGACGAAAACAAGAGTTTTTAACCATTGTTAAAACACGAAAGACTTCTCAGCCAAGCCTTAAGACATAACAAACACAACATTCTGCGAGGAATCATGATGTGCAAGATAGTCGCGAAGAAGCATGCTGGTCGCAAAAAGAAGAAGTAATGCTGACTGACGCAGCGACTCAAAGTGAGTCTTGCCCTCCGACATCAGAACACGCCATTCCTCTCTGTCTTGCGGTAGCTCTCGGCAGTCGCTGTGGCCGAGGTGGAACAGGTTTTGAACTAAATAGAAAAAGTGTCTTCACAATATCTGTGAGTGAAGTTTTGGATTTTGAAGCTAATAGTCACCTTCATTAATAGAAAAGAAGCACGATTAGAAAAAAAACAATTAACACTCAATGCAACAGTCGCGAATTAAAGACCTCCAAACTTATCCTCCAATAAGTATGTGGATTGAAAGAGTAAAAATAAGAAGGGTGTCCTCTTCTAAATATACCTTCATCTTTATTTATGCATACCAATAAGTAACGTGTACTTATGGCACAAGAACTGCACCTCTTGCTATTCTTTCATTAACAAAATGCTCCACATTCGCCAGATGTTTAAAGCCGGGATGAATGTGTTAATATGCCCTTAGTGACGCGGCGTCTAGGGGAAGGAATCGACAGAATTTATTTTACGTAGAACCAACCCCGATTATATTAAAGTGACGGTGATATAGAATACCTAAGCACTACAAAAAAGAAAGGTCAATACATTGAAAGAAAGCAAATTATATCTGTTTTTCAAAATAATATCCCTAAAATTATTTGTATCCGATATTTCCGGAAATTCAGTCAAGCGGAGCCCATAGCATGCAGAACTTACGGCCGAGGCGGCAAAAAAGTTGTAGAATGGAGGCCACGTACCCAAGCGTAGCGTATAGCGTCCGTCCTCATGGTCAAATGGTATACGACCTGTAAAGGTTGCGGGAATCCGCTGGATGCAGGCCACATCCCCATCATCATCATCATCATCATCACCATCAGTCCACTGCTGGACACAGGCCTCGCCAAAAGGAGGATTTTGCCATAATCGCCACGCTTGGCAGGCGGGTTCGCGATCGCAGTTTGGTCAATGGTGGAGAGGAGACGCTGCTGCCCGTCTTCTTATGGCGGTTTTCCTGCACCACACGACACAGGCAGGCCACATCCAACCGGCCAATCTAGAAATCATTGGGGAAGGCCTATTTTTAGCAGGGAAAAGCCACCGCCATAGGACTATGGCTTAAATAATGATGATGATTTCCGTAAAAGAACAGTATGGCGTTATATGTGATACGTCTATTTCCAGTAGGACTTGAAAAGGCTTATGAATTTACATTTATCCATAATCATAACATGATCACTTATAGTTCTTCAGCGGGTACGATCTAATAATTTTTGTTTTATTTATCTTTTCCCATCGCTCAGTTCTGCCCGCATTAAATAATCTAATTACTCTATGTAGCTACAGAATTATTTTTTTCTTACGGTTTCAATTTAAATTCTTTTAGGATTTCTCCTTTTCAATAGAATAATAATATTTCACTTCCCGCAAAATTGCTCGGACAAATTAAGTTATCATGTTCGCGGCAGGCTGGAGGAATATTAATAAGTATTTCATTTATTTGACGACTGAATTGTAAGTCTCTTTGAATCTTAAGTTCGGGTTAATTCTGCCGAACGAACTATTCTACATTTTATTTCTGAAACACCTTATATATGAGACATCTTAACCCCTCGACCGTGTGTAAAATATTTTGGTAACAATTTAATAACAATGGGGCACGGAAGTTGAGCGTTGGGTTTTACCAATGCGATGCACAGAAGACCATAACGATTACGTGATTGGCTAGTCACGCGCCGCGCCTGTACCGCCGGCCGTGATTGGCTGTTCGTTCCGCTTAGCTCCGCGTACACGCGTCTCTGATACGATGATCGTCTCGTAAGACGCGCAAAGCTATCCACTCTTTGCCTCTCTCACTCACGGGGTTCGACATCGGTGCCGCATATTATAACTTGGGAGTTGAAGGACTAAAACGAATCAAATGAGCCCAAACACGAAGGCTTTACTAATAGCTATTGAAGAGTTCCGCTATCCATCTTCTGAATCCATCATCAGATCAGCTCGACGATGTCAATTTTGTGGTAATGTTAAGGGTTCCGTACCCAAAGGGTGAAACGAGACCCTATTCCTAGGACTCCGCTGTCCGTCTGTCTGTCTGTCTATCACCAGGCTGTATCTCATGAACCGTGATAGTTAGAAAGTTGAAATTTTCACAGATGATATATTTCTGGTGCTTCTTTGACAAAAACAACTAAAAAACATAATACTTTTAATATTTAAGTGGCTTATACAAACAGGCATAAGTTTGCCGTTTTTATAGACAATAGTGCGCTTCGTGCGCGAGTCCGACTCGCACTTAGCCGGTTTTTTTTATTAACTTACACTATCTATACACACAATAAAACAAAATATAAAACCATGGGTGTCACTAGGTACCCAAGTTAAAGAAGATTTTTCTTTTTATTTGTTTCCTTCGAAAAGTCAATTTGATAGTTCCAACTTACCCTATTTCCCCGGAGAAATTCGGTGGACACCCATATTTGAAGTGATTGGATTTTAGAATCTTGCAACACTGCAGATCGGGAACCGCATTATTAGATAACATCAGAGTTATATACTTCATTGTTCATCAATGTACGGCGCCGCCATCTCTGTGGTTCCGGGTTCGATCGCCGGTCGGGTCAATGTAGAAAACGAACTTTTCTATATTTTCTCGGGTCTGGGTGTTGTGGTACCGTCGTTGTTTCTGATTTCTGTAACACAAGTGCTTTCGCTACTTACCATAGGATCAGATAGCAATGTATGTTATGTTGTCCAAAAAAATTTCGTTTAGCTTAGCCGTGAACCTTATAGCGGAAAGTCGTGATCATTAAGTGCCATAAAACATAATTAATACATAATGACTCTTACGACTTTATAGACCTACGGAGTCAGACAGTCTTCATAAAAATTTCCGTAAAAATACATCCCATGCCTTAATTATTCACAAAGGCAAAAAATAATCACAAACACTTGGCTAACCCCCTACCGTGCGCCAAAAGTCTACACATGCTTGGACGCCTGTCCGTAGTGGGTCATTAATGGCCGGACCGACGTTAAGGCTCTTCTACATTTTAAAACAATATTAAGTTGACTTTTACAACATGTGCCAGAAATTTTCAGAGATGTGGATGATTGTTGTATGTATGTTACAGAATTGTATGGCATGGTATAAGATTGTTTTGTCGTATGTAGGTGATTCATTTTGTGTCCCCTCTGATAATATTGAAAAAACCGGCCAAGTGCGAGTCGGACTCGCGCACGAAGGCTCCATTATCTATAAAAACGAGCAAAAAATCACGTCTGTTGTATGGGAGCCCCCTTAAATAAATAAATTGTTTCCATTATCACATCGATTATCTAGCCCCAAACTAAGCAAAGCTTGTGATATGGCAAATATTTATTTTATGCTGGTTCTTAGTATTTGATGTTACAGCGGCAACAGAAATACATCATCTGTGAATATTTCTACTGTCTTACTATCCAGCGTAATAACAGACGGATATACAGACAGACAGACAGATGGACAGCGGAGTCTTAGTGGTCCCGTTTCACCCTTTGGGTACAAACCCTAAAAAGACCATAAAAAACTATAAACATGTTAAACCTATTACAATACTCTTATCAATGCATGATTAATATTTTTCATTAGTAAGTTTGCATGGAATTTGTTCATCGTCGAGGACAGCACTAATGAAACTTTGTATTTAAGCACTTGAAAAGAAAGAAATTAATATTTGATGTAGAGTTTTTGAAATTTCAACCGGTTTGTTGGGATGAAAGTTCGTATGGAAGTGCAAAGAAAGTCACTTCTTCTATCTTCTGAAAGTCACTTCTTCTTTCTTCAGTTTGATTATCTGTTTGTTTTCTGATAAATACAACCTAGGAGTTTCAAATCCGAAGTAAAAAGCTCCTTTCTTTCAGTGCTTCAGTTGAAACCAGACCACAACCGCAACGCGTTGCTTAATGATGAGACATATCATTTGACGACCTCCGTAGCCGAGAGGCGGGCACGCCGGACTTTAAATGGCGCCGCTATCTCTGAGGTTCCGGTTTCGATCCCCGGTCGGGTCAATGCAGAAAACGAACTTTTCTATATTGGCTCGGGTCTGGGTGTTTTGGTACCGTCGTTGTTTCTGGTTTCTATAACACAAGTGCTTTAGCTACTTACCTAAGGATCAGAGCAAAGTATGTGATGTTGTCCAATATTTATATATATTATATTTATATCAAATATCCTGTAGTCCACGCGAACGAAGTCACGGGCAGAGCGAGTCCTCAATAATACGGCTAAAAAATGTAATCCCTTGTACACTGCCCTTAAAGCCCCATGTCCACACTCTCCCATAATATTTGCAGAGAGTGACCAACTTTTAATTAGAAAAGTTTTCATGGTTGGGTCGAAGGGTATGAAATAAAAGATATTGAAACATTGTGATGTTGTTGCTATTGCAGTGAACGGATATGTTATTTTACAGTTAGATTCATTACGTAAATGAAACCCGCCAAATCCCATAGAAAAAACGTTATTACATCTAGCTCCTATGACTTTGCTCGGAGCAAAAAAACTATGTTAGCCAACGAATTTGAGAATAGCTATCATCATTATCACTTTAGCTACATCACGTCCATGACTGCTGAACATAGGCTCCCCCAGTGACGCCCAGCTTGGCCAGTTGCACGCGGCTGAGCCAGCTTCCTGCAACCTTTACCAGATCGTCTGTCCACCTTGTGGGCGGACGTCCTACGCTGCGCTTTTTTAGTAGACTGGCAATACTTTGCTACGTCTTGTATTATTCTTAAATCACAGATACATTTCTTTTGCGTCAGACTTTGGCAATTTTGGCGGATTTTAACCACAAATTATTTACTATCTGCCAACCACACGTAATATAATAAACGATTAGAGTTGATTATATAAAAAGTGTCTTGAAAATCTACTTTATTATGTTTTACTTTTTTAACTACCTACCAACATGCACAATTTTTCTTATTTATAAAAGAAAGTAATATATAACTTACTCGAGAACGGCAGGAGCGATATTCGTAGTTTATAATTCGTCGAATTCGTCTCCGCCCCGAATAGCAGAATAAATTATAAAAACATTGGAAAAGCATTTACACCGAGAATCGGAATATATACCGAGACATTTTAGTGGTTGTTTTGCCCGCAGTAAAATAACTCTATCTTAGTACAATAGATTAATGAAGTTTTTTTATTCAAATCACCTGTAGGCATTCAAATTCAAATCGCCTGCAGCGATCTTTGCAGTTTATGCTGTATTACTTTATGCGGGAGCTTCTTTTACTTTAAACATTTATTTTGTGCGGCAGGCAGTACCCAAATACGTCACATCTCGTAAAAGAAACTATCGTTTCTCACGCTTTCGAGTTGATGATTATTTTTTTGATTAGTTACTACTAAAGGTAAATCGTTCTGTCGCGGGAAAACAACCACTAAAATGTCTCGGTGTATAAGAATTTAAAAATAATATTCCTTGCATTTTTTGCATAAAAATCAACTATAACGTGTCGTTTAAGACTACTTGATTAAGTTTTACTCTTTTAACTACCTAATACTTACTTGCACTATTTTCTTATTAATGAAATAAATGAGAACTTAAAAAAAATTTTCTTGCATTAACTTTCAATCAACTGCTTCTATTTTCTATATCCAATGTATTTTTAAATTTAAAAAGCCTAAACAACATACTAAATACAAAGTTTCAAGGCAACCCTATATTGTTTTAATAAGCCCCAAAACATCAACTATCAGAATACTTCGCACCCACACCGACACGAGCCCAAACCCCAAACCGAGCCCAAACTTTACTAATTAAGAGTTTGGTCACTTCGGCCGTTAACGACATTGAAACAGCTTATACATACCTCGATTAGTCAGCGATATTTAAGTGTTACAGAAATGTGATAAATTATAACGTCTTTTAAACCTAAAAGTAATTGTATGAGAAAACGACTGAGATTACCTTCTTCTAATTTTACTTGAGGCAATCACCTGATATCCTCACGATGTCTTCTGGGAGGTACCTCCAATCTGGTGTCTGGTATTGGTATCTCGATGCGATTCGTAGTTTGTTTTGTTGTGCGTTTAATATTTTATTTTCGGAAAAGGTTTAGAAAAAGGAGCGCGCCTCGTTGCAAGTTGAAGACAGAATGTGAAGAGTGTTTTACTTTTTCTAGAGGGCAGCACTATTAACTGCTTTTTGTTACGGCGCTGGGAATTGGGATTGTGCCTCTGAATAAAAAATCATCGACCTCAGGTGGGACTCGAACCCACGTCCCATCGCAAGCCGGGCGAGTGCTTTACCAACTAAGCTACCTAGGACGTCACGTGACAAGATGAAATCCCTCAAGTGTTTTCTCTCGCTGTCAAAACACTTGACAAAAAAAGAGAGAGGAAACACTTGAGGAATTTCATCTTGTCACCTGACGTCCTCGGTAGCTTAGTTGGTAAAGCACTCGCCCGGCTTGCGATGGGACGTCGATGAGGTCCACCTGAGGTCGATGATTTTTTTCAAGTGTTATTTATCTTCAATTAAACATTGCATGGAATTGCTAAAAACAAAAATTTACAATGTTTAAGCATTTCTGATCTTATCCAATAGTCAAATATTTGTAAAAATATTTCTATAGGGTGTTGACGGTAGTATACTACTCAGCTATACATATAGCTACAACATTGATCAGAATACGCTGGCTTTGACAGCGAGAGGAAACACTTGAGGAATTTCATCTTGTCACGTGACGTCCTCGGTAGCTTAGTTGGTAAAGCACTCGCCCGGCTTGCGATGGGACGTGGGTTCGAGTCCCACCTGAGGTCGATGATTTTTTTCAAGTGTTATTTATCTTCAATTAAAAATGTTGTCGTTGATGATGTTAGCTACCTAGTCTTGCGAGTTTGTTGATGTTGATCAAATACAACAGGCTTCACGGATTAAATTCGGAATAAAATAGAACAAGACGTAGATAAAGACATAATATTTCACAGTCAATTGCTTTAAAACGGCTCGTTAAATACGAAGTACAGTAAATTAGGCCACAATAAATCTCGGTGCTTGTGGACTAGCTTTAACTAAATTCTGCCGACTTAATAATTGCCGAAGTTATGCTTAGACTCTGTCGTTGCGAGGCTTAGCATTGACACAGATAGACAAAACAGACTGTATAGAACTGGCAATTTTAAATTATGAAATGTATCGGTAACTAGCTGTAGCCCGCGACTTCGTTCCCGTGGTCTTTAGTTTTCTTAAATTTACCAATGTTCTTAATTTTTTTCTTTTATAAGAACCTTCTCCTGACAATAACAAACACAAAAAATAATAATTAGCCAAATAGGTCCATCCGTTTACACGTGATGTCGTGACCAAGGAAAATAGGGATTCAATTTTATTCATATAGATATTCATGATAGATATTTTAACAGCACAATTAACGTTATACAGGGCGTTAGGTTTGATTTTTACAAATCGTTTTTTATAAAAACATTTTTTTTACTTTACCATGGTATTTTTTTGCTATCGGCACATACCTTTTTCGGCTCTATAGGGTCATAATCTTTTGACGACCTGCGTAGCCGAGAAGCGAGCACGCCGGACTATATAATACATGACGTCGGTTCTCTGAGATTCCGAGTTCGATCCCCGGTCGGGCCAATGAAGAAATCGAACTTTTTTTCGGGTTTTAGTGTTGCGGAACCGTAGTTGTTTCTGATATAAATAATACAAGTCAAGCACTAGTCTAGTCACAGATCCTTACCTTAGGATCAGAGCAATACAGAGTGTACAAAAGAATAGGTCACTCCTTAAAACCACGCGATCAGCTGGTCATATACAACAACCTTTTCTATGGGAGCAACATCGAAATCGATAATTTTTTTTAGCTGCTCCATACAAACATACTCGCATACCTCGATGATAATGTATGGAGCATCTGAAAATAAAATCACGATTTCGATGTTGCTCCCATAGGAAAAGTTGTTGTATATGACCAGGTGATCACGTGGTTTTAAGTAGTGTCCTATTCTTTTGTATACTCTGTATATGTGATGCTGTCCAATATTATTTATTTATTATAATCTGTCACGCCTGTATCATTTATACCCTCTTTCAGTTCGGTTCTTGATTTTGTAACAAATCTTCAAACAACAGAGATTTAAAAAGTTATTGAAGATTGAAGTTTCAGCATCATCTCTAAAGATAGCTTTTGTCATACTCTAGCAAACCGATTTGTGCTTACGAAGTTTCTTGAAAACTCTTTAAAAGTTGACAGATAAGTTTACAGTTTTGTGTTAGACGTCAACATAAAAATTCAAAACCCGGGTTAAGTTTGATGGAATTTGCACAATGTCTTTAATAAAGACGCACTTGATTTTCTTAAAATATATAAAATAAATAAATATTGGACAACAACACATACATTGCTCTGATCCTATAGGTAGGTAGCGAAAGCACTTGTGTTTTAAAAATCAGAAACAACGACGGTACCACAACACCCAGAACCGAGCCAATATAGAAAAGATCGTTTTCTACATTGACCCGACCGGGGATCGAACCCGGAACCTCAGAGATGGCGGCGCATTTAAAGTCCGGCGTGCTCGCCTCTCAGCTACGGAGGTCGTTAAAGTTTAATTGTGTAAAATTCTGTATAAACAAATTGCGTTACGGCCTCGTATCTTGTATCTTAGCATGTGTGTAACGTACACACACACATGCTAAGATACAAGTGTGTAATATCATACCATGGAATGGATCTAACTTTTAAATTCATGGGTCGTATATTATTTCAACAAAAAGTTGGATCCATATGTTTCACGTCCTGTACGATTAGTAAAATTAAGGGAAACCTGGGCCCTAACCATGAACTGTTAAAACCAATCACAAATCTGTCAAACATTATCATTTCTGTCAAATTTTGTATGAAATGACGTACCAAAATTGACAGATTTGACAACTTTGAGATTGTTTTTAGAGTTCATGGTTAGGGGGCTGTAATTAGCTGTATTCATAGTTATAAGTACTAGATAAGAAAAATGTATATAGCGCAGTTGGTTTTCTTAATAAAAAAATAAATAAAAAATGTGTAACATTTCACCATGACACTGTCCCGTGTCTAAGTTATTGTTGTCTTTTAGTTACGCGAACACGATATATTTAAATGAAACTAATTTTACGGATTATTTCGCGATTTATAAACATTTTATTTAACCGGACGTAGCGAACACTTTACAGCGTTCGTGGTCACAGGTAGACTTAGCTTAAGTTATGAAAACTAAAATTAAAACTTGTTATCAATTAATTTTTAAAACACCATTTAAAGCACTCATTGCAGAGTTCACGTATTGAATTTTAGTTTTGAACTGTCATTATCAAAATCTTTAAACAGCAATGAGCAGTATATTGATTTTTTTTAACGACACCATTTAAGCTTAATACAGAATGAAAAAAAAAACATATAGATACCGGGTGAAAACTATAAAATCCCGAATCAACGACAAAGTTATTCCGCTGACGTCATTATCACATACGACACTGCACTAATGATCGCGACTGATTCTCGCCTTGATCCTGATTGTTCCTCTAATGAGGTCCTCGAATGCTTTTGTCCTCTTTTGGAACTGAGCGAAATGATAGTGTTTGGAAATTTATTTAGGTTTTACTGAGTGGAAATTGGTACTGTTTTTATAATGCAACTAGCTTTTGTCTGCGGCTTCGCTCGCGTTAGATATGATTTTGAGTGTATGAATGTCCACTCAGTAAATAAATAAAAAACTCTACAAAACTTTATAAACAATATGCTTTACTAATTGCTTATTTAGTTAAAGGGTTAACCCCTGTTGTGTGATGTGCGTTGATAGTTCAGTCAGTCAGTAACGGTTGCCTTTAACTTATATTGTAACTACTATACGAGATGGAAATTGTGTATTCATAGAAAAATACGTACTACGTTGTACATGTATTGTTTGTTATCAACAGTTATCAACAGTCTTTATCAAATGTTTTTTTTTAATTTTAGTCTATGAGTTAAAATATTTTATCAAAAACTATGTATAAAGATGGCAATTAACCACGTGATTTCACGGCAACATTTCTCAATTCATAAGTTTTATTATATTCAAACTTCGTTGTTGTTTTTAAATTCCTTCTTGCTGTCATAGTTTAAAATAAATTACTTCTTCATAACAAACCGAAACATATTTGGCGTGGTCATATCATATCACTATATATATCATATACAGGGTTATTTGAAATAAATCAACAACCTCGCACGACTAGATGGCTAACATCATAAACAATTACATTTGTTCTACGAGTTTTATCAAAACTCAATACATTGATTAAAAATGATTTTCCAAGCTTTTATTGTACTGCCGTCCCATTTGTAAGTCTATGTTAGGCGTCGCGCGCGCCCCGCACTTCTCCGCACCGCCTGATGTGAAGCGCACAGAGATAAGAACATTTAGATGTAAAATTATACTGATATTTATCTTTGTATGAAAGTAAAATATGTCAAATTATCTTAAGTCGTAGAAGAAATGATGTTGCATATGATTTTAGCTAACTAGTCGTGCGAGGTTGTTGATTTTGTGAAATAAACCTGTATAAAAGCCATATTTCTATATCTTGTTTTCATCGTACGCAAAGCGAAAACTACTCGTACAACGTTTTATTTCGAAAACGCTAGAATACTATTTTTCCATTCAAAAATTTCTCAACGAAACGCACAGATACATAGAGTTTCAAATTTTGTTCCGCAAAGTTTGTATTATAACGGGCGCCAGCTCTCACCAAACTAGGATGGCGGGTAGTTATGTTTTGTGCAACTTCGGAACGCGTGCTCACATTAGCGGCAGGCTTTATTATGTGGTACTGATTTTTTTTGTGTATTTTAGGGTTCCATACGTGCGACTCAAAAAGCGGAACTCTTATGACGGGTACTGACCAGCCTTTTAGAAATTGTCATCTACAAATATGCGGCTCAATCCGTTATTTGTGTTTCAATGCTAAAAATGGCAGATTATTTAGAATATATCTAGCTTTAAGACCTTAATTGTGTAAACATATTATTTATAATAAATAAATAATAAATTGTTTCCACAATCACACCAATTATCTAGCCCCAAACTAAGCAAAGCTTGTGCTATGGCGACTAGATAATGGATAAACATACTTAAATACTTTTATAAACATCCATGACTTAGGTGCAAATGCTCGTGCTCATCACACTAACATTTGCCCCTCGCGGGATTCGAACCCGCAACCGCCGGGCATTGTAATCCGGAGCGCGAACCACTACACCAGACGGTTGTCAACTTTGAAATACATAAATGATTTTGATTTTAAATTTAATAACTTATGTAAGTCTCAAATATTTTTGTTAATGCAGGGTTAGATTGCAAGGTAGTGCCAAATTTAAAAAATAAGATCTAGAGGTGCACTACAAAAGGTATTTGTTGTCAATTTGAACCTCTGGATTGCGCGGGCGCTCCTGCTTTTAGAAATGTACCTTACATCGACAAGGCTAAGGTTCGTTTTCGCGCGCCATTGTGACTATTATTGCATTGAACTTTGCAGTTCTAGATTGTACTGACATAGTGCGTGCGATTTTTTATAAAAGATACAAGTCCATCCACGCGTACTATCTTTGAACAGCGGATAATAATAATTTAAAAAAAAATAGTTTGTTTTTTAGATCGTTTATATCGTAGATCAATTTAGTTACTGATTTTAATTGGTCCTCGACAAATTGGCACTACCTTGCAATGTTACCCTGTATAAAAAAAACTGTTTTCAATTTATTTAAGAATATTGGTAAAATTTCAGAATACAGCACTTTTTCCTCCTATCGTCAAACAAGATTATAATTCCGAAAATCAAAGAGAACAATGAAATATTACCTTTTCAGTTTCATGATATCAAAACGGATTACTGACTGGTTCTGAATATTAATGCTCTCCTATTATATTATATCCCTTGATAAAATAAACATGAAAGACTTCCCATAACTTTTTATTCGAGTCAATCTATCAATACTATCAAATTTATCGAATAGTTCAGTAATGTCGCCATTACATAGAGAAATGGAAATGGAAGTGGGAGTGTGTCAGTTTGAGTCCCGACCATTTGTTAAATGTAATAGAGCAGGTGGAATCTAAAGATAAATGCGAATATGGGATAACTGTTCCTTCGGTGGTAGGAGAGAAAATAAAAGCGGAGTGTAAAATTTGAGTATAATTCTCGATAGTAATAAATTGTTACTGCTTTTTTACCAGACTACGGCAAGTCGAAAAGAAAGAGTAATGATTTTAGCAGTCTATGTATCTATGTATGTTTGACGACCTCCGTAGCCGAGAGGCGAGCAATCCGGTCTATATAAGGTGCCGCCATCTCTGAGGTTCCGGGTTCGAACCCCGGTCGGGTCAATGTAGAACACATACTTTTCTATATTGTCTCGGGTCTGGGTGTTGTGGTAAAGTCGTTGTTTCTGATTTCTATAACACAAGTGCTTCAGCTGCTTACCTTAGGATCAGAGCAATGTATGTGATGTTGTAAAATTTAATATTTAATTTAATGCACCTACGATGTTTGTATGTTCCACCGTAGCGCCTAAACTACTGAATAGAATTTAATTAATGAGGTGTCAATAGATTTGTGATAATAGCCCGGGTTACATATGACAGGCCATATGCATTTTATTGAAAAAATATTTAAACTGTTCAAACATCACGTGTTTGGTATCAAAAGTATATTTTTAAATAAGTAGCTAAAGTGCTAACAAACCACCTGTGTTATACTTAGAAATCAGAAACAACAACGGTATCATAATTCATAACACCTATCTTTAAACCCGGGACAATATAGAAAAGCTCATTTAACCCTACCGGAAATCGACCCCGCGACCTCAGAGATGGCGACGCCTCTCAGCTGTGTCATTTATTTATTTAATGTTGGCCATTTTACAAATAATCATAACCTATAAACTAACATATTGAAATCAAAATAAAGCAATAAATAAACCTTTCATCCAACAAAGGGATAGAAAATATATAAACAACGGTCGTGTCATTCCTCAAACAGAACAAGCGAGCGGAAGAGACAGGAAATTGAAAACGCTCTCAATACAAGTATGACAGAGCTATGCACCGTTTTTAATGTTTAACCCCGGTTTAAACGTAATCACATGGAAATGGGAGGAACTGACAGTGATGCATGGCGACTTTTCATAGTTGACGTTTATATTATAAATGATAATAATAAATAGTAAAATCTTTCCACAATCACACCAATTATCTAGCCCCAAACTAAGCAAAGCTTGTATTATGGCGACTATAATAACGGATCATAGATACTTAAATACGTTTATAGACATTCATGACTTAGGTACAAATGCTCGTGTTCATCACACTAACATTTGTCCCTTGTAGGATTCGAACCCGCAACCGCCAGGCATTGTAGTCTGGAACGCGAACCACTACACCAGAAGATCGTCATATTAAGTAGTAGGTACCTATGTACATTATATGAAATTACCAGACACAAAAATCTGCATTGCATTAGAAAATATGTATATAAAAAAACATTGCGTGCCTATTAAATTTGAGGGTTGCCCTCCATTTCCCAGGGAACCTATCATCAGATTCTGACTTGGTGATAATTGGACCCACTTGGAAGTACCTACCTATACGCTTTTTTAATAAAAAAAGAATTTTAAAATTAGGTTCACAATTATCGGAAATATCGATTAACATACAAAAAATATAATAATAGAGCGTGGAACATGGAACCTCTTTCTTTTTGAAGTCGGTTAAAAACAATGCATTATGACTTTTTCTTATTCTACTGTGTTGATGAGAATGTTGAAATTGCTTGTTGTTGTGGTTAAGGGTTTTCGATATCCCCTAACACTGCGGTCTTAACAAATTTATAAAAGAAAACGTGATGTTATTGAAAAAAATGCTGAATCACCTAAATGTGATTCAGACGCCAAATTGCTAATCTCTGACTCTTACTTTTAAACGCAAATTCAAATTCAAATCCAAACCTAATTTTTTTCTCTAAAATTGGTATGTAGGATGGTACAATAAGAATCGCAATCGCCAAAACGCTATTTAGTCGCAATATCGTTAAACCCACATGCCGACAATCCAACGCAGTCACGCCAAAACGCGATTGAGTCGCAATATCGTTAAACCCACATGCCGACAATCCAACGCAGTCACGCCAAAACGCGATTGAGTCGCAATATCGTTAAACCCACATGCCGACAATCCAACGCAGTCACGCCAAAACGCGATTGAGTCGCAATATCGTTAAACCCACATGCCGACAATCCAACGCAGTCACGCCAAAACGCGATTGAGTCGCAATATCGTTAAACCCACATGCCGACAATCCAACGCAGTCACGCCAAAACGCGATTGAGTCGCAATATCGTTAAACCCACATGCCGACAATCCAACGCAGTCACGCCAAAACGCGATTGAGTCGCAATATCGTTAAACCCACATGCCGACAATCCAACGCAGTCACGCCAAAACGCCATTGAGTCGCAAATTCGCTAATCTCTGATTTTAACGATCATAAACGAAGTTACTAAAACAAAACACGAAAAAACAATTGACGATTCTAAAAGAAAGTAAGTAAAGTAGGTACACTCACCTGCCTTTCGAATCGTCAATTGTTTTTTTGTAGTGTGGCTAGGTGTTAACATATTTTGTCCCCACACAAGTAGGTACACATATCGTAAGTACCTAACAAGTATTTAAAGCCTTCGCTAATTCGGCTCTTAATCACCGTGTTGACACAAGATTTGTATAAATACTATATCCTTATGCCTACAGTGCTGGAGCTCCTACACAAACCACCTAAGTACACTGCAATTAGCGATATTTACACACGCCATTGGGCCACGAAATTAGATTAATCGTTATTGGTTATAGCTGCAAACTAAAAAGGAACTTTCTGTTTACCACGTTAAATTGTGTGACTTGTCACATTTTTATTTTAAATCAAACTTATGTATTCAAGACTAATTATGTGACCCTTTTTTGGGGATTTTTAATATTTTTAATAAAAGCCCCACCTATACCGACAACTAATCTAAAACCCATTATTGCAATGTATTATCTGAGGCCCTGGAACTCTAGACTACAAAGTATTCACCAAAACACTGAAAAAGATACGTTTACGTGTCATAATATTTTTTTCTTAAAATTAAATACTAAAAACTAGTGTATTTACCGAAATAAATCATCTTTTTACCTGAAAGTTTCTCGGTTTTCAAATATGTAGCTCCACTTTACGAGTATAACCTTTTGCAGTTTCTACAAATTGAAAGACTACCTTTTACCTTAAAGCTTAAGCCACACACTACACTATAGACGAGACGTCAAGTATTTAAATAGCTCTAAGAATAACCTAACCTAAGTAGTAGTAGGCTGGATATTTGTCATACAAACAAAAACCAATAAACGTATTCTTAAGGGATCGACCACACTAGCGTCTTTCGTAGTCGTGGCAGCGTCCAATCAGTGTTGACGCAACGCTTGCGCAGCTGCATCTACTAGATGATCAAACGAACTTCTTAGTGAAGTTCGATCAATTTAAATTTATTTTAATTTATCTCTTTAAAATTTATGTTTTTGTATTTTTTCTTACGAGATTATTTTGACATTGTGCTTACTGCCAAAGCACGAAAAAAGGATGACATAAAGTAAGGTGGCGCTAGTGAGGTTACTATTAGGAAGACAAAAGTATACCTGTTCAAATAATCAAAATACTTTTTCTCTCTAAATACGTGCGATTATATATCTTCGAATGAAGCGACTAAATATAATTAAAACTGATTGGACACTGCCAAGACGTCGGCGCTCGAAAGATTCTAGAAGCCTAAATGGAGAACACGACCTGGCAAACGCAGCATACTGACAATGTGGAGCGATGGCATAAAAACCCAACGATCTGGCTCTATGGCGTGCATAGGGAAAAGCCTATGTTCAGTAGCGATCAGCCCACATTAGTAAACCGATAACGATGACGATACAATTACCTCTTAAACGAAAAAACATATATATCATTTGTGTTTTTTTTGTAATTATTTTTCTTTTTTTAGGTTTAAGTTACTTTCGAATAATTATTGATTATTCGATATTCGAGTTTGTTATATATCTGAATTTAAATCAATACGTTTGTGAAGATGTATACACCGTGAATTTTGAGATACCCGAGAAAATTAACTAACATACTCAGATATCGATATACATCGAATTTGGCGAATAAAAAAACGTAACGGCGTACGGCGTTGGCGTACGGAAGGAATAACTATGAATGAAAAAAAAAACATTCATAGTTATTCCTTCCGTACGCCAATATTACGCGACTAAATTAGGTGGATTTTGGTTCCGTTAATGTTGGGATGATAATGATTACTATTTGAATGAGCAGGACTTTTATAGTGCATATTTTTTGAGGAATGTTAGGGACCTATTAAATAAATTTCTCATAAATTTTTTTTTTATTCGCCGAATTCGATGTATATCGATATCTGAGTATGTTAGTTAATTTTCTAGGGTATCTCAAAATTCACGGTGTATAATTTTACAAATAAAAACGTATAAAACTAAAAACTGCACTGCTTGCACATGCAATTTTCCTTTACTTTACAATAAGAAGTGATCGACTTTCGTTCGCTGTTTCTTTCTACTCACAATATTGCCCAAAGCAGTAATAGTGTAAAAAAAATATGACGTTTGAATTGAAAGTGCTTAATGTAGGCTAACATTATTTAGCCCTCTCGTATTTAAAATGGTTATTTTCCTTTTACATTATAAATATTAGAGGAATAAGTCAAATCCAGTTTGTACTAAGCCTTATTCGGACTTGGAAGCAATCTCACTTACACGATTTATACCAGTCGGTACGGTACGCTACCTTTTCCGCATTCGGCTGTTTAGGGGCCCCACATTTGCTTCGCAAATTGTCACTTCACAGGTATGTTTATCAAGCTAGCTTATATTGCACGAATATAGTGTATATGTGAATATAGAGTATACATAAAATGTTATAGTTTAGTATTATATGTCATTTTATATGTAGGTGGTTTTCAGGGTGTTTAGTAAAAGGTATATCAAGCCAAAACTAGCCTATGTTCACACAGCAGAAACAAATTTTTATTCGAGCTTTTGAGGTGGAAAAATTTTCAAAGTAGCACATTTAACCCTGAAATGATATGAGTTTTGTATGATTGTTTGTGTTTGTGTCTGGGTCCTCGCATTACACGAACCTGTGTCATTTGCCGTATGGGGACAGCCGTAAAGAATACACTTCCCCACCGCCAACAATAGGCGTGTCGTAAGAGGCGACTAAATCCTGTAGCACGAGACGGGGAGCAGCGTCTGCGTGCGAAATAATAAAAAATTGCGCTCGCCAACCCGCCTGCCAAGCGTGGCGAGTACGGCAACAACCCCCCGATGACAGAAGTCACTGGGGGAGGCCTATGTTCAGCAGTGGACGTCTTGTGGCTGAAATGATGATGATGTGTCATTTCGGTAAAGAGTGGAGGTGCTAGAATGCTTGCTCGCTCGAGTGCTTCCCTCCCAAAGCGCCGACGGCCTACCATTCTGAATATTAATTATTAATATGTACAACTAAAATGGACTCTAGTCAGCCGTTTTGCCATGGTAAGGGATAGGTAATTTTGTGTAGTGTAAAGTTTAAAAAAAATACATATTAAACTCATAAACGGAAAATCTACCTACTTAATATAATTAACTATCGCTTCAATCATAATTATTATAAAATGATCTAATTAGGAACGTAAGTCATTTTATTTCTCAGGTAAGACAAGTCGTTTTTCAAACTCCGGGTCTTATTTTCAGAGTGTCTCTTTTGAGTTATTATAAATTTGTTGTTCCTATCTCGTTTCACTTTTAATCTTGAATGGTTTTATGAAATATTTAACTAGTATTTCTTTACTTCGTGGTACTCGTAGTTCTACTGCATATAAGCAAAGCTCTAACCACCTTTTTTGTCTTAAAATATTTAAAATGTTATGGTAAAATATATATAATGATTAAAACTTAAAACTGTGAGACGAATATTATATTTTATAACTATGTTTTTAACAAATGTGGACTCTATGTATCCTTCTAACAAAGAAATCATGTTTTAAAAACTTATTAAAAGATCATTATTTTAAAATTCAATTCCATCACGTCTAAATTTAACACTTCACCGAACAGCCTACGAGTAAAATATTGCATTTCAATATAATTCCAAAATTCCAGCCATCGATCACAAAACTTGTACGTCAGTCAGCCGTCTTTGCGGAAACGAAGTTAATTATACGCGTAGCCTAAATAGAAAAGCCAATGATTTTTGTAATTTTGTCAAAGGCTAGACTACAGATTTGTTAAACTTCTTGAATTTTATTATTACCAACTTTTTATCAAGTGTCAGGATTGACTACCTGAATAATAAAATTGCAGTTAGGGTACCTCAAAAGGTAAAAAAGAACCGAGTGAATGAGGACGACTCGCACTTGGGCGGTTTTTACTAGACAATAACGTTTCTTTTTTTAAGAAAACGTGTCTTTTATTATAAATTGCTAAAACCTCCGCATTGTTTTATCGATCATAAACATAAAGGTTATAAATTAATGTAAAATATTTTTTATTAAAATCAAGTAGCGCACGCAATCAGTGTTTTTATCAAGGAAACCATCAAATTCTTGACTCGTGATGTAAATATTAATTTTATCTGTAACAAATTCAATAATTTGACTTGACACTGAAGAACGAGGACACGATTCACTCGATTTCTTACACGATCAAGTACCGTGAAGAAGAGTCCTTCAAACACACACAAAAATGTGCTGGCGGTTTCCTTTGAACTGTTACAAGTATTCCTTTGAGAAGGGAACACTTCCTTGATGTAATTGATCAAAAATAATTATGCTTCACAATTATTTTCGAGTGGAAGAAATTGAGTACACTCGACTGATCGTTTTGTGCCGAATGTTTACGTATTTTGAAGTCTTGAAAATGGTGAAGGACCATATAAAGATAAGTTAATAAATATTTATTTTCAACACAGGTGCTCGTAAATTGTCTCTTATAACACCGTTTTTAGTTTCATAACTCATCATATTACGCACTCGTGCTGTAATAACATTATCGCACTAGAACGGTAATGTAAACTTTTTTTTTAAATCCAGCAAATGTTTGTGTCTAAGAACATTGAATATTTTACCAATATTAAATTATTTTAGGGTTAAGATGACAAATAAATATTTCTTTTTATCAAATTGTATATTAATAAACACAAATTAACTTAACTATCATTTTTAGAAACAATAATTTATAGTTTATTTTATTTTTAAATTGCTGCTACTCCGGCTGAACAGCCAGTTTTTCCTGTGCCATTATTGAACCTGTGCGCGCATCGAAATTGCGGCGCGCGAAAAAAAACAAACCTACGTGCCATTTTCCATTAATAATTGGTAAAGTTGTTGCTGTATGGTTAATTACTATAAAAATGTCTATTATAAATAGTAAAGACGAAAAAAATGTTATTATACCCCGTCGGAAATACTTATCGAGGCACGTTAGCCTGTTGCCGCCAAAATGCATAGAAAAACAGCAAAAACGCCAAGTCATATTCGGAGAAGGTATTTTAGATTTTAGTTTGTTTTTTCCTCGCAATTGTGTTGAAAAACGTCGTATGCAACTCGTGTGCATTGATCATTATCACACTCGGCTTCCTTAACGCGCTCGCCTGCGGCTCGCGCTTATAATAATGCCTCGTGTATAATGACCAACGTAGCACACTTGTATCATAATGTACTATTATTTACATCAAAGTAACGTTTAATGTTTTCTTCTAAAGATCTCTTACTACGTTAGAAATTTTCTAATACATAAGTTGAACGACTCTCACTTTTGTCGATTTAAGCTTCATACTTCTAATTTTAATATCAATTTTACACTTTTAATTCTGTCAATTTGTACTCTAAAGGGGGTTCCGACTTGGGTAGTGAGAGTGTTTTGGTTGGAGTAGTCCTGATTTCTTTTATTATGTATTTCAGGGTGCTGAATCCGAATCTGAGGTTTGCAAACAAAATTTCGTGACGCAACATTGACAAAATCGCAATAATGTGAAAAATTTCTGCTTTTTTACGGATTTTCCTTTTAACTCTGAAACCATTTACTTAAAGTAAATGACCTGTTTGCAGAAATTAAAGCACTTAAGATTCTCTACCAGCATCACATTTCTTTTTACCCGACTGCCAAACGAGGGTTATGTTTTTCGAGCGTATGTATGTATGTAAGTATGTCTATTTCTTTGGCACGCCCTACAGCCTAAACCGTTTAACGGATATTAAAGCATAATTAAAGTATAATATGATAATGGATTTGATGCCTCAGACTGCAAATTGATTCTTTAAATCTTGTTTTCATCTTTTAAGTTCAATTTTTACGCAGTCGGGTGTTTGATTTTTTAAATTAATTAATTTTATCAGAACAACCACGCGGCACAACCGGCGCTATACGTAATTTGTGCATTCGGTCTCAATTTCGAGTTGAAAATGGACATATTTCGGCGGTCTCTGCAAAACCCACTTTTACTTTATTTATTACTAGCAGCCCGTCCCGGCTTCGCACGGGGTAGATAATTATCGCTAATAGTTTCGACAGCGCATTCGACGAAAGACATTTTAAGATTCATTTTTCTACACCTTCGGTTACATTGTTCAAATTTTACCAAGGACCCCTAATTTTTTTCAAAATTAAATGTAGCTTATGTCAAATTGGAAGAATGTAGCATTCTATTGGTAAAAGAATTTTTTAAATCGGCCCAGTACTTTTTGAGCCTATTCATTACAAACATACAAAAATAGGTACAAATCTTTCCTCTTTATAATATTATAGTATAGATATAGATATAGACTAGCTTTTTTTCTAGATTATTTTTTTTTCACTTTTGTGCGATATTGTCACGAAGTTTTCTTAGCAAATCTTAAATTCGGATTCAGCACAGCAATTTTTTGCCTGACAGATTTGTCTGAATTATTTGTAAGTAATGTACTTGACAATCCTGATCATGCTGATCTGATGATATTACCATGATGATTAGATGATGATGATGTATAGAGATGTTAAAGATGTACGATTTTGCTGTTGCTTCCGTGGTAAAAAATCTTGTAACGTACAATTACAATATTTTTATAATGTTTTTTTTTCGTGCACCCTATCTGTATGTTTGTTTACGCTCCCTAACCTCAACTACTCAGCTCGTTACACAAACGGAAGGACCTATTTTACCATAGAGGCTCAATTTAAAGTCCTTTTATCACGAGAGCCCTTCAAGAAACGCGGGATCACGATCTATGAAGGGGAATTTGCCTTTTTGGGATTTTGCATTTTTTTCTGAATATAAAATGATTGGGAAGGATGAATGGCTTTGTGGATTACGGATCGTCGTTGGTTCGAGTTTGGACGTGAGCAATATTGATGGAGATATAATAATGTTATGCTCATATAAAGCAGTTGTTATGTTCAAAAAATCGGAAGCCATTAACCTTTTTCAATCGGAATTGATAAGTAGAATATAAATAAGTTTGTAATATTATTATTTTACCCGTAAAGAAATGTACCCATATTTTATGAGTTTTCTGAGTAAAACAACCTTTTCATGGTTCTGAATATTACTGTCTGATATTTTGTGACTTGTGGATATTATTTTTTTAGTTCGAGGGGATAATAAATAATATTTTCTGGCTCATTTTACTTTTTTTTATAAAGCAGAAGCTTTTTTTATTAAATATTTTAAAAAACTTTTAACTTTGTATTACAGTATTAGACGTACGTATCGAAAATCGAAATGTTCCAAGAATTGGAACCATTTTCTAGAAATTATTAAATTATAGGTATCTGCGATTTCGTGAGCGAATTTTATTTTAATACATTGCTATAATCTTGTAAGTAATTATGTAAGTAGCCAAAGCACTTGTAAAATTAATCAGAAATAACGACAGTTTTATTTTTATTTTATTTTACACAAAATCCACAGCCCTTATTTAACAGAGTTAAAAAACTTACATTATAGACAAAGGGCCAATAACGGATTAACGTTTTATAGCTAATTGAAGATAAATAACACTTGAAAAAAATCATCGACCTCAGGTGGGACTCGAACCCACGTCCCATCGCATACCGGGCGAGTGCTTTGACCACTAAGCTACCGAGGACGTCACGTGACAAGATGAAATTCTTCAAGTGTTTTTTCTCGCTGTCAAAGCCAGCGTATTCTGATCAATGTTGTAGCTATATGTATAGCTGAGTAGTATACTACCGTCAACACCCTATAGAAATATTTTTACAAATATTTGACTATTGGTTAAGATCAGAAATGCTTAAACATTGTAAATTTTTGTTTTTAGCAATTCCATGCAAGGTTTAATTGAAGATAAATAACACTTGAAAAAAATCATCGACCTCAGGTGGGACTCGAACCCACGTCCCATCGCGTACCGGGCGAGTGCTTTGACCACTAAGCTACCGAGGACGTCACGTGACAAGATGAAATTCTTCAAGTGTTTTTTCTCGCTGTCAAAGCCAGCGTATTCTGATCAATGTTGTAGCTATATGTATAGCTGAGTAGTATACTACCGTCAACACCCTATAGAAATATTTTTACAAATATTTGACTATTGGTTAAGATCAGAAATGCTTAAACATTGTAAATTTTTGTTTTTAGCAATTCCATGCAAGGTTTAATTGAAGATAAATAACACTTGAAAAAATCATCGACCTCAGGTGGGACTCGAACCCACGTGCCATCGCATACCGGGCGAGTGCTTTGACCACTAAGCTACCGAGGACGTCACGTGACAAGATGAAATTATTCAAGTGTTTTTTCTCGCTGTCAAAACCAGCGTATTCTGATCAATGTTGTAGCTATATGTATAGCTGATGATATTCTGATCTTAACCAATAGTCAAATATTTGTAAAAATATTTCTATAGGGTGTTGACGGTAGTATACTACTCAGCTATACATATAGCTACAACATTGATCAGAATACGCTGGCTTTGACAGCGAGAAAAAACACTTGAGGAATTTCATCTTGTCACGTGACGTCCTCGGTAGCTTAGTGGTCAAAGCACTCGCCCGGTATGCGATGGGACGTGGGTTCGAGTCCCACCTGAGGTCGATGATTTTTTTCAAGTGTTATTTATCTTCAATTAAACCTTGCATGGAATTGCTAAAAAACAAAAATTTACACAGTTTTATAGCTAGATACAATTTCAAACCTGTCAAAAGTTAGCACCGCACCACCTAGATTCGAGGCAATTTAAAAGTTTGTTTGTCACTGACCAGGAATCGATTCTGAGACCTTATAGATGGCGACACCAAGTCCAGCGTGCTTCCCTCTCAGCAACGAATGTTGTCCGAAGTACCTGCTCGTTCATGTTTATTTAATTAATTTAATACTACGCCCGTCGCCAATATACAATCCAAATGACGTTTTTAAAAACTCTGGACGCTTAAAATATTTAATTGGAATTCTTGTCACGAAGTAGAACCCAATATCGCATATCACACACTCGAATGACCCTTAATATGTCCCTAAACGTAAACCTTATCCCGTTAACATAAGGCTGTTTTTTAACTGGCAATTTTATTTGGGGACCCGGTCCTTGTCCAGTTTACAAGCCGATAATATTTTAAGTCGACCCTCGTATAGTAAGAGTAGGTGTAGTAGGTCCGCTTCCAAATCTTCTTGCGAACAGAGGACTTATATTATATAATAGTAAAAGATTCACAGATCTTCAAAGCAAAGATCATCGACCTGTAGCCCGAGCACGAATATTTAAAGTATTCGTAACGTAAACGTATCGAGTCTACTACACGATTACGCAGTAAAACGTTAGTAGGCAGCACGAAGCACTTTCGTCGTCGTATCGTAAGCTCGATAGGCCAACGCAAGTGACGTCATCCTAACGTAAGTAGGGAATGAGCAAATTCAGGAATAATGAACGAATGATGCGTTTGGAAAAACATGGAGCGGGATAGTAAATTAAAATAAGTAAAATAAATTATGGTATCGGTGTCAAATCGTAAAGGAGACAATAGAAATAAAATGGTATTCATTATATTTGTTTTTATTAAGATCAATTAATGCAATTATTGATCGATCCCTACAATTTTAAAGGTAATGTTATCTACCTAGATGTTTTGATTCCCGAACGGACTACTAAATTGTCAGACAAAGTATAAGCAAGTTCAACAAATTGGTTTCGGAAATAAATTATTTTTATTTAATTAATGAAGACAAGTAAAAAGAAAACTACACGTAAATTCGGCAAATGACAATTATGGTAGAATTTATAGAAAAATACGTGGAGTGAAAGACTAAGATCTTTTTTTATTAACCAATAGTTTGTGATATTTATATCTACAACTTATTTCCTTGTAACTTGAGTTGTACTCTAAATTATTGAGAATATGAAATATGCAAAGACTAAAGTATATACATTACCTTAGTTGTCTTCAATATGTTTATGATTATAATGTGGATTAAAAACAGTATGTAGTTGCCCTATTATTTTGTGTCTTTGTTGCAAGTAGGTACCCACCAACGGGCAGCTTAATAATCTTCTCTCTATCTTTACTACTACCTACCTACTTATAACTTTTTGTTTACAGAATTGTTTATTAAGTTGATCACCGTAAACTTAACCTAACTTTAGTTAAATATTACAAATCTTAGTGGATTTGTTATGCTGAGTTAAATATCTACCTAATGATTTTAAACTATCTTTTATGTGAAAATAAATTCATTTTTTTTAATAAATTTAAAATAAAATTCCAAGTAGTTTAAAAAGTTTATCTAAAAAATATGTGTTAATTATAATAGAAAAACGTTATCACTTAAAGGTAGGGTACTTGTTAAGAATTACAATTTACCTAGTTCCTCTCATTTCTGGTTTATATTCGATGACCTCCGTATCCGAAAGGCGATCACGCTACACTTGGCGTCGCCATCTGGGATGTCCCGGGTTCGATTCCCGGTATGGTCAATATAGAAAACGATCTTTTCTATATTGTCTCGGGTCTGGGTGTTGTGGTACCATCGTTGTTACTTATTTTTATAATACAAGTGCTTTAACTACTAAGCGTAGGATTAGAGCTTTAAATATGGAGCAAATATGTATTTGTTTATGTTATTTGTATTATGTTGTCAAATGTTGTCCAATATCATTAATCAATCAATTAATATCGATGCGAAATAAAAAAACAATGTACTACGTTTAACTTTACGCGTTCCTAACTTATTTTTAGTAAAAATAAGCATTCAAAACACGCAATGGAAATATTTTAATAAAAACTTAGTTCCGACGCAAGTTTTCTCACCGACAAATCTTAGGTGACAAAACATTCGTAAGTTCACGATAGCCAGCTTTCGTCAGTAACGATACTATACGTCAAAAAAAGGTTTGTGCTCGCAAAGTTAGTTGACATTTAACGTTACGATTACCGTACGCTTACTTTACGATACGAAATTCATTCGTGCTGCCAAATTTAGTTTGCTTTACGTCCGATAGAGGCGCTGTCAGATTTTCATACAAATGGTTTACGTTAACGATACGAATACTTTGACGCAAGTTATTCGTGCTCGCGCTACTGGAAAGCCTTGTACCTGAAAGCCGTTGTAAAGAATGTTAATGTTGTTCGTATGTGCAAAAACCGGAAAAAACAACAAACTGCTTTTTCGCGGTCAGATACTATTAGTGTTGTGTGTCGAGAACAGGTGCGAGAAAATATTGAGTTTGTAAACAATGGTACCGACGCGTGCAATAAAAGACAGCGAAAGAGGGTAGATCGATATGTTTGCCCTTAACAACTTACCCGCAAGATCTTCAGTTACTCCGTGATCATGGCGCTTGCAACAGTGCCGAAATATCGGGAACTCAAAAATAAGGTACATGGTAGCAATCCCGTAACAAACTATTCTAATGTTAGTGACCATGAAAGTTTAAAACAATATATTGTTAACCGGTACGGGCCGGAAACAGCAAATACAATAAAACACCTGGAACGCGCGCGGAAAAAGTGTGAATGTTTGAAGGAGTCCCTGTCATTCCTAGTGAAGTGTCGGGATACGGACATTATCCCAGTGTGTGTTCGGATAAAACCTCGACCTGACATTCACGGCTCCGCAAGTATTCTGCGATATGCGAGTGTAAAATTATTGCGAAAATTAATACGCAATTGTAGGTACCAACTTGACCAGTTTCAGTGTGAGTTATACGAAATACACCAAAAGTGCAGTGAGTTGCTTTCTAAAAGTGATTTTGATACTTGTGATCGTGTTACCTACCTACAAGCTCAGCGCTCAAGAGAACTTAGTACTATGAAACAGGATCGTAAATTCGAATCATTACGACGAAAACAAAAGCCAGCGGCCTACCACGAGAACTCGATCGCAACTCGAACGGTAGTCAACATGTCGAGTGTCGAGTTGTCTGCTGCTGCACAATCAGTTCTTGAAAAAGGGATGAATTTTGCCATTACACCTAAACGTATTCCCTATGAGGAGGTGATTGGGTCGGTTGAAGAATGTATCGTGCGTAATAAAATACCATCTGTAGACGCGGATACATTAAGACAGGATATTGCCGTGATATTACGCCACGTAGCACCACCAAAACCGAATATCACTTCTTCCGAATCAACTGCGCTGAATGAACTCCGAAAGGATGAAACTATACTGGTTCTGAAAGCTGATAAAGGGAACGCGACTGTTATAATGGATGTCGTTGAGTACAATAGAAAGATCCAAAATCTACTCAGTGATGTCAATACATACAAAAAGGTAAATTACAACCCGACGGCGAGAACGGATCGAAGCACTCGCTCACTCATTAGACAGTGCGAGGACGTTTTCGACGACGAGACTTTTAAATACTTACTGCGGCCTAGAAATGTCCAGCCCCCGAAACTATATGGCTTGCCTAAAGTACACAAACAGAACGTGCCACTACGACCGATTGTGAGTCAGATAGACTCACCTACGTATGACCTGGCCAAGCACGTAGCTAAAGTCTTGCAACCATTAGTAGGCCGTACGTCATCGTTTGTCAAAGATTCTCGTCACTTCATTGAAATCCTGCACCAAAACAAGGTTGATATGGATGAGTTGATGGTCAGTTTTGACGTAGAATCACTCTTCACAAATGTCCCAGTAGCAGATTGTCTTGAAGTGGTTAAGGTGAAGTTGGAAGATAATGACATCCCGATGGAATATGGCACACTTCTACATCATTGTTTGTCGAAGAATTTCTTTGTATACCAGGGTCAATACTATCTCCAAATAGGCGGAGTCGCGATGGGCAGCCCCGTAGCTCCAGTTATAGCTAATATTTGGATAGAGTTTTTCGAAGAAAAATCCCTGGCCACCGCCCGCACCGAAATCAAACTATGGAAGAGGTATGTAGACGACGTTTTTTGTGTATTGAGAGGAAACAACCAAGATGTAGAAACTCACCTGTCATATTTAAATGGTATCCATCCAAAAATAAATTTTACCTGCGAGATAGAAGAAAACAGAAGCCTAGCATTTTTGGATGTGAAGATTGAAGTGCGGAGTGACGGTTCACTAAGTCACTCTGTCTATAGAAAATCCACTCACACTGACCGCTATCTCAACGCAACCTCGCATCACCACCCTCGACATCTTAATTCTGTAGTAACTGCACTGACAAACCGAGCCTATGACTTGTGTGACCTTGAACACCTAAACCAAGAGTTGGAACATGTTCAGAAAGTCTTACAGAATAATGGATATAGAGGGCAGCTACCATCTAGACACAAATCAAGATACTTTAAAGACACAGTAGACAGGCAACCTGTGTTCTTGCCATACATAAGAGGAGTGACAGACAAGATCTCAAACGTACTTCATAAATACTCACTTAATACTGTCTTCACTCCATTAAGAAAAGTAACACAATGTCTACGATCTCCAAAAGACAGTTTCCCAATGGAGAAACCGGGTGTCTATAAGATTGACTGCAGCTGTGGCAGTTCATATATCGGCCAAACAAAACGTACCATAGCGTGCCGAATGAAGGAACACATAAAAGCGGTCAAAAACAACGACAAACAGAAATCGGCAATCGCGGAACATTTGTTGGAATCAGGTCTAAATCACTGGATTGAGTTTCACAACCCTCAGATCATTGCGATAGAACGCCACTACATACCAAGAATGGTCAGGGAAGCGATTGAAATTACAAAGTACAAAAATTTCAATCGCGAGGATGGGTTTAAATTGTCAAGTGTCTGGAATCCAGTGATTCGTATGTGCAAAAACCGGAAAAAACAACAAACTGCTTTTTCGCGGTCAGATACTGTTAGTGTTGTGTGTCGAGAACAGGTGCGAGAAAATATTGAGTTTGTAGACAATGGTACCGACGCGTGCAATAAAAGACAGCGAAAGAGGGTAGACCGATATGTTTGCCCTTAACAACTTACCCGCAAGATCTTCAGTTACTCCGTGATCATGGCGCTTGCAACAGTGCCGAAATATCGGGAACTCAAAAATAAGGTACATGGTAGCAATCCCGTAACAAACTATTCTAAGTTGTAAAGAAAGCCTAATGTGCTACATGACCGCACTAAAGGATTGCGTGTGATACTTTTCCCGAAATCATGGTTAGTGAGGCGGAGTACTGGTTATCAAAAAATTGACAGAATCGCCATCGACACAAAAAAAAAAATTATTATTCATAATTTATGATAATACCGAAATCCCGAAATCATCAGGCAAAAGACCAAAGTAACGGGCAAAGTCCAAAAATGTTGCAAGCTTAAGTCGGTTCGATCGAACCGATGAAAGGTGGAGCAAACGGGTTCTCGAGTGGAGACCACGCATTGGCAAACGTAGTGTAGGACGCCCCCCAGCCCGATGGACCGCCGACCTTAGAAAGATGGCTGGATGAAAAAAGCGGGAGATCGTGCACTCTGGCGTTCTTTAGGGAAGGCTTACGTCCAGCAGTGGACTGCAATAGGCTGAATAGATAGATTTAAATCCCAAGGCTTATACTTAACCTGTAAGCTCGCGTCGCGCACAGGTCATGTACTCATGTCTGCGCGGGTCTCTTATTCAATTGTTATCTTTTTTTCCGAGCCTACAAGTTAATGAAAATAAATATTGTCTGTGATTTAACTTCATTGCCAACCCTTCAATCGCAACCCGTGTGGTCGTACCGAACCTACCGTTATCCTATATACTACACTGATAATATTTTAAGTCAACCCTCGTTGGAATCGTATGGAAATTACGCAGTTTGGAAATTTACAAATCGACGCGTCAGTCGCAAAAGTTGGTAAGTGCAATTCGATTGTTTTTACGGCGTTAATTTTGAAGTTTGTGGTTCGGTTTTAAGACTTTTTCTTCTTTTAGCAATGAAGGTTTTCGAAGGTTAATCTTTTAAGGTATTTTTATTAGTTTTGAATTGTTCTCCGTGGCCTAGAGCTAGCATGTTAAGCTTGGTGATCCATTTCTGAGGTGTATTTTATTTATAGGGACATTTTGAAGACTAAGTCAAATTAAATAATGTTTATCGGCTTATATAATGATTATATTAGAAACTTTTAATAGACAAATACCTAAAATTTCAAAAACTGATTCATTCTTTTAGGAATTAAATTAAATCCTCACCTTTACCTTTAACTAAATAAAATATTATGCAGCTTTGCTCTCTATATTGTCTTCATAAATGTGAAAGCTGGTAGCAATCCTTGAAATAAAAGAATTCCAGTCATTCTACTGTAAGAGACTCGCAAGCCACTCAGGTTTAATAAAAACGAGAATTAGAACCTTTCCTTTATTTCCCCCACTTCAGAGTGCATTTCAGTCCAGACTTCTTCAGATTGTGAAAAGTTTCTATTTTTAAAGTGCTAAATTTTTAAGAGTTTAATCTTAAAAATCAAAGTAGCGACAACGTTAAATATATTTATTTGTTTTAAAGGAAATGAACTGGTTATTTAAAGTAACAAGCACTCACTTAATGTAGAAGGTAAGTGTTATAAATTTATGTTTAAAAATCTTTATTTTTTATTTATTAAAGCAAAATTAAGCATCACTTAATTATTTCCAATCAGTCGTTCTAAACAGCTTACTTAGAATATATATTACAACCATCAAACTCAGTGTGTGTGAATATTTTAAATGATACAGGTATACACTGAACAGTAGTCAAATTTCAGGAGGCTAATAAGTTTATCAACCCAAACAATTTTTGTGTTTTTAGGGTGCCGTACCCAAAGGGTAAAACGGGACCCTATTACTAAGTCTCCGCTGTCCGTCTGTCTGTCTGTCTGCCTGTCTGTCTGTCTTCTGTCTGTCTGTCTTCTGTCTGTCTGTCTTCTGTCTGTCCGTATGTCTGACTGATGATAGTTATACAGTTGTAATTTTCACAGATGATCTATTTCTGTTGCCGTTATAACAAAAAATACTTAAAAACAGAATACAATAAATATTTAAGGGGGCTCCCATTATAGATAATAGTGCGTAACCGTTCGTGCGCGAGTCCGACTCGCACTTGGCCGGTTTTTTCTTATGACCTCGATATTGACCTTACAATTAAGTTGTTTGCAATGATGAACGCATTTGCTTCGTTGAATCATAACTATTGTTTAAAACCACATCCGATTGAATAAATAAGAACTTTTGCCAAAGATCCCTAATGAATAAAATAAAATACGCCAGCAGAGCAACGGTGCACGAATTTTTGGTATTTTTTAAAGTTTTCAAGTTCGTCCTTTTTCATTTCAACAGTCCCAAATTTACGTTCAGTGAATGGACATGCTATTGGGATCGACATTTAAGATTTTATCGACGACGATTTCGTCTAATATAGTACCTGCCGGCCATTTTTATTTTGAGAATGAAAATGCTAGGGCTTTTGAATAGGCTATAAATTCATGAAAAATACCATCCTTAGTCTTGGATTTATATAAATAATGTAAATTGGTTTTGACCCGCTTCTATCTCGATTGTATTATACCTATTAACTTTTCTATATTGGCTCGGGTCTGGGTGTTGTGGTACCGTCGTTGCTTCTGATTTCTATAACACAAGTGCTTTAGCTACTTACCTAAGGATCAGAGCAATGTATGTGATGTTGTCCAATATATAATCAAGCAAGCAAAAAAAATAAATATTAACTGGTATTATGTATATTGTTTGGGGTCCCTATACAGGTTACATTGCAAGGTAGGTAGTGCTACATTTTCAGGGACCACTCAGAATCAGTAACTAAATCGATCTACGATTTAATCGATCTAAAAAACAAACTTTCTTTTATTACTATCCGATGTTCAAAGATGGTACGCGTGGATAATCTTGTCTTATCTATAAAGAATACCCACGCACTATCTTTGTGCAACCTAGAACTGCAAAGTTCAATGCATTAATAGTCACAATGGCGCGCGAAAACAAACCTTAGCCTTTTCGATGTAAGGTACATTTCTAACAGCAGGAGCGCCCGCGCATACCAGAGGTTCAAATTGACAACAAAAACCTTAAGCAGTGCAGGTGCAAATTTTTAAAATAAGCTCTATAGGTATAGATCTTATTTTAAAAATTTAGCACTACTTTGCAATGTAACCCTGTATATTTTGTTAGATTGACGTAGTAGCACAGTGATTTGGATTGAGCAAAAAAAAAAAAAAACAATTTTAATTTTATTTAATTATAACTGTAATACTAACACCTAATTTAATTTCAGCGTAAATACTAACCCATGGATCATTATTGTCTTAAAATAAATAAATTTGAAAGGGTTCCGGGTTCTTTCTCGGTCAGATCATTTTAGGAAACTAACTATTCCAAATTGTCTTTTTTCTGAGTTTGATAGAGTCCCTACCCAATAAAATCGTTGTCTAATAACTTGTAACAAAATCATGTAAATTACTTATTTCAAAAGACATAAAGGGTTTTGGCTGGCACATGTTGTTCTTTTATTTGTTTTTTTGGGTAATTTTAGTTGACTTTAGTAAGTTTCCAATAACGAATAGCCATCAAATTCAGACCACAACGCTCGCAAAGCTGACAAACGTTGGGGAAGAATGTTTCTCGGTTGGTCACCACCCGACCTGGTGGACTGACGACTTAGCCAAGGATGTGGGTAGCCACTGGATCCAAATATTTTAGAGCTGCTTGCTGTGGCATTCTGTGGTGGAGGCCAAATTGTGAGTAAAGTACTTTTGAAGTCTGATTAAATCAAATTAATCCCCTTTGCGCAACATCCGTGTCAAAAAGGAAATAATAATGAGAAAAACCAGCCAAGTGCGAATCAGACTCGTAAACCAAGGGTTCTGTACTTTGTAGATATGTTAATAGTAGGACGTTCATAGCGGAAATCTCGAAGGTTATAACCGATTTATCCGAATAAAAAAATTTACATCAAATGTACGGTTTTCGGACTTATCCCTTTACAACTTGTGCTATAAGACATAGATTGTTGCCAAATTTCGTAATCCTACTTAAATGGACAATAAATAAGTTAGTGGCATTCTAAGGTTTTGCTTCCTTTAAGTATAAATAATGCGACATATTTTTTTTATAACTTCAAGGATTTTTAAAGAGGCAGACTTGAATATTAATTTTAACTTCTATTACTAAGTACATGATCACTAATACGTCATTTAAGGCTTCCTGTTTAACTTTTGAGTTATGAAAACAAAAAAATATTTTTCCATTAAAAATTACCCCATTTCCAACCTTCGTTAAAAAACTCAACACCACCCAAAAACGTGTTCTAAAGCAGATTTTAATTACACAGGGCCTGTCAAACACCGACACCGGAAGTGGCGGGAAATTTCAATATCCCCTAGGGAACCAATGGCACCGAACGTATATTAAATAAGTTTTGCATTCATTGATTTTCCTGACAGCGAGGAAAAGGGCTATGGTTTTAGCGTGAAGCATTATTAATTTAAATTATCAACTTGTATAAAGAGGTTACAATAACTATTAGGACCTGTATCACATAAGTTCTGCATAAGTTCTGTATAGACTATTGAAAATTGTTGTTTTTAACAATTCTATGCAAGGTATAATTGAAGATAAAGAACACTTAAAAAAATCATCGACCTCAGGTGGGACTCGAACCCACGTCCCATCGCATGCCGGGCGAGTGCTTTACCAACTAAGCTACTGAGGACGTCACGTGACACGATGAAATTTCTCAAGTGTTTTTTCTCGCTGTCGAAGTCAGCGTATCTCTGATCAATGTTGTAGCTATATGTATAGCTGAGTAGTATACTACCGTCAACACCCGATAGAAATATTTTTACAAATATCTGACTATTGGTTAAGATCAAGGCGGTAACCACGAACTCTTAAAACAATCTCAAATCTGTCAAACATTATCAAATCTGTCAAATTTTGTATGTAATGACGTACCAAAATTGACAGATTTGACAGCTTTGAGATTGTTTTAAGAGTTTATTGTTACCCCGCTGAAATGCTTAAACAATTGAATTTTTTTTATTTTTTAGCAATTCCATGCATGGTTTACTTCTGTATAAGCTATTTGTTACTTATCATTAGGATAAACACTATTTTTGCCTTCGCGACCGTCAATTAAATAGCGCTATAATTATGACACAATAATTCAAATAATTCACTTTTATCATCTACATATTTTTATCTGTTACGTAACTGTTTGATACTTTATCCGTACATTTTGAAACAGGCCCTAAAACAAACAACTTTACAAACGGTTTTTATTCGTGGAATAACATTATATGGAACCGATGAAAGGTGGAGTAAACGGGTTCTCGAGTGGAGACCACGCCTAGGCAAACGTAGTGTAGGACGACCCCCAGCTCGATGGACCGACGACCTTAGGAAGATGGCTGGCAGTGGATGGATGAAAAAAGCGGGAGATCGTGCTTTTTGGCGCTCTTTGGGGGAGGCCTACGTCCAGCAGTGGACTGCAATAGGCTGAGATGATGATGATGATGAACTTTATATGGAAATTGTTACTTCCACATAAAGTTATTTCGCCTGTTTTCGGAGGCCTATGTTCAGCAGTGGACGTCCTATGGCTGAAATGATGATGGTGAAGGTTAATCTATAGATTTTTCATTTTGAAATGACTTTTTTTTCAAAATTGTAGGCTTAGTAGTTTCGGAGATCATGGGGCCTGGAATGGTAAATTTTCGTCTTCATTTATGAATAAAATCAAAACTTAGATAGAGCAGATTCTGAGCAATATGGCTGTGACAGACGGACGGACAGACAGACAGACGCACGAGTGATCCCATAAGGGTTTCGTCTTTTTTTCATTTTTTGTACAGAACCCTTAAAATGAAAAATTACTTGATAAATGATACACAAAAAACCCCTTACAAGAAAGCTGACGGAAAAGCTTTTAAAATTATTCGGCAATGAATAATACATTTTTAATTATTCTCAATTGAAAAAACTTCTGGCTTTATAAGTTTGGTTGAGCTTTGGCAATTTTATCCTTGTTTAATTATAAATTTCCAAGTACAAAATTTTAGTACCTTTTTTCAAATCAAGAACATTAATTATCCGCTCCAGTCCCCCCTAGCGTGACTAACAAAACACGATATAGATATATAAACATCCATGACTCAGGTATGCACGAGCTCTTTACACAAACACTTTTTTGATTCGAACCCGCAACCACTTGGTTTTATAGCCTGCCTAGCTAGCATGATCAACAAAACACGATATGATATGATATTGCCATTTATCGACATCAAACTGTCAAAATATGAACTTTTATCAAAACAGCGTGCATGTTCGTGCCGGTGACGTGACGTTTCGATAAAAGATCAAGATGGTGGTCTATTTATATCATATTTTGACAGTTGGGTGTCGATAAATGGCTATATCATATCATATCGTGTTTTGTTGATCATGCTAGCTAGGCCGGCTATAAAACCAAGTGGTTGCGGATTCAAATCCAAAAAGTGTTTGTGTAATGAGCTCGTGAGATACCTAAGTCATGGATGTTTATAAGCATATTTAAGTTTATCCGTTATCTGATCGCAATCTAACAAGCTTTGCAATTAAATCGTTTCATTGTTATTTTCAGGTACACAGACGAAGAGCTCGGACAATATTGCGATAGGGTAAGTGTTAAGTTAACCCATTAAATAATTAAGTTACGTGGAACTTGAAATGATATTTGGGAAGTGGCTAAAGAGGCTTTAAAGTATAGATACAGCGTTTTTGTTTTCGGTTTCGCCGAATTCTATATGAAATAAATGTAACCTAAAACAATTCCGGCACATTTTCGGAATACTGTAAAAAATCGGTTTTCCGAAACTTCATCATTTTATCAGCAATCTCTTTTTTAACATAAACAGTATAAAAACAGTAAAATCATTGTGTAATTGAAAAATTACACAATGATTTTACTATTATTGATTTTACTATTATTCCCATAGTAACAATTGACACCATACTAAAGCGACTACAAAACCCATAAAAGACAAGTATGTAACATAAGGCAATCTCTTTCATATAAAGGCATTTTTGTCTAAGACGAAGTCTTGAAATAAAGACAAGCCTAATTTCGATATTGATCCCTTATTAAAAATATTTAACCACAAGAATCGTCTCTGATATTCTTCGTGACTTAGAGTTACACGTTGTATAAGCCGAGAGTCGTGACTAAAGAGTCAAAACAGATATTTACATAGCAACCAGCAGATTCACATGCTCACATCATGCATGCATTGTCGGTACACCTCGTCTGCCAGCCCAGGACATTTATCACTCGCATACAACGTAGGGTGACCTCAATGTCATGTTATGAAGACATACATGTACATTTAAAAAATCTTAGTAATATTTTGTGAAAGTTTGGTACTTAATCACTCTTGAGTGACAAAACTGATAGATACATTATCAACTTTAATTGATATTGATCGAACTTACTTTACGCAAAATACTTTTTATTTTATTTTTATGTTATGATTCCTCTTTATTTAGGTTTACGCAAACGAAGTTGCGCCCAGAAAATGGTAAATAAGTAATACAGATAAAAATAATATATTGTATTAAAGGACATTACAAAGTAACATCAACACAATAAACGAAAAATATTAGACCAAAGATAAAAAAAATAATGTGACAAAAAATTAAAAACATTTAATTGTTTTTATCTACTCTGAACAGTAAAAAAACAGGCCACCAAACTTTTCGCTATACAGCATGAACTAAACTAATTTAATTAAGTTTTTCAAATACATTTATAAATCACTAAGCTTCGGTGTGATAAAAAATTCTTTTGGAATCATCTAAAATTTCATTTTCAAATCAAAAATGCAATTTCAACAAACAACTATCGGTTATTTTTTTCCAAATACAGCCTGCAATTCACCCAATAAAAGCTAAACGAAAGCTCGATCGGCGATATCTGGTATCTCAACATGTGAAACCCAATCGGTACTCAATTTAAATAAGCCACGTCTGGACATGTCAGACCCAGTTTGCGGGTTACCATGAGTTGGGGTTTCAATATGTGAATTGGATTTTGTGTTTAGTAATTTAATTCAATACATTAATCCCTCTTAATTTGGACTGGCACTGAATATTTTAAATATTTAAAACATTACTTTTATACACGAGTAACAAACAAAAATAACAAAAAATCTCCACTACGGTGTAAAAATTTCGTCAGGCAAGTGAATAACCTTACTGACAGACGTAGTCATGCTTTTTTATAGCCTAGACCAGGAGTGAATAATAAGTAACAATAAAATATTTGCCGGGATCAACTTTTAGTTACTTACGGTTTTTGATTTTATTGTAATTTAATTTATTTTTCTGTAGCAAATGTGGCTTACCTCTAGTTATTTACATTTTTTTTATTTTTTTTTATTTTGGCACAAACAGTCATTACAAGAAATAGATTTATTAATAATAAAATATTTATATGTATATATATATCTCTATATAAATGGACAAAGCAGTGCCGAAATCATATAATCAAATAAATCAAATCGAAAAATATCATTTAAACAAAAAAAATATTTTTACTACTACATATTTGAAAAAAACATAATTGAGCAATTTACACACGACAAGCGACACCATTCAAAGTCGTGGTTAGGGCCTGATTTACAATGTACGGATAAATTCTGCATAAGTTCTGAATATATTTTTAAACACTTTTTTTGACACATTTTTGACACAATTTTCAAGTACTTTTATCCTCTACATATTTTTATTTTATTCATAACTTTATCCGTACATTGTTAAACCGGCCCTTAATTTATTTTATCACATCTAAAAAATCAACCAATCCCACATAAAGATAATAATGTCCCATTTTTACAAAAATCATGGTCGACCCAGTAACGCCCTCAGGAGTGTACACGTTCGATACAACCACGTCATGGTTACCCTACGGTGAGGCACTTTAGCAGATTGCAAGTCTGACCTTACTCGGAAACGGAGATGTTGGGAAAATGGATGTGGCTTAGTGGACGTATGTAGTGAGATATGGTAGCATTTTGAGTTGCAGAAAATCTATTTTAACATCTTATGCCACCACACAAGGTGTCCACCTTGTCTCCTCTCCATCAAATGTCCACTTACAAGGTGGACAGACGACCTGGTAAAGGTTAAATTGCAAGAAGCCACTGGATGCAGGCCGCTTCTAACCGGCCAATGTGGAACTGGGGAGTGCATATGTTCAGCAGTGGACGTCCTGTGGCTGAAATGATGATGAATTAACGCCTAGGGTTACAGTTTTTAGAAGCAATGATAACTTGTTAAATTGGAATCGGGAGGCTAAGTGCGGGAACTGCCCAGCTAAAATAAACTAAACTAGTTAAATTTTAATAACTTAGGCAATTAAGAACTTGGTTTGGGAAGCGTGACTTTATACTAGTAATCACACCGTTCTGCGGTTTAAATTGTATTCTATTTTTATTGTAACACAAAATTGACACAAATCCTTTTAACTTATCTGCCGTAAAATTTCCCTCATTAACATTGCTTTTCAATTTCCGGCTTACCTAGTTAAGTTAATTTGACTTTATTCGAACAGAAATTACCGGTTTTTTTTAAACATCTACCGTTTTTTTCTTACAGAAAAACATAAGATAAAATAAGACTATTATTTGATATTTTTAATTATTTATTTATTTGTAAACTCGAGTCTGCGTGTGCTAGGCGTTTAATTCCTTATTTCGAGACCTTGAAAATTAGTGACGTTATATGGCGCATATTTATTTATTTATCTCAATGAACCTCCGTAGCTGATAGGCGAGTACGCCGGACTTCATATTCGGCTTTGGGGTCCTGAGTGCGATTCCCGGTCGGTCAATGTAAACCACGTACGTTTCTCTATTGTCTTGGACCTAGGTGTTGTGGTACCGTCGTTGTTTCTGATTTCTATAACAAAAGTGCTTTAGCTACTTACTGTAGGATCAGAGCAATGTATGTGATGTCGTTCAATATTTATTCATTTATTTATTCAATTGTTCCACCCATTTTTTCTTCCTCTACCAATTTACTCTACAAATGTATTTATTTCCTCTACAAATTTCATCCTAATGTAAAAAATACGAAGTTTTACTAGTCGCTTCCATTTTACTTTAGTTCCATTTTATCCCCACCATATTTACGACAGGTGTTCCTTGGACCCCTTAAGTAGGCTTTGAAAAATTCAAACCTGTAAGTGGTGTTGAAATTTTAAAACTGGCTCTTTAAAAAATTGCTCAATTAACGTCAAGTTTTATGAAAGCCTCTGAAAATTACTTTTAGGTTAAAATTTTGTGTTCTTATGAAGGTTTCGTTACGAACATAAAATATGAATATGTATAAGCTGCGCGAATACTAATATTAAAAATTTAAAAATAATTTAACCTCTGGCACGTTATCACACCAATGATAGTATTTTTTTTGTTAATTGGAATAGAAATACGTAACTAAAACCTGGAAAAGGAAATGCTACTTTTTATTGCAAAAATAAACCTTAAAAGATTAAGATATAAGTTCGTATGGAGGACAACTCATTTTTTAAGTCAGGGATATAAAAATGAATCGTAATGATCGTCTTGATTTTGGTAAGAACTACAAAAATATTCTGTGTTTTTGACCAATCAACGTAAAATAGGGCATGTATTTTTTTAAGTTCTTACCTACCCTTGTAGGTTACGAAGGTAGTTTTAATAGAAGATAGGTTTCGATTAAAACTTCATGCAGGACTTGAAAATCTTTTTTTTTTAAATTGGTTCTACGAAACTCTAATCTAAATGTAATTTTTTCAAACATTTTAAATTTCTCCGAAACGTTTTTAATTTTTTTCCTCCGGATTTTTTTTCTTTTTGGTCCGTATCCGTTACCAAAAGAGCACGATAGAACGTTTGCTTTTGCCAATAACAACTTGTTGTATGTTCATGTCAGAAGCGCACATGCTGCGATGGTTATTTGATATCGAATTAGTCAATTAATTTCATGAGGTTTATTTGGGTTCAAAATATTGCTCCAAGCTCCAGCTCCGGAGCGGAACTTAATGATAAAACAGGTTTATAACCCTTTTTAACCGACTTTAAAAAAAAGGAGGAGGTTCTCAATTCGTCTGAATGTTGTTTTTTTATCAAAATTAACCGCTTTTATTGCAGGTTAATAAATTTATCTATCTATCGTCCTAAGCGCCCTACTCCACGTTCTGCTTATTGTAGCTCCTATAATAGTAGTAGTGAGTTTTTCAGCGAATTGTTTATGATCCACTTTTTGTAGCACGTGGGAGTTTCAGTATTAAAATCTGAATGTTTTATGTTCGGAAAATATCACTTGCTCAGTTTTTGAAAATACTTTTAGTACGTACAACTAGCGGCACGGAACTTGAGCGCTGGGTGAAAGATGCTCAGAAGACCATTACAATTACATGATCCGCCTTCACCGCTGGCCGTGATTGGTTGTTAGCTCCGCACACATGCACCTGTGATATGATGATCGTCTCGTAAGATGCGCAAAGCGATCCCCACTCTTTGCACTAGCACTCAACATCGGTGCCGGGTACCGCACTCGTGCACGGTGCACGAGTATTAGGATTTGAGGCAAACTCAGACCACAGATTATTCTACACTCATCCTCATTTATTCATTCATTCATCACACGACTGCTGCTCCAAATTAAAAAATAGTACATTAGACTCATATCTTCTCGTCGCCACTGCCACAATGCCTGAAGAGCAAGGTATTCGATCAATGCGTCCTATCGGTGATGATCTACGGAGCCAAAACGTGGAATATGACAGTAAAGCTGTCCCATCGACTTAACGTCACTCAGCGAGCTATGGAAAGATCGATGCTCGAGATTTATAATATCCGCAGAATATCAGTGTCGTGGCAGCCCTCATTTGCCACGACTAATCCTTTTTGGCACACCTCGTTTTTTTTTTTTCTCTGCATGTATGTCCATTTTTGTTTGTGCCAAATAAATATTATTCTATTCTACTGTATTCTATTCTAAATTTCGTTAAGGGCTAAAATCCGAAACGAGATCGTCAGGCAAAAAACCAAAGTAACGCACATAGTCCAAAAATCTGGCCACATCTGTCGCAGAACCGATGAAAGGTGGAGTAAACAGGTTCTTAAGTAGAGACCACGCCTTGGAAATGTAGTGTAGGACGCCCCCCAGCCCGATAGACCGACGACCGTAGGAAGATAGCTGGATGAAAATAGCAAGAGATCGTGCTCTTTGGCGCTCTTTAGAGTCACGTTTTACCAGCAAATCAACGTTTTCCTCCAAAATAAATAACGTACTTTAATAGTAACCAGCAATATAAAATATCGGAATATTCGCAACAATGTCCGCTGGATGTCGCAATGGTTTAATGTTTTAATATCTCATTCGGCGGACAAGGGAGGTCGGACACTTTTTGTGATGCTTGATTACTTTTAAATGAAAAGCCAACTGTTAAAATACGAGATAGATTAATTTCTTTTTTATATTTTTTTCTTTTTACAATATTTTGTCGATTCTTCATTGTTATCCCTTAACCGCTCAACTGCTATAAGCGCACCAAAACTTATGAGTCAACTGCTATAGATCGGAGCGAAAACGTTTTCGTGTTGCGCAGCCGGCGGTACGGTTACAAAAAGCTTGTTTATGAGTAAGGTTTTCGGAATTCAATGATCAAGTGCCGTTTTTATGATTGTTGAATAATATATCTTCCTGTTCGTAACACGTTTGTTTCATTTGCATGCTCCTATTTCTTAAAAACTGATGTTGAAAATTAGCTTGTGGTGTTTTTTAGGGTTTTTTCACTTTCGAAAAATTATATCTTAAAAAGTAAATCGACAACCACCACTTTTTTAAATTTTAATTTAATAATAATATATTTGAGACTACAAAAAAAAAATTGAGCTTATTATAGCATAAGATTTTGAGTATACAAAGTTTTAAACATTGATAGGGTTTGACGAAAATGGCGCAAGATTGGGTTGAACTGATTGGAATGGTTTGCGAAATCACATTCATTATGATGTATTTTTATTATATTTTGATAGAAATAGCTTTGTAAATAAATTTTAAGTAATTTTAACGTTTGTACAGACATAATCACAACAGGATTGATTCTGTAAATAAATAAATAAGTTGTATGAGTTTACGTTGAGTTGAAACGACGAAGGTAAATGATTGATTTTAAAAATAATTTTATTACATTGACTTGGATCTTGGATTTGACTTGATCCGAGTACTAAATTTAATAATAAGTCATACTTACCTTAACTTGAGAAAATACCGCAAAAAAAACACTTTAAAAACAAAAAATCACAGAACGTTGCACTCACAATTCGTTAGCGGTCGACTGCCAGTGTCATTTATTTTTTTCACAAATATTTGTCTATGAAGGTGCGTTTTGTTTTTGTTTTGTCAGTTAGGGTATCTCATATAGAAATTGCAATTGGAGAGGCCTATGTCCAGCAGTGGACTAGTGTGGGCTGATGATGATGATGATGATGATGATATAGAAATTGACGGTTTTTTTGTTATTATGTAGGTGTAACCAAATGCATTTTAGGTAGGGTCTGGATAGGGTTGGGTATTGGTGCTACCCAGTAGCATACTACTGAAAAATATCGTTGGGTACGACCCGTACCCAATAGCAGCTGAGCGGTTAATAGGGCGGAGGTAAAAAATATTGAAAAACCAGCTTTTGTGTTATTATTTATTTCTATAATAGGACCTATTTTAACCTTATTTATGAAAATCGTAAAATATATAATCATAAGTACGTGAAATATAAATATAATACACATTATAAATATTGCGTTTACGGAAGTATACATGGAAGGATTCTTTGTTTATGTTCAAAAAACTGAGGTGGTAAGCAATTGTCCTTTGCCCTATTAAGGGTTATCATTATTTTGCCAGCAACTTCGATTTCTTCTTCGTTTCCTTGAAATAAGACAAAACAAAATGAATTATGATCCAAAAAACTGATCAATATAATATTTATCTTCCATTCAGCTAAGTCGTTATAGCGTAATAAAATCCAAACAAACAAATTGTCACATTTATAAGTACGGGGCGGTAACCACGAACTCTTAAAACAATCTTAAATCTGTCAAACATTATCATTTCTGTCAAATTTTATATGAAATGACGTACCAAAATTGACAGATTTGACAACTTTGAGATTGTTTTAGGCGTTCATGGTTATGGCCCAGGGCCCTAACCATGAACTGTTAAAACAATCACAAATCTGTCAAACATTATCATTTCTGTCAAATTTTGTATGAAATGACGTACCAAAATTGACAGATTTGACAACTTTGAGATTGTTTTAAGAGTTCATGGTTATGGCCCTGGTTATTACTTTAAATGTTGTTACAAGTTAGTTAAACCACAAAATAAATAGTAGGTAATGCGTATCAGGAGTTTAACTTCATACATATTCATTGAGGTAGGGTGTGTTTGTATGGATTATTTAAATAAAAAAATACTGATTTCAGGTAGCGGAGCGAAGCGAGTCTTACTTTGTTCTGTGGATTTCAGTGTTACTTCACGAGAAAAAATTAATATATTTTATTTAGTTGTACTATTTACTCTTTTGTTTATGTATACAAAAAAATAGACCACTCTTCAATTTAAAAAAAATGACTATTTTCCGTAAACCCGTATTTAATTACGGTGTTAGTGAGAAATATAATAACATCATTTATTTGTGATATATTTTGTAAATATTATTATTTTTTCTCTTATCTAAACCATAAGTTTAGCTGAGTTTTGTTTTATGACTTAAAAATTGTACAATTAGAAAACTTTAATAAAATAAATGTTGACACATAATGACTACCCTGTATATTCTAGAATCAATAGCACCGTAGCAAGATTTGCAAATGAAACCGGCACACGACAATTTCCCGCTCCAACGGGCCGCGTAATGTTATTTATCTGCTCAAATGACAGCATCTGATATAAATAAGTAAATCATTTCGGAATTAGAGAGGCGAGGAGACGCGTAATAAGTATACGGAGATTATTTCGGGTATAATACCTAGCATGTATTAGAATATTCAGAATATATACAACTTGTTTCAAGATTAGCTACCCATGCAAGAGAAACAAGAACTTATTTTATGCGACCAACTTTGGAATCGATGTCAGCCATGTGACGTTGAATACTGAAATACACCTAGGCCTCAAAGTCAAAGTCAAAATCATTTATTGCATTCATGAGTACAAATAGGTAACAAATACAGAGTGTAGTGCTTACATCATGAAGCCCATTTGGGCATGGCAAATTAGAAAAATTAGAATTAGTTAAATATTAAATTAGTAGTTATTAGGTTTATTATTATTTTTTATTTTCGAAACAAAATCCACAGCTCCTAATTAACAAAGTTTGAATAATATATGTTTACCTTACAGCCAATTAAGGATATACTTTTTATAAAAAAACATTTCACAGACGGTCTACAGATAATGAAGCTGAACATTGGCTATGAGAACGTTATAAGAAGCCCATAATGCCCATTTCTGTATATTATTTAAAAGCACAATATCACATTTACGGAAATACAGATAAGATAATGTCAAATTTATAATTTTTTCAATAAATGACATATAATAAATTGTCCGATTGTTCGCGGCCTGCATCCAGCGGCTTCCTGCAACCTTTACCAGGCCGTCTGTCCGCCTTGTGGATGGATGTCCTACGCTGCGCTTGCCGGTACGTGGCCTCCAATGTAGAACCTTCCTGCATCATTGGCCATCAGTTCTACGTGCTATGTGCCCACTGCCAATTTAGCTTGCTTATCCGTTATACCATGACCTTTATTTAAACAATCACTCATCACATCACATCACCAGCCTATATCAGTCCACTGCTGGACACAGGCCTCTCCAAAAGGAGGATTTTGCCATAGTCACCACGCTTGGCAGGCGGGTTAGCGATCGCAGTTTGGCCAATGGTGGACAGAAGACACTGCTGCCCGTCTTCTTGTGGCGGTTCTCCTGTAGTCGCCTCTTACGACACCCATAGGAAGAGGTGGGGTGGTGCAATTCTTTTAACGTGCCAGCACCACACGGCAATTTAAACAATCACCAATTGATAAATCACCAAGAGGATACGAAATGCCTATTTGCTCAATCGTTCATAAATAACCACACTTCAAAATATACCAGTATTTTAGCTCAAATCTAATAAGAGCTAGCATTCACAACTGTGGCCTTTGAAACATAAACTGGTTCCAACTGATCTGAAATTGAAGATTCCACCACAGTGTAAGTTGGTGCAGTATCTCAACCCCACAATTAATGCACAAAGCCAGTTGTAACCACAGAATAAATACTCGTATGGAAACGATACTTCGATGTCACTAAAGGTTTTAACTGAATGTGCAGGTTTACTCATGTTTTTTCCTCACCGCCGAGCGTAAGGTGTAAATCTTATGATGTTTTTCTATTAACTTCATTTTAACTATTGTCTTCATTTTTTTTTCGTTTCTTAAAGCAACCGCTTAACTAGTAGGCGTTAGGAACATTTAACTCAAATAAAAAAACACTACCTGTCAGGCGAAGGTCAGGACACAATGAAAATTTTATTGTTACTGAGCGGCCGGACGGTCTTTACCGCTTGATAGGTTAAAGCTTAACATTACGGATCTCTCTATAAAAAAGTAGTATGCACTCACCTAATTAATGAAAATAAATAAATGACTTTTACAATACCTGACATATTTAAAACGAAGGGGAAAGATATCCCCACTTTTTACCACTTAACAGGCATACAAATATGCGTATAATTAGAATGTGAAATGACGGCTTTCTAGCACTAAGAGTCTCTGAACTGATCCACAGACAGACAAACGATCGGCCATGACAAAACTATTTACAACGAAACCCTAAAACCATCATTCCAATATTTATTTTGGGCGCAAAAAACATTTTCCTTGTCATACATATCAGTAACACAAAATTATAGATGTCTTCCAATACTTTTGTACCAGTTCGTGTTATACGAATACGAAATAAATGTATATCCCAATATTTGGCAGAAGCCGTCGTTTCATATTTAGCGTGCAATTTTTCAAGAAACCTTTTGTTTGCGAAGGAAATCTTGAAACTAAATCCCCAAACAATATATTGTTGGAATGCCTTGGGAGTAGCAAGCGAAAATCAACCTTAACTATGATATTAAATGAGAAAATAATGGTGAAAATTGGAAAAGAGTGCTGACGTCTGAATTTAATAAGAAAATTATATTTATGAATTGAATATGAAATATATAAATTTAATAATAAACTGTTAGTAATGCTTTTGTAGTGTTAGAACCAACGATCAAGCTGGACACCTTTTCAAAGGAGAAATTCTGGCCAAATTCTGTAGTCCATTATCGCTTTCGTAAAATAATGTTTATAACTATTGAAACCGCCAAAAAACACTTTATTTATATGTTTTATTGTTTAATGCCTAACTTTAATTAATACTATAGATTTTGGTATGTGGGCCTTTAATTATGTGTATTTGTTATATGTGTGTGTGTAATTTAACTGTAATAAATATGATGCCTGAAATGAATTATAATTAAATAATTAAAACCCAAAATTTAATTAATTTCAATATTTTTTTTTACAACAGCACATACATTGCTCTGATCCTAAGCTAAGTAGCTAAAGCACTTGTGTTATAGAAATCAGAAACAACGACGGTACTACAGCACCCAGACCCGAGCCAATATAGAAAAGTTCGTTTTTCTACATTGACCCGACCGGGGATCGAACCCGGAACCTCAGAGATGGCAGCGCCATTTAAAGTCCGGCGTGCTCGCCTCTCGGCTACGGTGGTCGTCAATATTTTATATTAAAGTTAGTATACTATGTAATGTAAATGTAAAAGGCGTTAGTAATCCTGTATAGTGATTAAGGCAATGATTCATGAAATTAATAGTGAAGTCAGCGCCATTATCTTAGTTCCCTCACCCGGTAAACACAGTCAAAATATGCACAGTATGTTCAATTTTGAACTTGTGCAGTTAAAAAAAAACTTGTTTAACGAAATGTGTATATTAGGCTATTGGTAAGTATTTTATTTTTATTTGTAAAAGACACAAAACAGGATATCGTCATTAAAAATATATTTTACAAATGCTATAACTTAATCATCGTAACATACCGGTGTATTCACTAATTATGAAAATAATATCAGACAGCTCATAGAATTTTTAAACAAAAACCTTCAATTGATGTTGCTTTATGTAAATGAAGTAGAAATTTAATATCATCATAAATTTAAAAAAAAAACTGAGATTTAAGGTTTGTGTATGAAAATGTCAATTTATGTATATGCTAGCACTTACTTGTTTTGGTTCTGCACCCAGTTTAAATCCTCTCTCCCGTAGGGTTTCCTGTTTGAATAGTGTTTATTTTAGATCCATTGTACAGTCAACAGCACGTCGAGCAACCCCAAAAGTCAAAAATTCTCCAATAGATTTTCAACTGTAAGCCTGACATATAGAGTTCATTTTCAAATGAGAAAATTTGACATTTTGTGGTAGGTCGACGTGCTGTTGTCCGTACGTAATCAGTAGAACCTTGATTTTTTGTTAAGTGTTTAAATCACTCACAAAAATTGTCATGCTGTGTACACTATTTATGGATTGCAGTCTAGCCTTAATATTAAGCCTAGTTTAAACTTAATATTAAGTAACTCAGTCTAAACTTGATTGTAATCTGTCAGTGTACCTATCATTAAATAAATAAATAAATAAAGTATATACTAGGTGTTAATGGGAAACTTCACTATGTATAGTACGAACGTCCGGTAGGAGTGAACTTACTGCATCCATCTATATTATGTCCGTAATAAATGTGAACTGGAGTATAAATAATATCCTTAGATGATATTGCAATAATGGAAGCTTTGAATTTCCTATCCGTGATTTATAATGTCAATATTTTGCTCTGAATCCGATAATTTTAACGTAAAAGCAGGACATGGCACGTTAATCCTCGTCAATCATAAACGAAGGTTTTATTTTTAATCCGGGATTATGGTTTTAGTACGAATCGGAAATTTAATCACAACAACATGACATCGGTAAATAAGTCACATAAAAATTTATATAAAAAAATATTTATCATGAGTCACATTTATGTAAATCAAAATTTTATGGGTTATTTTAATTTGAGCCTTCCACGCAAATGGTCTACGAGATTTTCTAATTTGTCTTGATTTTGTACTTGCTAAGTTGGCTTTTTTTAGCACCAATAAATGTGGCCCCAAACTTAGCAAAGCTTGTACTATGGCGACTAGATAACGGATAAACATACATAAGTATAAACATTTATAAACACCTATGACTAATCTGCAAATGCTCGTGCTCATTCCTATAACACAAACAGTTGTTCCTTGCGGAATTTGAACCCGGACCCGCCTGGCTTAGTGGCCTGGAACCCACTACGCCAGTCAATTCAATCTTACGAAAAAACACCGAGCATTGCCCTTTCTATAGCGCACTGTGCAACCTTAAGCTTTCTTATAAGGCTCATTGTGAGAGGCCAGCAAGTTTCTGCTCCGTAGGCCATCACTGGTAACACACTGGTTGGAATCTTTCGTCTATAAGCACGGAGGTATTTTGGACAGGTGCTTTGTGTGGTGTGGAATAAAAAGTATTTCTTAACTCTTTAACTCAGTTCGCGCACAGTACATGTGTGACCGGTACCCTGATTCCGTATCTTGTAAAAGCATTGCGATAGCGAAATTTGACCAATTCTGCCTTCTAAAATCAAAAATTGACAGCAAAAAACAAAGCAATCAAATGTCAGCGCTGCCCGTAGGTTTTGACACTTGCCATCAATCGGGCGATGACTGCGCGATTATTGCTGATTGCTTATTTTTAGGAAATAAGGTAGCAGCCTATTCTTATTCAATTGTTATCTTTTTTTCAAGGATACAGGTTAGCACAAAGATGTTTGTTTATTCTTTACTTCGAGATGACAAGTTATGTGATGTCCATCTCATATTTTATTTATTTACAAACTCAAATCAAGCACTACCAAAGCCACGGCTAATGAGGGCCAAGCTCGGCTATTAAAACTTCGCCAGTTTCAGCGCATTGTAAATAGGACAAACTTCGAGTTTTTGCCGACACTTAGCCGGCGCGAAACGAGTTGGGTAAGGGAGTGAGCGTACTAAGTTGATAGGGTTAAGAAGCGCTTATTTATACATCGAGCAAATTCATAAAGGGTCAATTTTTTTTTTGTTATATTGGACAACATCACATACATTGCTCTGATCCTAAGCTAAGTAGCTGAAGCATTTGTGTTATAGAAATCAGAAACAACGACGGTACCACAACACCCAGTCTCGAGCCAATATAGAAAAGTTCGTTTTCTACATTGACCCGACCGGGGATCGAACCCGGAACCTCAGAAATGGCGGCGCCATTTAAAGTCCGGCCGGCATGCTCGCCTCTCGGCCAAGGAGGTCGTCGTATTGTATTTAGAGATTAATAATGGGCTATCTTTTTCCGAAACAAGTTAGTGATTTTACTGACGTTTAGTATGAAATGGCGCGTCTGTCACTCTACAGTCACAAATTAAATAATACGGATTTTTGTAAAACATATTTTTATAAATTGTTTCCACAAAAACACCAGTTAGCTAGCCCCAAATTAAGAAAAGCTTGTACTATTGTGACTAGATAACTTTTTAATACGTTTTATATTATATTTGCCCCTTGTGGGCTGTTCGGCGCGGATTTTGGGAAGACGATATTTTTGGTGATACCGATGTTGGTCTTAAAGGTATTGCGTTTGAGCACCAGAATCACCACCTTTTGTATCAAACATGTTTTTTTACACCTTTTATAAATATGATATTTATTGAAAATAATAGTGCTACGCTTGTAGAAAACTTTACAATCTTTCAACGTCTTTTATTGTACGATAGGATGGGTTTGCATAGTAGCTTGGTGATTCTCCTTTCCGGTTTATCTAAAAAAACGGTTTTTAGTTAATAGTTAACAGTATTACGGCTTCGTGTATTTTGTTACTTTACCAGAGTAGGGTACTGTAGAGGTTAAAAACTTGTTGAATAAAACCTCTACGTCTACCATGGTATAAAAGTAATCGAATTTAGAATAATCGTCTTGACATGGAAAAAACAGTTGTTTCTAGATGGATTCAAGTAACGGGAGCCAAACAGAAAGTGAAACGTCTTATAATTTAAAATAGTATAATTGATTGTAAATGATATGATTCAACATAAGGAAACATTGTAGTTTCCATATTAGGTTTCAAAGTTAAGTAATTAATATGTATTTCTATATATAACGAATAAACATAAAAGTCATATTAATATTCTTCAGTTTAATTAATCTCCCCCGCACACGTTCGTGCACCACAGCGGAGGTACTAGAGTACCTACGCTGAATAAGCCAAGGCCTTGTCCTGAACTATACTAGTTATGTATACAGTTTGCGCTTACCCCACCGCCCTACTTATCGTGTCTACAGGTTTCCCCTAAACTGCTGGTCAATTATTTAGTCTGTGGCTTAAACACGTTTTCAGCCACATTGACGGTTGCATCGCGAAATCGCCGATATAACTGCAGGATCGTTTATAAATTCTGCTCAGGATTTCTTTGTAAGTTACAATATTTTGAAGACTTGATTGGGTGGTCCGGCATTCGGTTTTTATGGAATTTAAGTAAATTTGGAAAATAAAATTATCTAAATCGTGCTGGGTGGCTGCGATAAGTCCCTAAAAAAAATTGTTTAATAACTACTTAGTAATAGAAGAATGTGCCGTGTGGGGACGGCCGTAAAGAATACACTTCCCCACCGCTAACAGGAGGCGTGTCGTAAGAGGCGACTTAATCCTGTAGCACGAGACGGGGAGCAGCGTCTGCGTGCGAAATAATAAAAAAACTGCGCTCGCCAACCCGCCTGCCAAGCGTGGCGAGTATGGCAAAAACCCCCCGATGACAGAAGTCACTGGGGGAGGCCTATGTTCAGCAGTGGACGTCCTGTGCCGAAATGATGATGAATGATGATTAATAGAAGAACAGTGTTCCCCTTCTTTAATAGTTACCATAATTATGGCATATTTGAATAGAAAATGAGTAATTTGATTATCTTTTTGGGTAGATAAACTATATCAACGTGCAATAATGAGTATATATCCATATTTCTATCTTATATTTGTTCAGATAAATCTTACTAGATTTATAAATTATGTCCAAGAAACTCTTCATAAAATGTTTTCCATCCCATTTACAATGAATCATTATGCGCACATGATGTATTCAGTAAGCCGTTTGTTCGTACATCAGACTCATTCGGACATTTGCTATTCCGTTTGACGTTTGTCCGAATAAAATATGTAACGTGCACTATCGGACAAAACGTACTGACTGGGCGAAATCCTTTGTACCATTTGAGCTCGCCGATACAAATGGAAATGTCTTTGTTGAGGGTCCAATTCCAAATTGCAAGCTTTGTTTTGGAAGCGAAAGATGTAAATTACTTTAATAATGATTAGACTACTCATATAGACGTGTTTTTGAGTGGAAACCGCGACTTGGCAAACGCAGTGTAGGGCGGCCTCCGACAAGATGTCACAGATGTTGTATCGACAAAAGCTGCAGAAAAAATTACTAAAATTATCGTTTGATAATATTATTTTAATATCATCATTAATGTTATAAATGTGTACATTTGAACTTCCATAAATATGTCTCTGTTTTTTTTCAATAACATACATTCTAAAAGGCGAGTTTTTAATATTATATCCATTAAACATTGAGAGTATATTTTTGTTATCCAGCCCCTCTAGCATAAGCAACAAAACACGATATGATATAGCGATTTATTGCACATTTTTTGTCAAAATATGAACTTTTTTCGAAAAAGCAATCATAACCGTGACGTCGCCGGCACGGATATGTTCACTAAATGTTCAAGATTGGACAACATCACATACATTGCTCTGTGTCTAAGGTAAGTACCTAAAGCACTTGTGTTATAGAAATCAGAAACAACGACGGTACCACAACACCCAGACCCGAGCCAATATAGAAAAGTTCGTTTTCTACATTGACCCGACCGGGGATCGAACCCGGAACCTCAGAGATATCGGCGCCATTTAAAGTCCGGCGTGCTCGCCTCTCGGCTACGGAGGTCGTCAAAAATGGCGGCTCTTTATTATATTTTGAAAGTAATGACGCGATAAATCACTATGTCATAGCATACCATTATCGTGTTTTGTTGCTCGTGCTAGAGGGGCAGGTTGTTAAATATCTATGAAAAATTGCGAAGACATTAATAATGACGAAAAAATATCACTTAGTTTTCCAAAATTCCTTTAGTACATACATGGAATTGTAATGGTGGAGTAACTTGAGTAAATTTCTACAAAATCAAAAGTTTTACTGTCAGCTTCAGAAATATGTAGGTAAATACTTTTGATGAACGTCCGTAGCTCACTCCGTCGAAATAACTAATAAGGTGAGGAACTCCAAAAGTGTAAAACATATATTCTTCACGCTGACCGTACATAGATAGGGATCGTATCTCTCGAATAGTTTACACCTCACTTCCCATCGAGAGCCCTTGAGGCTCCGAAGATCCTAAGGGTCAAATTATGAAAACACGATCCCCGGCGCCTTACAAAATCCAGAAGTCTGAATAATTCATTTTTCGCCACATCTTCAGATATCCGAGTCGTACTAGACCGGGTCATGGAATGAGGTAAGTCGAAAATGTAAATTTTTGGAATAAGTAACTCGTTGAAATAGAAATGAGAACCTACTTTCATTGCATCATCAAGTAGTTTTCTAAGGGATATAACACTAAAGCACAATATAACTTAGTAGCTTTTAAAAATCGTAATCAGCCCATATTAGTTAGTCATTTATTCAATTGTTATGTTTTTTTTGAGCATACGGGTTAAGGGTAGACAAGTTCCTTCCGTAGGAACAGAGACGAGTCCTAAGATGATTCTGATAAAAAACCCCAAGTAAAAATTAATAAAAAGCAAGCTTTTAAAAAACTAGTCTTTCAATCTTCATGTCATTTATTTCATCATTGGTAATTTTTAATAAAAACAGTTTCAGTTTATTGACGTTATATATCGTGAAACGCTTAATATTACTTATTAATAATTTAATTTTGTTTAATACTATACAGTTATACTAATGATTAAACATCTACAATAGATTCATCATCTCAGCCTATTTCTGTCAGTCTATCAGTAGTTGCCTGATCTTAAGCCCTAAAGAGCGCCAAAGAGCAAGATTTACTGCTTTTTTTCATGCAACCACTGCCATTCATCTTGTGGTTGGTTTTGCGACAGATGTGACCGGCCCTCTGCCTAAAAGCTTGCTATATTTTATAACTATATCCATTTGGTTTTCTGCTGGCTGACCTCGTTCCGGATTTTATCCCTTAATGATTGATAAATGAATTTTCAATAGAAATTATTAAATTTCATACAAATTATTATTGGAACAAAATGAAATTTAATATTTGGTAGTAATTTCGAATACAAATGCAATAACAATATCAGTCTCAATTTTGCAGGCAAAATAGACATCGAATTTTCATGCAAAGTAATATTATTATTGTCAATATTTTGCACAAATTGGGGTTATTCGGTTTGACGTTGCGCCGGTATTCAGTGATGGCGGCTCTTCTAGTCCGGTGGAGCGAGAATTTTGTTTCACGGATATGACACTTTGCAGAAGAAGCAAGTTTTATTCGATACTGAATGAATAGATATATTTTAATATTTATGGAGTACATTTTAAAAGAGTTTACAAAAGTATGCTGGTAAAATATGTTTTCTTCGTATGTAACAAATTTTATTGATGTTTAAATAATAAAATAAAAAAATAACAATAAAAAAGACTTTATTTGACCTACATACTAATTGCTAGGTACTGTATAGATACTAATATAGATATGTATTTTTTTTATCTTTCAATGATCGCTAGTCCCTTAATTTTTTTATTTTGATTTTGATTTTGATTTTGAATTCTAGGTTTGTTACTAAAAAAATATAATGTTACAAGCTAGGTCCCCAGGTTCGGTAAAGGCCTCCTCCAAAGATGTAGTATTCAATATGTTAGTATAATGATTATGTTTTTATAGACTAACGTTTTTAATTCAGTTATATAATTTAATATAAAAAATAATATTAACTTCTACGAAATTACAGCCAAACACGCAATCTTCGGTTACGAATTCTGCGAAGTAAGGAGGGAAGGAAAATGTTTGCAAAACAAGTTTCATTTAACTTTTTAGCAATCCGATCCTCATAGATTACTTCATATAAGGAAATTGTAAAGCAGAATAATATTTATGTAAATCATTAAAAATATTTGTAACAATAATTATTTGCACGCCGAAGTTATTAATGCATAAATGAAATAACATTTCAAAAACTCTGCATTTAATTGTGAATTCCCGTTTACGCGGTTTTCCGGTGGGACGTCGCAGGGTGATACTCTTCTAGCCCAGTGGTGCGGAAAGATCGTCATCTGGATATGACGGTTTTTATTTTATTTAGGAAAGTCATGTTTTATTAAAAATACTCCCAGGTTTTGTTGAAATGAGACTACAGTATCATAACACGAAGTTGTTTCTAACAATATTAGTAAATCCAGTAAATTATTTAAAAAACTGTAAATTGGTTAAGTAATTGGGTTGAAAATGTTGAAATTCATTGTTTTTTTTAACCCCCGACCCTAAAAGAAGGGTGTTATACGTTTAACGTGTGAATCTGTGTATTTGTGTATTCTACATGTGGCATCGTAACTCCCAAACGAGTAGACCGATTTTGATGCAGTTTTTTTTTTGTTATAAAGCTGAATTTCTCGTATCGATTATAATACTGGATGCAGCGAGTGTTTGTGTAATTGACATACCTGAATCAGTAATGTCATTACTTATAAGAATGTCTAGTCACCATAGAACCAGCTTTTTTATAGTTTGGGATTAGATAATTAGTACGATTGTTAGCAGAAATTATAATTATTTTCACCTGAGTATTTCCTACTCTGTCCTTATTTTTTATACATTTTAAGCCTTTTAATGTAAATAAATCAAAAAAATTAAAAACTTGCTTGTGCTTAAATAAATTGTGTGAATTCCACCAGAGCTACAAAACTGCAGTAATGTCCTAATTAAACTGTAACTTTTACAGCTTAAAATTCTGGCAATTTTAATCCAGAAAATAAAGCCACAAATTCGTTAAAATTTCAGTTATCCGGTTCTCCAACGCAACCCGTCTAGTTCACTGGAGCGAGAGCTGCCTTCTGTATATGACGGTTTTTTATTTTATTTACCGGAGTAATAACGGATTTGGATGATAGTTTTATGTATTTATGTATGAGAGTATCTCACTTGCCCTCTAGTAAGATACTTCGCGTTATTTCGCTGAATAAATTTTTGGTTCACTGTTTATGAAAAATGTATTTTATTCAAGAAATAATATTTATAAAAGCGTACAATTTTTGTGGATTCTTTAAGACGATTCTTGCTTTATTTCTTGTCTTTTTGGCATTCTTATAATAGATATAAAGTCTGTATTTTTATACAGGGTGTACAAGAGAATAGGACACTCCTTAAAACCACGTGATCAGCTGGTCATATAGTTTTCTATAGGAGCAACATCGAGATCGATAAAAAAAAATCAGCTCCTTCATACAAACTCACTCGCATACCTCGATGATAATGTATGGAACATCTCAAAATAAAATCACGATTTCGATGTTGCACCCATAGGAAAACTTATTGTATATTACAAGCTGATCACGTAGTTTGAAGGAGTGTCCCATTTCTTTTGTATATACTGTATAGTCAAAATGGTCACCCATCCACTCCTAACCACGCAATGGGTTGCTTAGTTTTAGTAATCACTCCACAGCCCTCAAGTACGTACCTTCTACCAGCGGTGCTATAACACAATATTTTCTAATATTAATGCTATTTTCTTCACTTTGGGACGATTTATCCAGTCTACTGATTTGGAAATAAGCTTCATAATAATATCGTCTAGCTAAATGTTACTGAGCATTTTTGCTGCAATAATTGTTGCTTGTTTTCATTAAAATTTAATCGGTTTGACCAATTAAAAACCTCAATTACTTGTCTTTTCATGTGTATTGTACCCAGCGATAAAAAAATGGCACCCATAATCAAAAAGATTTTAATAATAACAATGAGATATTAATATTACAGATTAAACTTATTGATTTATTTTTCATGTGTTTTCATCCGTCGTTCATTTTTGTTAATTTGGTGTCAGTCTGAAGGTAATATTTTATGCAAGAAATTATACTTGCAGCTATCAAAATAATAATGAAATAAACCGGCCAAGTGCGAGTGGGACTCGCGCACGAAGGGAAGGGCACCATTATCTATAGAAACGAGAAAAAAAAATCACGTTTATTATATGGGAGCCCCCTTTTATATTAAGTTTATTCTGGTTTTTAGTATTTGTTGTTATAGCGGCAACAGAAATACATCATCTGTAAAAAATTCAACTATCTAACTATCACGGTTCATGAGATACAGCCTGGTGACAGACAGACAGACAGACAGACGGACAGCAGAGCCTCAATAACAGGGTCCCGTTTTACCCTTTGGGTACGGAACCCTAAAAAACTATTTATCACTTCATGTCTTCGTATCTACGACGCGTATCATCACATACGTGGACGAATAGTAATAAAAAATCATAAAACGCAAACTCGATTAAACGATTAGACTTTACTAATACGATACTTGATACGACCTGTTCTTCAAGTCAATTTGTATCCAATTATCAAAAGATACGTAAACTTGGTTTACGAAAACCGATCCGTTCACAGCTCGCCTAATACAATACGTTTGATACAGATACGTGATTGGATCGGACAAGTGATACATAGGACCCGGCTTTGGATTCCCGTTTCTCGGTAGCGCTGTATGCTTGTACAGTTGAGCACACAATCGTTGTCGGTGCTCTGGCCCGGAAAACTATGTCGTCGCGACTGTACTCAGATATTAAAATGCCTTACTGAGCATGCGAAATGCATTAAGTTCGAGGATAGAAGTCCTCAAAACAATATCCTGACTATGTGGTCTTTTTCCGGCATCGGCAGATTTATCCATTTGAAATTTGAATCAAAAGAAAAATCCCGATATCCCAAAAATCTACAGTCACTGGCGGTTAAAAAAAACCGGCCAAGTGCGAGACGGACTCGCGCACGAAGGTTTCCGTACCACTATCTGACAAAACGAGCAAAAAAACACGTTTACTGTATGGGAGCCTTTATTATGGTTTTTAGTATTTGTTGTTATAGCGACAACAGAAATACATCATCTGCGAAATTTCATTTATAGAGAGAGATACAGCCTGATGACAGACGTACAGACGGACAGAGGAGTCTAAGTAACAGGGTCCCGTTTTATCCTTTGTGTACGGAACCCTAAAAGCGTATTTTATTCCGACCCAAACACGACGAAACTAAATATGTATGACCGGGTATGACCATCACTCAAAGAACCTCACCTTGATAACTTTATACTAGCTAAAAGCTCGTTCACTCAGTAGTCAGTGACCTGGTTCAAACCTGGTTCAACATTGCACATTATCCTCCGAGGGTTCATCGGAAAACCATCATATTCGATGTTGGTTCACGCCATTTCAGAATTGATATTGACGTTTTGTAATAAAGAAATTTCTGGAGAGATATCAAAAGATATGCCAAATCTCTTTGGTTACAATCCAACATTTTATATCAGTACATTTAGCTCCAAAATTTTCATTTTTAGGCATGAGAGATCTTAGTTGTATTACTTAATTAGTACAACCTAAATAATACACTTAAGATCTCTCACGCCTGAAGCACAGGTTCCACCTAGTTCAGGCAAAATATCATCTTCTGGACAGTTTATTTATAAATTATAATAACCATATTATCCAAATTTTTTTTTTTTTTGGCCTACCAATATGGGTAAAAACTACCATTCATATTATAAACAAATTCTTATTTACCTTAAATTATGAATTTATGTTGTATAAAACTGATTGACTAATTATACCTACAAAAGTTATAAATGTATGCTAAAGAACTATTATTCTATTTCAGAGCCCAGTGGACGCTCCCCTTCTTAGAAGTCCCGGCTTCACGGCGTATTAGAGGTAAGTGAATTATTTGATTTATTTAGATTAGGCATAAGAGAATTCCTAGAATATTTCAGGAATACGAAATTACTGAGTCAATACGGTGCCTATATTGTCTTTCTCTCTCGAACTCAGCAGAGCTATTCTTAGGGTATCTTCGAAAGATAAATTGAAACCCTTATAGGACCACCTTTGTCAAGCAAGACTCATTATGCCGAAACAAGGAAAGCTTTTTTGCTATCAAAACAACGTGGCGGTTTCAAGTTGAAATTATAATTAAATAATTTGTTCTGAAATACCTTGCAGCTGTATGTGAACAAAACTTCTAAGTCGAGGCAATCAAAAGAAAAAAGAATGCGGGCGTAAATGTGTTAAGGCCTTTTAAATGGGTTCACTACGCCATTTCGAAATACGTTTCTTCGAATTACAATTGATCAATGACACCTCGTCGATTACTCATTTGATCGATGACTTAATTGGACGAATATTCGTTACATTGATGGTTCATTTCACCGAATTTTAATTTGACGAATGTTATTACTTCGAAATGGCGTAGTGAACCCCTTTTAAATATCTACCACAGCAAAACACTTTGTCATTTGTAAATATTCGGGTTCGGGTTATTTTTGTACATACACAAAGAAATTTTAGGTATTATATGACTGAAATACTGTATTTTTTTTTCGCTGAAACAATACAATACAAGTAAGGCATTTTACTCTTCAAAGGGTAAAAATCCAAACAATTGTCAAAACAAAACATCCATATTTTAAATATAAAGGGAAAAATCTCTTATTGGGCCATAAATAATAAGAAACGGCCGGAAATCATACAAAATAATCCGTACTGAAGCATTTACAATAAAATATGGGTGACCTGTGGGTATTATTGGGTAAGCCACATCGCACACACAACTGACAACCATTTTGGCAGGATGGTAAGCGTAGCGAATTCTAAGACTGAGTTGCACCACCTTAACTTTAACCATAACTGTAACTTTAACCGGTGTTTCTGTATGGAGTTTGACAGACTTTTGACGTTTGTTAAAGTTAAAGTAAGGTGGTGCAACCCAGCCTAAGTCTATGGGTTCTCCAGTGGTATGCCAGTGTCGACCACGAACTGAAAATACAGCGTGAGCGAGCTGGTGGACTGACGAACTATTTAATATACTCACCTGAATGAATGAAATGAATACGGACGCGGCGGTTAGTGTGCAGAATAGAGACACAGTGAGTGTGGTGTGTGACGGTACTTGGCATGAAAATAATATTATGAGGGTAGGTGAATAATCTGCCTCTCATACGGAGTGGAGACATCGCTGTTCCAGTCAGCCTGTGACCACGGTCGGTGTAACCCGATCGAAACGTCAGGCAAAATAGGTAAAATTTTGTACCTAAATTATGATCGCGTTAATTCCCATTTCATTGAGTTTAAATGAACTTTTAAACTTTCGCGTTGCATTATAACTAAAATTTATAATAACGGGTCTAAACACGACGTACTAGTATGTAGTAGTATTGATACTACTTACATTCCTCAACGTTTCGACCGTGATGCTACGGTCGTGGTCACGAGGGGACTGGTGCGCGGCGTCTTCGTCTGCATCGGGCGGCCGGTTCTTCTGCTACCCTCGAACTCTGCGATATTTGTTGTGCACTTGAACTAGTGTCAGTAGGTTCAGTGCGACACACAGCACTCACAGTATCAATACTACTACATACTAGTTCGTCGCGTTTAGAAGTTTTAGTTTGAATGAACTATTTAAGTTTACGAGAAGTTGTTGGATGCAAACTACCTAAAGCCGCTCGGAGTTCAATAGAGGAGTAGAGTTCTATAGAGGACGCCTATGTCAGATAGTGGACTCCCAAAAACTGATTGATGGTGATGAAAATGACCGCAACTAGGGTTTTGTCCAAGGGGTGAGCAGATCATCTATCATTGTCATAACTTGAAAATCTACTGCTGGACGTATGGTTCCCCTATTATATAGTTCTAGTTCTGTGCAGTTTGAATCCATCGGTTTTCCCACAACCTTGATTAGTACTAGGTAGTGCATTAAATAAATATTGGACAACATCACATACATTGCTCTAATCCTAAGTTAACTAGCTAAAGCACTTGTGTTATAGAAATCAGAAACAACGACGGTACCACAACACCCAGACCCGAGACAATATAGAAAAGTTCGTTTTCTACATTGACCCGACCGAAGATCGAACCCGGAACCTCAGAGATGGCAACGCCATATAGTCCGGCGTGCTCGCCTCTCGGCTACGGAGGTCGATTAAAGGTTGCAATTTATAGTCACCACTGAAAACCTCTTTTTACCATTGGTTATCAGCTTTGCGAGCGATGTGATATGCCCTGCCCGTTGCCACTCAACGAAGAACTAGCTAGCTAGTGACTTTAGTTCTTTGGCAGCCAAGTTTACAAACACCAAATCCCAAAGATGATCAATATCCTCGATTCCCACAAATGTACAACATCAATCATAACATTTTCTATCCGAAAATAAAAGCAGTGTCTCACATTTCCGAGAATTTGCGGCGAAAAGGGGAAAAATCTTTTCCGTACATAATTTGCCGCGGCAAAAACTGTGCTATGAATCATTAGGGGCGGAACAAAACGAAACGTAATCCAACAGCTCAAAACAAAAGGCGTTCCGATAAAATGGGGCCGACTGTCACACCGAAGTTGTTGAACGCGCTGTTGCAAGAGCCTAATAAAGGTTTAAATACATCATCACACTTCATCGGCATAAAATACATCGATAGTCATTAACTATTAAACTATTCGTAGATATTTTTACTAATTAAGTAACGGTTACAGCATTTTTATAACATTGCATTTACTTTTTCTCAAATATTATGTACAATAAACTCATTTAATCGAATTTTAGGTCCTTAGTCTATACATTTTACTAATGAATTGCTAAAGAGATGTTTTTAATGTTTACTATAACTGTTTTATTTTTTAACTAGCATTTGCCCGCGGCTACGCTCGCGCTAATTTAGATTTAAAAATAAGGGACAATATAAACTATAAACGTAATCCAATTACAATATTAAAATAAAACTTGACACACATAACTAAACCGTAAAAATAATGTTTTTAAGCAAATTGCTAAAACTTATATTACGTACGTATTGTAAGTATAGGTTGTAGCGCGAGACTATGTATCTATGTATAAAATTTCAACTTCTAGGTCTAGTATTTTGGGCTGTGCGTAGATATATTAACAATCAGTCAGTTTACGATTTTCTATTTTTTACTTAAATACAGAATTGTATACCCCTTTTCATCCCCCTAATGGTTATAATTCCAACAACATTGCGTGAGTTAACAACCATAGGCCTAAATAACAAATTTATAGTTTTTAAATCAAAAATTATAGAATATCAAATACCAAATTTCAACCACTTTTCACCCCCTTATTTTGAAAACACCATTTGTGTGAGTTTCCAACTATAAGCCTAAATATAAATTCTTTTTTTTTTTTACTTAAACTTAAAATACAAAATTTGTTTCTTTCACTCCCTTAAGGGTTAAAATTCCAACAACATCCATATACTTTGCCAGAGTTTTAAACAATGAGCAATATTTTTTTTGGGGATTTATACTTTGAAAACGAAGGAATTTCCACACACAACTTCATCCCTCTTTTTACCCTATCGGGGGTTAACTTATAAAAAAACGCTGAATTAGTATTAATTTATTTTCATACGTCAGCCTAAACACAAAATTTGAAGATACATAATTATTTACTAAATTCGTCAGTTTGTGGATAAGATTACTTGTTTTAATACTTCAGCAACTTTAAATTAATTAATTAATTTAATTTAGTACATTTATTTCGAGAAGTCGTGTTGTTCCTATATTTTGTGAAAATACAGTCATGATATATATCTTTTTTCATTTACATTCAAAGTGCTAATAACTATTAATTGTTTTACGCTACGGTGTGACAGTCGGCCGCGCTGACGTGAACTAAAGGCCACTCCACACGGCCGGTGTCGAGCGCAGATTATTTATCGCCATTATTTATCTGTGGGAGAGTGTGTGCTCGGGTTAATGTCATAGGATTTTCTTCGTCATTGATTTTTTATCCGTTGGTTTTGATGCTGGCAGGTCATTAATGATACCGTTTTTTATACAATAGTGAAATAGAACAATTTTGGTAAAAGATTTTGAGCTGGAAACTAATCAAAAATGTTTAAACAATGATATTATTTTTGTACCTGATACTTTCTCAAATAGATTACTTTAATGGGTATCATTTTTTTTTAAAAGTGATGACGTCCGTAGCCGAGAGACGAGCACGCCGGACTTGGAGTCGTCATCTCTGAGGTCCCGAGTTCGATTCCCGGTCGGATCAATGCTTAAAAGGAACTTTCTATTTTCTCTCACTGGTCTAGGTATTATGGTATAATCGTTTTTTCTATAACACAAGAGCTTTAAGCTAGTAATGTATGAACATTAATTATTATTTTATTATTAATATCTAGATTTTTCTCAAAAATCCCGTCGCACTAAATTCTAAATGTAGATGAGTTTCTTAAGCACTAATATTGGCAATATGTTATTGTTGATGCGTAGAATTACCTTAAAATAACTTTTAATACTTTTATAATAAAAACTTTTAATTTTCGCATGTCATAGATTATGGCTAAATAGATCTTAAACAAGACAAATATCTGTATAATATCTTCGGAGCTCTGTAACCACTTATTTAAAGCAAATAAACGATTTGATTTGATTGAATGCAGATTAACAAAATAATTTTCTCGTATGATAGTTATCAAGATCTCTGACACTGAAGATTTAGAAAGGTCTTGTGTATAAGTTAATAAACTCACGCAACGACAGCCAGCGACGACTAAAGCTATCAAAGTGCCAATTATAATGTTTAATTGGAGTTTGTGGTTTATACCCCTTCGGAGTAAATTAGTGAGATTTGGTGCGGAATAAGGGTACGAGTATGTTCAAACTGTTATAATAGAATAATCTGATACAGTTTTGTTTGGAATTGATGTTTTATTAGGCGTGTTTTGTGCTCAACTTTCTTGTTGCTTACAACTTATATTTTTAAGCATCAAAGACTCAAAGAGAAAGCAAGCAGAGAGGAATATTTCAAACAGCTGAACCGATTTTTATGATACTAAATTATTATATTTTTTCTTTAGATTGGACAACATCACATACATTGCTTTGATCCTAAGGTAAGTAGCTAAAGCACTTCTGTTATAGAAATCAGAAACAACGACGGCGTGCTCACCTCTCGGCTATGGAGGTCGTCACTAGTAATTTGTTTAATTTTTTCCGTTTTAAATAGCACAATGTGTTATTTTATTATATTTAATGGATTTCTCCGATGCTTCAACAAAATCAACGTGGGCAGAGCCGCGGGCACAGCCTACTAATAAAATATAGCACGTATCCTTTAACCACAGAAATATATCGAGATAAAAGAAAAGAGTCCAGCTATTTGTAAGGAGACCCAGCGTGTAACATTTTGCGGTACTTTGACGTCACGTGTGTAATTTAGTGATGAGAAACATAAGCCGTGCGAAAACGATTCAAAATCATTGATTCACAGATGGATTGTAGGTGCATTTTATGCACTCTTTTCTTCTATCTCGATATACAGGGTGTAAAAAAAGGCTTAAGGAAGCCTTCAACCACGAATTCTATTATGTATATATGAATTCGTGGTTTAAAATAGTAGAATGCAAAAAAAAATTGCTGGGAAATGTCTTTTATTTTTGGGTATCAAAAAAAATAACTTATTTCTAACCCGCAATGTGTAGCGCACACGCCACAGACTATGCCTGTGTATGTAAGCGGATCATGTTTCTTTGTAAAAAAGTTTAGTATTATCAAACAGGAGTCAATTTTGTAAAAAATCTTTGAAAAAAAATTGTAACTTTGACTGTCAATAACTCGGTAACCCGTCATTTCCCAGGTATAGTGTAAAAGAAAAAAATTATCGTAATAATACGTAGAGTATGTGGTATTCGGCTTCGTTAAGCCTTTTTTTACACCCGATATTTCTGTGCCCATAACCTAGTCAAAGTTAGATTGATCTAAGGCTCTCCGATAACCGACTACTAAACAATATACCAGACAAATCACACGTGACCAAACGCCCTTAAATTATGTACCATGTCATGTAATTATTGGCGATCAATCGGGACGACATAATTACAACGAAGCTTCTAATTATGCGATTACTGGATACTTACTGAATCGAACTGATGATCTGAACTCAATTTGTCTAGCTAGGATTAAATGACTTCACTAAAATTTGCGTTTTAGTAAAAAAAACCTCGATCAAATATGTTCAACTGTGAACTACCACAGACAAACACCATGACACATAAAGATAGGCGTTATACTTATAAGTATACTCTTTAACACGTTTATATTTGACAAACTGTTGTGTTGCCTGTAAAAGCGATTTGTCAAGTCAATCTCTCGTTGTCAAAAAACCCGTTGGAATTTAAATTCAAAAGGGTAAGTAGGTATGTAAAGCAGTGGACCTATAGTCCAATCAATAAAGTAGTTGTAGAGTCCGTGAGGGGGAACCAAAGCGATTTCTGCAGAAACTTATTCAGGGTGCTTAGGGAGAAAACACTAAAATCCTGACGTCTAGGAGGTGAATAGGGAGGGGGGACCAACAAAGGTCTCAATTTATGGTTTTTCACCAACATCTCAAAAATAGTGCGTTATAACAAATAATGTTCTGAAATGAAAGCTTATAAAATGTTCTATAACTTTTATTCTATACAATTTTTCCATATTTCCAATATTTTTTTGAACTACACGCTCCAGAAATGTAGAAACCGCAAAAAAACCGGACAATCTGTAAGTCGTCAGCAGTGGACGTCCTGCGGCTGAAATGATGATGATGATGAAAGACATTCGTAGTTGACGTATCAGGTGTTTCTGTAAAACCAATTTGTCAATCACACCTACCTCGAAATTGAAATTATCAAGGGCCTAGAATCTAGTTAGTTGAGTTAACCACTCACGGCTGAAGGGCAATTTTGGTGCAATATGATTTCGTGATTGCAATCCACCTGATAGGGTTGCTGGGTAGAATTAGATAGCCCAGCCTAGGTTTAATTAGAAGATGATGATATTGCAAAATGTGCCATTTAATGGTTTATGTATTTATTTAAACTACTTATATTGCACAGATTTAAAATTCATACAATAGGTGTACCTACTTAATGACATGGATCTTCTACCAGTCAGCCATCAGGCTACTAAACACACACACGTGACACTACACACAGGTGTTGTGATTGTGATTTCTATAATACTTACAAGTGCTTTAGTTACTTACCTTAGGATCAGAGCAATGTATGTGATGTTGTCCAATATGTATTTATTTAAACAGAGATGTTTTTGACGCAATGCGATAAGGTAGGTAGATCAAATTAAAAGGAAACTTAATTGAGATTATTTTTGTAAAAAACATAAACTACGCAACTACACAGTATGTATATAAAAATACCTAAAGTTATACTCTTTTAAAACACAACCAAACTACATCTATAAATAATATGACGACAAACATAGACTATTTTTAGTTTGGGTCATACCGTAGTTTATTACGATTTACGAGGTTGTTATTATTATTCCTAAAAATAAAATAGGTACTAACAAATTACTTTTAAAAGTACTATGACGCGAATACAAAAACGAAAAAAAAATATCCTAACTATCCGAATAAGTAGAATTATGAACAGTCAACAGCACGTCGACCTACCCCAAAAGTCAAAAATTCTCCAATAGATTTTCAACTTTAAGCCTGACATATAGAGATCATTTTCAAATGAGAAAATTTGACATTTTGTGGTAGGTCGACGTGCTGTTGTCCGTACATCATTATTATATTAATATAATAAATACGTTCTATTATACACGTCGTACTTGTAACTTTTTTAGTTAAGTAATTAATTCATGATAACGTAACAAATATTGCTGAATATTGTTCCACTGCAATAATATAATATTCAACCATACTCAAAGACGAACGACCAGTCTCCATAGCGCTAATTAATGTCTTACAACGATCTAACCACATCAAAAATAATACAGACAGCCAGTGGCGGGCATTGGTTTTATTTCGAGGTAGGCAGTAGATACTTACAAATGTGTTTTGTTAATGAAAATCAATGGTTTTCACCAATAACACACATTTGTAAGTACCTACTGCCTATCTCATTTCATTTATTAGGTAGGCCAGTGCCTACCTAATAAATGAAATGAGATAGGCAGTCCTGATTGCCTATATTCACCGCACGTCCCTGCAGACAGCTAACTTCGTACAAAACTAACAATTTACAGAAGTTTCAAATCGTATAATAGACAGTTCGGGAAAAGGAAGTCTTATACCGTCTTTAGGGTTTCGTACCCAAAAGGGTAAAACGGGACCCTATTACTAAGGCTCCGCTGTCCGTCTGTCTGTGATAGTTAAACAGTTGAAATTTTCACACATGATGTATTTCTGTTGCCGCTATAACAACAAATACTAAAAAGCAGAATAAAATAAATATTTAAGGGGGCTCCCATACAACAAACGTGTTTTTTTGCCGTTTTATAGATAATGGTACGGAACCCTTCGTGCGCGAGTCCGACTCGCACTTGGCCGGTTTTATAATATAATAATCGGCAGCTAACTTCGTACAAAACTTAATATTAACAAAGATTTGTAATTTTTTTTTCGTCTGTCAGTTCACATAAAAAAAATCTAATACAATTTTATCGGTAACGAGTATTAAATGTTTTTGTGATTGTGTCAGTCGTCATCTTTATTGATGTAATTGTTAGAATGTATGTATGTTTCTATGCTATATAAAATATAAGCCTGTATAGGTACTGGCGAAGTATTTTATTTATTTGATTAGCAAAAAAATATATATAAAATATTTTTTTTTGTTTAATATATTTTATTTTGTTAAATATATTTTTTTAGTATTTAAAATATTATTTAGACAACGAAACTATTAAGGAGTTACAAAAGCAACTCTTACAAGTACAAAATCTTGAGATTAGATATCTAAGTCAGGATAAAGGACGACGGGCAAAAATGTATGAGACGCGTACCCACCGACCAATAACGACCAGACATATCTCGTTAGAAAGATCTTTTCATGACTATCAAACCATTAAAACCATTAAAACCATTAAAACCAATTTATTTCTGTAAATAGGCTTAAACTAAGCGCTTTTACACGTCCCAATATTTTTTTTCCCTACCACTACTTCAGGACAATTTTGGGCTAGCGCCGAGAAGAAGTAGCGCAAGAAACTCGGTCACTATTGTCAGCCTCTTTTTAAATAGTATATATTTTACATTACAAGATAAATGTACCTGTGAGAGCAGGGCAGTATTTATTTCCAAATATTTTTATCGTTTATATAATCATTAATAGTATAATATCCTTTTTTCATTAAAGTTGTTTTAATATGCGATTTAAATTTTAACAGGGGCAGTTCTACAATAGACGCTGGTAATTTATTAAAAAAGCGAATACATTTTCCCATAAACGAATTACCCACTTTATGCAGTCTGAAATTGGGAACGGCAAGCTTATTCTTATTCCGTGTGTTAAGATTATGAATGTCACTTTTCTTAAGGAATAAGGACAGGTTTTTGCGGATGTACATTATATTTTCATAAATAAATTGGGATGCTACTGTGAGTATATTAATTTCTTTAAGCAGTTCTTTTAAGGAGTCTCGGGGTCCAAGGCCGTAAATTGCCCGTACAGCTCTCTTCTGCAGTACAAATATAGATTCAATATCTGCTGCTGAGCCCCATAACAATATTCCATATGACATTATACTATGAAAATAGCTAAAATACACCAATCTTGCCGTTTCAACATCAGTCAGTTGTCTTATCTTTCTCACGGCATAAGCAGCAGAGCTAAGTCTTCCCGACTTGGTATTATTAGTAACTTTTATTTTATTAGATATCATTTAGTAAATATAACATTTTTCCCACAACGAATTGAGACTAGCCCCCATAATAACAAATGATAGTCACGAAAAGAGCTTTCTAACGACATACGTCTGGTCGTTATTGTTTGGTGGGTACATTCCGACCGTCATCCTTTATTTGGCTGTTTAATTACCACTATGTCTCGTCTGGGCAAAATCTTGTACATCTCTATTTATGTAAGACAAATCGTAGCATACTCTCAGGTTCTAAAACACGCTTTATTACTTGCCCAAAGGATTTATATTCATTTGTACAAGTTGCAAATTATAACACCTGAGCATCTAATTCAAAGTGCAAGCGAATTTGCACTTTAACTAGTAGTTTTAAGGAGTATAGTGACTTGCAAATTAATGGCTCAGTAACCACATTAAGATAACATACATGCAACTGAAAGCGATGATATATAATATGACAAAGCTGGTACAATTCAGGACAAAATTAAATGCAGTTTACAAACACTTCTTTTGTTGTATTAAAGAAAATATTTTATCTATATATAATACTTCGTTATTCACCGTAGCCGAGAGGCAAGCATGCCGAATTATATATAGCCTCGCCAACTCTGAGGTTCCGGGCTCAATCCCCGGACGGGTCAATGTAGAAAACAACTTTCAAATATTGCCTCGGGTCTAGGTGTGGTGGTACCGTCATTGTTTCTGATTTCTATAACATGCTTTCGCAACTTACCTTAGGATCGGACAAAAAAATGTATGTTGTGTTGTCCAATATTGTGTTGCAAAAAGAAAGACTACATTATTAAAGATGGCTTTAGTACAGTCCAAAAGTAACTTTATTTTTACTTTTAACTTATCCAAACAAAAAGCATATCTCGTCCCTGTGGACAAAAAAGAAACAAGGTGTAACAAGGATATATGAAAAAAGTTGGATACAACACGTAAACCTGTGTTTTGAGTAAAAATGACAAGCTTGAAAATTACATACAGATTTTTCTCTCGCTTGTAATCTTTTAGGCTTTAACGTTTCTTTTTATAACTGACTGGACTAGCATTTTTCCGAGACTTTGTTCGCATTTTCTTTAATTCTAATTAAAAATCTTTCCTCGCGTGTACCTAAGTAACAAAAATAATGCAAAACTTGGAAACCAAGCCTCTTTAATTATCTTAGATATAACTAGCATGTAGGTAACGGCAAGAGTATATCAAGCCAAAACTATCCTATGCTTATATATCCAAATAATAAAGGGGCAAAACGGGAGTTCAAAGTTGGTATAGAGCACCAAGATCGTATCGTTTAACTTAATAAGCAAGGATGTTTTGTAGAGTTTTTTTTTATTTACTGAGTTTGACATTAATAATTCACTCAATATCAAATATAAAGCGAACGAAGCCGCGGGCAAATTTATAACTGAGCAAAAGCCCGGTACTCAGAAAAAATATAAAATCCCTATTTCTATACCACTAAGTGTACATACAGAATATTGACGCCCAGTGATCAACGATTTCACGCTTTGCCACCTCTAAGGACATTTGGGTCGAGACGGCAACGTTGCTTGGCGACGACCCGATTTGATAAGGAATGATACACATCAATTGCAGTTACAGAACTGTTCGGTCAGATCTTTGTATTTATAACTTCATGATTTGTCCGACCATTTTATGAAGTGATAGCATTTTATAATATAGGAATGTGCCACTTGCCACATCATGATTTGGTGTGGTCAGACCAGATCAATAGATCTACTTGACCGGTACAAACTATTTTTTATTTGCCGATGAGGTCAAACGTAGATGTTTAAACGATATAGAAAGTATCATGAAATACCACCGCTTTACGAAATGGTCGATCACATCATGAAATGATAAAATTCTTGGATCAGGCAACATCAAAAACAGTGCGGGTACGGCTTATGGTAGGTACAGCGCGGTCGCTGTACCTACCATAAGCCGTACCCGTACCGACACGAGGGTGTTGGCCATCCGCTAAAGTTGGTCCTGCAGCGGTGTTGCATGTGTTCAACAACTGTGCTACAAATAAAACTATATTGCAGTTCTGAATCCCGCAATGTCTGTGTGTTCATTGTCATGTGTACCTGAGCTATGAATTTTATTTATCATGTATTTAATTATTAATTAGCCGTTACCTAGTCGCGAAGCATAGTGTTAGCTTATATTAGTTTTGGACCAGATCATTGGTGAGACAGTTTGTTAACTGAGACTTAATAAGGAGATCGTCGTCGGAGGTCCAAAAAAAAGGTGTGTGTGTTTATTCATCATTATCGTCATCTCAGCTTATTGCAGTCCACAGATGGACTAAGGCCTTCCCCAAAGAGCGCCAAAGAGCACGATCTCCCGCTTTTTTCATCCAGCCACTGCCAGCTATCTTCCTAAGGTCGTCGTTCCATCGAACTGGGCGCTCTACACTATACTTGCAAAGGCATGGTCTCCACTCGAGAACCCGTTTACTCCACCTTTCATCGGTACAAATGTGGCCAGCCTACTGCCACTTAAGCTTGCTACATTTTTGGACTATGTCCGTGTGTGTATTAAAATGTTTTAATTGTTACAGGTGTACGTAACAGAAGATATGGAAGAAGTTTAGCAGAGAACAGAGTCATTATCACGCAGCATTTCACTGAAAGAACGGTCACTCCTGGGGGCGACGTAAGTATAATAAAACTCAATCATCATCTTCTTCTTTATCTTAAGAGGATTGTGTCGTGATTAGATATTTGCAAAAAATCTATCTGTTTCACGTCGCTCTGCTTCGCTCTTCCCTCGTGCGATAGAGAGTCGCAAGGTCTAGGAGGCGATTCCCTACTTTTTCCTTCTGAAATATTTTTTTGGGTGATAACGTTTCCACCCCCCTAAACCTTTACGAAATGAGGCAATTTTGGTGTCATTAGCCCTAAATTCAGTACACCTTAATCTAGGGCTGTATCAAAATTTTTACAGCTACACAATCCTCGCATATGAATTTGTTCCACTGTTAGACATATGTCTCGTAGCTCGCTCCAGCTAGCTCTTAGCAACAACAGCGATTCTTGTGTAGGTTGGTCCTACCGTCTTCATTATGTCATCCGACCATTAGACCAGTCGAAATGTGGTCTTCCCACATTTCGACTTTATAGCGAGATCTCTAGAACCTGAAACCCTTTGAGCTTGATATATTGCCACTGCAGTAATCTGGTTGTTAAATAAATGGTCATCTCATTCTCCAAAAATAAAAAAATACTTGTACGATCAAGTTGACGTTATGGCCTGATGCAGGTGATAACGGACCTTTAATCTTAATCTGGATCTGCTAAATGAATGAAGCTCTACTTTGTTAAATAGATGATTAGTGTGATCGTTGTTAAATGACTTTTTACCCGACTGCCAAACGGGGGTTATGTTTTTTATGTCTGTTTCAGATCAGTATGCAGTGCGCAGCTACTGGTGACAGGCCACCACAGTTCGTGTGGGAGAGAGATGGCATTGTGATCTCCAGCAACACTGAGCACAGGTTCATACAACTAGCAGAACCGATGTTGAGTGCTGGGCGAAAGATGCGCAGAAGACAATTACGATTACGTGATTGGCCGTGCAAATGCGACTCGCCTGCACCGCTAGCCGGGATCGGTTGTTAGCTCCGCGCACACGCGTCTCTGATACGATGATCGTTTCGTAAGATGCGAAACTTTTCCTCAGTGCTAAACATCGGTATCGGGTACTGTTATTACTACAGAGTAGGTACTCTATAAAATAATTTTGAACCGTATTCCGATGGGATAAAATTGGTAATTCAAATAAACCGCCCTCTAGTTGAGATGAGGCCTTGTACACAAGTTATAACAAAATACCTATTCTACTGTTCAAAGACAAAATTAAATTGTTTCAGTTACGTAGAATTTCTCTATGATCGTCCCATTACCCAAAATTGTCTAGATTAGCTAAATTGTACGTCTTTCTGTTAAACGCATGTATACTTTACTTTGTATGTTTGCAATAAACAGTAACTAGGTACATATTTACTTTATCGTTATATAAAAATAGATGTAAAGATTTGTATGGGGAGCGAACCTACAAACGACTAGACAAATAAAGAATAAAGAAGGCAAATAAAGAATTTGAATTTGAAATTTGAAATTTGACTAGAAAATTTGGTATTAGATGATGAAATGTCAAAAATAAAACAATATAGATTTGTATTTACTTATTTTAACGTTTTATTAAGAAGCAAAATAATGTTTAGAATATTTAACTTGTTTTTTATAACTTACTACTTAATTACTCTTTGGTATATAATGTAAGTGATAAATGATAGATGACGTATATTCAACCACCGACAAGCTCGGAAGACAAGAAACAAGCTTAATTGGCTTCTATAATTCCATTACTGGATTTATAGCAACTCTATGAGTAGTAGGCAAAGCAAAATTAACTCTTTTACGTGCTACGAGGATCTCGTAGCTCAGTGGCGGCAGCGCTTTGGTATCGATTACTTAAGTTGAGCAATCAACGCCGCGGTTGTGATTGGATGGGTGACCATCCGGACCGTATTTAGTGACATTTATCACGAGCATCTCCGTGCTTGAGAAGGCACGTTAAAAGTTGGTCCCGGCTGATATCGCTTAATGGTCGTGAAGCCTAGTCAGAGGCCTTATGGCGGCTTGATTACATCTGACAGGGTTTAGTCACTGGCCCAACACCCCTCCACCAATCTGCACCGGGCCCGCGTGGTGGAGGATAGCACAAACCACCTTATAGTTAAGGTATGGCCTGTGCCCTGCAGTGGGACGTATGTAGGCATACTTTAATTACAAAAAGTATAAACATGATGGGGTAGAAGTGTTTTTGAGTGAAGACCGCAACTTGGTAAACGCAAACGTTTCGACAAGGAACCGATGATATAAGCAAAGCTTTTGACAGAAGGAGACAGAATAGTCAATGATAGGGCTCAGTAGTTTGCATCGAGAAGCATATACAGCAGTTGATAATGAGGGCTGATTATGAAGAAAATGATGAAAGATTATACATCCTATCACTTAACGAATGAATCAAGGCCTTATATTTCTGTGTATCCAATTAAGATAAGAATATACTTTAGTGTAGATGGCAGGTGTGCCCTCGGTGCCGCATTTCGCAAGACCGAAGCTGGTGATACCGAGGACTTCGAAGATGCCTTCTCTGTCGTACATGAGCGGGCTACCAGAGTCGCCAGCACAGGAATCCTTGTTCGCTTCACCGCCGGCACACATCTGCAGACTCCATAATTTTGAGTTCTTCTCTACGCATGTCTGTAACGAATTCTGTGATGTTAGTATATTCAGAACTTTGTGGCCATTCTTAAGCTTTGATGTCCTAGAACATAGGGTATTAAACGTCCCGCCGTTCGATAACCTAATCAACGGTTTCAGCATGGGAGCCAATTGGTTGTTAATTTACTTACATCCCTACTAACGGAGCGTAGCGTGTCTTAATTATTTTGTGGATTTACAGTAGCATTTCTATGACCACGTAGATAGCGAAAAACTATAAAATCATGTATATGGAATGGGACTCGTCACCTTATTTAACGCGTAAAAGTACGGAAGTTTTAATAATAGCCATTGAAGACATCTCTAATGCAGTCTTGGTCATCAGATTGATCATCCGATCAGCTCATAGACTCGTAGTATCAAATATTTAATGTTAATTTAGTTTTAAATCGATACTACAATGAAAAAAAGTTAAATATTTCCTTCCAAGATTTGATTACACAGGTTAAGTTAATTATGACATTCAGTCAAGTTAATAAAAGTTTGTAATTTTAAAGATTTGACGTCGACTTCGGCACCACCCGAGAGAGTACGATATTTAAGAAATCTTTCTGTCTCTGTCATTTTCATACAAACTGACAGCTATAGAATGATTTTTAATACGATATTGGATAGTTCGAGATTGATCGCAAGTGGGCCAAATTGGTTTCATCGTAAATCTAATTTGTAACAATTACTAGAAACTAGATCTTAGAACAAAACAAAATAAATAACAACTAGCAATCCGATTATTGTATCCGAGATTGTTTAATAGCAAGTTTGACCTTTGACCTGTATCAGATAAACCAATGAATCATTGGACATTTTATCGTGAACCAGGCATTGTGGCAGTGGCAACGAAAAGATACGATGCAACTTTCTTAATACTTTTCAGCCAAACCGCTCTCTTCAAGCAATTTCCCACTCAAAGCTATTGCCATTAACTACTGTTTACTCTATGGTAAATAATGAAAATAATGATGAGGGTGGGTAAAGAATCTGTCTCTCATACGGAGTAAAGACATCGCTGTTCCAGTCAGCCTGTGACGACGGTCGGTGTAACCCAATCAAAACGTCAGGCAAAAAAGGTAACATTTTGTGCCTAAATATAATGAACGCGTTAATTCCCGTTTTAGTGTGTTTAAAGTATTCTATGGCACATGTTTTATGTAAAAGGCCGTTCGCGCTTGCTACACATTAGCTAGATTTATATGCATTCATCATTTGGATGCCACAAGCTACTTACCCAAGGATCGACGAATGGCAATTCCACTTTGAGCTTGATGTCTGAGGGGCTACGATAGTTGGCATTGACATCTCCCCATCCAGAGGACCACAGCTTAAAGTTTGCAGGTGGATTTTTGGTTGTGTCTGAATAGCTTATTGGCAGACATATTGGTTGTATGAAATCTGCAAATACACAAATATTTTGGTAAGGTGTCTTGTGTACAAAAATGATGAACCATAATTCCACTGCTGAACATAGGCCTCCCCCAATGACTTTCATATTGACTAATCAGGAATAGCATGTCTTAATTCACTGTCGTTTGTTTAGCTATGTTGTAGTATGTAACAACTTTTAAGTTCATCATCATCATTTCGGTTATTGAATGTCTACTGCTGAACATTGGCATCTCCTAAATGACTTCCAGTTTGACTGGTTGTAAGTGGCCTGCATCCAGCGGCTTCCTGCAACCTTTTCCATTACGTCCACTTTGTGGGTAGCTGGTTCACGCTGCGCTTGCCGGTACGTGGCCTCCATTCTAGAAACTACCAAGTATGAAAACTTTGATTAAAACCTGAATATGTCGCCATCTTCATCAGTCTTATGAGAGCTATATCGTTCCTCCCTAGTGGACTTGTAGGGTTGTATCCTTCATGCACTATTATTTCTTCTATTCCAATAGTAATTTCATCTTCAGGATTACGACAGTCATCCCCGACGCAGTCATATTTGGTACTCTTGTCATATTCACCGAGGATAACAGCATATCTGAAAATTTTTGATAGACACTATGTCTAGATAAAGAAGGCTTCTAAAAAAAGACACATTTATGTTATGTACAATCAGGCCGACATACAATGTGAAGCGATAACAAACGCAAAGCTGCTATCAGTAGATGGAAAATTGTAGCCGAGGATCGAGCTGAGTGGCTTCTATTGGAAAAGGCCTATGTCTAGCAGTGAACTGACATGAAATGGGCGGATTATGATTAACGGAAAACAATCCTAAGGTAATTAAAATACGTACGGTTTCTGTGAACTGTAGTCTAGACAATGAGCAGCTGTCAGTACATATCTTCCACTAATCAGGGCACCACTGCAGTTCTTTTTGTCTTCTTCATATTTGAGCACTGCTAGCCACGGAAACTGATCAAGTGCTGTTACATCACCTCCTAAAATAAATTATAAATAGCAAGTATTATTTTAGGTACTTGTGTTACTGGTGGACTTTTGAAGGCTGGTGACGATGATGATGATTAAAGCTACAAGCCCAAATTAAAAAGGCTACTGAAGATTAGCCTGCTTAATCTGGGCTTGTAGCATGTAGTATGTTTAATTTTGGCATCAGCTTTATAAAAACAATTGACTAGAAGAAACTATAACCGAAGATGAGATTTAATTTGTGATGTCACATCAATTTATCTTAACACTTTAAAAGTTATTCAGAGGTTATAACAAAATAAGGCGAAATATGTGTTACTTGCCAATAATCTTGCTCTGGGTCATTCGGTCTTTCCCACAGCAACCGAATTTGGGATCTGTGGGAAAGGCTGATAATTCGCAATTCTCGCTTTGTATGACAGGCAAGTCACTGTGACAGACGAATGGACCCTTTTTCTTTGTACATCTGAAATAAAAAAGCAATTCGAATACACGTCACGCACATCGAGGCACATAGGAGTATTCAGCTTTGTTTTTTTTTATTGATGAACCCTCATTTTGACTTTTCGTAGGCTGATCTCATTAATGCCACTATCAGTAGACACTGTATATTTGTAGTTTATTTTAATTTTATTCAGTTTTGCTTTTAACCAAAATCGCACAAGAGATCCGCGTTCCTTACCTTGAAAACTTAGTTTGTCTCTTAGTCATACTTTTATCTCGCTTACTTGCGTCAATACAGACTCCCGGTCGGCCATCCCATGTGTAACACTCGGGCTGCGGCGGAGGCGGTGGAGGTGAGGCACAACACATTTTTCTTAATTTCTGAAAAAGAAAAGAAATAAAGAATGCAAACGACCCAGCCAATGGGGCTTAGACAAGTGGAAATTCGATTCGTAACACGACATTGATATTCGTTATCGCCTATTATAATATTTTTGATACAATTTACCACGTGTTTTCACGACGGCATTTGTCGTACCCATATCGTTATCGATCTTAGTTATCGTAGTCAAATTGTTACTCTGGCTAGGCCTTAGAGCTGCTCGGTATGACATTTTATGGGGCTGTCAGCAGTAGATTTCTAAAGGATTTCTAAACGATTGGGTTTAAGAAAATACTGGTTTTGTTATTAATGCTCCCGGGACCCGCTCGAAACCGAATTTTGGACCTTTAAATGACGAGAATAAAACCTGTGTTCTCGGCTATTCTCAATCAGTTAGCGATGTCATCATTATCATGTCAGCATTTTGCATTCCACTGCTGGACGTAGGCCACCCCAAACGAGCAGGATTTCCCGTTTTTTATCCAGCCACTGCCGCCATCTTTCTAAGGTCGGTGGTCCATCGAATTAGAGGCGTCCGTTGGTAAACGCGTGGTCTCCACTCGAGAACTTAACTCCACCTTTCATCAGTTCTGCGATAAACGTAGCAGGCCCATTGACAGTTAAGCTAGCTACATTTTTTGACTATGGCCGTTATTTTTTTCTTATGCCGGATCATATTGTTTCGGATTTTATCTTTGGAACAATTATAAGCATCGTCCTCTCCATAGCTTGCTGATTGCCGTGAATCCAGTGGTACAGCTTTACTGTCATGTTCCACGTTTTGGCTGCGTAGGTCATCACGTATAGGTAGGTTAGGGATGTGATCAGCATTATAATTACCACTTGACCGCATCTGGCGTCTTTCAACTGTTTCGATATATGCGGAGGTCGATTCTTCATTGACACCATATCCTGAATATCCAGAGGACATTGTTCGAAGTGTACGCAAGTCTCGCCATTACGAGGGCAGTTCTCGCCTGCAAATGAAGTTAATTCAAATTCAAATATATTTATTCAGTGTCAAACGTTAGACAGTGGGTATAGGATACATGAAACGCCCTGGAAAGGCATGGTAAGTAGTCAACAGTCCGTCAGTTAGCATAATCAATAAATAATGAACTCTTATTTTTTCTTTTGTCATTCAACCAAAAAATTAAAAAGATACAGTGCATTAAACTTTGAAAGAGATGGCTCTCGACGTCACTTATAAAAAAAAAATACTTTGGTCGCGTGACTTTCAAATCAATGTATCTCTGTATTATTTTGATATGTGAAAAAAATACGTGTCCAATACTTTTTGATAATCTACCTGATAGACGAAGAAAAAAAGTAACTCGTCATCTCTATTGCAGTAAAAAGTTCCACTAACTACTTAATCCACACATGACGTGAATGAGAACAGTAAAAGTAAATTAATTATTACAATGTTCAATATTTAGTTGTCTCACATTGTCCTTCAACCTCTGGAATAGGTATTTCCCTATCTATTGTTTGTTGTTTTCCTTTTATATGGGCTATTATTAGTTTGTTAATTAAATTGTGCCTACATAAATCAATAGGATTAACATTATAAATAAATATAAAAATAAATATTGGACAACATCACATACATTGCTCTGATCCTAAGGTAAGTAGCTAAGCACTTGTGTTATAGAAATCGGAAACAACGACGGTAGCACAACACCCAGACCCGAGCCAATATAGAAAAGTTCGTTTTCTACATTTACCCGACCAGGGATCTAACCCGGAACCTCAGAGAATGCGGCGCCATTTAAAGTCCGGCGTGCTCGCCTCTCGGCTACGGAGGTCGTCAAAGATACCGCCCATATCACATAATCTAGCATGGATATAAATGGAACACCATAATTTTTTCGATGTAATAGGTATGACAATATTGACTGACTTTTGACTGATATTTGTTTTTCTAATCGGACAAGCTCAATTAAATTGGCTTTTTGATCTTTAGGTATAATTACCCGACTGCCAAACGAGGGTTATGTTTTTAATTTAAGGGACAGTTAACGTTAGTAACGTTATTTTATGTCATAAGACCATTAATTTATTTTTATCTATCTTTATGTTAATGATCTCGCTCACTCAACTTTTTTCAAATATTTTTGCATTCACTGGCAGTTGAAAAATCTTTTGAAGTGAAACACTTTGATCAGTGTACTATACTTAAATAAATAATAACAATACATCGATGAGCTTGACACCTGTCCCAAAATTGATTATTTGTCACTCCCACATACTCGAATGTTTGATACCTTTGATGCAAATAGTAAACTTGATGGTATCTACTATAGTATGGTAACTAAACTCATGTAACATATTAAAAAAAAGGGCAAGTGCGAGTCGGACTCGCGCATAAAGGGTTCTGTACCATTATCTATAAAAACGGCAAAAAATCACGTTTATTGTATGGGAGCCCCCTAAATATTTATTATATTCTGTTTTTTAGTATTTGTTGTATATCAGCAACAGAAAGACATCAGCTGTGAAAATTTCAACTCTCTAACTATCACGCTTCATGAGATACAGCCTGGTGACAGACGGACAGAGCCTTAGTAATAGGGTCCCGTTTTACCCTTTGGGTACGGAACCCTAAAAATACAATGTACAATAGTCAACACAGGTACTTACTACGGGTATAACTGGAAACACAGCTTATTAATAATAACGAAACAACAGAAATTGTTAATTTCATTTTAAATCACTGCACTGACTTTTCTGAAAATTTAAAATAGGATATATCACACCACCCGTCTATTGATATTTCTAAGATGTTAAAATGTAATTAGCCATAGATTTTTCTATTTAAATATAGTAGAATATACGATAATTTATCACACAGAACATGACAATTTAATTATATCAGTATTTTTTAGATTAACACAAGCACTTTTTTCATAAATGGAACCTCTAAACAGCCTAGTTTTAAGTATATTAAACTAAATTGAAAATTTAACAGTTTTTAATAACATAGTCACAAATTTATTTCAAAGAAATTTTTTGTAAAATGAATTGAAATTATAACAAAATAATACGCTAATTTCCTATTAACTGGTTTGAATTTATATAGGTACCCAATCATCCGTCTGCCTTGTCGGGATTATATATTTACACTGCAAGCAGATATAAAGGTCAACGTTTTATATATCAGTCGCTAGTATTTTCATATCTACTGCAAAATGTTATGTAGTAAGGTCATAGGTAAATAGTTCCATGTGGGTTTTACACACATCTTATCATATTGTGTATAGGCACAGACAGCTGAGATTTATATTTCATCTCGTATGAAAGAATATCATCAGAAAAGATCAAGGGAAACTCTTTGTCTTGGTACGGAAACGTGATGAGAAGAGGTTAAGGGCATGCCAGTTCATCGCATTTAATTTTATTTTAAAAAAAAAGTGACATTTTTATATTATTTTCATTTAATTTATTTTTTTATTGTTTAATTTTTAATTTATTTAACTTGCACCTATTTTATTAAATTGACAATATTGTGTGAATTATGGATACTGTTTTGTCTGAAAAAAATGAAATTTAATTTAATTTAGTCGTTACATGTAACGAGGAGAGTAATGGATATGAGTATTGATTGATGGAGAGGTAGAAAACGACCTAAGAAGATATGGATGGATTGTGTGAGTGAGGACCGATTATCCGAGAAGGGAGTGAATGACTCGATGACGAGTGACCGAATTTCATGGAAGCAGAAAGATACTGCGCCGACCACAGATAATCTTGGCACAGGGCAGGTGAATGATGATGATGGAAGAATATAAAATAAGAGTGGAGACCGCGATGCATCGAAGGTAGGGCTACCAGCCGTGCAGGTTTCCCCGGATTTTCCCAGTTTAGAAGGCGTTCGAGGAGCGTCCGGTCTGGGTTTTATTTATAGGTGATATTTAAAGCGAGGTTATTTGAGTTTTCTTACGTAAGGTACACATAGGTAAATGGTCGAAAATAAACATCGGAACAAGAGATCTAAGGTACCTTTTAAAATTTCGATGTTGGACCAACAGTGAAAGTAGTTATATTTGAACTGTAGAAAAATAATTTTGATGAAAATTAACCAATAAATACTCAATACTCACCTATTTATTGCATTCCATATACCTAGTACCGATAGGAAATTAAGAGTAAAACACAGACCATCGAAAATGAAACGAAACTTTTAGTTAGAAAATAAATACTTATATTTACTATGGAATGAAAACTTAGTCATCCACTAAGGGACTGCGCCCAATATCGGGTCAGCACGGCAAGGGATTTTTAGGTGACGAATAGTGTACCTTAATTTTATGAAGCTAAGGTTGAAATTAATAATTCTGTACTCCTAAGCATACCGCGGCTTGCTGAGACCACTATCATTGCAATTTTGACCCAAGTGCTATAAAATTGAGGTACATTACTATTTGTCACCAAAAATGCCTTGCCGTGCCGTCCTGATAATGGGCGCGGTCGCGCTGTCCCTTAGAGTTTCGTTTTTGCTTTTAATGTACAGAACCCCTAAAATCATCTTTGGCAAAAACAATACATACTGCATTTTTTTTTAGATACGCCCTCGGTCAAGTGATGACATCAGACAATTCTGTGGTGTCACAACTCAACATCACTCGAGTTCGAGTAGAAGACGGAGGCTTGTATTCCTGCACCGCTCGCGAAGGGGACCACGTGGCTGGCCATGAGAACCGCCTAGATGTTTATGGTGAGACTGTCGAAGACCCGTCATCATCATTTCAGCCATAGCACGTTTACTGCAGAACACAGGCCTCTCCCAATGAATTTAAGGTTGGCTGGTTGGAAGCGGCATGCATCCAGTGGCTTTCTGCAATCTTGAACAGGTCGTTGGACATCCAAGGCTGCACCTGCCGGTACGTGGCCTGCATTCTTGAATTCTACACCATCGGCCATCAGTTCTTCAAGCAATATGCTATGTCAACGACTTTTGTTCGTTGATGGATGTCCTCATTTCGTTGTCGTTAATGAATTCGATCTCGCAAAGGAACACAGACCATAGTCCTTGCCAAAGACTATGTACATTTTCTTTATCTTTCCCCCGACCTGACTTTTATGGTGGCTCATACACTTTATCAACAACGTGGGGTGTCTTTAATTGTTTACATAATATGCCACAATAAGTAACACGCCTTTTTTCATGCTTTGTTATACACGCACAACACGCCGTGAACTGTGTTAATTTAGGTAGTTTTTTTAAAACAAACATTCGCAAAAAGTATTTACACATCGCCAGCCGATATGTTGTCAGGAATCGGTGGTAGTAGGGCAAGGCTGTAATGTTAGAACATGTAAGAAGATGTTAGAAGAAGGCTTATAAATGAGTATTTTATGTTAATTTTGTATTGTCTATTTATTTCAGGTCCACCATACATCAGATCTCTGCCACCAATCAAAGTCCAAAGTGGAGAGTCTGTCAACTTAAGATGTCCATTTTATGGCTATCCCATCAGGTGAGTTAACATTAAACCCAGATATTCATATTTTTAGAATTCTGAAGTCAAATGGGTGCTTCTTAGAGCAAGGCATTATTTGGTGATTTGCGTGGCAATTTTCAAATTTAATATATTTTATAAATAGACCTCTGTATCTTAAAATATACGTAAAAGTAATGTTTTTTATGGAAAAGGCACATAATAGAGCGATATACTTACAGAGATAATCGAGGTCAAAAAATTGGAGGCCACGCAAATCACAAAACACTCCACGAAAATGATTTTTTATTTATTTAAATTTCTTAGATAACTAATTAAATGTTATTTTATATATACATTAAGTTATTATGTTATCAGTTAAAAGAATAGGTAAGTAACTAACACAGAAATTGTTTTTTTAAGCTTTTATTTAAATTTATATTAGAATCAATCGAGCATTATTGATTTAAAGACATGACATGAATGACAAACCTATATAATTACACATGAGTTTTCGTCGTTAAGACAAGAGATCACAGCTCTTAGTTTTTGTAGTCATCAGTTCTTCGTAGTCTTTGGCCAGGCCTGGAACTTCTATGTCGTCTAGCTTTTTGTTCGCGGCGGTTCAAGTAATGAATACTAAGTATTTTTCCTTCGGCTTTCCTTTTATAATATCTCGCCCGGTTTTTTACCTTGAACTCTTTATTATTTTTAAGCCTCTCTCTTCTTCTTCTTTCTTAGAAAGTAAGAAGTTATCCTTCTTTCTTTCTAATTTTTCCTCTCATGTTTAGGCATTTTTGGTCTAAAAATTATTCATTACAATTTTATTACTACGCAGCTACAATTCTCGCCTCATAGAGGAGGCGATTGAGCAGAATCGGGGGTCGAAGGTCTTCACTAAAAGATTGGGAAAAAGTCACCTGACAAAGCTAAAAACCTCGGATGGCTGAATCTTCTCATCGGTTCCGGAGATTCTGGCCGATTGTACGCATTGTATTCCCTACATACAGCCGCAGCCCGACGCGAATGATCCAAGAGCCAAGCTTACCCGCCACTTCACTGAAGATCTCCCAGATGTGGAGGAGGATAAGATTGAGGCGGCCCTCGGACGGCTCCCGGCGAAGACGGAATCACATCTGAGCTCTTAAAAGCTGCAGGTCAACCTGTGCTTGGCGAACTTAAGAGGCTCTTCAACTCCGTCATAGCCAATGGGGCAAATCCGGAAGTGTGGAGTGGGGGCGTGGTTGCATTGTTTTTCAAAAAAGGAGACAAAAGTCTCCTGAAAAACTATAGACCAATCACGCTTCTGAGTCACGTTTACAAGCTGTTCTCGAGGGTCATCACAAACCGTCTTTCCGCAAGAATTGACGCTTTCTAGCCACCGGAACAGGCTGGTTTTCGCAAAGGTTACAGTACCATAGACCACATTCATACGGTGCGGCAGGTCATATAGAAGTCCGAAGAGTATAACCAGCCCCTGTGCCTGGCCTTTGTGGACTATGAGAAAGCCTTCGACTCGGTCGAAACCTGGGCTGTTCTGGAATCCTTGCAGCGATGCCAAGTCGATTGGCGGTACGTGAAGGTGCTAAGAAGCCTGTAGCCTTGGCATCAATGTCCGTCCAAGTACAAAACCACCGAACAAAACCCATCCAGCTGCTCCGAGGTGTTAGACAGGGAGATGTTATATCTCTGAAACTGTTCACCAACGCACTGGAGGATGTGTTCAAGACGCTGAATTGAAACGGACTGGGCATCGATGTAAATGGCGAATATCTTACGCATCTTCGCTTTGCCGATGACATAGTTATTATGGCAGAATCGCTGCAGGATTGGCAAAAAATGCTGCACAGTCTTAATGCTGCCTCGAGACGTGTGGGGCTTGGGATGAATTTGGACAAGACAAAGTTAATGTTCAACGAACATATCATCCCGAACCCAATTTCCGTCAAGGGCACTACGCTCGAGTTTGTCCAAGAGTACGTCTACCTTGGACAAGTACTACAGCTCGGTAGAGACAACTTCGAGCGGGAAATCGCCAGAAGAGTGCAGCTTGGCTGGGCAGCATTTGGGAAATTGCGTCACATCTTCACGTCGACTCTGCCGCAGTGCCTGAAAAGCCGGGTGTTTAACCAATGCGTCCTACCAGTTTTAACCTACGGAGCCGAAACGTGGAACATGACAGTCAATTTGGCCCACCGACTACACGTCACTCAGCGTGCTATAGAAAGGTCTATGTTGGGGATCTCATTAAGGGATAAGATCCGGAAGGTTCTCGAATGGTAACCACGCTTAGGCAAACGTATTGTAGGACGCCACCCGGCTAGATGGACCGATGACCTGAAGAAGGCAGCTGGCAGCGACTGGATGCAAAGGGCGGGAGATCGAGCGCTGTAGCGCTCCTTGGGGGAGGCCTATGTCCAGCAGTGGACTGCAACAGGCTGATATGATGATGATATGATGACAATTTTATTATTTATTAATATAGGTAGCTTATCTGACACTATTTTTACTATAACAAGGTACTTATAAAATTAGAAACCCATCAACTGCAACATTTTAATTGTGATTTAAACGTATTGACATTTCAAAATTAAAATGATCATACAATACTATTACAAAACCCGAAAGTTATTTCATTTGCATGGCCAATAATTGACTTGCGTGGGTCAAAACTGCCACGTAAACCACGCAAATCACGACCACGAAAATCAAAATAAATCCTTTATCCTAAAAATATACACAAACCTTTTAAGCAAATAAACTGTGTTTTGAATATAGGTTACGTAACCTATTATTTGATCGCAACAAAATTTTATTCAATAAATAAATTTACAGACACCGGAGCAAATTGTACCACACAAATCAAATTTTTGAGAAACCATACCCATGCAACGAGGTTCTTACCTTAATTTTTCGGACACTCGACGCGACGCCACACTAGTACTCTGCCCGGCCGTCGGAGCGCGACTAGTTTTAACGTGAATTAGGATGACGCAACATCAGGTCGCGAAATTAGGGTTTTGCAAGTGAATTTATAATGATCCACGCAAATCAGTAACTACCCCGGGACAGTCACATTTTAATTTTTTTTAGATAATGTATTTCTTTTAGAACGACGATCTCATTTTTCATAGAATTGTCAACTTCTTATGACTTAGTATATTTTTTTTGGTAAGCATGTACCGTTTAGTTTAAAATATATAATTTACTAAGTGACCAGATCGGGGTTTGGGACACTCCACGAAAATCAAAGAATCGGTGTGTCTTATTTTTTTAATGATATTAAATATAAAGATAATTGAATAATAATCAATAACCCAGTTAAGAGAGGAGTAGAAGTATACCCGAAAAAAAAAGTGGCTAGCTGGCTTTTCGATTTCCATTCTTTTTAGGTGATGCCGCTTAAAAAACGTGGCTTGAAGAACGACCCAAATATCAAAAAACGGAACCCTTGTAATTCTATCTGTCCGTATCTCTAACACATTTTAAGTTACACCTTATACAAAAATCGTAATAAAACATCGCTAAAAGGTTCCACTCTCAACAAACTATGATGGATGCGGTGTCAGATTTGCAGTAAATAATCTTGCGATTAATCTTCACGTCGTGCTCGCTCTTGTTATACCTAGTATGTAACGTTGCAGTAGGCCTACTCATACAGCTGGACTGCTCTTATCTCTCAGTCCAGCAAAAACGGGACACAATAGTTAATTTTAAACTTTTGCGTTGCATAATTTAAGTTTAATGAAACGGGAATTAACGCGATCATAATTTAAGGTGCAAAATGTTACTTTTTTGCCTGACGCTTCGACCAAAATTATGATTGCGCGCAGGCGCTTTACCAATTAAGCTACAGGGACATATCTCGACCGGACGACATTTGCCGTCTCAATTTAATTGTGACATCAACGCCATCTAGGAAATGCTGCACGCATTATTCCTTTTTTGTTTTTTTTCGAGTCGATGCTTGCCGCACCATGAAATTAGGCGTGATTTTTTACTTTTTTGTTAATTATTATCCATAATAACTTAACTTTTTATGTATTTATTTTTAGCAAATTACTTTGCCAATATGTGGAATACATATTTTTAAATTGAGAAAAGACAACTCGTCCATGTCGGGATTTGAACCCTAACAAAAAAGGTAAAAAAAAACAAAAAAGGAATAATGCGTGCAGCATTTCCTAATGTCACAAAAAAATTGAGAAGGCAAATTTCGTCCGGTCGAGATATTTCCCTGTAGCTTAATTGGTAAAGCGCCTGCGCGCTAAGCAGGAGATTAGGGTTCAAATTCCGACATGGACGAGTTGTCTTTTTTCAATTTAAAAATATGTATTCCACATATTGGCAAAGTAATTTGCTAAAAAGAAATACATAAAAAGTTAAGTTAATCACCTGACTGCTTTAGCTCGGCTGAAGACAAATTAAATTAGTCAATATAATAAATTTCTTAAAATTTATGGAAACAACATCAAAATAAACTAAACATTATTCTGTTTATGAGATGTTACGATAAAAAAGTGTTTTTGTTTTATTTTAAAGAGTTCAAATAACCTTCTAATGAAGTTGACTTTCTGTTTCTTTTTACTTTGTGGTCTTGTCGTGCCTTGTGTCCAACAAGGAGGCCGTTTTGAGTGATCACTGAATCCTCATATTTTGCTCCATATTACTAGTACAAGTATAGCCACCGTGTTCATATTGGATTGAGCTAATGAAGTGTTGAACTTTTCAACATTTAAATCTATCGTTGTTTTGAGCGTCCATTACCATTGAGGATGACAATAGTGACCGAGTTTCTTGCGCTACTTCTTCTCAGCGCTAGCTCGAAATTGTCCCAAAGTAGTGGTAGGGAAAAAATATACTGGGACGTGTAAAAGCGCTTAGTTTAAGTCTATTTACAGAAATAAATTGGTTTTATTGGTTTTTACCTCTATTATTATTACGTAGATCCTATCCTATTTTATACTTTTACAAGGTCAACCATTTTGACATGTCATGAATCCTTACGCTGAGTAACATCTGCAATACCATCTTTTAAGGGAAACGAATGAATTGTTTGTAACGGTTTTAGAAATCGAATTTAATTGGTATACCCTGTTGAAACATTTAGAAAACTTTCTGCTATAGAATACTAGTAGATATAGTTGGTTGAGGTAAATTACAATATCCTTACCCAACAAAGGTTGTAGACAACAAATGCCTAAGATAATTCTTCCCACAAAATATGCCAAACTTTGTCCAACACTATATTATTATTTACCGCACCTTTCACAATACAAAAACTTTGTGAAACCTTTCAGCAAAATCGACTGGGAATATCAAGGAAAAACTTTATCGACGAATACACTATTCCAGCGGTACCGGCGATCTTTCAAATACAAAACTCGGAGAGACGCCCCTATAGTCAACCTTAATGGAATTCTGACGATACCCGAAGTTACTAAAGAACAAAACGGAGCTGTATACACTTGTATAGTTACAAGTCCTAGTGGAGAAATGGCGAGAAGAGCATTTGAAGTCCAAGTGATAGAAGCACCGGTGTTGGAAGATCTTCTGCTAGGAAACAATCTTCAGGAAGGTCAGATCGTCAATATCTACTGCAATGTGAGGAGTGGAGATTTGCCGATACATTTTGAGTGGTTGAAAGATGGCAAGAGGATACCTAGCAATTTGAAGGTAGGCAACTCTTCGTCTTAAGCGAGATGTTTACCCAATCCGATAAGGTTAGGCAATGATACAATCAAAAACACTGGCCACTAATGAAAAAAAATGGCCAAAGATCTGCGGGTCTAAAACGGCCGCATTGGATGTTTCATATTCCGTTCATAATATGTTTCATTTAGCAAATCTTAAAATGAAATGTTATTTGATGAATCATAAAATGAGCCTCGAACATTTCATATTTGCAGTTCATCTAATTTGACAGTTTTGTATGGAAATTCATAATATGGTCCACTTATTATGAAAAGAGTAATTCATATTAAATGTCAAATTGGTGAACCACCATTTTAATGTTATTTTTATTATTATTTTGTATTGATATTTGTAGAACACACAAAACTTGAGTATTTTGAAACATTTTGTTCCTTTGTGTTGATGAAAACATTCATTTTCACAATAACCGTAAAGTAAGATTGGACGCGTCACTATATTTTTTTAACGTCATTAAATATGATCCATTTGATGAAATGAATTGCATATGATTCATTTATTAATGTGGCCGTTTTAGGGTTTGCAAATCATTTCCGCTACATTTCACTAAATGAATCAGGTTAAAAATGAAACATCCAATGCGGCGTTTTAGACCCGCTGGTTCAGGAACAAGCCATATTGAGATAGACCTATGTTCAGCAGTGGACTAATGTAGGCTAAACAGCTACTTGGCAAAGATAGGTCGTCCTCCAACAACCGTATCCGTAGTTTCAATCAGTTTCAATGTATGCTTCGACGTGTTTTAGTGTGTGGCACAACGCTTGCACCATGCATCTACACACACACACACACACACACACACACACACACACACTAAAACTTACGCGTTTTGAGCGGGCTTGCCGTGTGTGTGGTTTGTCTCCCAGATCTTTTATTTCTAGTAATATATCAATGAGTTGCAAATATTTTTTGCAGGTAGTAGAACGAAGTTCAGAGCTGTTCAGTGCTCTGGTCATCAAGAAGGTATCTCTAGAACACTGCGGCACGTACACCTGCGTGGCTTCCAATCAC